>CM057384.1:107335000-108775000 GCA_030015415.1 Cynopterus sphinx | reverse complement strand
TTTTATCATTTTTTAAGAAAAAAGTATGGATAGTGTGTATATAGGGTAACTTAAGGATTTATGTTTTTGTGGGAATTACTTATTTAGTGATTTTGGGGGGTCTGTTTCTTAAATTGCATGAATTACAAAATTGTTTCACTTCCAAGTCAGGAGCTCATCAGTTAAGCTGAGCCAAACTTGTGTATGTGTGTATATGTGTGTGTGCAGCTGCAACAGTTTCTCTCTTTCTCTTTTCTGATGTACTCGATTCTGTAAAATGATAATGCTTATATTATGAGAAGTAAAGTCTTTCTGTTATGATGTCTGAAAAGGCACAAGACAAATTTCCCAGTACTGTGCATGGCACATTAGCTGACCTTGGCCTACCAAACCAAACAGAGTTCCTTGGCAACTGGTGCTAGGTGCTGCACTTGAATTTCCAAATAAAACTCGCATCTATTAAGTGAAGGCAGATCACGGCCATATGTACTGACACTCTTGATCCATACTCATGGTGGAAAAAATTATCTCACTAGTGATTCCTTTCCTAATGGAAAATCATCCTGAATTTTGAATAAGTATATGAATTGTGTGTGTCAATAATGACAGCCTATATTTTTGCAGACAAATTTGCATTCGGTTTATATAGTATTCCTCTGGTCTTTAAAATATTTAGCAACTTGAGGAGATACGAATTATTCTTAATATAGGGTCAGGATTGAGGTTTGGATACGAAGTGAAGCAAATCACAATAATATCTTCCTCATCTGGTCTCTCTTATTCCCATCTCATTGTATTTATAGACCCCCAGAAAATGGAAGTGGAAGCATCATACCTAGGTATTGCTAAATTAATCCTTTGTATGTGTAAATGCTCCTGAGACTGAGAAGTTCCATAAACACATTCCTGTTTTCTTTTGCAACTGCATAAGCCTGAAGATACTTTGAGAAATGGGACTTCTCCTGTTTCTAAGATATAACTCATACTTGGCCCCATCCTGTCCCTGCCTCCTGGAATGCCATACCTTTTATTCATGTTCCAGATTACATTATGAGGTTTTATTTTGTCAAAAGCATTATCCTGACTTCCTTATAGCAATCTGGTCTTGAAATACAATACAATGAAGAAAATTATAATGTTGTTAAAAATGATAAAAATTAGCTATCTAACTGCTTAACGCTGGGTTGAAATAAATAGTTAGACCTTTATTTCACATGCCATACCAAAATAAATACAAGTGGATAAAAGCACTAAACAAAATAATACATCAAAACAGAAAAAAATAGAAGGAACGATAGCTAAATATTTGATTTATAGATAAAAAAGTTTTTTCTAAAGTTACAATCAATTGACGAGATTATAAAGAAAAATATTGAATTGACTACATAAACAGCAAAATCTATATATAAGTAAAATAATTGATAAAATTAAAGAGTAAACAATAAGCTAAGAAAAAATGTTTGTAAAAATATCAATAAAAGTTATTCTGATATCGAGAACTTATTAAATACATAGAAAAATAACAATTTCTATAAAAAACTAATATCTTAAAGGCATAAACAAGAAATTATAAGAAGCTAACTTATAACATTGAAGGCTTCAACCTCATTAGCAATGAAAGTAATAAAAATATCTGAGTTTTTTTTTTTAAGGTTTGTCAGGCTGATAGACAATAATATCCCAGCACTGGGGAAGAGGGCAATCACAATGCCTTGTCCTTTTGGGTGGGGGGACAGACTGGAAGGCATTTTGACAATATATATCAAATGCCTTTATATTCATATGTTTTGACAGATTAATTAAACTACCAGGAATTTACATTATGAAACACACAAATGTGTATATATATTATATATATATATATGAATATATAAGAATATACATATATATAAGAATTTATGGTATTTACAATAATTTATATCAATTTTTGCAAGTAGTCTTTAAGTCCAACATTAACAGAGTAGTTAGTAAATTATGGAGCAGTCATATAATAGACTAGCATGCGGTCATTAAAAACTATTGGGAAATATTTTAAATGACACAGAAAAGGGTTTCTGATATCATAATAGCTAAATGAATCTGTAACATTTTAAAATGTAGTTCAGCCATAGAAAATTCATTTTTAGAGAGTATAATAGAATATGTAAAATATTAATAACTGTATCTTTGAGCAGTGAGATTATTGTTGATTGTTATTCTTTATACTTTCTGTACTTATGAAACTCTCTAATTGGTTTGTTATAAGAAACAAAAACATTTTTCCATAATGATACCATGAATATTTAACAACATGAAAAAATTATGATATTCAATGTTCTATGCTATGACTACCAATTAAAAAGCTTTTGCACAACAAAAGAAAGAATCATCAAAATTAAAAGGCAGCCAATGAAATGGAGAAAGTATTTGCAAACCATATATTGAATTAGGGGTTAATATCTAAAATATGTAAGAAAGTTATATAACTTAATAGCAAAAAACTAATAATCTGATTTTAAAAAGGGCAGAGAACCTGAAGAAAAATTTTTCTAAAGAAGACATACAAATGGCCAACAGATACCTGAAAAGGTGCTCAGTGTCACTAATAATCAGGAAATGCAAATCAAAACTACAATGAGATATCACCCTATGACCTGTTAGAATGGCTACTATCAAAAAGACAAGATGTAAGTTTTAGTGAAGATGTAGAGAAAAGAGAACGCTTGTGGACTATTGGTGGGGATGTAAAATTATTATAGCTATTATGGAAAAAAGTTAAAAATTAAGGTATCATACAATTCAGCAATTTCACTTCTGGGTATATACCCAAAGAAAATAAAAACACTATCTTGTAGCAACACCTGCACCCCCATGTTCTTTACAGCATTAGATACAATAGCTAAGATGTGGGAACAACCTGAGTGTCTGTTGATTGTTGAATGGATAAAGACAATGTGATATATACACATACAATGGAATATTATTCAGCCACAAAAAGAAGGAAATCCTGCCATTTGCAACAATATGATAAATGGACCTTGAAAGCATTATGCTAAGTAAATAAGCCAGAGAAAGACAAATACTGTATGATCTCATTTATACACAGACTCTGAAAAGCTGAACTCATAGATAGCCAATAGAATGGTTGGTTGTCAGGGATTGAAGAGAGAAAGAAATGAGAGATGTCAGTCAAAGGGTACAAACTTCCAGTTAGAAGATGAATAAGTTCTGGGAACGTAATGTACAGCATGGTGAAAATACACCCAAATGTGTAGTTCAGTTTGGGTGGTAGCACTGTAGATGGCTTTTTTCTCTTCTTTCGTACATATATCAAAATGTATGAATGAATTTTATTAGTTTAAAAATGCTGTCAGCTATTTGTCAAATAATTCATGCAACAAACATTGATTTTGTAACTACAGTGTATGAGGCCCTATGTATGCTAGTTGCTAAAGATGCCCTGGAAGAAACCACAGCCTAGTATAGGTGATTGAGAAGGAAACACATGATTAAAATATCTAATCATAAGTTCTGTAATATAATGAATGGGCTAAGCACTATTGGTGCCAGTGGGTCCCCAAGACAGGGCAACAAAATCAAGTTGGCTTGAAGGGGAACAGGCAACAGAAGTACATTTCACATGAGGAATACCAAATAATGACATGCCAGGATGAAAGTTTTGAAGAAAGGGTTAAGTATGTCATGTATTCAAATGGCAATATCTTAATAAGGATGACTGTCTCATGAAATGCCTATGTGAGAGAATTCTAGGATGATTTGAAGGCTTCTGGATTACAGATACCAGTGTCCTTAAAAAGAGAGAAACCCATCTGGGGCCAAGAGGTTGTCCCCATTCTTGGCCATGTTGAGTTTAGTGTACTTGTGAGCTATAGTGGTGGAGACATCTGTGATATGTGGACAGTGAGAGAGAGACAGGAACAAAGGTTTTAGTTGTGAATTTAGAAAGGACCCAGGAAGGATACAGAGGATGAGAAATAGAGCTACGCTTCCAAGGCAAGGCTCAGAGGAAAACAAATATTTAAAGGGGCACCTGAGAAGAATCCCTCAAGGAACAAAAACCAGGACAGAGTGAGGTCCAGAAGCCAAGGGAGCAAGAACTGCAATTAATGGTGCTGAGAGTTACGGAGTGTGTCAGAGAGTAAGAACTGAAGTGCCATTTAGAAGTCAGACCTTCCATCCAATCTGTGTATGAGGGGAAAGTGAGGTAGGAAGAGAAGCTGGAGAAATGGTAAGAAGATGGGAGTTGGGGAGTTGGGGTTGGGGGTCATAGTGACACTGAGGCATCGCTGAGGTCCAGGAGTTGGTGTTAGGAGGAAACTCACATGTACCAGAGATTAGGGTAACAATATAAAGACAAGTAAGATATCGATTTTCTGCCCTTCCCGAATTTAAAATGTTATAGGAGAGAGGCAACACCCAAATGACTAGCGAAAAAAATACTTTTCTTAAAGTTCGTGCAAATTTAACTCATGATCACAGAAAGTAATATGTCAACTGGATAGCTGCCAGCAATAGATGCCTGGCCATCTGAAACTTGAGCTGAGAGCCTGCCCAGGCCCAGATAATGTCATTGCCAAAGAGGTCCTCATTCTCTGTTGCTTTCAGTCACACCTCAATTGCTCTGCTGCCAGACCCATTACATGCTCTCTATTTTCAGCCACCCTGGACCCCTGCCAAGGCAATATTGTTATCCAAGAGCCTCTAATACATTTGTCTGTCTTCCCACAGAAAAGTGGTGTCCATTTAAAAGACAAGTAGACACAGATCTACTCACTTCAGGTGTGAAGGCCATGATTTCTGGAAGCTTGCCTAGAGCTGAAGTAAGCCTAGTGACACAGCAGAACTGCAACATGGTGGGCAGGGTAGGGGTGGAAACCCGCATCCATGACCTCTCTCCTGTTGTTCCTGTAATAGTTGTTTGCTTACTTCTCTTGGTGCCGACATCGTGTTGTATTTCCTAGGGTGAGTTTTGTCTCCCCATGATAATTGTGAACTCTTATATGACAGGGTGATTGAATCTACTTTTTTATCTGTCTCGTAGACTTCAGAACACACTATATTATGCAGCCCACGCCCTTTTCCCCTGTCATCCTGCTTTGAATCTAGACATGTTGTATGAAACTTGAGCAGCCATCTTGGGACTGAGCAGAGACAAACGAAAGGGAAAGGTCAAGACCATCAATCACCAGTTTCTAACCATGACATCATCAAGCTGCTGAATCAATACGTGTAGTCAGCTAATGCAATAATTTGTGTTATGAGAGAAAAATGCTTTTTGGCCTAACCCCGTTGTAATTTGGGTTTTTGTTTCCTGAAAGTTAATGTAATTTACCCAGCCTTCATCCTCCCACTTTCTCACTAAAAGAACTCTGACTTTATTCAGATATCCATTCATTCTCACTCATCTAGGTGCCTCAGGCAATGCTGATTTCATCTCCAGTTCTAAGGGTGGCACTGACTGACCAAGTGTAGTCCCATGACCCTTGCCAGTGTTGAGTTAAGGAACCAGTGAGGCTTGGGGCCTGAAAACTGTTGAGACTTCTGGGGAAAGTTTCCTATGATAAGTTATATCCTATGATATAACTTATGTGTTCTGAACTCCTATCCCTGGTTCATTTATGTGATGAGATATGGGACTTTTGAACTGATAAATATTAGATGAGATTTGATCTTGAATTGATGCTTTAGTAGGTTGAGACTTTTGTGGATGTTGGGATGTGGTGAATATATTTTGCATGTGGAAAGGACATGAATATTTGGGGCTAGAAGGCAAACTGTTGTGGGCTAAAATATGCCCCCCAAAAGATATCCACATCCTAATTCCTGGAATTAATTAATTTTACCTTATTTGAAGAGAGGATCTTTGCAGATGTGATTTAGTTAAGGCTATTGACATGGGGAGAAGAGCTTGGATTATCCAATTATAAGTGTCTTTATAAGAGAGTGGAAGAAGGTAATTACATACAGAAGAGGAGGAAGAGAAGGTCGCAATGTGAGCAGAGGCAAAGACTAGGGTGTTGTGGCCTCAAGTCAAGACATGCCAGTAGTCATCAGAAGTTGTAAAGGTCAAGGAACCACTTCTCCCCTAGAGCCTCTGGATGATGTACAGCCCTGCTGATACCTTGGTTTTTACCTAGCGATAATTATTTCAGATTTATGACCTCCAGATCTCTGAGAGAATATATTTCTCTTTTTTTAAGCCATCCAGTTTATGGTCATTTGTTACAGGAGCCACAGGAAATGAATCCAGGTCACATTTAATACGATAATACTTGAGAAAGGACCTAAGTAAGCAAGGGATGGAGCCACAGGCCCACCTGTGCAGGGAAGAGAGACTAGCAAGTGCTCAGGAAGAACTGTGCTTGGAATATTCAAGAAATGGCCAAAAGGGCAGTGTGATTGATTGGAGTAAGAAAAGAGAAAGTGGTAGGAGATGAAATCAGAGAGCTGAGGGCAAGGGACGGAAGATGTAGCCAAGGCTTTGCAGACATGGAATGCACTGGAGCATTCTGAGCAGAGCGGTGATGTGATCTGACTTACATAAGGATCCTTTCTGGGTTCTGTGTTGACAAAAGACTCCAAGGAACCAGGGTGGAAAGTGCAAGACTAATTAGGAACCTCTTGCTAATGTCCATCTCTAGGAATGAAATGATGGTGATTTGAACGTAGATGGTAAGCAGTGGGAGCAGGAAAGAGCACATTTGTGGGGTGTGGGATGAAGACTTTGGTTCTAGATATACAGAGTCTGAGGTGCCTGTTAGATATGCAGGAGGTTCAGTCGGCAGTTGTTTATCTAAGCATGATGGTCAGGGGAGACTTTGTCAACAAAGAGAGTGTATTTAACACCTTGGAACCGATTGAGATTATTTAAGCAGCAGGTGAAGGTAAGAGGGAAAGGCTGTCTGGAGAACTTAACGCTAAGTCCTACCTCACATGAGTGGGGCCTTTGAGCTAGCTATCAGCTGGGGCAACTCCATGCTCCTCCACATGGCCTCCCTCCAAGAGATACCCCAGCCTCCAGTCTTCTCCAAAGACCTTCTCTCCAGCAGGGTAATCTGGACTCCCTTGCACCTGGATTCCAACAGGAGAAAGACAGAAGCTATAGTATCTCTTAAAACTTAGGCCTGTACCTGTACAATGTCGCTTCTACTATATTCTAGGTAAAAGCAAGTCACAGGGCCAGCCCAGATAGACTCCGTTTTTAAAGGGAAGAATGACAAAGAATCTGTGGCCGCCTTTAATTCCCTGTGCCATCTCATTCCTTCCATGTACCTCCTCCCTTTATTCACCTCGTCTCTACCTAATATTCATTTTTACTATAGCCATATTATAGTGTTTAACGAGTGGGCTCCAGGGCTGGATTTGTCCATGTTTAAATCAGAACTCTACCACCTTCCCTCTCTGCAAGCTTGAGCAAATTACCATACTTCTCTGTGCCTCAATTTGTTCAACATAAATTGGGATGTGGAAAGGAATAAAAATCCTACATCATAGGGTTGTTGTGAGGATTAAATGAGTAAATACAAAGAAGTGCTGGAACTGTCCTTGGCTTTAGTAAGTGTTTCATAAATGTTATTTATTGGTGTTTTGTGGGTCTGGTTCTTGGTGCAGAACACAAAGGAATCAGGCTGGGCCTGGGTTAGGCTCCTAGGGTAGTGGGTGTTAGAAGAAGAACTACATATAATTCCTAAATTAACCTGGCTGGAATCTCCACCCCCACCCCCTTGACTTAGTTAATTACATGAGGAATATTTTAAGGGAGGGAGTCTTCTTTGCCAATTTTAGGAAGTGCACCCCTTAAGATAGAACCCCTATTTCTGGAAAGTTGGAACTCCACATTTTTTAAAAGGTAATCTCAAAATCATCTGAAGTTCAGTTTTTCTGATTTTTTAGTGCTTCGACTTTATCCTGTCAAGCCTTGGACCCCCAATACTTACATACCCTTTCTTACAGAGTGCTTTTCAGATCCAAAGGAGAAGCCTGCAGCAGAAGCTTGTCTGTATGACTCTGGATATCGGCAATTCCAATCCTGGCATGCAGCACTCTCAGCCCCGAGCAGTCATGATTTACAGCAGCAGAGTCTGGGCAGGGAGTCCAGCAGCGACCATTGCACATGACGGAACAGAGCCCCAAGCACACACACCATGTGGTGAGGGGAGTGGGGCTGAGTGGCGAGAATGAGCTGGGAGCCACGGGCAGACCTCTGTGGGTATTGCTAGTCTCTCTCTCTGACCATTACTCATATTCTGTGGTTGTGAGTTTCTTTTTTTCAGTTCCCTTCTCTCACAAACAGGTTAATCACTGCTCTTACTAAGAGAGAGAGAGAGGAAGGAAAAAAAATGATTTAAATTCACTCAGAGGCAGAGAGTAATCATACTATTGTATTAGTTCAGATGTTACTTCAGGGCAAGAGTGCTATTAGTCTGCTGTAATTCATCTGAATGTTCTGTCATAAGCTTTCCTGCTGCTATTTATTGTTTGTTTTTACAGTGGAAAATGTGCAAAGTGTAGTCTGAGAAATGCTAAGTAAGGTAGTACGTAGCACTGATGCCTAAAATTCTGAAATAAAGTGACTTTGTGTCCTTACTGTTTTCAAGAAATATTTTTGTAATATCAAGTATGGATATAGCTTTGTGCTAGGTGCTGGGGAAAGGGAAGATACAAGATAAGAGAATTAGATGTTTTCTGAGCCCTTACTCTGGTCAAGGCACCCTGACAATAGTGGATTCTGATGGGTCCTGGCAGTCACATTCCTTCCTCAATAGTTTATAATGTAGTTGCGGAGATGGCACAAACATAGATGGGTAACATTTTCATTTCACCTGTAATTTTCTCTAGTTTTATTGAGGTATAATTGACACATAAAAATTGTATATATTTAAGGTCTACACAGTGGTGTTTTGATATATGTATACAATGTGGAATGTTTACCACAGTCAAGCTAATTAACACATCCATCACCTCATAGGGTTACTATGGGGGGAGCAGGCAAGAACCATCAAAATCTACTCTCTTAGCTCATTTCAAGATACTATACGACATTGTTAACTACAGCCACTTGGCTGTACATAAGATCTCTGGAACCTATTCATCCCGTGTATCTGAAACTTTGTACCTTTTGACCAGTATTTTCCTTTTTTCTCTACCCCTCAGCCCCTGGAAACCATCATTCTACTCTCTGCTTCTAAGAGTTTGACTTCTTTAGATCTTTCATATAGGATCATGCGGTATTTGTCTTTCTGTTTCTGGCTTATTTAACTTTGCATAATACCCCCAGATTCCTTCATGTTGTAACAAATGACAAGATTTCCTTCCTTTTAAAGGCTGAACAATATTCTACTGTGTGTGTGTGTGTGTGTGTGTGTGTGTGTGTGTGTGTTATTTTCTTTATCCGTTCATCTGTTGATGGCCACATACGTTATTTCCATATCTTGGTTATTATGAATAATGCTGCAGTGAATATGGGAGTACAGATATTCCTTTGAAATGCTGAGTTTATTTTTTCAATATATACCCAGAAAAGGAATTCCTGGATCTTATAGTTCTATTTTTAATTTTTTTTTGAGGAAATTCCATACTGTTTTCTATGACGGCTGTACCAATTTACATTTCTACTAACAGTTAGAAAGTTTCCTTTTTCTCCACACCTTCCACACTTCTATTTTGTCTTGTTGATAATAGCCATCCTAACAAGTGTAAAATACCCCATTGTAGTTTTAATTCGCATTTCCCTGATGATTACTTACATTGAGTACCTTGTATATATAGTTGTCCATTTGTATGTTTTCTTTTGAGAAATGTCCATTCAGGTCCTTTAACTATTTTTAAATTGGGTTATTTATTTTCTTGCTTTGAGTTATTTAAGTTTCTTGTATATTTTAGATATTAACCCCTTATCAGATGAAGGATTTGCAAATATTTTTCCTCATTTCATAGGTTGTCTCTTCACAGCATTGTTTCCTCTGCTGTGCAGAAACTTTTTAGTTTGATGCGATCTCATTTGCTTTCATTTCCTGTGCTTTGGGGCTCAGATCCAAAAATTTATTGCCAGACCAATGTTAAGAAGCTTTTCCCCTATGTTTTCTCCTAGTAGTTTTTTAGTTTTAAGTCTTACGGTTAAGTCTTTAATCCATTTTGAGTTTTTTTTACATGGTTTGCAATAAGGGTTCAATTTTATTTTTCTACATATGGAAATCCTGTTTTACCAATATTATTTATTGAAGAGACCATTCTTTCCCAATTGTGTGTTCTTGGCACCTTGATGGAAACATCAGTTGACCATATATGTATGGATTTATTTCTGAACTCTCTATTCTGTTTCGTTGATCTAAATCTTGCTTTTATGCTGTTACCGTACTGCATACTATGATGCCTCCAGCTTTGTCCTTCTTGTTCAGGGTTGCTTTGGCTTAAGACAACATATTAACATTAAGAAATACTTTGAGGCTGAATGAGAGTATGGGTGGTAAATGCGAGCTCCTGTTGTCATGGAATGCTTTTTTGAGGAACACTACCCTGGATTCCAAATATAATCTGTAAGTCAAGGAGCACGGGCTCTGAGTCCAGATTCGGGTTCAGCTCTAGCTGTACGAATCTGGCAAGCTACTTGACTCCTCTTACTTTGGTTTCCTCATCTATAAAATGGACATGAGTTACATTTACCTCACAGGTAAAAATTAAATGAAGATAAAATATTTACACTAACCATATCATTAATGTCATCCAAGTGCTATATACATTAGTATTTTTATTGTTTTGATGGTCAGAGAGGAAGGAAAAGCCACAAAATTAATGGCTTATGGTAGAGGGTGATATGGGCCATCTTTTACAGGACAAGAGTAATTAGTATAATGTTGTTACAGTCTCTCCCACTTTCCATCCTTTTGTTAGCTTGGCTTTTGGAACCAGAGTGTGTGGGAAATAGAGGTAAACGGAGGGAGTCATAGGATTTATTGTAGTCAATCTCTTGTATTCCCTTTGACATTCTTTAAGAGATTCCAGGAGGGTTTGAATTTCTTTTCAATTATTCTTGCCCTCCAACTGCTCTGTATTTAAATGTGGAATGGGCAGAGACTGGCAAGAGGGGCTTCTGGTTATTTCCCCCTAATCCGAAATGACCTCAGCCACCTCTGAACTCTCAAGGCTCTTTCTTCGAACTACTTTTTTTTTTTTAACCCTTGATATATTCTGTACTATAATATGTTTACTTTTCCACATGTCATGTGCCCCTGATAAACCCCATAAAGAAAGACTTGGCCTTATTTGCTTTGTATTCTGACCACAGTGTTTCACAGAAAGTAGCTTGCAATAATTATTGCTGAAATAAATAAAAAGGTATTTTCTAGGGTCAGTGATAAGCCCAACCTTAAATAGTAGAATTTTATAATTTTCATTTTGAACAGGATTTCTGTTCATTCCAGAAATTGGATAGGTATCTTCAGTTTGAAGGTAAAATGTGTCTTCCTGTTTTTATTTCAGATACTGGTGATGGGCAGAATTCTGAAGCCTTGGGCAAGAAATAGCACCTCCACACTGCCTCCCCATCCCAGCTCCCCGAGGTATAGCACTTTATTAAGAATGTGCTGGAGCTGAGGCTGTAATACTGTTAATGTAATTGGCTTCCTAGTCAAGAGAGCTGTGAGCATAATTTGAAGTCTGGAATAGATATTTTAAGATAAATTGCAGTTTCAGCATAGGCTGCTAAGAAACCTCTTCACTACACAGTATTAAAAAAGCAACTCATCCACATTGCACTGTAGAAAATACCACAGGAAGGGAAAATACCCAGACAAATTTTGAATTTGTTATCCTTCCAGTGGTATCATTGTATAAGAAATTCTTACAATTCAAAATAGAAGTTTACAGAAGTAGTTTAATATTTACGGCATTTAATTCACTCCTTCTCACTATGCTCCAGTGGTGAGCCAGTGGGGATGAAATCATGAGAAGGCAACTTTCTCATGCGGTTAACTGAAAGAAGGATTTCAGAGAAATAAAGGAGATAAGGTACATTGCATTAACAAAGCGGAATGTGACCTATTTGTTAAATGCCATTTTGAAGCTGGAGTCTACAAAACAGTGATTTTCAATCCTAGCTACACATTAGAAACATACTTTTTTTCTATTTGTTTTTTTCTTTTACTTTTTGTTGAAATATGACATACATTCAGTGAAATGCATCAAGTTTTACATGTGAAGCTTGATGAATTTTTAAAAGGGCACCTACCTATATGCACCATCAGATCAAGATAGAAAACATTTCTAGCATCCCAGAAACCTTTCAGTAGGTAACCACTCTCTTAACATCTATCACCGGGACAAGTTTGTCCATTCTTAAACTTCAGACAAATTAGATGACACAATACATGTTCTTATGCATCTGCTTTTCTTTTTCTGAATATAAAGTCTGTGACTCATCAATGTTGTTAAATGTATTAATTGTTTATACTTTTATACTATATATAATAATAATAATATATGTTATATATGCTGTGTAGTATTTGAATGTATAAATATATCAGTTTATACTCATTCTGCTGTTGATAGATATTTGGATTGCTTCCAGTTCGGGGCTATTATGAATAAGGTGTCTGTGAATAATCTTGTACATGTCTTTTGGTACCATATCTATCCAATTCTCTTGGACATATACCTAGGAATGGAAGTGCTGAGTCACAAGAAAGGCATATGTTTAGCTTTAGTAGATACTGTTAAACATTGTCCAAGATGGCTATATTAATTTATATTCCTACTAATAACGTATGAGAGTTCCAGTTGCTCTGTGTCTTCTCCAATAGTTGGTATTATTCAATTAATAAAAATTTTAGCCAAGAGAGCTTTTATAAGATACCATCCCCAGAGAGTCTTACATAATTCTTTTGGGGCAAGACTCAGGCATTGGTACTTTTGGATGCTCTCCCAAGTTATTTTACTATGCAGCCAAGGTTGAGAACCATGCATTAGAATGATGTTTAAACTTGGCTGACAATCAGAATCAGCTGGGAAACTTTAGAAGACATAGGCTCTTGGGTCCTGTACCAGACCTTCTGAATCAGATTCTCCGAAGGAGAACCTGTGGTTTTGACTATTTCCTGATTTGCATGCAGCTAGTCCTAAGTTTGGCAAACACAAATTTAAGATGTCCATTTAAAATTTTAGGTTTTTTTTGTAAAGACTTACATGTATAGTAGAAAGCAAATGAACAACAACAACAACAACAACAACAAAATAGTTCACTTGCATATATAATGAAACGTAAGTCTTCTTCCTAACTCAGACTCCCAGTGCCCTCCCATAGATGCAACTATATTGTTAAGTTTCATGTTTTGTGTGTATCCTTCTAAAAATTTTCTGAACATATTGTATCTGGCTTTACCATTAGCGGCAGGCCTATTCCCTTCATGGAAGCCAATGGCTGCAATAGTTCCTGACCTCAGAATTTCACGCCAGCACACCTAGATTGCCATTATTTTCTGATCCCTTTTCTATAAACCCTGGTATTTATTCTGTCTCGTTGCTCTGAATTGGGTCACACACTCATCTGTGAACTAGTTACTGTGGTCAGAGAATATGAAAGATGCTGATTGGCTTGAGCCAATCCCCTAGAGCTAAAGACTTGGTTATTTTACCAAAATAAGTGTCTACAAATGTGAGTGAATTTTCCAAAGGAAAATTAAGTGAATATTTTCCACAGTCATAATGTTTAACACTTAATACCATTAAGAGAGTATACTCTAGAGTTATCAAAAACCCATTTCTGATAACATGTTACAGTCCTCTGGTCAAGAAAGTTTCTCCCAGGGAGTCTGGCCTAAACCTCAAAAGGTCCTCATAATGTTTGTTTTCTTGTCTTCTTTCTTCTTATTTTGATAGTAGGTGAATGGAGGATATGCTTGGGGACTTCTGCATATGTTTAACTTTAGCATATAATGCCAAATAGGTCTTCAAAGTGGTTGTGCCAATTTACACACCCATCATTAACGTAAAAGATTTCATTTTCTCCACATGATCTCCAGCACTCGATATTTTCCATCTTTTTCTTTTTGCCATTCTTGTGGGTGTATACTGTTATTAAAATATGGTTTCAATCTGCACTTTTCCTAATTAGAAATGTTTCAGGTCTTATATTCAGGTCCTTAATCCATTTTAAGTCAATTTTGGTGTATTGTGATAAACAACAGTCCAATTTTATTCTTTTGCAGGTGGCTTTCCAGTTTTCCCAACACCATTTATTATCCACTGTATACTTTAGGCTTTTTTGTCAAAAATTATTTGTCCATATAAATATATGATTTACTTCTGGATTGTCAATTCTGTTCCACTGGTCCATGTGTCTGTTTTGCTGCCAATACTATACCGTTTTGATCACTGTCGCTTTGCAGTATAATTTAAAGTCAGGCAGAGTGATGGCTCCACCCTAGTTCATTTTCCTCAGGATGGCTTTCGTAATTTAAGGTCTTTTGTTCTTACATACAAATCTGATGATTTTTTGTTCTATTTATTTAAAAAATGTTGGGATTTTGATGGGGATTGCATTGCTTTAGATAATAAATTTATTTTAACTATGTTGATTCTTCCAATCCAAGGACATGGAATAACTTTTCACTTCTTTGTATCTTCTTTAATTTCTTTTAATAGGGTCTTATAATTTTCATTATATAGGTCTTTCACATGTTTCATTAGATATTCCTGGGTATTTTATATTTTTGTTGCAATTGCAAAAGAAATTATTTTTTCTATTTCTTTTTCTGACACTTCATTATTAGAGTATAGGAATGCTATGTTTGAATATTAATTTTGTATCCAGAATGTTTACTGTGTTTGCTAATTGTTTCTAGTAGTGTTCTTGGGGAGTCTTTACAGTTTTCTACATAGAGAATCATGTCATCCACAAATAGTGACAGTTGACTTCTTCGTTTCCTATTTGGATGTCTTTCATATGTTTCTCTTGTCCGATTACACTTGCTAAGGCCTCCAATGCTATATAGAATAACAGCAATAGTGAACAACCTTGCTTTGTTCTTGATCTTAGAGGGAAGGTTTTTAGTTTTTCACTATTAAATATAATGTTGGCTGAAGGTTTGTCATAGATGGCCTTTATTATGTTAAGGTGCTTTTCCCCATACCAATTTTGTTAGGTGTTTTGATCATAAATGGATGATGTATTTTGTCAAAGGCTTTTTCTGCATCTAATGATATGAGCATATGATTCTTATTTTTTAATTGTCTATGTGATGTATCACATTAATTGATTTGCTATGTTAATTGATTTATTGAGCCATCCCGTGCCTCTGGGATAAAGCCCACTTGACAGTGGTGTATAATCTTTTTAATATGTTGCTGTATTATTGATTCACTCGTATCTTGTTTAGGATTTTTGCATCTATGTTCATAAGAGATATTGGTCTGTAGTTTTCTTTTTTTGTGTTGTCTTTACCAGGTTTTTATATCAGAGTAATATAGGCATCATAAAATGTGTTTGGAAGTATTACCTCCTCTTTGATTTTTTGGAAGAGTTGAGAAGAACAGGTATTAAATCTTCTTTGAATGTTTGATATAATTCACTGGTGAAGCCCTCTGGTCCTGGACTTTTACTTTTTGGTAGGTTTTTGATGATTGTTTCAATTTCCATAAGGCTAAACAGTCTATTTAGATTTTTCAGTTCTTGATTCAGTCTAGGAAGGTTGTATTTTTCTAAATACTGGCCTATTTCTTCTAGGTTATTAAATTTGGTGTTATATACTTTTTCATAGTATTCTTGCATGATCCTTTGTATTTCTGCAATATCAATTACAAATTACAAATTTCCCCTTTTTCCTCCCTGATTTTGTTAGTGTCCTTTCTCTTTTTTCTTTAGTGAGTCTAGCCAGAGGTTTGTCAATTTTGTTAAACTTCTCAAAGAACCAGCTCTTTGTTGCACTTATTTTTTCTATTTTTTTGTTTGTTTTCAATTTCATTTATTTCTGCTCTAATTTTGATGATTTCTTTCCTTCTGCTGACTTTAGGCTTCATTTGTTCTTCCTTTTCTAGTTTTTTAAAGATGAAGTGTTAGGTTGTTTATCTGGGCTCCTTCTTGTTTTTGAAGATAGGCCTATAATGATAGAAACTTTCCTCTGATGACCACTTTTGCCATGCC
This sequence comes from Cynopterus sphinx, assembly GCA_030015415.1. Taxonomy (NCBI): domain Eukaryota; kingdom Metazoa; phylum Chordata; class Mammalia; order Chiroptera; family Pteropodidae; genus Cynopterus; species Cynopterus sphinx. Next base: position 108,758,886 of record CM057384.1, on the reverse strand, counting down.
CCAAAAGTTTTGATATGTTGTATCATCATCATTTTTTTCTATCTATCTCTTAATCTCTCTTCTTATTTCTTCTCTGACCCAGTTATTCTTTAGCAACATGTTGTTTAATCTCATGTATTTGTGGTTCTTCCTGCTTTCTTTTTGCTCTCTAGTTTTAAAGCATTATGATCAGAGAATATGGTTGGTATGATTTCAACCCTCTTATATTTGTTGAGGCTATTTCTGTGTCCCAGAATATGGTTGATCCTTGAGAATGTTCTATGTGCACTAGAGAAGAATATATAAGCAGCTGTTTGGGGATGGAAGGCTCTGTATGTGTCAAATATGTCCAGTTGGTCGAATGTGTCATTTAAGAATATTATATCTGTATTGATTTTCTGTTTGGATGATTTGTCTACCTCCGACCATGGGGGTATTTAGGTCCCCTGCTACAATAGTGTTTTGGTCTGTTTCTCTCTTTAGTTCTATCAATAATTGCTTTACATATTTTGGGGCTACCTGATTGGGAGCATAGATATTAATAAGTGTTATGTTTTCCTGGTGCGTGATTCCCTTTATCATTATGAAGTGTCCCTCAGTATCTCTCTTTACCTTTTTTATTTTGAAGACTATTTTGTTTGACATTAGTACTGTTGCTCCCTCTTTTCTCTAATACCATTTGCTTAAAATATGATTTCCACCCTTTCATTTTGAGCCTATATTTGTCTTTAGAGCTGAGATGTGTCTCCTAGAGGCAGCATATAGTTGGGTTTTGTTTTTGTTTTTTGATTCATTCTGCAACCCTGTGCCTTTTCATTGGTGAGTTCAGTCCATTTATATTTAGGGTGATTATTGAAATATGAAGTCATTTTATCTTTTACTTTCTGGTAGCTTAGTGTTTCCATTGCTTCCTTGTCCTTATGTTTCTGTTTTCTTTACTTTGGTTGGCTTTTATGTGTTTTGCCTCTGGTTCTTCTTGTTTTATTTTATAGACTTCACTTCTGAATCTTTGGTGTGTGGTTACCATTACGAATATGAAAATGATAGTTATATATATACAGTTGTCCATTTTCTTCTGTGTGTGTCTTATCTCCATTCCCCTTTACGAATTTGGATCTTTGAATCCTCCCCTTTTCAGTCATTGTTTTCTCAATTTGTCCCTATGTGTGCTGAACGTTTATTACTATCTTGTTATAACAATTCTCTTCTTATTATTTAAGCTTATAATCTGTTCTTGGTAAGGATTTCACTTCTCTGCTTCTATTTGCCTAATAGTCACTTTACTCCTAATTATGTTTTTTTTTTTTTTGTCACTTTGTTTTAGATGAGCTGACCCCTTTCAGTATTTCTTGTAGTGCAGGCCTTGCAGTGGAGAATTTCCTCAATTTTTGTAAGTATGAAAAGGTCTTAATTTCTTTTTCATATCTAAAGGAGAGCTTAGCCAGATACATTGTTCTAGGCTGGTAGTTCCTTTCACTTAATAGTTTAAATATTTGATTCCATTCCTTTCTGGCTTGTAAGGTCTGCACTGAGAGGTCTGATGATAATCTAATGGGTTTTTCTTTATATGTTACTATTTTCTTCTCCCTGGCTGCCCTGAGAATTCTGTCATTATCATTGATTTTTGATAATTTTAATACAGTGTGTCTTGGCAAAGGCCTTTTTGAGTTGAGATAATAGGGTGTTCTGTTGATTTCTTGAATTTCAAGCTCCAGCTCATTTCTTAGATTTGGGAAACTTTCATCAATTATTTGTCTGAAAATGCTTTCTAGTCCCTGTTCCTTTTCCTTGCCTTTGAAAATGCTTATTATTCTTGTTTCCTCTCCTGATGGTATCAGGTAGTTCTTGAATTTCTCTTTCATTATTTTTCATTCTTCAGTTTCTCTCTTCTTCCTTCTGATTAATTTCTAGATTTCTGTCTTTGATATCACTGATCTTTTCCTCTAGGGCTGACTCTATTTCCCAAGTTTGCTATTTCATTTTTCAGCTCTTGCAGTGTGTGTGTGTGTGTGTGTGTGTGTGTGTGTGTGTGTTTTATCTCCAGAAGATCTATTTCTATTTTGTTCTTTTTGAGAGTCTCAATCTCCTTGCTCTACTCATCTAATAGTTTTTTTAATTCCTGAAATTGTCAATATGACTCATTTCAGACTCAAGAGTTTTTTTAGAAATACTATCCTGAATTCTCTGTCATTTAAGTTGCATACTTCTATGTCTGTAAGTGTATTTTCTGGAGATTTTTCTCTTTCTTTCTAAAATGCCTGTCACCTTGGTTGTTCATGGTGTTTAATGAACTATTTTCCACCTGGGCATTAATGGAAGTGTATTCTACTGGTTTTCTAGAAGATTTATTATATAAAGTTCTCTCTTTAGCTTGTTGCGAAGAAGGCATTTTTGGTTTCCAGTAGGTGGTGTCTATGCCTCTTGGATCACTGCTTTATACAAATCCTTAATAATGCTTTTTAATTTTCTTGTAGATATTTAATAATGCTCGCTACCCTCAGTTTCAGTCCCTGTCAGTGTCAACCACATTCTTGGCAGCATTTGCTCAAATTCCCCTGGGGCTCCGTGGTGTTCAGTCTCTGAGGATAAGAGGGGAGGGGCCCTCTGCATTGGGAGCTGGGGGCTGCGGCTCAGCCCCAGGTTTTGCAGCGTTGGCCCGCATAAATTAACTGTGGTTTCTCTGTGGTCTTGTCCCACTTCACTGCTTTCTGCTTTAATGACTGGGCCCTGCAGCTGACTGGCCCTGGGAAGCTCACAGCTTTCCCAGGCAAGGCTGTTTAGGGAACTTGCTGTAGAAACTTGCTGCTCCTTCTCCCTTTCCCCTCCTCCTACAGGGAACTCAGGAGGCTGCAAGAGGCAGCTTCTTTATTTCTTCCAGTCTACTTACTGCCCAACACCCAGGGTTCTGACCTGTGGTGCCCTTACATGCAGATCCCATGCTCAGATGTGCTGGTGTGCAGTTTGGGTGTTTTTTTGTTGAGTTATATGTTCAGCTTATTGTTGTTTCAAAGGGAGAGATCTTGGGATGTCTCTCACTCCACCATGTTTCCAAAGGTTGAGATTCTATGTTGTGCATTTTAAAGTTACCAAGAGAGTAAATCTTAAAAGTGTTCATCACAAGAAAAATTAATTTTCTACCTATGTGTGGTGATGGGTGTTAACTAAATTTATTGTGGTAATCATTTTGCAATATATACATATATCAAATCATTATGTTGTACACTTAAAACGAATACAATTTTATATATTAATTATATCTAAATTTTAAAAAATCCTTGAACTGAAACATAACAGGATTTTTAATACTGTTAGATTATTTATATTTTACCATCTTTTAATTTTTAATTTAATAAAAACTTCAAAATTATTTTATCAGTATTTTCATTAAAAAGGGGGCTGCTGGTGGTGGAAATTAAGCTGTTATTCTCTCCCCTACTCACATTATGGCTTAGCAGGAAAAGCACTGACCAAAGGCCAAATTCATAAAAACTTTTAATTAACTAATAATTGTCAGCATGTTTCCATTTAAATATCTTTGCCTCTTTATCTCTGGTTGATTTTCATATCCTTAGGTCACTAAAGTCTGCTTTTGAGACAAAAATGATTTCTCCCCCAAAAGTCAGGGGAAATATAAAAAATGAAATTAGTGATTAAGGATATAAGTTAATTAACACAATCATTTTGGCTTAATTATTTAAAGTCCAGTCTTTTCCCTCCAACACACCTGAAAATACACTATTCCCAGCTATGAGAATTATATGGAGATCTGTAATTTTTCATTGATGAATTTATAAGTCTCACATATACAAAGGGCAGAAATAGAATCTTGAATGCAATCCACACAAAAAATTGTTATGCAAAGACACTTACATACCATTTGAAAAGTAAGAGGGTTTTTTATACCTGAAATATCTGGGCTGACAGACTTACTTATGTTTGGTTTGTAAACTAACTTACATCAGTTGGAGTAGGGAAGAGGTAGTAGAAGAGATGGAGATAGCACCAGGGTTTATTCTCATAGGACAGAGTGGTGCTCTGGAGTTGAGCCTTCATATTTATTTGAACAGATGCTGCCTGAGAATTCTCCAGTGGATCCTCCTCTAACTTCTGTGCCTTCTGAAATGTCCCTCATTCAAATAAGATTGTAGCAAGAACTGGAACTTTAGAGTCATAATTTATAAGTTTCTTCTCTGTCCCTACTGACAGCTCCTCCTAGAACCTTTGTACTGGATCCTTTTCCTCACAGCCTCTAAATATTGGAATGACCTGGAATTCTGTTCTTAGATCTTTTATTTTCTAGTCTATCTACATCCATTCCCTACGTGACATCTACCAGTCCTATGCACGAAATAAATGTGTATGCTAACAATTCCCAAATGCATATCTCCTGTCTTCTCTTCTTCTTAAAACTCTAAATTCATTTATCCATCTGTGTACATAGTATCTCAAATTGAATATTCTAGAAAAATGTTAAATTTGACATATCTAAAAATCAAACTCTATTTTTTTCACCCAAGTAAATTTTAATGTTTTCTCTTTCCTAGTTCAGTAAATGGCTCCAGAATTTATCTAGTAGCTCAGGTAAAATTCTTATTGTAATCTTATATTCCTGACTCTCAGTTATTACATCTAATTCAGTCTGAAGATATCATCGCTTTCATCTTCAAAATACATACTTTGCACTTCCCTCACTGCTAATAACCTTCCCCTGTCACCAGCAGCTCTTTCTTGCAATGGCCTCCTAACTGGTTGTCTTGTTTCTGTGCTTGCCTCTTTACAGGCTAATCTCCATAGTGTTTCCAAAATCAATCATTAAAAAATATTAATCATATCACATCACCTCTGTTCTCATACCCCAAAGGGCTTATCATATTATTTCCAGAATAAAGCTCAAATTGTCAAGACTTTTAGGTCATGTAAGGCTCAATGTGATCTGTCTCTGGCTGCCACTCTCATTTTCTCGCTTACTGTTCTTTGCCCACATACCTCTATGGTGTCCACAGTGGGCTTCTGGGTGGTCCTTACATCCAGCATTCCCACCTCAGAGTCTTGAAACTTGCTTCCCCTTAAGTCTGGAACACTCTTCCCACAATGTTTACATGGCTCACTCCCTCACTGTATTCAGGTCTCTGATCATATGTCACCTTCTCTGAGAGGCTTTATGTAGAATCTCACCCTCCCCACAACACAGTAGTTTGCACCATAGAAAATTACCATTTTTGTAGATCAAAAATGGTTTAATATCCTCAATTTTAATTAGTTCAACACATACATATAACATTATTGTATTTACCTGTCCTCCTTTATATACTTCAGGGTTTATTATTTACAGGCTTATTGTCTGTCTCCTCCCAAGGACTGCAAGGATTTTAAAGACAGCAGCTTGGATTGTTCATCTCTAGACAGTACCTGAAACAGAACATTTACAGATCAGGTGATCTTCACTTCTACCTTTTGTCTGGCCCTTTGATAAATTAGGCTTATTAAGTGCTCTCTGTGCAGTCACACTGACATTTTGGGTGTCCAATCTCTTTCATTTCTTATCAAGCACCATACTCTTGTAGCCTTAGAATTTCATTTTTTGAGATCCTGCCATCCCTCTTACGTTGGTTTCTCTTTCAGATCATCTGGTCATAGGATTAGGCTGTGCTTTCCTTTGAACTTCTATGAGCAGTGTATTGACTTAAGAATCATGTCAGAGGCTCTTCAGAATGGTTTTTCTTGGGCATTTTGACCCCTCATGTGACAGACACTCCCAGATTCCCAGCCCTCTGGGGTTCCTGTACTTCTACTTCAATAATCAGTATTTCTTGGGAGTTCGAAATTAAATCTAGGAGAGAAGTTCCCTGTTTCTTCCTCTGCCTCTGCATAATGAAATTATCAGCAAGACGAAGTTGAAAATGTATCATATGTTCTGCTTTTAGAGAAATGAGATTTCCACTTGAAACTCAGAAGGCTGGTAAGTTCCCGTTATTGCTATGACTTGCAAATGTGTCAATTCTGTGATCTTTTTAGGAATATATTCATCAGAGCTGCATCTTACTTAGCTCAGGCTATTATATTTTCTTATATTGTGCTGGGCGCTTACCAAACTATTTAATAGTAGATGGAAACTTCAGTCATCAATATGATAATACTTAGGACTTTCTCCCTAAAATGCACCCAAAGACTGTAGCTTGAGTTCCCAATTATAGTTGATCCAAAGTGTTGTTTGAGTGTCAGAGTTAAAAAAAAATAGTAATGAAACTTGTTAAAGATGTTAAGTCAGACTTTATTCAGGACTATTGTGAAGATATAGAAACTACTACTGTAGAATTTTGCAGTAGGAGAGAGAGAATTGGGTTCAGCTCTGAATACAGAATAGACAAGTGGGAATTTACAGACAAGGAGCAGGGTGGGGGTCCGTGGATGGAAAAATACCAAGAGGAAACATCAAGAGTAAGTGGGGGGCAGTTCTGGCTAAACCCGACATAACAGGATTCTTGCTGAAGACAGGCCAGCATGATCAGACACCACCTAGGAGAAGTTTTAGGAGCTTGAGTAAAGTTTGGTCAAGTGAAGAATTTTGGCAGCAGGTTGCAAATGAGGTAGGGGAAATAGCATAGAGTAGAAATTGAGGGCCTGGATTTGGAGTCAGACAGACCCAATTTTGAATCCCATTGTTGCTGTGTGTATTAGTTAGAAACCAAACCAGTAATTTTCACAAAAAACAATTTAATAGAGGGAATCAGGGTATGAGTATTGGGGACTCAAACAGGTAAAAAGAGGATATTGTGGCACCAGACATGGTAACTTTAGAAAGCAGCTACTGCCCTTGGGGCTAGTAGAAACAAAAAGGATAAGGTCAGGACCTGGAAGCTGGGCCTAGGGGTCCTTTGTAATTGGAATGCAGATCTCAGGGAAGGGGGTGCTAGTTGATGTGTTTGTACTGAGGGGCTGGTTCTGGGAATGTGGAAAATTACTGCTGCTGAGGTGAAACAACACTACTGGGGTGATGGTGACAATACCAGGAAGCAAACAGAAAGAAGTAAGTTCCCTTTCCTTCATCTAGCCTTAGCATCTCCTTGCATGCCAACAAAGAGCCATTGACAAAGCAGAAATGTGGTTTGCAGAGTACCAGTCTCAGCAGCACAGAGCAATGCATAGAAGAGTGAGTTTGAAACAGAAAGAAATGGCCTAATAACAAGTGTAATGGCCTTCATAAATTATACAACCTTTCTAAGCCTCAGTTCCTCTACCTGTATAATAGGAAGAAATACCTCCTATTAAGGTTACTGTGAGGATTAAATAAGTGATGAATATAGATTGCTGTATAAATATATTGACAGCAGCTTAAGATCTATGTCCTTGACACCCCATCTTCAGCTCCAGCAGTCAAAGGGTGACAAGGGAAAGGAGAAGGAAAGAAAGAGAAGAAAAATGAGAGAAAGGAGAAGGAGGGGAGAATGGAAGGAATGTGTGAGGTGCTGTGGACACATATAGCCACTTCTAAGAGGAGATTTAACACCACGAGAGAGAAGGGCCAAAGCCCTGTGGACAGTCCTGGTCTCCTTGAGAAGGCTTTTCCTACTTGGAGCAAATTACATGCCCCAGTAATTTTAATGACTGGGGGTTGTTATGATTTTAGCAAAATCGAGGAAACTCATAAATGTAACTCATAAATGTGATCATTTTCTAAAACGTGAAGGTTCAGTGGCTTGGCAAAGGATGACAGCAGGAGGTCTTAATGAGTTAGACCACAAATTAATCTTGCCTTGTTTCTCCTTTAACTGCTTTTTTGTTTTTTTCCTGTGTCTTTGGCTGGTTCCAACAGCTGTTCCAACTGTGTAATTAAGTCATTTCTAAGAGAGCTGAGCAGCTGGGTCAGCACTATATGTTCTAGTGATCACTGGCTGTCAGGGTGAAGCTTAAATTAATATTCCGAGTAGTTATTGAACTTACGGGGCTCCATCTTCATGGAAGGCAGTAACTGGAAACAATATTGGTGTTTAGGCTTCCACTTTCATCAATAGATTCAAGGAGGGATAAAATCCAGAGCCAGCCTGATATCACCAACAATATTTCTTAGAATAACTGCTGATGTGAAAAACAGATAAGACTAAACTTAGTTCAAGGAAGTGAAAATGTTACATTCACTTTGTCTCCCCAAACTGGGCAAGACGGTGTCCCGCCACCACACTGAGGTGTCTTTCTTTGCCTTTAGGCCTCATTTCCTTCCTGAATGATAAACATAAATTTCCTATAATGCCAAAGGGCCTCTTTGTATGGGTATAAATGGAAATATACTGGCTGCATAAACTTATGAAATTAGTTTTGCAGGCGGAAGGAATCTAAATTAAAAGACTGCTTTGAAGTAATAAAGAGTAATAAAGCATTATTCATGATGTTCACCTTGGCATTAGCCCCATTCACTTTAATGATCTAATTTCTATTTTTCTTATTTAATGGATGACATTAACTTTCCCAACAGGTTCATTTCCAAAAAGTTAATGAAGTCGAGCTAAGTCTGTCTATATGGTAGATTATTGGGGTTTCTGCTTAGAACCACCAAATACCCCACAGTTTTGGATTCCACTTTCTGTTTGTGGACTAGATGAGATTTATCAGAAAAATTAGTTTTTTTCATACTAAATGGTTATGTCCTTCATACTAGAAAATCACTTTACTGAAATTATAGAGGAAACAGTATCTTGTCCATCTTTTCCAAATGAATAAATTTGCCACAAAATCAGCCTTTTTGTGACTTTCCATTATAAAGACTTGAACAAAAGTACTCATTTAATGTATGAGAATCAGTACTTTGGAATTTAACAATTGGTGTGTAATAACCAAGTCTTACTAGTGAGTGGGGGAGGGTGTGGGTAGAGTTTTAAGTATTTGTTGAAAGTAGTAACAAATAAAACTTAATTTTTATTTAAAAAAATTTAAGGTGAGACTACTTTAAGACTCTCTTAAAATTTCTCTTTCTGGAAAGGGCACAGAATTTGCCACAAAGGCCTTGGTTTGTCAGTCTGCCATTACTAGACAAGACGGAATAACAAGGACTGCATAGAAAGAAAGAAAGAAAGAAAGAAAGAAAGAAAGAAAGAAAGAAAGAAAGAAAGAAAGAAAGGAAGGAAGGAAGGAAGGAAGGAAGGAAGGAAGGAAGGAAGGAAGGAAGGAAGGAAGGAAGGAAAGAAAGAAAGAAAGAAAGAAAGAAAGAAAGAAAGAAAGAAAGAAAGAAAGAAAGAAAGAAAGAAAGAAAGAAACAATATGAATATTAGGAAACAGGGGATTAGGACACTTAGGAGATGATAAAAATGTAAATGAGGTGAGCCTTACTATCTATATAATCAATGCAATCCTAAACAAGATCTCAAAAGTGATTTTTGTGGAAATTGAAAAGCTGTTTCTAAAATTCTTATTAAAATGCAAAAGACCAAAAATAGATAAAACAACTTAGAAAAAAGAAAAACAAAACCAGAAGGCTTACACTATTTGATTTCAAGATTATTATAAAACTACAATAATCATACAGTAAGGTATTGGCACAAAGATAAAAAAATAGATCAACGAAATAGGATAGAGATTATAGAAATAAAAGCTGGCCAATTGATATTCAACAAAGGTGCAAAGAAAATTCAATGGAGAAAGGTTGGTCCTTTCAACAAATGGTGCTAGAACAGTTTGAATATTCATTGTGGAAAAAAAAAGAAAAAATTTAAAAGTAAATAAAAAACAACTTCAGTATACATCTCATATTACATGAAAAAATAACCAAAATGGATCATAGATCTAAAAGTAAAATCCCAAATTATAAAACCTCTGGAACACATAGGGGGAAATCTTTGTAAGCTCAGGTTAGGTAAAGATTTTTTAGATATGATGGCAAAAACATGATCTATAAAAGGAAATGTTAATCAAATGGACTTTATCAAAATTCAGAAGTTCTACTCTTCAAAAAACACTATTGAGAGAATGAAAAGATAATTTACAGAATGAGAACAAATATTTGAAAAATAACATCTGATATTCACATTTAAAATAAAGAACTCACAAAATTCAATAATAAGCAAACAACTCAGTTAAAATCACAATAAGATTTTACTACATGCATATTAAAGTGTATAAAATGGAAAATACTGACCATACCAAGTGTGTGTAAGGATGTGAGAAACCTAGAACTCTCATATACTTCTGATATGTAAAATGTCCATCCACTTTAACTGTTTCTTAGAAAGCTAAATGTATACATATCATATAACCCAGATATTCCATTTCTAGGTACTTACCTAAAAGAAAAGAAGGCTATGTCCATTACAAGGACTTGCACCTCAATGTTCACAACCCCCAAATAGAAATAACCCAAACGTTCATCATCAAGGGATAAATTGTGTTATATACTTATAAAGGAATATTACTCAAGAAAAAAGAATGAAGTACTGATACATACAACAACATGAATGAATCTCAAGATAAGTACACCACATAAAAAAAAGCCAGACTTAAACGAGTGCAGACTGTACATTTCCATTTATATAACACTATGTAAAATTACAACTCTCGTCACAGAAAGCAGATCAATGGTTGTCTGGGGATGGCACTGTGGGGGTGGAAAGAAGATGGATGGGTAAGAGAAGGGATTCCCAAGGGGCCTGGGGAAATTTATGGAGATAATGCATATGTTCATTATCTTGATTATAGTGATAGTTACACCATTTTATACATTCAAAACTGATCAAATTTCACTGTAAATATATGATGTTTATTGTATGTCAATTATACATCAATAAAGTTGTCTTTTTAAAAAAAGGCCTGTGTTTAAGTTATAGTTGTGTGATCTCGAACAAGTTTCTTAACCTCTTTGTACCTGAGTTCTCTCAGGGTCAAACACAGACAATAACAACACCTCAAGGTGTATCAGGGGAGACCCTGCAGCAACAGGCCTCAGGAAAGCACTGCATCAATGGCAGGTAGAGCATCTTGTCCTCCCTGCAAAGGACTTAGTGTTCCTATTAATCCCTCAGACAGTGTTCTCTCTCAAGGTTGTATCTTTTATCTTTAGAATTCAAAGAACATGACATCTGAAGCTAAGGTAATTTTATCTCTTAAAATGCCTTTATAAACAAAGTCATATGGGGGAAAATGAGAAAACACAAATAATTAAAAAGCAATAGCATAGCATCTGTAGCTTTAGTGAGAACTAAGTGGAAAATACACTTACCCTATCATCAAAGGACACAATAAATTCAAGCCATCTGGACTATGTGTGACCCTCTCCCCCACCCCCACACACAATCACATGATAAAACAATATGAAAAGAAAATACATAAATTAAAAAAAATAAAGACCTTCTGCTTTGGAGTCAGACCTTGGATCATATCCTGGCTCATCACTTACTGGGTCTGTAACTTTGGACAGCTCACTCACTCTTGCTGAACTTCGGTTTCCTCACTTATAGAACCATTGTCCTGTAGGTTGGCCACGAGGGAGACACTGAAGAAACATTTTTAAAAAGTACCTTGGACAGCACTTGGCACAGTGTGTGTGCTCATCAGAAAGTCTCCCTAAGGTAACATGCTATATCGTGGTAGCACTTGGGTAGAAACTTCCTGTCCCAGGTCAGTGCTCTTTTGCTAGCTCACCTGGCTATCTGTGCATAGACACTAGGTGTCCTAGGTGTCATTCTGATGTTCTTGCCATGGTGCAGGGTCACTGTTGTTTTTAAACCACCATGAATCAGCATTCATGTATTAACTAGGGGATGAGATCATCCAGTGGACGCTTTGGGCCCTACTCCAATGCTATTCATTACTAGTTCAGTCCTCAGTGTCTTTGCATGGGTACATTCTCTGGTTGCTATTGTCCCTGAACCAGAACCCTTTCTAGAGTTTACACTGGGGAACCCTGGTGCTGAACTGGCCGGGATGCTGTGGGTGCATAATTACTGTTGTGGCAATCCTCAACCGCAAGATGGCACACAACTCTCTTTTTTTCAGAAGAAAAACATTAGCAAGGCAATTCAAGTCTGAAAACAGGTATGTTTCAAATCAAATGAAAATGCATTTATGTCTTAAAAGTTGCCTTCCTCATTCTTAAAATGGTAAGAAAAAAAAAGAGCGTAAAAGAGATTCTGCTGAGGCTCAAGAGATAATGGGAGAAGGAGTGAGTGCTTGGGAGATCCTGGAGAGCTGCATGGAAATTGCAGCGCTTGCATTCTTGGTGCTTGTACTTGGCTTTGTTGCCTCCCTTTTTGCTCATATTCTTGTCGAATTTTATAACTTCAAAATGGGCTATACTAAGGGTCTCTGCCCTGATCCAGAATCTATGTGAGCCTTGACTAAACTTTAAAATTCCCGAATTCTTCGCATAAAGTTGCAAATGCATTCCTTATCTTTTCCTCTAATGGCAAAAGCATGTTTTTCTCATCTCCTCCATGTTCTCTGCTGCTGCATGTTCACTTTGGGCATTATTTATTGTTGTTTTTATGCCACAGGAGGGAGACAGGAGTGGATTTTAATTTCCATCTTATCTCAGATATACCCATGCCTGGGCTGTAGGGATCCTGCCTTATCTCAGAGACATGGCCCCATGCAGTCCTCTGCATGTAGCATTATTAGCTTCTCTCCATGTTCTTCTGCCTCACATAGAAGCCAAACAGCTTAATGAAAGCATATTATGGAACCTAATGCATTTATAATACCTCCTCTGTAGTTCATAAATCTCGCTTTGTGAGCAAGAGAATATCTTGATTGCCTAAAGTAATTAGAAGCCCTGTTCTTAAATCATCTTTCCTATTAAATCTTGAGGAAATGTGGTACAGACACATAGAAAAATAATTGCAGTACAAACCTAAGGGGATGGAGAGGGGAGGTTAGAGATGGCTCTCAAAAACTGAGCAGTAGTTAGGAAGGTCTAAGTGGGTACAGGAGTGGGACTAGGACGAGGAAAGATGTTCTCTTTGGACACTATTACATGCAGGGTGGAAGTAGAAAAACTCCAGCAAAACGTAAGCAACACTGCAGGCAGTTCTGCTGTGCTAGAGAGGGAAATGCAGAGTCATCGAAGACACAGCTCCCACAGTAGGTGGTTGCTAGAGATAGAGCCCTTGTGTGCCATATTAAAAGGCTGGGGCTCCTGCTCTAAGTGATGGACAACCACAGAAGAATTTGATGAAGACAGTTCATACTTTAAGTAAAACCCCCAAGGTGGAGGATGGGTTTAGAAAGGATATGGAGGGAAACCAACTAGGGTGTGATTGCAGTGATTCAGGCAAGAGATGACAGTGGCCTGAACAGGGCAGTGGTAAAGGTATAGAGAAGAATATTTGCAAGTCTCACTCAAGCGGAGCTTCTCAACCAACTGACTGCAAGGGAGCATTCAGTTTCTACCTTACAGGAGAAAGGAGATGGTGGCATCAGGAGGAAGAGTTGATTTAGAAGGAAGGTGATAAAATTGTTTTTGTGTATGTTGTGGTTGAAGTGCTCAGAGAACATCCAGGTAGAGGAGACCAGCAAGCAGAAAGGTATACACAGCCAAAACTTGAGGGAGAACCAAGGCTAGCAGTTATTTCTTTGGGAGACAGCAACCGACAGGTACAATTAAAACCAGGAGAGTGGGTGAGATTGTCCTGGAATAGAGTGAAGAGGAAGAAAAGTAATGGGTTAAAGGAGAGATAAGCAGCAGAAGAGAAGCTATTGGAAAGAGAAATCCATAAAAGAGAGAAGGAATGGTAGACAGCTGTAAGCCTAGGCAGGAAAATGCATTGCCATAGACATGAAATGTTAGAGATTCTCAAGAAAGGGTTCAATGATTGCTGATGCAGCAAAAGGACTGGCACGATAGAGACTGCCAACTCCCCACAGTGTGTGGCATTGGGAGTTTGCAGAAGTTGGATGGCAGTGGACTAGGGAGTGACTGGAAGTTGAAAATGTGGAGATTGTGAGAGTGGATTACCTTCTGGATGGCACTGGATGAGAAGGGGCGGAAAGAAGTGAATGATGGGGTGGGTAGCTGGTGGGGTGGGGACTGGACAGGGTGGAACCTGACAGAGGGTAGAAGAAGTTTTTGTTTTATTGTGTTTATTTGTTTGCAGATTTGTTTAGCAAACGAGAGCCTTTGACACGTGCATGGGCTGAGGATAAAGGAAGAGTCATGGGTGAGGAATAGAAGGTCCAGGGAAAGAAGATGAGTGGTTGTGTCCTAAGAGGGTTGAAGGAGTGTGTAGTGATGAGTTAGCTTTGACAAGAGGACGTGTACCTTCTCCCCTGAGACTGGAGGAACGAATGTCAGGAGGATAAATGGACAGAGGTAAGTTCATAAGTAAGAGGATGATAAGCTGACGTGAAGCAAGAGAACAGCAGAAACAAGATTAGAGGTGGAAGACCCCAGATGGCATCATCACCTGGTTGGGAGCAGCTTGGCCTCTGGATTCCAGGCTGATCTGGATTCCAGTACCAGTTCCACCACTGACCAAAGATGTGACCTTGGCACACTATCTGATCTCCCTAAGAACTTGATTTTCTCATTTGTCACATGGAAACAATAACAGGAGCTCCCTTGTGGAATTATTGTGAGAATTAAATAAGATTCTATGCACTCTATAAATGACAGTGACGATGATAATGATCGTGCAGCAAATCAAAGAGCTAAATATGCCAGATAAGTAAATAGCCCAAATAGTTTGATAATTTTTGGTTTATGTGTCTTTCCATTGTCTCCCAGAAGACCGAAGGTAACTTGAGGGTAGGCGTCTTTTGTCTGACTGATTTTTCTTTGTCTTTCTTGCATGCAGGTGGATGCCTGACGCATGGAGTGTTCTCAGTAGAATCTGTTAAATGACTGAATAAATGGATTGCCTACAATCAGCCTGAAAACTGCCCAGGCTTCTGGCTCTCAGATGGCATTTCCCCTCCTCCACACTGTCTCTTTTGGTTGAGCTTTCTCTTTTCTGTGTTTGTCACCCTTGTTACACGAACTAATCTTTCTTTGCAGTCACTAAACAAAAGAATAACAACTCCACGATTTGGGCAATATACAGGCATACCTCATTTTATGGCGCTTTGCTTTACTGCACTTCACAGATGCTGCATTTTTTTTTACAAATAAAGGACAAAGACCCTCTACTAATCCAGCAAAAAGATTAACTCACTCTATTGTGATACTCACTTTATCATGGTGGCCTGGAACAGAACCCTTAATATCTCTGATGTATGCCTATATTTCAGTTCTCGAAATACAAGAGGTATATTGTTATTCATCATTAAAGTCAAGTGATCTATTTCAGTTGGTTGTAAATGCCCAAGAATTAAAAAGGAAAAAAAGGATGAAAGATTGCTGGAGAGACTTCTTTAAATTACCTCTTTTTATGACCACTTGCATCCTAGAAGGGACTGAGCTTTAGGAAATTAAACAGCTTCGGTGTCTGGAAGCTAAGCAGGCCACGCCAAGACGCAGAGAAACAAAGAAATAGCTGCAGCAGCAGGAGAGTCAGCTCATTCCACCCTCGGGTGTGCCAGCCAGGCGAGAGGTAGAGCTGGATTTAGACTGAAGAGGAAAAGGCAGTGGCGTGAGTAGCAGAAGCCACAGCATTCCTGTGTCAAGGTGCCAGTTTGCTCACCGTGGTCACCCCCTCCCAAGTCTTTTTAAAAATTAACGTATCATGAAAACACCCAACTTTTCTTTGTCCTCCTCTCTGCTCCCTTGGATAAGATGCAGAAATGCAGCTAAAATGCCACCTACAGACGTTCAGGGGAAGGAGTGCCGACAAGATGAGCAAGCAATGGAGGCAAAACGAGGAATTTGGAAAATATAACGCCCCACCTCAAATCATTCCAGGCTTGGCAACTGAGCCTCTGCAAGCAGAGGTGGGGTTTATAGGATGATAACTTTCCCCCAGAATCCCACAAAGCTGAAGGCTCTGGGTCCTTCCTACCAAACCGTTCGCTCTGACCACCAGGGGGCAGGCGGCAGCTAAGAACGGGGCAGTGGACACCTGAGAGCAGAGCTCCCTCCTTGCTCCTCCCGGGCCTGCCCCACGTGCCTGAGGGCTCACCCAGACTCAGCCAGGCTGGTCTGGCAGTGGCCTGTGGGATTCTTTTCCCATTTGCAATCCAAGTTGCCAGAGTTGGGTTAATCTCTCAGGGAATCATTCCGTCATTTCATTTATTAAGTTTGAGACCCTCAGAATCACCTCAGCATCATAATAAAAAGCAGATTCCTCACTCTGCCGAGGGAGGCTGAATCTGGAATGGAATGGAGGGACTGGGCCTAAGAATCTGTATTTTATGCCAACTCTCTGAATGCTTCTGATGCAGGTGGTGCAGAACCACACTTTGACAGAAAATGCTTTAAGCAGTGGTTGAAACTCAGAGCTGTCCCTAAGCAGAGCCTTTGGTTTTGTATCATGCCAGGATTCAAGCAGGCAAATAAAAGGAGCCATACATACCAGGCCACCTGAGGGCTGTAGGCCATCAGATATTTGGTCTTTGGCACACCTGAGGTGACGCAGCTACTCTTGGCCACATGAATAAAACACTCAAGGTAGAATGAAGGAGGCTGGAGACAAAGGAGAAATCTCACTGCCCAGGTTGAATATCTGAGCAAGCCAGCCCTGCCCTCTCCTGATGCCATTCATGCTCAAGTTCCTTCTCACCATTTCTGAGTGCTGGTTTCCTTATTTTATCCCCTTTAATTTATCTCCCTCCTCATTGCTCAAAAAAGCATCTTGGATTTAGAGGAAGCTAAGCTCTCTGCTCATGATAATCCTTGTTTGTTGTCCCTCGTTGGTGCTAAGAACCATGTTATACAACGTGGTACCCTGATGCACTAACAACTTTCCAGGGAGGAGCGGGAGTAAAACCCAACATTAAACATGCACATCCATTGTGAAGTGTAGCCCGGTTCCAGAATCCATTTAAAAAGTGTTTTAGAGCTGAAAAGATTTCTCTCTTCTCATAACTCAATGTTATTTTATTCATTCAAAATTCATTAAGTGCCTGCTATGCCAAGAACCCGTTCTGGCTGCTGTGGGAGGTTAAGCAAGATTCACAAGGCCATTGCTCTCACAGTGCTGATATTATAGTGTAGGAGGCAGGTAATCCAAGAATAATACACAGATGAATTAGTGAATCAGAGAGTTGGAGACTGTAACTGGTGCTATGAAAGTAAAAAAGGGTTACATGATAGAGATGCAATGGAGAGGCCAAATTCTGATTGGGATTTCAGGAAGGAGCTTTCTGAGGAGGGGTCCATGGATCAGGTTAGAAGGAAGAAACAAACCAGAGGAAGAGTATTCCAGGTAGAAAGGACTTCCATGTGGTTTCTACCAAGGCTACCCGGCACTTTGGTCTGTGGCTGTGGAATTTTCTCTCATTGCCTAACTCAGCCTTTATTAGAGTGCATTTTCTAGGGTGGCATGATGCTAATTCCTCAGAGTGCAGTTGCAAGCAAGAAGGATGGTTTTTGCCTTCATAAAATTTATAATTTTTAAAGATAAGGCTCTGTTAACCCTCAGTTACTAAGTTTAACCATTTATCTTCTTCATTAGCATGGTCTTGATGGGAGGCCTCTGTGATTACAAATACCAAAACCCAATGAGAAAATCATCTATAGAGGTCACAAGAATTTGGATACAGTGTCCAGTGGCTCAGATAAAAAAGATCTAGCCACCATTTCTTGCTCATATTTTTTGGGGAAAGAACATCTCTTCACTCTCTAGAATTCCCTTCATACTATCCCAGTTCTGAGTAAGAGGAAATGGGTTCCCAAAGCAGAGCTATGTCTTCCATAACTAAATTAGGTCCATTCCAGCATTGTCATTTTGGGTGTCATCTCTTGGTGCTGAGCAAAAGTACAGCGGCCTGGCCTTCCCCTGATGGCCCCCTGTCCACACTTCTCAGACTGTCAAAGAGGAAACAAATATTTGTCTTTGAACTTCTTGGTTGCCTTTTGGATGTTCTCACTGAAGATGGATGATGGGAATAAAAATGGCAACAAACTACAGGTAAGCTTTGCTCCAACCCATCCCAGGAAGTCCCTGCGTCTCCTAGGGCACAAAGTCATAACTGACTGATGCTGCCAAACCCCAGGCAAAAAGCCGGTTTTTACCCCTGGGTTTCAGAACGTTTCCGCTGCATCTGAATTACTAATAAAGAAGGAAGAAAAGAAACAGGTAGAGTCGGGAGAGGTCTGCTTCAGGGCCACAGGCAAGAGTGGTCTGGAACTGGTGCATGGGACTTTCGGGAGGGGTTAGAGAAATGAACGAGTGCATCAGAATCCTGGGCCTTACTCCCAGAGGTTCTGATCAGTGTGGTGTGAGGCCTGGAAATCAAGCGATCTTAAAAAATTGTTTTTGGAGCTTATGATAATCATTCAGATTTCTGTGGGACTGATCAACAGTCTCTTAGTTAGCTCTCCTCTCATCCTGACATCTGTGTCTCCACCCCCTTTCTCCAATACCAGGCTTCAGGTTCAGTCTTATTTTGTTATTATCCCCTAGGGGCCTGTGGCTGAAACCTAAGTCAGTCCCAGCCCCACGCTAGGCAGAATAATTGACTTGGGCCTGTTCAGTAAAGGCTTTGGGTTACCAGAAACCCATCTGCTGGCCGTTCTCACCAAGGAAACGGGAGCCAGATCACTTTCACTGGGCATCAACCCCATACTTCCCAGTGTGCAGGGAGGAAGATCCACTCGCTTCTGGCACTTTCACTATAACAACTCCCATGTGGCTCCTTAAAGCCCTTTTCATTAATATCTCAACACCTCCCGGAATAGCCTGCATGGGTTGTCAGGAAGAGCCCACGTCAAAGTAATAACAGCTTCGTTCTTCCATTCCACCTCCTGGGCTCTGCGCCCACATACTCTGTTCATTTGAGACAAATTTAACAGCTGACCCCTCACAACACCTTGTTTTTTCATTTGCTGTTCCTTTTCTCTTTATGGTCTCTGAGAACCTAGGGTTCTATGCTAGTGACTGAAATAATTTTTATCATCTTAAAAATAAATTTAAAAATATTTAAAGTAATACATTTACATAACTTGAAAGTCAAATGTACTACAAAGCCTCTAAGAAAAATTAGCAATTTCTTCTTCCTTCTCTCTCCAGATGCTAACACTTCCAACTCTTGGGGTGGTTTTAGAAGAAAAGTACTCCATACTTCTAAGTAACATTCTTACAATATTTGTATAGTGCTTTTTCAATTTGGAATATTATCTATTGACTTCCATTATGTAAGTTGAGAAGACAGCACTTTTACACACGCTCATTCTCACCACCCCACCCAGAATTTCCCTCTCCTCCCAATAGCTATGTCATATTTTTTATTAAATTGATATAATAATAGTGTTTACATTATGGTGGTACAAGCGTTTATTGTTGACCCAATTATAGTATACAATGATTGTTTTTCTTTAATATTTTGTTCTCAGAGTTCCTTTCTATTTGCTCAGTTATTTTATGTATGTACCATCAAAACTTCCCACATTCTTCACAGAATTATAAAACCCCTCTCAATACTTTGTTCTACTTGGTCAAATGCATTGAGTGATTGACCAGTTTTATTTGCCCTTTGGAGACACTCCTGAAACCCTATGTCTCCCTGTTCCTACGTGAACTGGCTGCTCAACTTTAAACCTGTGTCTGTCTTTCCATCTCTCTGTGCTGGGTCTCCTGTTTTCTGGATCTCATATCCATCTTCCTCTTAACTGGTTTACTAACACATTTTGTGCAAGCATATACTTCAAAAGCTTTCTGAATATAAAGATATCATGTTCAATATAAAGAACATGAATTTTAAAAAGCTTTGATCTTTATTGTACTTTTATACTTGATTAATTCATTATACAATTCTAGGTTGAAAACCATTTCTCTTGGACTTTTTAAAGCATCGTTCGCCATCTTTCAGTTTCCTGTTACTGTTGAAAACATTGATTCTATTCCGTGTCCCTATTTTTCTCTCTCCCTCCCTCGCTCTTCTTCTCCCTCTTCCCTCCTCCCTTCCTCCCTTCCTCTCTTCCCTTCTTTTCTAAAAAAGCTGTGCTATGTGAGGGCAAAAGGTTTATAAGAAATCTGTACACAGGAAATCTCTTTACCGTCCCCTCAGTTTTGCTGTGAACCAAAAAGTAGTCTTAAAAAAATTCAGTCAGGGGTAGGGGGAAATATATGAAAGCTTTCAGAATTTTTTTTCTTTATCCTCAGTACTTAAAATTTTATGATGATATGTCTAGATTGGTCTTTATTACTCATTTTCTAGGTATTTTAACTTGCCAAATTGACCAATTTGCCAATAGGCAGAAAAAAAAAAACAAAAACAAAATACCTTATTAAAATATTAATGTTTGGTTACCTTGTTAATTGTGAAATTATTAGCTCTTCATAATTTATTTGCTGTCTTTAAAATTTCTTCTGTGAATTTTGTAGTCATATTTTCCCTATATTTCTATGGTGCTGCTTGTATATTTTTCATATTGCTTTGTAGACTCTCTTTACATGCTAGAGATACCAATTATTTGTTTGTTATAAAAGTTCTGGATATTTTCTCTCTGTCTCTCACCTATCTTTAGGGACAGCTATTTTTAAGTAGTCTACAAGAGTTTTTAAAGCTTTTTTTTTTTTGTACTTAAATTAAGCAACTTTGTTTTTTACTTGTGAGTACTGTTTATTTTAGGAAAACTTCTCCAACCCCATGTTTACAAATATATTTTTCTCTGTTGTCCTCTAATATTTTTATAGTTTTAATTTTTTAATGGCTAGCTCTTTAACTTATTTTTGTGAATGATACATTGAGATCTAATTTAATTTTTCAAAAGAACAGATCATTTTTCTGGCACTAAATATTGAATAATCCATTCTTTTCCTGTGATTTGAAATGCAAGTTGTTTCATTTACTAAATTCCCTTTTGTATAGTGGTCTGCTTCCGGTCTGTTACATTGCTCTAAACCAGGGATTGGCAAACCACAGCCTGTGGACTAAATCCAGCCTCCCGCTTGTTTGGTATATAAAGTTTTATTAAAACATAGCCATATTTATTTGTTTACATATTCTCTGTGGATGCTTTCAGTCCATAATGGCAAAGTTAAATAGTTGCAACAGAGAATAAATGGCCTGCAAAGCCTAAAGTATTATCTGGCCCCCTGCAGAAAAAAATTGCCAATCCTTGAGTGAATATTATTAACTGGAACTCTATAGTATGTTTTGCATTTGGAAAGAAAATATGTTCTCATCGGGTTTATATTTTTAAAAGTTCTTGGCTATTCCTTGTAAATGTCTTTGGGTAAATTCTACATTTAATTAATTATTGATATGGTTAGGTTTAAGTATATCAGCATTTGTATTTTTTTTTTTTTACTTGTCCTATTTGTTCTTTATTTTCCTCTTTGCCTTCTTTTGGTTTAGTAATTTTTATTGTTTTAACTTTTATGCTTCTGTTTTACTTTTAGTGTTTGCTTTAGAATTTATAGTACACATCTTTAAGCCATCATAATCTACCTTCTAGTAATATTATAACATTTCACGTATAGTATTAGAAACTTAAAACAGTATAGTACTTTCATTTCTCTTTCCTGATCCTTTTGCTAGTGTGGTCATATAATTTACCCTTTCCATGTGTTACAAACTCCACAATACATTATTTTATTTTTGCTTTAAATGGTCAATTATTTTAACGGTTTTATAAAAACAATGTTTTATATTTACCCACATATCACTTCACTCTTTGTGCAGATAGTTTTTGATCTGGTATTTTCTTTTTGCCTGAAAGACATCTATAAACATTTCCTGAGCAATCTGCTGGTGTTGAATTATTTCAGCTTTTGTAGGTCTGAAAAAGTTTTCCATTTTTGTTTCTGAAAGAGATTTTTTTCTGGGTATAGAATTCTAAGTGGACACCACTTTCTTTCAATATTTTAAAAGGCCAGCCCTTTAAGCTTTATTAGGCAGGACCAGAACAACCTTTAGTCTCAGAAAATATCCTTCTGAATACTTCACAAGATGCCCCATGTACTGTAAGATTTTTCACTCTAGTTGGTGGAAATACAAACTATTATTTCTAGCCCTATATGAGCTTCAGGGATTGTTTTGCCCCATTCTTGTGGTTCTCTCCCAACCCCAGATACTCTCTCCCTCCCTCCCTTTCCCTCTTCCTCCTGCTCTGTACAACTCTCTCTTCTCTGCCTTGTGATTCTAGTTACACTGGCCTCCCCAAATTCTCCACTCTGCCTTTTCAATTCAGGGAGACCTTTGGGACATTTGAGTCCTTCTTCTCACATTGTGGCCTAATGCTCTCTAGGCAGTAAGCCCATCTTATTTCTCTCCTTTTGGGGCTTACTCTATGCACTGCCTATTGCTGTATGTCTCAAAAACATTTTTATACATATATGCATTTTTAGTTAAGGTGAGAGGGCCCCTATTACACCATCATGGTTAAAATGTTTCATTTGGGATTTTAATCAAAATTGATGGAAAAATAGACATTTAAATTATTGAGTCTTCCCATTTAGAAACATGGTATATTAATTTACTTAGGCCTTCTTTTGATTTCTCTGGTGGAATTTATGTTCTTTCACATTTATATTAATGTGTTTAAAGACCCTAATACAGGACAGGCTCTTTAACTTCTCTCTTATAGCATATTATTTACACCCAATAGCAGCAATTCAGAGATATAGTCTAGAGGAGACCCTGGGGTTTCTGCTTTGTTGAACAGCTCCTAGACCCATCCTCTTCCTCCCACCTCTGTAGATCAGAAGAGGGCCTGTGATGTGATCATAGCTGTTGATTTAGTTCTAGCTGACTTATGATGGCAGAAGGTTTGAGCAGTTCTGGACTAGGGCCTTGAGTATGGATGAGAAAACATGAGAAGCACTGCTCATGGAACCCCAAGGTTGAAACTGGCTTAGAACTTTTTCATTTTGGCTTGGCTTGCTTGTAGCTTCCCTCCTACCCCCGCCCCCGTACTTTTATTTATGGCTGAGCATGGAAAAACTCTAAGTAAAACCTGAAGATCAAACCATTGGCCTGTTGAGGGTGCTAACATCTCTATCTGGTTGTGTGATCACCTTATTTATACTCTGGGTCTCTTCTTTCACAGATGGTTACTAATACACAGGGGAAAAAAAATCATCTCTAATAATATCTCTGGGATAAATAGGCATTCATGAGTAGTTAGGGAAGTTGGGGAAATATTCTAAATATCAAATGATAAATTTAGAAGTAAACTTGCAACCAAATTCCTTCCTAAGTTGGGAACACTCTATTCTTAATGAAATTCATCTCTTGTTGTAATGACAGTAATAATTTGAGGAGACCTGACTACAGTTGACACCAGATGGGTAAACACCCATCCTAAGTAATGAGTTGGTTAATTATAGCTGTGCCGTGTTTATGGACCTTCAATTAATCTCTTGAGAGTATATAACTCCATCATCTACAATGGCTCATAGTATTTGAGCAGAATTTTTCAGAGGTCAGCCTCCTCTATTACCTAAAATACATGTCTTAAGAATTCAAGGGTGGGGTGGAATTTAGCTTACTTAATTTCATTATACCTCAATGTGAGGATCAACTTATATAGAGCACCAGAGAGGTGATGAGGCAAATAAAACAGTGACAGGGCGGCAAATAAAACAGGGAGATTTTAAAATATTTTACTGTACTCATGTAACCCTTACCTTTTTACTTAGCTGAGCAATATACATATGGGACACCCAAGTCTTTAGAATGTGGGTGTATTCATTTGAACATTGGTCAAGTTTTGGATAGGTATATTGGCAAAAAGAAAACGACGCCACTCTCACAATATACAATATATCCAGACACTCTGGAGACCCAACCCATCCCAAGTGTGGATCATGCTAAACCAGGAGCAGATAACCCAGTTGGTCTACATCTCTTGGGCTCACCAACCCTGATGCACATTAGCATCACCTGCAGAACTTTTGGTAGTATCATGCCTACCTCAGACCAAATAAATCAGAAGCTCTGGTCTGGGCCCCAGGCATTGCTGTTTTAAGTTCCCCAGTTCATTGTAATGTACAGGCTGGGCTGAGAACCAATGTCAGACCAGAGAAGTGGTGCTGGCATTATGCCAATTTTCAAAGTATTCATAAGGAGCAGACTTTTAATTCATGATATAAAGCAGTAATAATTCTTTGATGCTTCCAAGGACATTGCCAAGTATGGCAAAATTGCCTATTTCTCCAGCATTTAGCTCAGGAGGTGACAACCTTGGGTGTGTGTGGGAGGTGGGGAGCACAGTTCTGTTATTCAGCTTTCTACACAGCTTTTGAATTTTTGTTTTCTCCCTGCTGCCACATCCTTAATGCAGGTCTTTAGCATCTCTCTGGTCTTGCTCCCGCTGCTCCACCTTCTACTAGCACTGCTCTCATAATTTCTCTCAAACCCCAAACACGTCTTTGCTCTCATAATCTTCTTTAATGTCTCCTTGCCATCCAGAAAAATCTCAGTGTCATCTGGGTACCCAAGGCCTTTCATGATGAAGCTGGAGAGTCGTTTCTCAAGTCAAAAGGTCCCTTGCAGGTCCCTGACTGAGTAGTTGTCTCTGGCTTCTAAGCCTTTGCCTGGACAGTTTGTAACTCATTCCATCCTGCCAGAAGTGCCCATTCAATGCTCTTCTCCTGAGTAAAAAACCTTCTCTGATCTTCGCACCTCCTGTTCCCACCCCTTAGATCTTCACTGCCTGTGCCAAAGCAATACCTGTATAAGCGTATATATGTGGCAGAAAGTGGGTACTCAAAAAAAAATAGTGCTTGAACAAATGTTTCATTTATCACACTATCAAAATTTTAAGTCTGTCTTCCCTATTAAATTCTGAGCTTTCTTTATGGGAAGTGGTTAACAAGGTCCTGTGTGAGGCAGAAAAAGCAAAGCTTTTGTAGACAGGCTTGGGTTTAAAACTCTGCTCTATCCATTACTAGCTGTAGGATATTGGACAAGTTTAACTGTTTCCTCAGCTTTAAAATGAGGATGACAACTCCTTGAAGGGTTCATAAGATTAGACATGCTGTGTGTAGTATCAGACACATAGCAGGTAAACAGATGTTTTCTTCCCTTGCCACCAATTTACTTATAATTTATGAGACACTTTGCAAAATTCACAAGTAACACTCCACTGTAAAGTTTTTGTTTTAGATTTTGTGTTTCCAAATGACCAAATGACTCAATTCTATAAAAGTTAAATGTTTGTTAGATTTGAAAACCTTTCTTTCCTCCATCTTTAGTCATCTGGGGCATATTATAACCTATTACCTTATTTAACCCCCTACTGTCTTTTAAATTATTTTTCTTGTTTTTATAACCAAGAGAACAGGAGTCAAGAGAGGTAATGAATTTTCTTGTAGAAGGAGATCTGGGCATTTCTGAATCCAATTGACGCTAAGCTCTGGGCTCTGTTCTTTATGCCATGTTGCCCTCACATTCAGTCCTGTGAATGTATGCTTTTAAATATAGTCACTTAGTTTTGTAAAATTAAAACCAACATTCCAATGATTGTTTTAAAGGCAAAAGCTAAAGTAGTTACTTTAATTTATAAAATAAAAATTATTATATATGAAGGAGAGTTCTTTCAGCCTCACAGTCTGGGGCTGAATAGTGGCTGACTGCCAAGATCTCTGGGACTTAGCCTCTTGGAACCTGGGTTCCTTCTTCTCTGAAATTATAATAATAAATAATGGTACCTGCTTTCTGTGAACGTGAGGATTTAACGAGTTAATAAATAAACTTCTAACACGTAGAGCAGGGTCTGGCACATGGCAGGGCTCAGCATCAGCTATTCCCATCATCACCATGAAGACTGTTCTGCACAGAATTCTATCACACTGAAACTTAGGTCATCCTTTAGCGTGATCTATTACAGGAAAGAACACAAAGAAAAGATTCACTCTTTAACACTTCTTGCTTAACTGAGAACTCTAACAACAAAAAATACACTTCAAAGACAAATAAAAAGTAACTTTATTGACTGTTAATCTTACCATGAAATGCCTATAAGAATACTTACAAAATAATGAAAAAAATTTTTTTACACACTTTTGGTATCATCCTGACATGATGATCCTTTCACAGAAAGGATTATTTACAGTTCACACAGATATAAAGCTCACTGTTGCAAATACAAATGTAGATGTGTAGCAATATATACCAAGTTGGTATATTAACTAGCAATGGATATTAACAAATGCAGAATAAATAACAGCTTTACACTTTTCTTTTCTTTTTTTATTTTTAAAACAATTTCCAAATACAAAAACGTAGGTATTCAAAATGGATTTTCATATACATATATATAATTCTGCTGCAAACAGTGGATCAAAAAGCAAAAATGTCCTTAGCATGTTTCATTTTTGAAAACCCACAAGACTATTCAAAAATCCAATTACAAAGAAGGTGTGTAAAACCACCAACAGTGCTGGCAAAACCCTGAAGACTTGATTCTGACTGAAGGAGAGAGAAAATAAAGTATAAAGCGCTACCCAGTTAATAAAACATGTTTTTTCTTGATGTTTGTAAGAAACTCTAAGTGCTAATTTAATGCACCACATTATGACCTGGGCTATTTAAAATCAAACTTCACCAGAATTTGTCTCTTAAGCATTTAGAACAAACAGTGGATTATCTAATGACTTATAAGTAAAATAGCCATTAGAAAATCCTTTCATACTTTCATCCTTTTATACAGAGACTGAGATACTTTTATACATTCTGATATTCGAAACTTTGGTTTTTTCAAAACATTTGATAAAAGCAAAATAATTTCATGATCATAGAACTCTATGGACTTTTTCCTTTTAAAGTGTCAAGTTAAACTATTTAACCAGGCTTGTTGTATACATACTGCCTTGTCACATCCATGTGGGGACATGAGAGGGGCAGCACAGGTGGAGTTTGCTTATGTTCTCCATGTTTTAATAATACTGACTCCCATCCATGGGTAACACTGCATGTTCTGCTGTACCCTAAATCTATTTCCTGTCACATGAAAACTTAATTTTGTATAAAAATATGACTGTTTCTTTAGAAAATAAGATATAGTATTTTTTTTAATAAAACCTGGCAGATAGAAAAAATGGTATATCAAAATATGGTAAACAAATGTTTTAAATACGGAATCATTAAAAACATCTCATAGAAAGACACTGTGCTAAAGTACTCTCCTGAAGTGCGAGCCAAATTGTCACTGTACATCTAAAGGTTAGCAAGTTCATGCTCCTGACTTGGTTTCATTATGCATCCTAACAGCAGTGGCAGTAACTGTCTTAAAAATGTCCCTTTCTCAAACAGTAAATTTTCTGTATGCTTTTACTTCAAAAGTAAAAAAAAAAAAAAAAAAAAGAAGAAGAAGAAGATACCCTCTGAACTGGTGGCTTTCAATTCTGCTGCACAGTAGCTCCATCTGGAGAACTTTAAAAGAAAAGGCAATTCCATCTGAGAATGATTTAATCCATTGAAGGTGAGACCCAGACATTGCCATTTTTTTTAAAGCTTCCCAAATGATTCTCTTATGCACACTGGGTTGAGAATCATGGCAAAAGACACATGAAAAAACAGTCTTTTTTTACTTTGTATATATCAACTGATTGTCTGTAGGTACCATTCATACAATGATGCATCCTCCATATTAAACAATAAAGACCATGTATACAACAAGTCACAGAAGCCAAAATGAAGTAGTAAGCTTTAAACATATAAACACGTACAATATCCTGTATTTATATATGTATAATAAGATATATGTATAGTTATGGAATTTTTGGTTAAGCAGAAACTAGCATTACCATAATTTGTTCTTGATTAAAAAAAACAAAACACCAAGCACAAACATTTTCTAAGACATTTCCATAATTTTAACAGAAAACAGTGCTGGAAACTCCACAAAATGGATTATGACATGAACACAATTGATGCATTATTTGGATGAGGAACTCAACTGAGTCTTAGAGCTTTCTGGAAGAGCAGGAGGAAGACATGGGCATGAAGGAGTCATAAGGCATCGCAGCACGCTCAGTCTTCTGGTTATTGCTTAATTCACATCTTCTTGATGCTGGGCTGCACTTCTGGTATGTACATATCTTTGGCTTGCTAGAACCACTCAATTTTGACTGCTCTGTCAGTGTTCACTTTGGAACAGACCACCCCCCCACCCCGTGAGGCGGCAATGACTATGTACTAGGCAAGTCTCTCTATTAAAAGAGAGATTCTCTTCTCTCCTCCCTCAAAACATGAGCATTTCATGAGTGAAAAAAAATTTACAAGCAAATAAATCTAACATCATTCACATAACAAAAAATGTGATGTTATGTGTAATTGAGCTAAAAAACAAAATGATGACCAAAACACCATAGTTCAACATTCTGAAGGCTTGGTAACCAGTAAAGCACATTTCCTTCCAAAGGATTATGAACTTCAGGGCACTTGTCTTGCTATACATTCTCTTTTACTTTAGTAATACTTAAAGTGCAATTGTCCCAAGGCTTTTCTTTCCATTACAAATATAAAGAGCTGTATTTTGAGTGAAAAAAATATGGCACAAGAAATATATAAAGAAAGAACCCATGGCTTTCACAGCCTCTAGCAAACAGCAGGCTGTCCATACAGCTGCACGCAAATATACTTTATACTTTATACAACGAACTCTGGAACTTCATCATGAGTGAGATCCAGAGAAAAGTATTTGCTGGTTCTTTTGACTGGAAAAGCATCTTGGATGTTAACACACTGCTGAGCCAAGCAACTGTTGCAGTAGAGGCCTTCTTCATCCAGTTCATGGCCACAACCAAAAGTATAACTCTGAGCAGTGTCTTGACATAGACCTGCAATGCGCAAGAAGTCTTTCTGGTAAAGTCTGATGTCATCGAGGCTCAAGCTATGTCGATCAGTGGAAGTCTTTGGTTTTCGACATATAGTCTGCAAAACAAAGGAAGGCTGAAACAACTTTAAGAGCATATTTGCCCGGTAAAGAGAGAGGCTGCAAAATCATAAAATGCTAAGGAATCCCTATATATTAGAAAGTGGTCTCCAATCTGAGGTCTCTGGGGACCTGAAGCCCTGTGGAGAAAAATCCCAGCAGCACCACCAGCAATAATAGCAGCTAACATTTACTGGGTCTCTATTATGTACTAGGCCCTGATCTATACACCTTACATGTAGTATTAACTCATTTAATCTTCCTGTTAGCCTCGAGGCAGGTTATTATTCTCCCCATTTTACAGATGAATAATCCAAGGCACAGAGAAGTAAATATTATAGGAATCCAAGTATCTCTAGCATCTCAGAAATCAAGCAATTATCTTGAAATAAAGCTGTCTAGGTAAAGATACTGTTTCTTTGTTTTTTCACTAAGATATAGCAATTCAGTGTGGCAACACTCTCATGTTGAGGTCTGTTATTATTTTAATAAGAGATGGGAAAACAAACCAATTATTGCTCAAGAAACACAGTTTGAAAAACTATTTTTTTTAAAAGCTAGAACTCTTAGGTAGAAAAATAATACAAAGTGTTCTTGGTGCAGAAAAGGTTGGGAGGCAAGCATCAGCATTAAGAGACAGCTCTTGAACATTGCAAGAGGCCATGTTCTGCCAAATGCTTCACACAGCAGGTAGCAGACTTTTGGAACTCATTATCCCAAGAGGTGGTACTGGCTGAAAATATAAATAACTTAAAAAATGGCTCAGCTAATTACATGAATGGAAGATGCTAAATGAGTTATTTAAGAAAACAAGGCATCATATCTCCCTAACTTTTGCTTCTGAACACCACAAAGGCTGACCTTATTAGAACAAGATGTCACTTATGCTGGAGGCAAAAGAACCAGGAGGCGAGAGCAGTGTCTGAGCCCAACAATATTTAACTATGAAATGTCACATCTGAGCACTCCCTGAAGATGACAATCCCTGTACTGATGTCATCTTCCCAGGGGCCAAAGCGATTTCACACATAGAATTCACCAGGTCATCACTACAAATCCTCAAGGCAGAGGCACAAACACATTCCCCATTTTGTAGGTGTGGAATCACATCCTTAGTTGTACCCCATGAACATTTATGTACAATAAGAGTTAGCACCTAGTGGTGGAGCAGGGCTGAAAACCCAAGTAAGTCTGACCCTGGAGCTCATACATCTAATCATCATGCTACACATACTACTTTAAAAATTACTCATTGGAGTGTTCTGAAAAATATTTAATAAATATCATTTCGCATTATAGCTACTTAAATGGAAGGAAGAGGAAGAAAGGACAAATGAGAAAAAGAGAAAAAAGAGAGAAAAATGTAGGAGGCAAAGATTGCCAGAATGCAAAGAAAAAAAGAAAAGATAGAAACACACGGTAAAAAACAAATCAAAAAAACAGAAAGAACCCAAGAAAGGAGCATAAGGAGAGAGTGCTCAGAAAACAGAAGTGAATATAAGTCATATATTATATTCAAGTGCTGCAATCATGAGTATCAGAGTATTTTAATTGATCTATATCTTTTGACATTTTAATAGTCTAACCAGTGAACACAGGCCATCAATAACTCTTGCTTAGCATACTTTGAAAATTCACTCTGAATGAAATAATCAGCATATGGAAACATTTCTGCCACAACATACCTGACAAGTTGCGGAGGTCAATCAATATTCACTCTCTCCCTTCTTCCCTCCCTCCCTCTCTCTGTCTTTCTTAACCTGAAGCCTAAAGACTACAGACTTCCCACCTACATAAAAAGTGAAACAAAGTACATAATCTATTCAAAAACAAAAACAAAATCAACTCAATGATAAATGGAACTAGCAAACAAAATGGAAATAAATTCAGAATAAAACCAGAATCTACCTGGTAAGAATCATTTCCTTACGATTTTTAATTTTCACTTGTTCATATAAATATAAATGTTAAGTTCCTATTTAAAATTTTCAGTTCCTTCCATACCTGTGGAAGAGAATCTGTACTCTGGCCACGAAGCCTGACAACGGTCTCTGAAGAGCTGGAGGTGGAAGAACCGATTTCTTTCACAATCAACCCTAAAGTGAAACATAGAGGGCAAAAAAATGAAGAATTCAAATTACTCATACCTCTTGCCACATATCTGACATATGCTACTAGCACTAAAAATGAAAGATCAGATATTAACTATTATTAAAAATCTCATTGTGACTCTGGCAGTAGACAACCAGGATAGAACATGTTATCTCGCGTCTTAAAGTAAAATGTATGTGTGGGATAGGGGAAGTGGGAAAGAGATAAATGGGGTTTGAGTATAGGAAAAAGTTTAGAGTTTGAATTATCTAAAATAAACTTCTAATTAAGCTATTTATACTGAAGTTAGTAATACAAATGAAGACTGTAGGTATAAAGCAGTCTCTCAACTATATCTCCTAAAGGGTTCCTAGTTTCCAGGTGACACCAACTTTGAATTTAACCACACCTGAACAGTGACACAACCTTCTAGATTTGGTTTCCCTTGGCTGTGCACTGGGTAAATGCGAGGGCTCTGGCTCTGAAGTCACACAGATCTGGGCTGGAACATGGTCCAGACGTGTAATTATTTAGCTACCCTGTGTCTCAGTCTTCTCCTTTTATAAAAGGGGGCTGATAACAGCACCTGTCTATCGAGTTTTATGATGATTAAAGTGCAAGGCATGGGGCCTGCACATGAAACACACTCAGTTCACAGAAGCTTGTCCTGGCTGACAAGGACACCGTGGCATGTGCCCCCTACACTGGTTAAGCCAATCCCACTGATTAAGTAAGAGACTGAAAGCGAGAGGCCACAGTGAAAATTCAGTTCTGAAGCTCTGAGGTCAACAGAGCCCTTAATCACCCCAGTGCTCACAGGCAACCTGTTAACATTACGGAAACAGATACCCAGGGTGGACACTTTCTTATGAGTCTATGGCATGAGGGAAGCACCCGAAAAACGTTTCATAAGGTAAAACTGCCAACAAGAACAGAAGATATAAAGGAAGGTCACTGACATTTTTCTTGCAAAAAGAAAAAACAAGTGAGTAGGTCAAGTCCCAGATCCTTAAGGCCAAATAAATAACTGAAGTACTTTCCTACCTTATAAAAAAAAAAAAAGAACCCAAGTAATGTGATTTTTATTCAGCCACTACTAGTTACTGACAGAAATGACTTTTTATGTTAACTGCTTCCCTCGTACCCCCTTCCCACAGGCACTTTCTTGTACATTGTTTTAGATTTTCTTTATACATATACACAGTGAGTGAGAACATGCTATCTGTGTACCTATAATGTGCATATAATTGAGAACTGATATTTAATGTATATTGAAATATATTTGTAAGAAAAAATTCAATACAATTAAGCAAATGGGCAAAAAAAGGGGGGAAAGCTGAGTATAAGCACTCTAAGCCTGACCAGAGTACCAGCCCGCCGAGCCTTCATTGGTCAGGCAGAGTGATCCCATGCAATGACTGGCAGGTCTGTGGCTGGCAGAGCATCTGAAGGCCGTGGTTCCTCTAGGCTAGCAAATGGAATTCTGTAATAAAAGGTTCCTTGTGCCCTTGAAGAGTCAGTGCCAGGATGATGGGGACTACATGTGTCGGCCTCATTCATCTGCAACTCTCAGGCCCTGGTACATGGGAGAGGCTCACTGTCAGGGCTGGGGGTCTCGACAGGGCACTGGCAGGGCATTCCAGTCCCAACAGGATTTTTCAGTCAATCAATGCCTTCCATGGAACAGTAATAGGCACCTAGGCCATTTTGACAGTGCTGGTTCCTAAGTAATACTTCTCTAAAGAACAGAGACTAATCCATGACTTGTTAACAAAAGCAGTCAGAAGTAACTGAGGTTTAAAAATACAACCTATGCTGCTGCTATTTTTTGGAAGAGAATATCTTTCATTTGATAAAAATATAGGTTATATATTACATTACATATATTTTAGTACCCTATAATAGGGTTATGGTGAATGTATGTTTTCTAGAAGATTTCATCAAGCATGGAATTTAATTTTTATGTGAACTTTTTGTGACACTTTTTCCTTCAGACTCTTGTACCTAGTATAATACAGTGGGAGAAAACAAAACAAAACAAAACAAAACAAAACAAAACAAAACAAAACAAAACAAAACAAACCTGGAGACCTGACTTCCCCTTCTAGCCAAGAAGCATCTGTCCTCTCTAATTTACAGGTTTCTCATCTATAAAAAGGAGGAGAGGCCAGTCTCAAGGGTCTCTGAGGCCCCTTCCAGATATATTATGATTCTCTGATCATCATTTAAATTAGCGAGAGCCAGAGTGAGAGCAAGAGAGCGAGAACCAGAGCGAGAGACAGCTCAGGGTGCGGGGAGAGAACAAAGCCTATTTTACAGCTTTCTCCAGACTAAGGGGTGGAGGATGTCACTTCCCAATCCTCGGTGCTCCATCCTCTTTCCTTTCCTTTTCCTCCACAAAAGGCCTTGACCTGCAGTTTATGACACTGACTTGGAAAGGCTCTAATTCCAGTCCTGCCTCTTATCTAGAGGCCCCACTCCACCTTTTTATTCTGAGGCACCTGCTTCTCAATCCAGGGCAACCCATTAGCTAAGGAGAGCTTCCTGTGAGAGCTCACCAGAATGTCCGTTCAGCTTCCGCGATAGGAGCATGTCCTCCGTGATATAGATGCACATGTCTGGGCTGACATCCAGAGACTCTTCATTCATCTGTTCCAGGTCCCTGGGATCATCAACCAACATCTCTATTTCTGACACACAAAAAAAGGAAGACATTTAATGACATAAACGGAAATGACCACGATTCAAAGCCGCACTTTGAGGGAGGCTGCGTAATTATTCATATTTTAAAATTTGCTAATGAGACTACTAGGAAGCTCTAGGGACAATTCTCAACTGCATGCTACTTGTACTCTTTTTCACAGAATTGCTATGTTATCTATATGTCTTCTGATGCCACAATTTGACTGTCAATCATTTACTCTTTAAGAAACAAGAAAAGCTACACTACCACTCTGCGATGACAAAGAGCAAACTGAAACTGACGGGCCATTTGCCTGATGCTAGAGCAGACTGCTGACAGACAGAATTAGTAGTTCATGAAGCTCCCCATTTCTCATAGCTATCTATTCCCAGGGCATTTAGTGATTCGATTTGTGATCCACATGAATTCTACAGTGACCAAACATATGTTCTGCAGTTTTCCTTAATAAAGTGAATTTCTTTTCTCCTTAGACTGAATGTTACAGCAAGTATTTGAGACAAAAATAATAAAAAGGATGTACACAAATGGTAAGTTTGGCTGATATAGCAGCTGCCATGGCAGGTCACTGTGTTGTAGGCCTTATCTTATTTCCTTAACACAGAATTAAGCAGCGAGTTGCTATATTTCTTTCATACTTCCTGAATTTTTGTGACATGATAAGTATTTTAGAAATACTTACTAATTAGTCAAATGGCCTGGGTAAAATTTTTTTTTTGTCAAAGTTCAAGTCGTCTCTGTTACTTTCATAGTATCTAATCTGCTGTCCTAACCAATGCCTATTTCATCTGGAAATCAGAAATTCAGAGATAAGGGCTGCAGGACTAACTTCTATCCTATACATACTGCTAAGTTAGAATGCACAACATCCAACCCTACTGTAGCAAAAGATTATGAGTAAAGGGATGCTTTGTCCACAGTCAAACACAAACAACTGAGTCATTGGGGAAGATGGCAAGGCCCTCTTTTCTCTACTACTGCTCTCCAGACATCAATTCTACAGAACTGATACTTGGGAAAAAAAGAAAACAAAAAACACAACTAGGAGGAAAAACAGAAGAGAGCAAGTAAGGACAAATCAGTATGGTCCACCTAAAGGGCTGATGGAAAGGTTACCATCATCCTGTGAGTCCTCTTCCAGTCGGTCCTTGCCACCGCTCTCCACCCCTGAGGTGTGAGAACTGCCATGGCTGGTCATTGAGCTGCAGGTCTTCAGTTTGCGGTGGATGGCGCTGCCAGAGTAGCTGTCCTCTGGCCCTGTGTCCCGGGGCTTGGTGTCTGCCTCGATGCCCGAGGTGTGGGAGCTGCTGTGGCTGGCAGTGGAGTGACGAGATAGGCGCTTGTGCTTCATGCTGCCTGCACTGCTCCCGCTGGCCCGGGAACGCTTTTCCAGTTGGTCCATGTCAAGGTCCAGGTTGTCACTGATGTAAGATTCCCGGTACTGCTTCTTCTCTGTGTGGTGAGGAACACAGCTTGTCATTACATTCAGCCAAGACAGAAAAAGAAACAGTAGGTTAGCGTGAGTGAGTCCTTAGGCCAAAACAAGTATAATTTCACACTCAGAACCTAGTAAATGGAAAGTGGTCATAATTCTAATAGGAGCTCCACTTAAGGAGACTGAAAAATGAATAAAAACCAGCACAACAGGTTTGCGGGGCGTATTTACTCAAAAAGTTTCACAGCTTTGAGTACTACAGAACAGAGCTATTCAAAGTATAAGTCGGCAGATCACTTCTTGTCAGCAAACTGTTAATGGTCCATAGTGAAATAATTTCCATGACCAAAAATAAACATTTAGCAAGGTTTAGAACAATCTGATATTGTCATGATAGCCGCTAATGTGATTTGGTATTTTGCAAAAGTATCAGTCCACATTGGATTGGAAATTTTAAAAACTTGGTTCTTCCCCAAAGATAATTTTAGAAGCACTGCTATAGGAGACTGTTTAATAAATATAATTATGCCAATTGCCATTCATTTTATTAGTTCACTTGTTCAATTTGTTCCATTGTTAGCTTAGCTCTGTCAAATACAATATAAAACTATTCTGAGAATTTCTTTCAAAAAATTCTAAAATTTAAATTTATATTAATGAAAATCACTTTTCTCTATTTAGACTGAATAAACGAGACCTTATCAATCATTTAGGAAACATGATAATCACTATTGGTTTGCCATGTGGCCTCTGGTAAAACTGTTCTTTAACATGTCAATGCTGTTCTTTAATACAAAAACAAAATATCAGAAATTTCCTTTTATCAAATTCTAAACTAACCATTATGCTAAGGCACAAAGTAACAACTGAGGTACAGGTGTATGAGTGACAAAAAAATATTATTTTTGTATTTCAGGTCAGAGATTTACAACAAAAAAGAATAGTTTACCTTCCTTGTATTTTTAATACTGATGAGAAACAACACATTGAAACAATGCTAAAAAATGAAGACTGCATTTGGAGAATGTTAAGTTGATATTATTTCAGAAACTGCTAACTAGTAGACTAATTGGGTTCTCAGGGGCTGATAATGGATTTAATTGTCTTATTTCTTGGTTAAGTGAAAATACTTACACTCCTGATGTCTGAATCCAGCTCTGAAGTATAATTGCCACATGCTCCCCAGAGAGGGAATAAGCATCAGTAGAAAGAGAAGATAATGCTTTCCAGAATGCAAAATGGAAAAAATGCTTGGAGGGGGCTATGCGTACATTTATGGGCTCTAGCCCGTTCACTTTAATTCTAAAAAATCAGGCTGAAACACAATGGCGAGTGTGTGTAGTCACACAGAAAGTAGACTGGAACTGCATACATATCCAGCATTCATATCACTGAGACCAAAGCACATTTGACCCATCTTTTAGGGCTAGACTGGGTTCTAATGATTCCTATTGCTTGAAGGCAACAGGGGTTGAGACAAAAATGGAGAGCATTTGCAAAAGCATTTGCAAAATTCTCATACAATTTTTAGTCACTGCGGTTTCAAAATAATAGCCACGTGGCCCTTAAGGGGTGGCAAGTGAAGAGACAAAAATTAAAGACAAAGAAAAAGTTCTATAACGTATCGGAATTCTAAGATAATTGGGAATTGAGGATCTAATAATTTAAAAGCTTTTCTACCTCTTTATAAATAGTCCTCTTACTCCCAACTTCCTGAAAGATTTGGAGCCAATCACAGTTCTTCCACACTCACTAGTACACTCACTGGAAGTCGAGGACTTGCCAGCCTGCTCTCTTCCCAGTAGGAGTCTAGTGTAAATCTTCTTCCTGTCAAAGTGTCAGCTCAGCCTTGGAGCTCTACATGGCTGGCCTCTGTTCCCTTCACAGTGCTACATCACTTAGATCTTCTGCAAACATTTAAGAAGCTATGTACCACCCATTACAAACTGAGGGAAATTTTGAAATAATTCAGAAATTTATTCTAAGAAAGGCAAACCGCAACCTCTCATCCTTTTAATAATCACCAGCATAAACAGCGCAGATGGTCAACATGTCAGTGTTCTTTTATTCCCTCTGTGGTAAAAGCCCAGAGACTACAAAGTTTTTCATACATTATTTTGGAATATATGCAATCAATGTGGCCTTTGGACATATGATCTGAGAATAAGCTCCAGCTACTGAATAAAGTTGGGTTAAAAAAATTTTTTTTTAATGAAAAAGACATTTCTTCTCTTCTAAATACTATAGCATTCTTATGATCACTTTCTACTACAAAATGCTAAAAGTGTTTCAGACAAGGTGATTAAAATAAATTTGATTAAGTAAAATACAGACTTTTTCTGTGCTGCTTTTTTGCTAAACTGATGCTGAGAAAGTTTAAGAAAATGATGGAGTCTTTAGTGTGGGTGAGACAACTGGATTTGGGCCAAGGCTGGTCCAGGGAAACTTAGTTCCAGGCTTCCTTCAGACCTGGAGGGATCTCTAAGTAGAAGAAATTAAGTATGTTTTCTTTAGAAGAAGAAGAAAAAAAGTCCTTACCCCCCAAAAATCTATGTATACTTATCCAAATAAAAGATCTACTCATGTAAGCCCCCAAATGCTCTCTGTACTATACTTGGTAATAGATAGAGCCCACCCTCTAAGAACTCAAAATTCTTAGCAATTTTACCTTAGACCTTATAGGGGAGGTTCTTAAATTCTTTGAAGCTCTAACGAGCTCCTCTTAAGGTCACCTAAACAAGAATTTACTAAAATGCTGCTGGTAGAGAGCTGATGGAATAAATTAACTTCTCAAGGCAATAGGAACAACACTGACTTGGCAAATGAGGGCTCAGCACCTCAGTAAGTCACCTATTCTCACAAGTTTCCTGTCCTGTCTGAATTTCTCTTAATATTCATTTCAGCATCAGAGAGATACATTTGTTATACCAATGAGTCATCGTGGTGAAGAACTGGCAGTCTGGCAGCAGAGGAAGCCAACACACCTGACAGTTTTACCAATTTTCTCAGAAGACAGATGCAGTTTGGTGGCAGACAGGGGGCGATGATTCATGTTCTGATCACTACTCAAATTACAATGACATCTCGAAACCGGATCTCATTAAGAGAGAGACAGCTCTTGAGAGGAATCAATCAGATGTGCAAACCTCTAAAGTTTTCTGTTTGTTAAAAGAAGGCAGGCATTTGTCTTGTTTCTGTCAAAAAGGTGGGGTCTGAGAGGTCAACATTTGTTTTAGACATGAACCTAAGGTATGAATCTGCCTCCTAGGGATCACGCAAACACACCCAAATCTACAAATCTAATAGAATTACCAAGATTTAGTACAACATGAATTTTCCAAACAAATTGAAGGCATTAAATATAAACAAGGAGGCAAAGCAGCACTTTGGGGAATGAGAGGTTGGAGTGTGTTAACCAGGCTAACAATGAGGTCAATACTGGAAAGGTGAAGCTGCTGTCAGTGTCCCCATCCCTGCTTTTCTCTTCCTCACCATGATGTGTCTCCCTTCTTGGGGCCAGCACTCTGGGCCCCCAAACAGACTGCTCTACTCTGTGTCGCAGCGAAGCCCCCACAGCACTGGCTGATAAAATCCTCAAATGAAAACTGTTTTCTCCTTTGTTTGTAATTCCTGCCGAGGCTGACTTGGGGGCCTCCCATCAGTCAGTAAGAAGGACTGGAAGAGATTACATTTCTGTGACCTACCTTTACTGGAAAGTTCAGATTGCCTATGGATAATTGAGCCAAGGTGGCTTGGTGTATATATAGAGCTCTGAGATGCAGATAAACTTTGGCCTGCACCTTCATGTGGCGGCTTTTTGTAAGAATTTTTCTAGCCAAGTGTGGGGGAACTTTAAAGAGGCTGTACTCTAGATAGCTACAGGATGGGATAATCTCAAGTATTTGGGATAGGTGCTGTGGTTGGTGGGTCTCAAGGCTATCCCTTGCCCTCTGGAACAGTGCTGAGATGTAAACAGGAACAGTGCTCTGAATCTAGAGAGGCTCAGTCCTCAAAATCCACTCTTCAGAACCCTAAAGCCACAGTTCACGGCAGCTGTAGAGTAAATGACCACGGATGGCAAAGCACCATTTGCTTCCCCATCCCAGACGCCAGGATACCTTCATTTTCCTCCAGCTTCCGGATGTGGCGCAGGATAGGCTGCAAATTCATGTAGAGGCGGTGGCTGTTGCTCAGGAGTTGCAGGAGGTGTCTGGAGCGCATGGGACACCCTGTGTAGTATATGAGCTTCCTGGCTGAGGGCAAACCATCTGGCAAAATCTCAAATTTCTTACCCTATGGAGGGAAAGCATAAATCAGATTCAGGAAGAAAAGTCTCTGATTTGCCAAGGTTCCTTTTATTTTTTTATTTAGTAAGGAAAACTACAGATTCAGAAATAGATACATGTGCAGCAGGGCCTTGAAAAACATCGTTTCATCAAAATGTTGATGAGATGTTGTAACTTAACTCTTGTTTCTATCTATTAGCCTGTGGTAAAACTGGTTTCATTATACGTCATTTTGTTTAAAGCCACTGAACCTATTCTGACATTAAGTGAGGACTTACTGTATAAAGTTCCATTCAAAGTTTATTGAGAGATAAATTACTGTTTTCCCTTTCAAAAATGTCATGGGACAGAGGAATCCAGGAAAAATCCATGGAAATGTCTAGCCAGTATCTTCTGGTAAACACTAACTGGGTATGACAGTTGAAGAATATCTTTGGTTTCTCTGGCTAGTCAGGCCACTTATATAATGGAGAAGAGAAGGGCCCATCATGAAAGCACCCTCAAATGAAATCCCAACACCCTAACTCAGCAAACAAATTCTAGAAGTGTAATGCATTCAAATATTTGTTAAACATTTGCGATGTACTAAACACTGCACTAGGCACTGAGAAAATGACAGTGAATAGGACAGACAAGGTCCCCACCGTCACAGAGATACATCCTGGTGGGAGAGATGGCAAATAAAAACATAACTATAGTTTAGGATAAATTCTGGGGATAAAATAAATAGAATTATGATAGTGAACAACACAAGATACTTATTTAGGGTTTCAAAAAAATATAAAACCCCTCTAGAGAGCTGGAATCTAGAGGGACAGTTGGAGGAATGAGACAGAAAAGAGAAAGAATTGTTATAAGTCATATAAGTACCTATCAGTAGAGACATAAGGAATCTCATTAAGTCTGGGATCATTAACATCAAGTTCAAAGTTGATAGTTAGAGCTTAGTAAAGTCCCTTAGCTATGGAATATTATAAATTCCTTTAACTTTGCTAATACTGACTAGGGCAGCAAGATTACAAAAAGGAATATGCCCAACACAATGATTCTCAGCCAGAGGAAAGAGGTAAAGCAAAGAGAGAGGCATATTCTAATTGTACATTTAAAATTGCCACAATGCAATATGGGTTTGTGTAACACAAACAGGGATGGAATTTTTCACCTCTGAACTTTTCAGTTTAAAGAAAGCACCAGTGGATGCCAATGCTATAATGGTAATAATTGACACTTAATGAACACTGAGCACGTATTAACTCATTAATCCTCATAAAAGTCTTTGGGAGAGAGCCAATTATCCCCATTTTGAAATGAAGAAACCAAGGCACAGAGAGGTTAAGTAATTTGCTTAAGGTCACACAGCTAGGCAGAGCTGGGAAGAACTGGCTATGAGAAGAATCATCTGGTAAGTTTGTCATAGCAGACTCTTGGTCTCCAAACCACAACCACTGAATTAGAAATCTCTAGAAGAGGATGAGGCCCCAAAATCTGTTATCTTAAACATGCTCCTCAGGAGAATCTGATGTACAGCTGGATTCAGGAACTGCTGAACTCAGGACCCTTAAAACACTCAATTTCATAAATGCATCTTATTACTACTTCATTTGGGACATGAAAGAGACAGGTGGGATAAAATCTGCCCATTTTCAAACAGCTCAGATCCTTTGACAAGGAGTTGGATGAGAGAGAGCCAGTGAGGAGGAGTCAGGTCAGGCTCCACTTAATTTATGAGTAAAGTGAAATCGGATTGAATTGTGCCCAAGTAATTAAAGTAATGCAGTCAGAAACAGGTCTTTTTACTAACAGGGCAGTGTGGAGTCAGTGCCCAAATGCTATTTGGCAATATAGTCCTTTATTTATATAGGCTATCTTCCTTATGGGAGAAAAGCCCATGTGTACAAATCCTTATCTTCCTCCTTCCTTTGTGTATTTATTTCAATAATTTCTGAAGGAAAAAAATTATGGATTTTAATTACCACTAGATATGTACATTATCAACTATAATTTTTTGCACCCTACCAAAAAATGGATGTAACTGGCAAAGTAGAAAAACTGCTAGAAGAATCATGAATTTGCTCTAATAACAACAAAGTGTACCATTCTTAATATTCTAAAAATAAAAGTATTTTTTTCTGTTAAGAACTGTAGACTTTTCTGTATAATGATGAGTTTCAAAGA
The DNA here is from genome assembly GCA_030015415.1 of Cynopterus sphinx. NCBI lineage: Eukaryota > Metazoa > Chordata > Mammalia > Chiroptera > Pteropodidae > Cynopterus > Cynopterus sphinx. The sequence continues at coordinate 108,717,319 of CM057384.1, read as the reverse complement.
GTCAGATATTAATAGAACATCTTTTTATATCACTCTTTATTCTTTGTTCAAAAGAAGCTACTTCCAAAAGAACTAGCCAACCCCCACACTAAGGGTAATTTACCCTGTGATTACAGTTTCTGTTTTGTACTCCCTCTGCTGTTGGCTTTTAAAAATAATTCTATTTAATGAACTCATTTTTTACTTTTCTCACATATTCTCTATAACTAGAATAATTTAGGGTAGTATGGTGAGGATCAGACACAAAATTAAAATTAATAATTTCTTTTGCTAAGATTCTTTAATTTTAGGTTCACTACTAATAAGTGACAAGGATTATAGCACATGTATAAGAATATAAGAAAGCTAATTATCTTTACTGTCAACTTTTAAAAAATATCAACTTTTCTGCTAAGGACAATATTGTTTTAAAAAACAAGAAATGACAAAAATCCAAAAAACTAAACAACTGAGGTTTTTTTTTTTTTTTTTCAGTTATTTTAAACTTACCACAAACACCAACTTCCCAACATTTGTCCAGGGAAAATCATAAAGTAATTGTTTCTCTTCATCTAAATTCTGTAGAAAAAATTATAATGCATATAGAGTTACTGATAAAACTGACACTCTAAAATAGCTCTAATTTCTCTCCTGGAAAACTAAAATACATTAATTAAAATCTGAAAGAGGTCCTCAACTCTCTTGGGAGACTTGCAGACAGTAATTAGAATTAGTGATACAATTTGTAGCTTTTGGTTCTTGAGTGACTGCATTAACTGGCAATCTTTTCTCTTTTGTCTTATCCTTAAATTTAAATAAAAAGTCCAAAAGGCTCAGGCATTCGAGGGATAAGGCACTCAGACTTTCATAATGAATATTTTGCCTACATTAAAGATAAGACACCCTATATTCTCTCAGGTCTCACAGAACAAGGCATTTTCTCTTCCCTACTGATGGCTAGCTATAGAATAACATCGTCCCCACCTTCTTATTCGAGGGACAAACTTTATCAGAAAAGTGTAATAGAAATTAAAATGTCTGGTCAGGCATTGTATTAACATGTTATTTTTCTATAGACAGTTATAAATGTTCCAGAGGATAAAAGAGAATATTTAAAATCAGTGACACACCAAGAAAAATGTTTGGATATTAATGATCTGTTGGTGATGAACATTGGCCAATCTTTGGCTTGTTGTTTTCTTCTCTAGAGGACTCATTACTATCAAGGTTTAGACTGCATCACTTCATCCCACATCATCCACATCCGTGTTAGACAGGGAGGAAGAAATTGACCAGTGAACCTATTGCAGGACCTCACAGGCACGCTGTCAATATAAGATACTATCTGACACTTATTTTTCATTTACTAACCTGAAAAATCTGTATCCCTCGCATGGTCAATCCAAGGGTCAGAGAAGCTTCAATTTCTCTTTTATCCTGTAGAAATAAAATTGTATGAAAAAACTATATATTTTCTTCTACAATGGACAATTCAGCACCAAAGAAAAGAAAGAGAAAAACATTTCAGGACTGAAAAATTTCTGGTTTAAAATCATTTTGCTCGTCTTGCACATCCCTAACTTTCTACGAGCTTTAAGAAACTCATGAGCACATAGTGAATCAATAACGGTATATTATACTTTTTAAATCCCTAAGATTTCAAAAGTATTAGTGTTTTCACCATGTTAAATTCATTTTCATATGTGACAATATTCTAAATACTTATGTTCCTGAGAGTTCTAGTAAACAAGAATAATTTTGCTTTCATATCATGATTTTTACCTTGTGTCTTATGTTTAACCTTTTCTTAGGTGTTAGCATCTTGAATCTAATGTTATAGCTACACTGTGAGATGCACTAGACTTTCTTTACATGTTTCAAACCAGGTAAGTTTCTTAGCTTTGAAGCTAAAATTAGAGGTAAGCCTAAATATTTAAAAGTTTCTCAAGAAAATAGATAATAAAGCTGTAAAAGTTTTATTTTCAGTTAGTTTGGGAAAAAATTACTTATTTTTAAGAAGTTCAATTATTACTAACCAAGATGATAGGCATTCTACCAGCTAAACTATAAACTATAAAAAATAAAGTACAACTACATAAGAAAAAAATTCTACAATTAAGAATGTATTCAGAAATTTGGCCATACCTTTTACATTTAGCCAGTTTTCTCATCAACACAGTGAGAAATATTTTTTAAAAAATATATCCTGGCACAGAAAAGATAGAGCCTATTTTCACTATTTGGGCTTTTTCTTTTCTTTTTTTTCTTTTTATACTGACTAATATATTTTTATGGCAAGAAAGGCACATATACTATAGGTTTAAAGGAGAAACCAATCCATCACTATGAGTTCAGGCCAATTTCTCTTTCAAGGCTGTTCTGATTACTTCCTGAAATAAAATTGTGCTCATAAAAATGATGGTTGTGCATGTATGAGGTGCGTAATATTGGAAAAGGGACATAGATTTTTTTTCCCATTCAGAATGTTTCCTGTCCTCTGTCTACCGTACTTATATTTTGTAAAAAGGCCTTAAATAAAGTGGTTTTAATGGCTGTCACCTGATTTCTTCGAAGAATGAAAACTCAGTCCATAAGATAATAATATCTATTCCTTACTTCATTTAGTTACATTTTTATTATTATCTTGTTTTAAGAAGAAAAGAATCATTTTCTATACCATGTAAAAGTACTATACTTTAAATAAATTTTAAAGATTATTTTTTACTCTAAAAATAAATAGGGATATCTACTTCAGTAAAGGATTCTCTAAAATACTGATCTTCCTTATCAAATAAGAATTTAAAAAAAAAGAATTAATATTTATTGAATACCCACTAATGTGCCAGGCACTCCACCTGGTTATTTCAGATTCATTATCTCACAGAATCTTCCAAACTTTGTGAAATGAATAGACACATTCCCACTTAATAGATGGCCCAGGATTATAGTTATATTTGCCTAGAATCCCAGTATTACTGAGTGGTGATATAGGGTTTCTAACTGATATCTGATTCCAAAGCCATACTCTTCAATACGTCAATACTTCTAATAAGTTTTTAAATTATAAATTGATTTTCAAATGTAATTTATTTGCATTTTCTCATATAAATTGAAGTGTCACAAATAAAATCTCTTAAGGAAAAAAAAAGTAACTCAGTCCTTTAGGAATTTAGCTAAGAAGATTATATGAAACTCAATTACGCCTTTCAAAGATGACAGGGCATTAACAGTGTGTCTTTTGGGCATGGAAGAGAGAAGAAAATACCATCCTTTGGTTCCTTACCAAGTTTTCTGAACCATCCAGGAAGATAACCAAGCAATATATCCAAACTACAGTCTAGTCTCCAATTGTCTGCTTATGCAAATTTTACCACAGGGGCTTACAGATGTGCCAACAAGCATAATAGTAACAATGTTAATGGTAACAGCATAATGATAATGGTAACAGCATATAATAATAGTAACAGTTTAATGTCATGCTTAACATGTGCTGGGCACTCTCTGTGAAGCACTTTCCATCCATTATCTTCTAAGTCTTCAGTAAATCTCAGAGACAGGTATGTTACCACCCCAATTTAACTATGGGGAAACTCAAGCACAGAGGTTAAATAACTTGCCTAAGATCACAAAGTTAAGTGGTGAAGCTGGGATTCCATCCCAGAAGTTAGGCCCAATAGAACACATTCTGAACCACTTTAGCCTATTTGGTTTGAGAATATACCCTTGAATATGTAAGTGGGAATTCAGGAGTTCTTGCCAAGGAAGTGACACTGTGAAATAGGGAGAGGAGTAGGGAGGGGGTGGGAAGAGAAGACAGAGATGATAAACAGCAGTGTGTGATTCCCTGTAGAGTCTGGCCCCAGTTGTTATTTGGGTGTGTAACCTCTGACCTCTGGAAAAATGAGACAAGTATACAGAGGACACAAAAGAGAGTAACAAACTTCAGAGAGTGAGGGAAACACAGAGTTCAGTGGTGGAAGCACACAGCTTGTTTTCAAGTAGACCTGGGTTGAATCCTGGCTCTGTCACTTACTAATTTTGTGGTCTTTAGTCTGTTTCCACATCTGAAAAACGTATATTACAGTTCATATTTTACAGGGTTGTGAGGGTTTTTTTTTTTTTAAAAAAGGTAAACACAATATTCAATAAACACTAGCAGTTTTGATGATATTCTTGTTATTAATTGATACAATGTAGGTATGGCTTCACTTTGAGGAATATTAAAAATTACTGACCAAACAAGTTGCCAATGTTTCTCCCTAGGCAGAAATGCAGATTTAGGAAGAAGAAAAATAACTATTTCTTATCACTGAAAAGCCACATTCACAGTTTGCAGCCACTTGTTATCTCCCATATTAGAACCATTAAAAAAGACTCCATCCTGCTCCTAGGCCCAAGGACTCCAAGACTGAATTATGATGACAAACAGCAAGTCACATGAAACTCTTTAAAAGCGCATTAAAAAGTGAAATGAGAACTTTGAATAAAGTTCCTTCTGCTCAAGAAGGTATTATTTTCTCAGAAGCTGCAGACTCGTTGTGGTTCTGTACCTTGTACAGTCTGTAGTAATGAACTGCGACGTCATCCAGTCGGACGGCCTCTTTGATATATTTAAGATAAGCCTCGGAAGCTGTTAGTGCAAACTGATCTTTGTGCATGTTTGGAATGTGCTTCAGGATGTAGTCCTTCCCTCTCTTGGAAACAACCTGTTGAAACACAATGGATATGCAATGCAACATTTGTTGGAGAGATGTTAAGTACTACCCTGGACTCCCAAATGACGGAAAGGACAGGACCGAAAAAAAATGCCCTGTAAACTGGCTAATTCGTATTAGAAAATTCCCACTTTTATTTTGTTTCCCCCATCAGTTATAATATGAGGCTGACCCTGCTAATAAGTGGCAACGTCAATTCAGTTGCAGTATTACATATCCAAAAGATCACTAAAAATGGAAAATATATATGCTCTTGGCATGAAACCCACCAAAAAAAAAAAAAAACACACAAACTTGCAAAATTTTATGCACACCATTGTTTATCCTTGCAATTGGTACCATGAAATAAATACATCTCCTCTCAGCATATCTTCAGGTTCTGGATCCTACTTAATTCTTCTAAAATTACAGCCACAGAGTAAGAGGTTCTATATGTTAATCCAAAGATGGCAGAGGACTGTAAGGAATTCTCTGAAACATGTTTGGTTTTTGCATAGAAGGCTGATATGAACACTCTGAATACTTATGAGAAAAACAATTTCTTTCATATACTCATTGCAATCCATCGTTACTTATATTTTCATTAGTTAGTAGCCTGAGCTTTTAGATGTTAAAAAATATATAGCATCCAGCAGCTACAGGCTAAGAGAAAGGTGTTGATTAAAGGTCCTAGCTGATTTCATAGGATTATAAAATGTGAAAAGAATTATGCAAGTGAACAAAAAGGGGTATTTAAAATCATCAGAATAAAAAAAATTACAAAATTTTTAGTTTTAATGTTTAATGTTTTTACAGATATTGACATATTGTTTCTTCCTAGTAAATGAAACATAACAAACTACTGGCCAATTATCAAGTTTTGCTGAGAAGTCAAATTACAAGTTTTTCAGATGCCTTTTACAATCTTAAATCAGTACTTGTCAACTTTTTCAGGCCAAAGAACATATAGAGAATACTCATAAGGACACTGGAGTAGTGATTTTGGTGATCCCAAGAGTTGAGGCCACGGTTATGCAGGCACTCTGGATCCCATCGTGCACTGACTGGGAAGCTCTGGTTTAAATGACTAAGGTTCAGTAAGTACTTGAAGACAACTAGGGAATGTAAATACAGGCCAATTTTAGTTCAACAGACATTAATATGTAAAAGCTTGAAACCTTTTGTGGTTTCTCTTCAACAACAGCACTGTCAATCAGTCAATAATAACATATATTGAGCCCCTCAGTGTGAAGTACTTACTGAAGAGAGAGTAATTGAATCTTAGAGGATGAATAGGAGTTAGCCAGGTAAAACAGGGAGATGGATATAAGAACTAGAGGAGAAAGGCTAGTTGTGCTAACTGCCACTGGAGGTGTGGAACATAGGAACTGCTGGATGTTGCTACGTCATAAAATTCAAAATGCAGGACAATAAGAAAGGAAGCTGGAAAGCCTGGCAGGGACCACATCCTGGAAAGTTCCTAGTCATGTTCTGGAGCCTGGGCAAGTGACAGGGGGACCCCTGAAGGTTTAAATCAAGCAAAATCAACTCATCTATAATCTATGGAGTAAAGACTGAAGCAGGGACAAGCCTCCACAGAGATCCTGTTAAGTACCGGTGAGAGCTGGAAACTGGAAGATGGAAGAAACAAACATGGGGCAGGGGACACAACAGACGCTTAGAAAGTTAACAAAACTACAAAAGAATCTTATTTCTTAAGGTGGGTGATGGGTAATCAAGTGTTTATGTTAGAGGATGTTCTCTGGTTGACTAGATGTGGCAGGGAGAAAGAACGGTAATAAGGGGGAGTTCTGTATGACTCTAGTTTCTGGACAGTCAGATAGAAGGCGGTGCCACCAGCTGAGATTAGGAACACTGAAATAGGAATATACAGAACTGAGATAAGAAGAATAACTTGACTTGGCATGTTCTGAGTTTGAGAAGCCTATGGGTAAAACAGCTATCTCAGGGACACGGGAGAGAAACAGATTTGAAAGTTGCCAGCACACAGGTGGCTTTACTAAGAAGGGAAGGTGAGAGAAGCAGCTCTTCTTTCCCTTCCTCTTTTCTGAATGGGGCGGTGCAACCAAACACATGTGTGTTCTGAGTGAAGAAGAAAGAGTTAGTTTGAATAGGTTAGGATACAGAAAAGTTAACAGCAGAGACCTGGAGGAAGGATGGGACCAGACTTGGACAGGGTGGGGCAGAGAAAGGACATCTGAGACAGTTAATGCTGGAAGGGGGCTAGGAGAGCAATAGCAGTCAGAGCAAGGAGTTTACTAATGCGGAAGGTCCCGGACTTATAATGGTTAGATTTAAGACTTATGATGGTTAGATTTAGGACTTTTTCAACTTTACTATGATGCAAAGCAATATGCATTCAGTAGAAACAGTACTTTGAATTTTCATTTTTTCCTCAGGCTAGGAATATGTGGAATGATACTCTCTTGTGATGTTGGGCAGCAGCAGTGAGATGTATCAGCTATGCAATCATGAGGGTACCAAGAGGTATTTTACAGTGTACTGTGTTGCCAGTGTTTTTTGTTTTACTTCAATGTTTCAGACATTCTTCAGGCCATGATCAGGCTGTGTTCATTAACTCTGGGTACCCATAAAACCATTTTTTCACTTTTAGTATAGTATTCAATAAATTACATGAGATATTCCACACTTTATTATGAAATAAGCTTTGTGTTAGATGCATTTGCCCAAGTGTAGGCTAATTTAAGTGCTCTGAGCACATTTAAGGTAGACTAGCCTAAGATATGATGTAAGGTGCATTAAATGCATTTTGACTTACAATATTTCAACCTACAATGGGTTTATTGGGAAGTAACTTCATCATAAATTGAGGAGCACTTGTAATTGTTTCCTCAGCAGAGGAAAAACTGTGAATTATCTTACTTTCAAAGAGGGAATGTTCAAATTAAGAGTAAATAATCAAGGCCATATAAATGCTAAGAGAAGGCTGGCAAATTTCAAGCTCCACCATATTTAGGATGGATAGTAATCTTCTTCCACACCAACTATAAAGTACATCAAGAGATCATGTATACCATACTCTTGAGTTAAATTTATTTTGGGGCATTACAAAGGGTTTCACTGGCCACAAAACATCTGGGTTCCCATTATTGAAGCAACATGACTAGCAGCGCAATGAACTAGAAATGTGCTAGAGAAAACATTTTAAAATTTGAAAACAGTGCCTACCCAAGATGGGAAGTAAGCCTCAGGCTCAAAGTATTTTCCATAGTGCTTATTCCTTTTGAAGTTCCCAAGATCAGCCTGCAGGGCAAAGGCTGCCAGCAGGAAATAGGCCTCCTCTCGGAGCACACACTGAGAATGAAGAACTTGTTTTCTCAGGTGCCAGTAATAATAGTATCTTGCTGCTCTGTCACTAGGAAAATAAAAGAAAACAGAACTCACATTCTGAGGGAACAATCCAATGGCATGTAAACAGAACCAAATCCTGCTCTCCATCTGGTGACAAGAGCTCTTCTGTTTCGGCTCCCTCCTCCTCCCATCTTCCCCATTCTCTGAAAAGGTGGTGGTAGGGGGGTGTAGTGAATACCTGCTGCCTCACTGAACTCCTAGTCAGACCACACAGATGGCAAAAATAACATTTTCTAAGGCCAGTAACATTTGATTCACGCAGAGAATGGAAAAAAGGTCTAAATCACTATGGTCTAATATGATAAATATTTCATTGAACAAGTATTACAATAGAAGCCTAGGCATTTGTTGTCTGTAATAAAATAACTGTTAAGATAATGCTACCCCTATAACATAAATGAGGACAAATCTGAGGGGATGATCCTGGCTTTAATGTTTTGCTATTCTTGTTTTTTTTTGTCTTGTTTTCAGCTGAGCACATTATTAGTACTCTAAGGCCCTTTAAAAAAATGTTTCTATTTATATGACCGTCTAGAAAAAAATTTAACTATAAATGGTGTTTTCCCCCTCTCAGAACAAATGAACTGAAAAATGCTTTCCTTAAATCGTTTTTTATTAAATGAATATTACTTTATGGGTGTGTTTTTATAGGCATATGTTATGACAATCATGATATTCCTCAAAAATGGAAATATTAATAGTGCACAGATTACAGTTCACTGAAGTCAGAAATAAATGTAGTCCCCATTAAATATACCGAATAATAAGTGCTGACTAGGAAAAAAATATGGTTAAGCTCCAGAAGATGTCATAGGCAAATAGGACGTCTTTGTGATAAAAGTAAAAATACAAAAAAAAAAGTATGTGTGTATGTATTTAATGAGCTTATCATTATTAAAATTATTTATTCTCAATTATTTTAGGTTGAATGTTTACTTGAGATTCATAACTTATTAGTTGATAATAATAAAAACATGGGTTTATTTTAACCAAGATTGTGTTTAAGCACGAAGAGTTTAAAAATAAAGCATTTATGTAATTTTTTTCCCCTTGGGACAGAGTACTTCTTTTTATAATGCTGACCACATAGTGTTTGGACTAGTTCCTCTGAGGAAAAAGGCAGAAGTATAGGGATAAATTAAACATTTGTTAACTCCAAGGGGTTAATTAGTGGCTAAATAATATATTTTCCTCTTTCCAGTATATTCCATACTTAGTAGGTAAATTGAGTAAAAATTTTTCATAAACTTGGGAATAACTAAAAAGTTTCTCAGCCTTTTTTACTTTTTAATTTTAATGAGGCAATGATATAGATACCAAGAGAGAATCTCACATATAACTCATTAGCTAAAGGTAACTTTGTCTCTTTCACATCGAGTTTCACAAAATTTAAAAACAAATTAGTAAAACAGAGTTCACATTTCCAGTATATTCTATCAGCCAACAAAATCACTTTTGAAAGTTTCCAGCACTAAATCCTCCTAAGCAAATGATAAACTAACCCTTTAAAACAGTGAATTCTGAGTTTGTATCATGAGCATAGTATTGTTCAACTAGAAAAAGAATCAATTACCTGTCGTTGCCAAACTTCATCTAAGATTCTCACAGGGTAATTCCACTGGGTGTAATCTTAGCTTTAAAGCTACTGCCAAGATCAGAAGCAAGACCCCAAAGTGAAAAGAAAACCAGGCTATATAAACACCCATGAAGTTTTATAGGAGAGGCTTCTTGCTGTTGCCCTATTCCCCATCCCATCACCAGAAAATAATAATATAATCCTTTAATTAGTCTCTCTACTGTTCACAAAGTGTCAGTTTCCTCTTGAATGAAATATCTTTTTAGTGACTGAATTGTTACTGAAAATGTGGAGTATAGAAAATGTGAGCCAGTGATATTAACATTTTCATCAACAGTCATTCATTCATCCAACAAATATTTACTAAGTGTATACTGTACCTCTGTTGTAGAAACTGAAGATACAACATGAGTGTGCAAAAAGATTTAAAAATCAAAAATCTTGTTCTTACAGAATTTATAGTCTAGCAGGGAGAGACAAACAATAAATATGAGTATTTTATTTGGTTAGAAGGATTTGATATGGTTTATTTATGCTAGAAGATGAGTGCTGTGGGTGGGGAATGAAGGTTTAGAATCTCTCCCTGTCCTCATACCTGATCAATCTGCCATTTTCCACATAATACTGCACACGGAAGTGGATGATCATAGGAGGTCCAAACTGGTCAATACCCTGAAAAACAAATACACAAAATCAAGCTATTTTTAGTTACTTCAAAAATAGATTTCAAAAGTAATAAAATACCATTATTGACAATATACTTTTTAAACACTGAAAGGTTTTATCTACTTTTAATGAGTGGGGCCTTATAGCGGGAAGACAATTGTCTCATATAGATACCAGGTTCATGCAAAACCAGAAAGTTATCATCACTGTATCTGATACTCATTCACTATAATGTCAATGACAACATAAGGGAAGATAAAAATAAATGCCAGTGGAAACTTCTAGCTGAGATCCAGCTCCTCTCTCAGCTCTGTCCCCTGTGGTGACCATTTGCTCTTCATTACAAACTTTCTTATTCCTCTGACATTGCACATGCCAAATTCTAATATGCTGTTTGTTTATTTAGACATCCATGTTCTTTACTTTGTAGTTGGCTTTGAAGTAGCCTTCTAGTTGACTACAAATCAAAGGAACTAGGATTAAACACCAAAGATTTATCCCTGATATACTTGGGTGATCCTAAAAACACTAGGTAAATTCCCTGTGAATGCTGCCTCATGTAAACAGAATTGATGTTTACTAAATAAAAGCACCAGTACAATAAAGTGACAAAAATCAAATATAAGAAGAGTAAAAGTAGATTCAAAAATTGTTAATAATATTTAGATCAGTTTTGACAACAGCCCCAGAAGAGGAACACATACTTTTGCCAAACTTTATATTTCAAAACATCCCAAGATCACTAAAAACTGATTAGCCAACATTATTTAAACAGATATCCAAAATTTATCATTTACTATGAAATATTAATACTTCATCAATGTGACATTTTAGGACTTATATAATTCATTTCCCTTTCCCATTCTTTACTACATAAATATTAAGATATCTTTCTAATGTAAAATAGTTAAAATAAACCTTTTAAAAAGTCAAAATAATTTTGCTCATAAATGTAACCTCACCCAAGTGACTTCGTATTGTCGTACCTTGCTGGCCTCTTTCTTCCATTCTTTTGGACAATACTTATAAAGCTTTTGTGACAATTCCATATACACATGTTCATTATCTGCACATTATAAAAAAGGAAACAAGGTTAGATTTTTTTAAAAGAAAAGAATACATAAAGAAACAGGTTTTTTAAAAGACCCAAGATTTGTGAATGTACTCTAAATGCACATACTACCAAGAAAACCCGACATGATATTAAAAGATAATAAGTTCTGTGGCTAGACATTAATGAGATTCTTCATGAATTACTTTGCTTTTGCAATACAGAAAACATACTATTAAAAATATTTACTATTTAGAAGAAGTATTAGTTCCAACTCCTGCTTTTATTTAGTTTGTAGGATCATTTTAGCTTATAATGTTACTTCTAACATGGGGCAGTACTGGTCTTACAAAAACGTGCTTTTGTTTTGCTCATTGAAGATTCTTCTCATAGGTGCACAGTAATGAAACAGCACAGAAACATCATCTTAACTGCTGTATAAGAAATGAGAGAACATCAACAATGATGGCACATTTCCCAGTGAGGAACCTGACCCATTCTTTCTAAAGAATGGTCCCCAAGACTATTCCTTCCATGAGTTCTCCATGTAAAACACAGTATGACAAAATGATAAACCATTACTCACACTGCCTTTGGGACTGATTTTGTGGGAAGAGGAGAAGAAACTTATGCAAGACAAGAAGGAATACCAAAATAGTTCTTCAAGGGAATGATGTTCTTAAGATGAACAGAAAATAAAACTGCTAAAAACCCATGTTAAAATGATCTAAACATATGAAAATAAGCTATTAAAAAATCTATAAATTTTTATTCTTCCCAAAGAGAATCTTTTAAAAAATTTATTTCACAAGAAAAGCCTTTGACATTTTTTTTGTACAAAGTTTTAAATCTTTTTTTTTTTTAATAAAAAAAGCTTATCTCTTTTTCTCTAACCCTCATTAATGGACAAGTTCATAGAACACTCTGCATAAAAATATATTAAATCTGGAAGAAGAATGTGTCTCTTTGACTTGCTCACACTGTCACTCCTGACTGAATGCTAGAGTTTGACTGGAAACATGCCAAAAGAAACAGGAAAGGTAAAGCTACTCTTTGTCTATAAATGGCAATATTAAGTTAACAAATTGGAATGAAATGGATAAGAAAAAGGTCTCAGAGACAGAAGTGTTTTTTAAATCCTCCTACCGAATCAATTAACACTATCTCCCATCTCTCACATGTTACTAATTAAACACGAAAGAAGCAAGACCAGACAACTTTCCCAATAAATCTGATTTGTGTTTGGCCTGAGTTACCATACGAAGAAACAACATAGTGAACAGAACTGAGACTATTTACCATAACAGCTCCCATGTAGGTTTAAACTACCTCTATGTCTCTACAATCTGACAGTTTGACCACGACTTTATACTTGAATTCTCAAGCACACACCAATCCTACAAAGCAGTGTACAGTAATTCCCATTTGACATGTGAGAAAACTGAAACTAAGAAGTCAAGTGACATGTCTAAAGTCACACAACTAGCTAGCTAATGGTGGAACCGGAATTGGAACCAGGTCACCTGATTCCTGTTCCAAGGTTCTTTCGCCATATTACAACCTCTCTTAAAAAAAAAAAAAAAAAATCTTAAAAACTCTTAATACAAAGATGGAGCTGAGCATTTTTGTTTTTATTGTTTTAACTACTCCAGAAAGAAAATTAAGAACAAATGGTTGATTCATTTGTTTCTGATGTTCCTCTCTATCCATGCTCTCTGGCCTGACTGAAAAAGACAACTGAAAACAGTTCACATTTTGGAGGAGAAGGGCCTTGTTTGTTGGTTAATCATGACACATTTTCAACCTGAAAGAACTAAGCATTTTATCGTACTAATCAGATTTTCAAGATATCATAAGCCTTTAGATTTAAACCAGTTTCAGCAATAGAAAATAATAATTCATATCTAATATAAAACCATTTCACAAATAGTTTCCTTGAAAAATTGAGCAAAGACATGAAAGGTTTTTGGCATCTAAAAGATTAGGGAAATTTTAAAATATGATTTAAAAAAAAAGAAAGCTTGTAAGGAATGGCTACAGGTAAATCCTGAGAACTTAATTCTAAGATGTTATGGGGAGAGAAAGCTTATATGAAACTTTTTACTTAAAAATATTCTCTGCATAAATTAAAGTACACAGAAGAAACTAATACCATATCTCAAAATCATATACTCTGACTGGAAAAGAAGAGAAGGTCATGGTAAAGAGGGAAAAACAGCAAATAAGAGTAAATTTTAGATCACTTTGTTATACAGTCAATAGCAAATGAATGTGAATAGAGGAAAGTCAGTTTTATTGTGTCTAAATTTCTTTTAATGTCAAAAATTATGTTACAAATTAAATTAAAGAAACATCCAAGCTAATTTCCTACTAGTTCCAGCTGCTCTTTATGTGCAAGGAAACAAAAATCAAGCTTGGTTCATTAAAATACAAAAGAGCAAACACATAAAATTCAAACTCCTAAAGAGAAACTATTTTTAAGTTTGAACTATATTAAATACATGATCTAAAGTTCTAAATTTTACAAGATATAAACAAGAGTTAATTTAAAAAAATGAATACTAGACTAAAAATGAATGACCAGTTTATGAGTATTTTCACAATCACAATTTTATAACATATACCTAATTTAAGTTATAGCTATAAAATATTATTTCCATAGGGATAGCTGATTAAATCCATCAGAGATAAGAATAAGACTTACTCTGTATAACACTGAGTCCAAAGAGGTGACAGTCCTTTAGCCTGAGTAGGTCACATACCTGGACCAGCAACTGGTGACACAGAATTTTAACCTGTAAGGAAAAAAATATATATATATAACTTGAAATAATAATCCAACCAAGTCTATATACTACACCACAATTGGACAATTTAATGTATCCTAAATATATTCCTGGAAAGGACAAGCTGACACAACAAAATAACTGTTGGTTTATGGAAATCATTTACATTAATCTGTGACCATTTTTCAATAATAATTATTGGAATACAAATTTTTACAATATGGCAATAAAGTGCCAATGCAGTCTTGTACAATAGTCATAAATCTTATGATACATGGACAAGGCCTCAGTCTAAACCTATAGTGCATGAAAAAATTTTCAGAAGGAATCCAAAATAGCCTACTCACATTATCAGAAGTAGTAACTACCAAGTATATTTACATGGAAAGTTTTCCTCTTGATGGTCTTAGCAAAATGCTATATAGTATACAATGAATTAATTCCTAGATTTTATCTTAATAACTTTATTGTCTTAACTTTTAGGTACCTAAACCAGGTTTCTTTTCTGAATTCTAGTATAATTCAAACATCATAAAACCATATTAATTTGGAACTCTCGGGATAAATTATTCTGAAAAGTCACATGTTGAATAATAAAAGTCTTTTAAAAATATAGTTTTAAAACTTCTCAAATGTTTAATGAAGTGTTTTGAGAGATATTAGCTCTGCTGAGTTAGTCTTGTTGAATTCAGAATCACTAAAGCTTATTAGAGTTGAGATTGACTTTAAGAGACCATATAGGTCAATTTCTTCATTTTATAGAAGTAGAAGATAAACCCAGAAAGCTTAAAGTCATATAGTTACTCGTGGCAAAGGCAGCAACTCAAAACTTTGCTCAATTGTGTATTATAACATTTTATGTATATATTAAAATATGTGCAACACGACAGTTTGTCATTTTAGCTATATATGTGATATGTGGGATTTCTCCTCTCATTTGTACTATCACTTACAAATTCTGTCTTCAATGACAGTGATCCCAACCATAGTTTTAAATATTATGAATTCTAAATTAGTTAACTCTGAATTAATGACTTTTTATCATACCTTAATATGTAACTCAGATTCAGAAAATAAAAACATGCTGAGATTCCTCGATAACTGAAAGCCAAACAATTCAGAATTGTGATAATGACAAATGAAGTAAGAGGAACAGGTATACTACTATTTTCCACTCTAACTACTAAATGGCAACTAACCTAAAGCACTGTATCTACTGAAAAATGCAAAAGGTGTTTATGAAAGGCCAGAGCAGCACAAACTCAGCTGTTTAGAAACACCAGGAACTCAATGAAGCTGAGACAGTGTCTTATTTTATACTCAGGATATATACACACTCAGCAAATGTTTGATGAAGGAGAGCCAAAAGTCTAATTTCCCTGTGGGTTTCTTACCTTCATTCTGTTCCATGACTACAGACTCCAATTCACTGAGCAGCATCATTTTATAAAAGTACCATTCAAGAATTTAGGGAAATGTATTAATGCAAACCCACCAGCACTACTGGGAGAATATATTTGCCAGTAGGAAATCATTATTATCTTCATTCATTAAAAAGACTTTGGATTTTGAATTCTATACTACCATAATTCCACTTTACAAATAAGTTTAAATAAACAGAATGATAAAGGAAAAAGCATCACTTGTTATATAAAAATGAACTATATACTACAAATTTGAGACAAAATGTCATACGTCTGGGGAATCTTAAATCCTTAGTTTTGACTATATTCTAAAATGTAACATATAAAGCACTCAGGATAAAATGTGATTAAAAGTTAATGGAAAAATTCCAAACCACAAACTGCATATAAACTATGTTGTATTGTGCAACTGGTGCTCAACTAATGCTGTACATTTCCTCCATACATCACGCATAATTATTACTATTCCATGAGATTAAATCAAGTATTTGAAGCCTACTGATAAAGCTCTTTAAAAACTATCAAGTAAGCACAGCCTTCTTGTTTAAAAACTACAATTACATAAGGCTATGGCTCTGAAGTCTTACCTGCTGTGAAAACAAGCTTAAGATTTTTGTATTGGCATATTATGAGTCTTTAAGGTTACATGTTAGCTGACTGTAAAATTTTTCAAGTTCTTTAAGCTTCAGGAGCAATGAAAACTTTTAAAAAGTGCTATGGTGTATGAGGTATTAAGAGTAAGAATTAAAGCATTATCTAAATATATACTCTATATGAAACTTTTTAATATAACAGCTTTTGATTTTAAATGTCAATAATTTGTTATTGGGCAAGAATGTTTAAAATATGTTCCAGAAAAAAAGAACTGTTCACTCTAGTCTTAGTGAAGTCTTAGCTCTTGGCCACAATTTATATCACTCAAAATTTTGGTGGCTCTTACATATTTACCCGTGATTTTATTTCCCAAATTTTCATATTTAATACTTATCTGATGATTAAAATAATTTAAAACAGCCCATATTAGTTCAACTCATAGAAAATTTTGAGTGACCAAACCATAAAATTTACCCCACATGCAGAAATACATTTTATCAACTACATTTGTCAGGGAACAAACTTTCTTTGTTTAAAAAAAAAACAAACAAAAAACTCTTTAGAAATGATTTTAAAAAATCAGACCATTACATTAATGAAATAGTTTTTGCTACAGTTGATTTGTTATACCACAAACCTACAAATATCAACTGCTATTTTCTGGATACAAAAATAACACTTTGTAGAAAAAGACAGGCCTTTGACAACCTTGAACTGGTTTCCTAGCAGTGAGGGGCCACCATGCTCCTTAACTGAGTCCCTCCCTCCTTTGGTCCAACACCCTGATAAAGAGAAGTCTGGGCATAGCAGAGAAATCTACAAGACTTGGAATAAGAATAGGCCTATCTGGGGTTAGGACTCTCCATTTTCATTAATAGAGTTTCATTAATAGAGACCCCTAAAGAAATGAGCAAACAGCTCAAAGAAATTAAAATAAGTGCTACTCTATGAAGCTAATTTACTGAGCAATTCTTAGGTTCTAGGCACTGCAATAAGCACTTCCTGCATGTTGTATCTTTAAATCCTCACAATGTCCCTGTGAGGAGAGTAAGATTATCTCCACTTTATAGATGTGGAAATTGAGGCAAAACAAACAAACAAACAAACAACCCTAACTTGTCCAGGGTTGCAGAGTAAGTCACAGAGTAGAGATTTCTACCTAGGTCTCTCCTTAGTCATGAGGATACATGGCTTTATGGTCCATGCCCACAGTCCTGACAATCCTGTAGGGATTATACTATTTTTTCCAAGGGAGGAATTAAATAAGCATAAAATTGATCCTTGAGTAAGGAATTAAAATAATAATAGCAACTACTATCTGTGTGTCAGAAATTATGCTATATGCTAACCCTTAATTCTCACAATCAACCTGTACCACAGATATAATTCCCATTTTATAAGTAAAAAATAAGCTGAGGGAGGTTTAATAAACTTTCCAAAAGTCATTTAGATATGGGATTTGAATTCGGGTCTGCGTGTTTTAAATACATTCATGTCTTATCACTACATTATGGCCCCTCAATTATTATTCATAAAGGGAAGACAGAAAGGGAGCTAATGTAAATCAAATGCCTCCTATGTGCTAGGTACTGGGCAAGTTGGTTTTACAAGTAAGGTGAGTCAGCTTAAACAACTTGTCTAAAAATCACAAAACTAGTAGAGTGTAGAGTCAAAATATGAATAATCTTATAACATTTCTGAACAATGATAACTATATCATTATTACTAACAACCACCAACATTTATTTTCACTTACTATGTATCATGTACTTTCCTAAGATCTAGGCAACGGACACAAAGTCAAAAATATAATCTAGTAAACAGAGTTATGCAGAGTCAAAGAAACTAAGTGATACTGGATAAAGGTCTTTGCCTGGGGAGTTTAAGATTATAAACTATCTATAGCGCCTCTTTAGGGGATCTTGTCAAATGCAGATTCTTGTGTCCTACCCTAGACTTACTACATCAACATCTCCAAGGAGTACAGTGGTCTGAATATTTAACATCTCCAAATAATGCTGATGTACATTGAAGTTTTAAAAACCACTGATCTACAAAAATGAATTGGCTATCTTTCAATCTGTTCTACATCATTATCTTCCTCACCTGAGATTTTAGTGTAAATAAATTTCCTGGAAAATTACCTGTGATTAGCAAGGTTTTTCATTCCATATCCTGTATGCATGTGCACACACACGTATATATATATTCTACCAGGTGAAAAGACAGAAATGGAACTGAGAAGTTTCTTAAGTGCATATGCTACATGACTGATTATGTATATTTTTAAAATTCAGTGGATATCGTTTTATATAACTATATAAGAGAACGCAAATAGCACATTCATATAATAAGTAAATTACATTTTAATATCTTTTGCCAGTGCCCACAGTGAACTAGAGAAAGAGATATGTTGCCAATTTTTATTATGTTTTAAAAACCAAGTGCTGAAAAAATAAGTCTATCATTTCACATAGTAAAAACAACTCAGCTAGCCTGAATAGGAATGTAGCTAACAAATTCTTCCCAATGGATGACAAAGTTCATTCAAGGTTTGGTTCTCCAATAACCCTTATGAGTGAAAATAAGGTTACATTAGTAAGTCAAAAAACTGGTGTCTGTCAGAATAAAGCCCAAAATAATTATGGTAATAAGCAGAACCTTTTCATAGCTAAACTTTTTAATGGGTCGATTCATGTCATATATATTAAATATAACATTTAAAAATATTCTCTTATATAGCAATTAGGTTAAAAATACAGTAGCATATAGCTAGGAAAACTAATACAAGGCATGCATTAAGGCAATTTTTCCCTTAATTCCATCAGAATACAACCAGTAAAAGAAAGAATACGAAAGTTGATAATATGGAGAGAAGTTGAAAAATGATAGGCATGATATTGATTATCATAAAATTGTTAGGCAGTCTCCATCAAAGCTAAACATATCTATACCTTAGGATCCACAATTCCACTCTTGGGTATAAGCCCAGAAATATATACATATGTGCATATATGTAAAATATTCATAACATTTCTATTCATAATAGCCCCAAACTTAAAATAACCCAACGTTCATCACCAATAGTTGGACAAAGAAATTGAGCATATTGTTACACAGTGAAAGATTATACAACAATGAAAATGAATTATGGTAACATGTAATAGAATGGATGAATTTCAACAGGGCAAATGTTGAGTGAAGAAGCCATATGTAAAAGAGAACACACCACATAATTTCAGCAGCATGAAGTTCATAAACAAACAAAATTACTCAATTGTGATAGAGGTAGAATAGTTGTTACTCTTTGGGTAGAGATTATTGACTAGGAAGACTCACAAAAGAGCTTGCAGGGGCCTGGAAATGTACTACATCTCCAGCCAGATGATGGTGACATGATGTACATACTTGTAAAAATTCACTGAGTCACACTTAAGATTCCTATACTTTGCTGCATATAAATTATAACCTAATTTTAGGAGTTGAAAAAAAAGAGTCATATTCCTCAATGTCCAGGTAAGCTAAGAGGGTTAACTCTTATTCATTAACCATCAGTTATACCTTAGTGCTCAAATGCACAGCCTATGCTTGAAACTGACTAGATTTAGGCTACTAGTAAAACAAAGATCAAGAAGCATACTAAAAAGCTAGCAATTATTATGATTTCACGTGTAGGTACAACTCAAGAGTATTTAGAAAGCAAATTCATATATATATCAATAAAAATTAAATTTCTATAAAAAGTTTAAAAATAGCAAAGTGTTTGTTTTTCTGTAATATTGTAACCAAAATTCTCTATCTTTACCCTGGGTGAGAGAATGTTGAAGGCTGTTGCACTTAAGCCATAATTCAAAGTTTAACCTGTGTAGACTACATTAACATCTCAATCCACCACCTTGGTAAAGGCCTTATTCTGTAATGACTTCATGCTCAACCAAGCCATAACTTGAATGTGGTCACTGGTGGGAACATGGATATTCAAACGTTCCTTAAGTGGGATCTACTCACATTTATGATGATGTTCAGAGATTCATCATTGGGAAGGAAAATACACACACTCCGACGGTCTTGCATGACTCTATTGTTATGGAAGTTCAATTTGTTCATTGTGTGTGGGCGCTCTCGTGGTTAGGGCTGGGCTCCGAGTCCTCAGCAGTACCTCTGGTTCCGAGCACTCCAAAGCCGAACTCTACTCCTCATCACACATCCTACAGAAGCATCACGATATTCCACTATGTAGGTTTCATAGCTGTAAAAAAGCCCAACAGCAGACCGACCATAAATGAAGGTGGTGAGACAGGTGAAGGCAGACAGGGAGATAAGCACCAGTACAACTGCTGATATTGGCACAGGGGCAGCATGTCTTGAAGGCAGAGCTGTCTAGCTGAGGAAATGAGAATGCCCTGAAATTCATTCCCTATTTTGCATACTATCAAGTGTATGTAAACTTTCATGGGCAGGCGTGAGTTAAACATAAAGCCAGACAGCGCCTCACACATTCAAGGCAGTACGACGCACTGCAGAGCACGGCCTGCCTCTAAGGAGTTTCTAGTCTCATATAGGATATAATGAAGGGTTCTGAAAACCCACAAAATGACAAAATAGCAACAACAAAATTCTCAAACTCTTTTTTTCTTCCATTACAAACTCAAATAGATGTTCTGGCTCTTACATTACATTCCTTCTCCAACCACTTTGGTCTGGCTTCCACTTCCTTCACATCACCAACATGGCCCTGACAAAGGAAGCCAGTGATCTCCAGACCATCAGTAGTATCCACAGGATTCACTTTAATTGGTGTCTCTATGACATTCACCATGGTTGTTAAGCCGTCCTTGTAACATTTTTCTCCCTTAATTTTTATGGCCTTGCTCTCTCTCCTGATTCTCCAACCTGAGAGTGCAAATAATTTTTCTATTTATTATTTCACCAATCAATAAAATACACAGAAACAGCAAGACTGTATATATCAAACAATGTTTATATCCAAAAGAATGTGGATTTTTGGATACCTCTGATATCTAATCAGTTTATTAAATATATTAATTTTATTTTTTAACTTCTCTCAAGTAGTAAAAATTTCTCTCCAATTTTTAATAATTATACCTTTTATTTGTTTCATGTCTCATTGAAGGATAATTTTAAAACAGTGGTGGATATTTCCTAATTTTAATGAGTGTGTCTAGTTGTTTCATATATTATTGCTAATATAATACAATTCGACCAAGATATATTAAGACTAGTTGCTTCTCAAAACACTAGAATTGTTCACTTTGTTCCTTTCCAGCTGTATTTGTAGGATACAAAAAGAGAATTTCCAGGAATATGGAATTGTTATACCAGGCAGAGAATACAACCATATAGTTTTAACAGAAAAACCGTTGTCAGTGTTCACGTAAATCACAGTATAAATGAGATAGGATCTTGGCCTATTTGCTTCTTAAGGTTAAATGTCTATCTGTTAGCAGGAGGATGGGAGAGAATATATTCTTAGATGGCACCATGAGTAAATATAAACCAGTACTTTCCAAAGTATAAATAAAATACTACCACAAGAGAGCTACTCAAGCTAACTAAAAACAAATGGTAATCTTATATGTGGTATTTCTTTCTTAGAAAGGTGACCAAAAGCTCCCATTGGAGCACTCTGCTTTTCTTAAAGGATAATAGCAATTGTTTCACATTAGCTTGTAGACAGCACATCACCTTAAAGAGTTAATGGAGGTCAAAGCTGCAATTCTCTGCAGTATAGGATGGTTAACCCATGTGTTCTATGACCACAAACTAACTGCACTCTAAAGCCAATCACCCACTTAAAACATGCACATTTTTAGTTCAACAGTTCCAAAGTACCAATTGTAGGACCTGTGTTGGCTGCATCAGGCTCTGCTGAATGTTTGCCATAAATGCCGAATCCTGAATGCAATGACTTTTCTACTGAATCATAACCAGGGTTAGGGCCCAGGAATCATAACCTTTCAAAAAGCTCAGGTATTTCTGACATTCAATCATGTTTGGAAATCTAACTTTAATGAACAGAAGGAAGGTGGTGAGCACAGGGTTGGATATAATACCTTCATAGTATACAGTGGGAAAACATCTTGAAGGCATAGAATTGGGGATAAGCAACATATGTGAATGATATCACATCATCGCTATAACTGGGAAAAATAAGTCCTCAACATTTTCAAAGGTATAAATTCTTAAAACAGGTCATGTATATATACTCATTGTTCTGAAAAAAAAAAAAATGTTATTAGGTGATCTAGGCATAAATAAGTTGGGAAAGCTGGGTACCCTATATATGCCCTCTCTAAAAAATTCAGAAAATAATAAAGACTCTGAGAAATCCTGTGGACAACTTCTTAAAGTTGTTCAACTTAATATTTCTCAAACTTATTTGGGCAGAGAATACTTCCCCCACCCCCTGACATATCTACTACATTTTGTGGTAAAATTTCCCCAAATATATATGTATTGATATATTCCAACACTTAGGCCTTCTCTCTGCTATTAAAATCTTTCAAAAAGAAATTATAAACTATGCTTAAATGTATCTTATTTAAATTCAGACCCTTAAATGGTATTAATCCCAGTATAAGTCATCTTATTTAAATCTACATGTCAAATTGAGTTACACCTATAATTTTCCATTTCTAATTACTCCAATTAAAGGAAGGTATTTCTACTGACTTACTTGTTAGAGTTTAAAAAATAAACTAGGGAAAAATATATGTTCTGAGATTTGGGGTGTTTCCAAAGCTTCATTAATTTTAAAATTTCATTTGAGTACAATTTTTATTTATTTTATGGTTCAAATAATGCAGTAAAAAAAGACTAGAGAAGATTGAAAAAAATTTAATAAAAGCAGAGTCTTTAAGGAGCAGTACTGCTTCACTACTGCTTTTTCTGCATTGAGGACAAACTAAAAAAGCCCTAAAAAGAGAGATAGGATTAAGTATTTACTTTACTCAGGGCTGCATTAAAGCTGATTAAAAGGTTCCACTGAAGTAGCAAAATAACCATATCTCTAAAATGTTCCAGTAAAAAATTTTATATTAAATTGGACAGTCCTGAAGAAAAGAATTAGGCTAAATTGATGCTAATCTGAATTGCAGAAATTAGCTCTTATCTATTGGCTCTGTATTCTGTGTCCTAAATTAAGTTTCAATTCAGTCTCAGGAAGGCATGATTCCAATGATCTTAGGATAGATTATCTAGAAAGAAGAAACCATGTCATAGTATCGTATTTCTCAGGCAACAACAGCTTTAAGGGTGATTAAGCTCCACCCTGTCATATTAATACCCGATTTACAAATAAAATGTTAAGCTATAAGATTCCCACACTTGGATTTCAAACCCACAATATTATAAGCCCCCTATATCCTGATCAGCACCACTGGTCACAAAGTTACTTCATTTCTTTTAAGAATCAGGAAGTCACTAGTGCAGACATTCAATACTGATTTCCATTTTTAAAAAATTATTAGAAATAACCTTAAATCTAGGTCACCTTGGAATAAAAGCATGGACTTTAGTTCATTTTACTATAGCAATGTTGATTCGTTAGTTGTGACAAATTTACTATAGTCATATAAGAATTACTAAGAGGGGAAAGTGGGTGTACCTGCAGAGTGTACAGAAACTCTCTATATTATCTTTGCAACTCCTGTATATCTAAATGTATTCTAAAATTTAAAAAAGCTTTTTAAAGAAAACCTAGGTCACCAGAAATTTCCTACCCACAGAATATAGTCTCACTTAGAATGGAGGTAACGTGCAATTCTCAATTCTAAGATTATCACCCGAAAAAAAAGTGCAAAAGTGGTAATTTGATAATATTCTATAAGGCAAGCATGATAAGTAGGCTTATTTCAATAGTCAATAAGGTATCTTTATTATATAACAGAAATGATGCAAGAAATTATCTTGGAAAACTGAACTGCAGAGCCCTATCTTCTAATCATTAAACATTTGTGATCCTCAAGTTACATATACAGTACTGTAATATTTGTTTGCTGAAAAGCAGAATACAAAAGCAATATACATGTCCCCTATACCCATGAGTTTACCACCTACTTAGGAACACGCCACTGGCAAAAAGCTTAAGATGATGTTGTCCCTGCCTCTCAGGAGCACACAAACTCTGATGGTCAACTCTCATGGGAAGACATAATTGATGACAGCATTCATGTGGCTAAGATCAGTTTGAAATAAATAACATATAGTCTTTTAATGTATCATATTCTAAAAGTGGTATCAAGATGCCTTTGGTAAAAAAGTTGGGTTTTGTGGGTTGTTCATTCACTTATTCATTCACTCGACATATTTGCACTAAACACATACAATGGACCAAGTGTTGTAGATGCAGAGTATACCAGACTGAACAAAATAAATACCCTGTTCTAATGAAGACAGACAATAAGTATAGAATGTATATGGTAATATGTACTACAAAGAAAAATAAACCTAGAGTAGATGAGAAAGTTGATGGAGTTAAAATGGTAGAGATATAGGGTAATCAGAGGAAGCATCTCTGATAAGTTGATATTTGAGTTAATATCAGAATTAAAAGTTATGTCATTTCCTTCCTTCTTTCTTTCCATCTCTCTATATCCATCCATCCATCCATCCATCCATCCATCCATCCATCCATCCATCCATCCATCCCAGGGAAGACTTTTTTAAGTAGAGAGAATAGTAAATGATAATAAGGCTCACCTACTGTTCCGGAAAGTTAAAATAATAGTACTAATTATAGCTAACATTTACTACATACTTACTATGTAACAGGTGCTCCTGTTAAGTATTTATGGTATATTGAAGAAGAACGTAAACCCTTTGCCAGGCTTCTCATTGAGAGGTGGGATCTAGTTCCCCTCCCCCGGAATCTGGGCTGGTTCCATGACTAATTCATACTCAGAAGTTCTGCTCAAGGATAATTCATATATTCTTTGTCTGTTATTACAAAGCACAATGTCTACACTAACAGTTGCTTGTAGTTATTTTTCTTGTCTATCTCCTCTTCTCAGATCTTCTTAGAGTAGGGTAGCTCTATCTACCAAACTAGATATAATTTTTTAAATTTTCAATGGCAGACACATAGTATAAGTTCATTAAATGTTGGTTATTTGGCTTATTATGCATGTGTCCTTGGACAAGAAAGATTCTACAGCAGGATTTCTTAGCCTTAGCACTGCTGACATTATGGGCGAAATACTCTTTGTAGTGGGAGGCCATCGTTGCACTGTACGATGTTTAGCAGCATCCCTGGCCTTTTACTTACTACATGCCCCCCATCTCCCAGTTGTGACAACCCAAAATATTGCCAGATATTGCCAAATGTTCCCTGGGGGCAAAATTACTCACTGTTGAGAATCAGTGCTCTACAGGTTTCCTTATAGAGTCATTATGGGCTACTTTTTACCATCCAGCTGTTCTTGAAGTACAGCAGGTCTTCAAATAACATTGTTTTGTTCAACGTTTTTTCATTACAACATCAATGAGGAAAAAAATTGATTCCTGGCTGGATCCACTGTCTGTGTGGAGTTTGTGCAATCTCCCCATGTCTGTATGGGTGTTCTCTGGGTACTCCAGTGTCCTCCCACAGGCCAGATTTGGAGTGTCTAAACTATCCCAACCTGCATGTGGGTGGATGTGTGTGTGAGTGCATCCTACGATAGAAGGGTGTCCTGTTCAGGGTTGGTGTCTACCTTGTGCCTTGTGCTGCCCACAAAGGCTCCAGCCTCCAGTGATCCTGAAATGAAATAAGTTTAGAAAATAATGATTTTACTTGCTTTTATTAACCTTTCTTAAATGTATGTATAACTCAATTTCAGTGTTTAATATTAGAAGTGTTTTGGGTCTTTATTTAAAAGTTTGGTGATATTTTTATGACCAGACATATGCTGTAGAAAATTAACTCTTGCTTATAGTAATTTGTCCATGGTAAAATTAGTTTCGTTATACATTTTTTGCTTAAAGTTGTACTTTCCAAGCACCTAATGATGATGTTAAATGAGGACTTATCATAACAATATGACTCTCACTAAACTCATATTTCCAAACTAATCGAGTTCCAAACTCAGAAGTCTGGCTTGAACTTTGAAGTCAGATTTTTCAACCTCTTAAATGTCTAATGCCTTGGTTTCAGAAAAGCTTTGAAGGTTAGCCTTTTTAAAATTTAATTTTTAATGCATGAACTGCTAAACTTCTTCCATAAGTACACTAGCATTATTACCAGGTATGTATTCTTGGAGCGTCCTGTATTTTTATTCTAGTACCTGGAAATATAAAAATTAACTGGAAATAACTAATACCCAATTTTCAATTTGTCTATATGCTCATACTATAAGGATTTCTTTTTTAAGTAAATAGCATTTGCTTATAAGCACCATTTTGAAAACAAATAATTATTTATTTCAATTAAGTATATCAATCACTTCCTACTTCGTGGCCTGTTTTGCAGTTACTGTTTTACCTGAAGAAGAAAGTAGTAGACATCTAGATAAATAAGGAATTGACATCTAAATAAATAAGGAACTGGCGAAAACTAAAGAGCATCTCCCATATGACTGAACTTCAGGTGTTTAGAGACAATATGAATAGAATATTATTATTAAGAAGGTATACTTAACTTTCTCAATCGGTCTGGATTCTACAACACTACTTGTATGACGATGAGCAAATAAACTAATTTCTAAGCCTGATTCTTCAACTGTAAAATTTGTAATATTGGCCTCCCAGGATTACTGGAAAGATTGAATGAGATCCATAATAAAGTATTTGATATCAAGTTGTTGAGGGATAAGTTGCCAGGATATAAGAAGGCACATCTACAACTGATCAACATATCACCTAGAGATCCAGAACTTGTAGTTAGATGCAGCAACTAGACTAAACACTGGAAGGTCTACTTGGAGAAGTTAAATGTATTGTTGATTGTAAATGGAATGGTTGCCTTATGTTAGGTGGTGACTCCTTTGAAATTTTATTTATAAAATTTATGAAAAAGAGAGAGTGCATATGAGTACACAGGTTCAAATATGTTTGATCAAAAGACAGAATGTAGAGGACATCTGTTTTAATCTACTTGGTACCACCTTTCTATTGAAGAGTGCTCCTCTCCCATCCCAGATGTTCTCAGGGGGCTATCAATCACAGTGTGTTCTCTACTCTGGATGGATAAAAAGGGTAGGGATGCGACCCAGGGTTGGCCATTAAGACTACCCTATTCTGCAGTCACAATGCTTGCTCTAAAGGGTACACACAGAACCTCCAAAAAAGCCATGAAATTTGTTATACAACTGCTGGGATGGAGAGGGCTGCTCTTCCTTCTGGACTGCTGTCTGTGCAAACGATACAAGTCTAGAATTGCTGGCAACCACCTTTACATGGTAAGAAAGTCCCTGAGGAAGGAAGTCATCATAGAGGAAAGTGAAACTTAGAAGTAATCCTGATTGCATCATTTGGACTACTATATCTAGCTATGTCAGAAACCATTCCTAGGAATTCCCATAATTCTGTCACTTGTGACTAAGTCCTCTATAATACAGCCTATCCAAACAGGTAGCTGATTTAATGCTTGACACATTTATTCATTAATTCACTGAGTGTCTACTATAGCCAGCTATAAAGATTGATGGTTACTTGGAACAAACAAACAAACAAAAACAGTGCTCTAAGTTTTGAGGTTTCTTTCTATTCTACAACAAAGTATAATATTCACTAGGATAAATGTACATCACTAGCAAAGAACACCTATAAGGTGGAATAAAATCTGAGTAACTGAAAAGTTTAGGTGGTTCAGCTGCTGTTCAGATATCATCATCCTCTAAAAGTACTCATACAGTAAGTGATTTATGGAAAAATGCATGAATTCATTTAAGGCAAACAAGTACAGGGCAATTAATTCATAACAGTAGTTTTCTCAAAAAGAATATCTCATTTTGAATACTAACACGTGGGTGAAAAGTCCTGTCTTATTAAAGACCACAAAGTGTTTTCACAGAATTCTGATGAATGTGCTTTTATTGTGTTATCCATTTGTAATAAATTACAGTAGCTACAAAAAAAAAAGGTTTTCTTATTTTGTTTATGCTTTATTTTTTTGCAAACAAAGTACCTGGAAAGCATAGCTTGATATATAATTTTGGAACTGGTCAGTTTATAGTTGTATCAATTTTAGTAAAAATAGCTTTAATTTAGGCCTATTTTATAAATTTGGTAAGGGGAATATCATTAAACAAATTACCAAATACAATCCAGGACAGACTATAACCTAACATTACCACACTAGACAACTACAACTGGCTGTGTATATCACTTGAAATACAGTTATTGTATGTAATATGTATATATATAAATTTGTGAATTACATATAAGAGCAATATATATGTATGTATGTATGTATGTATGTATGTATGTATGTATGTATGTATGTAAACATGTACATATAATCCAGGTAATAACTACACATAAAATGTAGCTACTGAATGAAAGGAAAGCTGAGTTTGCAAAGAGGGACTATAACTACAGGCAATATAATGTGCTACTTTAAGAGTTTGGACTCTGGAATCTCCACTCTGACACTTGCCGCCTGGGTACCCCTGGGCAAGTCTCTTTATTTCTTTGTGTACATTTCTGTCACCTCGGAAATGGGACTGTTGTTAAGATTATTAAATAGGTTACTCGGAAGGTTGTGGAATTTGAGAAAAGGCTGAGAAGTGAGGGGAGTGAAGCAATCAGGAAAGATTTCATGGAGTGGGGAGATGCAGTGGGCAGAAGAACGGCAAGGGTGGAAAGTAACACAGATAAGGGCCCAAGTGGAGAGGCAGGAGAGAGGCTTGGGCCCCTGCAAAAGATGTGTTGTTGCCCCATGGTGCAAATTCAAAGACTGTACAGATGAGAAATCATGTTATGGAGTGCTCCCCTGAATTTTAAGGCATTTTCTTTGGTACCTTGAGGAGATTCATTGGGACAGCACACAGTGGGCAATTTTTCAAAGTTTTGTTCTATGTTAACTCAACTACTTTCTCTAGCTTTGCCAATAGCTTTGCACGCTGTGGTATTCTGACTACTGGCCTTTTGTTTTCCCCGTGTTTGGCATTATTTTCTGCTATTACTATATCTGCTTTATTCATTTCATTACAGAAGCAAAGCAAGGGTGATAATAACAGTGGTACTTGGGGAAATGAAACCGCCACTTTTTTTACACTAGAGATTAAAAACATATTTATACAAAACACAATTCTGGTATACTCTAAGCCAAACAGTAATAAGCACAATTCTGTTAATCAACAATTAAAATGGCTTCTATCCTGGAGATTATAAAAGCAGTTATGGGGTTCTTAAGAATTATTTTAAATATTTCAAAAAGCCTGATAAAATTGGTATATTTACCTATGATGGTATCTTAAGAGAAATTAAATGACCATTTATTTAAGTAACTTTAGTATCATTTTAAGTGCTCATTTTGATAGCACATTTAGTTTTACATGCCAGATATAAAAAATAAAATGACAATTTGATAATTAATCTTTCCAAATATAAGGCCCAAGGAAAGTGAGGGAGAGGAAGGATAATAAAAGTGATTCTGAATGGCTGAAAGGTTGGGATACATTTAGTTGCTACATATATATGTTTAAAAAACAATCTTATTAAGAAAAAAAGAAAATCCTTCTTTTGGTCCAGTCTATCTATCCTTCTAGTGGCTTTTCTCCTCAACCATACCTCCTCATTGTGTTCTCCCCCAGATGTTATGTCTTGTTCTTTAAATCTGCCATCCCCACAATGCTGCCAAAGTGACTTCGTTAAACCGTACATTCGACCTTGCATATATCACACTCCAGCTCACACTCTTCAGTGACACAGCACTTACACAGGGTAATGCCTGCACTCTAAGGCACAGCAATCTTTCACTATCGGGTCCCACTCATCCTCAGTGTGATCATTCTACAATTCATGTTTTATACTACTTCAGTACTTTTCCTTATGGTTCCCTGAACAAGTCTTGTTCTCAAATATCTATGTTTTGGACCATGTTCTTTCTTCTATCTAGAATATCCTCCCTTGCATATTATCTCACCCATCACCTATCTCCAAAAGAATAAATACAAAGTATCTTCATACTCCCTAGAGAACTCAGGACCTCTGTGCAGGATGCATCCACATTGGTCCGTGGCTGAGGGGTGTTTCTCCTGCAATCTTATCAGCCTTATACTTGTTGGCAAGTTTGTCTACCTGCGAAAATAGGAATCTCCTCAAGGCGAGGATCTGTCAGTATCTCTGTGTCCCTAATGCCTTAGGCAGTACTGGGTCTATAATAGGCACCCAGTTAAGATGTGTTGAATAAATTATTTAGAAATTCACCAGAAATGTGAGTAAATTCCCTAACAATTAAGATTAAAATTATATTCTTTAAGAAACACCCCCCCTCTTCCCCTCCACCCCAATGAAAGTCAGTATCGGTCACAACTTCAATATTTTCTACATATTAGTTACAGGAGAAAGGGGGCATATTTCTTTATCTCTAAATCTGGTAGGCAAACATAAAGGGAAAATATTATGCTCCAACGCTGTCAACAAAATACAGTTTCTAGGAAAGTCTCCACATGTATTAGGTTAATCCAACTGGTATAAAAGCAAATGTAGGAAAAGACAGAACTTACTGCATCCCAACCAATGTAAATAACACAAACATCCAACTCAAAATTTGATTCTGGAGCCAAACTGCCTGGAGTTGCCTCTTAGTCTGCTATCACCAGCTATGTGACCTTGTACTAGTCCCTTCATCTCTGCATTTCAGCTTCTACATCTGTAAAATGGAAATAATAAGAGTACCTACTTAATAGGATGTGGTAAGGCATGTGGTAGGCACCATATAAGTGTTAACTGTTACTAGTTAAACTAGTTAAATGATATAAGGGGAATTTATAAAAAGTAAGTAACTCGAAGCCTAGATGTAGGATAGGGGGTGAGGGAGCTGGTGGGTGGTTTACTGTGGTAGCTTGTGATGTCATCCAGGATCTAGTTTCTTACTGGTTGCTTAGAATCACATCAACCAGAATGTGGAAGCAAACAAAAGTACCAATACTCACCCTGACTAAATGCCTGAGATCATAAGCTGCCCATCAATGGGCAGAGGCATGGAATAGTTAGATTGGCTTAAGCCACCCAGAGTCCTCCAGAGCTAGATCCAGAATTGAGATTAAATTTCCTGAAGTAAATGGACATCAAAACAAAAACCTGGGTACCTTTGGGAAGGTAGGAGATGTGAGGAGATGCCAGACAGACAAACAACAAAAACAAAGACCATGGTGAAATTCATGAATTTTAAACCAGAGAAACTGTTTTTTCACAGCCGTTTGTATTCAAAAGTCATATCAGGTTTAGCAACCAGGCACAAAAATTCCTTTCAACCAAGATGAATTTCTAGCATGACATCGCCAACAAAAAGTGCTGCTCTCAGGAAAAATCCTTCAACATAGAAGCATCTGCTTCTAATTTCCACACTGAAATCTTTGATTCCTTCATTCATGGGACTTGCATTCAACAACTCCTGACACAGGAACTGCAGTTTTCTAGATAATGATTTTGCTATGAAGTTCTCATTATCTGATAGTAATATATGGAATATTAACATTAACTCATTTTCCCCTGAAATATATTTTTTTCCAAAGACAAGTATAATGCCTTCAACAAAGATTGAATTAAATATTTGAGAAGTTGCTAGCTTTCTTGTAACACTGCAAAAGGATTTTCCATGTCATTAAATGGTTCTTAACAACAACAATGAGATGTGATATACAAATTGGATATACAAAAGTCCATTGACATTAGAACAGATAACTGAAATATGGGACATGAAAACAATTCAGTAGTGAACATTAATGAACCACATTAATGAGCTACACATTAACAAGCATGAATCTCAAAATAATGTTGAGCAAAAAAAGCAAGTTGTAGAAGAATATATAAAGCATGATTCTTTTCTAGAATAGCAAGTTCAAAAACAGGCAACTATAAACAACGATTCATTTAGGGATAGAATACATGTAGTAAGACTATAAAGAAAGGCAAAGGAATGATTAACCTCAAAATTGTAGCAGTGGTGCTGGAGGGGCAGGCTGGGGGCAGGGGATATCTTAAGAAAGGGAAAAGAGCTTCAAAGATGTTAGAGAAATATTCTTTTCCTTAAGTTTGGTAGTGGATACAATGGTGTTCTTTTATTACTATTATTGTTTAAAATATACATAGACATAAACACTCTGTGTCTATTTCAGAATTTGAAAAACTAAAATCAGAGGTACTGATGCTGAAAATGCTGTGAAAACCACATGCTAGTGATTAAATTTTTAAGATGCATAAGTCTGAAATCAACTACAGCATACTCAAATAATCCTTCTAAAATATTATTTTGCCTGATACTTAAGTGTTTCCATGGCCTTAAAATCAAAGAAAGAAAAAAAAAAGCCTCAGGTAGAGATTCTGGTGGTGTTAGTGAATTTGTATAGAAGCTTTTACAATTTATTGGCACACATATATATTAATTTTTGGCTTTCTACTTGAAAAAATAATGTAATGCAGTGCAATCAAATGAAATCTTGACCACTGTATCAAATCTGAGTAATCACCTAGTCCAAACCCTTAATTTTATAGGTGAAGAAACCGACCCTTTGAGAGAATGACCTGCCAAGAAGATATCAGGTAGTTTTAGGCAGCAAGATCTTCCCTAAATTTTACTCTAAAATTCTAACAGGCAGGAAACAATTTTGTTAAATCTAGTCTCTTTTCAGAAAGTTCATGTTTTACATATTTAAACAGAAAGTTGAGAAACATGCTAAACTGATTTGCTAAAGTAAACATACTAAATGCTAGTAATACCTGCTTCCTATTGATAGTTGTAGAATTAAAGGTAAAAAAAAATTTATGAAGCCAGAAAAAGACTTTGAGATGCATAGAATCCAAATTGTACCCTTACACACAAATTATGGACTGAAATTATTTTGTTAAACAGACACACTCAAAAGAGTAGCATTTGAACAGGACACACCCTCACACATACACACACACATACATACTGTCATACTATGCATGTGCCAAACATGCAGATGGGGTGAAGTGAGACTCATGGGTTCAGGCACTCTTTACAGTAAGAGAAGATCAATAGCATAATCTACAGACTTCAATGTAAAAGATTCCTCTGGACAGTCTATCAAGGTTTTATATTGCTATAAAGCCTTTATTTAACACCCTTTTGGTTTTTTTTTTTGCTGTGAATATGTAAGTTAAAGACAAAGCTGTCACATAAACTTATGAAGACATCTGAAAACAATTAAAAGATTATTTTAATCATAAAAAACCCTAAAATTTTGACTTATAGTTTTAAAACCCCCTAAGAGAAATGATTAAAATGTTTATTTTACATGTCTTTAATAATAGCTTCACAAAATATTTACCATTTATTATAATGTGGAGATTCATCTCCAACACATTAGAGTACATATCCAAACAAAGAACTGGATAAAGATTAACCAGAGACCAACAGTCCATACTTTAAGATCACCTCCCACCCCTCCTACCCTATTCCCCCACCAGCCCCCGAAAAACACATCATTCTTTTGGGGCATCATCAAATCATTAGCCAATCTACACTAAGAAAACTGAGGTGATTTGTGTTATTCTGGAGAAACATAAAACCAAGACTAAAGTGGCTATGTGGTACATCACTGGCATCCTGTGTTGCAACCCTTAGACTTTTCCAAGGGGAATTTTCAATCAGAAGCTGGCTCTCTTCTACTTATCAACCAAAGTACAATTCCTTACTTATTTCTGGAAGATAACTACCATAAATTTGCCAGTTCCAACAAATGTGAAAACTCATTTTCAAGTGGTACTTACACAGTAACATTCTATTTCTCATATACCAATTCTTAGGCCTTATTTCTTGATCTCTTCTCAATTGGGGTTTTAAAATAAGATACAAACCAAGGTCAACTCAGATAAAACCCATATATTCCAAAGAGAATAGAAATAATAGCCATTTAACAGTGAACTTCTAGCTCCCTGGTGTGTGAAGTCAACAAAATCCAATATTGAATCATTGAATAGCCTAGTCAAGTCACCTCCATTTGACCTACCTGTTCATTGGATTTTCTGGTTCTGTGCTGTACATCCCCTCTGTGTACTGCCAAAAGAGAGCATTCCTTCTTATAGCAATCATCCTCTAATGCTCTGAGAGAGACTTAATGTCTGGCTTTTAAAGGGTGTGGAGGAAGGAAATCAGAATTATACCTCACTCTATGCTAACAGGGTTAATCCTCCATGAAAAATGAAACCACAGCTCAACCATGAATTTTAGAGTTAAAAACAAACAAACCAATCAAACAAAAACAGAAATCAACCTTCCTCTGCTCAGCACTGCTTTTTTATATAACTCTAATCATACTGACCCATAGACTTTTATCCTGGAGAAACCAGACGAGCAGCTTATTCTAAAGCCAGCCATCCCTCATGGCAGGACCACCGCCCAACATCAACTGTACATCACTGACATCTTACTCCCTTAATCCTACCACAAAAAGGCTAGACATTTCCAACACTCTACTTGAAATTATATCATCTCAGATCCAGAGGCAAAATGATTCAAGTGCTCAAAAAGTACACATTAAGAGAGGGGTGCCAATTTTCCTTCATGACCCTCACACTAAGAAGAGTAAATTAAGAAAAGATGGTATTGGTACTAGTCATGGGCTTTCTAAGAAAAGCTGGATGACAATTCTTTTTCAGATACGATTTGGAAAGTTGTAAGTCATCTACTGGCTTTTCACCTTCAATATAGGTCTAAATAACCAGAACATAAAATCCTGAAATTCCCTCTAAAGAGTCTTTCAAAAATGTATTCCAGTTAAATTCATCGAGAATTTGGAAATAATTTGTTCTAAGAGTATAAGAAGTCATGACAGTTTATGAAAAATCTACACCTAATATTACACTTAGTGGTGAAAGATTGAATGGTTTCCCCCTAATATTGTAACAAAGCAAGGATGTCTGCTCTCACTATGTGTATTCAAAGTTGAAGGACTTACTATATGATTTTCAGACATACTATAAAAGATACATTTAGTAATCAAAACAGTATAATACTGGCCTAAAGATATATAGGTTAATGCAACAGAACAGAGTCCAGCAATAGAGCCATACACAAAGTCATTTGATTTCTGACAAAGGTGCGGAGGTGATACTGTAAGAGAATGAATTTCCAAAAAATAGTTTTGGAACAATTAGATATCCATTTGGAAAAAATTGACCTTGACCCTAACATAAAAATTAACTTTAAATGAATTATAGACCCCAACATAAAATCTAAAACTATAAAACCTACAGAAAACTTTTAGTAGATTTTTGTGATACTGAGTTTCTTAGGGGCAGAGAAAACTTTAAGCATTAAAGAAAAAGATACATCAGATTTCTTTAAAATTAAAAATTTTCCCCTTTGAAATTCACTTAAAAATAACAATGCAATCCTCAGAGGGAGAAAAATATTTTTAAAACACTTATTTGATTAAAGACTTCAATCTAGACAAAATAAATAGCTCTTAAAACTAACAGAAGACAACTATCTTCAAAATATGGGTTAAAGATTTAAATAGTTCACCAAAAAAATAAACAAATGGCAAATAAGCATTTGAAATGATGCTCAATATTATTAGTCATCAGGAAAATGCAAAATACTACAGTGAGATATCACTATGCTATCACTAGAATGGTTAAAGATAAAAAGACTGATAATACCAAGTCTTAGAATATGGAGCAACTAGAACTCTCAGCCACTGCTGATGGGAATGCTAAATGATACAGCCACTTTGGAAAACAAGTTTCTTATAAAGTCTAACTTCTTTTACCATACTACTCAGATATCTCTTAAGTATCTCTTAAGCAAAGACTAGTATGACTGTTCATAGTAATCCCATTTTTAATGGCTTCAAAGTGTAAACAATCCAAATACCCATTAATAACAGGTAAATGAACCAATTGTGACAACTGAATACTACACCCAACAATAAAAAGGAACTACTGATATATACAACAAAATGCATGAGACCAAAAAGCAGTATGCTAAATGAAAGACAAAGCAAGACACAAAAGACTACATACTGTAAAATTCTGTTTACATGAAATTCTATAAAAGGCAAAACAAAAAGTCAGTAGTTGTCCTGAATAGGGGTGGGAGGGTATGAGAGAAGGGAAAAGGAAAAAAAGGAGGAAGTGAGGGTGGAGAAAAGGGGACTAACCAAAATGGGGCTTTAAAAAAATCTGGGTCATGGTAAAAATGTTCTATAACTTGATTGTGACACTGGTTACATGAATATACACACTTGTCAAAAGTCATCAAGTTATCTACTTAAAATTTGTAAATTTTATTTATATTGTATGAAATTTATATTAAAAAAACCTTACTTAAAAAAACTTTGAACGTACATGTTCACTAATGTTAAGTAACACAACATTAATATTACACGTTACATAATATTACTTAATGTGTAATACTAAATAATCTCAACCCCTTTGCTGCATGACACAGGGAATGAGCAAAAGCGATACAATATTAGCTAAACTGGCTAAATCCATGGCTTCAGAAAGTTTAACCAGACCACAGAATTAAATGTAGGAATTTATGGCAATTGGGAAATAAAACTATAATTTTAAAGAAAACTAAGTAAAAACAAAGGTAGGTCTTTTATGTTTAAGGTATCACCCTAGCAAGAGTTCTGGAGACAAAAAAAAAAAAAAAAAAAAAGGAAAAAAAAAGAGAAAAGTCTTGTTAAACAAAAACTGAACAGCAGTTTTAAATAGGCAATATTTCACTTGTCACACAGTAAAATTGTTCATTTGTTTTTCTGTCTCCCTTCAACAACCAGGCTTTAACTTCTACAGAATAGGTTCCTACCTTGTTCGGCTCTGAATTTCCAGCAAAATGCTTGGCACATAAATGACCGGTGAATGAAAGAATGAATTGCAGATGTACTCATGCTGAATTTGGTTTTACTTGCAAAATCCACATGTAAGTAAAACTTCCTATAAAAAGACCTATGGTGGGTATATATGCTTCCATAAAACACTAGCACTATTTCATTCGAGCTTCATAGCCTTCTGTATTCCAATTTAAAGATTAAAGTTTTAAAGAGAAATCAAGCAACTGTATTTAATGTCTTACCTTTATTTTCTAACACCTTTATTTTATTTTTCCTTTACTAACCAACCCTACAAATTAAGATTTTTTTTTTTAAGGTAATGGCTTCTCTGAATAAAAAAACGATAGTGTGAAATTTTAGGTATACCTTGTACTTTTCTCAGATAAAATCCAATGATCTGGAATTCTGTGCCAAACTAAATGCATTAGCATGGAAGTAGAATATGTTTGGAAAGATTACCTAGTTCAGACTGACACAAAAATTCTCTATGGCAAAATAGATGTGAGTTAATTAAGGAACACAAGTTGATTTAATATCCAGCAGAAACTAAAATTGACTTAAAAGAGGAATTTAAAAAAAAAGAAATCAAAATGTTGCATCATTATTTTGCAACTATTCTATAAATATTTTATCAATAGGGTGACTGTGATGGCAATAAAAAAATACACAGGCCTCAGAGTTAGAAGAGTATCACATTCTGGTTTTATCACAAATTGTATGTCAGGTAAAGGTGTCCAATCATACAAGTGATTTAATCTCCTCATCTGCAAAATAGAGAGATTATTACTTTGAGGATCAAATAAAGTAACCAAAGTAAAAAATTCCTTTTAAAACTATAAAATGTAACATAGATACAAAGTATTAT
This sequence comes from Cynopterus sphinx, assembly GCA_030015415.1. Lineage (NCBI taxonomy): Eukaryota > Metazoa > Chordata > Mammalia > Chiroptera > Pteropodidae > Cynopterus > Cynopterus sphinx. The sequence goes on along the minus strand of CM057384.1, from coordinate 108,679,316 downwards.
AATGCTAGAAAATCTAGTTGAAAAAAATAAATGCTCATCATCCTTTAACTTTTAAGAAAGAGATAGTATATATGAATCATGGTTCTTAGATAATCTGATGAATACTATGTATCCTTGCCCTACATGTCCATGCATGCATACACATTTGCGTTTAATTCTAGAGTTTCAGATTCTCCCTGATCTGCAATCTAGGTTAAGCAGCCCTGTTGTAGGCTGGCCCATGTATGCTATAACAATCTCTACACTCTTTGTCCTCTCACACCTATCAGTAGTAAACGAACATATAGATAACTATAAGACCTTGAGGTGTATATGAACAGGATGTCATTTTTTAAGCACTTTCGAATATATTATTATTTCATTACAGTAGTATCTTCCATTCTCTAACAATACTTTAAAGTCCACGACCTCACTCAACTATCAGATATAATTCAGCTTCTGAACTGCGATTTATTATAATACCAAACTCTAATAATAGTTAAAATTCTTAATTATACTATATAGCTATATTCCTATCTACATTTAGGCAGAAAAATCTCATTAAGATGTATATACATTTCTGAAAACTTATTTTACATTTTTGCATCTCAGAGAACTGAAAAAATACCATTTGGAATTATTTTATGATTACTTGAATTATTATCATAATCAAACATTTTAAAATATGTATATGATTTTTTTTGTTACGGTACCTAATCAATGATATCTTGATTTGTTTCTTTGAGGAAAATGTTCTATTTTATAGCTATTCTATTAGTAATCTTCAAGATTCAATATTTATAGTTTTTGAACATTTAAACAAATTTTTTATTTTTCGATTCTACATTAAATCTACTTATTACTGTTATAAAAAAGTTTTATTTTACTCATGTCAGATTGCAAGATACATACATGGGTTTTCATAAACACAGTTTTTACTTTGTTTTATGAATCAAACTCCCCCTTGGCTTTTGTAAAATACTTGAGTAAAATACACTAGAAAGGAGTAGAATCTCTATACATAATTTTAGTTATTTTTTCTATTAGCCTTTTCATCCCAAGATAGAACATTATGAGATTGTAATACCAGAGAACACATAGGTGATCAGAAGATGCAGGCAACAGAAAACAGGAGGACTGAACAGAAGTCAGGGGAAGCTAAAACGCCTATCTCCAAGAAGGTCAAGGCCATAGCAGGTAAGATGGGTGGCACAGTAATATGAAAGTTTTATTTAAAAATAATCCCAACCTTTGGGTCTTTTATCCCCAAAGCTAAAAGAAAGGTGAGACCAATATAAACTTTTATAAGAAAATATCATCTCATTATCATCTCATTCCTATGCCACAGGGCCAAGCACTTCAACTCAAAGAGTGAGAGGTCCACATCATGTTAAGACTACCTCCTCACAGGTGACTTGATCACAACAGGAGTGGATACCACCACTTGTCAAGCCAAGGAGAAAAAACTGCAGCAATGATTAAATGTTTCGAAACACACTTGTGTTACTTCTATTTTGGGTCAAATGCATCTCTGACTTGTTCTGTTTAAATCTAGATCACGGTTCTGTCACCTGAGATAGATCAGAAAAAATAAAGCTGTAATACTGTTCGGCTTAAGTCAAGAGCCAGCAGTTTTCTAGGAGCTAAGGAAGAATTCAAGAGAGGTAGAAATGAAACATCTTGTGTATCCTCAAACAGCTTACTGCCTACCTGGGAAGATATGACTAACCTTCATAACACAGATAATAACATCCATACTAGAAAAAGATATACAAACAGGAGTCACCACTACAACATATCTAGTTAGGATTCAAGCACTAGAAAATAGAATTCAGTTGACCACTAACCAGACTACCCGAGCCCCAAACAAAATTCACACCCTTCCCCATCCCCTCAGCAACTGAAAAAATATTTCAAAGTCTCCTCAGAAGAAAATAGATTATACATTAAAATGCATTACTTTAGATCCTACATCTATGATTACAAATTTCCTGAAAACCTGTTTGTCATAAACACGAGTCTAGCTCAAGAATCCATAAGCCAATATGTTATAAATTAGATAACTTACTTCTACTAACTTTCTGTGCTAGGTTTTACTCTATAACTGAAATTCATGAAAATTTTTCTTAGTAAATTACAAATCATTGATTCAACATCCTTTTTTTTCAGATTTAAAGTGAATGTAGGCTCACATAATAAATATTTGAGGCTAAAAAGTTTTATTTTAAAAAGATTTATTTGAAATTCATTTTAAATTCTACATAACATTTGACATTTCTTTAAAACTATTCCCTGACCTCATTTCCTTAAATTTCTTTAAGATCACATTTGGAAATCTTGGGTTTATTTGAACTAAAACTTCCTTAAATATGTTAATTTTTCCGAATCTCCTTCTATAATTACAAGTAACACGAGTTTCTCAACAGAGATTTCAGAAATGGCACCACAGCAGCTGACCTTTATTTCAGTTTGACACTAAACTATGCAAAAAATTAACTTTACTACTATATTTAGATGGGTTTAGTTAAGTATAGAATTCTATTTTCTTTGGAAAAAAAATACTTAAAGCATTTCTGATTGTTGTGATAAAATATATGTAACCATTCAAAATTCTACTCTATTTTTTGGCTCACATATGTCACCAACTTTACTACTGAAGTTTTTCATGACCCCATACTTATATATCACTCCAAGGCCAGACTGATAAACTATTAATCTTTTTCATTCATGGAAATATAAAATAAAGGCACTATTTGCTAGTTACTCTTGAGGGGAAAATTTCAGTTTATTCTTATAACCTAATTTTGAAAGCCATAAGTTCTTACTGCAAACATCTTTGAAATAATTATAGCTTCATAAAATAAATTATAATTCTTTATTGTTAATGCAATGATTATAACCAATGATAAATTCTTTGAAAAAGTTTTTTTCTCACTTTTTTTTTGTTCTAGAAATTACCTCTTTGTGTCTAAATTTTTATAGTCAGAATATTTTACAAACTGCTATGAAATTATGAGAAAATCAAGGATTTGGGAATTTAATAATGGTTTACAGTCCCCACTACAGCCCCCACACCTCTAGACCAGAATGTTCTTTTATAAGGTCTCAGAGCACCCCCAACTTTTTAGTTATACTTTTAGAAACTGAACAATTATATACTTCATCATTTAATATTTTCCTTTCCAGAGAAATGTTAAGAGCTTCAGGAAAGCAGGTACTATCAACCCTGTAAAGTTCAGAGCTTCTCCAGGCTCCAGCGTCTTCTGTACACACTATTTGCCAAATGAATGAAAAAAAAAAAAAAGACATTTATACAGTATTAGCCATTAGAAAGAAACATATCTAAAATAATAAAGTGGTATGTAGTAATGGCCCATTTATCTTGGAAACTTCACCTACCTATATAGCAGAATCAGAGAATTGACAATAAATGAGGTATTTAGTGACTTAATACTCAAATAGATTACATAAATGATACTACAAAGCTACAAAGGAATGGATGTAATAAATTAAGAAAGCCCTATTGAGGAAGTAGATTTTATACAAGATTTTGATATTTTCTAATTCTTCTATAGCATCATTATATAATCAGATTACAATCTACTGGAAACTAAATATAAACAAAATCTAGTAAATTTGAAATAAATTTTCTAGTCACTAGTAAATTATAAGATATAGTCATTGTCTTCAAGAAACTTATAGTTGGGGAGCTAGAAAATATATATAAAAAGATGACTACATTCCAACAAAGTGATACAGGCAATAAGCAGCTCAGTTCAGTGAAAGGAGAAGAAGAGGAAGCAAGACCCGGACTAAGTGTATATGTGTTTGATGGGACAATGGAGAAAACAACGGGGCTAGACTTAAGGAGCTTTGAGATGACACTGGGAAATAAGTCAAGTACCTATAACACAAAGAGGAAATTCACATGTCTATAGGGGCAGGTAACAAAATTGAAGCCTGCAAGATAAAAAATGCTAACAACCACTTGGTCTCAATACTGCAGGCAAGAGGAGACTATAGGCCACTCACTGTACAACACATATTCCACATAAAAGGGGAAGCTATTACAATGCTCCAAAGGATCACTGCCACACCTTCCATTTTTTCAGAAGAAGGTGTAAAATTAAAAATTTTGTAATGTAAAATTTCATAATTTTTAAATGTTGGCAAATAAATGCTTTCAACACTATGTTAAAAATCAAAACATGTCTTGTAGCCATTCTTCCTGGTGGGCCAACAATTCAGGTTTGGAATGCTGAGTTTCACACTAAGAGCTCCTGTAGTCACTGACTTAAGAGACTTAATATTTATCTCAAAATTTGCTTAGTTTTACACCTCTGCGACTCCAGTATTTACCATGTAAAATGCTCAGCACTGCCAAATTGTTTCATATTGGCCTTATGTATTTGTTACAAGCCAGTTACGTTCATTTAACTAACTGTAGTGACTTATAAGTTTCAGCTGAAAAAACATTCAAAATGGTACTAATAAAACAGTGCTGACAGGGCAGTACCTAAGAGAATGCTGACATTATGTATACATACCACAACCCACTAGAAACGCACATACAATCACTGTAGTTTCACCTCTCAAAAAACATGTGCCATAACCCACTGCAAATAAAAAGCATTGCTCCTTCTAGCATATTTCCACAATTAGTAACTTTCTAAAAACTATTACTAAAAACTATTACTATAGTTTTTACCAAACAACACTCAAACATATGTACAAAGTTTTAATTCTACAATCACCCTAAGCTTTTAACTACCCCAAAACAATAGTTAAGCATTAAAGGCCTATGTGTTAGCATTTTAATAAGCTTAAGAGAAAGAAAAGGTAATTAGTTTTGGAGACCTGTTGATTTGTTCTGATGATAGTATTACAGAAAGTTAGCATTATAATTCAAAGGTAATTCCCAGAAGAGAAAATTCTTGGTGCATAATTATGATGTAAAATACAGAGCTATGAAAATTACTTAATCCCATGCTTTGAAATAACATTCACAATGAAAGTCATCAACAAAGTATAAAAAGAAATATTAAACAAGTAATAATTCTATTACTTTATTTGCTCTGGCTCTTGGAAACCCCAACTTTGAGCCACCCACTCTGTGAATGAAGGTTTCCAGGCTCCTGGGGCACTGGATGTGTGGACTGCTCAGCTCAAACCTCTCATCATTACTAAAAGAGAAGCTAACTGAGAGCACAAGTCTCCCTGGAGCTCGGTTGTATCCTTTTCAGATAAAGGATCAATGGGTTGAATTAAAGAACATGTCTTTACTAGAAAACAAAACAAAGTCTTAACACAGTGACTGTGCTGTCATGATATAGTTCTTATTTGAAGAGATGCAATAAAAAAAATAAAGAAATTGCATTGAACTCTTTTCTATTTCAAAAGAAACAGGCTATCACCTACACACTAGAGCTTTACTAGAGAATATCTTGGGGGAAGCTCAAAGGCTCCCCATTCCTGTCAGAGCCCGCTTAAGACACGGCCCTCAGGATTCCAAAGTTCCACCCCAAAGTCTATCAGATGTATTAAAATGTACTCACATCCAATACTGAATATTTATAAGAAACTGAACTGAAAATCAGAATTATCTTTCATAAGCTTTTCATTCTTTCTTGAACCCACTCCAATCAGGTGTTTATCTCCACTCCTCCACTGATACAGCTCAGGTCAAGGTCACCAATGACTTCCATTGATAAACCCATTAGTACCTCTCAGTTCTCATCCTTCTTGACCTGTCAGCAACCCATGACACACTGATTCACTCTCTCTTCCCTGAAATACTTTTTTTTGACTTCAAGGATATTCTAATTGCCTTCCCATCCTCCTGGCTGCCCCTTCTCAGTCTTCTTGTTTCCTCTTAATCTACTCATCCTCTAAAGGCTGAAGCACTTCAGGCTCAGCCCAAGTGACTCATCTCAAGTAGAAAAACTCACAGTTCATCCTTCACATGGTGTGGGTCAACAAAATTAACTGTATCTTTTAATAACAACACTGTTACTTAGGGAATAGAGACACCTACGTCCATTAGGTTAGGGATAGGTGCATAATTCCTTTGGTTTAAGATACTCTTATGAGATTATTTTCTCTTCTCAAAAAATTGTAAATACTGATATGACTCAAAGCTTGACCTGCAGACTTTCTCTGTCTGCACACATTCTGCAAGTGACCTCATCAAAATTGTCAGTGACTTCCAAATTTATATCTCCAGCTTGCACCTATTCTTTTAAACTCCAGATTCCTATATCCAACAACCAATTTAAATTCTCCACTTGGAAGCTGAACATCGTATGTTTAAAACAGCTCCTAGTTATCTTTCCCAAACTAACTTCTCCATCACGTTCCCATCTCAGTTCATGGCAACTCCATAATTATGCAAAAAACTTTGATGTTATCTTTACTCTGATCTCTCTCATACTCCTCAAAGAGTTGGCCAGGAAATCCTATTGGTTCATCCTACAAAATAAATCTTTGTTATTTCTCATCTCCTCCTCCACTGCTACTGGCATCTCTCAATTGGATTACTGCCAACACCCACTAACTTGTATCCCTGCTTCCAACCTTGACCACCCAACACCATTTTTCTATCTCAATCCTGCAGCCAGTGAGTCTATTAAAATGAAAGTCAAGTTACCTTACTCCTCTGCTTGAAACTCTCCAGTGAGTCCCTATTTCACTCAGAGTAAAAGGTAAAGTTCTTAAAATCGTCCACCAGGCAGGCCCCATGGGATGTGCTCCTGAAATTTCTTTGACCTCATCTAATGCTTTATGAACTTTCTCACTGTTCCTGGAGCACACCTGGCAAGCCTCCACCTGAGTGAGGCCTTTGTTAGTCCCTCTGCTGGAACACTCTTTCCCCAAGTGTCTCAGTATGGGGATCTTCCCTCAAGTTATCTTCTCAGTGAGACCTAACATGAGCACACCATGGTAAATTCTCAATGTTCCAAAAGATTCTATAACTTTAAGAGAAAGACATATAGTGAAACCGATTTTACCACAGGCTAATTGCTATAAATGGGAGTTAAGTTCCTAGGACATTTCATTAACATTATAACACCACCACAGTAAACAAAACATTATTCAAGGACCTGCTGTGCTTCAAACTGCCAAGGCCCTGGCTTCCTACCTCTAGCACTCCTAATGTCCCTCATTCTGCTCTACGTTTTTTTTAAGTCACACTTATTACCTGTTTCAATTACACTTATTACCTTCTAAAATATACAATGTGTTTTGTTTTGTTTATTCTCTGTCTCTTATTAGGATATAAGCTCCATGAAGGCAGGCCTTTTTCCTTAATTCACTTACTGGTATATCTCTGGAGCCTAAAACAGTGCCTGACACAGTCGGCAAACATTATTTTGAATAAATAAATGAATCTAATTAAGCACATAATAATTTCATTTTCATAGTTTTCTTTTAATCTTTCAGACTCTTACCAGATCCTGAACATTTTTGTTGCTCTTTAAAAAGCTCATTTGTACTTGAAGAATAAAATAGAAAGATCTCAATCTGACCTCATGGCCTGACATGAATCCAGTGGCCCAAGGAAACTAGCAATATTCTTTGGCCATCACTGGTTCTGCTTCCTAAAACCAGGACTCCACTTAGTACTTATCTGAGACATCTAATACCTTTCCACACACATGTGTTTTGTTCTCCCACCTAGACAAGAAACACTTTGGTAGACTTGCACAAAGTATTCTACATAGACCTGAACACTTCATAAAGATGTAAAACCTGTTTTTTGATAGATTTGGTGAAAACTTTTAAAGCATTAAGGTTACCAAGTTCAAGATATTACACCACACTTAACGGGTACAAGGTTATCTGGGGTAAGTCTACGTTTTAATGATCAGAATGATATACCGCAGGAGGATCCTGTGCCTATTTTGACTGGGCTTGTAATTATCCTGTTTAGATGTAAATGTATCTTTTTAATGTGCTTAAGTTTTATTTTCTTAAACATTCCCTTTGAAATTTTCAGACTAGAGTTTACTGTGAACAAATGGTTTAAAATCTTAAGCTTTAGGCCTTATTAACAAAATTGCAAAGGAGTCTGACTCAAATTATATAAACTGTGCCAATTAAGCGGGATGGGCTAGGAGGAATAAATAATTGCTTTATACTACTCTAGTTGCTTTCTCTAAAAGGACTCACATAAAATCTACAGGGTACAGAAGCAAAACACAAAGGCTGTTGGTACTCTTTAAAAGTACATTGCATAACATTAATCATCACAAAGAAAAAATTTTAAATCTTTTTAGCATCTGGATAGAAATAACTATCCAGCAGGTAGAAGCTGGGGGACAGAGACTGCTGGGAATTAGAATTAGGAAAATTCTTGATTAATTAGTGATCAGTGAAACAGGACAGATATTCTTAGTGTAGCAATACAGATTGCCCAATATCTGTAACTGAGAAATACTAAGTTGTGTTGCCTGCTTAATGCCATCAATAAACATAATAAGCTTAAGGAAGTCCAAGAAAACCATAAATCCTTTTAGACATCATTTCTTTCTAAGTAACAAGCTAACATTACTTGACTGTTTACTATGTGTCAGACATACCAAAACAACCCTATGGAAAAGTTACTATTACTATCCCCATTTAACAGATGAGGAAAAAGAGGTTCAGGGAGTTAAGTAACTTCCCCAAGGTTACATTCTGGAGAATACTGGAGCCTGGATTTGAACCCCAGAAGACAGATCTGAAAAATCTCATTCTTACCATTATGTCTCACTGCCATTTTTCCTTGTAGTCTTCGAAACGTATTATTCTTTTCTATAACTTCAGTGAGCAACTAATTTGTCAGAATTATGGCCCTATAGTGAATGCATTTTGTATTTTCTAAGATTAAGCATGATAAGTTTTTGCTGTTGTAATAAGCAGTATCACATTCAGGCAGGATATGTTTACTACCTATTTGTAAAACATGTTATTTTACCTGTTTTACACCTTCTTAATGAGCCTAAGTTGAAATTTTGAGCCCTTCCTTGAACCATGAAAACATCCCTTTTCTCTTTAGGGAAACATGAAAGAAAATATCTATACCAATAGTTTTCCATTGCAAGCACTTTGTTTTATCTACTTGATTTCTCAGTGAAATCATAATCCTGTTTTACAAAATAAGTGCTTCCTGGGGACTGCTGCAGACTTCACCATCAGATTTTCACTGTTGTTTTAAGGTAGAAACTGGCTGTTTCCAGAGATATTTAAGAAAGGATAACTGGGTGAGGAAGAGGGAGCACAGAGGGAAAGGAAAAGTATGTAGAAAAAAGAGGGACACATAATGGCAGAAAGAGAAAAAATTTTTTCAACATTTTCTTAAGAATTAACTATTCTAAAAATGTTTAGAAAGCAGTCCTTCGAAATCAGGGCCCATCCTAGATCATATAGATCACTGAGATAATGAGTCAGGAGGGACCTCAAGATATCACCTACTTGGCACTTATAAACCAAGCTCTCACTGGGGAGCCCTCGAAGAGAGGGAGAAGAGAAAAAAGGACAAGAGAAGTCCAAAAGGCTCTGTATGGGGGCAGAAATACAGCAGGCTTGAGGAAGTAAAATTCTGCCACACTGGGGGCCTATTATTCAAGTGGGGAAAGGCATTCAAGAAAATGTTGTGCTCCAGACAACTTGAAGGAAGCTCCAGCAAACTCTGCCTTCTCCTTTGGACTATGTTTGGTTCATCTATGAACTTGTTTCAGCACCACATTTTTCTCCTCCTCAAGTAATACGATCGGCTGTCAGATCAGTGGTATTTTTCCCCTTTCCAGTGTTCAATAATTCCTCTTTGATCAATGTAGTATCTCCTTGATTTCTCCATTTCATAAATATAAAAAGTGATAGTACACCAACCTGCATCAGGAGTAATTTCACCACTAATTCACAGAAGTTAACTGGAAGTACAAAGGGCTTGTTTTCACTCAAAACTTTATAATAATTTCAGCCATTACTTCTGTAGAGCTCTTCTGGTCCCACAGCATGGGACTGGGCATTTGTAGTTCTCCCAAAGCCTGGGAAACTAATGGAGTATTTGTAGAATCATTAGAGCTTAGACAAAAAAGTGTTTCCAGTCTTTGAAACAGGAAGTGGCCTTGGGTTGGGGTGGGAGGGACACAATCATAAGCACAGAGTCTCTGAACAAAATTTAACACCAAACCAATGATTCAACACAAATGCGGGCAAAGTTTCCAGGATAAATATCGTTTCACACTATTTAATGTTGTATATAAGCCTTAATTTTAATTATTTTTTTCTCAGCTAAAAAGATCTTATTTTTTAATTCCTAGTTTTAAATATAAAGTTCTCCCTTCTTCAGCCTGTTTTAAATACTCATCTTTCTAAGTTTAGATTTTTCTTGCAATTCAATGTTCAGTATTCTACTTCCTCCTTCCTCTCAAATTATCCCTGTAACTTGTTTCCACTTAGTTTTATAGGCCCCCAAAGCCTCTTCCTCAGGATAATATGCAATTCAAAAAGCACTCCCAACTACCCCCTATATCAAAGTTTAACTACAGAGGCCAACAATAACATTCTTCCTGTTTGAGTTTTAGAAAAGATACATTTTGACTAAAATTTCACCACTCATAAAATTCCTTTACTAAATCTTTCCTATTCCCTCCTCCTACACTCGATTGTTTTACACACAATCACAATGTAACCAAACTCCCAAAATGTTTAATAAGGTAATTATACAAAGTCTTCTGAAAATACATATAATTTTAAATGTGCAACACACACTCTTTATAACTCTGTGTTGGGAGTACAGGTTGAAAAATTACTGGAGTTTTCTTTTAAGTGATGTATGTTGTTTCTTCTTCATAGAGGGCATAGAGGGAGATAAGAGAATCATCTACAGGGACCAACTGCTTTATCAGAATACACAAACTGTGTTCTGTTCCAACAGGATTTTACTGAAAACTTAAACACACTTAAAATATTTTTTTCTTTAAAATAAGAGAGTTGGAAATGGCATAAGTGAAAGCCAAAGCTTCTAAGCTTTGCCCATGAGGACACATAATACTGAATACCTCCAGTTCCCCCACTTAGGAAAGACACAGGCTTCCTCTACCAAAAGAGGGCATTTGTGGTTTTTATTAATGAATAATAGGAAAAACCCACCTCTTCACAAAAGCATAGAACTTTCTATTCTGTAGAAGGCTTAAAATAATATTAAAATGACTTTAGAAAAAGCCCATAAAATTTAGTTCCGAACTTAGAAAACCACTGAAAGGATAATGTGTGCATGCCATCTGGGATCCAGGCAGCCTCGTCAACAAAAAGGAAAACTTGTTGAGATCATCCAAATCTAAAATTCACATACATTTTTACATCTGGACTGAATTAATCTTTTCTTGGTACTGGCTTTCATGTAATAAAATAATTGTTTGCAGGTTTTATTATTATTATTATTATTATTTTGTAAACCCACAGTCTTAGAAATCAAAATGTGCAACATCCAAGTTGAAAACTACAAAGAATTCCTTTATCAAAAAAGTTAGTTATGAGACAGGACTCATTTACACTAAACTCTGAACCTGATAGCTCAGTCAAAAACAATTCTGTTTGAAATTTTCATTTCAAGCATCTGCCACAAAAAGGCAACATAGTCTATTACACCATTAGTACTGAAAGTCAAAAGCTTTAGAAGTGTATTTAAAAGTGGAAACCAAGTCCAGAAACTAGAAAAGCTCTACAGCACTCTCCACCCATTCAGTTAGACGAACTGAATGTTTTTTTTTTTTTTAAAGAACTTGTAGCTAAGTTATTACCTAAAACACTGACATTTTGCTTTCAAAAGCAGTGTCTTTATTCTGGCCTGTATTGCTTTCCTGTAGAACCAGGAGCATCTTAAATCTTCAAGTTCAAATTACGTACTTGAGGCTAGTGGCTTATCTCCTTTTGGGGGGGGGGGGTGGGAGGGGAGCGGTGAGAAAATAAAGACTTCCTGTCCCTTAAAATGTCTTGAGCACTGCAAGAGCTCCTGAATTATTGTGGTCGATAATGTCAGATCTCAGGCATTCTTAAAAACAATTCAAAGGGGGAGATATTAGTTCATATTACAGTCAGTCTGCCTTCTGGGGAAGATATCCAGCAGATAACTTGCTAGTGGATATCCCCTGGGCGACCTTTCTCATCTAATAACCCCAAAGGTCCATTTTAATATGAAATATAAATCCCATATGTTTACAAACATACTGAAAGAGAATTAAAATGTCAGCTCTCTAAATTGTGGAGTATTTTTAACATGATACTTTTATTTCTCAAAACCACATCCAAGAAAAATGATTAGGTGCTCCAAGTTTTACACTACCAAGAACAGCAAACGCATCTGTTTTCCTGCCTCTCTTTTGGTCTTATCCCCTCCCCCACTCTCTATCCTGGAGGTTTGTAGGTCTTGGTGGACGTTAAATTACGCTACACTGGTCTCAAAATGCTGTAGACCCTGAAAAACTTCTTATCTTTTTACATTGCTGAGCCTAAATTTATGCGTTCTTCTAAGAAGAAAAATCCCAAAGTCAAAAGCGTTTTTAATGAAAGACGTATTACGGAAAATTTTCCCCACAAAGTTTTGATGCTGTGAAATATCAACTCCCTGAAATCACAGAAAGGAAATGACTTACATTCTTGAAAAATGAAGCCACTAGCAGCTTTCTCCAGAAGTATTTTCTAATCCGTAAACTACACCCTGTGGCAACAGGGAGTATTTCGTGCAAAAACTAAATTTAAATAGATGCATATAAAACCAAAAAACAAACATCGTCGGGTCCCGGAGAAGAAGAGATAGAATCACACATGGAAATTCCAGCAAGAGATACTTTTAATGTACATTTTTAAAAAAAAAGAAAGAAAGAAAAAGAAAAAGAAAACAACAACTGGAAAGCAAAAGACTTGAAGGCAAAAGCAATCCGAGAACGCCTGCTGGAGTTTTCCTTTGCTGCTTTGGGCAATGCACACAGCTTCTGAGGGAAATACTAGCAAAACGGATTTTTGCTAAAAAAAAAAAAAAATACAAACGAAAAGGGCGAAAAGAAAATATTTCTTTGGACACACAACTGCACGGCCTGAAGATCTGCCAGCTTTCACTCCAACTTTAAAACACGCTTATTTTGACAGCTTTCTACTTATTCGCGCCTTCGGGAAAACGCTTTCACCATTTGGTGCTGTCGTCCCGGGACTCGCGGGGCTGTTATGCTCCCTGTGGACCCCCCGCGGTGGCGCCCAGCTGTCCATACCTGGCAGCTCCTGGCCATCCCGGAGGACCGGCTGGTGGTCCCCTCTGCCTGGGGCAGGGCCTGCGCGCCGCACGCTCCTGCGGGAACCCAATTCTGCAGGCCGCGCCCCCCACTCGCATGCCACCGAGGCCCCTGCCTGGCGCCGCCGCGCCCCAACGCAGTCTCGAGCTCCCGCGACCAGGCACCTCCAGGGGCGGTGGGGCAGACGCTGCGCTCAGGTCCCTCCACGCAGCCGGGCTGCCGGCCCCACGGCGCGCACAGCAGGCGGCCGGCACCGCACCCAGGAATGCGCGCAGGGCTCCGGGGCGCGGCGGACGGGCGGCCCCAGCGCGGGGCGCCAGGGACCGCCGGGCCCGAGCGCGGCGCGCGGAGCCCCGGGGCGCAGCCCGCCGCCCGGCCGGCCTCCCGCGGGCTCCGCGCGCCCCCGCCGCCCGCCCCGGCGGAGGCGAGCTCCGACTCGCGGGAGGCGACCTACCCGCCGGGCGCCCGACGCCCGGAGCCGACGGAGCGAGGAGAAAGCGAAGAAAGACGCGCGGGACTCACTGCTGGCGCCGGGGCTCGCGACTTTCCGGACCCTCCCCAAGCCCCGTCCGGCCGCCGCCCGGCCGGCAGGGGGCGCAGCGGGCGGCCAGGGCGCAGCGCGCCGGGGCTGGGGGCCCCCACGCTCCGGGGTCCTGCTCGTACCTCGGAGTAGGGTCCGGGGCGCCAGGCGTTGGACTCGCCTCAGCTCGCGGTCCCTTCCCGGCGGAGCCGCGCCTGCCCCACTCCTCGCAGCCGCTCCGCCTGGGCAGCCCGGGCAGCGCTGCGCGCCGGCCCCGCCCCTCCCACGCCTCCCGCCCCGCCCCCGAGGCCCCGCCCCGAGCGGCCGGGGGCGGGGCCAGAGCCGCGGCCGGGGGCTGAGAGACCGCGGCCGCACGTGGAGCGCCCGCCACGGCCCCGCCCCGGACGCAACCAAGCGTCCCGCGGAGGGGGGCCACGAATGCGGGGCGCGAGAAAGCGGAGGTGCCACCCCTGCGGTGGTCCAGGAGAGCGGAGCGAGTCCCAGGAAGACGCTGCTTGTGTGTGCGTGCGTGTGTGTGTGTGGACCACCGCCATCCAGGCTTTTCCTCGAGCGAAGGACACGGAGGCGCGAGAGGACACTTGTCAGCTCCCCCCCTCCACTTCTGGCCCAGTGGTCCGTCCCGACTCCCGGCCCGGGCTCCCCGGGAACATTCCCTTCCGAGCCGGGGGGGGGCGGCTGGCCGGGGGCGGCTGTTTGGCCTGAGCATCGCCTTGCTAATTCGGAAGGATGGAAGGCAGGGAGACCACTCAGAGAGGAGGCGGTCCCAGCGGAGGAGGCTTCGTGGTTCCTAGTGTCCCGCCTTGTCCCCCTGTCCCGCACCCACCTGCCCACCCCACCACTCGGGACGCCGCGCCCTGCAGAGTTTTATACTGGATGGAAGAGGCGCAGCCGAGGAAGCCAAGGCTCCCCCGCTAGCTCTGCCTCCTCGGTTCTTCAGGTTGACGTGGCCTCTAGCTGGCGCAGTTTTAGTGCCCGTGCCCCTCAGACATTATATTTGCCCGCTCCAGACGGTGTCTGGGGAGGGCGGCGGGCGATGCAAAGGTCCAGTGGCAGATGTTTTTATGGCCCTGAGAATGGAGTCAGGAAATAGAGGTTTCTTTGCCACTTTTAGTCGTTGGATTTTGGGAAGGGGCAAGCTATGTTCCCCTGCACCCCTGTCCCGTCAGCCTGTACCTACTGGGACCTGATGCTGGGAACTGGAGACGACGGGAGAGAGACCCAGACTCTACCTGGTCCCCAGGCCCTCTCTCACCTCCCGGGCTCTGCCCTCCTAGGTCTTAGGCTGATTGCTGACTCAGTGACCCCTGTTCAGAGGGACGGTAACACCACACAGGGCCCCTCACTAAATGAGTTATGGGCTGTTTATTCTAGGTATGACAATTGGGGGAGCAGACCAGGAGGCAAAGAAGGAAAGACCTGAGAAGGGACACTACACCAAATCTGATTTATGCTGACAGAAGCCAACTTTAAAATTGCCCTGTTCTTTTGATCCAAACATAAGTGTGTAAAGCTAGTCGATACTGGTTTAAAGTATGCCAGTTTGTGTACCTTGCTTTCTTGGCAAAAGAAATTCAGTTTTCTGATAATTACAGCTGAAGCTCACTTGAAATAATTCTCATTCACAGCTTTTAAAAGTTGGGGACCGTGACATTAGGACTGAGTATTACGGTCGGCGACCTTTAGTCTTTTCACAATTGATAATACATTCAGAGCTTATTTCTGACAAAGTAGAATGATTTCTAAGGACACTGCACTTGTGATTTAGTCATGACCCTATTATGAAAAGGGGGACAAGAACTATGTTTCAACGACTGCCTTTTAAATTAGTTGTACTTAATTAAATAAATTAAAAATTGGTTAACAGTAGTATTACAATGTAGGTATTTAAAAGTGGAAAACTGCACTTTTTCTCTCACTTTTATCTTTTATACATATTCAAAATGAGTGCATATTGAACACTAGTTGGTAAGGTCTTGATTATTAATGAGCTAATCCAGCATTTCATATGTAAACAGTAATGAAAAAAATGAATAATACATTATTATTTTGGAAACCAGTTACTAAATCTGATTTTTTTTCAGGCTTGTGCATAAAAAGTGAGCAGAGAAAGAACATATTATTAGACTGTGAAACATTGTTGCAATATTAAAATAGTTAAATCCAAGGAGTAAAATATTTTAAACACCTTTTTTAAACATGTATTTAAGATTGGGTTTATTGTCTAGAATTAGACTGTAGCAGAATTTACTATGTGAATATTTTGGAGATAAGGAAATAGAAGACCTGAAAAAGGGCTCCACGCACTTGTAGCATTGTGTGAATACTACACTAAATATAGATTATTAATACTTAGTAAACTAAGTGCTTTAAAGCTTTTAAGATGAAAGTGGAGCTAAGCAAGGAATGAGTTGCTTTAGATATTTATCACAGGAAATGTTTTTCTATGCTTATTACAATAAAGAATGTAATTTTGTAGGTAGTCAAAGTTATATTTTATGATCCTTTTTGATGTTCAGATGTAGTTTTATTTTCACTGGTTGAGATGTTTTCCTAAATATGAAACAATGCCCATCAGTGAAACATCATCCTAAGCACATCTTAAACTATTACGTTTTCCATGGCATATTAATATTATCATAACTATATTTTTGCTTTTGATTTTCTTAGGAAGAATTTATTCATTCCATGAATTTATTGAGTACTCCCATATACCAGGCATTGGTTTTAGATTCTGGGATTCAAAGTTTAAATATTCTTAAATGTTACAGTAGTTTGAGGGACCAGAAGTAGGAGTAAACAGAATATACTTTAATGCTTGGTGTGGTAGAGATATGCAGGAGAAATCGTGGGAAGGCTTAGGATCTTTAAGGTGGGCATCGGACATCCCCTGTCAGCTGAGATGGAAAAGATGAAAAGTTTGCCTGGGAACAAGTTGGTTGAGGTGGTGATTCTCAAACATGTCAGTATATTGGAATTACCTGGGACTTTCAAAAACTTGATGCCTGTGTCCCAGGTATGAAATTAAATTGGTCTGGGATGTGGCCTGGGCTTGGGAATGTTTTTAAGATCCTCAGATTATTCTCAGTAGAGACACATGTGGGAGGAACCCTTAGGGTAAGGCAGCAGTCCCCAACCTTTTTTGGCACCAGGGACCAGTTCTATGAGAATCTTATGCCTGATGATCTGAGGTGGAGCTGAGGCAGTGATTCTAGTGCTGGGGAATGGCTGCAAATACAGATGAAGCTTCGCTTACTCGCCCACTGCTCACATCCTGCTGTGGTGGCCTACTTTCCTAAAAAGCCATAGACAGGCACCTCTCCGCGAGGGGGCGGGATTGGGGACCCTTGGGTTAAGGTAGCCCAGTAAAGAACACAGAATGAGCAAGTGCATGGAGCTGTTTTAAAGTACAATGGCCATTGCCTCATTTTGTAATTAAAGAGGTTTATGCCTTGTTGGGGATATTTATACATTTTTTTTGTAAGGAATGCAATTATATAGAAAATGAAGAGATGTGAACTGTTATAATTCACATTCCTTTACAAGTATTTTCCAACACTGGAATAGTATGTTGAGAATTAAGATTAATATATTAGAAGAAAAAAATTACTTTTTTCATCTTTCATGTGCAATTCAAGCTTATTTAAGATTCAGTGTATGTTTTAATGCTGAAATATAAGTTATAGTGAGAGAGATGTCAGTAATTTGACATATTGGCTTTTAAAAAATACTTTCCCCAAATTAAATACTGTTCATCATTCTGGCTGAAGAGCATAATAAAGAAATTAGGTTCACTTTTTTTTTGGTAGTCACTGAACATTTAAAGAGAAACAAAACTAATTTTAAACCAATCAAAATAAATAAGTCCTACTCTAAGGTCTTAAAAGTCCATTTAGCTAATGTATAGTACTTTGAAAGACAAAATAATCACATGTGGAAACTTAATAGTGTGGTAATGTAGGCCTGGTTTTCACTGCCTAACATTTAAAGTGCACTTTTTATTATTCTCAGTTAGTATATTACTGTGTTCTGTAAAATAAAAATACCAAAAGAGATTTTAATGCTCAAGAAAAGTTAGTAAAATTGACTTTTATCAGTCATTTTCTCCAGCTGTCTCATTATCATGTGCCACAAGCCCCTAGCCAAAAATACAAATAATTATTTTGTAGAGGTAGCACAGCACAACAATTAATATCATATAGCAGCCTAACCCAGGAAGGTCTACCTTTATCCAAATTAGAGATGCAAAGTTGAAAAAAATAAATTCATTATATTCTGCCCTCTTGGCCAACAAATTTTGAGAAAATATTTAAATAAGTTAATGTGATTGTCCTGGGACAGTTTTGTTTTAATGCAGCATGTAAAAGTTCACAGGAGACATATTTAAGGAGCTACTTTCCCTCTATTATGTCTCTATTGTCACCGCAAACATCACATTCCTGTTCTTGAGGGCTAGAATACTTGACTACTTCAGCCAAAAGGTTTGATAAGACCGGGAGGGCCAGGCCAGCCCATTCTCTATTGAGAAGGAAAGACAATTCTAAAGGGTGATGAGGCTTAGGTGTTAGCTGCCTGAGGCAGGATAATCTAACACAGAGAATAGCACTGAGGTCTTTGTGTTGAAAGGTGTAATGTCAGAGGTAGTGCTTGGTTAAAGGATACTGCTGCTGGCGAGAATACAGTGAGAAATTTAGTATGAAAAGAGCACTGCTGCCTTATGCCTAGGGCTTCACATTATAGAGAAGACTGAGGACTGGTAGAAGGGCCCTCATATAGGAAAATGTCTAATAAAAGAGACAAGACAAGGGGTAGATCCACTACAGTAAAAAACTTACTGATATATGCCATTTATATGTTTATACAGTGGGCTGCAAAGGTCTCAGCATTTTTCCAGCTCAGATTCCTTGATTACTCTCTGAAAAGCTGAATGGAAACATTCCTACCCTGCCTCAGCCACCAGTGATTGGAGGCAACTCCCTCCACTCTTCATTGGGGGTGATAAATGAAAAAGGAAAGGAGGTAGGTAGGCATCTGGTGGTAGCCTGAGTTATGCCTCAGGCACACTGGTTGTTTGAGATAATGTTCTAGGTGGAGTCACTTTCAACCACAAGTGATAACATGGATGTCACCAAAATTCTCTTCAGTATCTTATTACATCTTCCGAATCTGTACCTGAGACAGACTCAACTAGAACAGAGGAGGATCTGAACATCCATCCTCCAGAACAGAGGCTTACAGCCTGACCAATACTGGCTTTCTTCCGAATACCAACAGAAGTTCCATTTTAAAAGAAGTTTATGATATCTGTCTGTTCTATTTTAATTTGGTTACCCTGAGTAGACTGTAAGCATAACAAACATTCTCGTAAGCTTGTTTTTAGTTGCTTAAAAAAGAATGATGAAAAAAGTGCAAATAAGATGTGCTAGTTCTAGAATTTCACAGGAAGTTCACTGAGGACAGAGGACTCTGTTGGTGAGGCCTCCGAGGGTCACTCTACCTATCTATATTGGTTGGGGTTTGAGTTATAACACGTGGTCCCTGATGTGCTGGTTATATTAACTGGTTGGATAAAAGGGAAAAAATATTTATGAATACCCAAATTAGATCCCTATTTTCTTCTCACCTGATCCTAGGTTACAAACAAAACCTATATTCACTCTTGTTTGGCTTGGCTGTGGAACCAAATTCCAGAAAATCTTAAGAAATTCTTCTGCAGACAAGGCAGTTGTTATATTTTTCTTTTTCAATGGTAGCCTAATATATCATTCTGTTAGCCTAAACAGAATTCTTGTGCTCTAGTTTTCTGCATAAAGAACACTGGTAATTAAATCATGGAGTATGAATTAGAAGTCAAGGATTATAAGGTTGTTCTCAAAGGACCTCCACCCCAGATGTTTAGTTTTGATGGGCCTGGAGGAAAAAGGGCTGGATAAGAGAACTCTTAAGTCAATCTACCTTTTGAAGGTAAGACTTGGGGGTTGGGAGTAGGCCTTCTTAAACGTGCTTTCTTTTAAAAACTTTATTTTGTATTTGTGATTTATACATGATTAAGCTAGAGATTTTATGTGATTTCTTAGAAATGCAGAATCAGCAAATCAGTGATTTTTCTGTTCTGCCAATTATTATATATTGAATAATAATTTCTGTCACCCTAATAACTTAAAGGATAATGGAGATATGTTCTTAATACATGATAATTTGTTGTATATATAAACTTAATATATACAAATCAATATAAAATATTTTATTCTCGCATCGATTATTTTTACAGAACTTTTCACTATATGAAATTATTTATGAATATGTTCACTTGTTTGTCAAATGGCTCTCCCTTAAGAATTTAAGCTTCATGTGAGCACAGACTTAGTCTTTCTAACTGCTGTTCCCCAGCATCAAGAACAGTGTCTGGCACATATGTGTTGAATGAATTAACCCCATAAATTATGTGTAGTAATGAGGAGGGGTTCTCATATTGAAGGTGGAGAATAAAGAGAAGGCACTGAGGTGACAGTGGGAAAGGATGAACATTTTTTGAGGTACTTCTTGGACAGATATCCCAGGTGATGAGAAAGGATCTATCCCTTACGAAGACTTTTGTTTAATTTGAATGACATACCATATGTCATGCAGTTCACATAATGTTTATATTGAAAATATAAACCTATAATTATCAATATACTATATCTATTGATATTCCTTAATATATATTTCCATTTGCAGCCTTCCCCCTTCCTTTACTTATCCTACAGCCTTTTGAGGTACTAAGAATATTTACAGAGGGATTATGCTATAACAGTTGATGAGCTACTTAATTCTTTGCCAACAAAATGTTTTGATGAGATACCCTTGGGAACAGAGTGGTTTGAGTTAAACAAGAGGAAAATAAGTAGACTTGCTTCTATTTGCTCATTCCACTCATCTCCATGTGAAGTTTAACTGGACCTTTTGTCTTCTGGAGCTGCTCCACTTCTGAAAACTTAGCCTGGAAACTGCTCTGCCTACTACATCCTGCCCTTCTACCTCTCCCATGGGAGCTGTCTTTTGACCTTGAGGTTTTCAGTCCCCAAACCCTTCCCAGTTTTCAGTTTATTTGCTGTTTTGGCTTCACTTCTTTCCTTTTGAGTTTAATGCCTGAGCTCACCATTTTGAATATATTTTCCCCCTTAGTCCTATGTCCCATATCTCCTTGACCTAATACAGCTTTCTTAATAATTCCAAAATTCAAGAAAATTCAATATCCACTTTCTTGCATTTTGGTTTAAAGTCACTGAAGAAGACTAAAGAAAAATAAATGAGTTGATTAGTCACCTCCCAAGACAGTCATGGCAGTGGAGTACTCATAGATACACAGTTAACTTTTTATTCATTCCTGATTGGCTTACTTTCACCACAATGACTGTTCAGATTTTTATGGCTCTCTTCAAGTCCCTCATCCTACTCTGAAACCCTGCCACTCTCAAGGGTCTAGCCTGACTGTTTGCTGGTCACTGTTCTAAAAGGTTTACAAGTATTACCTCTTTGAATCCACACAACTGAGGGGGATACTATGATTATCCCTGGTTTACAAATGCCCAAGAGCTTAAAGAACATGAGTGGTGGTGTCTGGATATGAACTTGGGAAATCTTACTTCAGACTCATGTTCTTTCTTCCTAAACTATCTTGCTTCTGGTCAGAGTTGATCAGGCATATTCTCATTATGGCTTTAGTCCTCTCCACCTCCAGACTTCTGTGCATCTTCCTCTTAGGCCATTCTCGTCCTGACTCTTCGTCAATCTTCTCCTACCAAATCTCTGTATCCCAACCCCCACTAGCTGTTCAAGGGCCTTCGCCATCATTCATTTATTCACTTAGCAAATACTAATTAAGTACCTCTTATGCCCCAGGTGTTGGGGACACAGATAAGCAAGACCTACTCTCCCATCCTGGAGCTTCAATTCTAATGATCCACTGTCCCTCTTAAATATTCAGTATCTAGCCATCTTGTAGACCCTTCTTATCATCTACAGAATGTTGGAATCACCAAACATTTCACACTACCTCTAGCACCAACCCTGACAAAGTACCAAGTATATCTTTGACAGATAGATAAATGACTTCAGATAAAGTAATTAGGGTTTGGAAGTTTGTCCTTGGTCCTCTTTCTGAAAAATGGTCACTTTAGTTAGGCTTTAGCTCTTATACCTTTTTATCTCAGCAGACCTGGGAGGGTTCTGAAAACCAGTCCTTTGCCATTATTGACTGACTAGTTGTACTTTACCTGAAATATATTCCAAACCAAAGTTATTTCAAATTGGTACCTATAGTTTAAGCCTCATAATCTATGACTAAAGACACATGGCCCTATTAAAGGAATTTCAGTATTTTTAAGGGGGTGGATATTTGGGAGATAAGGTATTTTTCAAACCCATACTTTGCCACTTCTAGCGTTTCTCAAAGGGAAGGTGATTTTGTTCCCAAAAAAACATTTGTCTCTGTCTAGAGATGTTTTGTTGTCACAACTGGCTGGGGAAGAAAAGGGGTGGAGGATGATGCTCCTGTGTCTAGTAGATAAAGGCTAGGGATGCTGTTAAATTTCCTATTACACAGGGCATCTCATAACAAAGAATGATTGCCACTAGTTGAGAACCACCGACCTAAAGAGTGAACTTGACTGGAACGTTTAGGTGCCCTGTGAGTTGGGTTAAGGGGAAGATCTTATTTGGGGATGCTGGCTGAGCCTGCTGAATGTTGAAAAGAGTTGCTAGAGGTGAGGGATCATTTGGGACCTACGGAGTGAGGTATCTGGGTTCAGTTTCTACATCTACTCTTCCCCGAACTTTACCTGAATCTTTTTCTTGGCCTTCAGACACATGATGCACATTTAAAAAAAATATTTAAATACAAAAATATATATTTTAATTAGTTTCAAGTATACAGTACATTGGTTAGACATTTATATAGTTTATAAAATGATCCCACTAATTGTTCTTTCTCTCCTGCATTTTTCTGCCTAGTCAATATATTAATGCTAACTACATTCCCTATGCCATGCTCCCCCTCCCTGTGACCATCTATCAACTACTAATTTATACTTCTTTAACTCATTACCCCATTCTCGCAGTCCCCCCAAACCCACCTCCCCTCTGTGGATCACCAAATTGTCCAAAATATTTGTGAGCCTGTTTTTGATTAGTTTGTTCTTTTCGTTACCTAGATTTCTCATGTAAGTGAAGTCATATGGTATTTATCTTTCTCTGACTTATTTCACTCAGCATAATAACCTCTAGATCTATCCATGTCATTGCAAATGGTAGGAGTTCATTTTTTTAATGGCTGAGTAATATTCCATTGTATATATGCACATTTTATGTCTTCCTGTAACAGCAGAAAAGTAAATAGCCTAGTCCCTTTATCTGACAAAAGCATTTTTTTTGCATTAGCATAATTCCTACCTCTGGCTAGGAAATTTCTAATGTGGTAGAACACATCCTTTTTGTCAACAGAAGTATGACAACATTTATCTCAATCCAGACTAAACAATAGTGAAGTCAAAGAAAAAAAAGTTGGAAATGCTAAAGCTCTTCACTTAAGTCACTGAAGTATCAACTTACTGAACTAAGATTAGTCTTAAAGAAGTTATATTAATAAAGTATAAACTTTATAATGTAACTAGTTATTAGCTCTCTCAACAAAAAGAATTGCAATTACTCAGATAATCTACTAAATTTTATTTTAAAGTGGTGTAGTAGAAATGCATTTAATAGATTAAACAATGAGTATTTAAAAAAATAGCTACTGCCAAATATACAGAAATAAACTTTGAAAGGATTGTTGGGCTATCAAAAATTATTTGCATAAATCATACATGCTGACTAAAGCCATTTCCTTATCTCTATGCTTACTTCATTATTCTTTATATCACTAGCATTTATAATAAAGAATATATATGAAGTCAAATATATTCAAATTCTCATTAAAGCAAAACCCAAGAAAAATAACTATAAAAAGTACATCATTAAGCTCTTTTTTCAAATATTGCCTCATTTCCACTTAGACTTATTAGCTGATTTCTTTTAGATAGTAGTTTCCAAACATGTAAAAGTATCAGAACCATTTAAGAACTGGTGACAGGCTGGGAACCTCAAATTAAAATAACGGAAATAAACTCTCCAAATGATTCTGACACACAATTTGTGACCATATGGATAGTTGCTCTGTTGATGCGTATGCCAAAGTAAGATATAAATAAAGAGGCCAGATTAAAGATACTTTTGAAAAGTTTAATTTGAAATCCAAAAATGCTTTCAGTACTGTAATTCTACCATCGCCTTCCAATGAATAAAAATGGTGGGGGAGGAGGTGCGGGGAATATGTTAAGATGTGATTAGTAATCTTTTTATCACAACAAGGACACTGATGTCATTTCACCCAGTTCCATTTGCGAAGGGTTGCTTATTTTTGATTTTTTGTGATATGAATGGAGTAACTAAAACTGGGATTGTTAATTTGGTCAATAAGAAGCCATTCAACTGAAGATAAAGCAATGGTGCCTACCAGTCTTGGTGAATAACATAATTGCATCCAGTCCTCAGAAACTTCCACATCAGTCTAATGGTGTATAAATGAATCACAATCTTAATTAATATTTCCATAAATATACTACTTAAGGACAGTTTGAGAAAATAGAATATGTGCTGAATAGGCTATGTAAGCATCCCAATTTTTACTTCTTCTGATTTCATGGCTTTGCTCTGTTGATGCTGCCTAATAAATATCTATGTATTTCATCCTGCACTGACCCACTCACGGCTTTGGAAGGTAACACCTCATAGATAAATACAAGGTTGCATAGATAGGTATTGTTTTGTTCTATGAATGATAAGTGACTTCTAAAGAGTGGTTTCCAAGAATGCGGTCCACTTAAAATAATTATGACAGTTGATTGTTTATTGATCATTTATTATTTTAGGCAATGTGTTTAAGTTTATTATTTCATTTAATTATAATAGCCACCCTATGAGATAGGTATCATCCAATTCCTATTTTACAAATAAGGGCACAAATAACTTACCCAAATTTAAGTAGCCCACTAATACTGGAGTTTCTAAATAATATTTAAAAAATAGAGAAGTCACATAAAAATAATGAAACACTGAGATTTAATAACGTTTTAAAAATTCTTACACTAGTGTGTCCACCTTTTGAACAGAATGTCTGATTTTCAGGCAGCAAGTTATGGTATCAGAATACTTTAAGAAGTACCCAACATGTGTCTGCTCAAACTGGTTCAAACCCAGATTCGTATATGGGACAGAAAGAATTACATGAGGTTATTTGTCAAGAAGGTGGCAATAGGGCAGTGTTTGATGACATCCCTTCAGCTTAAGTTTGCCTGTGTTTTAAATTGATCAGACTAAAGGAAGAATAACTAAAATTCTCAGGTAAGTCAGCTTTTCCCCCTCAGCATTTTAGCTTTTTCTATTCAAGTTTCCAGTTACTTCATTTGAGCCATACACATGGCATAAAGGAGAGCGTTGGACAGGTCAGGTTAAGTTCACATGGGGAACTGTGGCAGTCCCTAGAATCACCTTTGCCTTTAGTCTCTATATTTTTGTTTATCATTGCTAGAGCCAGGTTGTAAAATCTAGCATGCAACAAGAATCTCCTCCAATGTCAGCTGTGGCTCCCATGGCAGTGGCTGTCAGCCTTGAGAGTCTCCAGGAAGAATTCGAACAATGCAGAAATCCCCATAGCTGGAGGCTCCCAGTCTGAGTGGAGTGGTAGGGACCAAGTTACTGTTCACACTCACTTTTAAGTTTGGCACCATGCTTCACTGCCTCATTCAGCGTTACCCAATTGAAAGAATTTGGCAAACTTTATTAAATCAAAAAGTTTTTTATTACTTTTGAAACTCGGAAAACTTTTAAATAAATGTCTTTGAGTTTCAGGGAAAGCTAGCCATTAAAATCTTTTGGGAGATCTGGAGAGAGATGTGTTAAATTGGAATGATTTTTTAAAACCTTTAGCTGGATATATGGATTACATTCATGAAGATATAAAATCAACTTGTCTTGTGAATTTAATCTTTATCCTTACCTGAGATTGCCCCCACTTATTAGTAATTCATATGTCAAAATAAAAACCCTTTAGCTTTGTGACTTGTTATGCTAATTAACAAGAAAAAAAATGTTTTCCATGTTCTCCATTCCCTTTTTGGGAAATTTGTTTTTAGATACACAGCATTGCAATTGTGTGTGATAGAGTAAAATGTCATTACTAATTGTACTGGTCTATGCTGATAATATGCCATTTGCTTTATGTCAAGTTTTCCTTCCCCCCAGCTACTATTTCTAGCCAATGGTATCACTCTTATGTTACACTTCCCAAAAAAATTTGCAAAAGTGTGTTTCTAAAATAAAGGAATGACACACATATTTAACATCATTCATTTACATACTAAATGGGAGTACATCAATTATAGAGTAAAAAATGCTTTTAAAAGATTTTGATTTAATGACTGTTATTTAAAATGTTTATTCTTTCCTTTAAGTAGGAGACATAGTCATATAAATAAAATTTTCTTCTAATTATTTTAAAGAAAATGATGTTTTTAAATGTGAGATACAATTACTATTTATCTAAAATGTTTATGAAAATAAGAAGATAATTCAGAATGAATCTGGCCTTTTCTTCCCCATAGTTGTCTCAGTCTTTTGTTTCTCAGCCCTCCTGGGGAAGGGGGCTCTCCTTTTTCCCCTCAGGTCGTTCCTCTCAGTAATACATAATCAGGATATATAAACCACTACAGCTGACCCATGAAAAACATAAGCTGGCAGTGCCAACCCTCCAGCTGTTGTAAATCCCTGGCAGTCACTGGAATCCAGTCCCTGGAAAGTGTGTAACTTATGACTCCACCAAAATTTTATTACAGTAAAGGACTTGAGCATCTATGGTATTTGGTATCTGGGGTGTCCTGGAGCCAAGCCCCTTTTAGAACAATGCATACTATACTCCATGACCCATAGGAAGTGTGCACTGTATCTTGTAACAATGAGAGACATTCCAGGGGTCACATCCCACATTCTGGCCTTTTCCCTCTAGATTTTATCTTTAAATTGGACCTTACATATAATAAAGTAGACAGCAGTTTTGCAGTTTTTAAAACACAGTCATCTCTTTTGCCTCACAAAAACAGTTCAGAGACTTCTTGAAATATCTTCAACACAAATCAGTATTTCATGTAATTACTTTATAGTTGCCCAGAATGGGCCAGCAGCATACAGCCAGACAGAAAAACAGTCAACCTTAGGAAAAATTGATGAGTTAACCAAAGCAATTTAGTTAGTGACCGAGCAGAACTCTAGGGAAGAAATAGAAATAGTAAGGCAATGATCTGCACCTGCCTTCCTCACTTATTCTGCAAGTATGACATAAACAGGTCAGAGCAAAGAGTAAGGTACACACCAAGTGAAATCTTTTGTTGTATTCTTTAGTAGGAAAAAAATATTTTCCTAGATAACAGATATTTCAAAAAGATTAATTGTAGCTGCTTTATGGAGTAAATACTATGTGTTGGGTACTCTCCTAAGTGCCTTGCAAGTTGGGTTTTTTTTTTTTCATTCTCATGCCTCCCACAAACCTGTGAGTTAGCTGAGTCACAGAGAAGTCTCTTGTCATAAGATCTTATTTCCCCAATTTTATTGAGATATAATTGATACATAACATTATATAAGTTTAAGGTCTATAGAGTGACAATTTGATACACGTATATATTGTAAAAGATCACAATAAGATTAGTTAACAAATCTATCCCCATCTAAATTTTAAAGCCAGGATTCAAATCCAAACAATCTGACTGTAGAGAATATGTTCTCAAAAGCCTTATGATAAAATTTACTTAAAATACTAAAGGAAATGATAGCATTAAAAATTTTTTTCTAAATAAACTTGTTTAAAAATGAAACAATCAAGAACTTTTGCTTATCTGCCAAAGATTTTGTTTGCCAATATCCAGGCCCCTGTAAATCAGAATGGCACCAGGTTCATGCACAAGGCCGTGCCAGACTTTGCCTACTTAATAATACTGGAAAACCCCAGAAGCTTAATACAAACACTGGTCAGAAGCCTCTGGGAGGAGAATAATTGGAAACTAGACTCAGAATTTTAGAACTGGAAAGAATCCTATAGGTAATTTAATCTCACCTCATTTTATAAGTGAAAAACTGAAGCTCCAATAGATTAAGTGACTTTAGCAGGTTACCCATAGCTAACTAGTGGCCAAGCCAGATTCAAGCCCAGGTTTTCTGTCTGTATCCTTTTAGTTATATCACACTGCCTCCAAATTCGTGAGAGAGAATTTCCATTTTTTTTTTTCAGTGTTTTAAGAAATGTCAAAAGCTGATATGCATGTATTTGGGTAAATTTAATCTAAATTTATTTTTGCCTCTTATAGACATTGGTAAATGAAAATGTGTTTGGATTTCCCAATAGCATTTGAATTTCATGAGTTTTACATTTCTTACTAAGGGAATAGGCTCAGCAACTTAATTTTCATGGGCTAAGAGCTCTGACTGAAGCCTTTACATCGACAAATAATTGGTTTTGAGAATAAGGCATAGAGATATATCCTTGATATACTGATATATTCTTATTGCTCTTAATTTAGGTTGAGACCACCCATAGTGTATTAAGGGTACAACTATTTTAGATGGTATCAGACAAGCATTTTTTAAAAAAATATGTGTTCATTTCAACGTATTTTAGAAAAATAAAAAACAGCTCACAAAGCTTAAGACATGGCCAACCATGCTGGGGATCCACTTTATGTAGACCAAATGAACTACAGGCAAGATGCTCAGGCATGTTCTGTGAACCTTCCACAAAGATGTTTTGAAAGTATAAAATATGGATTTTTTTTAAAGTTCAGATAATATAATTTATTGGCATGAATTCTATAGGTACTGAATTTCTGTGTCCATCACTGCATTCTTGTAAAATATTCTGAAGGCTGAAAGTCATTTAGTAAGTGAAGTATAATACATAACTACTACACTAATCATACACAGAGCCATTCTCTCTGAGGAACTTATTTTTAGGCACACATATTAGAAATTATTATTTATATTGTTTGCTTTAAAATGTTTTATTTGTAAAATATAACATTGCTTTTTATTATGATTTTATGGTTACCTAATTATAGCAAGTAATTATTTACTCTTTTTCATTTTTAATTTTAAGATGTGCAACTGTTTTTATATTACAAACAGTAAACATCAAAACTATTCAGTAAAAACAACCATATTAAACTTATGTGTTTAATGAGATGATTGACCTTTTAGCATCTGCAGGCTCAACTTGCATATCTGGGCAATAGGTTTTTGCTGTGTTAAAACTACTTCACATGCCTACATCACTGCTTTATAAGCTCTTAAAAACCAAGTACTGGGCTGTGAATGACTGGGTAATGTATAAAGGCTATTTTAACAGTCCCAACTTAAAAAAAAAAAAAAACAAACAAAAAAACTGATAATGCTGTTTAAAAAGAGAGGACAAGAGAAAGAGGAAGACAATAGCAGAGTCCAGGCCTACTTTGATTTAGTAGATTTGGGACTGATAAATCAACATTTGAAAAAACTTTTCATCACCAAAAAATTCAAAGCTACAGAAAAATATTGCAAAAACAAAAAATCCATATATCTCATTACTTAGATTGAATAGTTATTAATATTTTTCCATATTTGCTTCATTTCTTTGTGAAGTATTTTTAAAGCAAACCCTTAAACATCATGATATTTCACACTAAACACTTAAGTATGTATCCTCAAATAAACCTGGCATTTTGTTGTATAATCAGATGCCATTATTACCCCCTAACCAACATGAATAATAATCCCTTAGCCTTCAGACTTTCCACTTATCTCCAAAATGTTTTCTTATAGTTGGGTAATTGGAATCCAGACCCAAACAAGTTCCATACATTGCATTTAGTTATACTAGTTAGTTTTGATTTTTTAATGAAGAATTCTTCTTTCACATGAAACTACCATTAACCAGTGAGTTCATGGTAGTTTCAGGCTGGCTTTTAGAAGACAATGAAGATTTGGCGTTGGTCATAAATATTCCTTTTTCACTATATTTCTATATTCTATATGTTTACCAGTTTGGGTCCTTATTAGAGATATTAGAAAGACAGAATGTGGGAAATGGAAAGAGTTCCCTGGGTATGTGAACTTTAGATGGAAAAGAAACTGCACATTTTTCATGCCACCTTTCCCCATGTTTTACAAATTATTCCTGTGGTAAAAGTTTTTCTTATGAAGCAGCTTGGGAAATACCCCATAGAACATCTCTTCTTGGAGGCTCATAAAGCGCATTTAATATATTAAGTGCTCTCTGGTGTTGTGCAAACTTCACTCAGTGTTTCCCAAACTGAGGAGCTGGGTTTTTTCCCCTACCACAGATCATCTGTTAACATCTCTTAGAACACAGTTGGGGAGGTGCATTAATTTATGCTACTATCATCACTGATTTTAGTAGGTACACCAATAAGAAAATACCTTGTAAACCTGGCAAATACCTTATAATCACTTTTGCTGTTTTTTTTTTTTCTTACTCTTAGATCCTATAGTGTAAAACTGGTATTTTTATTCCTATTCAAAGATAAATGCTATTAAGTATATGACATGAACAGAGTTGCGAGCTACTGCCAGAGTCAGGATTTAATTTAAAGCCCTAAAATTTGAAGACTTAATTGGTAAAAATCCAAATAATCCCCAATTACTAGAATTTGTGTTGGTTGTTGCTAGAGAAAAAAATAATCTCACAGTATATTACTCATTTGCTCATACATTACTCATATCCCCTGTCTCTTAGCACATTCCCAACCTAATCATGAACAACCTCTAACCTGATGCTCTAAAGAACTGAAGAACTAAAGGAAAACTGTGTCATTTCTCTTGAAAATAAGTATCCTAAACATAAGTTATCACCTTTTTTTCCATGATGGCCATATAAACATCAATGAAAAAAAAAATGGGGTAAGAGACTCATAAATCAAATATTTCTAAAGACAGATTAAGGAGACCTCTACTACAGAATCTGTAAGGGTGTTTCTTTGAGACAGTTCCTCCAAGGGCCCTGTAACTCCTCAATGTCCTGTGCCATCCATGTACTGCTATGATTGCCACCGTGCCAGGGATGCCAGGTGGCGGTGGGTGGAATAACATCAGTAAAGATTCTGCTTCCCCAAGGAAAGCAGAATGATTACTCAAAAAATGTACCAATTTAATTCTGGAACTTCTCATTTTCTCACCCTGGGTGGTAAAAATGCCTCTGTGGATTTTCTCTGCACTATCAGGGCAAGTGCTCAGAATGAACAATCTTTTCTCAGCTGGGATAAAATCAAAATGCCTTTTCAATAAGCAAAAATACAGCTCCTTCCCATTCCTCCTAATAACTGCCAGTTTGACTCTTAGTCCCCAGGGTTTCAACTTTGTATAGGCTTATGGCACCAAAGTGGAGAAATAATAGAAGCCCTGCATCACAAGAAAATTGTTTAGGTATAATAATTGACCATTTTAAAATCTCATTGTTATATTTTCTCATTAGTTAACATTTACATTAACTTCCCCGATCATTAGAATTTCCCTCCTTTGTTTATTCTCAGTTGGCATAGTGAAATAAAATTGGCTTGGAATTAGATGATCTGGGCTTGAATCCCAGCTTCACTTATTGTGTGACCTTATGCACGTTACCTAATCTCTCTGAGCCTTCTCTTTTGCACCTGTGAAATGGAGGTTGTTAAACTATCTCAAAGATTATGAGAATTTAATATGAAAAATGTGAAAATGCTTATCTTATATCTAGTATATGGGCAGTTGGCAAATGTTGGGTTCTTTGCTTTCCTCTCCTCTGCCTACATTGTTTATCACCCAATCCATTTTTTCTTTTTGGGGAGAGGAGGGGGAAGATCAAGAATAAATGATTTCCCTGAAATTGTTTGCTTGTTTTCTTTGAAATAACACCATGGTTCAAGAGAGGCTTTTTCCAAAGGGGTCTGCTTCAGTTTGCTGGAGCAGAGGAGGATTTGTATAGGAGAAGCTGCTGGTCAGTAGCTGGGGGAAAAAGACTGCTCTTGAGCACCTAGCCTCTTCCCCTGCCCACATCAAGTGCTAGATTTTTGTTTGTTTGTTTGTTTTCACTTATTGTAATTGGCCAAACAAGAAACAGCAGCTAAGTATTCCTTTTTTTCTGCTACAAACATCAAGGGGCCTGTTTCAAGGTGATAAGTGGACTCTGGTGACTGTAGAATACTACTGAATGGGTGTAATTAAAAAGACAATAGAAAGTATTGGCAAAGATGTGAAGAAGCTCAAACCCTCTTATATTGCTGATGGGAATGTAAAATATTTTTCATTTAGAAAAATAATTTAGTAGTTTCTTAAAAAGTTACACCTATTATCCCATCCAGCAATTTTGCTCTTAAAAATCTACCTAAGAGAAATAAAAACATATATCCAACAAAGATGTATGTAAATATTCTTAGCAGCATTATTTATAAGCAATAGACAGGAAACAATGCAAATGTCTATCAATTGGTGCATGGACAATGGAATACTATTAGCAATAAAAGGCACAGACTACTGATACAAACTACAACATAGATGAAACCCAGCACTTTATGCTAAGTGAAAGTAGCCAGATGCAAAAGAGATGTTGTATGATTACATTCAAATGTGCAGAAAAGGCAAATCTATAGAAATAGAAAGCATACTGGTTGTCTCTTGTGACTGGGGATAGTGATGGGGTTTAGCTAAAAACAAGCATAAAAGATCTTCTTGGGATGTTGGAAATATTCTCAAACTGGATTGTAGTAATGATTACACAACTCCATAGATTTATTTAAAAGTCATTACATTGTACATTTAAAATGCACAGATTCTATGGCATGTCAATTATACCTCAATAAAGTTCTTTATAAAGCATGCTTATTGTGATATGATTCATGAGATGATCTTCATATAAGAAGTATCATTCAGAGGCTGTGAAGGATATGACCAGGGTGTATTTCTGAAAGTAAGCACACATCTGTCTTTTAGCTCAAATATTCATTATTCTGGGACTCTGACAGTAAACAACTCCAATGCTCCAACCTTCCAATTGAGTAAGGCATGTAATAGTCAGTGGAGAGGAAAGCAGGATTGGATGATGATCAGCCACAGAGAGCACAGAGAGAGGATGAGCAGGCCAGAAAGCTACTTCCGTTCATCAACATCAGGAATAGAGATGGCAGGACACCTGTATGACCTGACCTTTTGAGGACCCAATATGCCTATGCTGCCATTTCCTGTCTTGACCCACAGTCTCTCTTTGCCCTACCCTCTCCCACGCCTGCTTTTTCTTGATTTCCAACCTTCTCTGGGCTGTGCTTAGTCCCTTGGTATCTGTGCACTAGGGTGTCCTATCTGAGTAGATCTTTTTATATGAAGTGTCGTAACCCCTGTATGCAACAGTTCAAACCAAGGTAAACCCTACCTTTCAATCATTAATTTTCAGTTACTTATAAAGCTTCTTTCTAGCTCTCATTCACAAATATATACCTAAAAAGTTAAGATTATTAATTTGCAATTTACATTACTGTAGAAAATGAATGTTGGTAAGAATCTCAAAGAACAGTGAAGTTTGACTAGCTCAGTACTTGATAATTTAATAACTTTCCCTTTTACTTCATCCAGTCCCAGTATTTCAATGTAAAACAATCAAGAGAGGAAGCACTGTTATGCAGATAAATGTCAGACACTTCTAATATTGATGATTGTAATTCTACAGATATATAAAAAATAATCAGAAATTATGTGAATAAACTGAATATCAGATAATTTGGAATTCAGTGCTTGTTTTTAATGAAAGCCTATTTAAAATCTACTTAAAACTGAAATGCCCTCGCAAACTTGTCAGTTGAATAATTTGTATTTTGAATTATATGAGGATTTTTTTTTCTATAAAAAGCTTATAGTACTTTACAAATAATAGCAGGTAATTATTGAGTGCTTGTGATGTTCCAGGCACTTTATTTAATCTTCACAATGACCCAGTGAGAAAGAAGCAGTAATTACACCCATTTTATAGATGAGAAAAGTAAGACATGAAGAGGTTCTTTGCTCAAAGTGACAGCTAATTAGTCACAACAACCAGGATTTAAGCCCAGGTCTTTCTGACTCCAAAGCCAGTATTTTCAATCACTACACTATGCACCTAAAAAGATCTCATGATAATACTTTGTAAAAACTGTCACTCTCATTTTTACAAATGGGGAGGCCACAAGGGGACAAGGGCATATGACTCATTCAAGAATAGGAAACATGTCATTTCTCTGTAGATTTCTATCCCTGAGCCATATGGACCTTTTCTTCAGTGCTTTATATAAATAAATTGTTCACCAGGTTATTATAAGACTCTTGAACTCTCCTCCTTTGCAGGGTACTCACCTGAATTCTAGCTATAGGTTCTCCAGAAAGCCAGAACATTTCAGACTCTTCACTTGCTGGAAACCACTGGGGTAGCTGAAAATAAAAGGATCAAATAAATTTGTGTTTAGGTTAGAGCTAATAAGCAGTAATTTTGTTTGGTTTACATTTAATTCATAGATTTTGGTATTAGTTCCATTGACAAAGACAGAGGTGGTTAAGGATATCACCATATGGTGAATATAATGCATATATTTTAACCAAGTAAAACTAATTATTTGGCTCAGAGTAAATCATGATATGTCATATTCCTTTAAAACTTTTCTTTGGTATGTTTCAGAATTGTTTATCATTTTAATCTGGCCAGAGTAAAGAGAAGACTGACAAATCCTGAGAATGGAATGAATGATTTTCAGAGGAATACACTCTAAAACCTTTCGTTATGAAGATGTGGCTCCTGCTATACTCCCTGTGCAGAAAACCCCAGTGCTGACCTCATTAATGATAAGTAAAGAAAAAGTCCTACAGATGAGTCTGTAACATATTGCAGCCTTGCCCATTTTCACTTTAGAGTTCTCTAATCACAAGTTCTAATAATATTACTCAGTAATTTTATTTTCTCTCAAGAGAAATCTCAAAAACCTTTAATCTGTTTGACAATCTGATACAAAATAGAATAATAATTTTCCATTCATTGAGAGCCTACCACAGAGAAAGCACTATAGTTAGTATTTCACATTTATTATTTCTAATTCTGATAACTTGGCAATTTAGGTATTCTTATTCTTATGTAGAAGAAAACAAAATAAAAACAGAACTAAGGGAGATTAGAAAATTCTATCCTACTTGAAATTCGCATGCTTTCCATCATGCTATCTTGCTCTTCATCAAACCTTGGAGTACTACCAAGAATTAGATGATTTTTTGGGCCACTTGAACAAATATTTATCAGTTGCCTATTTCAATGCCTAACATAAACCTAGGATATGAAAAACTCCCACGCTCACCCCAAATAAGACACAGACCTTGTTCTTCAGGAGCACATAATTCAGGAGAGAGAAAAAGAGCATAAAGTTCTAAAAAGACTAATTCAGACAGTATGTGCTAGGGAAATACAGAGGAGGACACAGTTACAAGCTTATGAGAATGGGGAAAGCATCATCAAATAAATGAGGCCTGGCTGGAACTGATAGAATGCACAGCTTGGGGAAGTGGAGAAGAGAGAAAGTGCATTCCACAAAGACCTGCAACTACGAATGAGCATAGTGCACTGAAGAACAGTGAGGACATCTACCTGGTGGTTGTGGTAGGGTTTGAGCTGGAGAGCAAAAAAGATTTGAATGCTATAGTAATTTATCCTATGGCTGCTCATTGTGACACTAAAGAAATTACATTCTAGTCAGGGTCCAGGGGATCACTATCCAGATACTGCTTCCTGCTGTGGGTAGAAATTTATCTGTTTTTTGCTATCATTAAGAAAAAAAAAAAAAAAAGGAAAGAAGAAAAGAAGGGGCATCCCAGAAGGGCTATGAGACAACTATAAGCTTAGAAATCAGACTTTCTGGGTTCTCATTTCAGTTTCAGTCATTTATTCTCTGAAAATGCAACAGCAGAAATTATTGAAGCTCTTCTTCAATGAATTTAGTTTCTGCTAAATGGGAAAAATATATAACCACCCCCACACCAAACACATAAACAAATTCATCCCATTCTAAATATGCAAATTGTTGGAAGTAAGATACTAAGTGTTCAAAATACTGATTTGGGTAATGAAAGTGCCCCAAACTGCCCTGTTTCATACCCTTTCAGTGCTTACTGTGCTGGAGACAGGGTGTGCAGTAAATGATGTTGTTTTAAAGTTATGACAATGTTGGCTTTTAGTATAACAGGAGAGAGAGTGTTAACTGTCTTTAAGTATCTATAAGCACAGTATCTAGGTACATTGTAATTTTTAAGTTATTACAATTTTCCTGCTACCTGGACAACTTAAAATTTTTCCAATGTGTTTAATTATACATTTTTTAATTTGTGCAAGACTGGGGTAAGCAATTACTTCAGTGAGGTTCAAGCAGGCAAGTTAGTTTCCCCATTTTCCCATGCTCCCTTAGCTCTAGTTTGGATTTTAAAAATTAATTTTACTAACTTACAGGGCTAAAGGGTTTAGTTGTCACAGTGCTACAATTTAGAAGCGCAAGTGAAAAGTACCCTTCTGAGCTCCTAGGGCCGGACTGGAGCAGCGATGGAAAATACTTGCACACCCTGGCTAAGAAGAGCCTAGCAGAGGCTCCTCAGATGGAGGGGATATATATTCCGCATGAAATAATATACCCGTACACACTCGCCCTACAAATTCATCTTGCTTTCAGGAAGGCAGCAATATTAAAAGCCAGAAGTGAAAGAGGCTGAGGGGGAAGTTTCAGAAGATGGAGAGTTTAATTTACCCTTTTATATTATCACTCAAGGTCTCCCAGACTCTGAAATTTCTCTTATCTGAATCTGTGAATAGTGTTGCTTACATGGTGGTCCCAACAAGAGAACAGTTTCTAAGTTGGCAAAGACCAGACTAATGTTTACAGGAAATTATTTGAATCTATTTCAAGAACCACTAAACCACAGTTCTTGCCTTACTCTACAATGCCTTCCTGCTTTCATTCATGTGTTCAATTTTCCAGCATTTATTGAATGTCTACTGCAGTGATAGTAAACACAGTCCTGACACAGTCAAACACTCAGGTTGCTCATAGTCCAGTGGGAAAGATGGATAAGTGATACAACTTGTTAGTACAGTGTAGAGTACTGGGATGTGGTCAAGAATT
Source organism: Cynopterus sphinx (assembly GCA_030015415.1). Taxonomy (NCBI): domain Eukaryota; kingdom Metazoa; phylum Chordata; class Mammalia; order Chiroptera; family Pteropodidae; genus Cynopterus; species Cynopterus sphinx. The sequence goes on along the minus strand of CM057384.1, from coordinate 108,642,267 downwards.
TGGTGCTAATGGTGACAGATGAAGGGCGGCAATGGCCAGGAAGCCTTCCAGGAAATGGACAGCTGGGGAAACTTTGAAGGACGACAAGGAATATTTAGGGTGGAGAAGATCTAAAGAGGCATGTTAATCAGAGAAACAGTGTGTCTAGAAGCATGAGGAAATGTGTGTGACCTTTGCAAAAATATGAAAGGTGACAGAGCTGAAAGATGGCTGAGTGAGTGACTTGCAGAACCAGAGCTGTTTGAGTCACCAGCCATGGCTCTAGTTTTCACAGTCTAAAGAATTCAAGTGTTTGGAAACCAGGAGCCCATCTAAAAGGACATTTTCTTGATTGGCAGTTGGGAAACATGATGGCAGATGGGTGCAAAGTGTGTAACTCCTTAAGGAAGATTTTGCAATGTATCCAGCTGGGGATAAAACAAAAGCATCTCATTTCATTTCTTGAAGTATGACCAGGAATTCCACCAAGACCATTTTTGTGTTGTTTTGTTTTAACAATTACCTATTCTTTCCTCATATTCCATACACCTAAGGTGTTGCTTTCACATGTGTGTAGAAAGAGGTAAGCTGATTCTAAAATTTGATCTCCCATTTTTTTGAGGAGCAGGTATTATTTATTTTCATTGTACAGCCAGGGATCAAATGACAAAGCCACAAAATGAGTCAGTGCGGAGAAAGAATTAGGTTGAAGGATTCCCAAGGCTTGGCTTGGATGAATCTTCAGGGGACTGTGATTAGGAGCAAACACCCTGGAACATGAGCAGAGTGTGCATGAGTTGGGGGTTGGGCAGCAGCAGAAGCTGGGTCAGAGTGAAGCTCTAGGGCAGGAAATAATTCCACCAGTGGAAACTATAAAAGAACAGGAAGCTCACAAACATTCAATGAACTATTTTCTTCTATTTTTCTTTCTATAACCAAGACTAGGAATCAAGACTACTGCTGCCCATTTCTTTGACCTATGACCCTATGCAGTGCCAGCAGGAGGCTGACTTTCTTCTCTAACACAGCCCTTAGTGATCATTTTATCCAAATTCCATTGGTATAAGTGTGGCGAGGGTAAGAAATAGCCTGATTTGAACCCTGTTGGGATGATGTTGATCCCTCCTTCTCTCTCCACATTGTTCACCTAAGCAGGTGACTTTAGCATAAGGTGTGGAATCTGAGGTTTATACAATTTTGGGTGGGGGTGAGGGGATGAGGAGAGGGATGCTCTTTAGGGAAAAAAAAAGAATAAAAATTATGTGTGCAAAATTAAATACAAAATGAATAATTATTTAGGAAAGAAATCACAGCAGGTAACTGAAGCCTTGGATATTTGGGACTTTTCCCAAAGCATCTTGAGGGAAGTTGCCAGTGATTCTTACATAGAAATGCTTTCCAACAGCCATCTGGCTTTCACTGGTCACCTACAACATTCTACAAGTCCCAGCCACTCCCAGCACTCACAGGGACCTGTGCAGTACGGGATGTGAAGCTCATGTTTCACTAACTTCATGGTTTACCCGCTGTGGTACCACTGATGAAGGCTACAGGAGAATGACTTGGATATATTTCCTGGTTTGCCAGAAAGTCCTACTCATGCCTGTTATTCTTGTTTAAAATTTAATAATTCCTTTTTAATTCTGAAAGAACAGTTCTGTTTTGCACACTAAGTTATATGGTCACCCTATTTATGTTCCTCACCTCTCTGACCATACAAGCCAGGCCCAAGTGGGAGGCTTTCAGGTCTAACTTTAGTATCTTAATTGCCTTTCTGCCTCAGCTGGACCTGGCAGAATTTGTTTCCTAATCTTAAAGTGAGAGATAATCACATTGACCTACCCAGAAGGATTTTCAAAGATGGTTTGTATAGTGTGTCTTCCTATCTTTTGAAAAGTCACTGTTTTGGCATGTAAGGCTACTTTCAATTAGAGACCCAACCCAGCAGTTTTAGTCCTCTCTGGTAAGCTTTCAGGAAGGCTCACACATCTTCCTGAACAACCTACAGGGTGGAGCAGCAGGGCATTCAGGCCTAGTGAAAACGATCACCTCAGTCCTTTGGGTGAAATGTTGCATATGAATGTGCCATGGAACTGCAGAAGCCTTATCAGGCAATAGCTTGGCCTTGGTGGGTCACAGTGTGTCAGTTCATCTCTATTAGAGAAAGACAATCAGGAAAGTGAGGCAGAAAAGCTCCACCCCAATATGAAGCTGGTTTGCACAGCGGGACCAGCAAGGGCAAGACAGCTCCACTGTGGGCAAGCTTCTGGATCCAACACACCGCTTCAGAGCCCTTGAGTCATACATGAAGCACAAATAACCAGGCTTATTTTCCCTGCCAAAGTCACATGCAATGTCAAGGCAACATCAAAAAGTTAAGGTTTAAAAGGCAGTTTCCCCTGAGTGTTGATTTGGGCACATAAACAGTGGCGTGGTTAAATGCCACTCTGTGTTTAAAGTAATTATACTTCAGCCCTGGAATGTGGTGATGTGAAAGCCCCATTGCAGAAAACAAAGTTGATTTCATCAACAAACTGCCAAGTCAACTTCTCCCAGAACTTACTATTTCCTACTTGGGCACTGTCTCTGAGAAAGTCAGGACTTGAGGACAAGTGTGAGTGCACTGCCCAGCTCTCTAAGGCTGGTGCCAGCTTGCAACCAACAATATGTTATGTCTGAAAGATGGCTGGGGGACCTTGTGGTCACTCAAGTTTAGTGGGAGCCCTTAGAAAATAGCCGAGGACTACTGGAGTGGAAGTGGCCTAGGTCTGTGCATTACCTTGTCTTGCCCAAATCCTGGTGGGACCGGACAGCCACTGCTCACCAAGCCACAGAAATCCAGCCAGAGAAAGGCTGGCAGAGTGGGCAAGGCTTCCTGGGAAGGGTGATATCCCTAGGAGGGAAGAGATGCTAACACTCAGCTGCTGCTTCCAGAAGCCCTGCTTTAGTGGGTACAGGGAGATATCTGAGTGGCATAGTCCAACTTTCTCCTAAACAGGACAAAGGGGCTGGTTTATCCATCTCCACTTTGGGATCATTTAGGGAAAAAGACCTAGTAATCACCCTGGCACCCAGTTTCCAATGTGTGCCAAATCCCGCTCCACGCTTCTTGTGTGTCTGGGGAGAATTGTTTCCCTTTATCCTTACAGAACTTCCTTCATAACTTATTGCTGGCAAATCTATTCATGATAATTAGCGGCCCTTGTTAGGTTTATTTCATCTAGTTGTAAATTTTTGAGGAGCTGTTCCCAGGCCAACTTAAAAGTAGAATTCACAGAACAAGCTCAGTGGAAATCAGGTTTGGATGACCTCCACAGAGCGAGTCAAGCCAGAATTCTCAAGGGGTTTTAACACAGCATTCCCAGCAAGTCAAATCCAAGTCAAATGGCAGATCTGGAAGAAGTCTCAGGAAGACCATTTAGTTCAGTAACTTCATTTTACAAATGAGGGGCCTGGGTTTCATAACAGTGAATTAGCTTGCCTTATCACACAGCTATTTACGGGTCACCTCTGAAAGGAGAAGGGTTTGGGAGACACTCAAGAGAAAATCCCTGTTAGTTTTCGGGACAACTTGAATGCAGTTATCATAAGCAAAGGCCTTGTTTATTCTTCCCAAGTTCATCTTTCCTTTTACCTTCAGATTTTTTTCTTTTCATGGAGTAATGTTATGTCTCTAAAGAAAACACATGGAATCCAGCTGTCAAGATAGTTCAGATATTCCAAAAAGTATACAAAGTAGCTGATGTAATTTTGGTAGGTGCAGTAAACCAGCTGTTGGAAAGTATGAAGCTCCCCAAACATCTGGTCTGAGCTGTGTCCCAGGTTCTAGTCATAAACTGTCCATTAGCTATAAACCTTTATGCTCTGAGTCTGAAATTTTCTCTGATGCCCCATCTGTCTCTGGCATTTTAAGAGTAGCGAGGGAAGTTTCTGTAGGGTTGGGGAGGATTGTTTCATGGGATATCTGGGAAGAAATCTTTCTTGTCATATTTTTGATAACTCTTCCAAATGGTATTTTTTCTTTATGTACTGGGCTCGGATTCATTAGAAGTAAAAGTCAGAATTATCTTTTCTTTCCCTTTTCATGTCTCACTCTCCACTTCTTCTTTCCTTCCTTCCTTCCTCTTTCCTTCACCTTCCCCCTCTTCTTTGCACCTTTTCTCCTTGTTCTTTTCTTCTTTTTTCTCCTCCTCGTTCTTTATACCTGTGCTATTTAATAAATAGCCACCTAAAGTAAAAGCTTGTGGAAGGGCTACTGTAGCAGTTGGTCACTTCCTGAATCCTGGCCTCCTATGCATTTATTAAAAATAAGTGTTCCTTATTGTTCAGCTTTCATATAGATACTATGAATATTCATGTTTTATTATAAATACAAGAAGACTCTGTTTAACAGAATCAAGATCAAGCCGTAATCTCTATGGCTAAGTTTAAATGATGCCAAAATAACAGTCAAGGGGTTATTAAACTACCAGATGATTGCTTATATTTTTTGCCTTAAGACCAATTATTTAAAATTCTATAAACATAGGGAGTCTAAGGATCATTCAGATTTCCTTAATAACATAAATATATACCTGCATCAGATGAAACTGTCAGTTCTTCATGAAATATGCATTTATAATTGTATTAGAGTAATTATTTACTGATTGCAATGGATTAACATAATTCGCATTTCAATTAAATGATTTGGAAAACAATTGATAAGTAATCACCTTCCTCACCAAACCTGTCCTTCCTACAGACTTCCTCATTGCCATCAGTGGCGACATCATCTCCCAGGCAGGTCAGGCAAGAAACCTGGGAGTCATTCTCAACAGCTCTCATTCCTCACCCTTCACATTCAACCCATCCCCAAGTTCTGGCAATTTCACTTTCACAAGCTATTTCAACTCTACCTAATTTGCTTCCCATTCCCATTTGTTCCAGTCTTCCCAAGCCACCATCATTTCTTTGCTGGACCACTCATTGATAGCCTTTCATCTGATCTCTCTTCTTCCACAATTGCCTCGCTCCAATCTGTTATATACGGTAACCAGAGTGACCTTTTAAAGAAGTGAATATGAGCACGCTGTGCTATTGTTCCAAATTCCCTAACAGGGGTCTAGATCTCTTGCCACTTTTCCCTTAACTCCCTAAACTCCAGCTGCCTTCTTGTTTTTGGTATATAAAATGATCTGGAAGATTCCTCTTTCTCTCCCCTACCTCCCTTCTCCCCACTAACACATTTCTTTTCCTTCTCAGGCAGGTGTTAACTAAATGTCAATTCTCAGAAAAGTTTTGTACTCAGACTAATGCAGTTGCCATTGTTATGCTCACACATGACAACTGGTTCTTCTCTTTCAAAATCCTCACCACAATTGTGAAATTTTATATTTATTATAATATATTCTTGTTATTTTTGTATTATAGAATGTCAAACTTCTACAAAATGTAAATTCTATGAGGGTAGATACCATGTATATCCTGGCTCAGTGCAGATGTTTAATACAGTCAATAAATACTTGTGAATAAATGGATCTTCATTGTAATGCAGTTGAAGATTGCATGTTTTATTTTAGTTTAAAGTGCATGAATGTTCCAGTTCTCTTAAATTTATGTACTTATTGACCAGATGATTTTATCCCCTTTTGCAGATAATAAAACAGGTTAAGGGAGAAAAATAAATTAGAAAAGGTAGATAAAGGTCCTCACATTCAGAGCTGCCTAATATCTATAAAAATAATAATAACAGTGATTAACATTTATTGCTCTCTAATTATGTGCCAGAAGTGTTCCAGTTGTATTAACTCATTTAGTCCTTATAACAACAGTGTGAGGTAGATAATAATATTACCTTCCTTTTTTTGAGGGTATGGAAGTTAGGTAATTCACTCGACATCTCAAACGTATATACACATTATATTAAATGATTTTGACATAACAGGCACATATTCATATTGTTTTTTTCTCATTGTAATACTTTTCTACCATACTGAGCTTTACCCAATCACGTTTGCCATGTTGAGGAATACTACTGGTGGACAAATGATTTTTGTTTCTTCTTGGTCATTGTTCTCTTCTTCTATATATGTCCTCTGCCACTGCTCTCCCTACTCTTCTTCTTCCTTTCCTTCTCCTGCTCCCCTCTTCCTCCCTCCCCTGCTGTTTAGTAGTAAAACCTCTGACAGCCACTTTTCTGCCAGGCTATCACATATAAGGTCAGTGTTCCTACATTCCAAAGGTAGGTAAGAATGTGTATGGCCACCAGAGAATTCTGCCAGAACGACTCATTGTGTATATGCAAAATGGTTCACTAATAGTTTACTACTTTAGCAAGAGCAAGTTGCACATCCCCATGGAAAATAAAGGGGTTAGCACACAGCACTCCTCTGATTTGGGGCAAGCTTCCTATGACAAATGGGAAAGCCATACCTACTATAAATCATGTCCTGGCTTTTTATTTCATGGGTATGCAAAGTGATCTTCAGAAAGGGATGGGCATGAAATGAGTTCTTGAAATGTAATGCCATATATATTGGTAGTAAGTATGTACAATCACCTCTAGGTTATTCAGCAATTAGTTATACAAGTGGTAGAGTGTCTGGTCCCCGAGCTTTCCCCCGTAGTTTGTTTACTTGTTTGCTTTTTGGTCTCTATTCCTGGTGATAAGAACTTCCACTAGCAGAAATATAGGATTATGGTTGGGCTTGGCTGCTTACTGCCTCACCTTCCAAACCCAGCCCAAGCTGCAAGGAAATGACCTCATGTCTCAGTTCCCACCTCCGGACCAGCCCCACAGCCTCCTTTGCCAATATGACACTAATGCTGGGGGAAAGAGATCAGCCCTTTCAGATTGGAGCCCTCATAAATTACTGATCTTAAGACTCATCTGGCCTTTTAAGATTCTTTCACACTCAGCTCCCTTTTTCATTTCCCTCAACAGCTTTTCCAAACCTTACTACTTTCCTCAGCCCTTTTACTGTAGTCTAAGCCAGTAGTTCTCAACCTTGGCAACCCATTAAAATCACCCCAGGACCTTTTAATAATCCCAGTCTCTAGGCTGCACCCTGGACCAATTATATTAGTCTCTGGCAGTAGATCTAAGCACCGATATTTTTTAAAGCTTCCTTCTAGTGTACCGCCCAGGATTAGAACCACTGTTTTGAGCAGGTAACTTCACCCCAACTTCATCAGGAAATACGAGGTGATAAAGCCAGCATCTCAAATTCCTGTCCTCTCACAAGCTTTTCTACATTCACCCTCATCCTGTTGTTCATCCCTCTGTGTAGCCTCGGAGGTCGAGGCATCCCTCTCTTTCAGGACACATCAAACTGTGTCCTTTATACTTATGGCTTCCAAGATCTTCCATGACTTGCCCATATCTCTACTCTCTTCCTCTCTACTAGATGTTTTCCTTCATATTATCAGCAAAATTAAGACTTCTCCACCTTGAAAAGGTGTCCCTGGAGCTTGTCATTTCCACATCTCCAGTCTCACATCCCTCCAGTCTCCATTTAGTTTTCTGTGTGCTGGTAACACTCACCGTGAGCACCAAGCTTTCTTAGCTACACGAACTCTTACTTATCTTTCATAATTGGGCTCAGTTGTTACAGCCTCTGTGAAAGGTTCCCAGATTCACTGGCTGGACCAAGACGCACATGTAACATTTTGCACAATCAACTGACATCCTCTATTTGTTTTCTCTCCTTGTCTCTCAAAGTTAACTCCTTGAGGGTAGGAGCCATGTCAATTTTATCTTTGCTAACATCAGCGTCTGGATTTTTGCAGGCATTCACCTGTGCCTGATGAACTGAATTGCAAAACAATTTCCTCCTAGCTTTTTGGACAGAATGATGTGGCTTAACTGGCTATAGGTGAATTTCACTTAACCAAGGACATACACCCCATCCCCACTGCCCACTTTTAGTCCTATGAATAACTGCCATAGAAATTACCTGGGGCAATTATTGGGACATTCTTTTGGACTTCATATAATCCCAAAGAATAATGTCATATTAACTTGTTTAGGATGCATTTTTAAACAAAACCCGTACAAGAATACTCTCATCAGCATTTCCACATATTCTAAGGCCACTGCCCCAAGAATAATGATCATAAGTAATCAGAAGAAATACCAATCAGCAATGTGGCTTTTACTTTACATACAGTTTTAGAAATTAAAATTCAGATCCCGACACAGTCTGCTTTACTTTGGAATCTAGTACCATTTCTTTGCAGAGGCAGAGCCCACTCAAGTAGCTCTGCAAAGCAGCCAGAACAGGCTGGCCCACTACCCTGAACTTTCAGTGGCAGCAGCTCACTTAACTTTTCTCTGTTGCCTTTTGTTTTCCTCTTAAACTCTCCTTCAAAAGCACAGGTTACTCCCCAGTCATACACCAAATGCTCAGCTCCCTCAACAGAGTAGCCAAATCCCTACCCTGCCTGACTAATTAGCTGATAAATCTAAGTAACTCCTCAGCCGTATGGTCCTTCTTTCTGCCAAATTTTATAAAATTCATAGACTGTGTGTACTCAAAAGCACAAGAAAACACCTGTGAGCAATTAACCAAATACCCTTGATTTAGAGGCCTTGGAAATATGGGGATGGCCCTCAGACTGTTGGCACAGTCTATAATTATGTGAGACCACAACCAAATCATCCCAAGGGCCAATTACAGGAGGGGTCATTCTTTCAAATATGACACGATACTGCCTCTAAAAATAATTCAGCCTGTGATTCAGAAAGAAGGATCCTGTATAAGGGTGCTGCTTTAAAGCAACAGCACATAAGAGTTTGGGGAGGGAGTAGTGAGTGCCTCGGGCTATTTCTCTGAAATATGTACATAACCTCGACAAGGGGAAAGGAAACCACCGAAACCAGTTTTAAAAATTCACTAAATTAAAAACTGCGTTTAAAATAATCCACCTGGAAAATGTTGCATATAACTCTTTGTTTCTGTCTGGCCTGGAAACGACATCCACAGAGTTAATAAACCAAGTCTGAAAGCACCAGTGTATCCCATGAGAATGCAAAAATCCATCTCAGAGTAGACAGTTGCTACAGAATTACAAAACAAAAGGTTTGTCTAATTCTTTCTCTTCTTTGCAAAAATAAATTCTTATCACTCTGCGGTTTGTATTGCTTCATATCTCATCTGACTAGAGTATTAAAAATTAAACTTCAGAATGCTGAAGAAAGCCATCTATTTTCAGAGTCAGTCTTAAAAACCCGAAGATCCTAAAAGCAAGAGGTTTTTTTAGTTTATATAGCTTCAGGAGCTACAAGAATACCTAGAAATTGGAAATTCATGTTTATGCATACTTTCCAGGGTAGGGAGGTGGGAAGCACCTATGGCTACATGGCCTAACACAGCAGCCATTACTGCACGTGGCTAGTGAGCATTTGACGTATTGCAGCCTCAGTTAAGGTGGGCTGTAAGTTTAAAATTCCCACTGCATTCTAAAGACTTACAGTGATAAAAGGAATTTTTAAATTTCATTAATAGTTGTTATATTGACTAGTATTGAAATTATAATATTTTGTATGTTTTAGATTAAAGTATGTTATTAAAATTAATCCCACTGGTTTCTTTTTTATGATTTTTTAAAAAAATATGGTTACTAGAAAAACTAAAACTGTAATGTAGCTCACATATTTCGATTGGATGGAAGTGTGTCTGTAACTTTCATCAGTTTTTCAAAGGGCTCTTTCTCTTACAGCGGAGACGGGCCTGTTGAGATGTAAATACTCATCTCACCCTGCAGATTCCATCTCTGTGGGCCTTGGATAGAGCCTAGCACTAGAGGATCTGAGGCAGGCAAGGTTGTCCTTGGCTAACGTTTGGGGACCTGCTGTCATGGAAAACTCTAACATTGCTAGTGTTTTCAGAGATAAAAGTTAACCCACCTACCACTTCACCACTGGCACACAGATTCTGTAATCTCTCTCACTCCCATTTTACTAGTCCACATACCCACAAATCTGAACCATCTTCCAGGATACTCCATCTAAACACTGAATGTATTAGCACTTATCTCACCAATCCTGCATGTTCTATTTGGGTCATGGGCAGCTTTGAATTCCTCCTCTCCTCAAGCCCTTCCCATACCAGCACATGTAAACAGTCATTAAGGCCTATCAGTCTTTCTAATACACCCTTTTGTGCTTTGTCACCATTGCCTGGACTATTGTCATAACCTCTCACCTCACCTCCCTCTCTCCAGATCATCTTCCTCACCACTGCTAGAGTTAATTTTCAAATCCAAATCTGTTTATGTTACTCCCTAGTTCAGATTATATCATAAAGTCCTTATTATAGACAAAAAAAGTCTTCCCTAAACTCTCAATTCACATTTCATCTCCACAATATCCCCCGTATACACCCAGCTACACCAGACATGCAGTCTTCTCTCATGCCTTCACGTCTCTGCACATGTGCTTCCCTCTGCCTGAATTACCTTTTTCTCCCCTTCCCTCTCAAAACCCACATTATCACCATCTCTACTACATCCATCGCCATCTCTACTACATCCGCTTTTGGACTCTCACAGCAATTTGTATATATTTCCTGTATAGCATATATCATATTGTATTGAATTATTTGGCTGTGAGCTCCTCTGAGTTATTCACTTTTTGTCCTTACTGCCTGGTACAGTGCTAAGAACTGTAGGAACTCATTTGATATCCAGAGAAATTCTAAGCACTCTTGTTTCTATAGGTCTTCCAAAAGCATAGTTTTCTAATTTCCCAAGTTAGAGTTTGAAGAACCCTGAGAGATCTTCTCGACTAGTTTCTCATTCTTTGATGAGCTTATTGAGACCTTCAGAGATTCCATGAGGCATCACTGTTGACTGCCTGCTATCTCACTGTCTTCATGATGACTTGTGAAATAGGCATTTCTATTAATACCCATTTTACAAAAGGAAAATAAGGCCTCAGTGAATTTAAGCAATGTGCCCAAGGTCACATAGCTAATTACCTAGCAGGATAACAGTACTCATACTATACTGCTCAGAGTTGTTTGAGTCCTAATAGAGTGATATTTAAAGGCATAAAATCCAGCAACTTTGTAGAATAAGCATCTCTAGTCCATTGTTTTTCAAAGTGTGGTCCTCAGACCAGCAGCACCTGCATTACCTGGGAGCCTGTTAGCAATGCAGATTCTTGGGCCCTACCAGACCTATTGAATTTGAACCTGAATTTTAACTAGATCCCCAGGTGATTTGTGTGTACATATGAAAGAAGTAGTGACTAAAAACAGTGGTTCGCAACCTTGGCTGTACTTTAGAATCACTTGGGAAGATCTTCGAAATTCTGATGCCCACACGCGAGACCCAAGCATCGATAACATTGCCGTGGTGATTCCAATGTGCTTGAAAGCCACAGGAGAAACTGAGACCCTACCACAACCCGATTAGATGTTTATGCAGCCTTCTCGAGTGCCGGAGTTCTTTTTACAAGATCACCCTGTAAATTTCTATGAGAAATTCTCGTAAAACAAGGCAAAGCAAAACAAAACAGAACGACGATGAAAACAAAACAAGACCTGGCAATGCTTTTAAGAAAATTTAAATTTAAAAATTTCTTTAAAGTTTTATTGTGTTTTCTTTCCTGACTCTTTCTAGCCTCTTTTTCTCCCTCTCCCAAGAGATTCTTGGCCTTAATGTTCTCTGGAGAGCGTGCTCAGAGACCACAAACAGTGGGTTTCTTATTTCACAGAGCCAAGAAGCAATGGAGAGACTACTTGAGTTCTTCTCAATAATTTTATTTGTCTTGGCACATTCTCCTACTTTCAGGCCCCCAATCCAGTTCCTCCAATGTGCCTACATGTAGGGAAACCAGTAAATTTTGAAACTCTGGTTCTATCAACGCAATGCCACAATCATAGGTTGAAAGAAAAGCCAAGCTCATATCTATGAACTGTTTTTCCTAATTTTCTTTTCCATGAGTTGATCATTTAAACAACAAACACCTGAGCTAAGTTAGAAGCATTCAGACTCTTAGTCCTGCAGAATGTTTAAACATTTTTAACCCTGGAACCAGGAGGACTTCATACTTTTCTAAAACTAGGACTCGGCATTTGTTTTCCTTTTTTTAGATAAACTAGGATCATAACTACTATGACTATCTTGACTTTTGCAGAGGATTTATAATGGAACACTGGGCACATGGCATTATACTTGATCAGTTAAAAGTGATTTTTAAATTCTTTAATCTTTAATGCCAGCTTTAGAGACTTTAGCCATTCTGGTTCTAATTTCATTCAATGTTTAACCCCAATTTAATATTTGTTTAAAATTTTTAAATGTTTTATTTTATTACTTTTTAAAATTATAAATAATATCATATTCATTTCAAGTGTACAATATAATGATTCAACATATATATACCTTATATACATTTATATTACCACTATAAGTCCAGTAGCTTAAAATTTATTCTAAAAGTTTACATTTTAAACTTTTTACTCTAAGTAGTACAAAAAATTTTAAACAGCTGTCTAGCAATTGCCAATGAGTACAAGCGCTTATCTCTATTTCCTCTTGACAGTCACATTAAAAAATTTTTTTAAAATACCATTAAAAAAATGGGATGTGGGCTATTAGTTAAAGAGAGATTTTCTAGAGAACAGAAAGTGGCTGGAGGATTGGTGGCCTGGAGTAAAGGAGGCTGTGACATTTATGTGTTGACACCTTCTCTCCTAGGACACTACGTCCCTAGGCTGGGGGCTGCCCAGGGATTAAGCTTGTGTGGAGGTCATGGAGGGTGTGATTGCCAGTGTGAGGCATGTCAGAATTTGCACATGTCTGTCTACCTTGATGGCCACTGAAATCTGAGGTTAGCTGTGAGGATGTGAAGCTGGCACCAGAGATGACACATACACCTGGAAGTGGAAGAGCCAGAACTCAACCCTCTATCTGAACATGACATTCCTGCTTAAAACCTCCAGGGGCTTCTCTGCTGCCTCATTTGAGGGACAGGAATGGGCTTCAGAGCCTTTAAGGCCTGAAACTTTATGTATGTATGCATTTTCACCATATTTATGTATGTATAGTTTTCACCATATTTTCAAAAGGGTCCATGTTAGGTGTTTAAGAATCAATAACATAAAGCCCTAATCCTCAACATGACAGGTGAGGCCCTGAGCAGTCCAGACTAATCCACTTCCCTGGAACCTCGCCTCCTACATCCCTCTCCCCATCCGCCACACTCAGTGAGCACTAGGTTCTAGACACAGAACTTCTCACTGGTCTCAAATGGGCCATAAGCCCTTTACTTTAATGCACCTTGGTGGTGTCATTGTTCACGTGCTGGTCTCTTCCACTTGTCAGTGAAATCTTGAAGGAACAGACCATGTCCCTCACCACCCCAAACCATAACCTGCAGTAGCTGACAATAATATTGATGCAATGAGTGAGGGAATGAATGACTGCTTATCAGCTTGGCTAATCACCTCTGGATCTTATGGAGAATCTGACTCTGAGAGGCTGGAATATTCATAACTGGGTTACCTGCTCAGATTGTTAGAATCTGTTCTGGTCCAAATGTACATTCCTGGATGATTTCTATTTATATTCGAAGAATCACTATGAGAAAAAGAAGACTCAGAACAAGAAAGGAGGCTTGGAAATTAAAAAATATAATTGATGACAAAAAATTCAATAGGAAGTTTAGAAGAGAGAATTGCAGAAATCTTCTAGAAAGTAGAGAAACCACTGCAAGGCTGCGTGCATGTCCCTCCTTAATATGCCTTCTCACCAGAGTATGTATTTGTTACCCTGATTGTAACAGTCAGGTTACTGATCTCTGACCCCCAACAGACTGGGCTTTCTTCAGAGCTGGGACTGTGTCTCTTTCTACCCTATCATTTATCATGGTGCTTGGCAAATAGTAAGCACTAACATGCATCTGCATTGAAAGAATGAATGATGAACATATGAATGAGTGAAGGTAAGTTTCAGTTGGGTTTGGGGTTGAGACAAAGCTCTGTGGGTTTATAGACAAGGAGAGTGTGGGTAAATCTCAGAGAGCATGTCCTAGGAACAAGCCAGGCTGGAGGCAGCAGGCAGGTTCCCACTGTATAGCAAGCTTGCCTGAAAAGGGAAGGGTGACTCTCTGGGCAGATACAAGTGGGTGGAGCCAACAAGAAAAATTCTATGAGAAGGAAGGGGTGGGGGAAGCTCACTCAGCACTTATTTCTTGAGGAATTACTACATGCCAGGCACTGTGTCAAGGATTTTTCATGTATTCACTCACTTGGGCTTACCCAAAAATCCCATAAATAGCTATACTTTTTACTATATCTATTTTCTAAGTGAGTAAGATAAGGTGTATAGATAGTAAGTATCTGAATCAGAGTTCCAGAGCTAAAAAGTGATGGAACGGGGATGAGAAAAAAAAAAAAGTCTGATCACAGCTGTGTTGTTTTGATCACTAGGCACAGGTTCCCTTGTGCCTGGGCTGGCCATGCTGGGAGCCTGGAGTGCTCTCTGCAAATCGTGGCTCTCGGGCCTGAAAGAGCCGTGGCTGATCCCTTCCCCAGATTGCCACAGTCTCCCTTTCCCAGAAAATGCTGTGTGGGAGAGTAAATAGCTGGGTTTGGGGTATAATGGTTTTCTTCTGTTTGTGTTACTGGATTTGATGCACAGGAAACTGCCCAGAACCTCAAATAATTACAGTAAGACGACTCTGCTTCCTTCACGTGGCCGCAGCAGACAAGCAGGAGCCCAGAAACGCGGCAAAGTGAGTGCTGTAACTGTAAGATGGGAAAAGCCAGGAGCTCACGATTGGGACTTTCTGACAGAACCACAAGAACAGCGTGGCACTTGGCAGATGTGGGGGAAGAGCCACCCCTTGCAGGTCACTGACTTGTTTCTTATAAAAATCACATAATAAAAAAGGCCATTAAGATATGCAACTAAGTGAGGAAAATGGCAGGCTGTAAGACAATGCATGTAGTAGGGTGACATTTCTCAAGAAAAAACCCCACCAGACAGTCTACAGTCTGAAAGACCATGCGCTACCTGCCAACAGTGGCTATCTCTAAGGACGGGGCCACATATGGGGGAGACATTTGCTTAACCTATACTTTTCACAATATTATAATAACCATGTATCATTAGGAAATGAAAAATAGTAGAATAAATAAAAATAAATTGGTCAAAAAGAAAAAAAAAAGCAAGTGAAAAATGAACCCTGTTGCTTCTTGTCAGTCAGGATTCGAATCGGTGCTTCAATGGTAGTGTCAGTTCCTTTTCTGGTTGTCATAACCATGCCCCAGGTGCCCGCGAAATTTAAAACTGGATGCATAATGCCCTTTCCGCTGCAAGGTGCCTCCAAAGCACTGATGCTTTCATTGTTTTGAGCCAGAAGAAAGCAGTAAGACCATATGGTCTAACATTTTTATAGATGAAAAAGGGAAGTCATTTCCTTCCTCTGTCCTCCCCACTTTCCCCAACTTCAGCCTCCTCGCTTTTCAGCATTCCTTTCAGAGACTCAATCCTAGAGCTACCTGCACAGGAATAAGTCATGGACCGAGCCCAGGATCACTGAGATATTAGCTCGAGGCCAGCGTATTGTCAGGGCAGAGGCTGTGGGAAAGGACTAGGGGCAAGACAGTTCTTTGAAAAGGGCCTGCGTAGTGCTCACCTAGTGTGTGCATGTGTGTGTAAGCGTGTATGTATGAGTGTTTATCTGTATGGGTTTCTGAGTGCTTGCATGTTCAAATGCATATTACTGAATGTGCACGAGTCTGCATGTGTATGTGTGAGTGTGAATGTGAATAATGTGCATGGGATGTGAGGATCTTCTTTGCTCCAAGCCAGGAGGAACCCCAGGAGGCATTGCCAGGTGCTTGATGACCCGATGCCACCATTCTTGATTCCGCAGAGAATTTCCAGGCACTTCACTACAATTCAAGCATGTGGCAGGGGATGGTCCTTACCTTATCCTAAAAGGAACACACTTTTCCCAGCCTCTGGAAACTGGTCCATCTTACTTCTGGCTATACTGTCAATTTTCAATTAAGTCTCCAAATACTATGACTCTCTGGAGACAACAGCATGGAAAATGGGTAAGTAATAGTCACCCAGGAGTGGCTCAGAATATGTACCTTCAACAGTGGGGAGGACACAAGTTCAGAGACTCAG
The DNA here is from genome assembly GCA_030015415.1 of Cynopterus sphinx. NCBI lineage: Eukaryota > Metazoa > Chordata > Mammalia > Chiroptera > Pteropodidae > Cynopterus > Cynopterus sphinx. Next base: position 108,626,160 of record CM057384.1, on the reverse strand, counting down.
CAGTTCTAGTTCCTCCTGACCACACACTTTAATTCCCTTTACAGATGAATAAACTATTTTGTGATTCTAGGTGCCTTCCCTTATAATAGGTCTCAAAAAATATAATATAAACCACATCACACTACCAATCACTGCAAGGTACACATACCACCTCTAATTATAGCAGGGGACGGCGGCAGCTATAGAAAAGGCCCTATCTTAGATTCTATAGAAAGTAAATTCTCTGTAGTGTTGGTCTATGGGTACCTTTTCCTGCAGATGGAGGCATGACACCTTACTGGATTGCCTTTTACAATATGATATATATTCTCTTTCTGAGTCCTGAAGAGATTTGAAGGCAGAATATACATATTTAAATAGAACATATATCTTTTAGAGTAAGATATAAGCAGGGTAATTATGTAGACTGTAAATACTTCAGGCATAAACACATTAAGAAAATGATTTACTTCTTTTGTTTGATGTAGCAAAGGCCTGCCTGATGGAGCAAAGGCCTGCCTATTTTAGAAAAATAGTGTTTTTCAAAAATTGAAATAAATATCATAATGCAAATTTATGTAAAGGAACCAGCAGAGAAGTAAACAGTACAGAAAAAGTAGCAACTGTGTAATGCATTAGATAGATGGCAAGGCGGGGGAGGGAATGCAGCGAACTTCATGAATAGATGGTTGTGTTTTGGTTCTGGTTTTGTTTTACCCCTCACGTATCTTGAGAGGGCAGCCCACATATGCCATTGACACGTCAAGGATGAAATCATCCTTGTCAATAGTAAGCAATGTCTCAGAAATTGGGAATGTATGATTATGGATAGGGTCTGGGAGAATGAAATAAAGGTAGAAAATAAACTTTCAGAGCCGTGTTCCAAAGAAAATGAGAATACGGCTCTCGGCACAGTTTCATCTTAGCATTATCCTGCCCAAGGGCTGCTCCTTGGTGTTTGCTGAAAGAAATACAATGGGCCATAGAATCTTCTCTTCACCTCTTCCCACGACTGTAAGCTCTTAGTATCTAGTCCTCTCACTTACATTTTTACATGACTTTTTATCCTGGCTCAATCATATTCAATCATTTCCTTAAAATATGATTATTTTAACAGGATTTTAGTAATAACCTTCCTTCTTGCTAACCCTGAGTGTGCAATCATTTCTTGGAATGCTAATCACTTGAACTAGAAAGTGTGCTGGACACACAAATGATGGATTGTTCAATGCCTCTCACCAAAGTCATCTCTCTAAACACATGGTAAGAAACCACAGCTTGCTCTGGAGCTGAGTATGTCTTATGCAGCGTGGGATGCCCAATGCTTTTCACATAACAGATACTCATAACTATTAAACTAAATTGTGAACTGCTGAAACAACTTTCCTTGAGGACCTGTACTATTGCACATGTACCTAGCAACTTCCCAACCCGACCTCCAGCAATCTAGCTGTCTTCAACTACCATAGGTAATAGTGGGAGCTTTCTCACCAAATGACAAAACCAATAGACAAACCACTCTGTTCTCTGGTCTTCAGAAGAGGTGGCATTCTCGTCCCCTCACTGCTGTCTCATTCACTTTCCCCTACTCCTTGCTCCATACATTTCACTTTTAGGCATGTTTTCTTTTTTTTTTTTTCTTTCTCCAAGAGAAATTGCCATAGAAGGCAGAACATCTTCATAGCAAATATTCTTCATGAAATATTGTTGGAAACTGTCAGTATTTTTTAATGCTTCTGTGCCTGTCACCACACCAGTTGTTAGTTGTTTTGTATACATTATCTTATTTAATGCTTAAAAAATCCCTTAGAAGATATTCCTTTCCTTACTTGAAAACTTGGAAAACGGAGGCTCAGGGAGAGTGAGCAGTTCACTCCAGATTGTATAACTAGTGACTGACAGCCTTGGTTCTGGACCTACAGCGGACAGTTTCAGCTGAGGCCCTTGTTCCACTCTTTCCCAGGAGAATTCCCTTTTTCCCCTAGAGAAGGATGAACAATGCCTAATGTATTATAGTTTTGTTCTATTTTCTTATTCATCTTTAGTATTAGAGGAAAAAGGGTTTTTCATTATATGTTTTTATTTTTAATAAAAGTAATATTTGTTCACTTAAAACCATTTAGGAAATCTAGAGAAGAAAAAAGAAAAAAATTAACTGTAAGCCCATCACACAGATATAAAGTATCTAAATCTTTTTATGAATCTTTGAAGATATTCTGGGTTATAAATCTTTTATGGGTTCATGCTATACAAAGAGATAATTTTGAAAACATAGTTTTATGCTGATAAATGGTTCCAAGGCATTTGATTGTGAAAATGAACCATACTTTAACCAAAACCTCAAGGTGTGCACTTGTTTGTGTGTGTGCGCACACACACATGTGTGTTTTAACAATTTTGAGATAAACATCTCTGTACTATCTCTGAACATTCTAACATTCTTCAAAAAGCAATAAACATTCTTTGCTTATTTTATGAATGGTAAAAAGGTATCACCCTAAATTATTAAAGCTAAAGATAAACGAACAAAAAAATTTTTCTCTAAATTGGGGCTCCACAGACTTTGCTTATATAGAGGCAGATAGTAAATATTTTGGGTTTGCAGGACATGTGGTCTCTGTTGCAGTTAGTCAGCTCTGCCACTACAGCATGAAAACAGCCATAGACAATATGTAAATGAATTGGCATGGCGGTGTGTCAACGAAACTAGTTATAGATACTGAAATTTGAATTTTGTGTAATTTCTGTGTGTCATAAAATAGTATTTTTCTCTTGATTTTTTTTCCCTACCATTTAAACACATAAAAATTACCCTTAGCCTGTGAGTCACATGGAAACAGGTGACAGGCTATAGTTTGCCCACCCTTGCTCTAGATCATCCATTCATATTTAGAGCACGTCATCAGAGGCACAGACCAAGTTATAGAATCACTGAGAATTCTCTTTTCAAGCCTTCTTTCTTCTGGTCACCCTCCCTGAGTGTTCTACATTTTCCTTCCATTTTCTTTAGTTAATTTTCTTTCTGGGAGCATCTGAATATCTGACCAAAGTAATTTACACTAAGGAGCGACTGGGCACGGACCAGTCTTCCTTCCCCCTGAGAATTTCATTTAAAAGAACATGCACAGATGTAGCTAACTGGATGTTGAAAAAGACATTTTTGAGTAGCGGGATATTATCTAGTTCTTCATTCAGAAAGTTGATTTTGGTGCTGTGAGACTTTCCAGGAAGGCTAAGATGAGTTGTCTACTGGGCAATTACTATCTAATTGGGGAGGCAGGGCAAGGAAAATTTTAAAAAATTAAATCAGAGGTTATTAACTGTAAAGAAAGTAATAAAGAACTTAAATGATTAAGCTATGATGGAGACTATTATAAGTGCCTGATGGTAGAGGTATTCAGCCCAAGTATTTGGGGGCATTTCTCTGTATATTGGTGGGCACAGAACCTTACATTTTGCCTTTTGTAGATAATGACTTCACATTGTTCTCAGGGGCGCAAGGCTTTTATCTAGTTGGAATCCCTACTTTATGGATTTACTTGTGCTGTTGTATGCATAGACGATTTTTTTTAAGATTTTTAAAAATTATTATTATTAAGTAGCAACCCAAGCTTGGAAGCCTTTCTTGAGCCTTTTGTTAAATTCCTAGAGATTTGTAAAACTCCAAACAAATGCATTCATGAGTCCCTTAGTGGCTATGCCTGGGAATTTCAGCACTAACTCTAAGGCAATCATTGGAAAAGCAAGGGGAATAGGGCAACGTGTGTCTATGTGAAAACATTTCTTACAAAGGTCTCCTCAAACCAAAGAGGTAGAGGAAGGTAGGTTACCTAGACTGAAGTCACAAGAATCTACTTTCCTGAAAGATGCTAAAAAACAAGTTTAGACGGGCAGGAAGACAGCGAGTTTTCCCTTTCAGTAATGTTTGCTTGTCATCCACCCAACCCTGGCCAGAGGTTCCAAAGGCCAGAGTTCAGCTCTGCCTAGAGCACAGGGAGGCTTTGCAGTGGTTTGCTCAGGAAACACCAGGAGAAGCCCCAGGGCTAGGAGGGGTAGCTTGAGGTTCAGCATCTGGGCATGACATCACTTCTGAAAGTAAATGGTGAAAAATGCACCTACGCTCTAAGTTCTAAAAATTGCTGCCCAGATGTCCTTTTTAAAGAATCACTCAATTTTCATTTCAATGACAAGTGCTAATAGGTCATTAAAATAATATGCATATTACTAATGCATGCTGTTGGCAAGTGCTGCTTACTGGGAGCCCTTGACATTGTCTTCCTGTAAAGACCATGGTTCCACTTCATCTGGCTCCCTGCCTCTGGCAATGGCCAGGGTTTAATGGTTCAGAGAAAGGCAAATGCCTCGCTAATTAAAATCTGTACTTTTAAAAACATTTTTCTCTCATATTGTCAAAGTTGACTGGGTACAACTTTCTTTGAGAAAGTCAAAAATAAATTCTGAGCTTAGATGTTGTAGATAAAATTGCTGTCTTAAATTCTATATTGGAGAAAAATAAAGGCTTATCATGGAAATTATTTAACTGTAACTGGGGGTATAGGTTTGATGCTATTATTAACCTTTACAAATGGATGTGTCAGGAACTACAAAGAAAGATGCAGAATTTGGTGGCCAAATGCCAGCGTGGTTATATACCCACAGTGAACCCAAATACCCACAATGAACTCTTCTCCCTTTGGTAATTGTAATTTTACATTCGTTTCTAGCCTGTCTCACCTTAGTTGTAGAGCTCTGCAAGAGTCAAATGGATCTCAGGTATCAACTGTAGGGGAGTAGTCCAGATCCACATCGATAAATAAATGTCACAATTACTGGTGCTCTTCTGAAATGTTACTGAATGAAGCAAAAATTAGACCCCTGGGCCTAACTGGATATCTTATTTTGCTATGCACTATAATAACTCTGTCTGATTTTAAGTAACTCATTCCCTTTGGCAAGTCAACAGAGATCTTGAGGTAAGAAAGGAGAAAAAAATACAAAGTGTCTTGTTAATACCTTTCTTAGAGAAAAGTGAGAATGTGGTAGTTTTTAAAAATAAGCACTATAACAATGTCATTTTGAATTTATAAAGTACAGGGGTTTTCAGATTTAGGATGTCAATTTTTCTGACTTTTGCTTTTCGGTGAAAATAGTCAGGAATCTGTGTGATGGTTGGAGATGAGGCCAGCCTTGAGAGCTAAAATGGTGACCGTAACTCTTGGCTCCCTCTCCAAAGCCCGAGGACCTAGGAGTCACTCAGACATGAGACTAGACTCCAAAGAGAAGCATGCTCAGAGAAGTAAGAGGGTCTCAAGGGTGTCGGCTTCAGATTTAACAAAGAGAATTTTACCTGGGAGGTCATTTGTCATTCAGAACATGACTACCAAGCTCGAAGAAAAGATACCAAGAGGAAGCTTCTACCTGACTTGGAAGGGTGAAATGGGTGAAGGGACCAATGCTATGAAGACAGATGGTAACTAGGCTTACGGCGGTGAACACTATGCAGCATATACAAATATCAAATTATAACACTGTATGCCTGAAATACATACAGTCTTGCATGTCAATTTTACCACAATAAAAAAAAGTAAGGCAATGAGATATGACAACAAGCAAGTGAGGCTGACTTCCACCTCATCTCATACCCTGAGCACTTGTCGCATTAGTGCTTAGACTTCATGTGCTTCCGCAGTCAGCATGAAGTGGGGAGATGAAGATTTGGCTCTTGGGGTCTCTTTCTGTGTCTGTGGCTACAGATTATAATGTTGATTTCTGTTTGTTTTGGTTTGGTCTGATTGTTTTCTTTTTGCTTTTCTTCCTCTCCACAGCAAAACTATTTTTCTCACACTTTTTGTTTTTAGTTTTTTATTTGTCAAAGAAGACACAAATGAAGAGCTGAAGGAAATTCAAAATGAGAGTTTTCCACCGGAAGAGGAGGGGATGACATAAAGGAGCTCTTTCCTTTTCTCCAAACTTTATATTAATACTAACAGCAAAGGTCTGGAAGAGCAGCCACTTGTTTTCAGGGCCATCTTTGTTTCCAGACCTCTTTCTCTTTGCACACTGTTCTCCAAAATTGTCCCCAGGTTCAATGGCACAGTGGCATTGGGAAGCTGGCCTCCTCCCTCAAAGACCACTCAATACTCTCAGTAGCCTTGCAAGCTGGGTCCTTCAAATTAGAAGGAAATCGGAGTTCATCTGGTCTGGAAATCTCTACCCCTTTATTAACAACTCAGACTTAACACTTGTAGAATATTTACTATGTACTAAGAAATGTTCTAAGTATCTTACATATGTTAACTCATTTGTTCCCCACACAGCCTTATGAAGTCGGCATTATTATTCCCATTTTACAGATGAAGAAACTGAGGCAAAGAGAGTTTTAGTAGCTTAGCCAAGATGGCCCCTGGAGGTGTCCGAGGGTGCCATTCCTATTTACACAGTCCATGTTCTAGTCAGGTTTGCTGCCTATGCCCTACATCTTCTGTCTCGTGCTTCTGCTCACTCTTATTCTCTTTGCCTGGAAAATCACCTCACCTGGCCCTTGCCCCACAATCGGTATTGGGCAATATTGACTGCCTTCAGCTAGAGTCAATATCATTCTGAAATAGCAAAGTATTTTAGTTGTGCTGTGTGGCATGTGATATGTTCCGTCCTGTATCCTAATGACTTATATCTTTAAAACTATAATGTAAACACTAAAGTATGCTGCGTATCTGATTTCTTTCGGTATTCTGACATTACCTCGCTTATGCCTTGGCACAATATCTGTTGCAGTATTTATCACCTGTCAAGAAAAATGCCTGAATGAATATGCACACAACAGGTTACAGTACTTGGTGAACCAATGTTCTCTTTTGTGTACTGTAATTAGGCTCACTGGCTATATTAAATGCACATTTTAAAAAGAAATATTTACACATCAGTCAAATGCTGTGCACTTTTTTTTCCTGAGGGGGAAAGCATCTGTGTAGTGTACAAACCTGCAACAACAGAACAAAAAATCTGATGACTCCCATGAATACATACAGGTACTGCCTTCCCAGATGAACCAGGGGTCACATTGCTTCTCAACATTCTCTTGTGTGAAAGAAAGCATTCCTGTCTGGACTCTGCTCTACTATTACCCTTTCGGGGCCCATCAACTTTTGAACCAGAGCAGTGGGGCTCTGCTCAGGGTGACTCTCCCGTCCACCAACATGCCCACATGGCAAGTCATGTTCTCAGGCCATGGAAGCATCATTGCTTAACTATGAATCTTGGGCTCGGCCACAGCTCAGGCCACTACCCTCAGAGTGCAAAACAAATCCACCTTTGTAGAAAGTAGTGCATTTAAGAAGTCAGTATTGATGACAGTATCTTCAGCCACAAGGGTAACTTATGAAGGAGTCTACATCTCTTACGTGAGCAACAGGAGAAGGCAATCAGGCAGCAAGAGGGGCACATATAAAATATTTTGATCTAAAAATTTGCACAATCTTATATAGTAGGTATCAGTTTAAAAGAGACATTTAAATCACCTCCCAACCCCAGACTTATACTGTTGGCCAATATTCATTGAAATCAATAAAGTCAGGGTTTTTGATGCTGGCTATGCATCAGACTGCCTGTGGGATTTCAAACACACACACACACACACACACACACACACACACACACACACACACACACACAGACCAGGCTCTCTCCCTGAAATTCCACAATTTAAAAAAGCTGCATATTCTGATGTGAAATGTGAAGTCTGGTTTGAGAATTACTGTGACAAAAGAAGAACAAAAATAATGAGCAATTCTCAGTCTCAAGCCTTGTCTCTTGCTGTTGCTGCCTTTTAATAAAAAGGGTGAGAGAGGAACATCAGTAAGAACATTAGTTCCGCAAGTGACAAGACATAATACTTCATAGCTACAGAAAACAGCGGGTGGTTATGATTTCGACACCAGTAGGAAGAAAACATTTTTCACAAGTACAAACCAAAAACACATAGAAAACTCTGCAAACTCTAAAAAAGAGGCATCATAAATTCAAGCTCGTGGAACTTATATTTCATTCATATTCAAATACCATTAATTAATGATGGCAATGTTTTAGCATTAAAATAAAATCAGAACGATAGAGACCCATAATTGCCTAAGACTCTAAGGAAAGCAAGCTGTTTATTTAACAAACCGTAGTCTAAACTAAATGGAAAAGTTACTGCTTTCTATTCTATAGCATGGAATTGATCTACAGTATTATCTCCAACTCACTCTGAGTAACTAACTGCCTTTTCTAGGCCTTCTCCTTGCCTTCTTCGATTTGGCAGATACGGCGGGATTTGATGCTTCAGGGATCGATCACCTGATGACGTGCTCTCTAAATATCCTTTTCCTTTCTGACAGCTTACTGAAGGGGTGAATCTTCATTCTGTTAAAGATTCTTTCATTTTTCTGTTCAACCTGGAAGCAGGTTTTGTTCTTATCCTTTCTAATATAATCAAAATCTAATCTATCAGTCTCATGTTCCATTATTCCAGAGCATCCTGTTTCCCAATCTCTGTTAAGAGAAAGCTAAAGTGTTCTATAAACTAATCTGGAGAAATAGTAGCTAATCCCAATATAGATTGGATTTCTAGGGCACACATTTGAGTTCAGAGGATCTTCTGGCAATAGTACCTGAGCTTAAAATGATAACTCTAAAAGGTAGAACTTCAGGCACTCAGAGTGAGGGCACTGATATAGCTTTGACAAGCTAGGTCTTTTAAACCTCTCAAGACATATTGTATAAGTATCTACTTTGTCTGCCTATTCCACGACCCCTGGTTTATTGGTCAATGTGGACTCCAGGGATAAAATGGGGAAAGGAATACCAAGGCTGTGAAAATACCCACAAACTCCCTCTTCTGGTTTCCAGCACAGTTCAGGACTCTTTCCTTCTTCTGTTGAGGCTGTATTTGTTAGTCAGCCCATCCAGCTCTTTCTCTCATATGCAAGTTCTGGTGGTTTTCCTGACAGCATCTTCTCCAAAGGAAGTAATCAAAATTCAAAATGGTCAATTTTGCTTTGGCTTAACAGGTCTGACCAAAGTTCTGCCACCTGTACTTAGCAGGGGCCCTTCCTGCCCTATTTCCAATTTCCAGGTGTTATAGGGAGTTGGATTTCTGCTCTGGAAGAGATTAAAACGTGTTCATTTCCTGTGCTTAGTCTCTGGAAGAGGTCCAAGAAATGACCTGAGTTCACCCAGGTTCCATCGACTATTAATTCTGGTATTTTCATTTCATATGATTTTGCTGAACTCCAAAGTACACCTGTGTATGCCAGGCCATTTGGTCCAATCTTTGGTTCAGAAAGTATGCACATTCGATTCTCGGGAAGGAGAAATGGAAATTCTGTGGAGGTAGGCTTCATAAATGTACATAGAACATATTTCAAACTGTAATCTTAAATTTTGTACTTAAAATATTATCAAATAAGCATTCTGGTATCCAGAAGTGGAAGTCGGGTTTTACTTAGATTCTTCTCTTTGGGAATGAAGCCCACAAGCTCCAGCAAGCAGGGCAGACAGAATCAGAACTGGACTTGCCGTTTGAAAGCGAGTTTACGCTGTCTGGCACATTTGTGTGCCGACTATAGCCTCCCTTGGTTAGGGCAAGGACTTGGAGAAAGACCCTTGAGAGGCACTTGAATTTATGTGCAGCAGCCAACTGTTGGCTGGTACTGACAGAACGCTGCAAACAGTCATTTAATTCCAGCTTTGACAGGTACAATTTAGTAAGCCTGCAAGGAGGGAGATATTTATTAAAAAGGTTGTGGGTAGGGTTGGAGGCTAAAAATTCTAGATAAATTTTGAAATCATAATTTATTTGTCTTTGCTTTCACTTGTTCACACTCTTCAGGGAAAGGTGAATAATAAGTCCCAGAAGGAAGACAGAGTCTTTCTTTGGCTGGGTTAGACGCTACATTACAAAAACCTTCTCTCTGCCAGAAGGGAGAATCCAGAGCTGTTAGTTGGAAGCTTGAGAAATCCCTCTGCTTGCTCTCCTCTGCTCAGGTCACATCCCTCCGGAGGACAGGCCTCAGCTATGTCTCACTAGGCTGATTGCAATGCAATGAGCTGTAAGTGAAATATCAGGATACCATGAAAAATAAAAAGGTGGTTTAGGTAATACCACCAAATGCATTGTGTACTAAACTGAGTGACAAAAATGGCTTTATACTCCTGCCATCTCGACCTACACCTCAAATCCTTCAGCTCCCACACCTCAACCTGTGCTGACCCAGAGAGTCAATCTGTAAAAAACGTGAGGTTCTACAATGAGGAATACACAGATCTTGTTTTTCATTGCACTTCATATATTTTTAACAAAGGACATGCATTTTAAATAACCACTTGTGAGATATTTTAATTTTTAATGAATAATATTAAAGAAACAGAAATTGTGGTTTTCGTCACAATCATAACTTGGCTTCTATATGTATATATAGATAAGCAAGATTTAACCCCATTTGTTGTAATCCCAAGAAATGTGTCAAGACTGTAAGGTTGAATTACAGTTACTATGGAAACCAAAAATGTAGCCATCATGATTTAGGGGTTTCTATACTCTCAACTATTATGTTGTTTGAAGAAGAAAATTTAATTTTTAATTAAAGGAGCAAACACAAATAATTTTATATGAAATTTCTTAAAATGTGCTCAAATGTCATCTAATGTGTTCTTTGCTGCTTTGGAAAATTTTTCCCAAGCAACTACTGGCAGGTGTTTGGAAGATGAGTTAGAAATATTTATTGATCACTTATGTATACAGAACACATAATAGATACTTCAGGAAATGGGAGAGATAGCACATTAAATACACTATCTCTAATTTTGTTTGTGTCCTTTCTCTTTTTGACTCATGAGACTTGGTAGGCTAAATGCACTGTCTCTATACATAAGACATTTCAATCGAGTTGAGATCACTAAAAGAAATCACAGACAATCACCCAGATGCCTGTGTAGAATTACATATCGGCAACGAGGCATCTTAGTTATATTTTGGCTGCGGGGCCCTGAGTCAAGAACAGAGAGGGCCCATCAAGGGTGTTTCATACTCTTAATGGAGCTGAATTTTAAACCAAATTTTCTGGTAAATAATTTCTTCTATGATTATAAAAGTAATATACGCTAATTGTAGAACAATTTGAAAATACTGAAATTTTCAGAGGAAAAAATTAAAATTAGCTGTAAGTCTAATACCCATGTTAATTTTATGTGTATTTTCACCAACTCATTTTTTTTCTATAAAGATCCAGGTACAGGCAGTTGTCACTTTGCATGAGAGTGTGTGACTGTAAAAATGACCATGAAACTATGCAAAGTTATTTTAATAATCACTTGGAAAAATTCAGTTGTTCCATGACTTTTAAAATTTCTTATCAAAACATTAAAGACTTTTACTATTGGCTATAAATATATAGGGGAACAGAAAATAGTAAAATTAATATTTAGTACTCTAATTTAAAATATTAGAAACACTAAAATTTAAAGTCTTTCATTTTTTTGTAAAAACTGAACAAAAGTAGTTTGAGCAGAGCTTGTCTATTTTTCATGGTATAAATTATGATATGGAGCAATCATTTTTTTCTTGGCTTTGGCAAATTATCACACTCCTTTCTGAGTTAGGATCAGATTCTGACATCTTATCCTTTGTACTTTCGATGATGTGAAATATCACGGAGAGTTCCTTTAATGCAGTTTTTTGTTTTTTTTCGTTTTGTCAGAATGACTTCCTCTGGGACATTTCTATCCTTTCCATCATAACTACTTTCCTCACTTATATCAGTTTTTCCTTTTCCAAGTCCCTCTGGTTCCATATCTAAAGTCTCTCAAATGACAGCAGTGTCAACATCCTACTATCAGCTACTTCTATAATTCCATTTATATAAATCATTCAAATTTTACTTTCACCATTATCACTTTTCATTTCTTTGCCATACTTTCATTATCATTGACCAATTTACTCTTTCGAGTATCTATTTTTTAAAAATGTCATGTGGGTTTATCACTGGGAAACAAGGAAGCAACACAACCACACACTGCTGTTTGTGAGTGAACTGAATAACAGATGTTAACAGATGTTATTCAGTTCGGAGCCCAATGGCAGGCTGATCTGGAAGGAAGTGATGTGATTGGCTACTGATGATAATACGCATCTGTCATTTACATAGTGATTTGTAAATTGTATTGCTAGCAATTAAGTTTTACTTTATGCAATTACTCGTAATTAATATATTAGGGTAACGAAAATTTGAACTGTGTTGTTGAGTGATTTTTGTTGTTTAATGCATGGTAACTGAAATTCATGCAACTCAAGCTTGTGCAAAGCCTGGACTGTCTGAACATATATACTTTTCAAAAATTCTTTCTTTTACAAAGCTGAGGTCATGAATATAATTTTGTACCTTGGTTTATTTTATTTTACTTAGCATTATACCATGAGATATTAAGTAGTCTCCAATAATATTGTAGTATAATGTTAGTAATTTGGGAAAATACTAGGGGAATAGTAAAATGAGAGCTATAGATTGGCTAGAGGTGAGCTGCTTCCTAGTGAGAAGTAGCATGGGAAAGACACAGATGTATGTTGTTATGTTGAGAAGATTAATTTGGCTGGAATATAGGATCTATATTAAAATAAAAATGAAAGTAACACAGAAAATCTATTTTTCCATGCTATAAGAATAATAATAGTGATAGCTAACATTATTGAGCACCTACTAAATTCTGTGTACTTTTCAGGCATTATCTCACTTAATCTTCAAATCTTAATCACTGTCATCCCCATTACACATGAGGACACTGGAGTTCAGAGGTCACTGAGTTCACTCAGGTCACACAGCTATTGTGGCAGGGAAACCCAGATCTACGTGGTCCCGCCCCAGACTGCTCTACAACACACTGCCTCACAAAAGCACTTTTCAGTTTACATAATTTTTGTATGTGTCAATACCAGGTGTGCAGTTGGGCGGATGATACCAGGCTTCCGAAGTGGGTGGTGGGCTGAAACCTAGCCTATGCCAATACCCAAGCTGGAACCATCAGCCTGCATACTTCCAGAAGGGGTGTTTTTTTTTTTAAATTAGTACAAAGGTGCAATGTGGTCTAGTTCTGGTCCTGATCAAATGACTGATTCTCACCACAACCCTCAGAATTTACAGAGTCGTTAAGATTACTCCAAATTTGTGCTAAAAATAAAACCCTGAGGCTCATATTGGGTAAGTGATTAATCTAAGGTGAGAAATGAATTGGTGAGATAAAGATGCATTTAAGGAAAGGACTCGATTCTAGGCTGAGCAGGTTTCATTTGCTTCGAAAGGCAATTGGGGATTTTGAGACATTTATAAATCAGGCTACACATTTGATTTGGATGGAGTAAAATGGTAAGTTACAGCCGTCCACCCAGAATAGATTTCCCTGGGCAGCTTGATGTCTAAATCATTTCTTCTCCAGAATTTTGGTTCCTTCCTAAATTTGGATCAGACATTTGGCGATGCCTCGACTTCCCTCGAAGGGTAAATATATACAATAACCAGGATTTAAAAAGAATGAGTGTGAAAGCAAATTTCCCTTCACCTCACTGCCTTTTGTAATTGAATTTTTCAGACCTTTCTGAATCAGAGAGTTGTAATTAATGTGGTTACTATCTGGAGAGTATCCAGGCCTAGGATTATTCTGAGTGCTTCTGAGCCATACTGTCTATACTCTTGCTTTACAAAGAAATGTTGCTACAAAAATTAGATCCTTCAGAATTTTTCATTTATTCTGGGATTTACAAGCTTTACAAGAATTCTTATAAGAAAAACGTCTGGGTATGAACCAACTCATGAAGGACAGCCAAATGGTTAGTAGACCTAGAAATGATATTTGAAAAACAGGTCTCTGGTCAAATGTTTTGAAAATTCTCGGTACTAAACCTCTTCTTTGGAGTGTCACAATACTCAGAGAGTCCTTCCTTGTAGGTGAAAAACATTCTCAGTTTTTACAAACTTATTGTTTTCCACCTACTTAGCTAAGGTGGGAAATTCAACATTAACAAAGCCTTCTTCATTTTTCTCATTTATTATTTATTAATAGTCCTAGGAACTAGCATTGTATACAACTGTTTTAAGAAATGCTGGACCATGCCCATGAACAAATTTGGGTATGAATAGTTACTTCTCTATTTAAAACTCAGCTATTTCCCATCCCTGAGCACAGGACTGGAGGGGTAGTGACAGGAAACAGATGAAGAATAGCGAACCTCTCCTTACTCAGGAAGGCAACAGCAGCTTTCAAACCTCAGTGGTGTTTTGTGTGTTTGAAATGGGGAGTGTGAGGCCAAGCAGATGGGGCTCTGTTCTCTCTTACTCTTCAGCCAGAACAGCTGTTTTATCTGCTTTAGATATTAAGATTTCTTGCAAGGTTTTATTGGGGGAAAAAAAGATTCCTTTAGCAAAACAAAACAAAACAAAACAAAATTTAAAAACCAACAATAAAAAGCAGGACAAAATGTGTAGTAGTACTTTACAATGCATACATGAAGCAAAAATCTAGAAGTAATAAATACTTTCTATTATCCTCTAGAGTCAATTAACCTCTCTGAGACTTGGTGCTATGAACTGAATGTTTTTATCTCCCCAAATCTAAAAATCCCAAAATAAATACAAAAGCAAAACATATTTTAAGCCCTAATCTCCATGGTTTTTGGAGGTAATTAGGATTAGGTAAAATCATGAGGCTAGAGCCCCTATGATTGGATTAGTTCCCTTATAAGATGAAGGGCAGAATGGGAGCAGTTAGAGGACGGAAGGGAAAATGAGTACATGTCAGTTTTTGGTTTCCCATCATCTGAATCCCCTTTCTGTGTTAGAGGACATCACGACTTGTATTTTTGGTTGGGAAGCCAATGTGTGTTCCCACTGGGGTCTCTAACATTGGAAGGAGTGACACAGAGAAGCCTGGACAGTTTAGGGCTCATTTTGGTGTTGGCAGCATCTTCTGTTCAGTGGCAATGGTACCAGTCATGGCACATCATAGTCCCCAGAGATGGCAGCCGCCGAGCCAAACTGTGTGGCATGAGAGTTGGGCAATGAGCTTCTTTGCTCCCTATCTGGGTTCTGAGCCTGATTCTGACTTCCCCATAGAGTCTGTGAGCTAGCTTCTCTGTATCTTTCTATTTAATCTCTTACAGTTTAGTTGGGATTCTTTTAATTGAGAGCCATGATGGGCACAAACAGTAGCAAAACATAGTGTGGGGATGGGGGCAGGCTTGGGTACTAGGAGCTTTGGGAGATCTAATGGTTTCCCTCAAATTTGACTAAAGAGGAAAAGGAGAACTATAGTCTCTGTCTGGGTTCTACTCATGCAGACCCTAGAAGATATTTCAGCAGAGGGCAGCTTTTCTGCCCCTGCATTTATAATTTAGAATATTTTTACTTAACCTTCTTAAAAAATTTAAACTTCTCCCTGCTTTGTTAGCATCTAATGAAAATTCATCTTTTAAAATGTCTAAAACCAAACTAGAAGGTGTGAAATAGCAGAGTCATCTGGACAATAGTAATGCTAGAGAACATAATAAAAAAGAAAGGAAATGTGTGTGAACAGTAGTCTGCTAAAATTCTAACCAAAACAGCCCTTGACTGCTGGGGACCAAGGGAGTTTAATTTTCTTCTTGCTGCAAAACTAAGCCTTGCCTTGTTCTGCTGAATGCACAAGGAGGGATAAAAATGGCATTGCAGCCAAAATCGACTGAAAGGACCTTCAAGGTTACCTTCATGGACAAGGACAAGAATGAATCTGGTGTCATTTAGATAGGACCCCTAGAGATTTGGGGGTGTCACAGCCAGCTCATCTTATTTCTAAAAAAGCCACATCACTCTTCTTTAAGGTTTAGCTTTTGATGAAACCAACACCTGTACATTTTCATGCTCAGCTTACTCCTGTATTTCGGAGAGCTATCAAAAAAAGCCTAAAACTGCTAAGTAACTAATGATATCTTTATCAAGAATATGGAAAAATAAGGCAGGCTGTAGCATCGCATTATAGTATCAACTTGGGGCCTTATAGTAGTAGCAAGTCTCCTCAAAGAGCTCTTTCTGCAATAACTCGCACCCTACGATGCTGAAATCCTCTGGCCTTAAAGAAATAACTGAAATTCTTGGCTGGTAGCTCCTCCATTAGCACCTCCAGCCTAGGGAGCCAATTTTCAAGATCAAATCAAAACAATGAGATTATCATTTGGCTGCTACTTTGCTCTGACGGCTTCTAAAGTTGAACATCATCTGTCATCATCAGCAATGACTGTGTTGAGTTATTAAAGCCAAAAACCAGATTTCACTTTGTTTAAAAATCTTTACAATTTCAAACATTAGGTGTACTCATAATTGGGGGTGACTTTATATAGTTACTTCCTTAATAACATAAGAATATCTACCTTTTATAGCTTGGAGGATGATGGAGTCATGGGAGCAATAATAATAACAAAAACAGTAAGAGTCAGAGTTCATTGAGCACTCATTATCTGCCAGGTACTATGCTTTCCAAAGGTTTATGACCTTTAATCCTTATAACAGACAAGGTAGGTATTAGTATTCCTATATATGTGTGAGGAAACCACGACTCAGAGGTGCTATATGATCCAAAGTCACAAAGCTAATAAACGTGAAGCCTAGATTTGAATCTAGGTCCAGCTACCTCTCTAGCCTTTGTTTTTTATCCCTTCTCAGTCTGGCTTCAGAAGCAGAGAACTTAATTGTTGAATCTTTAGCTAGAAAGACTCCAGAAGAGAGTGATCTGCTTAATCTGAGAGTTCCTGGGTAAAAGCTACCTGGACTAATCATAATTTTCTACTGTGAAATTGCATGAAAATGGAGGAAGGGGTCATTTTCCCCTCCTGGGAACAAACTTGGGTTGTGTATGCGTACATGTGAAGGTGAATTGTGATTTACTGGGGAGAGACTCAGATTTGGTGAGGAGCCGGGGAGCCTCAGATGACCTTTGGTGGAGAAGTAAAGGGGGCTTCCTGTGGTGAACAAAGCATGCTAAGGTTACAACAAGGAATCAAGGGGTTAGTGGGAAGAAAAAACTCTATATCTCCAGGCTGTCACAGAGAAAAAGACACTCTGGAATAGAACAGCAACAACCATAACCACTGTTTATTTTCTGTTTGCTGCATATAAGTACTATTCTAAGTGGTTTACATGTATTAATTCACTTAATACATTATTACTAGAAGGTGAAAATGGGCACAGTGTCATTCTATGGATGAAGAAACTGAGTCACAAACAATTTAAACAACTTGTCCAAATCATAAAAGTAATGAGTTGTAAAGCAGGATTCAAACTCAGGTCATTTGCCTTCAGAGCTTACACCCTTTACCACCATACTGTTCAGCCTCTGAGGGAAGTGAACACACATGAGGCTGATTGGCAGTAGAAGAGACCATCAAATAAGACCAGGGTTGAGGAGACAACGAATATCAAAGCAAAACTGAGTTGAATTTTATCTCACACACTTATGATGGAGGCAATAGCTGAATGGAAAAAATCCCAAGGGTCTTGGAATCTGAATATCACATTACAGAAGTTACCGCATGGACTAAGCCTAATAAGTCACCTTCCCTCACAGGTACTAAACATGAACTCATGATCTCTATGCTCAATTTCCCTATTTCTATCAAAGCTATTCAACTCAGAGAAATCTTGGCTCTTTCCTTTCCTTTATTATTGCTATTCAATCAAGATCGCTCAATCCTTTCTTGGAAAGTTTACCATCACCACTGAGCCAAGGCCTCTTGTGCTTCCCTGGATTTTACGGTAATGTCTCACAGGTCATCCTGCCTCTCTCTCTCCCTTTCAAGCCAAATCAAATACCTCTGCCAGATGAATCTTTCAGGGTGCCTGAAACGATGGCATTAAATGACAGGGAGAGCTCTGTTCTGTTCTCACTCTGCCAATAGGTAAGTGACACTGAGGGTCATTTCAACTCTTTGGGTCTTTAGGTTCTACAACTATAAAAGGAGTTGGAGTTGATGCTAAGGTTCCCTCCAGTGCTCTAATTAGGTGAGTGCATGAATGAGACAATTATTTTCTTATATACTCGCCTATGGATTTCTGTTTGAACTTTTAAACCTGGTGCTCAAGGCCCTATATAAAAATTTTCTCATCTCATTTTGCAATATAATGCATATTCTTCCTATTGTGCCATATTAATTTCAAAATCCAAGTTTTTCTTCCTGCTATTATTGCTTCCCAGAAAGTCCAATTCCATTCTTTTCACAGCCTAAACCTTAGACCATCATTGAAGTTCTGCTCAAGAATCATATCTTCCACTGACAGCTCCCCTGAGTGACTTCAGGCTGCAGTATTTTAATTTTACGTAAAGTATATGTATGTGGTAGGCAGTGGCCAAAGAACCTAGACTTTGGAACCAGAGTGCCTGGGTTCAAATCCTGGCTCTGCTACTTACTAGGTGCTAATTAGTTAACCTCTCTGCTTCAGTTTCAACATGTGTTAAATGGGATCATAACAATGGCTATTTGGTAAGATTCTTGTGAGGATTAACATATATCTTAATATATGTAAAACATGTAGTAAATGCTTTGAAAATATCATCTATTATTATTATTTCAACTAAATTTCACATACTTTAAATAAATCTTAAATTGTTTCATGCATGTAAATATTGCCTCCCAAGTAAATAGCAAGGTTCTTTTTTTTTCATGTCTTGGCAAACAATCGGTTCTTAATAAATACTTTAAACGAATGTATGAATTAAATGAGTGAATAAATGTTGAGTTACTCTCCAGCCTCAAGAGGAGAGAGAAGTAAGTATAAAAACCAATTTCATACAATTCTGGAGGAAAGAGGCCAAACACACATGACTTCTTTCATGTACTCATGACAGTTTACTTAATTTCTAAGGGTGGATATTGTACCATATCTTATTTTTCAGGAGGATACTGGATCAGGAAAAACAAAATAAGAACAAAAACCAGTCCAATATTAACTCTGTATCTACTAGCATTTTCAACTTTTAGAAGAGTTGATTCACAGGAGGTGTCTGATCATGACTCTCGGAATGGATAGTGCCATCCTTCAGTTCTTCAGGAAGAAGAATCACTTTTACTGTGATGGACCAAAAGATAGAAAAACAACAGCAATGCATAAGCAAGTAGAATTTTAAAACTACTGCTCTCGAGTATCTGACATACTTAAACATACTTCCGTTTAAAAAAAATGCTGTCTTTTACCACTAAATGCCTAATTTTAAAATTCAGAAGTCTGTTACAGATCAGCAAGGGCCACTTTGCCACTGTGGGTAACATGGAGGATTTGGTGCTGAGATGGGGAAGGAAACACAATGGGTCTCCAGGATAGCCCTTCCTCCAAATCATACTTGATTACAGTCAGCATCTGTATCACCTACATGGTACGACATAACTTTAAACCATTTTGGTTTGGTAAACAAAGACTTTTATGACATAAACATAATGAAGACCCTGCAACTGCAGCCACTGGCTTCTCCTTAAGATCTTGGGCTCTTTCTGAATTTTTTTAACCAAAGTATAAAAGTTCGAAATGAGAATTTCAAACAGATTTACTGTCACTGTATATTTCAATACATAATGAAATGAAATCCTCTGAAAATGTATGTGAGTATCATTATGTTGAGGAGAAGTTAGAGCAAAGGGAAGAAAGTAAAAAATTATGTGTGGAATAAAATGATAAAAATTTCCTACTTCATTAACTTTCCTTTTTATTCCCTTTTATTGTGAGTTCTAAGTACGGTCAAGATAAATGTGTTAATTTTGCCTTGAATCTTCTCACTGACATACTGAAGGGGCATTTCATCCACACTAGGCAATATAAATTTCCTGTAAAGCAACTAGGCTCCCTTAAGAAGTGCTCTGGAAGGAAAATTTCTCATTGTTTTATTATATTTCTTACCACCAAGTCAAACCTAATGTCAACACCAAGTTGAATAAGGAAAAGGTCGTGACATCACATACTGCACTTCATTGAAGGTGAGATAACATATATACTGTATTATTCAGACCAAGCATGGCTTCATAAACCACTTCTTTTTTGTAAGTCGATCTCTCAGGTGATCTGGACCAAAGCCTACTGCAGCAGCAGTATGGGGTGTAGAAAGGCTTGTAGCTTCCCAATGCTTTTATACAGACTTTGGAACAGATATGAGATTTGGAGCCATAGAATGGTCTGGTTATAATTCCTGAGGTGAAAATACAGCAAAACTTCAAAATAACAAGTACACTAAAGCTGGGAATAAAATTATTTTCTTAAGTGCTCATCATAAGGAAGATAAAATCATCTAATGGCTCTACTCATCAAATGGGATGATCAATGGGGTCGATCCCTAAGCTATCCTGATAACAAAGTTGTTGATTTCATCCTAGTCTCTACCGGTTAATGACATACATTAAAACCAAAGCAAACATCTCCTGTCTGCTCCCCCTCAAAACAGACAAACAAACAAAACAAAACAGAACTACTCTAATGCCTTATTCTCTACAACATTGGAGAGTATAACAAGCCATCAAAGAACAGACTTCCACTTTGATCAGTAGTATAACATATTCACAAACACTTACTAAGCCCTATGCTGGGTTCTTGGGCTAGACAACTGAATAAGATAGCCCCTGCTCTGAAGGAGTTTACAGTCTACTAAGACAAGCCTTCGTGTCTCAAATGGAACACGCATGGCCAGTTGGGTTCCATTCATGGCTTCATATTCATAGCAGAGGATTTTTTTTAGAGTCCTTCACCTGCTGTGAGTCCCATGAAATAATTTGCTACTTTATGTCTCTGAAATAAAATTATTTTCACACTATGTATAGTTGTCTGGTTCAAGCCTCACACATTTAATGAGGAAAAAAATCATTTCCAGGGTAGAATGAAGTATGTTTCTTTTGCTCAGCTGAACTTTTCACAAGCACTGTGGAGACTCTCCGAATCCTAGAAACACAGTAGAATGTGATGTCAAGAACTTGGCAAGTATCTGGAGAAAATCAACTGAGCTTTAACTTAGTGTTTTACTGCCTCCTCACAGAATGAACCCAGAAGAGATACAGACATATAAACTTACTGATTTACAACTTTCAAAATATTTCCTATGTTTCTCTACAATGTATTTATTTGTTTTGCTTTAAGTGTTTCACATTGTTACTTGACCCATAAGGACATAGGCTATAAATGCTTCCTAAACATGAGACTTCTTCTAGCTGGGGTTTAAAAAAGAGAGTGGTTTAAAACTTCCTACAGAAAACTCACTTTATTTGTTTAATACCCTCTCTAGATTGTGAGCAACTTGAGGGTGGGGAATGTCCAACTCCTCTGTCACTCTGCATCTACTTCAGGGCCTGCAATACGGCAGTTGCTCACAAATCGTTTGTATGAATGACAGGTGGGTTAATGTCTGGGTCTTGAAGAAGGAGGCAATGAGTAAAGAAAGACAGGGTTGAAGAGGAGGGAGAAGCATTTATACAATCTGGGAAGTACAGGCGGATGTGTATGGGGGGATTGGTGCAAGTTAAGCGACATTAGAGTAGTTGAACGGGAAAGGTGTGGTGTCAGGGAAGGCTTCCGAGAGATTCTGCAGGCATATTGGGAAAGATGATGCTTTCCATGATACAGTCACAGCCAGTTTATCATATCCGCATTTTCTTTTATTAAGTTTTAGAAGGCCACATTAGTTCAAGCCTCATTAATAGGTCTCCATTTTACCCCTATATTAATTTATGGATATAAGAAAACCTGCCTTTTGAGCCACCAGGTAAGGCTAGGCAGGCTGTACATTGCACAGTTGCAGGGAGTATGTGTGACAGCTCCCTCTTCTCTTGATCTCCTGATACTTATGATGGGATACATTTACAAGTTTATAAACATGCTGAGAAATGCAACATGTTGGGAGATATTTTTAATTATCTTTCCTCTCTACCCATTATGTATTCTTTAAGAACTAAGGATTCTTCCATTTTCCCCAATTGTTGGAGTTATATTACAAAAACAAACTAGGTAGTGTGTGTGTGTGCGCGCGTGCATGTTGCTTCCACATTCGAACTCTCAGTGATCAAAGCGTACCTGCTTTGAACTATTCCAACTAAATGCAGTTCTGACATTGGAATGCTTGGGTTCAAATCCTGGCTCTATCACTGTGTGATCCAGTGCAAACTACTTAGCTTCTTTGTGCCTCAGATTCCTATGTGCAAAATAGGAGTAACAAGAGTCCCCATCCTAGAGGGTTGATATAAGGAATAATTGAAATAACTTATGTAAAGTGATGAGCACAGTGATTGGAATATAGGAAGTGCTCATAAGTGTTAGCAATTATGCTGCTAATAATAATAATTATTATTATTGTTAGCACTGGACTTCCAGGTTTGGCCTGTTGAACAGAACTCTTCCTGAGCCCCTACAGCTGGGACTGACCTTCATGGCCCACCCCTTTCTAACGAGCAGGCAGATGTCTACATTCTTCCCAATCTGTTCATTTCATGAGTTAGCCAGACCATCCCCAGCTGTAGGTTGATATATCTAGCTCGCGCGTTCATACACACACACTTCCCTTTATTTGAGGCACTGCCAATGCTATAAAATCAAAACGCTGTTAGGGTTCCCCGACCTGTATATTTTTCTGGCAAACATAATTGTTGGATGTGAGAGGAAAATAATAACTATGAGACCCAGGATCATTTCATGGGTAACAGCAACAGAACTCTAGCAAGTAACAATGGTGTTTGTTAAAGGATGGCCACTGGAAAGGAGAAAGAAGACAGATTTTGTTGTTGTTTTTGGTGGTAGAGGGTGTGTGCATGTGTCAGATTGTGAATGGGGTGGGAAATATTTTAGACCTGGAGAAGGACATGGAAATCAATGATTAAGTTGATGGTGGGGGTCTAGGTCAGGTGGACAATTAGGGAAAACTCACTGGCAAGTTGAAGACCAGGGTCCAACAGTAAGTAAAAACCAGGGAATCAGAACACTTATTCTCTCATTTAGTCATTTATGCATTAATTTGACAAATTGTTATGGAGCACTGAATATGTGTTAGATGCAGGGAATCAGAGAAAAAAGATCTCTATCATCTTGGAGCTTATGGTCTAATGTAGACAAAAATGAAAAAGAAACATATTCTAGGTGGAAAATTGTACCCTAGAAGTAAGTGCAAAGTGTTATAGAGGCTAGAGGGTGGTCTGATAAAGTATTTTGGAAAACATCTAGTACTTTCTGGGAACAGCACTCAGATCAGTGTGGCTGGAAATGGAGGAAAGTGAGGGTGGGAGGGGAACTGGAGCAAAATCACGAAGAAGTTTTTAGAGTTGAAGGTTAAAGAATTCATTCTTGATTGTGAGGGCACTCTGAAGGGAAAGCCTGAAATATAAGGTCTCAAAGACTGGAAGCCATGGAGGGGAACTGGGTGGTCATTTTCTTGAAAATTATATTATTTATATGAAAAAAACCCAGCTGAGAATACTTTTTGGAATATCCTCCCTTATGTTGTCATGAAATGAAGGACTGTCCCTGACTACAGTGGGCATTCCCCAAAGAGAAGTGACCTTCTTCAGCCCTACCTAGCACCTCTCCCCCTTCTGAGTGCAAGAGTCTATATGATTGCTATGGGTGAATTTTCATTAAGCTGTAAAGAAGAAAAGGAAACCTATCATTTATTAGCTTCCTGTAGCCATGTTCCAATTCCTAAGCCCGGCCTTCCAGGTCATCCAACCTCTTCCACCCGAACTCATACAACTTCCCTGTATGGATCCTCCCTTCCAGTCAAACAAGTCTCGGAACATGCCATGTACTCCCTCCTTCGGCGTCTCTGATCTTGCTCATCTCTAAAGGCTTAACTTCCCTGAGACTCAGTTTTCTCATCCATAAGGTGGGGATAATTATATCTTGTTCAGGATGTTAAATGGATAATGTATCACAGTGCCTGGCATGAAAACATCACTTAACAAATGTGAGCAGTTGCCAGATTCAAGTTCTAGATTCTTCACAAGTCACAAATTTCAATATTCAGATGTTTTTAGGGCTAGATATGAGATCAGTGGTGGGAATAGCTGCAAATCGGAAAGGGCATGCCCTGCTTCGAGGTAACAAACATGCAAAGAAAGAAACAAAAAATAAAACCAAAAAAAAAAAAATGAAAACAAAAAAACCATTTTGGGGATCTCATTTGGCCTAAGCCTACCATTTCAAAATCACTTTAACTTTTGCTTCTTTACTTTAGATTGTAAATATCCCTCCTCCATACTTCTCTTTCATCCACCATCTGTGCCACTTATTTTTCACTTACTTCATATTTTTTGTGGCATTATTGATATTTCAATGTGAGTTTTTTTAATTTTCAGAATTGTTATGAGAATTAAGTCAAGCTACACATATAAATTTTCTAGTGGCTGGCCATAGGTTTTAGCTTTATTGTTTTTAATAATTTTTATGATCCCATAAGTCTCAGAGATCAGGTCTCTAAAAGTTCTAGGAATCTCCTTCTGTTGACTTAAGGAAGAACAATAATAATAGTAATAGCTATGACTTATTGAGTGATTAACACACGACAGAATCTGTTCTGCATGCTCTATGTGTCTTAACTCGTTAATGCTCATGATAACCCTTGAGGTAGGCTCTATTAGTATCACATCTGTTGTAGAGATATGAAAACTGAGGCATAAAAAATAAATAGCCAAGTTATATACTTTGGAAGTGACAGAGTTAGGATCTGAACTGGTTGGAGTGTCCCCACAGCTCATGTACTGAACACTGTATTCAGTTTCTGATCAACTTCTATTGAAGGCCCAGCTCACACATCACCTCCTCTTCAGATTTCCATACAGAGTTAGTTGAGTTGTTCCATCTTCTATACTCCCATAGTACTTTAAATATACCTCCCCTATAGCAACGATCATATTGGACACTTATTTGTGTGTGTGTGTGTGTGTGTGTGTGTGTGTGTTTATATCTGTATGTGATTTTCCTAAGAAATAATCTGGAAATTACCCATCACTTAGAATAGGTCTTGGCACATATTTAATAGGCAAAAATGTGTATTAAGATTTAATTGAGCTAGTAGGATCTCAGATAAATTTGATGTTCATGATGATCGTGACTGCAAGAGTTGGAACATGACTGAATACAAATTTCAAATGATAATGCTAAGCTATTGGCTATTTTCACAATGGGTTTTGTTGTTCTTTTCCAAGTTGCATGGAAAAGACATGACTCCTGAGGTATCTCATTTAATCAGAGCCCTCAATACTTTTTTAGCTACATGTCTTTCCACCCCAACTCTTCCAAAAAGTATTAGTTCATGGCAGATGCGATGACCCTGTGAAAGCCACAGAAGAAACAAAGGATGTTCTGAAACCTATGCCACTTAGCAATAATTATTAATATTTCACCAGCAGTTACACAAACAAGTTTAAAGAATGAATGAAGGAAGCTCAACCCCACCACCACATGAGACAAGGGTCCATAGTTTATTATAACAATGCCTTCCATCCGTATACTGCTTTGATTTATAATCTTCTTCCTCCCAGTGTTGCATCCAAGTCTTACAACATCTCATTGGAGTAGGCTAGAGAAGCTCAGAGAGAGGGAGAGACTTGCCTAACCTACATAGCCAGTGAAAGATGGAATCAGAACAAGGACCTGTTTTTCACACAACATTTGCACAACATGCCAGACAAAATGGCCAGAGTAACTAATTTGATATTGGGAGTTTCTTGACCCCCGAGTGCACAGATCTGGACTCTTAAGGGCTATGAAGACAAAGAAGATTTTCTATCTGATAAAAAATGGAAACACTGGAACTGTGTCAAAGGACAATACGCTGAAGGTCAAAAAAAAGATAGATGACATGAGTTTAGGTATGGAGGGACGTATTGGGTAATGTTCACTTATGGAGACGAAAAACGAAGTTCTGTCCTAGGAGGAGATCACCTGTTGAATTTTACAGGATAAAAAAAAAATTTAGCATTCTGCTTCAAAAGAAGAGACGAGATAGGCATGCCTGAGGAATTTTCAGTCTGCATGAATTGCTTTGGCAAACTACACTGCATTTAATGTTTATATGTGTGCCTTTAAAGAACTCTTCTGTCTCTGTGTTGTCATGATCTCACTGAGAGATACATAAGATCTGTGTGTCTGTGTTCGCCATCTCAGTCCCCTGTTCCCATCTATACTGGGCTTACTGTCTACACTATAGGAATGTGGAGAAATCCAGAAGCAGGAAATAATTAGAATGCCTCCTTTGATGTTGGCACATAAGCTTGCTTTGTGCTTCCTCATGCCTGGTTCCTCTGATTCCTGCAGACTCTGTGGGCCCTGGTCTCGGATACATTTCCTATGGACCATTCTCCTGGTCTCAAGGGCCAGTCCTACTCTGATTTCTCGGCTTGTTCTGACTCTTCTTTTTCTACTGGCTTCTCCTCTCCCCACTGCTGAGCACAGGGCTCCAGCTGGACTGCTCTGGCCCATGGCCACACCTGCTTGTTGCCAGCTACTTGGTGTTGACAAGGGTTTCCAATGTACATCTACGTTCTCAAAAATGTGTGACCATACCAGAAAGAGTCTGAAAAAAGGTGGCATCTGCTCCATTGAGAACATCTACTGATAGGTTCATACTCATGAAGATGCAGCTCAGTCCATGAGCTCTTGAACCTGTTGTGACAGAGTGTGTGGGTGGAGAGAGAGACAGAGATGAGAGGGAGAGAGGAGGAGAGAGGAAGAGAAAGAAGAAGGGAGGGAGCGAGAAAAAGAGGGAGGGATGGAGGAAGAAAGGGAGGGAGAGTTAGTTATTTAGTCAGTCAGTGAGTCAGTTCCAGGCATCTGCAAATGAAAAGGGAGGCAAAGACAGGGAATTCTAAAATACAGCTGAAGGCACTGCAGTTTGGGCAGCTGAATCCCATTAAAAAATCATGAGACAACTCTGTATTCTTGCCATTGTGATTAAGAGGAAAAAAAAAATCTCTGAGGGTTTCACAAAGAAAACATTTTGTGACCAGAAGGTTTGAAGTTCTATAAAATCTCATGCAAATAGAAACTGTTTGATAGGCACCCAGAAAGTCCCTGGAGGACACTTCAGTATAGCCCTCACTCACCCAGGGAGTTCCCAAAGGGAAATCGCATTTCCCTGAGCCAGGGATCATCTGCAGGACAAAGTCAAACCCAGGTGCCCCCCTTTCCCCATGCCCTCCTGCAGCCGATGTGAGAACAAAGGCCTAACGTGCAAGGAGCACAGAGAAAGGTGTGTTTATAGTCACAGCCTGTCTTTTTAAAAATTATTTCATGCCATTAGATATGGTAGCATCACTTATTGGCCTTCGTTCTTTTCCTTCAGATTTTTACTTTAGACTGTCTCTGGATCTTAAAATTAAAATTTAAGCTATATTTCAAAATTAAATTAAATAATAAATCTTAAAGTTAAAAATTAAATCATTCTCGGCAGTAAAATAAAATAAAAATGTTCTTGGAGCTATTTTGAGTGACTGATGAGAAATCATCTCTCTGGGCACAAAAGAAATACTTTCATAGGTTCCACACTATGATGAAAGAGGCCAAATTTATCTTACATAAAAGCAACAGGTCTATATTTTAATAATACAAAATGCATACAGATCTCAAAAAAGAGATCTTTTTCTAGGGTAGTATTAAAGGCTCTGTGAATATTTATGTTTTATGTTTGCATGTACCCTACTCTAAGGTTAGAATATTTGGGGCCAGAAAACACCAGAGAACATCCAGAAGACTGAACTAGAAGGGTACGTGGTGAGGCGGAACATACTGCACCCTTCAGTCTAAAAAGATGAAGGCTAAAGACAAAGAGAACTGATGTTTGCAAACTACAAAAAATAGGGCAGGGCAAGCACACCAAGAACGGTCCTCAAAGATTAATCAAAGGTAGTTTTGCATAAATAAAAGAAAGCATGAAGTCACACTGTGGCCAGTGATTCTATAGAAATTCTTACCTAAAGCGATGTTTCAATTAGAAAATAAAATAGGTTGAAGAGGATGATGAATTTAATAATAACTAATTATTGTGGGATTCTGGGAATACCTAACAGAAAGCAACCTCGTCTTCTTAGTTTTCCTCCAATTATTCTTAGTTGTCATTTTAGGATCGAGTTACTTGGTTAGAGAGACAGCCAGGCCTGTGGTTTGACCCATAAATGCCATTTCTTTGGTTTATGAGAGTTTTTGAGACCGACGGTCCTTGGCAAGTGCTCATCTGCCCTCCACCTTGCCTCCTGTAAGGTAAGGGTGTCCATGCTCTTGAATTGAATAAGTTGGGTACAAAATATGAAATACATAAAGATTTTCTTCATTATCATAACTTGAATATAAAAGAGCAGCGTAAGGCTGGCTCAGCAGCAGCATCGGAGGAATTCAGCACGCCACCAGAATTTCATTAATGCAGTTTGCGTCTGATGTACAATTTCATTCTGTGGCTTTGCTGAGGTCTGGCTTCTCACAATATTTACCTTCTTGTAAAGTGCCTGAGATGAATAGTAAATTGATGAGGAAGGAGAATACTCCTGGAATACCTATTTCACCTCAAGAAATTTCCTCTGTCCTTTTGCATCATTCCTCCCTTTCCACTCTCCCTCTTTTCCCCCTGCCTCATACAGGCATAAAGGTTCCCTCAGAATTTAAACACCGGGTCACCTCATTGGCCTGTAGCACCTGCTTCCCTTCCAGTGAATGACTAGTTATGGGCCCCAGCAAGAGCTTGAGGAAGCACTGACTGAGACACAGTGGGTTTAAGTAACCCATAACCCTTCTCTGTACTCTGTAGTCTATCTTGGCTAGAAGCCTATTCTTTGAACTATTAAGGACAACTGAATCTTCCTGAGAAATGAAAAGGAAACAACCTCATTTGTATATCAGCTGTGTCCATTATAAAAGTCAGGGCCAATATTTAGGTAAACCTCTTTCCCTTTGATGATCATTTGTGTGGATGTGTGTGTTGCAGGGTGGCTGTGGAGGAATCATATAAAATAACTTAAGAATATAAAGAAAATAAGTTTTCACTCTCTCTTTCTCACCTCAAAAATTTACTATTAAATTTCAAATAAGTATATAAGTCTTTGACTCTTCTAGTGTGTATTAAAATGGAACAGAAAGACTTGTTTGAGGAAAGAGCATTAAGCTCAGCCGATGGAAAGTAAAAACTATTTAAAATGGTTCTTTTAGAAGCCCTGGCTTTCTTAATTCAGCTATGGTTCTCTTCTGAACCATCTCAGGCATTTGTTTTTAATAAGTCTTTACAAAGTAAACAATGTAACAAAGGACCTCAAAACTCTTTCTGACTGGTAAAATAAGTACAGATTCCAGATGTTTCTCATTTTTCTATGTCACTAATTCAAACTCAGAAATCTCTTGTTTATCAGACATTTATTTAATCCTAATGTTTTACATACCTCGATTCCAAGAATCTCCTTGCCTATCTCTGTATCCCTTCTCTTGCCAAAGCCATCTATGGGGTAATCTGTCATACATGGAACTGAATGTTTTCTGGCATATTCTGTTGCAGAAGTATTCCAACTCATGCCAAAATGAGATTTCATAATGATATATAACTTTTCTCTATTTATATTAGCATTTATATGAAAGGTTAGGACAGTTCTCTTCTTCTAAAATCTTTAAAAATTGGATACTTGCTTTTTTTTAAAGGAGGTAAATCACCTTTCAAGGTCCTCTTCACATCCTGCTGATGCCTGCACTTGTGTCACCCAGCTGGCCTTTTAGATTTTGCTCCAAGAGCTAGTTGCTGGGTATTAGAGGAACTAATAGGAGATGCTATTCTATGCTCTCATAGCCCTACAGATGGTCTATAGATGATAGATTTCCACATTTTATTATGTCCCTAACTCTGTCACACCATTCTGGACTGCCAGCAGTAGCCAAGGAACTAGGAGAGCAGAGAACAGGGAACTAAACACAACAACAACAACAACAACAACAACAAACAAACAACAACAATAACAACAACCGTAACAACAACAACAACAACAACAAATCTTCATGATAAATATAATATAGTAGTGGTAGACCATTCAAGGAAGAGAGACACTTTATCTCCTCCCTATGTGCTTGTTTTTAATTCTACTAATAAAATTATCTTTAATCATGATGAATATTTATTGAGTCAGCCACTGTGCTAAGTGCTCCTGGGTTATCTTAATTATTTTTTACAACATTAACATGTAGATTCTATTATCTCCACTTAAATAAAGAGGAAACTAAGTCTTAGAGATCCTGATATCTACTTGCTAAAGAAATATGCATGCCCTAGAGACTAAATCATGTGTACCTTTGCAAAATGAAACGTATCTTAAGGAAAGGCATTTTGTGGGCAGAATTTAGAAATCGTTTCAGAATGACAGCATCCTCATATACAGTCTTTTTAGGTTTAGCAGATAATTCACAGGTATTCTCAGAGTTACACCAAATCACAGTAAGATTGGAGGCTTCCAGAATTGGTGATACTGGATATTGTAGAGACTTTAAACATATTTAAATACTCCAAGAGAACAAGAGCTTCTTTTAGACAACACAATGTTTTTGCAAATTGCTTCAGAGGTGACAATTCAACACGTCCAGACCACATAAAAATATTAATTTCAGTTGTAAAGAAAATGA
This sequence comes from Cynopterus sphinx, assembly GCA_030015415.1. Taxonomy (NCBI): domain Eukaryota; kingdom Metazoa; phylum Chordata; class Mammalia; order Chiroptera; family Pteropodidae; genus Cynopterus; species Cynopterus sphinx. The sequence continues at coordinate 108,595,528 of CM057384.1, read as the reverse complement.
TCTATGGATATTAGGTTTAATAGGCAACCATCTTAGAAATTGGGGACCCTTTTATAGGTGTCTCTTCTGTGTTTATGGACTTCCTTCTCAAGGCTAAAAAGGGATTTTAATTAATTAATCAACTGACAACTTCTACTGAATACCTACTTTTGATGGAGTCCCATATTAGTTAGCATTTAAGTTGTCACTAAGATAGTATGCTTGTAATGAAGCTTGATAAATGAGGAATGGATATACCTGAGAAAGGAGAAAAAGGCAATAGAGAGAAAAAAAAAAGCAAGATGAAACATCAAACGATCCATCAAATTTTATCAATTTTCTGTTCCTTAGGTCCCTAAAGACTATCTAAAACAGTAGTTGTGTGTGCCTCAGGATTGTCTAGAAGGTCTTTGAAAACACAAGCGAGGGCCTGAGAATTTGCATTTCTAACGAGTTTGCAGGTGGTGCTGATGCTGCTAACCTGAAGACCACACTTTCAGAATCACTGCTCTAAAATGGTTGGAGGTCCAGTTGGACCCTTCCCAGTTTACATTCTGGACATTTGCCTAAAGCTGACACCATCTTTCAATTTTCTAAGCTTGAGTCCTTTGAAAGCAGTTTTACAGGTTCACATTTAGTACTTCTTACCTGATGAAATTTGATAAGTTTCTAACCAGAAAAAGTTTCATGAGAAAATAAAAATAGATGAAGGCTCTTGAGAGATAAGAGGCAATCAAGAAAGGAAATACAAATTGTTCTCATTGTAATTAATATTAACTCTTTGACAGAGTAAACACTGTTATTCCAAGGATAAATGAATTGTATTCTTACATCGCTCTTTATTAGTAACTTAAATCTGCAGGTGAAGTTGCAGTGGATAAACATAGTGACTAGTAAAAGAGGAAATTTCATGATGTAGCAATAAATTCTATTGAACAGAAGGTGACAATAATATCAGCATTACAACTAAATAGTCTATACAATGATAATGTTCATTTTAACCCAAGTATTGTTGGCCTAAGTTGAGGTGCTATTTTTAGCAACTAAAGCATTATTATTATTATTATTATTATTATTATTATTATTATTATATTCAAAAGTCTGTTTATTTAATGATTTATTCCTTTTTTTTAAATTACCAAATAATATGGGTAAATATGAGGATAGAAAAGAAGTATCTGAGAGGCACATATGTTTGGTGTTTGTGAGGATAATAAGTATGGAGATGGGGCTTTTTCAGTAAAGCCATTTTTTTAGAATTTTATCACTATTTCCAAGAAAGGGAGCAAATGCAACATTTTTCTTTGGTTAGGCAGTCAGTTCACATCAGAGCTGTTCCCTCTATCTCAGCCTTTTGATTCCTCAGCACATCAAGCTCAGTGGATTTAGGGGTCTATAGGGATAATGTTTCCATACTTCTTCATCTTCAAGTGATGCTGGCCAATTCACACCAACATGAGGCCCACTCCCGTACACATTCGTGGACAGCTTGGAACACATGCCCAGCTTATCTGGCTTTGTAGCCTGCTCTTAGTCGTATAGAAATAACTTTAATGTCCCGGACACTGCAAAAAGTTGTTTCTAGTGTATACTATTTCTCAGTCACCGCATTCTCACTTCCATATAGGGGCAAAAACAGTGGTCAGTCATTTCTGGAGCTTCAACACATGCTCTATTTCTTCTTCCACCACATCCATTTATGGATTCAAGCTGATTACAGCTCATGCTTCTGCTCCTCTGAATCATTGTAAGATGGCCCAGAAAATTCTGACCTGTCAATGTGAAAATATGAACTTGCCCTTTTAAAACTAAGCTTACCATTCTCTTAATGCCTAAATCAATGGAGGGGTTCCTGCAGACAAAATTGGCTTAGAAAATTTCTTGGTCAACGTTAACACTTGTAAAGGACATCATTTTCATTGACTAACTACATTCTACAATATTTTTATTCCAGAAAAGTCATGATGAACTCATAGCTATTTTTGTCAAGAGCTTACATTTTTATGGCAAGTCAGTGCTTCTCAGCTCAAGGTGCCCACAGACTTGAACTTGTTAGCTTACATAGACAACATAGCTTACATTCGATATTCAGCAACTTCAAGACACTAAACTCATTTCTAGTATAATCATATATTTGTGTATCAGCCAAGGCTTTGACTGAAAAAGTATCATTTTTTTGAAAAAGTTTTGAGGCTGGCAGAAAAGAAGTATTAGATATGATTCTTGATGATTCTTTGCCCTGGATGTGTTTACAATGGGGTCTGAATGCAAGACCTGCAGATGCAAAATGATTAGAAGCAACAAATAAAAAGATACAATTAAGCATGAACTGTGTAGCACGGACCATACAAAGTTGGGGACAACTTTAGGAAAAAGAGATTAGGGTAAAGATTAAAAGATACATATGATTAGTAGGAAAAGAAGAATGGTCTTTCTCTGTGTTTTACTTAACAGTGAATGGACTAGTTTATACAATTTAATATCACTCACTAAATAACATTGTAAGGGTCTAAGTGTCTCAAACTGGTAACCAGTGGGCTAAAGAACTTTTTTATTCTACCATTCCTTGCGATGTTTTAAAATAAATTTGAATTAGTTACCAACATTAACAAGTTGGAAGATTTTAAATTATAATGTACAGATTTATATTTTTCCTTTAAAAAATTGGACAGTCTGTCAACACCTATATTTCCACATTGTAACAATGAACTGGAGCTGAATAAACCACCCCATGTTGGTTGGAGCACTAGGTACTCAGACTCCACCACTGACACCAAGCCCTACTGCTTGTCTGGCCTAACTTGCTGTACTCATGTATATCATCTACCTGGCCCTGTGGGCATCTGAACTTGTAATCCCTGCTGTACGTTAACAGGGCCTCCTGCACGGGGGAGTATGACAAGTGCTCCACTCTTAACCAATTTAATCAAAACAAGTGATCTTGCCCTCTCTCCACAACCGTTTTTGTAAGATAAAGCAACTTACACATACATAGGAGGATACTTTTATAAATGTTGTTCTCAGTCTAGAGAAGAAAATATGGACAATATATGCAAAGAGTTGAGCTTTGATTCTGCAAAAGCACTGATGATCATGATGACTCAAAATCTGTAGTGGGGGCTGACAGGCTATGCGGGTAACAGGAAGGACAGGAAGGTTGCTCTATTAACTCTTTTAGTTCACTTATGTAGGAAGAACCACAAAACAAATTTTCTGTATGAAAATTTGGATCGATATACAGACAAGTTGAGGTTGATTATTCTATTTTTTTCAGAAAATTACCTATTTTACAATAAATTTTATTTAAATAGAATTGTTCTCAAATATTTGAAATACAGTCCAATCTACCTATGAAGTAGTCCTGTATGTCCTATAATGTGAGGCACATCTGTATGAATATTTACTGTGCACAATTAATTCCTTTATAGTATCCTCTGTGGAAATGTATGAAACATCCAAATGATCAGGTAATGCAAGCAGCATGTGTGAGATTTGGAGTGAGTTTCATGAGGACTGTTCATTTGGCCATCTCAAATGTATGTATTTAGCCCAGGGGGCTTTGTCTTGGCCCTTTTATTAACCAATTCTTCAACTTGGGCAGATACATTAACCTCTCTTGGCTTTGGTTCCTCAAAGAGGGAGTCATATTAAATTATTTCTAAGTTCCCTAAGCTGTAACATGACATGTTTTCAGACAAAGGTGACTTAGAAATTGATTTTCAATCCTTTGACCTGGGATAGCTCTGTCCAGCCTGGTCAGTGTGCAGGCAGGGTACAGGACTGACATTCAGCTTGCAGCCACCAGTACGACTACTCTGGTTTTGCACATCTGGCTTCCCTTCAGATTGGTTTTGCAGTAGGTTCACCACTGTTCATGCTCCTCTAAGTCTTCTCTTTTAGTTCTAATCTCTTCTTGCTGATTTAAAGAATGAGATTTTACCCTGTTTGGGGCCATTGGAAGAGAAGAGGAGCCTGTTTTTAACACCCCTTAAGGTGGAAAAGCTGTAGAAAACATGACATGAAATATATGAGTTTCTCACTGTTTTGAGAAAAGGAAGGAAAATTCTGTGCTGCTGCTTCAATTTTTTTTTTCTTTTTCAAAGTTTACCTTATCTTAACAGAGCACAGAGGAAGATTCGATTGTAAAACAGTATTGGGGGAAGGGAACATGAGAGGAGAGGGTATTTTTTGAGTAAAAATCTAGGGACAGGGGTAGCTTATTGTAACTGAATCAGCTTATTATTTTGAGTAGAAGTTAACCCCTTTAGGCCTTGGGGAGCCATTGGTAGTGCTACCCTTCCTGGTTTTATGGACCTTTTTATTCTTTTTTATCCCCAAATGATGACTCTAATATATTCAAAACATAAAAAAATTGTAATATGGTCAATTAAAATTATAATATATCCAAAACAAGTAAATCCTTTGAATTTCTACCAACTAGAGAGTTATACAGTTAACATTCCGATGTATATACTTCCTGTCAATATAAACAGATATATTATGTACAGGTTTAAAAAATGAGACTGTACTATATTTATATGTTTGCATATACATAAACATACATTCACATATTATATACATGTCATATGCATCTATATACACACATATATCATATACTATATATATATACATATATACTGTATAGTTAAATATGTGTGTGTATATGTACTGTGTAGGTACACATATACATACATATACATATATGTATTTATTTGTAACTTCTTTATTTCAATTGATATGTTATAAAAGTTTTTCTGCTTCAGTAAATATGAAACTTCAGATAATTCGTAAAGATTATATAATTCTCCATTATATTGGCATATAATAATTTACTTAACCAATGCCCTATAACTGAATGTTTTAACTTTTTTTTCCTATTACTAGTATAATATACTTGGGGAAAATTTTTTTCATAAGTTACTGGCATAATTTCACAGGCAGAAGACACAAAAATGGATTACTTTCCATGATAAAGGAGCAGGCATCCTGAGGTTCTGGGAACAGTCAGAACAGAAGGGGTGTTGGGAGGGACCTGAGTTACAGAGGGCCTGATACAAGGCAGGAATCTGCGTCTCGGAGGAAAATACGTTACTAAGAAATTCCTAAGGACTTGTAACATTAAAGCAATTTGATATCTAATATTCGGCCATCTATTGTGTCATAGTATGATATAATTAGACATGAAGCTTTAGGGTAAACTATGTAAGTGAAATAAAAGATTTCATGCCACTAGGTAATAGAGCAAGAGGTATACAGTAGAAATAGTACTCCTCCAAGGATCCTTAGAAGTGAGGAATTCTGGGCTTCTATCTGTGTATAGGAGGAAGACTTGAGTCATCCCATTTTAATAATAAATAATAAAGCCATAATAATGGCTTCTTGAACTTGGAGTGTTTGGATACACCCAGAGAGCAAATACGACACCAAAATGAAAATCATTGCATATTTGTTCACTAAATTCCAATTTAGAAGTTAATTTTGAATTAATTTATCGTTTCTTTACTTTTGATTCATAGGAGTCCTTTACATTATAGAAGTTAGCCCTTTTACTATATAATTTTCCATAGCTTGCCTTTTAACATTGTTTAGGTATATTTCACTTAGGTAGAAACTATTTTTGAGTAGTTAAATTTACTGACTTTTTCTTTTATGCTTTCTCATTGTTTTGTTTTGGTGGGAGGAGGTCATTATTTTTACCTTTCAAGAATTTTTACAAAAAAATGCTATTCATATTTCCTTACAGTACATTTATGGTTTTATCTTTTAATTTAAATCTTTGGATACAAATTCAAAACTATAATTCAAAAAGACATACGCACCCTTATGTTCGTTGAGCATTATTAACAATAGTCAAAATATGGAAGCAACCTAAATGTCCATGGATAGATGAATGGATAAAGATGTGGTATGTATATACAATGCAATATTACTCAGCTATAAAAAAAATAAAATAAAATCTCATCACCTGCAACAATATGGATGGACCTCGGGGTATTATACTAACTGAAATAAGCCAGACAGACAAAAATAAAACCATATGATTTCACTTATATGTGGAATCTAAAAAACAAAATAAATGAACAAAACAGAAACAAACTCATAGATACAGAGAATGAATTGATGGTCGCCAGATGGGAGGAGGCTTGGGTGGGATGCGGGAAAAAGAGAGATTAAGAAATATAAATTGCCAGTAATAAAAATGGTCACAGGTACTGCTAGGGAAAGAATATAGTCAAGAATATTGTAATAACTATGTATGGTATCAGATGGATGCTAGACTTATCAGGGTGATCACTTTATACGTTATATAAATGTCTAATCACTATGTTGTACATCTGAAACTGATACAATGATGTATGTCAACTAAAATTTAAAATTTTAAAAAAATCTTTGGATCCATCTGGTACTATTTTAGTATATTCCTCTGCTTCTCCTTATGTTTCCTTTCTCCTTTTTAGCTTAGGCAAGTTGCTAGAGAGTTGTAATAGGCTAGGCACAGCTCTTCCCTCTATGGCAGACTTCTTCCTTGAGAGGTCCAAAAAGAGAACCAGCTGCTTTGAGTTTGGTTTGAAGGATGATGTGGGAAATAGAGATTGGAGAAAACTGAGACTGGGAATGGGACAGTACCAGGAGTTTCCATGCTGTACTGGAAGTATTCAACAGCTACTGACTTAGAAAGTGTGAGAACGAAATTTTTGGATCTTTGGGTCTATTTTTCAAGCTTTACTGCTTACCCATTTTCTCTATGAATTTCTTCTGTATTTCCGTAGAGGACAGAAGAAATGGAAATAAGATGAGATTAAAAGAGAAAATAGTTTGGATATACAATGAGCTAGAAAGCCATGTGTCTTGAAAGATAGTTGAAAAATTGTCCAGGAAAAGCTGCTCTTAAAGACCTTTATTTTTATGGTTTTATCAGCTTTTTCCTCATAAAATGGACAATTCTAATACAGAGGTATATGTGCATTAATATGTATAAGCCTAACACTTAATAAAAGAGGTTGCAGAAATATAAACTAGCATTATCACAGATATATTTTTAATAACTTAGAAGTAGCATGTTTTAGAAAAAGTATTTTCTGTCCACTTTGAAAGTTGAGGAAATGTGGTAAAGGAAGCTATAGATGAGCCATTAGTTTTGTTACTACCTTGTATTGATCATGGATAAGTTACCTAACTCTCAGACAGAGGAGATTTGATGACAAAGGCAATTTGGCCAACATTAGAGAATGTCCTGACCAGGAGCCAGTGGCTAACATAGAAAAATTTAAACATTTTTATTATGACCCTTAGAAAGACATACATTTTATGTCATGCTCTTGAATAACACTTTCATATACATACAAGACTGAAATTAAAGTCACATGAAACAATATTAACCACTACTACATACATTTTGATAATTTCTATTTTATTCTCTTCCATCATTCCATTCTATTCTGTTTCTTTTTTAAGTTGTTGGTCAAAGCACACTAAATGGATTTGTCAACTCTTTGACCCTCAATTTGAAGACTACTAGGCTATAAACATTCACCTACCCTGACATACAAATTTAGGTATTTAATCATTGTTCCTTAAAAAGTTCCCTCATAATTAATGTAAGGTTTATAAATAATTGTGAATATATCTAAATGTCATATTTTTCAGCTATGCTTAAAAATAATACAATGTATTTGAGAGCATTTTCTCTGTAGAAACCAAATTATTATTCACAATAAATTAAAACTCAGAACCAATGTAAAATATAAAATGCCTGTATGATGACATCACAGCAACAGCTGTTATAATTTATGAATGAGTGATTTTCAGATCAACTGGACTACAAGGAAATTCAACCAACTAGAACTCAACAATGCTTCTATCACTCGATGACGACATACAGTTGCTTATTCAAACCAGTGACCAAAACTCAGGAACTAAACCTTAGCAGTAACTCAGATCAAATAAAAACTGGCTTTTCCTTGACTGTTGTCTAAACATAAGCAAAGATTTTGCTTATTTTTAAATGTCTATCAGAAAAGAGAAGGTGGCACAGAAAATGAACTTTGTCAGTTTGTCAGACTCTAACTTTGTCAATTTCTGAAGCCTACAGGCGAGAAGGGCTGTTTCTAAGTACTACAATAACCCCACCTCTGCCAACTACCCTTGAACAGGAAGTCTACAGAGACCACCTTGCCTCATGCCATCCTGTCTTAGGCCTGGTGGGCTAATTTGGTATTGTTCTAGCAGCATCCTGAAGCTTAATAGAGCTCAACTACAGCTGCCCCCCAGTGGGTTACAATGGTATTTGGCAAGTTTACACCAAGTATAACAACTTCCAGTAAAGAAGTCATTTCAGTTTGGGAAAAATGTGCAATTTGGTCATTTAATTTGCATTGTTCTGAAAGTTGCCAGACTTGTCCTGCCAGGCAATAGTGTCAAGAACTTTCATCTCCCTTGGCTCCACCCCTTACCTCTGCGTGCAGAGCAGAACAAAGGAGAAGGCCCCAAGGCAGTGCCATCCAAGGAGCCAAAAAGAGGTCTGAGTTTTGAAAGAATGATGACTACTGAATTTTATAAAAGCTCTTCCATGAAAGTTTTCATTTGACTAACTGACATTATAAATAGAAATGATTTCTAAGCTGGTAGTTCACCATTGGAAATTAAGTGACGAAACGCGTCTGCAATTATTCCTCCCGTGAAAGATAATTTCCCTCTTTTTTATTCTCTACAAATAAACACACAGATGACACACCCACACATTTTTTCTGATATTCTTAACTTGGAAAATATAGCACACACATATTGATAAACTTGTTCCTGTAAGTGACATGGTGCATGATTTTAGCAAGCTACATGTAAATGAATTCACTCTGTAACTAAGAGGTGAACTTCTTATTTAAATATTTGCTTTCCTTTATGCTTGGAAGGTTGTTGCTCTGGGGCCTTTCATAAAGGGCCCGTGACCCTTCTTTCTAAGGATGTTGTTCTGTTCTTCAGAGGAAGGTGGTTAATTACATCCTCCAAACCACCTATTATTCTGAGCTACTGCTGTCCATAATCTGTCACAGTCCTTGGTCAGCACTCTCTTGGACCCCAGAACTCTATTCTCAAAATGGAAGCTGCTTAATCTCCCTGGGTCCTTACAGGTTGCTCTATTTTACCTCTTCTTTTCTCAAAGAGACCAATTTGTTTTTAATTTCATCATTTAAAAACCATAAGAAAGAGATTTTTGCCTAATGAAGGTTATACAAGTTTCTTTTCAAACTCATTATCATCAGAGAGGAAACTGAGGAGCTGAGACAAACTGAAATCATGCAGTGCCTCAGGAGATCAAAGACACCAATGAGAATGTGTCTTCTCTCACTCTAATGAGAAGACCATCCCAGCTTAGGAATTTAAATGTTTAAAAGTGGTGACAAGTATGAGAACAGTGCAGAGAGTCAGTAAAACAGAGTGTAAAACTTAAAGGAGGTTTGTAGAGAAATTAAGGGTGTGAAGTACTATTGAGTAAGTTGCATAAAACAATTATTTTCAAAATGCAAAGCCTGTGAGAACCTAGAATGTTTCTGAATACAGAGTTGTTTCTAAGTATACAGTTATACAACCTTAATATTAGTGAACAAACATGGACTTTTCCAAGCTTGTCCATGTCAAGCATTTTCAGGAGTCATCAGTACTTTCACAGACTTTCTCATATACTTTCACCATCCTTGATACCTATTGTTACTGAGGTACACATTGAATCAAAGTTGCATTGTGAGCACTACAGTTTTTTTTATATGATGCCCTAGTTTTTGATAGTTATGATTTATATGAACAAAGTGACTTTACAACATATTTGAAGCATAAATAAAAATTCTTTGACACATTGAGAGGTGGGGTCTTTGATTCCCCCCCGTGAGTCTGGGCTGTAAAGAATAATTGTATTATTATAGACATGATGCTATATAAGGCAGGATTAGAAAAGGCTTCTTCCTGGTCCTTGTGAGATATTCACTCTTAGGGGAGCTAGCCACCATATAGGAAGTCTGGCTATGCTAAGACTGTCATGCTGGAGGGGCTACTTGTTGGTACTTTAGTCAGCAGCCCTACTGAGCTCCCAGCCAACAGTCAACATCAATTATCAGACATGTCAAAAAGAAGCCTCAGGATCATTTCAGTCCCAAATCACCAAGTCATCCTCAGCTCCCAAGTCTCCCCAGCTGAGGTCCCAGAAATTATAGAAAGACACAAGCTATTCATATTGTGTCCTGTCTGAATTTCTGATCCATAGAATCCAAGAGCATAATGAATGGTTGTTTTATGTCACTAAGTTTTGGGGTGGTTTGTTATACAACAATAGTAGTTAGAAAAATCCTCAATCCCTATAATGCAAATTACATTTCTTAATTAAATCTACCGTGTTTAATTCAATTTCAGTTATAAAACCTTATGCTGAAGAAAAGCCTGTACTGACTCAAATCTTCTTGGCAACGTGTTTTCCAAACTAATTATGATTTAGTAACGAAACAGAAATTGCACATGGGTTTAGGGTGGTGGGGCAAGAGAGGGAGAGAGAGAAGGGAGAGGATGACTTGGACATTCTTTAATAAGAAGTAAAATGGAGAAGATTTATCTAGGCTAACATTACCGGGGTCACACTCACTCACCATGTATAATCGACTTGCACTCTTACTTATTATGAACTACTCTGGCACCAGGATTTTCATGTGTTATAAATCATCAGTGCTTAGAGAGTGCATATACCTGGGCCAGCTTGAAGATCCCAGAGTGCCATGTGGCCTGAACAATGTTCCTACTATGTCCCACTATCCAATGAATGCCATCATGCATGACCCCTAGACAGAGATGTATTTGTCCACCTGAGTGATCTAGACCTAATCTTCTGACCCCCCTCCCTTAGTCTCTAGATCTAAGAACTCTCTGGCTCATATTTACATTCTGGTAAGAAAGCAAGATATTCATTTTTAGATCATGGAAACTGTGGATGTGAGAATGCAACAGGATCATAGATACGAGATGTGAAGGTGAGTGGATATTTACTTTGCAGTGGTCTGTGCTTCTTGATTGTCATTTCTCAACTCATCTTGAAACTGAAGGAGTAATTGGTGCCAGACTTGGGCCTTGGAGGGCCAATAAAACAGACCAAAGTGAGAATCTTTGATTTTGGTCAAATTCTATAGAATAGAAATATAAAGTGAATTGGCAATGCTGGAAATATAGTTTTATAAAATGGTTTAATACCAGGATCTTTCTACAGGATCAGATTTCCTAGGAAAGATGAACTAAATACATTATTATTTTTTTCAATTAGAATAAAGATAAAACTGAGTTCATGTTGGTTTCTTCCTTTTTCTTTTCAATGAATTATGATACTGAAAAGCTCAATTAAAATAGGGTGAAAGGATCACAGGCATCATTCAGAAGGCTTTGACCTTCATTCTCACTGAAGTAATTTGGCATATCCATTAACATGGAGACCTCCCCTTCTGGAAAGTGTTTCTATCCAGTTCAAGACTGTTTTTCTGTGGCTCATCAGGGCAGTGTTAGGTTGGAGTCATCCAACCCTACTGTGAAATTCAATATAATCTTTGCTTACAAGTTTACTGCTATTTGCCTATAGCTCTATTACATAAATCCATGATTCATAGCTTCAGATTCTATGGTCTACAGAAGATGCATTTTTTCCCTCTGCTATCTAATCACTGGTGGTTTATAACACATTCCTAGTGTAGGGCTGCAGCAGGCTCTAGTAGAAAGGAGGTCCATTCCAATGTTGAAAGGACCTTCAAATTGAATTGCATACTTTCACTCAATTTCATATGGTAGCCCCAATGATTAAACATGCCTTCCTTATAACATGGTTAGGGTAGAGGCCACAAGAGAAAAACTTTATGGATACCTTGAGAAATCACTGTTGTCATTTATATAAAGGAATCACAGTCACAGTTCATTTCTTGTCTCTGTAGTCATACGTTTGTCTGAACCCTCCTGACCCACCCTTGGAATGCAGTTAGTATAAATGGCTCTTACAGGAGTATGTCATCTGAAAAGAGTTATCTAGATTCAGAGGGAAAATATTCTGTACTCAGAATTTAGCTCAATCTTCCCCAAACTGATATTTCCAAGTGAGAAGGCAAGTTGCTAACCACAGTCTTTTGATGCTGGGGAGAGAGGGTTAAAAAAAAAGGTCTTCATATATGTCAACAATCCAAGATTGATTTCATTCAATATACTTTCTTTTTAAAATGCAAACATCAGATTTCTTTCTCCCTATTACCAAGATGATGGATTGGAAACTTTTATTAAAGAGGGACCAAGAGTAGTTTTGAAGTTTTGAGAAATTCATGAAAGGACAAGTCAGGGTAGGATATAAGAAGGTCCCAGTTGGGATGACCCTGGATGTCTAAAAGGGATCAATGCAAAGGAGTAAGATTCATCAGAGATTACCTGCTCACTTTGCCAGTACACCAAGCCCATCAGGATTGAAAACTCTCCACACCGATTCTGACACATTACTGTCTATCTACACAAATATTACATTTCTAAGTATTACCAATCCATTCAAGGTTTAGTTTGCTATATAAATATATAGAACACTGATATGAAAGCTTTTAAGTGTTTCTTTTCAGAGAATACTTAAATAAGTACAAAATTAAACTTAGTTTTGTGTTCAGTTATATTAATTTCGTTATAATAGGTCTCTGCTTTTATACACTTAGATTAGAATATAGAAAATAATGATGCAAAATATAGATCAACATGCATTTATTCCATGTTAATAAATGAATTACAGACTGCTAGTGACTACTATAATAGGAGAGGCAAGATGATAATAAAACATAGTCCTAAAATAAAAGAACAGAAATAAAGGAGAAAAATAATATTTTTTTAGTGAATTCACAGATTTAATTTCTTTTCTGAGTAAGAATTGGTACATTCTCTATGATCAGAGAGTAGGTATCAAGCAAAATGAAGTACAATTTGCCATGCCATCTTTATATGTCACTTCCTCTTATCTAGCAACTTCATTTATCTATAATATGATTAAGTTAGGAAATTAAAATTTTAAAATGCCTCAGAGTAGTCAAAATTGACTTAAGCAAATTCACACAGCCCTCATAAATATCATAAAGGAGAGAGGACAGAAAATTAATAAATTACTATTTACAATGTGCTGTCTCTAGATAAGCTTGGAAATAGCTTTAAAAATCATCTAGTTCTTTCTATTTGTAAACATAAATGGACTTACATTCACTTCCTAAAAACTTCTACAAAAGGTATTTTCAACTCATTTACACAGGCAGGCTTAGAAAAGTAGTCAAGCAGAAATTACGTGCACAGAAATAAATTGTTACCTGATTTATTTTTGATTAGAGGAAGATTAATGAAGGAGATAGAAAATGTTCAAAGGAAAGTATTTGAGGGTACCATAATTAGTGGTTCTGAAGAGCAGAAAATTCAAGATAAAATGGATAAGCAAAATGTATAAAACAGGAAAGCACAGAGGTAGGAGGAAGGTTGGTAGAGAATTTTGAAGCATACGGAGAAGATGTAAATAGCTTGGCAATGTAAATTCTAGTATGTCTGAGAATTAATCACCTAGGGAGCTTGCTTTAAAAATAAGAAAAGAAGGAAAGAAAGAAAGAAGGAAGGAAGGAAATACTTAGAACCTACTGACTTTGAATGAATTGGCTGGGGCTAGGGCCCAAGAATTTACATAACATTTAACCTGGTGTTCCTGATGCAGTTGATCCAAGGACCACACTTGAGAAATACTGTCAAAGGTGACTGCTGAAGTCTTGTAGAAAAGGGCAAAATTATGACCTTTAAACAGAAATATAGGGGAAAAAGAATATTTTCTTAGTGAATTCACAGATTTGATTCCTTTTCTGATAAGTGTTGGTACATTCTCTACCATCAGAGAGTAGGTATCAAGTGAAATGAAGTACAATTTGCCATGCCATGTTTATATGCCACTTTCTCTTATCTAATAACTTCATTTATCTAGAAAATAGTTAAGCTAGGAAATTGAAATTTAAAAATGCCTCAGAGAAGACAAAATTGACTTAAGCAAATCCACACACAGTCCTCATAAATAACTCTTCAAGGCCTTGTTTCAAGCTTATTTATTTTTGTTTTAGAAATGTCTAAAAACAGCTATTGGGTTTCTTAACTCATAGCAGTCAAAATAAAATTCGTTAAGGAAAGGTGCAGTAGAGAATCTAACAGTTGGGGACTGATGCTAGAGGCACAGATACAGGCAGGAGCAAAAAATGACAGCTAACATCCTGATAGTGATGATTATGAAAAACAGATAAAATAACTTATTTAGAGGAGGGACAATTTTTCTCAAATGGTTAATAATACCTAAAGACTACTGTGTTACTAGATGTTATAGCAACTGATATTTATAATTGTGATCTCTAAGTTTCTTTTTTTATAAAAAGGTTAAATTATGTTTAGTATTATTTTATTTTAAAAAGCTGTAAAATTATGGCATTTTTAAAGGGTTCTTATTTAAAATGGCCAACATTTTTAGCTCTTAAGAGAGCCAGCTTTGGTTTTCTATATTGCATATTTCATTATTCATTTGCTTGTGTTTTGTTTTATAGCATGCAAAGCATCAGGCTAAGAGCAAGGAGAAAATAATAAGGTTCCTCAAAAAAGCAAAATGTAGGAGTTTGGAATGAAGATCAGAGATCTGGATCTGGAATTGGGAGCCACTTGTGTAGAAGTTTAAGTTGAAGCTGTGTGAGTACAGTGGAGAGGGTAGAGAAGAAGCCAGGGCAGCTCAGGATGGAACTAGGTGATGGCCTCACTCTCCACTGATAAATTAGGCATTATTATGTTACATATAAGATGCACATTATTTCTCTTAACAACTAAGATGGACTATGAATTGGGAAATATGAACACAATTAGGGAACAGAAACCGCATCTTATGCTCCTCCTTACCCCCTGCCCACCATGGACTTGATCTAAATACATAATAGGATCAAAAATAAGAGTTGCTGAGAAAGGCAAGATTGACTGAACCTCCATCTGGTAAAGCAATTAAGCAAATGTCACCACAGAGCAAATTTCAATACTTAAGGTGTACTGATCATTAAGGCACCCGCCTACTCACAATGCAAATTCTGCAAAATAAATTGGTGCTGTGAAATGTTTTGACACATGTTAAGAAAAAGAAATACCTTCTAATTATTCAGTAGTTGATATGAAAAATGAATAAAATGCATTAAAAGACCTAATGTATAGTGCATTAATCTGTTAAGACAAGCGAACAAAAGCCTTCTAAATTTTACTATTGACATTTGTAGGTGGGAAGGAAGTAGTAATCAAGATGGTAAATTCTGAGTTTGCTGTAATTTCCAACCAAGTTTTCTGCTAAGTCATAAAAACAGCAGAGGTAAACCTTGTTTAATTCATTTACCAAAATGTACACGTCTACATTATGAAAGGCCCTTTGGTAGTTACATGAGAGATCAAAGGTGGATAGGATAATATTTAGTCCTAGCTTTGAAGGAGCTTATGAGTAGTTAAGGTACATACAAATGACTACATCAGAAGGCAGGGGGTGATTATAAAGTGGCACATTTCTTGCTTCAATCTTTGAACAAATCATCTAAAGAATTTGGATCATATATGACAGGAAAAGTGAGGCCAACATGTAATTAAGTTAACAGCAACTTTAACACTATCTTTTCTTTAATATATTGCTACTGTTTATTGGCCACCTTTTTAACCAGGAGCAGACCACATCAGTATCTAATTAAAGCTACAAATTTATAAGTGCCTAGAATTAATCCATTCCAAGGGCAATTTCTACATGGCCCAGTTATAATATCAAAGGCACACAATATTTATATATCTGATATATTTTGTTCACATATCTATTTGTTTATATAATAAATATAACAATATAGTTATATAATAAATACATGTTTATATTTAACATGTAAATATAAGATGTATTTTTAGATATAAATATATTTATAATTATATTATATATTATAATATAGGTATTACATTATATATATTATAATACACACACACACATTGCCTGGCACACAGTAGGGAATAATTATTCATTTGTTGAATAAATGAACAGTTAAACCATAAAGTTTGGTTTAAATTTGCTATGAACTATCTGAGTTGCATATACATGATGATCATTAACTGCTATCACTTGAAATGGTTAAATTTATTACATTATTTAGATAGACATCAGAAGAACTCTTTCTTGGAGATTAAATGCTCCCCAACATGTACCTGAAGATCGCATATTCAACTAGAAAGTCAAGCGAATATACCTTTGCCAGATGACCATCATATGTTGGCCCTTAGGGAAAATAAAACAATGCCTATGTTTTCACATCACTGCTCCTTTAATCAAGAAAGCTGTTTGAGAAATCTTGCACTAGAAAGACAGATCAACAGTATACAGGCTATTAGTGTTAGTGTCTTCTAGTGCAGACGAGGTGGTATTCTTTTTTAAATAAATTTTATTTTTTAGAACACTTTCAGATTTACAGAAAATTGTGAAAATAGTACAGAGTTCCCATATGTCTCATGCCCAGTGTACCCTATTATTAACATCTTACATCAGTATGGTATACTTATCATAATTAAGAAACCACTATTGATACATTATTATTAAAACTAAAGTCCATACTCATTCAGATTTCCTTAACTTTTAACTAATGTTTTATTCTGTTGTAGCATGCCACCCCAGATATCACAGTTCATTTAGTTGTCATATCTTCTTATGCTCCTTTCGGCTATGGCAGTGTCCCAGATTTCCTTGTTTTTAATGACCTCAACGGTCATTTTGTAGAATGCTCCTTTATTGGGTTTTGTCTGATGTCTTTCTCATGATAAGGCTGTGGTTATGGGCTTTTGACCAGAACACCACAGATGTGGTGCCATTTTCATCATATCACATCAAGGATACATGGTATTCACATGAATACCTTTGAAGTTGATTTTGATCACTTGGCTGAGATAGTGTTTGTAACGCTGCTCCACTGTTTAGTACTCTTTCCCCCTTCTTTCCATACTATGCTCTTTGGAAAGAGTCACAGTACACAGACACCCTGCCCTCCCCCCCGCTGCCGCACCCCCGCCACCATTTATGGATCGAGGAGTTACAACTTACCTCCTTCGGGCCAAAGTATCTATATAAACCATATGAACTTTTTCAGCATGAGAATTAGTTTCTTCTCCCCTATTTATTTATTCAAATATATATTTATATAAGTATGTACTCTTGGGCATTTATTTTATATTTTGTGTTATAAGCCAAATAGTACCTTATACTGTTGCTTAAATTGTTTCAGCTTTAGTTATTGGGAACTCTTTCAATTGGCTCCTTAGCCTTTTGACATCCCCTTATCAAGTTTTGGGTTGATTTTGTTTTGGCTCTATAAGATGCTCTGTGTTCAACTTTTATATTTTTTTGCCCCAGTCCTAAAATCTTCCATTATTCCAAGGATCTCTGGTTCTTTTTATTAGAGAATAGTCTTAGAAGCCAATGTCTGAGCACTAGGTATGCTCATTGCTAATGGGGTATTAGGGTGCTATCTTGAAGTTTTTGCAGACCTTGCCCTCATCTTCCCAGAGGTTCTTATAGTTCCCCCTCTTCTTTCTTATTGTCTAAGTTCAGTGCCTGCCTCTCTTCCTTTTGGTAAACCTCTCTTTTTCTTCTCTTAACTATTCATTATCAGCAACTCTTCCTGGGCCAAAGAAGCATTAGAAAGAGCCACCATGAAAATGTTATCCTTTAGAGATTTTGGTATTTCTTAGAATTAGTAGGTATTTCCAGAGAAAATCTGATTCATTCTTCCACCAATAGGCAGATGTTTTGGTTCTGATGCTTTTGGCTGTAGCATGAGCCCCTTGGAGAAGGTGACCTTTTCTTACAAATAGAAAACTCAGCTCAAAATAGCTAAACAATAAGTAAATTGTTAGCCAGTTCAGTAAGCTAACATTGTCAAGGACCTAAGATCTTCCAAACTTTCTTCCATGCTTATTCCTGTCCTTAGGCTAGATACCCTCATGACCACAAGATGCTTGACACAGGTCTAGGTGTCACATCTAGATACAGAGAAAAATCTGCTGTGGAGTATGAGAAAAAAATTTCTAGAAGCTCCCAGCCGATCTCTTCTTAAGTTTCACAGGTCCAAATTGGGTCATATGTTCATCTCTTGATCAATCACTGATAAATTAAATGGGATTATCATGATTGTTTTAGGCCAACTAGAGTATATCTCTGAGCTTCCCTGAGGGATAATGTCATCAAAGGGATAATGACCTGAATAAAATCAGAGTTAAAATAAAATCTATTAGCAGGAAAAAGAAGGAAAATGACTATTGGGCAGACCACCAAAAATGTCAGCAGGGCAAGTAAAGCATTACTATGTTCCCTTATAATCCAGATTAAGTTGGGTTCCTTTAATTTATGTATATACACACAGTCATTATATGTCTTTATAGCATGTCTTAACCTGAAAAAGGCTTACATGGAGGTAGTTTATTTGGGGATTAATCTCTGGAAGCAAAAGTAAAGGACTAGGAGAATGAAATAAGGAAGGAGAAAAGTCAGTACAAGGATATATTATTGACTTGGGCACTGTTATGGGCAACTGATGCTTGATCCTGCTGAAACACTTTGAGGAGCTTTATGAGAAATATCTTAGAGCTGCCCACCCTTAGGATATATTAGCCTTAGTACCCCATTGACTAATGGTGGCCCCATGGGTGCTAACTCACCTCTCCCAGCTAGCCTGGATAATTGTGAATTCTGAATAAGTTCTCACACTTTAGCATCAGGGAAGCCGTAAGGAAAGAAGAAGTAGCCATGGGCTGAGAACTGGCGCTGTCAAATTACACCTCTTTGAAGCTGGTCAAAGGCCCTCCGGTAGTTGTTACCATAGCAGCGGTTGGAAAAGTGGTGGGGCTGAGAGGATGTGAAAAAGGTACAAAAGGGTATCCAATGGATAGCATTTATACTGATTATATTTATTCACCATTTGTGGGAGCGTTTAATATAAGTCTCCACCAGACTCCAAGTACTGTAAGGTCAGGAATTACGTGCGTCTGGGTTACTTTTTCTATTCCTGTCACCTAGCATAGTGCCTGGTACATTGTAGGCACTCACTAAAAGTACAGCGAAAGAATGAATGGAAGGCTAGACGTCATAAAATGAAGAAAAAAAAAAAAAACCCCAATTGCCAAACCTATCATTTCAAAGAGAAAGTCTCCAAAAAGAAACTAAAAATCAACCCAACCTCACTCAGGTAATGAACTGTATCATCTGGGACATCCTAGGTCCCTGAAGTCTTTGAGGGGCTGGTTTAAGAAGGGCTAGATCAGATCCCAACTAGCGCTTGGTTTGGAGGTTACCTTGGTCCCTTCCTGCTTCATTTCAGCGTGCATTTGGCATGACTCTGGAAGATCCACGGAAGTTCTCATTCAGGCACTTTTCTATGGCAACTCTTAGCATCTCCTGGATATCTTACAGGTCAGTTCCTAAGGTTTCCTCTATCCTGCCTGATCAGTCTAGCGCTGACTTGGTCTATCAGGGGGCCATGAACCATGGTGCATAAAGTGGCCACCTGATCTGACCTGAACCCCAATGGTTTCAGAGAGTATCCTTGCCGACCTCAAGACTGAGAGCAGATCAGGGGTACTCAAAGCCCCAAAAGTGGCCACTCCACTGAGCATCACTCTACTTGGGGTGTGTCTTTCTTATGGCTCTTTTCTTATAATTGTGAATTTATGACCCTTTGTCCTTTGAAATTAAGTTCAAAATTTTTAGGATAGCAACTATATCACCCTTCATTTTTAAATCATCTCTAAAATGTGTAAATGCTAAATAAATATGACTAACTATCCATTCCTTCATAAAACACTTTAACTATAAAAGAAAATGTTCTGGATTTCTTTCCCATGTTATTAGGCAGCGCATAATCCCCTGCTTGTGTCCTGACGTAACCTGATCTGAGAACCTGTTTGATTAAAGCCATGTCTCCATCCTACAGAGTTAAGGGCATTTATAGGAAAGAATATATTTTAATGGCCATTGGCTGGATTCGTTTTTGACATTTGCTTCTTTTTAAAAATGTTGTATAGACTTTTAACTCCAGTAGACCCACAAGAGAAGGTAAATCTGAGGATTTTTATAATTTAGTCCCAGAGATCTTTTTGGAAATGAGAACCGCTTATTCACAATACATTAAGAACTCTCTCTGATCTGTTTGCCAATTCACTGAGCCAGGTCAAAGATGTTGGCAGTCTCCTCTGTTTGGACTGACATTAACCTACAGTAATTGCCCAGCTGAACTGACATCTCTGGATTCCTTCCAGCCACTTAGGACTTCCTGCAGGAGCAGCTCTGAATCTAGGTCTGGTTTACGAGAAAGCTGTTGCATGCCTTGACGACAGCAGGCACGGCCAATCTTCTGGAGCGCTCATAAACCTGGCATTCAAGTATCTGCCATCTTTCAGACAATTTAAACAGCTCCCTAGCTAATTCCAGAGGCTTAAAGTCCTGAGGTAGATACTGTTTGACTTGTATACGTTAAGTGTTCTTATCAAACACAAGTAATCAAAATAATAATAATAAAAAAATATAGAGGCTGGGAGGAAACTTTTGGAGGTGATATATATGTTTATGGCATGGATTGTGGCAATGGTTTCATGTGTATATGAAATACATAAGATAGACTTATCTCCAAACTCAACAAGTGGCGTACATTAAATATGTACAGCTTTTTGTGTCAATCACACTTCAATAAAGTGGTTTAAAAAATAAAAATAAATCAAATGAGTTGACATTATTTTAGAATTAGGAATTCCCATAAGTATTTAAATTTTGACTTCTTTTGACAAATGATAAAATCTGGCACCACTGGACCCCATAGTGGCACACGAATAAGGTCGGTAGTGGCTGTCTTTTAGAAGAGAGTGGACACTCCATTTTGGCACGGTGACTACAGTGGGTTTACATCTGCATCGTGCCCAGTCCACTTCTCATGTAAAATCACTACCTGGCCCCTAGAGGCACCAGGGTTATGTCTATTGGCAGGGGATCCAAGTGGCACTTGTTACCCTTATAAACTGCTTGCCCAGTCCCTGAAACCATTGCACTTAAAGCCCCCACATTTCAAAAGCAAAAGAGATTTTAGGTTTACAGTGCTGCATCAGCCCAAACAGCATACCAATTCTAAATCAGGGTGCGGTTCTGAGATGAAACGTTATGATAGACAGGAGTCCACCAACTGATGTTAGCAAAGACCCACCTTTACGGGTGGTCCGTCTTCGTGGAAAATGAGGCTTTTTCTTTTGTGTAAACTTTTCATGACATTTTATCAACAAATTTACCCCACTTAAAGGAAATCCAGCTCAGAAAACTCAAAAGTTACACAGAAAATACATCAGGATATGTTCACTCATTTATTCCACATCTGTTTATTGTGCACTATGGTGGGCTAAGCAATGTCCTAGGCACTGATTTGTTTAAACTATGAATTATAATCAATAGCATAAAGGATAATTGAATGGGAGAAAAAAAGCCTTCAAATCCAGGTTTTCTGATTTCTTACTCAGAGCTTCTTCTACTCATGCTACCATCCTGCTTCTACCTCCACATTATGAAGCATCATCTCAGAGTGTCACAGAATGTCTCCCCCT
Organism: Cynopterus sphinx; assembly: GCA_030015415.1. NCBI lineage: Eukaryota > Metazoa > Chordata > Mammalia > Chiroptera > Pteropodidae > Cynopterus > Cynopterus sphinx. The sequence goes on along the minus strand of CM057384.1, from coordinate 108,573,871 downwards.
AAGCTGCTTGTTGATGAGACTGACATTGGCAATGCAGCTCAGAGAGAACCCCTTCCTGAGGGCAGTGCTGACACACAGGCACAAATGCCATTTCCATCATGTGTCATAGAAGCAGGAGCCACCCACGACTTATAACATTTAACTTCCCACCAATTTTTGAATGAAATAAAATGTGCCAATAATAAAAAGACATCCTTCCTACTTCCAAAAGAAATGGTAGCAGTGAACAGGTAAAATTAAGGATGAGGAAGGGAGGACACAGATTGTTCATCTCTGAGTAAATTCCTTCATGTTATCACATAACTCTCATCATTGGCAGGCATGGCATGAGCACCATTATGGTGGTGGTTCAGGTTGGTGGACCTGTGCTGGATGCAGGAGAGTCAGTGTTTAAGGCTGTCTCTAAAAGGTTTATACTGTAGAACTGGAGAGAGGGCATAGCCAGAAAAAAAAAGGTCATAGCAACAGGAGCACAAATGTAGACTGTCAGATGAATTCAGGGAAGGGAAGATGGTCTTCTTTGCTGAAAGGCACCTTTCCACATCCCAAATCTGGCTCTAAGGGCTGTTGGGAGCCTAGAAATATCCAATCATACCCTAAAATAAGACTTTATTGGCCTCACATATTATACTGTACTGTGATCACAACATTAAGCAAGACCTTCCTAAGTAATAACTAAAACCAAATTCTGCTTTGATTTTTTTATGTTCATTTCTAAGTTTTTTTTTTTGGAGGGGGGGGTAGAGAACAATACCATGCTTTTTACTCATCCATCCATCTACCAACCCATCCTTCCATCCATCCATCCATCCATCCACCCACCCACCCACCCATCCATCCAACCATCCATCCACCTACCTCAATATGTCATACATGGAACTAGGTTCCCAGAGTCCAAATACTAGGGGGGCATGGTCCCTGCTTTCAGAGCATGTTCTGCCAAAGAACAACAACTGCTTCCTTTTGGGGGGCCTGCTTGCAAGCATATATGGAATATAAATGCCTTATAGGCAGAATGATCTCACTAAATGGAAGAAGCATCACAAGTTTGCATTACACCAGTGGTTCTTGAATGATAACGTCAGTACAAATTACCTGGGGTTCTTGTTTGAATGCAGGTTTTGATTCAGGTCTGAGGTGGTCAGATTTTGCAAGTCTTGTTAGCTCCTAGATGAGGCTGATGTTGCTGGCTCTTGGACCACACTATGAAGGGCAAGGTTTTATATAGTACATCAAATGATATTGAAGTCTAGACTTCTGAACACCAGAAAGTTTCTCTTCATGAAATCAAGAGTAAATATACCGACAGCAAATTCACTTTTCTTTCCCTGCCACAGAGAAACAGCTTTACAGAGGCACATTAGGCTTTAACTCATACTTCCCCTATCTTCGTCCACACTTGCCCTTCCAACAATTAAGAATTCAATCCAATTTTCTTTTTTTCTATTTCACAGAGCTTATTCAATTTTCTCTCAAGAACAGCACACCGTGGCTTCAGAAATCCACTGAGAATTAGAAGCACTTCAGAACAAGGCAAGGGGATCCAGAGCTAATTACCCTAAGCCTGCCAGGTTGTGTTAGGAATCCATCATGATCACTTTACCCTATGCTGCAGACCCACGGAAGCACCTGCAATTAATTCTGACGGCTACAAGCCATAGGGTACCTAACAGCTTGTGGGTGATTAAGAATGAATTACTAACCTTTCATTTAAAAAGTCCCAGGAAAAATATGGGGACAGAAGCCAGATATGTTTACACTACTTATAGAGATTAGCAATCATGAGGACTCTTATTTATTTTCTGGCAAAGCCTCTTTTTAAAACTTTTTTACAAAGTGGCACTTGTTCTTGGAGCAACGGTTGCACAGCCTTAATGATACTTTTGCAAATAATGGGAATTTCTTTCTTCCTAAGATCCAGAAATCTTTGGATGTCCTTCTTTCAAAAGGAGAAAAGAAACTGATAATGACCTCCACTGTTTGATGCTGGGCACACATTTTATTTTTATAGTAAAAGATGATTTTATGGCAACACCTCATTAACATTTCTGTTATTTCAAATGAATGTTACATAATACTGTTTACAACTTTGGATTGGTACAATTTCTAGTTGAATTACAAAAGACTGATGATATTTCTTCAGGGCCACACACATTGCTAAATCCCTCTAATCTTGAAGCCTTTGGGAAATATGCCCACCCTCCAAAAAAATTCTTACAGATATGCCTCTTTTTTGGTAAAATACTCTTCTTACATATGATGTTTCCTCAGCACTACCACAAGATTATTCAGTTTATCATATTTAATGGTAAAGATAATGGTGAATATCACGACGATTAAAAACAAAGCACACTTGGGTAGAACACGATAAGAAAGTTCTCAGGGTATAAAAAAAAAGGTTCACTTAAATCACTTCATACGAATAAGCACTATTAGTATGTGCTCCCAATATGCATCACTAGAGGATGCATTTAGTTAGGGTGCACCAGGCTAAGATATGAATCATATAATGCTACTCCAAGACTATTACAGAATGTGATATTATATAAACCATAAAAGGCTACATTTTAACTTCTGTGGCTCATGCATTATAGTCTGTGGCTTCAAGAGGAGGTTAGGAGTCAGGGTGATAAAAGGCACAGATTGAAGAAACTTGCAGCCAAGAGAAACAGAAGCATCAACTTCCTAACAGAGACCATGATGCACAGTGTGCCATATGCTACCTTAGGTAGAATTATGTAACTTGTCAGTGGTCGATACTCTGGGGGTAGAGGATTTTATGCTTTTTTTTTTTCCTTCACAGTGTAAATATTTAAACTTCTTCATAACATAAGAGTTGGAACTTATTTTCCTGGAATGAAATTCTAAAACAAATTGACAGCCAAACACTCCACGGAATTTCTACAGGCTAATAGGTTAGTCTCCATTATAGAATTCCTAGATTTTTTTACTTCACTCAATTTTCATAATTTTAATGCTTTTTAAACCTATAAGGTAATTGTATCTCAGGGCTCTGATTCTTGGTGAACAAAAATGGCATTCCAGGAATATTCACTTATTATCTGAATTTTCAAGTTAAAATCTGCCTGACAAGTGGTGTTATAAAATTTTTGTTCTCGTATTTGCTTTTGAACACTCTTTTGCCTGGGTTCTCGAAGTAGTTCCCTATACAGACACTATATTTATGTTTCTTTATGAGTAAGATCATTAATGGTATCAGAAATGCTCAGGACTGAAACCCAGCCTGAGAAATTTATTGCCAAGCAGTGTACATGAGTTGTTATCAATATCTATTCAATTATGATAAAGATGATTTCTAGCGGATGATTGTTTTTTGGTTGCCTAATATCTATCCCTTCTTAGTATAAGAGTACCCCAATATTTTTGGAAAGTGAATTATCTCTATCCCATTACATATAGTCTGTTAGGACTCTCAAACTAGAGTCAAGCATGTGATGATTCAATCACAGTGAACTGCAGGAGTTTTGCAGGAACTATAAGAAAAGCAGTTTTCTCTTTCTTGGTGGGCATGATTTTGGAAAGACCTTTCCACTTTAAAGGTGGACTTTGGAGCTTCTGGAGCTGCCACGTGGAGGTTGAGAATGGGGTAAACAAAGCTGAAGGCAGAGAAACTGACAAATTGAGCCCTGCAGCAATCATTGTTGAAAAACAGACCTGTCCCTAGAATTTTACTTCTGGAACCAATAATTCTTTTTTTTGGCATAGGATAATATGTGTCAAGAATTCTATTTGTTCCAGAAATCCAGAATTCTCAGATTTTTCTTTTTCTAGTTTTTCAACTACAATTGACATGCAATATTATATTAGCTTCAGGTGTACAATAGAGTGATTAGACATTTATATAACTTATAAAGCGATCGTTCTGATAAATCTAGTACCTACCTGAAGAACTGTCAGATTTTTCTACCAAATGTTTAAAATTGTTCATTATTTTGTCATTTGCTATTTATAATGCAATTTCAATGAGCTGCCTCAAGGAAGACAAGAGTGAGCATTTTTAATTTAGATATAATCTCCTACTTTCATTTTTTTTTCACAATTTTCATCCTTTTCCTTCTCTCATCAAATGTTTTATGAAAATAAAGGATGAAGATATTAATATGTACCACAATAAGTTGATTAGCCTTTCATTTCTTTTCTGTTTTGTTTGGTTTTTCTGTCCTAGGATAGTCCCTGGTGTGCTGCTAATTATAAATCGTAGATGACTTATCACCCTTTATCAATTTGATAAGTAAACAATTGAAAGTTGGTTTCACCAGTTTTTAATGAATAGTAGAAATAGCAGCAGCAGCAGCTAGCATTTACTAATGCTTTCTATTTGGGGAACACTATGCAAAGTACTTGATAGAAACTAACTCTTTTTATCATCAGAGCTATCTGGTTGGCAGTGGTGTGCTGGTAAAACAGCTCTGGGGAATGGGGAAGAAAACCCTAATTTAGACAGTTCACGAATTTCTATGATATAAATACCCCACCATAGCTGATTTCAAAGAGCCAATGGTTTAAACACTGGCTGGAAAAATTCTTGCATCTTTAACAATCAGCCTTAGGGAATCAGTCTAACAGACTCCAGCACATCACTGGAGGAACCTGAATCAGAGAGAGACTATGCAGTTTACTCAGATCCAGCGGCTTGTCAACTCAGGTTTACCCTACCCAGAGACCACACTCAATTTCCGCAATCTTTTCTAATCATGGGGCAGTTTTTCGCCACTTATTTGAGAAAAGCATATGAGAATGTAAAGATATTTCAAAAATTCTTTGTATTCAGACAAATTATACTTAATGACAGTTTTAAACAGCACTTGAATTTTCTATATTTTATGGGTAAGAAGCAAGAATCTATATTAAATATGACGTTTATATCAACATCTTTGATTAACAGTCACCAAGTTCGGCTACAGAACGTTTTGAAGATAATCTTTCTATGTCTAGTATGTCTGGGAATGTTAATGAAAACTAAAGAAATGATTAAAAAGAATGAAGAACCAATTAAGAGTGATCTATCAGCATGTTTTAGTGCTAAATACTGTCCTAATATATGTGGATTAATCTTACTACAAGCCTTTCCAAAAAGTTTTCAGAAAATTTATGTGTGCATTTGGAGCTCATGAAAATTACTAAATTATAACCATGAATTTAAAATCATAGTGTGTGTATATGCATAAATATCAAATATTCTCATACTATGGAAAATTAAGTAAATTGTAACTGATAAGATGTTATCACAGTAATTTCCTTTCATCACCCATGCAGGTTGACCAAAAAGTCTTTCTTGGCTCACAAGTAAAGGATTTTGCATATATTGTTTATTATTTCAATCCAAGCCTGAAAGCTACAACAAAGTAAAACTGATAACAATTGTAAACATGAGATAATAGATATCTTTGCACAGCAGAGCTATCAGAGTTTACCAGAAAATAAGACATGAAAGCACTTTACTAAATTCAAGGCACTACACAAATGTGAAGAATTATTACTGAGAAAAAAATCTCAAAGTTGAAATTTCTCAACAAATCAATTTATATACATTATTTTCAAACTATAAATTTACATGTACTATATACTTGAAACTAAAAATAAAATTTAAAAAATTATAACAAATAAAGTAGAAACTTCCCTACTAAATACATGTCATAAAAGAGCTGATAACTAATGTGGCTCTAAGAATTATATATTTTGTATATTTTAAGAAACAGCATTTTAGTTTTTAGGAAACTTGATCACCCTTTATCAAAAATATTAACTTAAAAAAACTTCTCTATAGAAAATAAGACGGAATTTTATATGTAAAGATTTATGTAAATTCTTGAATTTTAAAAACTTCATACCATTAAGAAATTATTATTAACTTTATTTTGGTAGGATAATCCTATTGAGATGTATTCTTAAAAGATTTATTTGTTGGAGTTAAATACATAGTAAAATATTTATGGATGAAACAATATAGTATCTGAGATTTGCTTCAAAATATTTGGGAAGGGAGAAGTGGGCATAGGACACAGATAAAATGAAATTAGTCATGTGTTGTTAACGGGTGAATCTGTGCTGATGGGTACATGGAGTTTGTTTACTAGTCAAAGAGTTTTTATATATGTTTGAAGTTTTCTATGTTAAAAGTTTAAGAAAACCTACCTCACATCAATACTTAAAACATTGTAGAACCTTTCTAAGGGCTGTCTAAAAGGAGATGGGGAGAATTCACTGTTCAGATCCCATTATTGACCTTACTCGTTTTGTCCTTTCTAGTCCAATCTACTCTCACACTGCTGTCAGAATTATAGTTCTAAAAATTAAATTAGTTCCTGGAATTTCCTTGCTCAAAAGACCTCTTTTGAGACCCCATCATCTAAAGGATAGATAGAGTTAGTGACTCTTTCTTTTGTATCCCCACAGCACTTTGGTTTATTCTATATAGAAACCTGCAATATGGTATGATCTTTTCTGGCTCCCAAGTTTTTTTTCTCTGTGAGACTATGAGATCCACAAGGACACAGAACATATCTTTTTATCTCTCTCTCATCTGTGCTTGTCACATTGTCTGGTATATGGTAGATGCTCAATAAATTTTGGGGAAATGAAAAAGATGTAAAATACAAACTGATTATATAGAAGTAAACGCTTAGGACCATGGAACTAGAACTGTTAGATAATGATGACTAAACAGGCTTAGTTGTTTGTTGTTGTTTTGTCTCCAACCCTTCTAAATAATGCATGGAAGTTATTTAGAATCAAAATTAAAGGTGAAATATTATTTAAACAAAAGATGTTTAAGTATCTTTTAATCAAAATAAGCACAAGTTAATAAAATGTGTATAATTTCTTTGCTACTTTTAGATACACACAGCTAAAGAAAATCCAGCTATTAGGAATATACTATGCTCAACAGTAGTACTGTGGTAATACTCAGTGCAAGATTGTATTGCTTCAGTGTATAATCATAATCATAAAAATTATAATAAACCTGGGTGCTTTCCCAATGAGTAACAAAAGAAAGAAAGAAATTGTACTTCATCATAATTAAAACCTGTTGTTCACTAGAGAACGCTATCAGGCGAATAAAGAGACAACTCACATAAAAAAGAAACTACTTGCAGATCATAATTCTGAGAAAGAAAAAAGTATAAAGAACTTCTACAACTCAACAACAAAAAGGCAAACAATCCAATTAAAAAATGAGCACAGGACATAAATAGAGTTTTCTCTAAAGAATATATCTGAATGACCAGTGAATACATGAAAAGATGTTCAACATCATTACTCAGGGAAATGCAAATCACAACTACAATGAAATACCAGTGCATACCCACTAGTATGGCTAAAATTAAAAACAACAACAACAAAAATAGAACTTAACAAGTGTTGATGAGGATGTGGAGAAATTAGAACATGCACATATTGCTGGTGGGAACGTAAAAGGTACAACCACTGGGCACAACAGTTTAGTGGCTCCTTAATAACAACACAGAATCACCATGTTACAGTATTTCCATCTCTAATAAACCCCAAAGAATCTGTAAACAAGCGTCCAAATGCATATGTACACAAATGTTCTTAGAGACTCAATTCTCAAAAGACACAAGAAGAAACATCCCAAATGGCTATCAACTAAGGACTAGATAAACAAATGTGGTACATCATACAAAGGAACATTATTCAACCATAAAAAGAAATGAAGTACTGATATGTGTTACAACACGGACGGACCTTGAAAACTTCAGGTTAAGTGAAAGAATGCAGACATAAAAGGCCACATGTTATGTAATTCCATTTAGAGGCTATGTCCAGAACAGGCAAATACACAGAAACAGAAAGCAGATGAGTGGCTGCCATGAGCCGGGGGAGGAAGGAATGTGGAGTCATTACTTAATGGATCTGAGATTTCCTTTTGGGGCGATGAAAATATTTTGGAACTAAATAGTGATGATGGTTGCACAACATTGTGAATGTACTAAATGTTACCGAATTTATACTTTAAAATAGTTAAAATTGTGTATTTTATGTATATTTTACCAAAATAAAAAAATTTTTTTCTAAATCCAATTTCCAGAGATTCTATCGTGGGGTACCTGGTGTGGGACCCAGGAGTATGCAGATTTTTTTATTTCAATGTTTTTATTTCAGTGTTTTAGATTTAACAAGTACCCAGAAGATTTGATGCAAGTGGTCATAGGAAAACACGTTAAGAAACAGTTTTTCTACAGATATTTAAATTACTTCCATGATAAAAGCCTCATATCACATAATTTATTTAGCAAGGAAAATGTCTGAATCATCATACATTACTCTTCAAAGTTTCTACTTCTTAAGATGGAAAAACTGTTAACAACTTTAAATGATACTTCTCCAAGGCGTGGTTACATAAGCATGTGCACAGTCTCCTCACTCAGAACTTTTTCCCAAGACACCTGGAGTCACAGGCCTGCTATTTGATCAAGGCTCATCTTTCCTATGCCCTTGAAACCATACCTTTCTCCTCATTCATGCTTCCAACATGTTTTCTTCCTGCTGTTTCTTTCCTCACTGCCTAAAACCATACACACATTTCCAAATCCTAACAAGAAACCTCCTTTGACCTCTGCTCAAATCAATGCATAGTCAAGATCCTTGAAAAGCCACTGGGTGTTTTCTTTTTCAACTTCTCTCTGCCTTCTCCTGCCCATGCCCATTCCAATTTAATTCTCAGAATAAGCCTAGGAGATACATACTAATTTTTATTCCATTCTATAATAAAGAAAAGAAGTCTTGGATTGGTTAAGAGACTTGTTCAAAGTCATACACTAATAAATGTTAAAGAAAAAATAATCAAATTCAATCTCTAGATCCCAAGCTCTAAAACAACTTGAGCTTAAAATAAGTTCTATCAGGATATAAGCTCCATGGGAACAGAAGTGTTGTGCCTTGAATAAAAAAAATAAACACCAGTGAATATTGTCCTTTCCCCTGAATCTAGAAGAGTCTTTAGGTAATGTTCAACAAATATTTATGAAATAAAACAGCATATAAATAATAGGCAATGCTTTAGGGTAGAGAAAATCAAGTAAGAAAATCCAAGTTCGATGGTCTTGACCCATTTATAGGTATAACAGTTTACAAATTATTAAAATCAAAGTCGTCCTGATTTAGAAGTCTGCCATGAATTTTGTTAGGCAGCAACTGGAAACTTGTCCATGAACACTTCGAAATATCTGGTTTCAGATACCTCATGTCTACCTTACTGACAGAGACTAGAAGTTAGAGAGGTGTTCTGAAATAGGAAAGAAGATAAGGGAGGGTAGCTTTTGCATGGTGTTTACCCTGACATATCAGGCTAAGAAATTGAATGCATTGTTTTATTTAAGATGTTCTGTCTCATTTACATTGGGTCTCTATTCTGAGCCAGGCGTTGTGCTAGATAATGGGAACATACAGACAAACCAGAGCATTCCCTACTATGATAGTCTTGTAGCTTCATGACGTAATGTTTCATTATATCTAAAAGATCTCAAATATCCTGGAGCAAACTCCATTTCAGATATGTAAGGATCATCTGAAATATAGCTCCCAGTGAAAAAAATCTCTACTTCTCAACTTTCTTACACTGCATGAGAACATTTTTCTTCTGTCCTGCCTGGCAACTGAAACATGGATTCCAAGAATAGAACAGAACGTTCAGTACGCACCAACAAAGCTTCATTTTCCAGACCCCTTATCTCATCTTTGCTTCATCTTCTAGACCCCTTAGCTAGTCTTCTCTTCTCTATCACACTTAACTTTTGTACTTCCACCTGAAGTGCTAGAGCTGAACCCAGACTTCTAAGAGAATTCTGCTTAAGAGAAAAACAAACAAACAAAACAAAACCTGTGCTAACTATTGTCACTGACAGCTATGGAGCATTCAAACACGGGCAGTAACTGAAGGCTCCAGAGCACTCTATCAGTAGGGCTAGCCCACTGTTTATTTTCTGTTGCAGTGTTACAAGGAAATGCTTTTCTTGCTAGTCACTGGAACAGCTGGTTGGGGATTTCCCTATTTTTGTTAGAGTGAATTAATTTGGCAAGAAAAATAGATGAATCTTTTCAACTGCCCCCTCAACCCCTGCTTCACACACAAGTCATCTGTACCTTAGGAAAGGTAAAAAGCAAAAAAAAGTCAGATTGTGGTTATTCATCTATAAATGACTCAGATGTCTAGTTCTTCCATTTGGGGTTTCCCACCACCAAGTAAGGAGATTCAATGTGAAAGAAAAAAAACACCAAGCATGTTACTGGCTACAGATTTAATGCTTCTGCTCTCCTGAGACAACCACATTCCATTCCAGAATTTAATTCCTCAGAAGGAGGCCAGATCAGTTATACAGATGGTATGTGCCCCACCTTCAATTTGTTCCTTCATCGCCCCACACACCCCACCCAAAGTTCTTAAATGATGGCCATATTTCTCCAGTGTTAACCATTCATTCATTCATTCATTCATTTATTCATTCAAGTACTTTTTAAGCATCTACTATATACCAGGCATAGTGATGAAAATGATAATACTGAGAAAAATCAAATGTGTTTATAGACTGCTGGGGAATAATGAAACAGTCAAAGTGCAACAAAAATGAGAAAATAAGCTGAGGAAAATGTTGAGGAAAAACACAGTATAATGGTGGCTTGCAAAAAGGACCAGACATGGACTGAGATGGGGACAACTCAAGGAAATAGAGGTGAGGATGAGTTAACCAGGTGGAAAAGGGTGAGATCTAGGCAGAGAGAACAGCATATACCAAGGCCCTGTAACTAACGGAGGCTTGGCATATTAGAGAAACTGAAAGAAGATCAAAGAGAGTAGAATTCAGAGAACAAGGAGGAGAGTAATACAAAGTAGAGCTAGATCCACCAAAGAAAAGAAATCTATGAAAACTAATAAGTGAGTTCAGCCAGGTTTCAGGATACAAGATCAATGAATAAACCCCAATTGTATTTCTACACACTAGCAATGAACAATTTAAAAATGAAATTAAAAATATAATTCCATTTACAATATCACTAAAAAGAATAAAATACTTACAAATAAATTTAACAAAACAAATGTAAGACTTGTACACTGAAAACTACAAAACAAAACATTGTTGAAAGAAATTAAAGAAGATTTAAATAAATGCAAAGCCACCCTACTTTGATGTACTGGAAGATTTAATATTGTGAAGATGGCAATATTCTCTAAACTGATATATAGATTCAACACTATCCCTAGCAATATCTCAGATGATTTCTTTGCAAAAAATAATAAACTGATCCTAAGATTTATATAAAAATTCAAGAAACTCAGAATAGCCAAAAAAGAATAGAAAAGAAAAACAAAGTTGAAAGACACATTCTTCCCAATTTCAAAACTTACTACAAAGCTACAGTAATCAAGACAGCGTGGTAGTAGTATGAAGACAGATATGTAGACCAATGGAATGGAATTGAAAGTCCAGAAATAAACCCTCTTACTTTTATGAAAGATGTGCATGTATAGGGACAAGTGGTAAACAGGAGCTCTCTATGAATTTAAAACTTGTCTAAAAAATTAAGTCTTTTCTTAAAACCCAACCAAACAAATAAGAAACTCCATTACCTATGTCACTCCATCACGCAAAAATGTTCTCTCTAAGACTGCTAGGCTTTTTTTATAAGTGATCAAAACTAGAAACTAAAATATTTCCCCAAAACTATTAAAAATAGGGGCAAGGATTTAAATGGGCATTTCTTCAAAGTTGATTTACAAATGAGTAACAAACACATGATAAGATGCTCAACATCATTATTCACAAAGCAAAACAAATCAAAACCACAATGAGACACAACTTCACATTCACTCAAAGGTCAAAATTTAAAAAGACGACAATAAGTCTTGACAAGACACATGTGGAGAAATTTGAACCCTCCTACCTTGTTAGTGGGGTTTTTTTAATGGTATGGGCACTTTGGAAAATAGTTTGGTGCTTCTTTAAAAAGTAAAGCATATAGTTAGTTATCTTATAACCCAGCAATTCTGCTCTGAGAGAAATGAGAACTTATGTTCACATAAAGACATATCCACAAATGTTTATAGCAACATTATTCATAATAGACAAAAATTAAAAACAGTAGAAATGTTCATCACCCAATGAACAGATACACAAAATGTGGTGTGTCCACAGAATGGAATGCTATTTGGCCCTGAAAAGGAATGAAGCACAGACACATGCTACAGTGACAAAGACCCTTACACACATTATGGGAAATGAAAGAAGCTGGTAACAAAAGACAGTTATAATCATATAATCACATATTATATAATTCCATTTTCATGAAATGTCTAGAAGGCAAATCCATTAGAACAGTGATCGCTTAGAGCTAAGGGGGTGAGGTAGAGGAGTAGGACTGTGATGGCTAAACAGTATGAGGGGTTTTTTTGAGATGAGGAAAGTGTTCTAAAATTGACTGTGGTAATGGCTACACGTATCTGCAAATATACTAAAAATAATGACAGCATATTTTCAAGGGATAATTTTGTATATATAAATTATATCTTAATTTTTTAAAAAGTGGGATTAGAAAGGTGGTCAGATACCAGACCTCTGTAGGCCCTCTAAACCAAAGAGGTTCTGAGTTTCCCTGTCTCAACCAAAAGATGCTAAATGGGTTCAAAATGTCCTTTCAGTTCCTTGAGCCTTGAAAGAGAAAAGTTTCCAGAAGACATAAACTGCAGAGTTCACATGTGGTGGGGAATGGCTGGGTTTCCACTGCCTGTGTATGAACAGCACACAGCACTTCCTTTCCCCAGAAGTGGGATCTTTATTTCGTTTCAAGGGTCATCCTGGGTCAGCAGTATCGCCCCCAGCTGAATGCCTGTGCCCAGGGCTGTGCTCTCCACTGGAGAGTACCTGGCACATGCTTCTCATCTTATCTGGGCTCTTGTTCCTCTGCCTGGTGCATCAATTTTTTTTTTTTTTTTTTTTTTTTGTAAAACAAGCAGGAAAGCATAACCTTTTGATTACACAAATAATCTTGCTACTCAGCTGAAGTGCAGGCCCTTTGTCCATTTGCTCTCTGCCCTACTTCCTGTGGTGGTAGATATTGATTTTTCTCATGAAAAAGCAAGTATTCAGCCATTCTGGAAGGCTGAGAATCTTAACACTCAGTTTTAGCAGAAGGATAATGGCACTGAAAACCCCTTTAAGTGGATGTTATACAAGGAAATGCTAAAGTGACTGCTCTCTGGGAAAAGGAGAGGGGGGCGGGAAGGAGAGGGAAAGAGAGAGAGAGAGAGAGAGAGAGAGAGAGAGAGAGAGAGAGAGAGAGAGAGAGAAAGAGAGAGAGAGAGAGATTTATGTAGACCTGACAGGTGTTCACAGATAGGAAACATAGAAAGAGGTTTTAAAAAGAAAATATCTCAGGTTGTTCCCCAGGGAAGGAATTCCTTCTAGGTACTTTTCCAACAAAAATCCAACCATCGCAATCCAACAACTCACTCTCCAACCATCCAAGCACTATTGGGGCTAAGATATGAGTCCTGGCGACTAAATCACATACTGCCCTGGGGAGAGTAAGAAGACCCCCTTTTTTTTCTTTAGCTGTGATATTGAATGGGTAATGGTAGCTTATGCAAAGGAAGTTGCTTTAAGCATGTGGTTCAGGAAAAAATAACCACTTAGTAGACTTTGGAATAAAGTAATTTACTGCCATTTGTACTGTGAGAACAAGTCCCTGCAGGCAGACAGGAACGGGGTGTGTTCTCCACTGACTTGCCAACTTAGTTGTGCAAGGAGCTGGCAGCATTGCCTTACCCAAGCACAACACAGTCAATCCAAAGCTGGAAACTAGGTTCTCTCCCCACTCACCAGGAGTAGCAATTCTTCTGTTCCTCACAGCACTATTCTTCTGTTGGTCTCACTACAATTGGCAGAGCTAAAGAACTCAACATTGAGGAAAGCAGCCTGCAATGAAAAATGAAGACGAAAGGAGTCATGCAAGTGTGCAGTGACAAGGACTCAGGAGGCATGACCTCAGCCAGCGCACAGATGTTTTCTGAACACGGTATAGAGGAGATGAATGTCTTCCTAGGAAAGAGCAGGAAACCAGGACCTGAAGACCTGGTAATGCCATTCTGAGACCACGACACTTATTGATAAGTTCAAGAAGATGTTCCTTTTTTTAAAGGATAAAATTAGTAGGTATGACAAACTGAGTAGAAATATCTGAGGATGATTAGTTCAAAGTTTCCAATTTGATGAATGGGTTAAAGATCATCAGCATTTGGTGAGACTCAGTAGTAGGTCAGGCATTACACAGAACAAAGATGCAATCATGACCTCCATGCATTAGGCTCCCATAAAATACCAATGTCTTATTCAGACTCTGAGCCAATAGCCTCAGGAAAAATAATTTATGCCATTCAGGACAACTCATACAAATGTAACGTGAAACTTGTTTTTATCTAGCTTTTTTTTTTCTTTAAGGCAACATTTCTGTAAATCAAATAACCCTAAGAAACAAATTCTATAAATACTGTTTAGTAATTGCTCTAAGAAGAGCAGTTTCTTACCATCAACTCACCTTTCCCAGAAAGGACTTCAGGCTCTTTTGGAAGCACAAAAAAAACCTAAGTGGGCCTTGGCTGTGTTCACTTGAAATTACGATTCCTCTAAATGGCACTAGGTCTTGGGTTATATTGACGTAAAATTAAGAGATCTACGGAAGGTGTGTAACCCAAGTATTTGGCAGAAGAGGCAGACACACATTGTCTGTAGGACCTAGCAGTTTCCAAACTGTTCTGGGGAAACATTTTTCCAAGTGACCTCACAGCAGTGTCACATACCTCACAACATTTACGGAGGGCCTATGAAGAGCCTGGCAGTGTGCTAGGCACTGGGCCGATGAAGATTCACACCATGAGGTTGGGTGGGCTTTAGGGTAACCCAGGGCTGAGCTCTGTCTTCTTACTAAGGTCACTATTAGAAGGTTAACTGTGGGTTTGGGTACTGAAACCAATGGATGACTGGTTTTATGCAAATATGGAATATAATGATGTTGATGCCTCTATCTGAAAGACTCAGTAGTAAACAGTTCCCAGAGACAAGTAGTTTGCTTACAGATTAAAGGTTAATGTTGAAGAAAGTAATAAAATCTAGAACGTCAACTGTGGTATCTGTCCATTTGTTTTTAAAAGCTGAACACAAATATTTACTGAATATATACTTAGGTTCAGGAATGATTTATAGAATAAGAAGCAGTTAGTCTTGGCTGTTGGGGGCTTTAAAAGTCATATTACAGGATAACACATAAACCATACACACGCACAGAAAACTGAACAATCCAACATAGTATATAATCTGCCAAATGAATGGTACTGTAGGGAGCAATAAGATAAAAAGGAATATAGGAGTTGCAAGATTGAGGAGTGAAGATAACTTCGTGGAGAGCTTCACGTAGGAGGGAGAAAGAACAGACATTGTGCCTGGCAAAGAGGCAAGATCCATCTGAGCACAGAAGAATGGAGACATTACTCTACTCAGGAGCAGAGTGGTGGCCAGGCATAAAAGGCAAGAAGGTAAAAAGTGGGTTCAGGCAACTGTGAGTCCAGCAGACTAAGCATGGCAAAGGGGGAGGGGATGCAGATGGTGGCTTCTATGTGTAGAAAAGTAGCTTGGGTCAAACCGAGCACATAAAAAGGTATATGATGTCCATATAACTTATTACTGGGGTTATCAACCTTGATCTCCTCGTTAAGGTGGTGTCTGCCTGGCTTCAACACTGCAAAGTTAGAAAAGCTAACAAATACCTTGAGGTACATGCGACACACTTTCAAGTTTAATCCGCATTATTAATATTTTCCTATTACCAAGTCTACAGAATCAACAAAACAACAAGTCAAACCATGGTTGTATCTGCCAGTTTCTGTGGTGCAAATACACCCACCAGGGTGATATGAGGCTTCCCATGTGACACCACCGAAAATGGAGCCGGGAAGCGATACGGCAGCCCATGGATATAGTGTGCCCGTCGCACAGATACAACAGATGTACGTAACCTCAAGAGCATAGATAATAGTAAAACATAGTAAAATAATCAGGAAGATTGAGTTGAGTATTTATTACCTTTGTTTAGAGTATAATTTATTTAATTGTAAGTTTAATTTTTAATAGTAGCCGAGTTTGACAACTGGCTCATGAAATTCCTGAAAATGTAACAGCTGGCTCTCACGAGCTGGTAGGAGCCGACGCCGGCACATCCCTGTAGGCCCTTGTTGCATGTCACCAGGTGGCCACCCAGTATGTCTTGTCATAAAGCTGGGAAACAGCATCTAAATCTCTCTTAGATACTTGTGGTTTGGCAGTTGCTCTAGTCATGGAAAATGTACATTTTAACTAGAGGAAAGAATAAAAATGGTTGTGTGGGTTCTTCATTACAAGATATGACTGCCGGATGCCTTTGCCAGGTGAGATGTTTAAGACTTACACCTTTCAATGCAGAGTGACCTGTGATGAGACCTTGGGACTAGGAAACCCCCCACCCCCTCAATTTTATACCTACTACTTGTTTGGGGAGAAAGTTCTTTTTCTCATTCATAAAGGTGAGATAATTGCTAGTGAGTATATAATAAATACACGGATATAAACAATATTGATAAAATGCTTGGCCCAATATTTGGGCAACACTGGTTCTTTCTTCATGCATGCATGCAAACATATGTACATACATACATATATATAAAAAGTATTTTATATATAAAATTTATATATTAAGAATATAAAAATTATATACAAAATGTTTTATATACTGACACACATGTATGTATATGTGAGTACATTTATATTTTTTTAATTAGCAAATACTTCTGTAGCATTTCATAAATGGCAGGTACTTTACATGCATCAATATTATTAACTCATTTAACTGTCATAATCCTGAAAAGTAGGTAAGTGCTATTCTTATCATTGTTACTTCTTTAAGTAGATGTGTAAACTAACATAGGGAAATTAAGTAACTTACCCAAGGCCAAAAAAGCTAATAAGAAGTACAATAGCTAGGATCTAAACCCAAGGAATCTAACACTATAGTTAATCTGTGCTTTCAGACACTATAACATGTTAGTTTTCTTCCCCATTTAAAGGAAAGGCATGAAAAAGAAACTCAAAACACCATGTTTCTAGGGCTGTTGTGCCAGAATGTCCCATGAGGCAGATTATTAATTCTGTGTGTAGCAGAAAGAATGACTTGTGATCATGAGAGTAAGTTTTTGAATATGAGAGGAGTTATGGGAACTTGTGGATTGGGAGAGCCTTCACAATGAACTTAACAGACGAGAACCAAGGACCCTTTGCCAGGAAAGCTCTGCTGAGCCCTCAATGGCAGGTGGGGCCTAGTGCTGGCGGGAGCGTTGACGACAAAGCTTCTTCGTTGCTCCTCCATTGACTGACTGCTTTTGCTGGAAGGTCTCCATGCACTGACATTATTCAATTCTGTTCTGCTCTGATACAAAAGAACCAGAGGATAGCAGAACAGTCAAAGGAGTTTCTTTATGTTTTCAAAGTTGGAAAGGCAGATATCAGGACCAGTGATTTTCATATGTCTTTTTTTGGAGCAATGAGAAGCCTATTTATTTATTCATTTATTTTCCAGATGCAATCTTAAATGAACACTCAATGTATAAAAGAGGGAAAAAGTGAGGCAGCTGGTTGCAGCTTGGTTGGGGACGTCAGTGCCTTTTGGGATCTTTTTAGTGAGTGGCTCCTGGGAAATCTCCTGAAATGCAGGGTACAGATGGAAAATTATAGATCTGTTTAAAATTCCTCATCTTATAGCTAAGGGTCTAGGAAACAAAAAGTAGAGTGATTTTCCCAAAGCTATACAGCAGGTACAACTGACCTGAGAATTTGTCAGTTCCTAGTGCTCCTATTACTTTGTGCATCATATCATGGTGTTACTGACTTTGGTGCTCTCTGGGGAACAACTGAGAGACAACTCTGGTGTCTGCGAGCCACAGTCACGCATACCTCTCAGCTGGTGACCCAGTGGCCAAAGTAGGAATTCACTCAGTAATACCAGGGCATAAGCAAGAGGAACTGGCACCTGCTGACCAGAGTGTGCGCCACCACGTCTTGATGAAAAGTTCCCATTATGTCTGCAGAACAGATGCTGAGACAGAAGGATCATATTTACTGTAATGGAAGCCCTTCTGACGTATGCCTCACCCATCTGTCTCCCATAAAGGTGCAGCGCCTTTCGTCTTTATCTGGCTGAAAGGTACAGTTATTTTTATTGTCAGGAGCATAAACTATATAGGGCCATTTGAATGGGCATCTTTGGAATTCACAGAGAGTAGCTGCTCAACACAAAGTAACTGTTAAATATTTTGTAGGGTTTTCATAATTCATGAAGTTTCTTTTACAGATCTTATTGGGAATCCCAGATTGCTTCTATGAGGAGCAGAGAAAGGAGAGAGTGCTACTTTCCTTGGGAGTCTGCCTGTCTATTTGTCTCATCTACCCAAATATTTACACAGGGCTATCTCTTGATTACTAACTCGCCTAGAGGTAACCTGTTTCTTGCCCCCGACTCTGGATGTTTTAGAACAAGCTGTTTAGCAATCTCAGGCCCCAGTTTATTAATTCACGTAAAGGACCAGGCTGGATGTTGTTATGAAGACTTCATTGAGGTAATGTTTATAAACTGTGGTGATGTTCTCAAATGAAAGATGTTCAGTGAATATAAAAATACTCTACTGTGATGATTAATACATGGTCTTTGCCAATGAGATTATTTAAATGATGGAACAGTGGCTACTATTTTAATCGTATAGAGTGTCACTGAAGTTTCAAAGCACATTTCTGATGCTAAATCATAACGAGTGTTATTTAATCCTCACTTTGGAGAGAGAAGTTGAAGCACACTAACGCATGTGCTTTACCTATGGACAGGAGTCAAGTTTTACTATGGAAAAGTTATCGGGTTGCCTCTCTTCCGGAACATCACTCCCCAGACTCATCTTCTTGTCCCTCTTGCCAGACATTTTGCAAAATATCCTGAGCTGAGCCATTCTCCCTGGAGGATTGCAGAGCCCATAGAAAATCCATTTAGCAAGCATTTATTGAGGTCCTGGAGATACCAAGGTGAGAGACATAAACCATGTTCTCAAAGACCTTACAGTTCAGAGGGAGAGGGAGAGGCAGAGCAGTGAGCAAGTGGTGGACTGAGCATTGTGATAGATCCCTGTGTGCAAACAGAGAGGGAGAGTGTTCATATAAAGAGTGGAAGGAGTGGACCGACCATATAAGAAGTGTTGCCTTGCTTGTTTCCAAAGGTGCTTTGTTCATGAGTCTTAATTTGGGTTCCCTCAGAAGTACATTTTAATTCAATTTACAGAAGAAGGAACTGAGGCACAGAAAAAAAAAAAAACTCACTTGTCCAAAGTGACATGCTTAGTCAGAGAGAGGCAAGATTTGAACTCAAGATGTCTGAATTCAGAGTCCAGGCTGTTAACCACCATACTATGAATACAATCCACATGCAATGATTTGTATATTTTAGTATATAAATGGGCATGTGTATACAAAATCAGACAACTATAAAATGGCAAAGAGCACGCACGGTCTAAGTAGCTGGGCCCTTTCCCCAATTTAAGTACACAGGCTGCTGAAGTATTGTACATAAAATTTTATATTACGTGTTCCATTTTAATTTCTATTATATTTTAATTTTGCCCAAATCAAGATTTCTTTTGGGTCTGGTTCCTCCAGGCCAAATATAATTTGCTCTAGTTGCTGAAGAAATTTCCAGCATTGAAAATTTTTTCAATCCAGGAGGAAGTGTAGCATTCATTCCTTTTGCAAATTCCCAAATGGGCATACTTGTGCAAATTTGTCAAATCCATGATTTTATGATGATGCTGAGGGATATGATGCTGAGATATATGTGACTGGATTTTAAATTCATGCTCCATTTCTTGGAGCCTTTTCTAAAAACGTAGAAGGGAAACAGACATGCTCATCATGTTACTACTCCTGAAACATGGTGCTGCAGGGTTTTATGACAGCAATATGATGGACAGAAACCTAAACGACAAAGCTAATTGAGAAACTTAAAGCCCATTTTCAAAGGCTAAGTTTAAATTTCTCATCATTTTATTTCACTCTTCTTCCTGCACTCTGGATTTACGTCTTCATATAAAGATAACCTCATGTAAAATAAGCAACTAAAAATGACACTGTTTGCATGTCATTCATAACCTAAAATTTTTTAGGTTAAGAGCAGATTATTTTCTGGAATTTGGAAGATATTTTACATAAGAATCCATTTTTGTTTGATGAGTAGTCTTGGATAAATCAGTATGAAGTGTATTTAAGTCACTTTTAAAATTCTGCTAAAGAACAAACCTAAGCAACAGCTAAATTAAGAATGTCATCTTTTCACTTTACATTTCCACAGATGAGTCATTTACATGACCTTTAATCCTGGTACATTTTAAATGATATTGCATTTAAAAGTATTCATTCTATATTCCACATTTTTAATTGCCTGTTAAGTGAGTTCTCTGCACTGCTCTGCTCAGAGAAAGGTCTATGTAAATAAGTAGGCTTAAACCAGATTCTACCAAAAATATAATTTGTCCAAAGATAAACATTTATGGCGTATAAATATCACTTCTGCCTTTCACAAATTTATCTTAATGAGTTAAAGTAAAGTAGAGAAACAGAATTCTAGGTTGAAATAAGACCTGATCATTTCACTATATGTATTAAGCTTCCCACATGGCAGTTACAATGACGGCGGCCCAGGGTAAGATGAGTAAGCTGTGGGTCTATATCTTGGGAGTGTTTTCCATGATGGGAGAGCTATCACCAAATAGCCACAGCCACTCAAAAGAAAACAATGAGATATCTGGTATCAGTAAGATAATCCAGCTCTTCTAGCAACTTCCCTACCAGGAAGTCAGTTAATACTTGAAGTGAAGTTTGTATCATTTTGATTTGCAATGGTTAAAATTTCCCCAAGTGGGAGAAAATGTACCAGACCTCAGAAATGAGGAGGGTTACCAAGAAATTATTTTTTTAGATTATATCAGAGAAAGATAAACGACAAAAAGGAGACTGACCACCACTATAACAAATACTATTTAGTACAGTATGTAAAACAGTTTTATGTGTTTTCTCATTAGATCCTTATACACTCCTGGAAGGTAGCCACCGAGAGTACTGGTATACTTATCCCCACCAGATAGAGCTGAAAATGAGGCTCAGAGAATGTCAACTTCTTACCCAAGATTTTATAGCTACTTAACAAGAAAGTGGACTAGCTGGACTCTGGTATTCTTTTTTGCTCCCCCAGAGGAATGACCCTTTTACTGATGGGGTGTCAGAGATGGTAGCCTACATCAAGTTTATCTTTCTCTTTTCCCTTTGATTTAAAAATATTATCTATTCTTGCATCATGAGATGAGATAAATTATTCTTACAACAGTGTATCTTTATGCTATACTCTGCAGAGTATTAAAGAAAACTCAATTTTCAAATAAAGCTTTGACACAGTGCTTCATCTAACTCCATGGGGAAGAGCCTCATGGAAGTCATGACTCTATGAACCTTTAAATTCTTTTTTCAATATAAACTCTATTTTACAAGAAGTTAGCTGGAGAGTGATGTCAGAAACATGGCGGAGTAAGAGATGTTCCCAGATTTCTCCCCTTGAAACAACAATAAGCTGGACATCTAAAAGTCAAAAAAAAGACACCCAATCTGCACACCAGCACATCTGAGTGTAGGATCTGCACATAAGACTTACCACAGTAATAAATTGTAAAGCTAATAAAAAAAAAGTTAGCAGGAACATGCTGAAATGACCTTTTTCTCTTACACAGATGAAATGTCCTTGTTTTTATGTTATACTTGTCCAGGAGTAACTCCTAAGCTTAGACACATATATTCAGGAATTTCATGGCCTCGGTATGCTCGGAAGGACAATGGGGCTTAACAGTTGTATACAGGAGCTGGGGAGGAAGGAATGTAGAGTTACTCATCACCCTTATTCAAAGAGCAAGGTGAGGCAGTACTATCTGTGAGCTATCACATCAGGATCTCCTGGAGAACCAGCTCACATCTGGAAAATGGTCTTCAGTTGGAAGCATGGCTGTGACTCAAGAATAACAGTGGCTTCACATTAATCTTGCAGCAGGATTACATTTCAGGCCATTATTTTGCAGAAGATGAAGTGAGTTTGCCTCTGCCTCAATAACAATGGTGTAACTGGAGGCTTTGTAATTGGGTCATATGGAAAGGGAAGGGAAACTCAACTTCATTCAGGATCAAGGCTGGTAACGGAATAAATTTTGAGAGATTCTAACATTTCTACCAACAGTTGAGAGCTATGACAGAGAAAATACAATTTAATTTCTCTCAAACCGGCATATTTCTACATTCTTATTGCTCTCTATAATAACTACATGAAGAATAAATGCTCTTTGTATTAATGCTTCATTAAGAATTTTTATATCAATGTGACAAGTGGCGCATTCTTTGCACAGAATAAAGTACTTGGAGCTTTGATTCCAGCTGGTCTGGATTGGAAAACTCATTACAGCTCCTAGCCTGTCTGCCAGCAAGCTCCTCAGGGGAGACTTACAGCCATGCATGTATAGAAAAAGCTAAACTAGACTGGTCAACTTTTATAAATAAACCACTGGAAAATGTAATTTAGAGGGAGGAGTATATCAACTATAGATTGTTTCCTTAATTGTCTCTGTCATTTCTGAGTTCCAAATTTTAGGCATTTTTTCATAAGAAAAATAATAATTACAGTATGAAACAAAGCTCATCATTCAGTCTTTTATAACACAATATCCATCCGTAATGACAAAGAAAATTTTAAGTGACATTACAATTTGGAGGCAAAATTATAAGATGCTTTATAGTTAAGGCAATTGATTAGTTAGCCTGACCAGTTCAAGACTGAAATCACCATTTCTTGACTCAAAAAATGGCATCAGGTTAAAATAAACAAGGAATTGTCTCCAGTGGAGAAGATTAAAATGCAATTATAAATACATTTATCTTCCTTTGCCCAGGGACTCTCCATCTCATAATACCATTTACATAATGGGTTATTTGTTCCTTTTTAAATGTTAAATTTGGAACATTTCATTCTAAGTGCCATCAAAAAATAAACACAAGGAGTTCTAAACCCACAGCTTTTCATATTTATCTGAGACAAAAAAAAAATCAGTCCATTTTGCCTGTATTTAGAGAAGCACAAACACTTCCTCAGTTTTTTTTTACACACCCAAGATGACAGGGATTTAAAGGCTTGTGAATATAGACAAATGAAAATTAGTATTTCACTTCTTTATCCCACTTTCAAAGACACACACCTCACTTTGCTCCCTTCTGAAGGTATCTGAAGGTGCCATTTTGTTTGTGTTGGCTTCTGACTGTCGCAGCTCCCTGCTAGTCTCTCTATTCCAGAGTGGTATTCCCCAGTGGATACCTAAATCAAAGCATGCCTGCACTCTGTCCTCCTACTGATCCCCAAAGCAAACAGACTTGACTCACATCTAATTGCCTGGATGGACCTCAAAAACAATCTCTGCACATGGAGAATCTATGTGAGTAAGGTAAATTATTATTTAACTCAAAGGGACACATTTTTCCTTTTAAAAAGAAGGGGTTTGGGGATGCACAATAGCTAAGTTTAGTCCTTAGTGGAGGGAATTCAAGGCACAAGGTTGAGCAGTGGGCAAATCTTTGGCAAAAGGAGAATCTTCTAAGTTCCCCCACAATCTGTGTAGGTACATTTCCCTCTTCCCAGTACAGACCTGCACAGGGACAGAAGATGTAGACGCACAGCGGTCAATCTGCCCTGAAGTTCAGGAGTGGTGATCAGATCAGAACCCCCCAGAGGGTTGGAAAATGCTCCTTCCAGCTTGCATTGCTTTGCATTACAATAGCAGCTACTCTGCAGCACCTCAGCCTTCTAATGCTTAAAGCCCTGCTTTTCTAAAGCTTCTTACATTCTATTTGTACTAGCTGGTTTTTCTTCATATTTAAACTTTATTGGCTAGGTTCTAGGTCAAGAGATTTTATGCTATTTTAATGGTAAAAATTTAGTCTCTCTAGTGATTTTTCTTGACACAGCTATTCAAGAAGCCAGTGGATGTGTCTCCTTGGAAATATCAGTAGCAGCTCATTTGCCTGACTTCTGAAGATGACCTCTGCGCCAGTAGCTACCTACTCCAAACTGTTGGTTGATGTCCTGCCTAGATTTGGACACAAGGAAGACCATGAAGTAAGGAGGAGTAAATATATTATCAAGGGGAAAGACAGGTTGTGGGAGATAGGCCCAGGTGACAGTGGATATTCGGCCAGGCCAAGATACTGTCCAGGGAGAATGGATATTTCCATACAGGGTCTCAACAAATGGGAACACCAGCTGTTCTAGAAGCGGGTGCCCAAGAGGAAGGTGAAGGCCAGCTCTGGGGAATTGGGGCAGCAGATATGTTGAAATTCAGGCAGTTAGGCAGTGTGCATTGAAAGGTGGAAGAGAGCAGAGGCTCTGCTTCTGGGCAAGGGCCTCGTTAGAGATAGGCAGGTCTGAGTCTTAGAAGGGGCTGAAGTATGTCCCAGAACTAGTACTCAGAAACAGGGACAAAGGCAGAGTTATGGCAACAGAGGTAGGGTGGAGCACCTTGGAATTTGGGACCAAGGGGCAGAACTGAACCACTGAAGAAAGGGACTGAGGGGGAGTGTGTAATGTTTTTTTTTTTGTTGTTTTTTTGTTTTTTTGGTTTTTTGGTTTTTTTTTTTGTTTGTTTGTTTTTTTATCTTGTAGCAAAATCTAGATAAAGAGGCATAATAGGGTTCTTGGATGGGCGTGGGGACACAACCGTGATTGAACCAGAGAGTAAGGGACTAAGGATACGTGTGTGAAAACTCTGCTATGGTTAATAGAAGAAGAAATAGAGTGAAAGAGAGAGAGAGAGAGAGAGAGAGAGAGAGAGAGAGAGAGAGAAAGAGAGAGAACCCTTCCTACCTATCTTGTATCTCATATTGCTTTCTCTTCTTGTTATCATAGCCTTAATAACTATTCTCATTAATATTTTATCTTTAAAATTGTTGCAAGGGATCATCACTTTTGAAGAATATGCTGGGTAGTGGAGAGCTTTAACTAATCCCCTGTTTCTGTCCAACTACATTCTGCTTTGGAGTCTGCATCCAGGGTGAGATATATGGGAGATGCAGTCCAGGAGCCTAGAAATGATAATAGTGACATTATATCACATATTGAGCTTCTTCTATGTGCAGGTATAGGGTAGAACACTTAATATACATCATTTAATTTAATCTTGGCAAGGTAAGAATTATCCTTCTCTTATATACAAATAAAGCCACTGAGGCTCAAAGAGGTTGTATGTATAACTTCCCCAATATCCCATA
This sequence comes from Cynopterus sphinx, assembly GCA_030015415.1. NCBI lineage: Eukaryota > Metazoa > Chordata > Mammalia > Chiroptera > Pteropodidae > Cynopterus > Cynopterus sphinx. The sequence continues at coordinate 108,548,432 of CM057384.1, read as the reverse complement.
GTTGGTTAATGCTCCATCAGCCTAAGCTCTCCCTCACATGGGAGCTGAGAAAGCTTAACTACCTCTTCCCTCCAAACAGAATTAGAGAGGAGAGACCAATCTCAGCTGGGAAGATGCCAGGGCCCAGATGAGAATAAATGAGTAAGGAGGAGAGTGGTAACATAGAGCTTCAGTTCGGCTAAGCCCAGGTCAAAGACAAAGCTATTTTAACTGACTGGTACCCAGACCTGACTCTTGGTTATTAGAGAAGCTCTCAATGATAGACAAATCCTCCTTTATTTAAAATTATAGATTGAAGAAGTAGCTAGGAACACGGATTAAATGAGGGCCAAGTTCCCTTGGAACATAAGGACTTCTGCCTGAATCTCTGACATCCAGACTACATTGTAAGGCCAAAGCAGCCATTACTCAGAATGGTCTGACACAGGGTATTCTTAGTAAATATGGAATATTCAGCAGAACTGTGGATTTTGGCTGAGAAGGATTGGCCTAGCTGATAAGGATGGTTCCTTTCTTCTCAGGAAATGAGAACATCCAGCCTCTTTGGTGATTGAGAGAAAACTTTCCATCAAGACTAGTGTGGTTTGGGAAATCATGCCAATTCAGAGTAACTTGGGGAGCATGTTAAGATGCAGAGTTCCAGGCCCCCAAATTCAGGACATTCTTCAGGTGACTATGGGGTAGATGATCCTGTAGGGACACTTTGAGATCTCCACTCATCCAGCCACTATATTTGTTGGAGCTGAACTGGACTGGAAACTCCTGACTTGGAGAGAGTCTTTCCAAGTCAAGCAGCGTGCCTTTCCATCTACCTGTGAATGGCCCCTTTTCCTATACACGTCAGTTCCCAGTGCTAGGGTGGGGCAGGCCTTTATGGTGCTCAGTGGTCAGTATTGCTGTAGTCAATCCCAGGGGACATTGTGGCAGCAAGAAGAGCTCTCTCAATGCCAGCTGCATTTGCCTCATTCCTGATCCCCAACTTTTGCTTTTCTTCCATTCTGGTCACATGATCAGAGCTAGGTAGGTTCTAGAAGTGAGGGACAAAAGCGAGGACATAAAGGCTGTTCTTTCTCTCAATTTCCCTTCTCCATGGCTACTAGAACCCACCAGTTTGTGCTAGACCATGAAGACTTTCGTGCTTTTTAACTATCAGGAAGAGGTTGTGACTTCCTTGCATGGGCCAGCTTCAAGAACAAGTTGCTGAGGCAGTAAATTCTCCAGTGGCAGGCTTGATGGATGATACGACATTGTCTCCTGGGGACACAGTGATTTGCAGCAGTGTTTCAGCAACCCAAAATAAACCATCACTCTGCACAAGGGGTGACAAGCTTAATGTCTACACTCTTCATCATAATTCTGGTGGCAGAGCTTCCCAGACCCTTTGGTCCAAAATCTGGAGCAGGAACATGGGAAGGATCATGTGAAAATTGTCCTCTGGAAGATCACCTTTCATCTGAGGATCTCCAAGTGCTTTATAAATATTAATTAAATTGCCACAGCACATAGTATGCAGAATTATTATCCAATCACACCCCCCAGCTTCAAGATGAGGCTTTACAGATGAGGAACCTGAAAGATAGCATAGCTAGACTTCAGTGACAGAGCTCAGCATCATAGAGGCAAAATCCTATATTCAATGTTCTTCATTTCTAGTCTGGTATTGAAGAGGTCTAACGTATTAGAAAGGATCAGGCAATTCCTGTGTGTATGTACACTGTGAAGTACTATCAGAAGAGTAGAAGAATAAAATATGTATATTGAATTTATTGTTTAATTATAAAAACTACAATATTAATCCTAGTTTTAACCAAACTTTTTCTTCCTAAGCAACTTAACTTCTTCCTGTTTCAGTATTTCCACCTATAAAATGGTGTCATACTGGGGTTCCCGAATCTCTTACATTCATCTATTATGAGCATTGATGTCTTGTTGAGCGGTGTGTCCTACAACCCATGAAAGGGGTTCGTGTTTCCCTGTAACAACCTTGTACTCTCACCATTTGAAATGGGTCATCCTAATACTTTGCCTAACCCTGAGTAATTTTCACAATCAAAGCTGCTATTTATGTTAACAGAATTTCCTTCATCTTTCTGTTAGTTCATGGTCGTTGGCTTATATGATACTATCCTATCTGTATCAGTCATAACCCTTTTTTCTTTCGAAAGCTGGCGCTAAAACTACCACCAAGGTAATAGCTAGTTAAAACCAAACATTGTTAGTGACTCAAAATCTACCTCTGCCTCTATTCTGTTTGAGGAACATCAGTTTCTTTCTTTCTTTCTTGTTTGTTTGTTTGTTTGTTTGTTTGTTTTTCAGTTTCTCATGTAATACATTTACCTGGAAATAGCCACCTGGGAGTAGGCTGGGTTACTCGGAGGTACTAGAGACAAGGGTTGCTGGTGAATAAAGCAGCTACGTTAACGGTCTTTGCCATCAGCCCTCTGGGTTACGAGCCATAGAGGAGGTGAGGAGAAAGAGAAAATCCAGTAACAGTCTCAAGAGGATCCAAAGCAGAAAGGGTAAGAAGAGGCACAGAGCAGGGCACGTACACAGAAAGATCAGAGATAAAATTGTCACCACAGACTCCTGTGGGAAAAGAAGAAAGTAAAGAAGGCACAAAGATGGATCCACCAGGCGTTAGCCGTGGAGGTGTACTTCCTGAAGGAAAGGCAGACTTCTCGGATCTGGATGAGACCAGTTACCGGGCATACCTGATGCAGCTGGAGAATGCGTGATATCGTACATTTATGTACTGAGATTTCTTACAAGGTTTACAAAGAAACTAATGTATGCTGCTTGTGGTAAGTATGTCGACAATAAATGTTTCTCCAGAGCCTCTTTTGTGAGGCAAGTGAGAAACACCTACAAAGGAAGTCATTGGCTGGAGCACAAATCTGCAGTGATAAAATATTCTTAAATTTCTTTTAGAAATCATAAATAATATTCCAGGGGCGGGTTGGGGGGAGGAGAAACAAGTTTCTGGAGGGAAAAGGCTACATATATGTAAGGAATAAGAATACCAAGAGTTAAAGAGAAATGGCCACACAAAGAAAGGCATGAATGCTCATTTGTTTAAGGCTGAGCAGTTTCTGATGTGCTTTCACGTGGCATCTTATTTGATGTTCTAAACAACCAGATGTGTTAGGAGTACAAAGAAAATAAGTGACCTGCCTCAAGTTAGTGAGCTGGTAAATAGGCCCTGGAGTCAGCAAAGTGGGTCTAAACCCTGGGTCTGCTACTCATTAGCTGTGTTACCTTGGTCACGTACCTGCCTTTCAAAGCCTCCGCTTACTGAGTTGCTGGGAGAATTAAATGAGATAATGCACATAAAATGCTCATCACAGAGTCTGGCACATCAGAGAACACACTCAATAAATGTCAGTGCGTATCACATGTCCCCGCAGCCTCCCCACATAGCAAAAAAGACTGATTAAAATAAAGAAAACACACTTTTTCTGACTGATAACACCCAACTGAAACACAAGCTGCCAAAATGGCCACTCTGAGTGCTATGCCTGTCTGCAACATTGCTCTATTTTCACAAAGTAAATCCGGACCATCCCTTTCGGGAATGTCCTTAGGGCTTTTTAAAATATACAGACATGTATGTATTATTGGTGGCAGATCTTTGTCCTTTGAGAGTGATTTGTTTTTTCATTTCGAATTTGTCAGTTAGAGCCAACTCTGATGAAAAAGGAATATAATCAAGAGGGATGTCCCTCATCCAAGCTTCATTTTTTTAAAACAATTTTTTTAAACATAAAAGTCTCATTTGTTCCTTGTCATACTTGAACTGTTAGCCTCTATTCACTTTTGAGACAGAGAATGTGAGGAAGGAAAGAAAGAAGAAAAGACCAAGGGGGAAAGAAAGAAAATGGGAGGAGAGTGAAAGGCCAAAAGTGAAAAAACAAGTCAAGGCAGAGAAAATCAAAACAGCTTAGAAACATCACAGAGAAATCAGCCTTGTAGTCAAGAGATGTTAATTATAGTTTGCTTTTTAAGACATAACTCATACTACTATTTGTTTTGTAAAAGGGGGAGAAGGGCTTATAATGGGCTGCAATAAACTTTCCAGCCAAGGCTAGATCGTTTTATCCCTCTGCTCTGAGAAAAATGTTTAGTAAAGTACCTTAGCCTTTTGAAAAACTGAACCAGTTTTTAGAACATTTATTTTACTTTTTCCTTTATATTTTGGACAGTCGTTCACCACCTGCTCACTTCTTTGCTCTTGTCTCCTCAAGGCTCCTGGACAAGCAGGGGCTTGAGGATGAGGACTTGTGGGAAAGGAAGGAAACACGGGAACTCTCTTATGTGAATAACGTGATTAGCAGAAAGTATAAAGAAGGCTTCTTCCCCTGTTCACAAAGCAGATTTTCTTTGGAAGCTGGCAGAGCTCCCAAACAGTTTGCTCTGGGGACAGACTCTGGCTAAACTGCTGCCAGTGCTGGGCTCTGGGGCCTCCAGATTGATGAGTTTGGGTGGTCATAGGCAGGGAGCACTAAAGAGGCATGAAATGGGGGAAGGACTCTGTGGGGAGCACAAGGCAGGGCCAGCTTGGGTCATAGAGCAGCGGGAGACGCAGCTGTGAGCACAGAGCAGGCTGGGTGCTCTCCTGTCCACCTCATTGCCCAGGCCTTCTGGCTATTGAACTAGCCACAGGAAGGGCTAAGGGGCTAGAAGGGGAAGTCATTGGCTCCAGGAGCCCAAGTGGTCACAATGTAGGATAAGGAGTAGGAAGAATGAGGTAGCCCTCATGTGCCGGTCAAGGGCTCAGGCTGTTTCAAGCTGCATGAAGCAGCTTAGAGGGAGAGTAGCCCTGTTTTCCAGCACTAAACAAGTAGTGTCTCTTGACTTCCTGCCTGGTCCAGGGGAATGACCTAGCCAGCCATCATGTGGGCTTGGGGAATGATCCAGAAGCAAATATTGCTGCCACGCTCCCTAGATCCTGCATTCAGCATTGTCACCAAGCAATGTCCAGCCTACCGCTTGCAGCTTCTCTTGGGTGGTATTTTCAACAAATACTCACTTGGAGTACTTCTAATTGAACGAGAAATCAGCAGGCACTCGATGAACTAAAATCTGCTAGTGGGCAAAGGAGGGGGAGCGGAAAGAGCAGGGGTTGTCAGCTTTCGAAGCTACTGCCAACTTCCCTGCTAGGTTTTAGCTTAGCCAGACTGGGATTCTTGATAGGGAGACTTTTTGAAATTATTTCCCTCTGTAGTAGAATTTTGAAAAGGTCTGTGGCCATGAATTATTCAGGGTCACAAGCTGATTTAGCTCCCAGTGTCTTCCAGATATCCCCAAATGGATTCTTGGCTAGCTTGGATATTAAAAGAAAAGGTAAGGGACACATATGCCTTCCTGTTGCCTTCAGTGTCCACTGGCCAGGCTGCCCTGAGGCTCCTGTGAAGCTGAGACCTGGTAGTCAGGGTAACCTAGCTGGACTGCTGCTTTCTGCTTTCTTTGCTCTTCCTCCTAAATAGCCATGTGTGTGTATGTGCGTGTGTGTGTGTGTGTGTGTGTGTGTCTGTGTATGTGTGTGTGAGATAATACAACTAATTCCTGAGTGGTTCAAAAAATTCAAAAATATAGAAAAATGTAAAGAATACTATTAACTGGGAATAAGCACAATTGACAAGATAGTACACATTCCTTGTGATTTTTTCTGTGGTAACATTTTGAAGTGAGATTATAGTATGCATATATTATCATAACTTTTTTCACTCTACAATAGATCACATATATTATTCTTTCATGTTAATAAATATATATCCAAATTATCATTTTTAATAAGTAAAACTAACTTTATTTTCTTTATTTGTGTGTTTCCTGGCCAAAGATAAAACAACTACATTGTAAACAAAATAAGAAAATAAAAACTTAACTTGCAAAGATCCCAGAAACAGATCATTTTTAATGACTGTCTAATAATCCAGGAGAAAAATGTGCTGCGGTTTATTTAATCAATTGTCTGTGGTTAGATATTTCAGATGTCACTAGGTCATTGGTTATAAGAACAAGAATCTTTATATAAATATCACTGAATCCTCGTCAGATCATTTGCTTAAGATGAATTCTTCAAAATGGAATTGTTGGGTCAAATCCCATCACCTTTTTTTTAGAAGAGAAAATAAAAATTTAATTCATACAAATGCAAAATCCCATCATATTTTTAAAGGCTTTGATGCATCCTGTCAGAAGTTTCCTCCAGCATGTGTCTGCTAATATCCCATCTTCTAACAATAAATAAAGCTGGTTAAGTATAATGAACATCTTCTTCCTAGTGTTAACATTAGATTGTTCCTTCCTGGCTCTCAACACTGGGCATTATGAGTCTTTTTCGTCTTTTGCAGTCTGATGGTTGTAAATGAGATTTTTCATTTGCTGTTTTAATTAGGTGTTCATTGTTTTCTCTTCTTTCTCTTGTACCTACTGTCATCTCTTGGAGCTCTTTTTCTACCAGCATCTCCCCTCATTCAGCAATAAACATTAATGGAGTACTTCCTGTGTGGGGTCACCATGCTAAACAGGAGCAGCTCTGTCTAAAAGATTTGGGGTGGCCTGGGGGAGCTGGAGAGAGTGTCATAGAGGAGGTGATATTTACATTAGGTTTAATGAAATGGTAAAAGCAGGAAGGATATGAAAAGGTCATTTAATGCAGAGGAAAGAGCATAAGCAAAGTCACTATGGCCCACATTTCAGTGTGGCCAGGAGGCAGGATAGGTGGAATGGTCAGATTGAGATGGGCTCTGCGTACAGTACTATGGTGTTTAGAGTTTAGGGGAAAATGATAAGATTTGTGTTTAGAAGGTTAATTTTGGCAGTGGTGGGAAGGAGGAAATAAAGTAAGGAGAGAGAGAAAGCCAGAAAGACCAATTAAAAGACCACTAAAGTAGTGTGTGTGAAGAAGTTGAGAGTCAGAAAGAAGCGAGAAGCAGTGGAGATGTGAAAGAGAAATTGATGAGTTGAAATTTTCAGGACTGGTGACTGGGTAGAAAGTTCAGGAAGACCTGGAGCAGAAGAGAAGGTATGAGTTGGGACAAAAAAAGAAGATGGAATCAGTTTTGAACATGCTACATTTATGGTGTCCATTGGACTTTAGATGGAAATATCAAAAGGGAAATAATAAATATGAATTTGAGACTCTGGAGAGAGGCTATGGCTGTGGATACCTAATTGGGAATCAATCATTGGCACTCAGAAGCCACATACTGATTGCCAGGAGCATTTCCCTAGCCACTATCCAGGCCTGACATTCTTATTCTAGACAACCCCTTTGTCTTCGTCCTTGACTTGTGAGCCCCTGTCCTTTCTATCCAAGGTGCCCAGTTTGTTATGAGAAAGAATGGATCTCAGTGTAGCCAATTGATATAAAAATTGGAAAAGTAAGCTGTTTATCTTATGGTACAAACAATAGTATTTTTAAATACAAGTATTTTTTAACATAAAAAATAACTCCTTAATGGGATGGCAACTTAGGGACAAAAAGCCTTTCTAAGCTCCCTCAAGACATACAAACAAAACATCATCCAACCCTGCCTCTTTTAGGGGCTCTGTCCCTGCTAGAGATCTGAAATGCAAAGGCATGGTCAGCCACGGAAGAACGATTCATCCCTTGAGTTTGCCCTGAGACACAACCCCACAACCCGAGCCAAGTTTAAGCCATAGGTCCTGAAGAGGAACAGGGGTGTGGTGCCCTCCCATTGGCTGTGTGGCTTCTCAGCTACAATTTGAACAGCTCAGTTAAAAGGACAGGCAGCTGCTGTCTAAATTTAAATAAAAACACTCTAAAACTAATCTGGGTAATTTTAGCCTGCTCTGTCCTCCTCAGCATCTTAATAAATCTTTATCTAGAGAATCAAAAAGTGCTTTTGAGAGTCCTGCTGGATGAAAATGTGAGTGAGTGTCAGTTCTCAGTTTCATTCTTCAGCAGCTGACATTCCAGCTCAGGAAAATCTTCTTCTGACCTGACTAGAAACTGCTGACTTTTCCCTTAACCTTATCGGCTTCTTCTTTCTCTGGTGAATCAAATCAGAGATGCTTACCACTAGCTGGTAATACAGCTCTGGCCGGGCCCACAGACTCAGACAGGAACCATCAGCCACACACTGCTTCAAAACAGTCACATTCCATTTTGCGGCACATGAAGAATGAGTCTCACTCTCCAAAGCCAGAGAACAAACAAATAAAACCTTTATTATTTCAGTAGTAAAAACTTCACTGGAAAGGAGGTCACTTAATTAAAAACAGTATTTTGCTTGGGCCACATGACTTTTCCCTTTACAAATATGAATATAATTAGCTACAAGTAAAAAAATTAAAGGTTTCTTAAATACACTAGGAATCTGAAGTGTGGAAAGATAGCACAGAGAACATAACCTAATCTTAGGTGCACCATTATGAACCAACAATATGGGAATAAATGGCTCCTAAGATAAATCATAGCTAATGCTCTAGAATGTTTCATGCTAGAAATGTTCAAAAGGCTGTTTATTAAAAATGATGTAAACACCCCAAACGAAGACAGTTTAAGGCAGAAGGGAACAAGGCATGGAGAGATTCTAAATTTCTGTTTCCAATTTCTTATTTAGAACGTGGCATGATTCTAAGGCCAAATTATTACACTTTCTGGGTGGAAGAAATTATTTATACTATAAAGGGAGGAAAAAGGCAGCTCTTGGGAGCACCAGCTTCCTTAATAACAAAACACCCTGATAAGCTAGCAAGTTTCCCATAAGGATCTGTGGCAAAAACCCCTGTAACGTCAAAAATTGCTTCCGAATTTAGGCCAACACTTCTGAAACTGTTGACACTTACAATAGAAATTAACCTAGAAACAGCTTACTTCATCATTCACTGTATAGGCTTCCAATTCAGGGTGCTTAAGTGTGTGACTCACACCCATCAATGTACATACAGCATCCTCTATGGCCTCCATGTTTCTTTAATCTCATAAATCTTCTTCCTCTGTTAACTGAAGACACATTAATTACCCAGGCCTTTCTGTCTTCATACAAACAAAAACTAATCTAACACCATTTGAGTGGCATGAATCTTGCTCATTCAAAACTTTTCTCTTAACATCCACACTACATTGTACTGCTTCCACCTTAGCTTACATCTTTAACATTTCCCCATCATTGCCCAAAAAGTGTAAGCGCCAAAATCCTTTAGAGTACAACTCCAGCAACATTTCAGCAGATTTTAAAAGATACCTTGTGAATGTGAGCTGCTTCTTTTTCTCACCCTGCTAAGTTGGCACTTTCGCATATCATAAATTTCGATGTGCTAGCAGCAGAACCAGAGTGACTGTTTTCTGCTGGGACCTGTGCATTCACCATTAGGATGGCAGGAGCCCTGACAAGGTCCTGTGAGACACAGCATGCTCTCTGGCCAGCGTTCAGGATCACCAAGCCATTATTTCCACAATACACAAGAATATTTTCAATTTAATAATCTCAGTTCAGATATAAGAATCAAGTGAGATCCTATACATCTGACCTGATTGGGCAAGCTAGTTGCGAGAGGAAAGGGTTCTAGAAAAACAGATTATACAGAAAACCCAAAGGACCAAACATATGAAAAGAGCATACTCAGGCTCTGGAATGCTGCCCTGCTTTCTTCTGCACTCCAGGCCTTGTTCTCCCCTGCTTTCGTTCTCTCTTCTGCCTTCCCTGCAGTACATAGATGGTTGTGGGACAATAATTATGAGCATGGCCCTCATGGCCACGCTGCCTGGGTTTGGGCCTTGACTTTACCTTTCATTTGCTGCATGATCTTGGGCTGTTAAGTGGCTTATCTGTGCCTCATTTCCTCATCTGTGAAATGGACTGCTTTGAGGATTAAATGAGATAACATAGCTGAAGTTTTTTGCACAATGTCTGACACATAATTATCCTGTCCCATCTGTTCAACTGGAGTTCTAGTTAGAGTCTGACTAGAACAAGCATAGATGGGTTTTTCCAAACGTAAAGTAAAAGCAACTTTAGAACCAAATTCCAATATCTTCCTGTGAGACTTTGGACAGAGTAGTATTACTGGGCTAAAAAGTGCTGTATGTATAAATCACCTATATAATCCATAAGAGACCTATAAGAGACAGTATGGTAGATTTATACTAGTTATACCTCAACCAATCATGCCTCCCAGGACCCATGCTCTTGTGGTTTCCTTCCATACTGACTTTGGGCTTACTTTAGCCAATACAATCAGCAAATATGAGATTAGCAGAGGTTTCGTAAGTGCTTAGACATTGAAGTTTGTATCCTTTGAATACTGCTGCCACCATGCGAGAAAGTCTAGCCTCCTTAAGGATGAACAAGCATACGAAGAGAGAGAGGACTAGCTGTTCTAGCCAAATTCAGCCCCTAACTGATCTTCAAGCTGAAGGAAGCTGGATGAATAAGCCTAGGCAATATCAGTGATTAAACTAGCCCATCAACTCACAGAATCATGAGAAATAATAAATTGTTGTTTTAGGTCACTAAGTTTTAGGGTCATTTGTTATTCTACAAGGAGTAAATAAGAGAAATTGGTCAGAGGGTGCTGTCATCACAAAAGTTTAAAACATATGGCAGGGCCTTTGGGACCAGATGTTGGGCAGAGGCTGGAAGGGCAGAGAGGAAATCGTTCCTGGAGGCTGGGAAAAAGGCAACATTCACATTGCTGAAACAATCAGCAAAACTGTCATCTGTAGTAATTTTTAAGGTAAAAATACTTCTAATAAATTTTTGTGGGTCTGGCTAAAGAGATTTCCAGGCAGGTTGATGAAAGGACCGATGGATTTTTTTTTTAGCTTTGTATAGTAAGGGACAGGAAGAGAGAGGAATGAAGTAAAGCAGGAAACACTGAGTTCACAGGCAGAATTTAGAGGAAATTGGAAGGTTTAGGATTTGCTGGGTTGGAAAGTAAAACTGTTTCTCATGTCCACTCTCTCCAGCTGGCAAAGGATTCTCAAGGTAAGAAATGGTCTCAGGGTAAAGATAAATAAAGGATGTGGGTGTAAGACACTATTTTAAGACCCAAAAGACTTTAGAAAGTGCTGAGTAGGCCCTTGCAACTGGATAAAAGGGCTTCTGAGATTCATAGTCTAATCCCAAAATAGTTCTGGGTAATTGAGTGGGGATACCCAACATAGCAACGGCAGTTACCAGCTACATGTCACTCTTGGGCACCTGAAATGTGGTTAGTCTGAATTAAGATGTACTATACATGTAAAATATACCCTGGATTTCAAAAGCCTAGCATAAAAAATGTAAAACATTTAAATTTTTATACTGAGTACCTGTTAAAATAATATTTTGGATATATTGAATTAAACAAAATATATTAAAATTTCTTTCACCTGTTTCTTTTTACTATTATTTAAATTGTGGCTCTTAGAATTTTAAAAAATACATATGTGGTTCACATTTGCTGCTTTTGTATTTCAACTAGACAGCACTAGGGTAGAGAAGGAATTGTGGGTGTACATTTTGTCTAATGGAATGAAGAATAATGAAAAACACAGAAAACTCATAGTTTTTAAAGGTGATTTATTGGAAAGAAGTACAGTTTAAAATGGCAGGAGACTTCTAGACTCCCCACTTTCTATAGTCACAATGCAGGATGAGAAAACAGCTTAGCCGCAAATATAGACTACTTGTTTTCAAAAAGAAAAGCTATCTCAGAAGATAGAACTGAGAACTCAGAGGGCTGAGTCAAGATAGAACCAGACTCTAATCAAAGAACACTACCTACTTGAGTAGGAGAACCAGATAAGTGCCCAGACAGATGACAGAATTGCCATGGACCAATTACTTCTCTTGCCTTCTATTACTCTATTTTTGAATGGTTACCATGTCTCTGTTTTAAACTTGTGTGTTGGGTATATTTTTTAGTTTATAAGCAGAATTTGGATGACATAAACAGAGCCTAGGATTTGCTAGGTTGAAAGCAAACTAGATCTCTGGTTGAAGAGTTGCTACACAGGAGAAACCCTATCTTCATCTGAATCAGATACAGATCACAAGATCATGGGCCTTGAGCTTGATATGCTCATTGAATGAGACTTTGGGGGTTGTGGGAGGGAAGAGTATATTTTACATATGGGAAGAATTTGAATACTTGTGGTCCAAGGGTAGATTTTATAGATTAAAAATGATCACATGCCATTTATAAATATTCTCATTAAGAGGCAGAGCTTATTCTTCCCACTCTTCGAATCACGGCTGCCGTTTCACTTGCTGTGTTCAATAGAATGTGCCAGAAGTGATGTTCTGCAACTTCCAAGCCGCCCAGACCTCAAGAGTCCTGACCGCTTCTTTTCTTATCCTTCTGGTACTCTGAGAATATCACACTGTGATAAAGCCCACAAAGATCACATGAAGAGTCCCAGCCAACCCAGCCATTCCATCTAGTCCTATATGAAGCCCCAGACATGAGCATGTCACCTTCTTAATCTAAAGCTGACCACAGTCACATGGGTAGGCCCAGGAAAAACTAGCATAACTACTCAGCCCCAAGAAATATGAGAAATAAATCATTATTATTTTCAGCCACTAGTTTTGGAGTAGTTTGTTCTACAGATAAAACGGACATCTAATCACATTCTAACAGGGAACAAGAGTTGAGCAGATGGGACAGATTTCCTGGCGGAGGTGTGACTTGGGATTCATGCTGTCACCACCATGTTATTCATTACACAGGCCTCTCTAGAATACTATTCATGACATGGAAGTGGGATTCCTCTGGAGCAAGTTATTTAAGAGAAAGAGAAAGTGACCAAAATGGAAGCCACACATCTTTTATAACCTAATATCAGAAGTAATAACATATTATCACTTCTCCTTTATTCTACTGGACACACAGACCAACCCTAACAGAATGTGGGAGGAGACTACACAGGGTACCAATATCAGAAGACAGGGATCATTAGGGGCCACCTTGGAGGCAGGCTACCACATAAATCAATCAATAAATAACTATTTCATATCTGAGTCTTCATTTCATGAATCTCATAGGGTTAATTTTGCATATCTTCCATTACCTCTCTGGGTTCTTTACCTATTTCTCTTTACTTTTAAACTTATTCCATACCTGTTATTACCCTCTTCAACTTCACTGGGCCATACAACATGGAATTTTGGGTCTGCATTACTCTGATTGGAGGCAGTTACTGCAGTTAGCTTGCTCAGTGTCAGTCCTCAGTCAGAAGGCTCAGTAATGAGAAGAAAGTCACTTGAAAATCAGTATCCCCAAAACTTATTAAGAGGAGAACTATAAATGAATTTAGCTCAATGAAGAGCAGGCCAGACTGGAATTGCAGGGAAACAAGTTCTTGTGTTTGTTGCTGGTAACAGTGTGAGGATTCTGAGGAAAGCAATATGGAAATTTGTTGGAAGAGCTAAAAAATTTGTCATACTTTTTGACTCAGTAATTTTCTCTTTGGAGAACATACCCTCCCAAAAGAAAACCAAAAAGGAAAAGTGAATTGTATTCTTTGAACCATGTCGAATGCTCAATAATAAGAAATTGGCCTGAGTAACAGGATCAAAAACTCTGTCAGCATAAATGACAAGTATGTCAAATCATTGACATTGACCTGTGTCTACAAAATAAAATTATGTGAGAAACATAAAGTAGGACATATGTAAATAAACACATATTGCTAAGGTCATGGTTTGAAAAATCAAAAGTGATAAAAATGGATTACTGTTGATTAGAGATTAGAATTTTGAGACTTAAATTTTTGCACGCGAATGCCATTTCCCCAGGAAGTCAGCTATCTTTGGGAGGAGTAGGAAACTATCAAGCCTTAGCAGGAACTGATTTCAATAATTCAAGTAACACCCTCTGAGCTTTGGTTTTCTCAACTACCAGATAGGTGTCACATATCTAAACCCCAGGACGGTGAAGATTAAATGAGATGAACCATCTGAGCACACTCTGTCCACTGGGAATGGGTTTATATACAATGTGACAGAGTGGAGGCAGCATGGAATAAGGGAAACAAACTACACTTTGAATTCTGCCCCGTGTTTGTATTCCACCTTCATCACGCTTAACTTGTTCTGACTTAGCTTCTTCGACTGTAAATGGGCCTGTCTACCCTGCCAGGTTCTGTCAGGATTAAATATTGCATCTATGTAAAGAGGCTGGTAGAGTACCCAGCACATAGAAGGCACTTGATTAATATTAGTCCCCTTCTTTTTTGTTGTCTCAAACCTCTGAGCCTCTCATTCTCTTCAAATAATTATAATGCAAAACAAGGAAACCTTTTAAATCTGGAAATAAGCAAGTTAAAGCCAAATTTCAAAGAAGGTGATACTTCACTAATTTCTTGCCAAGTCACACAATAAAAATAGTTTGTAAGAAGTCTAAGGGGATTAGATTTTGATACAGTGCTCAAGTTAACCAAAGGACTATCCAATGGTCTTGGTGCGGGGGCTGATCTGAGCCCTTCCTTAGTTTTGTGAGACAAGATTCATATTATAGAGGAGTCTGCCTATAGGATGAAAATAGGAAGGGCTTCAAGATGTGAGAATACCATCTCAGAAATGAGCCTATGACATGTGAAGCCCAAGGGTAAACAATCTCTTCCAAACTCTTCCTCAGAGCAGTTTCAAACAGGTACTAGAAGTGGTAATTGATAAAATAGAGATCATCGCTAAGGAGAACTCCTCTTATTTGCAGGGAGGCTCTGGGGGATAGATTAGCTGAAAGTCAAGGGAAAAAAAAAGAACAGGTTATGGACACGCTCTGACTCCTTTTAAGGCCAGACTCTGTCTCCAAAACACCAGCACAGTGAAAGCAGGACATACGGTCTTTAGAATTAAAGTCAGCCCCAAATAGCAAGGACAGAACAGGATGCATGGCCCTTGTTTGTAAACAAAGTCCAAGATAAATGTAGGCTGCCAGACCTCAAAGGAAAGTATGACAGGCCACTTGTAAAGAGAAGCCACAGGCACCAGAGCCAGCCGTTTAGTCTCCCTGGTGGTCTTCGGCAGACCTTTCCAGAGGCAGTGTGGAAGGATGGGCATGCTAAGAGGTCTAGAAAGGCATCTGTCTAAGCATCCTCCTCGTGAATTCATACAGTCTCCTTTCAACCAGGTCAGCTTTCAAGCTAAACTTGATTGCTATTCTCATCCCAGGCTGTGGTTGAATGCTTTGGAGTCAGGCACTTAGATGTCAATCACCAGCAGCAGACAAATAGCTAAGCTTTGACTTCTTTGTCTGTATAATGGGGATACCAGTAGTCCCTACCTCAAAGACATCTATAAAGAGAAAATGAGATCAGGTATGTAAAGCTTTTAGCACAGTGCCTGGCACATAGCCAGTTGTCACCAATGTAAGGGGCTATTATTATTTTCATGATGGTGGTGTTATAGATTTCATCCTTGCTTTGTTATTTTACCCATGGTAGCATTTCTCACCAGAACTGGAAGACATGGAGAGGTAAGGGACAATGACAAATCAAACTCAGACATTTTCCAGAGTGGGGAATGGTGTTGTTTATATCAACCAAGAAGAAGCAGCTTTAGGGAACAAGTGAAAAGGAAGAGCATTTACTGGCAATGCGGTGACATGTCTATTAGCCTCATCTCTGGTCTGCCTCAAATCAGCTGAGGGGCCAGATGGAGGGGGCGGGAAAGGGCCCAGGGCTAACCTGCAAGGAGGTTCAGTCATATTTGCTGAGGGACCAGGAGCCGTTCACACCTGATACAAAATGAAAAAGATGGTTCCCTGGGAGAGATACCTAGAGAAGGGACTTCCTAAGGGGAGAGGGTCCTGCCCACTCCCACCCCAGCACTTACTCCCACAGGGTTTCAGGAGAGAGCAGGGAAGAGAAGGCATTACTTTTGCCTTACAGACTTTGTGGCTCCATGCCAGGCTACCAGTCAGGGACCAGCGCCTCGCTCTCACCCAGGGAACCGAAGACTCACAAACAGGACACAAACCTAACAGTGGTGCTCCACAATTCCTTGCCCTCAGAGAAATGAAATTCAAGGAAGCTTGGAAGGTACTGTTTATTTTCAACAGGATGTCATTTCCAACTGGAAGACAATATCTATTTTTCTAGTAAGCTGGTACCCAAGTGGTTTAGGTAACAAGGCCACCTTAGGGGTCTCATTTACAGTAATTACACTAAAACTCTGTGTTTGTCTTTTTGTTGGCGACACTAATAGAAGGTAGGTAAATGTTACTGGAGAGGAAGTTCAGCATGATATTTATAGTCTAGGGCCTAGTACAGTGCCCAGAATACAGAAGGTTTTCTCTCTCTATGCACCCTCCCACCCCACCCCCAAAGGCAAATAATAGATAACCTCACTATCTGGTCATTTTCAAAAGTGATGTAATGACAAAATTCACAAATATTTTCTCCGAGAATGAATTCTCTGGTTGCTGACTCACAAACTTAGTTTGCTTTTAAAAAGTGACCTAAAAATTCTCATAAAACTTCATTTTGTTCTTTTCTATATTCCCTTTATTACTTCCTTCTATCACACATGCATCATATTTTACTTTTACAACACTTGGGATCTGATTATGACAAACTCTAACAGCTCATCATGTTCACTTTATGGTCTCTTGTGTCATTTCACTAAGTTATATTTCTTATAAAGAAGTGCACGACCCCAAAATACATAAAAGTGTCCTTTTGCAACCAAGAGAATGAATATGTAACTGATACGAATGTAACTGACATCTGTCCAACATTTCTCAGACTCCTAATAACCTATTTTTAAAAAACTTATAGTGGTGTGTACAAGAAGTCAATTGATAGGCTCCTGAAAAACTGAGAATAAAGCAATGCATCAGAGGAGGCCTGTCTTCTGGTCAGAGCACCATCTGTGTTTTTGTGAGTATGCTTAACAAAGGTGATTGTGTGTCTAGAGGATGAGACACATACATATGTAAACATGCACACTACAAGTGAAAATCCAGAAAACACAGATGCTGTCTAATTCATTGAGACATGAGTTTCTTCCTGGAGCAGACTGCAATGGCTGTTATATTGGACAACGCAAAGCATACCCTTCCCCCAAAAGAAATCATGGAACAGGTTCTACGACAGTAGAATCAATTCTCTCATTAGTCTGTGATGGTTTACAGACAGAAATCATACTATGTAAATCATCTGGTAATCTACCGTGCCCAATATACTGACATTTAACCTTCAATTTTATTTTCAAATTATATTTTCTGAACAACAAAGGGTAAGAACTATTCTTTTCCTACCTGCTTCTGTTGCCACCAGAAACCAGGCTGCTGCTCTCCGAATGGGAAAGGCTCCAGGGTTTAATCTTCCAACTCTCTCCCCTGGAACCAGAACACCAGGAAAAAAAAACTTTCAATTGCTGTGAGCAAGAAGATTGTTTTCTTCCAGCCAATTCTTTCTTATTCCCATGACTTGTTGCATGCCAGAATAGGGTGCTTAAGAAAGGATGTCTGGGGAGAAAGAGATTGAGTTTGGGAGAAAGAGAAGAGTTCCCAAGGCAAGAGTTAGTTTATCCAATACCCTTCCTTCAAGAAGAGGAAAGCCCTCTTTTCAGCTTTAATTTCTCATAGAAGGTCTGCTGCTGCATTACTCACAGGTAATTACTACATTGCCCCTTCAAAAACAGCAGACATACTTTTTGGGTGAGCCTCTAGATTTTTGATACATGCCTGTACCTGTCCACAGGGATATCGCTGTACCTGGGAAAATTGGGAAGGCAACAAGCTCATCAAAAGGGAGGACCTAGTCTAGGCCATTAATCAAGGTCTGGGCATAAAATATGCCACAAAAAAAAAAAAAAGATCAGAAGCTGGTGTGAGCCCCTCCATCCATCAGGCATCTACCTCACTCATGGAATCACCTGGTTAGGGCTTGAACTTCTTCCAAGTAGATGCACTCTGTTAAGCTTCAACTTGTTTCCCAAAAAGAAAAGGAGAAGCAAGAATTACTATCACAGAAGGAATGTGGTTTTCTTACTCTGGGCAGTCAGTGTAGGAGGGTCACGATGATAGATGTGCAATTATAGTTCTTTTGAGTTTAATATCATGAACTGCAGTGTTTAAGAAGACATTTCAATGACAAGTGAGTGTTATAGAGGCTTCGAGTTTGATTCATTGCTGGTTTCCAAGAAGGTGGAGGTAACATAGTAGAGATGATAGAGCAGTAGGGCAGAAATCGGGAAAACTGGGTTCTACTGTTTACTATTGTGACCTTGGATAAATCACTTAACCTGGTTTCCAAATAAGCAAAATGAGAAGATTGGGCTGGAAGATCTGCCCAATAATAGAGCACCCCTCTCACTTTAACAGCTAGTCCACCTTATTCTTGCACCAACACTTTGGTTCTCCTGTGGAGCATCACCCGTTCCTCTCATCTGGTTTGCATAGGTTTGATACCACCTCCCATTTTCTTTAGAAGTACACATGTGGCCAAGTCCAGCCAACTGAAATCACTGTTAGATTCAAAGATGGGTTCATGCCAATGGGATTCATCCCTGGGACTATAGCAGAGACAAGGCATTCTCATCTTGCTGTGGCTGCTAATCTGGTAGAACAGAGCCTAATGCTCCCAGTGGGCACCCTAGGAAAGAAGGGACTGCCTGAAGATAAAGTCATTGCAGAGGGAAGCAGAACTTAGAGATGGCAAGAGACTAACTCTTAAGAATGTCATTTGAAGACTTGGATTCAGCCATGGCTGAAACCAGCATTTCCCTTGGATTTCTTAAACATTTCCTTTAGCTACTTTAACCTGTTTCACTTAGGTTTCTAATGCTTGCCACTGACAAATTCTATCTCAGATAAATCCCTTCCAACTGTCCTCTACACCTAACACAATGCTTTTTAACATTTATATCCACAATGATCTGGATGGCATGTGAATGCTAAGGCCAATAAATCAGTTTCTTTTTGATGCACTCTTGGAAAAAAATTTTAATAAGTTAAGTCTGCATAGCAGAGAGATGTAGAAGTAAGGCAAATTCTGATGAAAAATTTAAAAATTTTTTTTATTCTTCTGTCTAACAAGAGCTCTTTGTAAAAAAAAAATCAAATAATGCACAAAAGTGAAATGCAGGAAGTGAAAATTTCCCATAATTTTACCTTCCAGAAATAACCATGGATAGATGGCATTGTAGTGGCTTGCTATTTATAGACCAGCAGGCTTGGCCTGAAGCTGTTTTAGAAATACTGAACCTCAGGTCTCAATCCAGCCTTGCATTTTAACAAGGCCCCCAAGTAATATATATTAAAGTCTGAAAAACAGTTTGAAAAGAACTGGCTTAATTTATAGTCCCCAGAGATTCTTTTCATAGAGTCGCCAGCATTTTTTTCTACATATAATTTTTTGGCTTTTTGCTTTACTGATTTTGTAAAGGAAAGGTATATAATCAATCAGAAACAATGAACTTATGTAATCAAAATCCTTTACAAAACATAAGTAATTCATTTACTGGGACAACTTGCAAATGCTAAAAGGCATTACAAACCCATCCGAGACCCTAGGACACTATACACAGAGCAAACTATCCCAAGACACAACACACTAGAGCACTGGTTCTCCAACTTGAGAGTGCATCAGAATCACCTGGAGGTCATGCTGCTGGTCCCACACCCAGAGTTTCTGATTTACCAGGTCCGGAGTAAAGCCTAGGAATCTGCATTTCTAACAAGTTCCTGGGTAATGCTGGTACTCCTGATCCAAGAGCCTAATTCACCAATATTTCACCAATATTTCACCAGTATTTCAAAAATAAAAATCGTTTTATACTACACACACACACACACACACGCACACGCACGCACTCTAGTACTATTCTGAAACTTGCTTTTTTTCACTTAATGCTATGTCTGGGATATCTTTCCATGTCATCCATATATCATTACGTCATTCCTTTTAAAGGCTGTAAGGTACAAGGTCATAAATTTGTGACTGATATGACAACACATGTTAAATGACTAAAAAGAGAATCACTGGCATCTTCAACATACAGACAAACATACCCACCACTGGAATCATCACCTTTGACATTAAATGAGCATCCTGTGTCTGAATCTACAGATAAACAAGTTCTGGACTGACCAGGAAAGTGATTAGCATTGTGCAGGTGCCACTGTAGAGTCAGTGGATTAAAGCACTGATACATCTGCTATACACAGCAAGTCTACCTAGGAACCACTGGCACAGAACCTGCTGTACCATGCTGTACGCAGCTAATACTAAGTAGTTACATGACCCTCCTGAGTCTGTACAGACTCCCAGAAAGAAAGTGAGCCATTTGTAACAACAAGGATGGACCTTGAGGACATTATGTTAAGTGAAATAAGTCAGACAGAAAAAGATAAATACTGTATGCTCTCATTATCTATGAAATCTGAAAAACAAACAAACAAAAAACCAACTCATGGACATAGAGAATAGATAGGTGGTTGCCTGAGGCAGTGGGTGGGGGTTGGGCAAAATGGTGCAGGGGGGTCAAAAGGTATAAATATCTAGTTATAAAATTAATAAGTCAGGGGGATATAATGCACAGGATGGTGACTATAGTTAATAACACTATATTGCTATTTAAAATTAGCTGGGAAAGTGGATCTTGAAAGTTGTCATCACAAGAAAATAAATTTGTAACTACGTATGGTGATGGAAGTTAACTGGACTTACTGTGGGGATCATTTTGAAATACATACTTATAAAAATCGTTATGAAACTAATACCCCTGAAACTAATACAATGCTATTTCAAGTATACCTCATGAAAGAAAGAAAGAAAGAAAGAAAGAAAGAAAGAAAGAAAGAAAGAAAGAAAGAAAGAAAGAAAGAAAGAAAGAAAGAGGGAGGGAGAGAGAGAAAGAAAGGGAAAGGAAAAGGGAAGGGAAGGAAAGAGAAAGAAAAAAGAAAGGAAAAGGAAAGGAAAGGAAAGGAAAGGAAAGGAAAGGAAAGGAAAGGAAAGGAAAGGAAAGGAAAAAAGGAAATGAAGGGAAGGGGAGGGAAGGGAAGGAATAAAACAAAGTGATTTAACTTGAATATATGGCTGGAACTTCAAGGGGGCAGGGTGGCAAAAATCAGATCTAGAATTCTGAGGCAATTCCAGACAAGTACACTGATGTGCTTCTTTAACAACTTCTCTGTTCGACTGGAGGTGCTTTCTAGACATTTCCCATTGTTAAAATGCTCTGTGCTCAGACTTCTCCCCTCAGAAAACTTAAGCTGCCAAAAATGTTTTTCCCTCAGTTAGAAAAATACAGCCATATAAATAAAATATATTCTGAGCTATTCCTGTGCTTCTATAGCCACATGTGTAATCACCATCAAACAAAGGGGTAGCCAATTACTAGTTTTAAACCCTACAGGGAAGACCTCTTTCCACTCATTCAACAAGCATGTAATACACCTACTATCACCTGATATTGTGTTTGGTGTCTGGGATATAGATATTTAGAATACTTAGAAGGAAGGTACATACCATGAAGGACCCTAGTGTGAGAGACAGAAAAGAAAATCAAGGATGAAGCCACCTGTGCTTACAGATGAGGAACAGATGTGTATAGAAGGGTATGCTTAACCCAGCTTGGAAGTCATCAGATATGGCTTCAAAATTGATTATGCGGCTTGAGGTAAGTCTGAAAGGATGAGCCAGGCATACTTGATGGGGCAGGTGGTGCCAGAATACAGAGGTAGAGCCGCATGGTGGGTTCAGAAAACCACAGGCTGTTAGTGTGGCTGGAGTGAAGCACTGGTGTGACGTGAGAAAGCGGATGAGGTGGAAGTCAGCTGAGAGATTAGATAAAGTCACTAAAAGATTGTCAGCAGGGATGTGAGCTGACCAGACTTGGAAGCTATGTGAAGATGGGAACAATATGAGCACCGTGGAGCCTAGCTCTGTCCAAGGCAGCAAGGAAGGAACTGGGCTGGCTGTGGGAGACTAAGACATGGGGAGAGAAGGCATGAGCCCTGAGGACTGGTTGAAATGGGGGCCTGGAGTTACAGTGAGGGTACAGAATGAGGGCAAGGGGAACCCAGACATACCATTCGAGCAAAGAGCCAAAGCAGGAACAAAGAATTTTGAACAGGATTGAGTTAGGAGAGAGAATGGGATGGAGAAATAGGAAGTTATACTACTCCTCAAACAATGTGTACTGGATCTAGGGTTTATCTTACAAAAAAACCCAAAAAACAAAAAACAAAAAAAACACGTAAATTCCCCAAAGAGCGAATTAGGGTCTCCGTAGTGGTGTAAATAGCATCTCCCCCAAATTTATGCTACCCAGAACCTCAGGATGTGATCTTATTTGGAAATGGGGTCTTACAGGTGTAGTTAACATGAGGTCACAGTGGATCCGTGTGAGCCCTAAATCCAATAACTGGTATTCTTATGTGAAAGAAGAAAGGATACACGGAGACACGAGAAGAAGCCCATATGAAGACCCCTGCATACACTGGGGTGATGTGGCTACAAAGGATTGCCAAGTGCCACCAGCAGCTAAGAAGGGGCAAGGAAGAATTCTTTCCTCAAGCTTTAAGAGAGGGCATGGTCCTGCCAACACCATCTGTAAGAAAATAAATTTCTGTTGTTTTAAGCCACTCAGTTGGTGCTACTTTGTTACGGCAGCTCTAAAAACTAAAAGTTTCCTGAAGTTTCACTATTATTCAGTTTCCGAGTGGGTTTAGATCTGTTTAATTGGGAGGGATGCTGTACCAAGACAGGAAAATTCACACATATTTTATGAGTCGCTCTTATTTCATAGCAAGGCCCTGTGGGACACAAGTTGTTATGTCTGAAGAAGGGGACGTTCTTGGGGAACCAGCCCAAAATAAAGTCTCAGAGCAGGGTACTTCCAGAGAGCAAGGACATTATGTGCCATTGACACTCACCAGGATTCTGGGAAACAGGGAAAATGGGTATTATTACCTCCATATTACAGATGAAGAAACTGAAATTCACACACGTTTAGTAATTGTGTGAAAGTCGCACAGTTAATAAATGTTGGAGGTAGATACAGAAACCAGATTTTCTTACTCCTGGTCTAGGGGTTTTTCATAGGGCCATGCAGCCTCTGCCATGCTGTCTCTAGGGAATCATCTTAGACTGAAGACAAGAAAGAAAAAAAGACATAATCAGCTATCACAGAGGGGTTCTTTGATATGAATAAATCTCTCAAATATCTAAAAGTATTTCTGTAAATATCAGTTTATCTTAACTAGTTCATGTGGAAGTCTTTCCTGCCTTCTAAAACACATAATATGGAAATGGTTTAATCTCCTCCCACTAGTATGAACATTCATCATTATTGATTCCTTTAAGTTGCCTCAATTCCTTAAAAGAAATGGGCAGGAAAATGCAGGCACAAATTGCGGTGACATGTTTGGTGGCCCACACAGACATGCCCATCACAGTATTCATGAACAGGAGAACCACACGGGTAAGGGATCAAAGCTTCCATTTATTGGCTAAATATATGCCAGGGAATGTGCTAAGTGCTTTAATGCATGCTCTCACGCAATCTTCCATCTCCTATGATGTGACTATTTTTAATCCCCACATTACAGATGAGGAATCTCTTCCTTTGAGACCTTCTGGCACTCATCCTCATTCAAGAAACGTGAGGACATTAGACTGGTGATGACCACATATCTGAAATATGCACCTGTTGAACAAGAATCAAACTAATAAACATCCATATTTAAAGCCAGCAGTGAAGCCAGTCTTTCTGTAAGGACTTGAGAAGGAGGGTTGTGTCCTCAACTGGCATGGCATGCTCTCAAATTTCTCAGCTCAAACTTCTCAAGAATAAATTATGATCCATATGCTGCATTGGCTAATTTAAGTCTCATGTCAAGTCAGCTCTACAAAAAAACTCACATAAGTGAGCTGTGATGCAGGAGAAAGGCCTTAGAGGCATTCTCCATCCTCTCAAAGCCGGTGGTTGCTGAGAGGCCTGCTAAGACCTGCAGTCTCAGGCTTCTGAAAAGCCTACTGTCCACAGATGCTTGAGAGCTTGGTTAAATACTTGACAAGATTATCAAGAAACCATGTGAGCTGTAATCACACAGTGTTCTTCTGAGAACCTCTTAGGGCATAATCTAAATCCTCAGTTCATTTCTCTTTGAGGACAGAAACATCTTGGGCAAACATAGGCCCAAGGAACTTCCCACCCAGGAAGCTGCTAAAGCAGCCCTTCATCACTCAGAGGGTAGCCACCTACGCCTGACTAGTGTCAACTACAAACTCCATCTCATCAAGTGCATTTCTAAGTTTCAAAACTGCTTTGTCAAGTGGTAGACATTGCATTTAGGTAGGAGAGGGAAGACTGTGTGGCTACGAGGAACTGGCACCAATCGTCCACTCTACGTTCCTTTAATCGTGCAGAGGTTGAGAAGCTAAAAACTACATTTTCCAGGTTCCTTAGAGACAGGGTTTGGTTTACAAATCAATCTTCTCAATTAGTACACCTATGAGAGGTTAGAAAAATGGACATGAGGGAAGAGCTGTTTTTCCTGCTGCTTCTACTGATGCTGCTGGCAAACAGATTCATGGAGGTAGGAACTTTTCTGCAGTAGGGTTTCAAGGTCCAGTTTTCAGCTGTGTTACTGCTGAGTGCTGTTCTGACGGTGATGGCAGTGGAGTTTTCCTGATTGTTTCATTGCCGCAAAGGTGATGTGTTCTTCAAGTCAACAGTTCAATTGGTGAACTCCTGAAGAACGCCCTGTTCCTGAGGCTGAGAGAGCTTCTCCTGGCAGGTCAGATGAGCAAGCAATTTGTTCTGGAAGACATCCTGGAGTCCCAGCCTTATACCCCATTTTCCAGCCTTCCCAACAATTTTGAGATCTTCACAGACATCTCATTTATGGATAGTTGCTTGTTGCTCTTTCCGTGAGGAGGTCTGAAGTCAGGAACCACCTCGTTCACTATTACACTTTCTCCCTCTACAAATCTATCAGTTAACTGAGGCACCATGACTCCTTGTACTTCATTCACAATCCTCAGGATGCCAATTTTACTCTTCCATGATTCTGAATGTGCCTGAGTTCCTGTATTAAATTTCCTTCTGCTTAAGAAAGCTAAATGGATTATGTTTCCAATGAGTGAACCCTTAGTTCAAACATAAGTCCCAAGTTTTTCTAGATATTTCCCCAAAGTTTTCAGACCCTCATTAAAATAGGGAGAATGCTATTGTATTTATTTACTTCTTACCCTTCAGCCAAACTCACGTGGACTTTCGCAGTCTCCATGGCACCACGTGCTGGAGCTGGTTCCAAAAAGAGGCCATCATTTTGGGATTTGATTTTAAAAACAAAGATAGAATTTTTAAATGGAAATGTTTACATTTTTCATACATTTAACAAAGATTTATTGAATGTCTTTCACGTTCAAGGCACTATGCTAGACACCCAGGTGTTAAGACAACATGACATAACGGAAATAGTGCATTCTATAAGGAGTCGATTTCTGGCTTTGCCCTATTCATGTGGCCTTGGGCAAATTACCTAATCTTTCCAAACCTCAGTTTTACCATCAGGATTAATAGAGATACTAAGAATAATAAGCTCTAGGATTTAAAAGTTACATGAAATATAGGGAAAGTGTCCAAAACTACATGTAGCACTTAAAAGGTGCTGAATAAATTTTAATCCCTTTCCTTTTTCCTAAAACATGTAAAGATGAAATTATCTTGATTGAAAAAATACATATTTTGAGCAGTTTTCTACAGCATTTTCTTATCATTTCCAAATCAAATCTTGTTACCTCCCTAATTAAAATCCTCTAATGGTTTCCCATGGCACTTTGAACAAAACTCAAACTTCTTACAAGCTCCTACATAACTCTCCAGCTTCCCCTGGACATTTTGACATGAGAACCCTTCCGTTTATGCACCTTGTCAAACTCATTCGAACCTTAGAGATGTTGTACCTGCTCTTTTCTACACCTGGAAAAGCCTTCTTCTGGGTCTTTTCATGTCTGCTTCTACTCCTTCAGGTATCTGTTCAAACACCGCACACCTCATTCATTCTCGAACACATCCCCCCCTGCTTTAACTTACCATGACACTTGTTATCACCTGATATATCCTTGAGTATTTGTTTATCATTTGTCTCCCTCAGTTAGAGTACAGTGCCATGTAAGCAGGGTCCCTCACTGCCTTGTTCACTACTATATCCCATGTGTTCAGGAAAGCATCCAACAGACGAAAATGCACAGTAAGCATTTATCGAAGGAACAAATCTTTCAATCTAAACATCCCTGAAGAATAGTATTCCTGTGTGTAACTATACTAAAATATATTTAAAAATTTTAAACTAGAACAGGAAGAAACATCACTAGATGCATTAAAAACCAACCATGCAAACACAGAATGTTTCTTTAGAGTTCTTTCCTCAATCGCCTTTTCCTGTTTCCTAAATATAGTTGTATTATGCCTATCTCTGTTTTTCCAGTTCTCACGTTTCATAAGAATTTTTGTGGCATTCCTAAACTTTACTATTCTTCGTGATTTTCAATGAGTAAAAATGGAGTAAAAGACAGTTCTGACTTCTTGGTAAATAGAGGGCATGGGAACACCTACAGAGTCCTTTTCCAGCCTGGCCTGAGTCTGTTCAAACTTTATCCTAGAAACATGAATTGAGGACCCTCTCCACTGACCTTGGAGGGAGTACATGGCCTTCCATCAAACTTGGGCTTTTGCAGTCTTCATGATACCATGTGCTGAGGCCAGCTCTTAAAAGAGGGCCTGCATCCTGCCACGTGCCATGACATAGGCCCCAGTCAACATTCCAGTTGGTCAGCAAATGGCTCTAGGAAACATCAGGATTTGAGCCCAATGTAGGTAAAGCTAGATAATTCTATTGAAGGCAGGTATCTCTTTTATGTCATGGAAAGCACCAATCAAATTCAGACTGTCATCCTTTGCTAGACATGTTTTTCTTTTCTGTACAGAAATGATTCCTGTTCTCCAGTCTTAAAACTTCCAATTCCTTTGAAAGATGGCAAGAGCTGAGGTTCCTCTCACCATGCTGCTTGCCGTCTGGTATACCCAAGAGAAAATGCAATTATGAAGCATGATTTGAACAAACAAAATAAAACATTATACAAATAAGGGCCAGTTCCTAGAAAAACAAAAGGGTCTGTTCTGCATATGCCCTAATCTGTTACTGATTTATTGGCTGTATGTCCCACTCCAAAAAGCATTTGGAGAAGCCCACATGCCAAAAAGCACTTTAATGCTTCCAGTTTTCAGTAAAGTGACTGGGAGTTTTCCTTTGGCAGCTGGCCACTTAGCAGGACCTAAGCTATAACTTGTCTGCAATGTAAGAGTTATACTTAAAGCCTACTTGAGCAATAACAGATAACATGATCTAAGGGAGCTCAACCTGAAATCCAAATGATATTAACAATATTAATGAGGTACCTGGTTCTTTATACCTTATACTTTTACAAAAAGTAGGCACCTAGTATTTTACCCTTATCTTTCAACTCTGTATCTATTAGAATGCAACCTGTATGGCATTGTTTTAATTAAATGATCATTGCATGAATAATGAACCAAGGTTCAGGAAACCTAAAATTTTGGCCTAAGTAGATATCACCCCAAATATGTGCTCTTTAATTTTAGTATTGTACACATGGTTGTGCAGAAATTGCCTTTGACAACTATTCTTTCAACATATTGGCTGGAGACCCATTTCCTGAAAATTAAAGAGAATTTTTGCATTCACTGGGATAAAGTAAATTCCTATCCTCACCACTATACCATGACCCACCACCACTATTATTATAACTCTTCCCAAATAACATCTAACACTCACCGGGCACACCATTCGAAGCACATAGGATGTATTCTCTCCTAAGCCTCACAAGGAAACTGAAGCATAGAGAGGTTTGGTAACTCACTCAGGGGCAGATAGCTAGACTGGTGGTGTCAGGATTTGAACTTAGGACACCAGACTACCAGAAATTAATCACACACACACCCACACACACACACACACACACACACACACACACACACACTCCTACATGATACAATCTTACACTCATGCACCACATAGACCAGTGAAGGATACGCATATGCAAACAAATCATTACAGTCCTGGAGTTTTAAAGCAATACTTGTTTCCTAGCTC
Source organism: Cynopterus sphinx (assembly GCA_030015415.1). Classification (NCBI taxonomy): domain Eukaryota; kingdom Metazoa; phylum Chordata; class Mammalia; order Chiroptera; family Pteropodidae; genus Cynopterus; species Cynopterus sphinx. The sequence goes on along the minus strand of CM057384.1, from coordinate 108,520,340 downwards.
TTAATTTTCTGCACACCAGGAATACAGATATATAATAGATATCAGCTGAAAGAACATAGAAGAGCACACCCTCGTCTCATAGTCTTTCCCAACTTATTATTAGTGTTTGCTCTCTGCCTGGCCATATACTTATGGGCCTCATAAGTCTCATTTTCAGCAAACTCCTCAATTATTCAGTCTCAATTGTCCTATAAATACCCATGTAGGAATCAACCTTATATCCTGGTGTTCAGCTCAGAAAATGTGACACCAGGTCACAAAACATAGTCCTGTCTTTCAGTGTTCTACTGTTCTTCCCCAGCTTGTCACTTCTTCCTTCATATTCCTTGGCTCTATCTCAAACTCTCCATTTTGCCAGCCAAGCCCTGATTACTGCTCAGTTGAGCTATTCTAACAGACTTTTCTCTGACTCCCATGACTTCAGCGACCCACTCCTTCTAACCATCCTGCCTCATGCTTCCAAACTGTCTTTGTCACGTTATTCCTTTCACTTAAGTATAGACAATTCACTGGTGAACATATCAAAATCTAAACTCCTTTGCCTGATTTATAAGTCCATAACCTCACCCCACCCTATCTATTCAATTTTCTTTCCTACAGAGTCCAAAACACACTCACTGAACCAGTTAGGCTGTTATCTAAACTGCAGAAGCAACAACACACACCCCTCTACAGCTACTATTTTCCCACCTCCTATGACCTCCCCATTGCTCGGATCACCATATCCTGAATTTTACCCATTATTCAAAGGCAAGCTCAATCTCAATTAAACTTTTTTGTTGTTGTTGCTGTAGCACACACTTGTCACTTCTCCCTCTGACTTTCTGTTACATTTACAAATTAAAATTTTAGTTAAATAACAGTAATGATGAACTAAACTCTATTGAACACATATTACGTATGTACCAGGCCCTATTGGGATAAGTAGTTTTATTATTCCTATTTTACAGATAAAAAAACACACGTACAAAAAACAACACAATCAGCTTACCACTTGACTGGTTGCTAATCATTTCATTTGGGTTATACTGGTCTAATTAGTTTTCCATCCCTTGAGAGCTGAAACTAAGATTCATATTTATTCTGAGTCTTCCACACAACTAGTGAAGTCTGCATGCACTGTAAGTTATCAGTACTATTGGTTGGTAGGACACGTTGATGTTATATAGCTTTTAAAATTCCTGCTGTGTAAGAGTGGCACTGTGTTTGTATAATGTGCAAATACACGCTAAACAAACCCTTTAGAGAACAATGATGAATAATTTTGGAGAATTCACAGTCTACAAATGGCCTTAAGTGATGCTAAGGTACCTTTATTTATCCATCTTCTAAATGTTTGGTACATGTTAAAGATGTAAAACCACGGGTGAACTGTCAACAATCAATGACAAAATTTATTAGAATTTTTGGAGAGTTGCAGGGTAGGGGAGGTAGCTAATTCTTTCTTGGCTAAGAACTAGATCTTCTGTTTTTATTAAAACTTAGGTAACAGCAAGATTTCCCCAAGTAACCAAATATTTGCACCACAGTATTATGAATTTTCTTCACATCTCTTCCATTTTTTTCCTTTTAAAAACTATGGTTAGTATAAACATAAATTCAACAAAGATAAACATCACAGGAAAGACAAGAAAGATTATGATTTAGACTAAAACTTTAATAGTTTTTAAAAGTCACATTATTTCTTATATTCATCATAGGCATAATATCTAGTTTCTCATTCCCATACCCATTCTATGAAGAACAAACATCACATGTTAAAATTCATAAGATTCCTCTTCCTTCTCACTTCAAATCAAAGCTTCAACAAAGGCAAAAACCATAGAGAAAAAAAAAATTTCAAAATTCTTACACTGGCTCAATTGTAACTCATGAATGCCCGAGCAAACCCTTCTAAATAGTAACAACAATTTTTTTTTTAAACCAACATACTAATGAGAAAACTTATCTTACCAAAGTCAACCTAGTCTGGATTTCCACTGACTACTGCTCACTTTCACTAATGCCAGCATTTTTCTTCATAAGAAAAAAAATTACATGAAAAGAAAGAAAAACATTTATATATCTTGTCTCTTAAAGCTTCAGCTTATCAGGATTTCCTTCGTTGCCAAATGAAGCCAGATACATGGCCTATCTGATGCGGTAATAATTTCAGTTTTAGAGATAAGCTGACTAGAAAAGCATTCTCTTGGAGAAGTGTGTTTTCAAACTAAAACCACTCAAAGAAAACATTATTTCATGTTAAGTACATTTTATATCTTGCCCCCTAATTATATAAAAAACATCAGCTCACTGAAAAATTTAAAATATATGCCTTCTTTTATCAGTCTTTGCACATCTAAGGTTTGAAGACCTAAGTCAGTCTTTTTCAACATAAGCATTAGCGTTGCATCCAGTTTTGCAATCATATTCAAAGTTCTTACTTCTTTTTTTAGTTTTGATCATCTCTAATGCTCACTGCAAATCATCTTGTACTTTCGTATGTGTGTCCTCATGTAATTCACCTGTTGATGAACTGGACCACAAATTCAAAAACTTTTTTCAAGAAGGACCATATGGGATATATTTCCTGCCTACTTGCGAATCTGAAAATAAATTCCTACAGCCTTTGCACATAAACATCATGTTGGGTGGCTATGAAATTCTTGAGACATAACCTTGTCTTCTAAAACAGTCTTTTAGCCTCCAGAAATCTGAGCCTAGCTTGATGCTTGTTTCATTACTAACCTGTTTGTTTTTGCTTCAATTCTTGAAGAATTCTTTCTTTAACCTGGAAACTCAAACATTTAAAAAAATATGTCTCCAAATGGACATAAAAATTCCTAATTTTATCTCAGACTTTCTCCAGCTCAAGAAAGTTTTCTTCTGACATATGCTTGACCACTGTTTCCAGTATTCTGTATCATTTCTTCACTGGGGATAGATGTAATTCTTAGATTCAATCTGTGTTGTCTGTCTTCTCTCTCAGGATTCTCACCTTGGTCCTTTTGTTCCTTACTTAGTCTACCACTTTACTGGCTTGATTTCTTCAGTCTTCTCTGTATTCACTCTGTTCAGTACAGGTTTTAAATCTGCTATTATATTTTTGGCATATATGCTTTCATTTGTTTCAGCCTCTGCAAACCTTCCTTCATCCCAGTCTGCTTTTTTCCTGATAGCCCCTGACTCCTCTCTCATGGTGGTTATGCCTTCTCACATTCATAAAATATAAAAAATATAAAATATAAAATAAAAAAATATGTCTAGTAAAATGTTTTTCTCTTTCCTGGAGAAATTTATTTTCAGGTATATGTGTAATCTTTCTTCAAGTTTTAATGGAAAGCTTCCTTTCTCTTATCTTGCAGTATCCTGTCCTTGGGCCTCTTTTGGCATTTTTCTGTTGATTCATAGTGGAAAAGAGAACAGTATCTTCAAGTCTGAAACTTGCCAACAGACAGCATTGGTGAAGAATCTTTATATTCCCTCACTTTCCTCTTGGGCACAAACAAAGCAGATCTGAACAGCAAACTGATCCACACAGTGCCTACCTCAATTTTTAGGATATATCAGATATTTAGTTATCACAGGTTTCTTGGCATTAGGTTGGGGCTTCTCCTGCTCTAATTGTTGCAATTTCTAACTAGAAAGAGAGCCTGAGAGGCATTCTGCAGTTCTGATTTAAAGGGTAGCACATATAAGATCATATGGCCTCCCACCATGCATTGCCCTGTCTCCTCCTTGCCTCTCTTCCTATTATGGTACTTTTTATTACACAACTAGCAGTTCCAGGACATAACACACCTCTGCTTGTCTTCATCTACTTTCTCTTTGACTCTGGCCTCAGAGCTGCAGTCTCTGAATGAATGTGGAAAGAGAGAAATTGATCGGTTGGGTGGGAGGAATGACTCTGGATTTGACTCTGGTTGGCTCAGAAGATAGTTTCTTACTATTTTGCTTTTTCCAGTCAGTACAGCTCAAGGTTCTGGAATAGTTGAGGGCAAATGATGAGGGCAAGATACATTCTCTTTCTATTCTCTTTCAGTACCAGCTGGGCTTCTCTGGTTCAGTGTGTATGGCATGTAGTTTATGTGCGTGTATGTGTGTGTGTGTATATACATATACACATATATACATACATACATACATACATACATACATACATACATACATACATGTTTTGAATGCAGCACAAGGGGGAAAAAAGAGATTTTCTTAAACTACTTATAGATTCAAAGGACATAAAAATTGTGAATTATGCAAATAGTCCCATAATAGGTCACACTTTATGTAGAGAGGCAAAGAAAACTATAAAATTCAAAGTGGCTATACCCCTCCCAAAACTTGGGGGTGGGGGGGAGAACATTCACTGAAGTTGAAAGTATTATCAATTTAAAATGGGTGAAATCAGCCCCCAGTAAAAGTTACTTCTGAGATTATAGTATTTCTGAACTTCACAAGGGGAAGAAAATAAAGTATCATATCAAAGAAAGCCAGGTAGACCTGTATGCATCCTTATGATCTGAATGCTGTTAATGTAAACCAATTTATAACCAAGTAAACTATATTGTCTCCTGATTGAGGAAATAGTGAAAAATATATATAATCTGCTTAGAATCTATGAAAACGAGAAGCAGAGAACAGGAATTTTTCAGTGAGTCTCTACACTGCCTAGGAGAGAATATGTCTGGCTAGCTGACACAAGCATTGCCATGTCTTGGCGGGTACATCTTCTCTTGGAAGTAGGGATTATTATAACTGCAGACGCTATTACCAAGACCACCTGGCTCCTTTACTCTGAGCCAGTGAAAAGCTCTTACTTTCCATATGAGGATTTCCCTTAGCTTAGAGAAAAACCTGGGCAGCAAAAATGTGGCTCCAATGCAGAATGAATAACAGAACCTAATTCAGGAATTTAGAGCCAACAGCTCAACTCCAGCCATAGTCATTTGATATAGTAAAATGACCCATGCTGTGAAAAACATTCCATATGAATGTTTTCTTTTTGCCTATCTTTCCTACGTCCAAATGCCTTTTGTGATTCTCCTACTGCCTTCAAACTTAATTTCAAACTTTAGAATATGACTTTCAAGGTCCTTCTCAAATTAATTCTCTACCAGTTTCCAACATAAGCTACATTCCAGTCTGGCGTATCTCAATGGCTTCCAAGGTCCACACTCATTCCCTTCTCCCTGCCTTTCATCATGATTTCTCTTACTTGGAATGCTCTACCTCTTCCTTCCGCAAACCAAAATCTCATTGGTTCAAGGGCAAGTTCAAGCCCACTCTTCTCCATGAAAACTTCGGCTATATTACACTCACTGATTTCTGCATTTCAAATGTACTGCCTAGCATTCTCAGGCCTTATTCTTCCCTGCCAGTCCTAAATTGCCATTGTAGATTCCTGATGACTTTGTCGCTATACTCCATTCTCTTCTGTGTTATCTAAGCTTAATGAAATGTCATAATGTAGTATCAAATTTCAAATGGCAGAGAAATTTCTTCACTCCCCTATCTTCACTGTGATGATCACAGTGATGATGACAAATAAGCACCCATACATTTCTCTGAACTGAAATGAAATCTAAATCAGTCTACACTGCTAAAATCCAGACTTGAATGTGGCCTGCTATGTGTGTCTTTACAGTGAGGTGGCTGGTATTCTAGGTCTTTCCCATGTGAGACCAAATGGTACAGTGGAAAAGTATGGAATCTGGGTTCAGAAAGACCTAGATACAAATCCTTGCTTGAAAATTTTCTCAATAAATAGTCAACTTAGGGAAAGTTTCTTAGATTTTCTAAGCTAGGATTTTCTCATCTGTAAAATGGGGAGTGCATAGAGTTTTGGTGAAGATAACTATTATTATATTTAGCACAGTGCCTCATGCATGGTATGTGCTGAATAAATATTAACTGATTAGTAATAAGAGTTCCAAGGGACACCTTCATCTGCATCACTCCCTTGAGAACTCTGGGATAGCTCTAGAACAAGAGAAATCATATTGCATAAAATCTTAATAAAGGCTCATTGTAGTAACAAAGCAATGAAAGCATCAAAATTCATTCCAAGTCCAGATTTAGTAATAAGGGGAGACAAAGATGCTCCCACCTCAGATATGGAGCAAGACAAAGAGGTAAGGGTAGGGAATACTGCTTTAGGAAGGCAAATAAAATAAAAAATAAAATAAAATAAAATAATAAAATAAAATAAAATAAATAAAATAAAATAAAATAAAATAAAATAAAATAATAAAATAAAATAAAATAAAATAAAATAAAAAAATAAAATAAAATAAAATAAAATAAAATAAAATAAAATAAAATAAAATAAAATAAAATAAAAAAATAAAATAAAATAAAATAAAATAAAATAAAAAAATAAAATAAAATAAAATAAAATAAAATAATAAAATAAAATAAAATAAAATAATAAAATAAAATAAAATAAAATAAAAAAATAAGAAAAACTCCCAGAGATAGAGCCAAAAGCCTGTTCCCCAATCTGGGGCATCAGACCAGAATCAACAAGGAAGATGTTTGGTGAGACTCCAGATAGTGCCTTCCAAAAAATGTGTACTGGTTCTAACCTGTTCAAATTTCTTCAGCTGAGGGTGTGTGAAACAGGAATAGCAAGACTATCTCTGGAACTGCGAGGAGTTGCGCTCAATTATTAGCCAGGCCACTCTAGGTGGTCAGAAGCTATGATCACTGGAGAAACGCTCTGTCTGGAGTCAGCTAGGGCAGCAGAGGAGCAGCAGCAATGGTGGTCACACGAGATTAGAGATGAAAACTGCAGCAGGAACTAACCACTAGCTGGGTAAAGATTACCCTTTATTGGAAGCCTTTGAAAATGAGATGAGATATGAACTCAAACTGAAGTAAAACTGAGAGGTGGCTGAGAGCCACATAAAGCATGATTTAAGGCCAAGTCCTGATTATCCCTCAGGATATGGTCCCAGAAAACTGGTTATAAATAATTATTCCAGAGTTGGGGAGTATAAGCAGCAACTGGACTGGCAGGGGCATAATCTCTGGCCCTCACCTCTTTCCAATGCCTGGATGACCTCCAAAATAATTTAACTCATTATACCTAATTTGAAAAATGTTCCTCAAACTGCTCAAGGGTATCCGCTAATAAGTGTTCCAGCGGCAAACATTAGGTCTTATCACATGTGGAGGCAAATATTCTAAAGAAGCACATAGTACATTATTCTTAATTAAATCTGGTAACAGACTTAAAGTACAACCTGGGGATTAACTTGCTAAAGTGGTTAAACAAAGATTCTTGGCGCCTAAGTGCTTGAATACGAAGAACAGTTCAAAGATTCACAGGACTCAAGTCAAATCAGAAACCTGGGTGAGAGGAAGAGGACTGCTTTAAATTCTTGGCAAGACTGCTTAGGCTGAGAGTAAGATCAGGTGATCTGAGGACAAGACTAAAGAAGTGTCAGAAAAGACACCATTCTCCTTGCACAAGGATTTCATGGATAAAATCATTACTTCAGCAGTTGAGCAAAAGGAAAGGGATCCCCAGAATACCCAGATACTCTGAAATTTCACAATGTGCCTTGGTGTATTATTTCAACCTACACTATGCTAAATCCCAGGGAAACCCTTTGAATCTGGTAAACTATGTCTTTCACGTATGGGTTATTTCCACCTCTACTGTTTTTTTGTTTTGTTTTGTTTTTAACTATTTTTATTTGAATCCTGAACCTCCTACTGTGATTCTCTCAGGTTATTATTATTTTGCATCACTGTTGTTTTCTTTCTTGTTTTTTCACTTGCTAGGAAATTTCTTCATCTGTATCTTCTGAAACTTTTTTTAGCATATATATTCTTAACTTCAGTTATCAGGTATTTTTCCAAGAGCTTTGAATGTTTCTTTTTAAAAAGCATTAGTGTTATTTTAATTATGAAAAAAATAATTCGTCAGAAAGACCTAACAATTGTAAATGTGTATGCATTAATAATAGAGCTTCAAAATACATGAAAAAAAATGGACAGAATCAAGAGGAAAAACAGACAATTCCACAATTATATCAAGAGACTTGAGCATCCATCCGGTAAGCAAGTAAGAGAAAAAAATAGATAAAACACCTGCATATACACAGGAGATGTTAACAACACTATCAATCACCATCTAATTGACATTTATGAAACACAACATCCAATAACTGCAAAATGTGTATTGTCTTTGATTGCACATAGCACATGCACAAAGACATGACATATGCTGGACAATGAAACAGGTCGATACGTTTTAAATGACTGAAATATGTGATTTACTTTCTGGCCACAATAGAATTAAATAAGAAATCAATAACAATATGGTATTTAGGAAAATCCTAAGTATCTGGAAATTCGACACCCTCATACATAATTCAAGTCAAAGATAAAATCACAAGGGAAAGTAGGAGATTGTTGAGCTGAATAAAAATGAATTCAACTAAAATAGCTTTAAAGTGCATATATTATAACGGGAGAAAAAGTTTTAATCAGAAAATGATAAAGACAGGGAAAGAAATTAATGGAATAGAAAATAGGTAAAATAAAAAATTATCAAAGACAAAAGCTAGTTTTCAAAAGATCAATAAAATTGGCAAACCCCACGTTAAATTCATTGAGAGAAAGAACATAAATCACCAATAAAAGGAATAAAAATGTGGTTATCGTAACAGATCCTACAGACATTTAAAAGGATAAAATGAAAATCTTTATGCTAAGAAATTCAACTATTTAAAGGAAAATTCTTGAAAAATACAACTTTCCAAAATTGATACAAAAAGAAACAGAATATCTAAATAGCCCTTTATATAAAAATTAAATCTGTCATAGAAAAATTTCCCCAAAATAAAATTGCAGGTGCAGATGATTTTACTGGTAAATTCAATAAAACATTCATAAAAGAATAATACCAATCCTATACAAACATTCTTGGAATACAGAAAGGGAATATTGCCCAAATCATTTTGAGTCCAGCATAACCCTAATACCAAAACCTGACAAAAAAAAAATCACAGAAAAAATTTAAAGACCACTAACCCTCATGAGCATAGACAAAGTTTTCTTAACAAAATATTAGCAGATTAAATCTATAAATATTTTTAAAAGAATATAACATCATAACCAGGTAGATGTTATTCCAGAAATCTAAGGTAGATTTAACATTTTTTTTAAAAAGGCTATTATAATTTACCACATTAGCAGAATAAAGGAGAAAAAACCACATGATCATTTCAACATAGGCAGAAAAAATATTTGCATAAAGCAAAACTTATTCATGATTAAAGAAAGAGAAATAAAAGAAACTCACTGCAAACTAGGAGGCAGAGAATTTCCTCAAACTGATAAATGCCATCTTTAAAGAAACTTACAGTTAACATCATAGTTAGTGGTAAAAAACCAATTTGTTCCTCCTGAGGTTTGAAACAAAGCAAGAATACTTTCAACACTTCTATTTAACATTATATTGGAGGTTCTAGAAATAAGGCCAAAAACAGAAGAAAAAAAGAAAAATTGTAAAAGAAGTAAAATTGTCCTTATTTTCAGCTGAAATGAAGAAAATAGAAAATCCCAGAAAATTTATAAAACATCTATTAGAACCAATTAGTGAACTTAGCAAAGTCTACAGCATATAATGTTGATATATGAACACTTGTATTTTTATGCACTGGTAACCAATGATCTGAAAACAAATTTTGAAAAATTAAATTTTTAGTAGCGAAAAACATATAATAGAAATAAATCTATTAATATTTCTAAGACCTCTACACTGCACACTACAAAACACTGTTGAAACAATTTAAAGAAGACTAAAGTAGAGAGATATACTACATTCATGGACTAGAAGATTCAACATGGATATTATAGTACTTATCCTCAAATTGATTTCTAGATTCAATGAACTCTCTATCAAAATCTCAGCAAGCTATTTTGTAGAAACAGCCAAACTTATTATAAAATAATTTACATGGAATTGCAAAGAACCTAGAATATTAGAAAAGAACAAAGTTGGCATACTTATTTAATTTCAAGATTAACTCCAATGGTACATTAATAACAACAGCTTTGTACCAACAAAAAAGACAGATGCCTAGATCAATAAAGAGAATAAAGAATCCAGAAATAAACCTATACATTTATGATCAATTAATTTATGACAATAGTACCAAGATGATTCAATGAGAAAAGAAAAGCCTCTTCAACAAATGGTATTGGATCAACTGGATAGCCATATAGAAATAATATTGAGATGGATATCCATCCTCATCTTACACCATACACAAATGCTAACTCAAAATACTGGATCACAGACCAAAACCCTAAAAGTATAAAACTGCTAAAAAATATACAAGAAAAACCTTTGTGATCTTGGAGAAGAATAATGGGTGTGTTAGGACTAAAAAAGCATAAACTTTTCCAAAATGAAGTTTTTAGTCTTCAAAAGACATTATTAAAATATGTGAATACAAAAAATACCACAACCCATATAAACAACTTGTATCCAGAATATAAATTCTTATAAGTTAATAATAAAGCAAACAACCTACTTTTAAAAATGGGCAAAAGATTTGAACACTTCACAAAATATGATGTATAAATGACCAGATATATAAAAGCACATTGGGAAGATGCTTGATGTCATTTTTCATCAGGGAAATGAAAATTAAAACTACAATAAAGTTTTATACATTCACTGATGTATAAAATTAAAAACTGACTATATCTATTGCTGGCCAGGATGTGGAACAACTGGAACTCTTGTACACTGCTGGTGGAATGTAAAATGGTACAATGACTTTGGAAAACATTTTTACCATTTCTTGGAAAGTTAAATACACACTTACCATTCAACCAACCATTCTACTCTTAGATATTTACCAAAGAGAAATAAAAAGACATGTCTACACAAAGACTTAGACATGTTCACTGCAACTTTCTTTGTAATTGTGCAAAATTAGAAACAACCCAAATGTTCATCAACAGGTGAATGGGTAAGCAAATAGTGTATATTTGTATAATGGAAGAGTATGCAGCAATAAAAAAGAACAAGCTATTCATACATGCATTGTTACATACATCATGCCGAGTGAAAGAAGCCAGATGAAAAAAGAGTACTTGTGTAATTCCATTAACTTAGAATTCTAGAAAGTTCAAGTTAATTTATAGTTTCAGGAAATAAATCACAGTTATCTGGAAATAAAGGTGGAGGTAGAAATGGAATTTCAAAAGGATGTGAGAAAACATGGAACTAATAGAAATACACATTTTCTTGATAGTCATGACAGTTTCAGGTATGCACACAAACATCAAAACTCATCAAATTGTACATTTTAAATATGTGCAGTTTATTGTTCATCAGCTACAGTTCAATGAATTTAAAACAAATCAAAATCAACCATTCTAGTGGATCAAACAATAAAAGTCATATTTTTTTTTCTAACCTCATGACTCAATATCTGTTAATTTTCTAAGAATGTTAACTACATTTTTCTTCCTATTTTCTATCTGTTCCATACATTCTCTCTGTTCTCTTCAGGTTTTTTTCTTGTTTATTTTGGCTTCTTTTTGATATTGAGTCATTCTTTTAATTTTTGATGGTTCTTGCTTGATTGGAAGCTTTACATATGTGGCTGGGGATGAGTTAGACCACAGGTAGATTTCATCATTGGCGGATCTAGCAGAAATCTAGTTATTTTGCTGTTGTTGTTGGAGGGCTCCTAAATTTCAGTTTCTATGGTCACTTCTCTTGGGCTTGTCTGATGACCTAGAGAGAAATCCTCCAGCCTCCTGCTCCAGATATGTAAGCCAGGCTGCCAGCACTCTGGGGCCATTTTGGGTAGGAAATCTTATCATTCACTATGCAGCTCTTCCTTCCTGTTTATAGACTCTTTACCTCACTACAAACCTAGGTTCTGTGTGAAACTACCAAGTCCTGGACTATACTACTTGAGGTCACATCCCTGACTTCGGGTAAAATGTGTAAGTCCAGCTGCACAAGCTAAGGGAAGGAATAGTTTTTGCTAACCCAGTTCTCCCATTTTCAGCTCTTCTCTGACCCCTACCTTCAGGAAAACCTGACTCCTCAATTCTCCAGAGTTTCTGAGATTCTCCAGCACAAGTTAGCTGGCTTTCAGCACACATTCTGCTTTCTCTGTTCCAAGGCAGATACCATTTCATCCGTTTTCTGTCTTCCAAAAATTTATCTTCTTCTATTGTTGTTTCTTCTCCTTTTCTCATTGTGCTGGGTTATATACATTTTATTTCTTCACTGTCAACAGAGTTGAGGTTTTGGTTAGAGCAGAGATAAATATGAATGTAATTGTTCTCTATTAAAATACCAGGGAAGAAATAATGACTATATTTAAATAATGAAGTACAGACGCTGTTATGAGCAGTGAATCAATATGTCTTCCATAAAGGCCTACAATGTGTCTGGCAGAGGGCTAGGTTTGGGAAGCCTTGAAGTCTGTTCACATGCAGTATGCTTGGGGACTCCTCACTGATACCTGTTCTAAGACCATTCTTAACAGCTTCTGGCATTAATAACCCTAACTGTGCCATTTCAGCATTTCCCTAGAGCCTCCCAGGACCTTTCCTGTGGACTCATGCTGGGCATTTACTATTAATGTGAAAACAGTATGGCTTCTAGAGGCAGAAGAAACAAATACTTTCAGTCAATAGGGTAATGTTATTTAGTAAACAGCTAACAGAATGGAATTCAGGAAATTCAAGGAGAAAAGAGCAAAATATTCTTGTGGATCTGGTTGAAGTGCAATAAGAAGAGTTGTCCTTTTCCTGTTTCCTTCTTCTCCCAAACCAAAAAGTCCTGGAAGCAGTGCATAGGTGAAACACGTATACAGGGCAAATATTAATTTTATTTTTAAAACAATCTAGCAAGGTAGGTTAGTACTGTCATACCACATTTTATGGACAAGGAAATGAAGCCACTGAGTGATTAAACTACTTTGCCCCATGTCACATAACAAGTCATGACACAAATGGTATCAGAACTCTTGGCCTCTGGGTTTTTAGCTTGTTTCTTCACCTGTGAGTCACTCCTTTTTTTTTTTTAAGAGACTTGATTTACAGGTCCTCATAATTCCACTTCCAAAGAAAGTTACACTGATAAACCAAATGCAGAATGGCCCAAGACCAAGCTTTTCCTCATCCACAGGCACATTGTTCTGATGAAGCAATTCAGAAAACACATACGCTGATATCCAGCAACAACCCTCACTCTCAGTTACCAGGATCCAAGTAGGTGGGATCTACACATTCAGTCTCAATGAACAATTGCTGCACAGAAGCCCAGACAAAAGGGAAAGTCCCAAACTCAGGAAAAAGTTTCCTCTTTCAGGAGCCAGTTCAAGCAGGCACATGCAGAAAGAAAGCCATACCAAAAGAAAAGTCGCTGAGTGAGATAACCCACACCCATATCATTCTTACCATTTACAAGGCTCGTACCCATAAATGAGTTCATATGCACTCACAACAACCCCATGAGGCACCCCATTTACAGAAGAGAAGAGGACCCTGAGGCTCAGTAACGTTACATGACTGTTTGGATCACATACTTAGTGAATGGCACACCCAGGCCCAGAGCCCAATGGTCAAGTACCATGCTATATCCAAAGAGCAAAAATAAAACAGCAAGCAATAAAAATTCTTTAAACAAGAAATTTCTCACAGAAATTCTTTGAACAATATGTGTCCCAATTGTTGCAATAGATATGCTTTATCTTTCTCGGAAAGGTATGCACAGATCTCGTGTGACTTAAGTATATAGGCTTGTTGTTGGAATTTGCTAATCCCACTGGTTTCTCATGAAAAAAGGGGAAAATCATTATATAGCATTGAGGAATTTTGGGTATATAAAAGAAAGTTTGCCCAAGAAGGTTCCACTAGCTTTCACATAAATTATGCATGGGGAAGGACTTGTTTTTTCCTCCCAATCTATCAGGAACAGATACTTTTATTGTAAGAAAAAAGAGAAAGAAAGAAAGAAAGAAAGAAAGAAAGAAAGAAAGAAAGAAAGAAAGAAAGAAAGAAAGAAAGAAAGAAAGAAAGAAAGAAAGAAAGATGGGAGGGGGAAAGAAGAAGGGGAAGGGAGAGGCAGGGAGGGGGGGAGGGGAAGGGAAGGGAAGGGAAGGGAAGGGAAAGGAAGGAAGGGAGGGAGGGAGGGAGGAAGAAAGGAAGAAAGGAAGGAAGGAAGGAAGGAAGGAAGGAAGGAAGGAAGGAAAGAAGGAAGGAAAAAAGAGAAAATTGATTAAGTATGAGAAAAAAATTATCAAAGTAACACAATATACATACCACAAAATTTTTAACATAAAATCATTTATCATATTGTCATAAAGATTTTTAAATGTTTAATTTTCAATTTCTGCATTTCAATAGGACCTACACTAGTTGGAGGACTGTACTTTGAGTCACACCTGTTTAGAGTGTGGGCAAGAAATAAACTACTTGCTCTTACTACCAATTTTACTGATTTCTTGAAATCAACCATAAAGGTAGTTGGGTCTGTGGTGGTCCAAGATCCTTTTCCAGCTTTAAAACTGCATTGCATTTTTCAGAAGGGTTTTTAATAGTGTGTATCAAGAACTACAAAATATTCACATTTTTGACCCAGCAATTACATGTCTATTAATCTATCCTAAGGAAATAATACCACTCGCAGTATTTCTGGTTTATTGAAAATGGTCAAGACTGGATACACCATAAAGTACCCAAATGAAGGAATTGTAGAACAAATTATGCTCCATGCTGCCCATTCTCCTACATGTCAGACTAGGTCAAATCCTCCCTGTATTCCCTCTCATGATCCACATGTCTTTCCTTTGTGGCACTTACTATTGTGATTAGTTAAACATCTGTGTAATTAGTGACTCATAATAGTTAGCCCTGTTTCTACTGTTTTCTCCAACACATCCCCCATACTTCTGATAGCTTCTGCCACATAGTAGCTGCACAATAAATGTTGACTGAATGAAAGAACACAGTATATATGAATTAATTCTAATGACTTGAATTCTCATGGTATAACATCAAGTGAAGAAATTAGTGTGCTAGACTACAGTAAAAGAAACACAAGAATATTTAAGCTACTTAAATTACTTCTAAGCACCATTTTATGCTATTCAACAAGAACTTGTTAGAGGAAGGCTAAAGATCAGCTTTACTTGAAACTTGTAAAAAATATTAGAGTCAGAAATTGCTTTTTTACGGTATGTTTGAAACAAGGAGAAAAGCACATAGCTTGGGAAAGTTGGTATAGTGATAATAATGGGAAGACAAAAAGCAGAAGTGTCCTGTGGCTTTTTTACTTCTATGCTATTCAGTAGGAACCCAAGTGTTCAACCTAAAGAGGGTAGAACAAATACTGCAAAAAAAAAAAAAAAAAAAAAAAAAAAAAATTCAGTTCCATATAGAGGAGCTAGAGAGAGAGAGCCAAGTCACTTCGAGTGGCCTCAAGAATACAGGTGGGTGTGTAAGAATTGAATTCCAGGGCTTTAGCGTCACTGAGAGTCATCTCTGAGAGATTATAAGAAGCATAAAAAATAACTAAAGACTGAAGAGGGTGAAGGATTGTCAGAGAAAGTAACATTTGCTCTTTGTTGTTTCAGAGAATGTAAACAAAACCAAAGGATTTCAGTTATAGGTAAATAGATGTAAGGGTCCACGTAAGGGGGAAAACTATTTAACTAGCTATTATCACCATTTAGTACTTCCCTGCCTTGTGTACCTAGATGCTCTGTGACTTGACAGGGATGAAGGAGGAGGGTTGGGGGTAGAGTGTTAATTTAGAGTTTTGCCATCCCTGCTAATTCAAGGAAGCTCTCTCATTCTCTCTGGCAGCCCAAGCCACAAAGCCACAGCCATGATCTCAGAACCAGTGAGCTTGAGTGTTTCAGTAATTTCTTCGTTTTCATCACCAACCCTCTATGCTACTTAAAACAACTGCAGGCTTATGAAAAAGACCAAGGGTACATCATGGCTTGTGAATCAAAATCCATACCAGAGAGGTGGTGCTCTGGGAACAACTGGGTACTATGTGATTTACCCTTTGCTCACCCTAACACCAGTCCAAGCAAAAAAATAGGATGCAGACTAGAACACAGTCCAGGTTCCCTTTCAATTCCTTTTTTTCCACCCACCTGCTTATCTTCTAATTTTTCTAATTACAAATAATCAATCATCCAATTGGTTCTGGAATTGCATCACTAATGGTTTAGAAAGAGTGTATTGTGGTATTGACTGAATTTAGAAAGACCCCAGAAGAAATGTCTCCCAAATCTCAAAAACTTGCCCCTCTGAAAACCAAAAACAAATAAATAAAGAAAGAAAAATAAGTAGAGATAACATGGAGCTTAGACTAAAGACACCAAACACCTTGAAGATAAGATACATAATCTCAAAACAGTCCATGGAAGCTGTGAAAATGCTATCAGAATCATCTCCGAAAAATGCAATTTACTGTGAAAGTCTAATCAGTCATTTGGCAAACATTTCCCTGGACAGATAAGAGATTAGGGTGGGGGTGAGAAGAGATGGGAAAGGCACTGTGCCAGAAAGTAGGAGACTTAAGTACTGGTATTGATCTATCAAATCAAACCAACGCAGTTCTCTTCCATGCTTCAAAATTACTAAAAATTAAAACATAGAAAACATAATAAGTTAAAAGTAAACAGATGTATTTTGAAAACAGAGGAATCAAGTTATTCATATGAAATATAAGTCTTCTTTTCACTCACTTTATCTGGCCCACATTCCAAAGCACTTTAGAAAGGTTAGTAAACAAACAATCATGTCAGGCCCCAAGCATATCTCAGAGCAAGCACAGACTGGGCTCTCAAGGTCCTCTTCTGCTACATGAGTCCATGATTTACTAAATATTCATGATTCTGTCCATTTGTTCCACATTAATAAACATCTGTTCTATGTTAAAGCACTCATGTTTTTTATAAATCAGCCATTCTGCCCTATTGAAAGCTCCCATAAGGAATATTGTTTTACCCACCGATTAGGCCCTTCATCCAATTATAGCGAAAGGCTACAGAATGACCTGCCCAATTACTAACACCTGGGACCTACTGTATGACCAACCAGGACATCTTATGAAGCACAAATCAGTTGTGATATTTAGAAATGATGGATGTTCAGGAAGCCTGTCTGCAGGGAGGAAAGTGGGGGAACATTTCTTTGACTCCTTGCCACATCATTAGCTTCAAGTGGAAAATAATAAGGTTCCCGCAGTGTTTTAATAGATACAGTGCAAAGCAAGGATCTGAAGTCTCAGGGACTGACTGCTAGCTTCTTAAATCTGCTTTTTATAAAAATGCTGTGTTGACCACAGCACCCACCCTCTGTCAAGCTTTATTTTTCTAGTCAACTACATGTGATAATTTGCAGCCTTTTTTAAATTTCCTCCATAGATTTTTAATTATTATTATTATTATTATTATTATAGCAAAAGTGCTGAAATATGGCACCACCACCTCTCTATTTTGAAGGGTCTGAAGAGGTTTGGATACTTAATTTTTGGAGTTTTTACAGGCAACCAATATTGCAAAGTAGAGGAACACAATACATGGTCTGAATAGGTCTTTTCATTGTAAGGAGAAGAAATTTGAGAAATGCCATCCAGAGAGGTGAAGTGACTTGCCTAAGATCATACAGCTTGTTGGAACAGAGTGAGCCAAGGAAGTCAGCTCTCTGGATCCCTTGTCCAGGTTTTTTCCTATTTCTACTATATTTCTAGTATTTTGTACTGTCTTGTTTATTAAGCTTGAATTGTGTTTATACATACAAAAGGTTAACTTATAAATATTTTATAATAGAGGTTTTTGATGCCTTAGTTCAGAAATTTTTTTTCTCATAATTTGGAATTAGTGAAGCACTCTGTACATTTGTATCTGAATTCATAGGCCCTCTGAAAATTGAATTCCTTTGAGAAAGACAGTCAGTTGATCACTGTGCTACTCTTGAGAGTGGAGCAGAAAGCATGATGGACATCCCTTTCTGCAGACATCCCTGCTCCCTGCCAGGAATGAGGCCCAGTCACTGCCCTAATGAAGCAAGACAGGTGGGATTAGCAGAGGCCGAGCTGGGTTGGAGAGAGCAGAATGAGCTGGAGCTCCAGAATACAGTCAGCCTGCAGAGAGGGTGAGGTGAGAGCAGGCAGGAAACAGAGAGAAAGGAGGGGTGATGGAGAAGAGAGGAAGGACCTGGTGGGGAGGAAAAAAAGTAGCAGGTGCCCTAAGGCAAATGATCCTGAGCATAGTTAGGAAAGACATAGGAAGGAAGGAAAGGACAAAATGGCTGAAGATAGACAAGACAGGCAAGAAGACCAGAGTTTAGGGGTGTCAGGCCACCTGAGACATATCCCAGGAGCCTGGAGAACCAAGAGTCAGAGGACCTGAGGCTGAAGTCAGGAACTGTGTCTACCCTGCTCTCTTTGTGACCCAGTGCCCAGATCACAGCAGGTCTTCATAAATTCGTGGAAGGATAAAAGGGATGAAAAGGGGTTTAGAAGACCAAGGCAGAAAGTCTGGTTATTTAGGGTCTTAGCTCAATAGGAAAGTCTAGATAACAGCAAAAAAATGATCTGAATTTGATTCAAGATCCCCAAGAAACAGCACACATTTCTCCTCAGAGTTAGAAAAGTGGGAGGTGAGCTCATGGCCAAAGGCAGTAAGGAGATAACAAGACAGGAAGAGAGGTCAGAGGAGGTAGAGAGAGAGCATAGTTAAGTTTTTTGTTTGTTTGTAATTTCCTAATTATCTACAGAAGCCTCTGTTTTCTACCACTTACATCCCAAGACTCTTGATAAATATGCTTTTGATAAAAAATATCTGTCATTGTTAAGTGTGTCCCACTTTAGTATCATTATTTCACTTTGACCTGGACTCAGGCCTTATTTAGAAATGGCTAATGCAATCTATAAAGAAATAGTCCCATAGAATGATGAGGTAGGTAGAAATAAATATCCACCAGAGCCCCCTCAAACCAAGGCTTCCAAAGCCTTTTTATGGAGGAACTGCTTCCTCCACTTTGGATCGTTAGTTCCCAGGTCTGTAGGCACCAGCCCATTTCTTGCTGTTCCAGAAAGCGACTGGTAGATCAGGCCCAGGATTGAGATCTCTCTTGAATTTTGACCCTCAACCTTCCCCCTGAAGACTAGCCCCCTGCAGATCCTGATATCTTTCCCATCTTTGCAATGAAATGGCTGAGAAAGAGGCCTGACCCTGGCAATATACAGCTCACATTCCTGTACCTCTCCACTCACACCAGGATTCCCAGATCTCTGCTTTTCCTCGAACTCCGCCAAACCCTGTGAATCTTAATGCTGAGCTTGCCAGTTCTTGAAGCAGTTTCCGCCCAGTGTTCCCTGCTCCTCCTTGACCATTCCCAAATCAGCTGTCCCTACATAAGTGACTCATCCAAGAACCATGGATTGTTAGAGGCAAAATTCAGAGCTAAGAAAGCTGGCATAGATAGTATCAGGAACAGGTTAGCACTCAGTTAATAAATACACACGAGAAAATTTAAATTGTCCTGCAAATGCAAGAATTTATAAAATTTTTAGCATGAAAATATAATATAAAAGGTCAAGAAGTTTATGAGTTTTAAAAATTCAGCTCAGGATACCACCACAATGACCAAGCAGGCATAATTATTGAAAGATCCATGATGGTGCCTTAGGAAAGCATGTCTTTGAGAACTGGTAGAAGGAGCTAGACCTGTGTTACTCCAACTGTGTTCTATGGGAAACTAATATTCCTGAGATGTGAATTACTATGCCATGATCAGGTTAGCTTAGGGTGCATGCTTCACCCTCCTCCTTGGTATTCCCAATGCATTTAAGCACATTTCATGTTCTAAGAAATTTCCATAGTAAAGAACCCCATTAAGTTTGACTTAACCGAGTCCTTTCTAAACTTACTTGGCCACTGCTCTTTTTCTGAAGAATACCTATTTGTTCTGAGAATACAGTTTGGGAAATTCTGAGCCTGATTTAGTTAATAGGTTTACTTAACTTCTGATTTTTAAATTCAATTACTAGCTACTTGAAGCAAGCTACTTGCATCATTAAATTCCACGGCATATGCCCTACATTAAATTGTATACTCAGTGCTTTTTTTTTTTTAATTTCCAGGATTTAGCAAAAGAATAAGAAAGTAATGATATCACTTCAAAAAGCCTTCTTTTGAAATCCATCAGTCACAGCTTCAGAAGATTGGATTTCAGAGTGGAAACTATAACTGCTGGAGAATTTGTGTCCAAAAGCACATCTTTCTGGGGATTCAGAATATTATAGTCACATGACATATGAGTGGCTGGAAAAGACCCTACATGTTGGCCAATTTATGCTGTAATCTCATAACCAGAAACAGCCTCAGGAGGGTTGGTAGCTGACAAGACCACAAGCTATGCAGTGGTGGAGCTGGGATTAGAACCCAGATCTTTTGGTTCCTCCGCCAGGAAATGTTTCCTGTCCTGGAATTATCTGCTTTTCTCAGAAAGCAAGAACTCAGTCCTCTTCATCTTAAAACCACAGAGGAAAGATGAGAAGGAAATATACCAAAATGCTAACACTGCTTGACAGAGAGGTAACATTTTGGTCTCAGTTCTATTTTTCTGCATTGACAAAAATATGCACAAAGGGCATATATTGCTTTTATGCCAGGAAGAAAAAACAAACATTCTAAAAAATGAAAAAAAAAAAAAAAGAGTGGAAGGCAAAGTACATACCCTGGAAGGTATCATCTATATGGCTCCTAGTCATTGATCAAAATAAATAAAACTAATGAAATTCCATGGCATTTCCCTGTGCCAGGGGAGGCATTAGTCTGTGAGCAAGGATGACTCACTGAGGCAGAATGGAGATCTCCCTGCTGGCTGCTGGTGGGGCATCGACCCTCTGACAGGCTTCATGCTGCTGTGGCTACACCTACAGACTGGTAAGGAGCAAAGCCCTACTTTACTGCTTTTTGTAATTTCCTCTTAAAGCATGTGTCTCAAGATCGGCTTTGAACAGCTCCTCAATTTCTAAAACCAACCTAACTGAATATACAGGTTTAATTGGAAAAAAAAATTATTTCTTTGCCTTTCTTTACTAATGCACTGGCCTCCCACCTAGCAAAAACTTCTCTTCAGACTGATTCCTATTTCTGGAGGCTGAGAAATCCAAGATCATGGCTCTGGCAGATTTGATGCCTGCTGAGGGCATGCTTCTTAGATAGCTGCGCTTTTATTGTGACCTCACCTGGAAAAGGGGGCAAGAGAGCTTTCTGGGTTCCTTTTATAAGGGCACTAATTCCATTTAAGAGAGCTCCACCCTCATGACCTAAGCATTTCCCAAAACCTCACCTCCTAATACCATCACACTGGGTTTCAACATAGAATTTGGGGCGGGGGGCGAGGGTAGAGAGAAACACAAACATTCAATCTATAGCAGTGTGCATGTGTGCATGCATGTGTGTGATGGAGCCAACTGCTTACTTGAATTGGACCTCTCTTGTTCCCTTTCTCTCAAGTTTCTCAGACGATTAGACTATACGCACTCTCTCTGCATTGTCAACTCATATCCACCCCTCACCAGGAGCAACTTGGCTCCTTCCTGTCAGACTACTGAGAGAGTTCAGCTAAAATCACCCATGATGAAGCTCAGTCTCTCTTTTTATGGTACTGAATGTCTGTCTTGCCTTTGACCCTGATGATTGCTCATACCTTGAGAAATTCTCTACTCACTTGGTTTCCAAGACTCCATGATCAGTTTGTTTTCCTTATTCTCCTCTGATTAGTCCTTCCCAGTCTCTTTCATGGGTTCTTTATTTTCCTTTTCTTTTCTTTCTTTTTTTTTTTTTAGGTTCTTCTTTCTTTATATGCTCTGTAAACATCGGTGTTTCCAATGTTTCTTTCTCCAGAGTTTCATCTTAGATCCACCTCCCAATTTACTCTACAGTCTCCCCCTGGATTTTCATGGTCCTGAACAACACCCGTATATGTTAATGGCCCCTAAATACACTCTCTCCAGGTCAATAATCTCTCTAGACTCGTTTTAAGTGCCTGCTGGATACCCCCAAATGGATGTTCGCTGGCACTTCAAAGTCAATACACTGCAAACCAAACTCATCATCTCTTCAATCTCCCAAACGTATGGCTTCTACTACTTCCCATGTTAGTTGGTGAACTATTGCTAGAATGACCAACCATCCCTATTTGCCTTGGACTGAGGGCTTCCCAGAACATGGGAGATGCAGTCTTAATAGGACAGTCTCAGGGAACTCAGGAGTATCACCCTAACCACCACCCATCACTGGCTCTAGAACTTGAGAGTCATCTTTGACTTTGTTCCCTTCTGGCCTTCCTTCAATCTCCATGTCCTTTAAACTTAACTTCCTAAATAGTTATCAAATTCCCACTCTCCTCTGAACCCCTGTCTCATGCCCTTACTATCGTTTGCCTGTTCTACCACCCTCACCTCCTGAGGATGCTCCCTGTTGTCAGTCTTCTTCCCCTTTAAAAGGTGCTTGCTCATCATCATCACAGTTCACTCTCAGGCTACACCACTTCTGCACACTGGAGGAAGCTGTCCTCATGTCTGCTCTGCTCTGTGTTCAAAAAGATATTAGGGGGAATTTTTGATGGGGCTTCATTTGTGTGAGCTGCAAGACACTGTCCAAAGCAGGTGAGTGGTTGCTTTTCCTCAAAAAGTGAAGAAATGGTCAGAGATCACCTTGGTGGTCCTAGAACGTTTAAGGTGAGCAAGAAGTGCACCCTGGCCAATGATTTCTGCTCTGGTTTTCTGTCTTTCTAGACTTCTATCTAACATCAAAATCATTATACTGTAATTTCTAGCTCAATTTTTTGAAATTCAAAGTACTTTTTCTCATATTCCCTTCCATACCTTTTTCCTAGAAAGCCATCAGAGAAAATGGTAGTGACATTATTATCTTCAAACTAGCACTCCCACCACACTATTTCATTTAATTCGTACCTCAACTCTGGGACGATAAGTCATGGGGTTTTGACATGAGAGAGTCAATTTTATAAATACATTGAATTTTCACCACAGGTATGACTGTTTTCACACAAAACAATCACAACAATCACATGCGCAGAAGACATCTCCAGACCTTTTTACATCTTAACTGTCAACAGCTTTATGAATTTCAATGGTTCAGCAGAAGTTTATTTTCACCACAGATGGAAATGGCTGCCATCAGGAATAACTGAAATCCCCAGCTGAGATAAAGCAGAAGATTTCCAGGCAGAGAAAATCAGAATTTGACCTACTGGTGCTACCATCTGTTCCTGTGTTAACCTGAGAGGTGGGGGTTCCCAGGGTACCCTGGGAATCATCCGGCTGTGAGTCTATGTTTTACTTGGATTGAATTCAGTTAATGTCTCTGACTTCCAGGCTTTGATGCTCATTGTACGTTTGCCTCTCAGATACATCTACTAAGTGCTTTTGAACACACATATTATTAATAATAATCAAGTTAAATTTGAATTGATCTAATTATGATAACTAGATGGCATTCTTGGAGATTGCTGTGGATACCACTGAGCACGTCCACATCAGGATTTCAGATCAGGGACTACACAGCCTCTTTCTTGTTCTGATGGCCTGCTCTGGCATAGTGGGCCAGCTATTTCTTTGTGGCTTTAGAACTACAGTGGCACTGACAAACAGAAGATGAGGCTTAGCCTGATAATCACATAAGCTGTGAGGGAAAAATTCATTGTATTCTGAGATTCCTTTTTCATTGGGTGGAATGACAAAATCAGCAGCAGACACCACATGTCTTTTTGTAGAACTGCCCTGAAGACTTATTTCCATGTTTTCCCCAAGAACCTCCCACTGAAGAATGGCCAAATACCAGACACTGAATGCCACAGGGAGAGACTCACCATTCCCACCATCCCCGCCCCCCTTGCCAAAAACACTCTGGGAAACTCCCTCTGAAGTCATGCGTATCTTTTCTGGACTGTGACCCTCCTGCCTGTGCATGACTGTGGCCACTGGCAGCTGAGTATGGCATCTAAAGGGCAGACATCTGTTCCAGAAAGACAGCAGGGACAAATCTTCATTTTAATTAGATTTAAGAGATAAACTACTAAGATTAACAACAGCAGCCAGTATTTCTAAGGGCAGACTGTACACACTGCCTACCCTTGTCCCATTTACCTGGTGCCTGGGATGAGATACCATGACCAGTCTGAACAAGCCTTCTCAGACTTACTCAACTTCTTTTGCTTGATGAGAACCTTCCTTCATTTATTTCTAAGTGAGAGAAATGTCGAGATCATATTTACATAAAACTGGGTGAGGTAACCCAATTCAAAAGCGGCTTTCCTTTAGGTTCGTAACTTGGCACTCTTGTCTCCTTTCCTGTCCCTAATTTTATTGCACAAGCAGAATGATATTTGGGAGTTTTGTTTTAAAAAGAGAGCCTGGCCTGGCCACAGTTGGTAGGCAAGCCTGCCACATGCTCCTGCCTGGCCAAACCTGCCTTTAACCACAGACAGAGCAGTACAGTCTGACCAGTTTTATATGTCATTATCACAAGAAGTGAGCCCCCAGTTTCTCTTTCATTGTCAGCAGAAAACCAATTCGTATTTTAGTGTGTAATAATACCTTGGATCAAACAGGAAGATCAAGCCAACAATGACCACTCGGACATGCCAACCAATCCATTTCAGCAAACACTTATTGATCACTGGCTATGCTTCAGACACTAAACTAAGATGAAATAAAGGTAGTCACTTCATGGGACTCAAGGAGTTTAGATTTGAAGTGTGGAATTAGACAAATACACATCTAAGTATAGATTAGTGAACTAGAATATAGAAGTCAATATTCAAAATGATGCAACCCAGAGATATAAAGCCATGGAGATATTTTTAAATGGTTAAAGACATACAGAGAATAAAGTAAGAATATCTATTATATATTAAGGATATCTATTTGGAAATTAAGAATGTCTAATCAGAAATCTAAAAGGAAATAATAGAGGGCATGAAGAAGGAGCAATAATCAAAGAGATAATAGCTGAGGATTTTCAAAAAAATAGGGAATTCCAAAATTCATAAATAGAATAAATAAAAGAAAATCTGCAAATAATCTCATCATAATGAAATTATGAACACCAAAATGGAGCAATAACCTTAAAGGCATTAGAGAGAAAAGACAAAGAATAGCAATTTGAATGATGCCAGCTTCTCCAGAACAACATTAGAAGCCAGAAAAGATGGGGAATAATATCTTCAAGTAGTACATAGCAATAATAAAACAATTCAGGCTGTGAAAAGATTGTAATGGAGTTATAAATAAGGTGCTCTGAGACAGCTAAGGAAGGAACAATTAATTTTGCTTGTTGGTAGTGTTGAGAATGGTGAATGGAACAAATGGCATGTGACTAGAATTGGATCCTGATAGATGTGTAGGATTTAGACAGCTGGGGTCAGAGGACGTAAGACTACAGCCAGCTCTAGAATTCTCTGTTCAGATGAGGAAGAGACCTTATTTCTAAGGCGATGCAGCTCCACCCAAGGTGCTCAGCATGTAGGCTGTAAGCAGATGCCAGCTCTCCCTTGATTCTTCAGTTTGGTGCCCTTACACATGGCATGATCTACACATTTGTATCTTGCTGGCCTGTGGAGAGGTGCTCCAGACAGAGCAACCTGAACTAAGGCCTAGAGCTACACGTGGCAGTTCTGCTGTGTCCAGGCAATGGCGAGCAATGAAAAGTCTTTAGTATCTGAATCTGGTGTTTGAACTGGTGCATGGGACTATGTAGAACACTCATTTCTTCTTCTTCTTTTTTAAATTAATTTACTTTTTTATGGTGACATTGGTTAACAAAATCCAATAAGTTTTACCTGTACATTTTAACAGTAAGGCAGATACATATTTTCACTGTATGTTCACCTCCCATAGTTAGATTTCTTTCTGTCACCACATATTTGACCCCCTTTACTCCATCTCTCCCCTTCTCCCCCCACTCTCTACCCTCTGGTAACCACTAGTCTATAGTCCACGTCCATGCGTCTCTGTTTGTCCTGCTTATTTGTTGCTTGTAGGCTTATATCCCACATGTAAGTGATATCATGTGATTTTCAACTTTTTCTGTCTGGCTTATTTCACTTAGCATGATTATCTTGAGGTCCATCCATCTTGTCACAAATGGCAGTATTTCATCTCTTCTTATGGCTGAGTAATATTTCTCATATATATGTACCACAGCTTCTTTATTCAATCACTTATTGTAGGACAGTTTGGTTGCTTCCTTTGTCCTGGCCACTGTGAATAATGCTGCTATGAGCATCGGTGTGCAAGTATCTTTCCTGATATGGGTTTTCAAGTCTTTGAGATAAATACCCAGTAGAGGGATTGCTGGACCATATGGTAGATCAATTCTTAGTTTTTTTTTTTTTTGAAGAACCTCCACACTGTTTTCTATAGTGGCTGTACCAATTTGCAGCCCTACCAGCCGTGTATGAGGGGTCCTTTTTACCACCTCCTCTCCAGCATTTGAAGAACACTCATTTCTGTGAGCAGGAGAGGCAGTAAAATGAGAGCTAATTAGGAGGTTCAAGGTTGATGAGGCTCTTCTAGAATACAGTCAATGTGATTTCTAAGGACATCAGGGACCAATTGGAATCCCGAAACTAAGGAGGTCAACCACAGTTTTACAAGCCCCTCTGCTTCTCCCCATGTTTCAGTGTAGCTCTGCCATTGCTCCCTGAAGCTCCTGCTGCCCTATTCATTTATACTTCTCCACTCTATGCCATGGGGAAGGCAAGAAGTTAGAAACTTCCAAAGACTCCTTCTCATCCTTGCAAGCCCTGGATCTTTGACCCCATTTGCCTACTCATAGGAGGACAGAGTATTATAAAATTTTGAGAGATCCAACAACACTTTTTCAGTTTTTCTGACAGCCAGTGTGGGGTTTTCTGTACAACATTTGTGACAGTGCCCATCTCTGTCTGCTGCCCAAGCTCTCCCTGGAACCACAGACTCAGGGCTTACTTCACCATGATGGCCCTTCTCTCCAAGATGTCAACTATTATTACCTCCCTATGTCTTCTCTGAGCAAAGAGCCTCAGTCTTTCCCCTAAGGGAATGCTCCATAATCACCTTAATATTGTCAGGATTTGGCATAGGCCTTCATTCATCCCAATCAGAGGTCTTACCTCCCTGCACTGTAACCCTGTTCACTAGAGCCTTCACTTGAGGGGGGTGATGGCCTTTGTTTATTGATCACGGACAATAGCCACAGGGTCTGGAGTACTAGTGGATATATGGTAGATACTCACTAAATTAGTTCTGAAATAATTTATCTTTCTCTGGATGTTCCACAGACTAGGAAAAATATGAAATCCAGAACCCAACACAGGTAGCCCCAATTTCCATATACATGGGTACACAGAGAGAACTGTCCCACCCTGTGGCCACAGCATTTCCATTCTTGGCTTCCTCACATTATCCCTTTGTGTAGCAGCAGCTTCTTGTTAATCATCAAGACTGTCTCTACTTTCTCCTCACTCAGAGTGAATTTTCCCAAAGATGAAAACAAAAAGCAAGAGCACTAATAAAACCAACTCAACACTCCTATGGGTCCTTCCTCTACCATTCTCCAACTCAAATCTCTGCTGCTATGCAGGTCCTGTTTTTATCCAGAAAAAAAAAATGTAAACTTCTCAAGAAAACTGACTATCCTAGCACAGTGTTAGGCACACAACCAATGTCTGTGAGACAGCACAAAAGTTAAGAATGGGGTCTGTAACCAGTCACCCTGAGTTTGAACCTTTTTCAGACTTTTCAGTACTGTGACAGTGGGTAAGTATCAAACCTCTCAATGTTTTTGCCCCTTATCTCTAAAATGGAGGTAGTAGTGTTACCTACCACACAAGGCCAGTGTGGGGGATTAAATGTGACCATGCAATAAAAATACCTGTCTTTAAGTAAATGTAAGAATTGTTGTTATCATAATAATCATTTAATAAATATTTATTAAATTAATAAAGGGTGAATGCAAAATCATACCACTGGACAGTCCTTTGCTAGATACACTTTTCCGTATTAATACAAAACATTTATCGAGTCCTCTCTGCAAGCTGCTGAGGGTACAAAGATGAACAGCACCTGAGATAATGTTACTTGGGAAAATATTCTTTTCTCACCTTTTCCCTATATTTGATGCTATAAAGTGTCCCTAAGAAGGTGTTGGAAGGTATCAGAAAATCTATTTTAACCAAGTCCCTTACTCCTTCTGGGTCTGTTTCCTACACATCAAAGCCAGATAGTTTGGCTAAGTGATCTTTAAGGCTCCTTCTAGCTCTGACAGTGTACAATTTTATAATCATGGGGATTTGGTTGTTTGTAAAAAACTCATTTCTGTTTCAGCAGCTTTTTCCCCCTGCCCTCCTCTCATGGACTAGGAAAGCCCACGGGCACTCATTTTTGAGGTCACAAAAGAGGAAGAGCCCAGACCTCTCAACCCAGCCAATGAATAGCTTCAACAACATTAAGGCAGAGAGAAGAGTTTTCTGCAGACCTGGGAAGCTAGCACATGACTCTCTAGAAGGCTGGTGGGCCTGGAGTCTTTGTGGGAGGCCAGCTGCAGCCCCCACACAGATCAGACTGGCTGTGGGGAAATATAGATCATATGCTTTCAGGCTGGGACCTAAGAAAAAACTGATCAGTCTCTTATTGTTTTATATGACAATCCAGCTTCTAGTGGCAGGGAGCAAAGCTATGCAGATATGTACTGAGGCTTTGATGGTCAACTGTATGGCCACAGATCCTCGCTTTCTTCCTGGGTCCATTAAACAAGTAGAAGACTAAACAGTCAATCAAAGTCAAACCGTCTCTAGGCTCTTGAAACATTTTAACAATCATTATATTATCTCTGAAGTTTTTAAGCAGTGTATTAGGAGCAGGTAAAAAGTTCCTAAACATTTCTGAGGAGCTACTTCATCTCAGATTGAAGGGGAATGGGCCAGGGTGAGGATTCCCTAGGAACTAACACTGAAACCAAAATCTCTCCAGCATGCAGATGTCCCCACCACCCCAGCAGCTGCACAGGAGTTGCTTGCTGAAGCAATTTTGAAAACCATTTAGAAAACTCCGATGGAAAATAGGGCTCAATGATTCCTTGCTAGGGCCAAGGAAAAGCTGGCTCTTATCCTCATGTGGGCCACCTATGCCTGAGGCAGATGGGCCTTGGGAGTGCTTAACAAAGATGGTCTATGAGTTCAAATTCCCTTGTTCTCCCCTTTGTCATCAGCCCACAAGCATGTACAAAATGACTGAACATATATCTTGATAAAATTGAACTGTAGAAGATTTTTCAGGGAAAACAGTAGAGGGAAAACTGAATAGAAGCATAATCCCCATTTCATATCATGGCATCCCTGTATGAACAACTCTTGGTGTGTCAAAGTGGAAGCATAGCTCTTTCTTTCCCAGTCTCAAGCAGTCTTCAAGAGGACTCTCAAGAACCTGAGAGCCACAAAATTATCATTAAGTCTCTTGATGGTGGAGCCAGCATGAACCAGGAAAAATATTTTGTCAAAAAAACCTCACTACTTGAAGGATATAATGCATTTTCCTCCCTCTCCACCCCCAAAATTCATCCACAATCACGTTTGCTACTTCTCTCTGCTAGTGGGAGATAATAAGCCAGGTTCTAGCATCCTTGGCAAACGCAGAGAAAAGCATTCCTGTTTATTTTATAACAGGGAGACTGCTTCAAAGGGACTTGGGAGAGAGATTTTGAATCTTGAAAGATGGGGACTGTGGGTAGAGCAAGGCAGGCTTTCAGAAAAAGTGTGTGGTATGAAGCCCACACAGGAAAATCAAGTACTAGTCCTGTGAGTCATCTGGAACTTTAGCCTGATTAGGTCCCGAAGAACTACTTCCACAGTGCAAACTGGTGGAGGTGCTGCCTTTGGTTTCATGGAGCACAGGTTTTTTTATTCATATGTATTTGGAGGTAAGAGTATGTCATTTCTGGCAGCCACAAACCTTGCCATATGCTGAGAGAGAGTGATGGTTGAATTACACGCTGCCTAATCTTTTGGTGTATCACAGCTGAGTCACATCCATTTTGACACTTGGAGAATATAAATAGAAAGATTTGGGGAGGAAAAATAAGAAATCTCTTTCTTGGACTTTTCCAAGTTCTCCTTGCTGGTATGTGCTGTTTTCCTTAGTGGTCTTGGCTGTGGTAGAACAAAACCAGAGGAAAAAGAGGCTTTGCTCAATGTTTTGAGTATCTTTGATACATTAGAATAAGAGAGTTTAATTGAAGACAGAGAACAAATGTGTTTTACTTCTTACAACTAAGTAAATGTGTGTTTCTTAGAGCAGGGGTTGGCAGAAGGGAGAGAAACTTATGTGCAATGGGCATCAGATTGAAATCCTTTGGGACTGAACCCATTCTGCTGCCTTCATGACCTCATTAAGTATGGGGAAGCCAAAAACATACAGTGACTCCTGTACCAGGGATCCAAGTCCAGAAGGCATCAGGGCACAAGACCAGACACTGTTGAATTCTTCTGTTTTGCACTCTATGGCTTCCTGACAAAATGATGCATTGCTTTGTTGGCTTTCATGCCATTCTCCTGAGGTGAAACATAAAGTTTCAACATGTTTTATAACAAAATGATTACACTAGAGAAGCCTGGCATATAACTACCTCGAAGGAAGATGTCCTAGAGGAGGGAGAATTGGCCAACAATGTTTAGTTACAAGACACAGGAATTAGGTAATCTGGAAGAGTCAATGTTCAAATACAGCAACAAATATTTCCTAAGCAATCACCAGAATAGCATACATTTAAAAGGTATAGTTCCAGCCCTGGGGAGCTTATATTTGTTGGAAGGTTAAAGGTAAGATATAAATATTTAACAATTAGAAAGTAGTAAAACAGGCAAGCAAAGCCAGAGGTTCTCTAGGAAGTTGCCAGAATGAAATCAGAGGAAAAACTCACAAGGCCATTTAATCTATTATGTACAAGTCTTAATATTAGTCTTCTTTCTGGATGTCTATTTTATTTACCACTATTCTGGGCAATTATTAAAAGTGTTATCTCAAGGTATGGAAACTCTTGATAATGCTTAGAAAAAAGAAGAGTAGGAGCATGTGTGTGTGTGTGTGAAAGAGACAGAGAGACAGAGAGACAGACATAGAGAGAGAGAGAGACAGACACAGAGAGAATGAAGAAATGAATAGAAAGGAGGGAAGAATTATGGAAAGAAGGGAAAATTAGGGAGGAAAAAAAAGGACAAGAGAGAGTAGAGAAAGAGGTAACCCCCACCCAGAAACAACTAAGCACTTTCTACCAATATCAGAATTATTATAGTCACTATCATCCACAAAAGCTTTTGTTATCTGAATGTATAAGAGCATTTCATATGCCTCACAGAACAAACAAATTAAAATGATCCTTGCACCTGGACCTGTGGGCTGCCTGCCTAATGGCAGGAAGTTTTGAGCACACACACACAAATAGAGGACAGCGAGTCTGCTACGGTGTCGGGCCTTGACTTTTGGAGCACTCAGACGAAGAATAGAATATGTTTCTGTATTCATCTGAGAGAATAGAGATAGAAAAGATAATTATGTCATTAAGTAGTATATAATTATTGGGCACTTTTAATGCACTGTATATTTATGGCAATTTTCTAAAGCAATTTTACAATGATATCCCACAACTAAGATTTTTTTATGTCTTTCTGAAATTCAATAGTTCTATAAGGAGCTCACTGTACCTCCTTTAGCTTAATTCTGTCATCAATATAGGAAGAGAGGCAGATAATATCAGAGCTAAATGCATTGGTTTACATTTAGAGGTTCATATTTTCTCTCTCCCTCTCCCTCTGTCTCTCCCTTTCTTCTTTCTCATTCTCATTTCCTCTTCTACTCTCACTCCTGCTTGCTCGCTCTCTGTCTCTGTATGTATTGTGATACAGGAAGTAAAACTGGATCAAAGTTTCCACATAAAGATCACAGATACTTCAGTTAAACTCCCTTTCCTAAAGCTAAATAAAAATTTAAAAGAATAAAAAATAGAAAAATAAAAACTCCACCATCTTTAAAGATGATAGAGTTCTCCACAGGGGAGTGGCCCAGAGACCTCTTGGCTGACGTGTCGGGGTCTAGGAACATGGGCAGGGACAGAAGTCTCCCTGAGTCCTGTTCCAGGCTCTGGAGCAGAAGGCAAGGCCAGGCCGGTACTAAGTGTACACACATATTTGCAAGAGGCATAGTGAAGAGGAAGCCAGCTGGCACAAGGAGCAAGACTGGATGTTAGATGTGTAGCAGTGACTTCAAACCTACTAGTACACATGGTTCTAAACTAAGGATGATTTTGCCCTCCAGGGGACATTCAGCAATGTCTGAAGATTTTCTTGGTTGTTACAACTAGGGGCAGGGCGTGTGCTCTGGCATCTAACGGGTAGAAGTCAAAGATGCTGCTAAACATATAAAATGCATAAGATCTCCCTTATGACAGAAGATGATCCAACTCAAAATGTTCACAGTATGAGGGTTGAGAAGGCCTGTGCCAAATCATCAGATTAGAGGCCTCCCTGGAGCCATACTGCTTCCTGCTTGCCTGGAAAGGGAAATGTGGATCCCTGAGCAGAGACTTGTTCCTGGGATGTTCTCATGACTCACTGGGTCAGATGAGAAAGGCTTTTGAAACAATATATTTAAAATTAGGTTGTTGCTACCCCACCTCACTCACCACTACAACATAACAGTTCTTCAGTAAATGACTGGCTTGGTTAGGAAAGCATCCATTCAAATTAATAATTGGAAGAAAATCAACAGGCAAAAAAAAGTTGAAAGCTATTGGTTTAGAGTGTGAAGTTTACAATCTGAAAGAGCTGGGTTCAAATATTTAAAAAAGTCTTTCTAGCAGCCATTTGAGTAAACAGCTTTTAGTCTAAGATTTAGCCTAATGAAAAGCAATACTCATGGGTTGGCCAAGGGAAACAAATTTTCAGGAAGGGCGACTGTTTGATGAGCTTCTGGCTGTGGTGAGGTCAGCTGAATCTCTAGTTTGTCAGGTTGAGCCTCCTCCTCCATTCCAGGGATCTGAGGGGACTGGGGGCTATCTCCCCAACTCCTAGGACAGCAGAGAACAGGCAGGGACTGTGATGCTAGATATACTGCTGTGTTTCTCTGCTCTGGGATGCTTTAGACCACTCTATGGTTCAAGAGGGTCCCTTTTAAATGACCACAAAGAACTTTCTAGTAAACCTGAGTCATCGAAAAGCAGTCCAAATATGAGTGAAGCCTGGCTAAGCCCCAGCTCAAAAAGCCTTAAGAGCAAATTCAGGTGACTCCAATCAGCTCACACAGAAAAAAAAAAGTGGTTTTCTTGTTGTTCAAGTTATCACCAAAAACTAACTCTTTTCCCTGTTGCCTCAATTGCAGACATGTTTCATGTTGAATCTTTAGCGTGGCTTTTGTACTTCAATTGCACAGAAGAAAAAATTACCAAGTTTTAGGAGAAATTAGCAAAGAAAAAGCCAATTTCTCATGCATAGTTTACATAATAATGATGATAATTTAAAAAAAATATTAGATGCCTCTACAAGGTAAATATAGAGCTGGTGATCGAACCTCTGTTGGATTGAAGTTCTAAATTATGACATTCCTACTGCCTGAGTTTGAGTCCTAGTCTTTTATCACTTACTTGTTCTCTGACCTTAACCACGTCATTTAACCTCTCTGGGCCTTAGTTTTCTCACCTGGAGAATGGAACTACTCTATTGAGTTATTGTGCTGGCTAAATCCAACATATGTAATATGTGAGGAATATTTAGCACAGTGCTGGACACATTGTACACAGTCGATTTATCCTGGCAATTCATTGTTGTTTTATTTTTGTGTATGTATGTATGTGTGTGTGTGGATATGTTATATATATAAAAATTTACCACACTAACCATTTTTAAGTATGCAGTTCAGTGCAATTAAGCACATTCACACTGTTGTACAACCTTCACCACCATCTACCTCCAAAACTTTCTATCTTCCCAAAGTGAAACTCTGTTCTCATTAAACAGTAACTCCCATTCCCACCTCTCCCAGCCCTGGAAACCACTGCTTTACTTTCTGTCTCTGAATCTGACTACTCTAGGTACTTCATATAAGTGAAATCATACAGTATTTTTCCTATTTTGTCTGGATTTTTTTGTTTGTTTTACAAGTAGGAGTGCATCTGTTTGACTGTATGACCTGTAGCTTCTCTTAGACATCATTCTGCCTACATGAAGCATCTTTAGCAAAAATCTTAGTTCTCTAGGGTTTTCTAAGAAGGGCCTACCTCACTTGCAACTCCTCTATGAGAAAAGTGCTAAAAATGCATGCAGGAACGATGCAGGTTACAATCATGGGAGATCTGATCCAATCAACTGATCTAACACTACTCTGATTTTTACAATAAAGATCATAACTCACCATTGCAGCTTTACTCAGGCAAATTAAAGTGAAACTTAGGCCATCTCAACCCTTGGATAAGCAATTGTTTTTAGGTATGTCTTGTGGATCACTGGAGATTTTGATACATAAGCGTCAACATTTTAATTTTAAACATTTAAAAGGGAAATCTTCCTTAAATGAATTATATACTTCTTTGTATTTTTTACCAGAGTATGTTCAACAGTTTAAGCTTTATTTCACAACTCAGGATCAATGCTGCTAACAATCAGTTGTCATCTATACTTTAATACAATGATGGCCTTAGGGTCTGCTTAAATTTGTTGGATCTTAATCTATACATTAAATATCTCCAGAGAACTAAGATTTTTTTTTTTATCTTCTGTTTATATTAATTAACAAGGTTCTTTTCCCCCTACCTAATTTTTTGTTATAACATCTTTAACTATTTCCCTTAAACAATAGTGTCGTTGCCAAGGGTGGTTTCAAGTTACTAGAGGCCTGAAGCTCATACTATTAAACAGGGAGAAGAGAAGGGCTCTTTAAGAAAAAGAATACAAAATGACAAACACAAAATTAGATATCAAATTGGAGAGTGGGAGTATTCCTGGGAGACACTCCCACTCCGGGACAGCTAGCAATGCTTTGACAATACACAAAAGAGACTGCAAAATATATAAATATATCCCAATAAACCCTAATCAGCTTCACTTAGCTGGAGCTCAAAAATGCCTGCAGCCACTCTAATGCTATCTGACACAAGGTGAAGTGTGCTGGAGGGCAAGTCAGAATGGCAACAGGCTGTCCTGACCATCTGTGGTTAAAATCTCTCTCCTTTGCAAATTTTATGAAGTCTTATGACCTGGTGAACACCTTATTTGGGTCACTTATTTACTTTATTCTACGTGATACAATCTATCACTATCATTATTTCATTGCTCAGGTTGTCCGAGTGAGTAGAGCTCTTTTTTTTATCGGTTCCAGTATTCTTTCAACATGTCCCAACCAGTTTTTGAGTAATTCCTTATTTTCTGGCCCCATAAAATAATCTAGACTAGCTTTATATTTTCCTGAATTAATTTCGAGTCAATCAGTTCTACAAGAAACTCACTTTTCTTTCCTTCCTTCCTTCATCCCTCCCTCCCTCTCTGTCTCTGTCTCTCTGTCTCTCTGTCTCTGTCTCTGTCTCTCTCTCTCTCTCTTTCTCTCTCTCTCTCTCTCTCTCTCTCTCTCTCTCTCTCTCTCTCTCTCTTCTTTTCCTTTCCTTTCCTTTCTTTCCTTCCTTTTTCTTTCTTTCTTAGAATGATATTTAGGAAACAAGATGCAAGTGCTAGGTGTATTCATTGCTACAGAAATGCAATGTATAGGAAATTTGAGCTAGAAAATATGTGCATATATATTGCACATGCATATACAATCTATTTCTGTATCTCATCTGTATATATTAAAAATCATGAGTTTATGCTGATACCTCTGATTCTAACACCACAGCATTCATTCTAACTTTCCCCCTTCCTTATTTATAACTTCTTTCTTCTACTGTGAAAAATGTGGTTCTCACATTTCACAAGGTATTCACTTATTAGTTAAATCCTGGCAGACACATAGTTTCCGAATTCCCAATGAGAAACACATTTATCAACTAGATAACAATATTTGTGTACAGTTTGTTTGTCTTTAATGTAACAGTATATAGTTAAAATACTGTTTTCCAAAGTTACTTAGCTTAGTTCTCTTCTTGCTGTGCTCTATTTTGGGTTCCCCCAACATCCTGGTTGAATTTAATTAATTACTGAGAGAGAGAGATGTGAAACATTTCTATAGTTCTAAAAATCAGAGGTATACAGGAAGATATATTCCAAAAAGTGCTACGAATAAGACTGTAGATATCCTTTGCACTGCCCCCTTCCCCCTTCCCGCCCCCCCTCCCCCAGCTTAACAATATAGCCTGGAACCAATTCCTATGATCTCACAGGGATTCTCTTTATTCCTTTTTACAGATACATAGTACTCCATGAGTGGAGGAATCATAGTTTATTCAATCATTCTGCTATATATAGTCATTTAGATTGCTTCTAATATTGTCTAATTACAAATGATGCTTCAACAAACAAACTTGCACACATATATTTTCATATCACTAGACATGTATTTTGGGTAGATTTCTCTAAGGCAATCTGCTGGGTCAAACAGTAAATGTATATGTAGTTTTGCAAGATATCGCCAAATTTTACTCTAGAAAGGTTGTACCAGTTTAATTTCCTTCTAACAATGTATGTAAATGCCTATTTCTCTAAACTTTGCCAACAGAACATGTTATCAAATTTATTAACTAATCTAACAGGTGAGAAATGATATCTTGGTGCTGTTTTCATTGTACTCCTCTAATTATATGTGAACATTTTTCATGTTTAAAAGCTATTTTTATATTTATGCACATGTGTGTATGTGTGTGCATGTGTGTGTGTGTGTGTGAGAGAGAGAGAGAGAGAGAGAGAGAGGGAGAGAGAGAGAGAGAAAAAAGAAGGAGGAAGAGGAGGAGAGGGAGGAGGAGGAGAAAAGGAAGGAGGGAGAGATGTAGGGAAGGAAGGGCAGGTAGGCACAAAATTGTCCATGAAAGCAAAAGCCAGAAGCAGAAATGGCTGTGAGACTTTTAGATCTGCCTCCTGGGGTGGGCCCTGCCCTCTGGGTTGAGCTCCAGACATAGAGACTTTAGACTTGCCTGTTTTCTCAGCACCATCCACACACACAGCACACTGGGCAAATAGAATCCACTTCCTCCCAGAGACTGAGTCCTTGATCTAGTATGGTTAGTGACCTAACCAAGTTGAATGATCTGAGTATTCAAAGCTATGGTTATTTTTAGGTTTCCTGTGTCAATAAAAACTGTTTTTGCAGATGATTAAGAGCAAGCTCTCTGTTTGGTGTGGAAATCATGAAGTTAACAATTAACGTGGTCCCTGAGTGTCTTTAAGTTTGAGTTTCAGGATTTAGTCCTCATGTTTCATACTGGGAAAGGTCATTCAACTCACCATTTGCAAAGATCAGAGCCGGGGAATGACCTCATGACTGATGGTTTTATGTTCCAGATCATTGTAAATTCCTCTACCTTTCTGTTTGCAAAAGGGAAAAGGAAATTTTCCTGAATTAATCACATTTAACAGTTGCTCAGAAAGAAAATCTCACAGAAAAAAAAATCAATCTTATAAATCATAAATTTTGTTTAAATACCTGGGGACCTATACTTGAGGCATCATCTATGGGCATATGTTCAAGTGGAAAAGGGAGCTGAGTTTCGTCCTTTGAGGCTAAAACTTCACCAAAGGCAGCATTTCTGCCACTGTCTTTTCAATACTAGATTAGTAAGAACTGGATCAATTTGAGTAATGGTGCCATTACTATACCTTAATTGCAGTATTTCCTGTTATATCATGTTCTCCTGAGTCTCTAAAAAAAAGATTTATTGTTGTTGTCATTTTAATTTAGTACCATTATCAAAATAACAAGGAAACATCTTACTTTACTACTAGTATCCAAGGCTTGAAGGAGAGTTATGCAGTACAAGCCTTATTCCAATCACATAGCTTAACGTGGGCACTCTCATAAAGTGGGTATGAAAAGGTAGCTTCGTCTCCACATATACAATCTCACCAAGAACCTTCGGCTGACATCCAAAAAACATTCAACTTGTATATAACCTCTATGTTTTAATTAGATGATATTGAGGAAAATCAATCTATCTTCAGGGTTTCCTTTACCCTAAACTTATCATAAATCCATCTATAATGTGGAAAAAATAGTAAGAGGAAAAATAGCTAACAGAGTCTATCACTGACTTCAGGTGAAATTCAAGGTCATATTTGAGTACCAAAAAGAAAAGTTATATATTTTTGTACATCTAAATCTATGTTTCAGTGAATGACAATGAACTGTAAATTCAAGTTCACTTTTCATCACAATCTTGGTTAAGAAAGAGAGGCTATGAATGCAGGCATTAATCATCTTAAAGACCTTTGACGTATGTGAGGGTTTCTTCAAATTTGATGTAAATGCAAGTGTTTTAAAACTTTCCCTTTCCATACCAGGTGGTATTAC
The DNA here is from genome assembly GCA_030015415.1 of Cynopterus sphinx. Lineage (NCBI taxonomy): Eukaryota > Metazoa > Chordata > Mammalia > Chiroptera > Pteropodidae > Cynopterus > Cynopterus sphinx. The sequence continues at coordinate 108,481,798 of CM057384.1, read as the reverse complement.
TGGTGACTTTTTCACATCCTTTTGTGGAGAGATAGAATGAGTTGTTAGCATGTCAGTTTGAATGTTTCATAGAGAACAACTTCAGTTAGAGCCCCTGGCATACCAAAATTGCTCAACATTGAATGAAACAGAGAGTCCATTTTGGAAAGACTTCTAGTTTGAGTGACTGTTTTCCTATTTGTAAACTGAAAATCTCATATCAAGGGCAATGGCTTAACCATTAATAACAAAAACACTGGCTCCTCTTATTCTGCAATTCCCTTGTTGAACCTGGTCAATCACAGGTATGATGGCTCAGTGCCCACTGAGCCATTCCAACATTCTTCTGGGTTAGATTTTGAAAACAATAACCTCAATTGTTTCAAAAAAGGAAAGACATTTGAAAGTTGGCACACATACCCCCATAGACACACACATAAGCTATCTTCTGCAGGCACACATACTTTATACATGAATAGCAGTGTCCTTCTGGCATAATAAAAGTCTCTTTCAGGTCTTTTCTCTTTAGTGGTTCCTATTTCAGAGCCACACCACAGACTCATTATGTGTCCTAAGTTCACAGGAAGCATCCCAAGCATTCTTGCAAGTCCTGTGGCTTGGCTCATGCGGCTGGGAATAAAAGGTCCCTTGAATACAAATGGCAATGTTGCATTCTAGCAGCTGCCACTCAAGGGTAGCAAACACCATGCACTTTATGTTTTGTACTGCTGATTTTTGTGCCAAGGGAAAGATGAGAGAAATGTTCTTACTGAAGAGTCCTTTTGGTCTGATTTATGGAGGAAAGGAACAGTTCTTTTGATGATTCCCTATGTCATGTAAAGAGTTTCTCTTTGATTTTAACTACCAACAATACATGAACTTCCATACAAGGTTATGTCTGATTTTAAAAAATAACAGAACTGAAGAAATGATTCCAGTTTTCATGGAGCTATCACTTCTCAGCTTTCAAAACACTGTAACGTGTATTGTTAGCAGCGATGGGTTAGATCCTTTGCTATTAACAGAGGCCAGAAAAGAATACTTTGGGAAAGGTCAGCAGGGCATAACTGAAGCTGGAGGAAGTGAGTGACTTTAATTATAGTCCAAGGATGTAGCATATTTCAGCTTTCCACACAAAGAATGCTTTCTTTCTGCTTTTAACAAATGTCACTAAGGCGAGGTGGATAAGTTCTGAAGACTCACAAAGGGATTTGTTGCCAAATTGTAAATTCAAACTTAACATGTCATGAATTTTATTTTTATCTCCCATGCCACCAGAACAGCCCATGGCATGAAACGTTTTTTGCTTGGCGTAATCGCATTGAACACAAAGTGTCTACAGAATTTTATAAGATGAAAAATGAATGTTGAGCTTTACTTTTTTTTTTCTTCAACTTTGTATATTTAAAAGAGGCATGCATACTCAGGAAGCCAAGTGCCTGAAGAAGTTATTAGTGATGTAAACATAAAGCTTTTCACCCCTGAGTGGTGAATATAAATCTAAACTGAGTCAGTGGTGATTAAGTATAGACTGATGATTTGTGTTTATGTAAAAATAATCGCTCCCCATTTATAGTTACTATTCCACACATCATTACATTGTCCCAAAGTCCCACAAGTGAAAGGGAACTTAAAGACAATCTTGTGTAACTTCCTAATTTCACGAACATTAAAAATAAGACTGGAAAAAGATATCTGACTTGCCCAAGATCATAAGAGCTTGTAATGTCAAAGACAGGAATAAAATCAAGGTTTTCTGACACATATTTCAATATTTGGTCTCTTTAAAAGTCCTTGACACTATACTGAATGTTATGGACTATTTCCTCCAAATGCATGAGATGACTTTTTATTTTTTGCCACATAAAAGTAGTTAACTTAAGTGGAAAATGAAGCAAATGCTGGGTAGTGTGTGGATAAGGGGCTATGGAAAAAAAGTCTTTATAGCTACCCAGGTGGAAATATTTTTAAAAGGTTAGGCTGCACGTTAGAATCACCTAGGGGAGAGTTCCAGTTATCTGGTGCTGTGTAACAAACTACCACAAAACTTAGTAGCTGAAAACAATGGCCATTTTATTAGATCTCACAATTTTGAAAGATAGGAATTTGAGTAAGGCTCAATCAGGTGACTCTTCTGCTCCGTGTAGTGTCAGTTAGGATTACTTAGTGGTATTTAGCTGGCAGCTAGACTGGTTTGGAGAATGTAGGATGACTTCACTCACATGCTTGGTGCACTGATGGGAACAAATGGGAATCTGGGCTCAGCTGGTCTCTCTCTCTTCCCTCATGAAGTATCAAGGAATCTCTAGTCTTCTGACATGGATGACATCTTATAGGGTAGGTCAGGCCTCAATAAGCTCATAGAAACTGCCATTCCTTTTGAAAACTAGGTCCACAACTGGCCCAGTGTTGCTTCTATCATTTCCTATTGGTCAAAGCAGTCATAGGCAGCCCAGACCCACATGGAGGGAAAATATATCCCACCTCTTAATGAATGGTAGGAGTACCAAAGACTTTGTGGCCATCTTTAATATACCCCTGTCCATTCCACTAACCATCAATTATTTATATTCCTCCCACACAGAAAATATACACCCTTTCTCCGTTGACTTCATCTCATTATAGCACAAGCTCGGACTGGAAATCCAGGATCTCACTTTCTAAATCGTGTCCAGGTACAGATAAGGCTAAGCAGATGTGATTCTCTCATTATGAAGACCTGCCAGCTAAAGAGCCCAGCTGTCTTCCCCTTATACCCAAACCATAATTACCACACTGAGGTAGATAATCGCAGTATACACAAAAGTCCAAAAGTGTGGGGCAGGACAACAGGAGTCACAGAGGAGTAACTTGTCCTTAAGAATTCTGAAATAGAGCTGGCCACATGTAACCAGTTCCCTGATTAGGGTCCTGATTTAATGGGTGGGGGCTGGAGCCCTAGCACTGGTATTTTGTGTTGGCTCCTCAGGTGGTTAATGTGTAGCCAGAGTTGGAAACAAGGACCTAGGGAGCTCATCTAGCACCCTTAATGTGAAGAAAAGAAAAAAGAGAAACGCTTACTTAAAAAGTTCGTGTTTCCTAAAGTGCGTTCTCATTTCTGGCAGCATCCTATCTCCTTAGATCTGTATTAAAAATGTAAATTTCTGGTCTTAGCCCAGATCTACTGAACTCAAACTCCTTTTAACAAGCTCTCCACTTTTCCAAATAATTCCTACGCCACTAAAAGTTCAGATCCACTGGATTCACCTCTTTATAAAAACTCGACTATATTTTGTGATTTTTTAAAGAATGTGGTAGTATCACACATCCAGGGGTATGTTGATACAACCTTAACCAGCTCTTTGGGGGAAGAAAAAATTGATTTGTAGTGTATATCAATTTCTATTGTGCGAATACTCCCACATTGGTTGTTTTAAAGCTCAACAGGACATCAAAAACTTGCAAAATTCATGAAAATGTACGATCACCTCATATAAGACAGCACACACAGATTCTAGTATACCACTTCTCACATCTCACATGAAGTAAAAATTCACCATAACAACACTGGAACAGAAGCTTTGAAATAAGAATATCTTGGATAAAAATTCTAATTATGTGACTTTATTGGCTGTGTGACCCTGGACAAATTAGTTTTCACAAGTAAAATGAAGGTAATTACATCACTTCATAGGGTTAAACTGCTTTTCATATACTCCCGAAGCACTATGTATTTCTCCTATCAATAAGACTCTTCACACTTGCATAACTTAATTGTCTGCCTTCCTCACAGACCAGTGAGCTATATGAAGCAGAATCATTTATTTCTCTTTTGTATTCCCAGTGATCAGCAAATTGCCTGGTATTCAAAGGCTCAATAATCACACGTTGACCATATAAAAAAACCATGTGCCCCACACTCTCCTCCTGTATCCATGGCAGACATTGACAAAAATCATGACAGTTGGATACTGGATGATAAATAATTTGAGAAAAAGGTTCTCTAGGGAGCTACTGTCAACAAGTAGAACTAGCATATGAGATAAACCTATTTTCAACCCTGCTTCAAGCTTTGCTAATAAATGATGCTGAGCATCATGAGAAAAAATTAGACCAACCATATTTCAGAAACCAACTTTTCTGATAAAAAATAAAATCATGTTTTATAGTTTGCATAGGACTTAGACCCTAATGTCTGAGGAAGAGAGAGGAATAGGAAAATTGGTAATTGTTCCATTCTCCATTAGGCTAATTCCAATCCAAATCCAATTTTCTTGTGATCATTTTGGTCTCAGCCAAATTTTGCTCCATCAGCTCTAGGCCAAGACAATGAGGTGAAACAAGAGGACATAAAGCCAAGCATCAGGTCCCATCCCTGCCACCAGCCTCTGAGCTAGGTCCTCATAGATAGTTCAGAGTTGAAAAGGGAAAGTAACAGAGAAGCCTTGGACTTCAAGATGAAGGTCCACAGTAGATGAGACCTCTTTGAGAGAAGAGCTATAGTGGCCCAGAAGTATGGAAACTCCAATTTGTTCCACTCTCACATTTCACAGGACCTAGTATCTCTCATCCTACTTAGAGTAGTTTATCTGCCTTAGAGATTATATGTCACTTGCACATTCATTCAGCAAATAATTGCTGAATTCAAATTGTCGAGACACTGAATAAAGTACAAAAAATATGTAGTCCTCTCTGTTGAGGAGTCTGCAATCTACTTAGGAAAACGGCATGTGTATAAACAACCACAATACAAGATAGAAAGTCATGTGTCATTAAAGAACATAGATGAGGATCTTAAGAGAATTCTGAGACAGCAGGATCTAATTCTAGCTGGGGATGGGAGGCAGGAACTTACGGATAAATAGAGGAAGGTGGGGCGTACAGGTGACGGAAACACATGGGCATAGGCATATTGACAGGATGTGAATGGTGCAGCTGAGAGGCAGCTTGACTAGATAGAGGGTGTGGAAAGGGGTGTGATAGAAAACAAAATTGGGTCATCTTAAATACCTGGTTAAGATAAAGAGCAGAAGACTTTTGAATATAAAAAGTAACAGTTATAATGAATACTTCAAGAAAAGTCCCCAAGCAGTAATGGGCAACAAAGACAGCAGAAGGAACAGATTAAATGGGCCATTAGTTCGGAGACTATTACAATAATCCGGAAATAAGGACCTGGTGTTCAGCAAGAGAGTTAACAGGCTTGAGATTGGAACTGGGGAGCAAGGGAGAGGAGAACTCTGAACTTCAAGGACTGGATGGCAAGAAAATCCATTCACCATGCAATTGTTATGCTCCTGCATAACAGATTTAGGTCTTATTTGTGGAGCTTACAAACTAGTCAGGAAATCAAACCACAGACAAGTAAAAGATTAAACAAATAATCACAAATGATGATAAGTGCTATGATGGAAGTTAACAGGGTGACAGGAAGAGGACAAGAGGAGACCTTCTCAGAGGGGGTGGTCTGGGGTAGATTCTCTGTGCAGATACATTAGGCTCAGCTCAGAAGGATGAGGAGCCACATGCAGAATGTGAATTGGGGGTGGGGATGCACTCTAGGAAGACGAAGCCATGTGGCAAAGTCCCAGAGATCTGAAAGAGGAGCAAGGCTCTCATGGAACATGGGAGTTAGGAAAGGGAAAGTGAGTTTGAGAAATATTGCAGATGAGGGGCCAGTATGCACCCAGAGGAAGATATCAAAGCAGTTGGAGGAAACACAGGACAGAAGAGAGGATCACCAGCATAGAGTCAATAAGGGAAGCAATGCATTTGCCAGGGATGGCTAAGCGGAGGGACCAAAGATACACAGGCACATAAGACATAGAAACTGGACAAAAAGAATCCTGGGGTGTGTAGAGTCAGTCCTGGGATTGCTCATGAGTCACAAGTTCAGCCTGTGAATTGAGCAGAATCGAGGTGGTAGAGGATAGAGAGCTGTCAACAGAAGTTCATATGGGGCTTTCAAGTGCAAAGACAATCAGAGAGGAAGCAAGAACAGGGCAGAGAATGAGATCAGGTGGCAGCATCCAATTCACCCCAAATCATACCCATTTCACAAGACCAGGGAAGCACTTTGATGCCCCTGAGAGCAAAGGAAGGAGCCTTGGGAAACAAGAGGGGGAAGAGGCTGGGGCAGGTACTGCCCAGGTTGAAGGCAGTACAGATGGCCTTGGTGGTGAAGAACATGAACTGCAATTCCCTATTTCATCTGTTTCCTATGAAAGCTAATCCTGCTCAAGTCAAAATGCATGATGTAGTCAGAGAAAATACTGACCTTTTGTTCTCCCAGAAGTGAAAAGAGCAGGGCAAGAGAAAGGAGGTTTTCTGGAGAAATCTACAACTAAATTAATGGCTCAGAAGGCTAGGAGTGTGATGACAGCTGCTTTTTCTCACGCTTCTCTTTCCTGTTCTTGGAGGCACTTTCTTTTCCCATAAACTTTGCTGATTGTTGCTAAATAGCAGTACAACACAAGCAAACTTTTAAATTTGCAGGAATGAGAAACAGAAATTCCTCTTTGGAACACTGCTTTAGACAACAACAAAGCCACGAGGAGAAGTTTAACAGCATGATGCTGTGGGACTCCCTGAAGACAAGGGTGTACCAAAAGTCACATATCCTTGGAATAGAGGCCATTTTCTGAAATATATTTGGGTATCCACAGGAGGCTAACAAAAGTGGCTGCCTTTGCCTTTCAACTGAAGCACCCTGGTGCACAGCCTGTAATTTACAGATAATGCAGGTCAAGGTTCTGAATTTAAATGATTGATTTTGCCACGCTTTTCATTTTCACTATGCTCTTTCTTATTCTTACAAAAGTGGAGAAAATCATTTCACTAAGTGCTTGGTATGTCTGTATCTACATGTGGCCTTGGAGCCTCATCTCAGTACAGATCCTATCACCCAATGAAGCAAAAAGTTTCTATTTCCACATTTTTCTGAAACCTAATCAGTAGCTTTAACATTCTAGAGCCGCGGTTCCCAATATTTTGGGCACCAGGGACCAGTGCTCCTATAAGAATCTAATGCCTGATGATCTGAGGTAGAGCTAAGGTGGTGATGCTGGGGCTGGGGAGCAGCTGCAAATACAGATGAAGCTTCTCTTGCTCATCTGTTGCTCATCTAGAGGATGAGAAGAGAATGCAGGAGTTTTTTTCTTCAATAACTCATCAAAGCTTACATACCATACTGACAAAATAAACACGATGCCGTTCATACCTAACTACTGCCCAATTTTTCAACTGTCTAAACAAAATTATACAGAATTTATTGATGTATACATAAAGCTAAAATGTAATACTTTTTCATTCACACATTATTTCACATATGTAAGTTCTTTCTCTAACTAGGTTATAAGGATGTTGCACTCAGAGATTATGTGTTTTACTTTTTCCTATGTCAAGCCACAAGACAATGCTAGAGTAACACTGTCTTGAACACAGTTCTCCAGATGTAAGTAACTTTATTACTAAATCCTAAGAAGGGAGAACAAAGAAGTTAGACGAACAGCTGAAATCGGTGAAGCATGCACCCCATCCCTACCCCTACTGCTGATACAGAAGGAGAAAGGGTAAGGCTCAGAATCATTCTCTGGTTCACTGAGATGGTGGGGACAAACCATAGAACCTTCAAAAGAGACCTGGGATGCCGTAGGATAAGATCCTGGCTAGCAGAGTCTGGAACAGGAAGTTTAATTGCCTCGGAGGAGTGTCCCCTAAAGGATGAGGAAACAAAGATGGAAAGTTGTTCTGAAGTGAAAGGAGAAGGTAGCCATCTCAGAAGCTCAGTTCCTGTTCCAGGGCAAATGCTTCTACTAGAAACACTGCAGACCAAAAAAGGCCAAGACTCAAGGTCCACATGCAAGAAGAGCTACACCTGAGGTAAGAAGCCCTCTCTATAGCACATGAACCTCCCAGGCCAGGAGGGCTGCAATGTATGACTTCTTCATGGGGCAATAGCTGTTACACATCTCGATAAGGAAATAGCCAGTGAGGATCCACGGTGAGAACCGGAAGCCTGGAGATTGGTGAGGATGCAGAGGAAGAGGCAATTTTTAGAAAGGGCTAGTATATCTTGACTTTATAAAGTGACCATATCCTAAGACTCATGGACTGAATCTAAACAACTCCAGAATCTCAGTGACCTAGCACAACAAAGGTTTCTAGCTCATTCACACTATAGGACCAAAGCAGGTTAGCAGAGGGTTCTGCTTGTCATACTCACTCAGGGGACCAGACTGAGGAAGGCTTCATTTCAGCACAGGCTTCTGTGTTCATCTAATGGTGGGAAGGGAACTATGGGAACTGAGTGCTGGCTCTTGAAGCTTCCTCTCGGCAGTAACATGCATCACTTTTGCTCACGTCTCATTGGTCAGGGAAAGTCATGTGGCCACGTGCAACTTTCGGCAGGTCAGTGAAGTACAATCCCACCATGTCCCTAGAGGAAAACATTTGTGAACAGCACTAATGACTACCACCTGTATCACGGGGAGACAAGCTTATCCAGAGGACAGCAATCTACCCAATCCAACATTGAGAAAAATCTTTTCTCCAGAACTGCAAAACTGATTGGAAACTAACTGCCTGCTTGATTTCACTTTATTATTGAGGTACTGCCCAAATAGTAAATGAAAAGATTCAGATTTAAAACATTTTTAAAATCTTACTAATCAATTTTATTGCCATAAATAGTTAAATGGCAAATGCTCCTTAGATAATCGTCCCAAAATACCGAATAGGTTCCTCCCTCTTGTCTTCTCACTTTACCCTGTTAATTCCATTCATAGAATTTATTATTTTCAAGTATTCATTATCCATATACTTCTTTATTTAAAGTTTTCAATAGATTATATTGATTTAATTTTTGTACTAATTATAGCACATAAGATTTAAGCTACATATATATCATTCTCTAAATACCATTTGTCGTCCTTGGCTCATTACATAGTAAGAGCTCAATAAATCACTACTACTGCTGCTGATGATGATAAAATTAGTTTCCTAAGGCCATTTTCATGAAATAACGAACATAATTCTGTACATTGGTAGATCCTGATCTAATTCAGTGAATAATTTATAATGATGAACTTGGGTCATAAAAAAAGTTAACTTACCCTCTTATTAAGAATACATGAACAGACTTTAGTAATATAGCAACTCAAAGATAGGTCAGAAATCTTTCTCTCAGAGCATGACAAAAATTGTCAAAAGAATATTAAAATAGGGGGAAGTGTGCATCACTCTGAAAACAAGGAGAGTGCACCATTGGTGTGCCAGGAATTCAAGGCATTTCTGATGGATTGCAGATGGAAGCAAATGAAAAGAACGCCCTAGGTGGTGACTTGGAAACTTCTTCTTGAAAAGATTTTTAGAGAAATGAGCAAAGAGAACTTGTAACCAAATGTTCATAGCACCATTATTCATAATAGCCAAAAGGGGAAACAATCCAAATGCCCATCAATAGATGAATAAATAAACAAATGTGGTATAGTCATATGATGGAGTATTATTTGTCCCAAAAGAAATAAAGTATTAATACATGCTAAGCATAGATGAACCTTAAAAGCCTTATGATAACTGAAAGAAGCAACATACCATAATTCCATTCATGTGAAAGCTCAGAATAGGGAAATCTATAGAGACAGAAAGTAGGTTAGTGGTTGCCCAGGGGACGGAGAGAGAGAAAGGGGCAATGGGGGTGGGAGTTTACAGCTAAAGGGTACATGTTTCTCTTTAAGGTGATAAAAATATTCTAAGATTGGCAGTGGTTATGGTTACACATATCTATGAATACATTAAAATCTGTGAATTAAATACTCTAAATGGGTAAACTCTATGGTGTGTGAATTAGACTCAATAAAGCTGTTAAATTTTTTAACAAGAAAAGAAAGAAAGAAAAAGTGAAGAGAGCCTCAGGGAACCTATAACACACCTAAGTCTAGCAAAGGGTGAAAGACAGCTGTGGCACGGATGAAGCTGGCTCCCTCGAGACCCCCATCCTGCTGCAGATTGGCAGCAATCTACAGAAGCCACAGAAGGCCTGTGACCAAATGCAGCCAGAGCAAAGAGAAAGCCTCAAGGCTTGGGTTGCCTCCCTAAGGATGTCTCTTCCAGTGTGTGGGGAAGAGGCAGGGCAGGAGGCTGGGCAGGAGGAAGAGAAGGAGGCTGGGAAGAATGCTGGGCAGGGGACTGGGAATGAGGCTGGGCAGGAGAGCAAATGATGTTGAGAACTCGGCCTCTTGTACAGCGACTGTATGAAATAGAGCAGAAGCTGTATGGAAAGAGCCTCAGCTGGGACTGACCACTTTGGCCACTATATAGCAGTCTTTGGCTGCAATGTCATGACATAGATATGTCACCTCTATCCACCAGCCACCCTAGTTTATGATCAGAGAAGAGGTCTGTAATAACATCCAGGCTCTTATGATTGTTCAGCTATATAATTCTCTCCAAACCTTTAATAGCCTCTAATTTATTTGCTTCCAGGAAGTTCTCTGTGACAATAACCATACCCAGATTTCTTTCCTAGACATAATTCTCAAACCTAATTTATTTTTTCTTCTCATTTAACTCCTTTCCACTCTTTCTCAATTTAATGGTGGCTTTGGGGGAGGTTTGAAAGGGAATATCACATCTTGAATGAGTTCTTAGCCTTGGGACTAAGTTTTATAGGGCTTCAACTTCTCAAAGTCTTCTTGCAACCTAGTTTCCTGCCTTTTGCACTCTAGAGGCAGCCAGCTTTTCCTACTTGAAAAGCCCCAAATTTCTGGACTCTATTTATTTTTCTTTTCTGCTTTCAAGCTAGGCAGTTCTTGCTTGAGCTCGTGCCCCTAAAACCTCACAAAACATAGTCACTGTCAAGTAGCACAAAACACTAACATTCATTTATTCAATTTCTTCCTGTAGAACTATGGTATTATTAGGCATCTTATTTATCTTCCAAGTAATCGCTGACAAAATTCATGAAATGTGTTGTCTTTGCAAATTATGGCTCTCCATCCCTTGGCTTCAAAATCAGTTTCCCACTGCCCCACTCCCCAACTATGAAGACAGTACTATATGATTCAGTTTTTTGTTACATTAGCACTCACTTTCTTCACCATTTGCTGGATTAGTTCAGCCTAGCTTCTGTGAGATTAGCAGCTAAGTGGCTTTCCATAATAAAAGTTTCTTTCTTTCTCATACATAGGCCAATTGGCAAGATAGGGGCTCTGTACCATGCAGTTATTCAGGGACTCAGACTGGTAAAGGCTCTACCATTTCACCTGTAGTTTATAAAATTGCCTTGGGCATTGCCTTGTAGATCAAAAAGAGCAGAGAGATCATGCCTGAGACGTAAACATACTGTACTTTCACCACATTCTGTTAGCCAGAACTCAGATACGTGGCCACAGCTAACAGCAAGGAAAACCTTGGGCCCAGGAGGAAAATCAGATGGGCTTGGAGATGGCTAGACAGTGTCTGAATCTATCCTATTCCAGAGACTTTCAGACAGATCTAAATAAAAATATCAACAAAATCTCTATACTTTTGATGAGACACTTTAACAAAAAATGTGATGCAGAAAGTTTTAAAATGCATGGATGACTAAATACATATCAAAAAGCACAAACCAAAAGAAAGCAAAGTGGCCATCAGATTAACATTTGACAAAAGATATCAAGGCAATTGACATTAAATAGAATACTTAAGGAAATAAAATACATCAAATTATAAGTGATAACTGGAAGTATAAGAGAAAGGATAAAAACAATACAGTAGTGAAGACTTTAACATACTACTTTTTAGTTCCTGGCAAACTAGAAAGCCAAAAATATATGGAGTCTTTACTATAATTTAATAAAGTTAATTTAAAATATACCTTCAAACTGAGAATGCATATTCTTTTAGCATATGCAGAAATATACACTATTCATAGCTATAAAGAAAACCTCTTATTCCTAAAAGCTGAAATTGTACAGGTCACCTTCCTAATCATATTGCAAGGAAATGAGAAATATATTGAAACCAAAACTTTATATGTAGGCATGCACACATAAAAAAAAAAAAAAAAAACCTATAATCCTAAAACCAAAACTCCACTCCCTTAAGTAACTCTTGGGTCTAAATAATCAAAACAATTGAGTTATTTATATTCTTTAGGCTCCAAGAAACAGGAATCCTCTCAAACTATCAATCTATGGGTAAATACATTGGTGGATGGAATTGTAAGAATATATGGAATGCTAGGAAAATGGAATCTAGCAGAAATTTAACAATCGGAGCCATGATGGAAGTGGGCTACCCCAGTGTAAGCAGGAGGTGACCCCAGGTAGTGGCCAGCAGACTAGGAGTGTGGATTTTGTTCTCCTGCCCCAGCAAGAACTGACTCAGCTACCCTCCACGAACTGGCTTTCTCCCTCTCTATATTTTGTCTTTACCTCGCAATTTCTGCCTTTCTGTGAATGTGCCCTCCTCTTGGTCCCTTATGACCTCTTCATTCTTGCACTATAAGACAACTTTTCCAGTCTCTTTCTGCTGCTGTCTCTTCCTTTGAGTATTTCTGAATTCAAATTCTTAAGAAATGGAATTGCATTAAATAGCCCATTCTTTGTTTATGAGACTGCATCTTAGGGCCCAGGCCAGCCCGTAGATTGTTTTGGGGTTTCTACGTACCCCTCATCCAACAGGCAAAGACCAAGGAGAAGAGGGAACAAATGGTATAAAACATGAATGCCTAATGGCTGCTGCCATTTCTGCAAAGACAGAGATCAACACCTAGGATGGGCTGCAGGCATGGGAGCTCGATAATAAACATTTGTTGAATGAACAAATGAAGAACTTGCTATTATCAGGTATTCTACATGCTAAGCACTTTGTGCATGACAACTAAATGCAGTCTTCCAAAATTCACATTTATAGTAATTGAAAGAGATTCACAATATAATGTTGATTAAAAAAAAGAAAGATTACAAACAGTATTATTCAGTTTTTGAAATATAAAATGTTTGTATGCATAAGAAAAATCCTAAAAAGATATAAAATATATAAACATGTTTAACCATGGCTTTCTCTGGATGGCAGGTTTGGGGTAATTTCAATTTCTTAAATCTTTCTGAAGTGTTTGCATGTATCTAACATTGAGTTTATACTGGTATTCTTTCTATAATCAGGATAAGAAAGCTATTTTTATTAGGGAATGGGGAGTCTTAAAATGTGCATAACTTTTGACCTAGGAAATCCATTTCTAATAATTGCTCCTGAAAAAATGACTGGAGTTACGCTCAAATATATTTTTGTAAGAAAGTTTAAAGGTTGGATTCTATGCCCCCTCCCTTTCTAGAAGGAGAAGCTATTTAACTTTTGTGATGCTTCATGGTTTTTCTATAAATGTGACTGAAAAATGAGTCTCCTCCCTGTTTCCTTGGATAGCCACAAGAAAATTCAGTGAAACAAGTTAACCACTGGTTTTGAAACTAACCTATAGACAAAGGTGAGAATGGTTGGCAATATTCCTGCTGCAGCAGCCAGGAAAATGGAAATCAGTGAATGTCAAACGTTTTACAGAGAAACATCTTTTTTTTTTTCATACCATCATCAGGAAGCCCTTTTTCTCCAGATAGCAAATTTCTTTTGTTATGAAACTTGCTTCAGAAAAGGATCTGAAACTAATGAGTACAGAAGGATAAAAGACAGATAACAACTTAACAACATGACTCCATCGAAACACTTAATGAAAGTTATCCCTCCCTCCAAGCCAAGGTTTGTACCAGGAAGTCTGAGATGTGACCCCTGATCAGCATTTTAACAGCACACCAGATAATTTTTATGGAAGTGGCTTTAAGATAACGTTGTGAGAAATACCACCTTAACTTACTATCTCAAGCATGGTCATTTGCATTTCAATGATGACCAAAGCCTCAAACTAAAGGAGAGAAGTTGATGTCTATTTCTGGCAGCATGATGAGCTGGAGACCCTGAGCAATTCTACCGCTACCTTTTGGCATCCTTTAAAATTTGTTGATGAGCTGTTCAGAAGGCAAGACACTCTCTGAAACCAAAAAGCCTAAATTTAAAGCAAGAAGCCAAAAGGCAAAACAGAGCACTTACATTGGCTTTTGGCTTGAGGGACTTGGCAAACCCAGGTAAAACTCAGTATCAGTTTTCATACTGCAAAGGTTTCAGGTAAAAAGAAACAAAGGTCTGCAACCACTTTAGTAAATGATTTGGCACTTTCTAATAAACTGGGAGATTCACAAGCTATATGATTCCACATCTTCTTTCCTAGGAATAAACCTAGAGAAACTACTGCACGTATGTACAAGAATATTCATAGTAGCACCATTTAGCAAAAATAATTTAGAAATAATCCAAATGTATATTGATTATATAATAAAATTTAAATTGTGGCTAGTCATTCAATACAAGTATATATAGCAACGAAACAAATGTACTACAGATACATGCAAGAACATGGATGAATCCCAAGACGTAATGTTGATTTTTTTTTAAAGTTGCAGAATATAATATGAGTCTATGTATATGAAGTTCAAATATAGGAAAAATCAAACAATATGTTTTATAGAGAAATAAATAAAAAAGGTAAAATCTTAAAGAAAAGCAAAGTGATTAACAATACAAAAATCAGGTTAACAATTTCCTCTGAAGGGGAAGAACCTACAAAGGACCTCAAAGGCAATGATAAATTATTTTTCATAAACCAGGTACATGATATCATCATTCATTTTATCTCATACGTGTTTCATATATCTATACTCATTTTTCATATTGAAACTACTTTCAAATATTATATATTCCTTCAAACAATGAGTTTCTATTAGGGTATTTCAAACTTTCATAAGCAACTGGGAGAGAGATTTAAGAGAGATTCAGAGAGACTTCCTGTTCCCCTACCTACAGGGTGAGGAATGACTGCCTTGTCAGATAGGTTCCTCTGACTCTCCTGTCTCTCCTTTTTAAAAACCCAGAGTTCAAATAAACTCCCCAACTCTTCTACTGTCAATTGAAGGCATTCTTTTCAAGGCCATCATGATCCATTCACCCCAGCATTTTTAAATGAACACAACTTATCCACACAATGTTTGCTAAACATATGTAAAAAAGGCCCCAGAGGGCAGTGCCATGGCGTCTCAGCAGAATTCGCCCAGACCTCATCCCATTGACTTTCCTGGATACTCAAATGCCCTTGCTTTGGTTCAGTTCCTTGGCTCCAGCTGTTTGCTTGGCTCTTGTGATGGGTGACATAGTTGGGTCACGTGATTCAGCTTTATCTTCAGCACTTCCTCTAGAGCCTGTTCTCAAGTCTCCTGCGCCTGGGACCTCCACCGACAAACACCTTTGGAGGGAGCAAGTCCTTCCTCTAAGACATCCATCTACCTATCCCAAATATTGTGGTGAGGGCTCAGAGGAGAGCAGCTGCTTCAAATTCACCATAATAGAGTGATTTCATATTAGTCTGAGTCATGAACCTGGGCTAGTGACCCCTATTTCAGCCCTATTGACGTTAGCAAGTGGAATACAATCACTGGGAAGTTCCAACAATGGAAAGACTCTTTGAAGAAACTGATGACTGTTATACTTTTGGCCCCAGCTTGGGGAAGGATGGGCATCCCAGAGAACCCATCCAAGGTACCACCTAATCTGATACTTTACTCTCAAGAGTTCAGTGTCCCTTACAGAGGGACCTTGTGTTTCACAGCCTAATGCCAAGGAACTTGTTGCTACAACAACAAAAAAACTCCCAAGCCATGGAAACTGTTTGTATCAGCCAAACTCAAAGCTCAATTACATACACAGCCTAAAAATCAAGTTGCCCTAATCTTGCATTTTTGGCTCATTTTGCCTGGCCACATCCTAAAACCAAATGGGTTGAATTACTAGATGAAAAATAAATTTCATCCATGGGAACTGTTGCTATTGTCACAGAAAACAAAGGGAAGGTGTTTTTCTGCCATGCCTTAGAAGGGATGAAGTCATTATTTTAGGATAAAAAAAATCAGGCTTTAATTCCTGCCACATGTAGAAAAATGAAGTTGGTTGCTTAGACTCCCTGTTAAAAGATCTATTATTTTAAATTGTGTTTTGAAATATAAAGTCCAGGGAAATTCTTCTGGAGAACAATTTGAAAATGTATAGTTAAAGTCTCTAAAATGTGTATAATTTTACCCAGTAGTTCCAATTCTGAGAATAATTATGAAAGTCCCCAAAAGAATGATCTGCATGGATATTTAATGCTTCACTACTTTTAAGAGTGAAAGAAAAATAAAAACAACCTTTAGATGCCCAATATAGGAAATTGGTTAACCAAATTGCTGGATAGTAGAAATATTCTTTAGTATCTAAATATTACGCTGATTTAATCGTAACTCTTTATTCTTTTCTTATTATCCAATGCCCCAGCATGCTGAGTGCTCAGAGCTAGTAGGTTCTGGTTAACCCACACACTTAGACTCCCACAAGGTGAGTTGTGTGCTCACCAGGAATCAGTTATGTTTGTTCCCAAACCTGTTTATGCTGCTATAGTTTTTTATGCTATAGCTGCTAGAATTATAATTAATTTATATAATTTAATTAAACAATATGTACACCAATGAAATGATAAAGAGATTTTTTATTTCTCCTAAAGCAGGATTTAATGTTTTAGAAAGACTGGATAAAGCTGAGCTGCTCCCCTCAACCCAAGAAAAACACAGCTGTTAAATTAGATGATAGTGGACAACTGTAAAATATTACAGGGCAAAACTGTAATGATGCCCAAATCTTTTCTCTGGGTTGGTAAATATATTTTAATCTAAAATAAATGGTTTGGGGTATGTTTTAAGTTAAAATAAAAGGTTTAAGTTACTCTGACCAAGTTGGAAATGAGAGAGTCTATTAGACACCCATATGATAGAATACTAGTCAGCTATTAAAAATGAGTACATAGAAAAATAGATGAAATGAAAATGTTTGTGGTACATTTGTTGATAGGCACAAAAAATCAGTTAGATAAAAATAAATAACACATGATCCTAATTTTGTTTAAAAGTATATATTCAGCCACAAGAGAACACTAAAGTAACATATTCTAACATGTTATCGGTGATTATTTCTGGGCAATTATGATAATCTGTGGTCTGGCTGTGGAATATCACGTGGACTGTAATTAGCAGTCTACAGAGGGACAAAGGAAGGTGAATAAGAAAGAGAAGTCTGAAATCTGAGAAGACAAGAAATGCAAAGAAATTACTGTCAGCTTTCTGTTTCCATTTTAATTTCCTGGTTTCAGTGTTTTTCTGAGGCCTGGAAGCATTCCTGGCTATGGTTCTACATGATATCCATATTATTAATTCCTCATTTTTGCTGAACCTAGGTTTCCTAAGTTTATTTTCTATTACAGCAATAAAAATTGTTTCTAATACAAAGAGCTCATAGACTCACTTTAAAACAAACAAGTGTACACACTCAACCTAAAATTTGGGTCATCCTGATGCACATGTGCAAAGAAATATCTCTGAGGGTTTGTTAATTACTTTGGACCCCAAGTACCACCAAAGCTGAGTTATGAATAACTGGAAAGGTCCATTCTCTCTTGAGTGTTCATCTTGAATCAAACAAAGAATAAACCTAAGAAAGTGCAGAGTCCATTTGAGTCTGAAAGAGCCATCAAGGATGGCCCTAGCAGCTTGAGATTGGGCCTACAGCTTGTCAAGCCTGGATGAGGGCACTGATCAATGCTATAGGTCCTTGTTTGGCACCAATAGTTTATTCCCATTACAGGGCACTGTCATGTTGTCTCATGCCTAGGGTTGGGGCCCACTGTGGTTGGCACTAGTTGGACCTACCTGACCTATCTGATCTTCACTAAGGAGATAATAAGCCTTTTGAATTCAATATATTTCTTGAGAGTTGCCCCTGGGCCTCCTCCATCAGAATGAACTAGGGAGCTTCTTAAACGCCCTTCCTATCACACCACCTAGGGCTTCATTCCAGGGCCCTGGGACTTTTTGGAGGGATCTGGGGCTTTCTGGCATTGGAGGTTTTACTTTAAAACTTCTGCTATTCTCTGGGGTAAACAGTGTCCTAGGAGGAGGCTTGTAAACGTTTTCCTTCCTGGGGATATAGAGAAGAATTTACAACGTTCCCACCCCAGGTCTTCCAAGACTCCTGATGCAACACTGTCAGGGAAATGGCTGTTATGTTAACCTCATCCAGTCACCTCTCCACACACACTGGTTTGTGCAGAATGAAGTAAGACTCTAAATCTGCCCCAAACCACCAATTAAAGCTAATAAAAATCGTGGACCCTCCCCCCACCCCCCGGTGCACAGACCTAGCACGTGGGGCCTGCAGATCTGTGCTCCTGGCAGGGAACTCCCCTCAACTTGCCCCCTAACAGGGCTTAGACATTGTCCCTGTCCAGGTGACTCCACGATCCCAGGCTCCAGCCTGATCTCCCTCCAGAGATCTGTTTCTACCATAAAGGACACTCTTCTGTCTGCTTGTACAAAACTGAGCTCGTCTTTCCGTCCTCAAGCTTGTTCTGGCTCCTGTTTCTCATTTCCATTAAAGGAATCCCATCTTTCCTTTTAGAAAAATTTGAGACCTTAGAGACAGCTTTGAGGGTCTCTTTTTCCTCTAATCAAGGATTAGTAACAAAAAGATTAATGACAGCAATGACAACAATGCTCCTCACTGGCTAAAATCAGATGTAGCATTTGGCTAGTGTGACTGAGAAATGTTTTCTTGTTTTAATTTCATTTAATTTTAATTAATTGATTTACATTTTAAAGCTGACACTCGATTCAGTCATTAAAAACTAAGTACATTTGTAACAACTTAAGAATATGAATCTACTTTTTCAACTGTAAATTTTAAGGTATCTACGTATAGATCAAATATTTCTGATGAAAATTTAGTATCTGAATGTATGTCATAAGTGAAAAAAACACAGAATTTTCACAACTTAGTACAAATCAAAAAGTATCCAATACAACTAATTGATCATTTTTAGATCGATATTTTGAAATATTTTGGGTATATGGTGTTAAATAAAATGTATTGAGATTTAAAGAAATAAATAAATAGAATCAGATGTAGCAGATGAGCCCCTTGAAAGCCTCTATTTAGGTGTCAATAATCTGAATGAATTTAAAACACGGGGGCACCGCTCAGGAAATCATGGTATCATAACTTCCAATTGCTCAGCAGGATCCATTCAAGGAGAAATAATACTTTACAGCCTGACTCTGGTAACTGCAGCGACTCAAAAGTAATAAAGTTCTATATTTGGAAATAATATTCTAATGATCAGATATTTTTCTAACGCAGACTAGTATCTCAAGTTTAATCTAAGTTAGTGATGTTTCAGTAGGCACACAGATGGTGGCTGATGTCTACTACAGAGGTAAGTAGTAAATGTAACATTTTTTGAGAACTTGCTATTTTCAAGTAAACGTGAGGGATGGAAGATCAAATACAAACAGTCCCTCAAAGCCGTCGCCCAAAAGACTAGTGTGAGAAATGCACAAAGGTAGGTTGATGTTAATATAAACCAGAAGGAAGCCCTGTTGTAATGTTTGCGAGAGGCAGAAGAGGGAGTGGTTAATTCTGACTCAGGGAATGAAGAAAGGCTCAGGCTTCCAAGAGCAGAGCTGGGGATAAGGCACCCGCAGAGAAAAGCACATGAGCAATGGCAGACACACAGGAAAAGGGCTTGCCATGGGAGCAGTTTGCTGTGTGTAGAGGGTGTGCCCAGTAGGGTGGGGACAAGTCAACCTGTGGGAAACAGACCTGGAGACTCTTCCAGGGAGCTTGGGCTTTATTCTGTAAGCACCGGGGAGCCACTGACATCTTTTGAGCCAAGGAGTGACCTAGGTTTTGGGTACTCTCTTAGGCATCTGTGAGTAGAACGGTTTAGTGTCAGAAAAACCTGAAGACCACTGAGAAGGTTATGGGGTCCATTGTCCCCAGTTGAGACCTATATTCCCAATCTTTCAGTTTACCTGCTATTTGCAGAGAGGACTACTGGCATAACAGGATGTCAAAAGTGATCAATTAGGATTATGATTATTTCTTTATTCCAAAAGACTGGTTATAAGAGATTTTTTTAGTATCTTTTTCATAATCTAAGATCCTCGAGTGAGATATTTAAATATGTTGTATATATATACATATGTATATATACACACAATTTGCTCGGTTTATAAATATTGACCTTTTCAAATGGAATTGTTTGACATTAATGTGTTTTTAATGTACAGATGAGAGGGTATTCTTTGAAAAACTGTCTATTAATGAGTATCTATCATTTTTGAGTAAATTACTAAGAACATTCCACCACCAGGAATAAAACTAAAGAAAAACCATTCTGCCTTGTCTACAGACCATGACTTCTGCCTTGGGGCCATGTGCACTAAAATGAACACCAGCTTCGTCCTGTGTGCCTGGGAGGGGATCGTGGGCAAATGGGC
This sequence comes from Cynopterus sphinx, assembly GCA_030015415.1. NCBI lineage: Eukaryota > Metazoa > Chordata > Mammalia > Chiroptera > Pteropodidae > Cynopterus > Cynopterus sphinx. The sequence continues at coordinate 108,461,390 of CM057384.1, read as the reverse complement.
ATGAATTGTTCTCTCGGGATGGCCGGGTAATTGAAACCTAAGTACCAAGAACTCCACATCATAAGCAAAGAAAGAGACCAAAGCTTTAGATGACTAGTTTGAAGATATGTTCCTAATCAGTTCTAAAGCTGAGAGATAATCCTCATCTCCAGAATTCCTAAGGATATTTCCTCCTTTTTGTCCTAGGAAAAAATACAATGTACAAATATTTTTAAACTTCCTCTGAGGATTTCACACTTTTAAACACATCGAATATAACCAATTTACTGGCAATGTTGTTATAAATACATTTATGTCCCTAACTTTTGAGCAAAAGCAAAAAAAAATGTTACTACATAAAAGTTGTTTTTCTGTCCCACAAATCGTCATTGCTACTCACACACAACATGTGCCTTGCAAGTACTTCAAAATTTCTGGAACTTCATCTCTTGCCTTAAGCCCTAGGTCCGAACCTGCCTCCGATCCTGTGGGGTCAGAGGGGAAGCATGTCAGCCAGCATACTGACCTTAACACTTCCTTCTCCACCTGTGACATAAGTCACAGACACTCTAAAAAAGCAGCGTTGGGGGGTGCTGCAGCTGTGTCCTGTGATGGGGGAACTCTCTCCAGGATGTGTACACATACCCTCCCCTACTTGAAACTCTTTCTTTTTCCCCAGTTTCCTTCCTGATGCCACTCATGTAGAATTTGCCCAAGTCTTTTAGGTTGACAACTGATTTGGGCAGCCTGCCTAGATCTATGTTCCAGCCTCTTCTTGCAGATAAGATCCTGTTTGTCAGACCCTTCTCTGATCTTTGCTGACCAGCCAAGGGCCAGATAGATCCTCCCTGTCCAGGTTCCCATTCCCCCCAGTCCAGCTCCTTATAGGAGGGAATTCACACAGTCAGACCACAGGATAAATCCTCCTCACTTCTCACATGATGTGCCTTAAAGCTTAGCATTAACTACAGGAATACATTATAGCCCCTTCAACACAACTATATCTGAAAAATGGATGTGTAGTATTTTAAAAAAGGTTGTCAGAGCTAACAATTAGTAAGGCCCCTCTGGCCTGCCAAGTTATATATTAGTACCCAACTTGTCACACTGTCTGGCTGACTAAGTTGGCCTACTGATTCCCGAATGTGAGACTCTAATGACTCACCTGAAGGTTTAGTAGTCAGAAGGCTGGACCTTCCATTTGGACAGTTTTCTAATGAGCAGGATGTTAACTTGTGAGCCTGAACACTGCCTTTCGTTTTGGATGTGTCTGTGTGGTGCACGCAGAGACAGAGCTCAGCACAGATGGTGGCTCCTGAATCATTAACTTCAGGCAGCTGTGTTCAGCAGCCACCAGCCTCCCTGGCAGCACACGCACCGTAAGCCCATGGATCATAACAGTAAATAGTACGAGACCTCTTGCAGGTCGTAGGCCATGGAACACATGTTTAGCTTCTTCAGGAAAAGAAGAATCCACTGGCAAAAAAGGAAAGAAAGAAAATTTGCCAAACACCTCATTTCCTGCTATATAACCAGATGGTTATGAATCATTTAAAAATCCCTTCTACCTCCGTGAACAAATATTTCATGTTCTATACAAACTAGTAGTACATCGATGACCGTGTAAATGCATAAGAAATTTTTAGGCAGTGGAATATATTTCCCAAGTATGTGAGAAAATATATAATATTAAAATCTTTATCTTCCCAGATTGTCTGGATAATATGTATTGAGCAGTTATTGATGACCCAAAGATCATTGGTGTCCAAATGCTAGACAAATCACTATTCTGAAGAAAGGATGTTCTATGAAGTAGTAAGTAAATTTCTTACATTTCTGATTTAGAAATAACAATAAACATTTTTCTTATGGCTTTGAAAAGAGAAAATGAATGTTTTTTGAAAGAGAAAAGAAACAAAGAGAGAGAGAAGGGAGGGGGAAAGGGAAGAGAAGTATTAGATAGTTTTTTGCTAGCCAAGGTGTCTAAGAGCTTTGAACAAAAATAGGAAAGCTGGAGTTTTCTGCACCCATCTGCCTCTCCCTAGAGCACAGCATAGGCTCTCAGCCTCTGAGGAACACATCACCCTTCAGCAGAATCTGGCACAGGGCAGTTCTGGTGTTGTCTTCTTTGGCTTCCTGACAAGAATGTTCATTTACAGATCCCAAGTTATCCTAAGTCCATCTGGTGCGTTCTAAGGATCAAAAACAAATGTGGAAGACTCCCCTCTCCTGAGCCCACCCTCTCTCTCGGGCTTTGACCTGCTTTCACAAGCACCCCAGCAATCAAGGTGAAGAGCAGACTAGTCCCAAAAAGGGTGTCTGGGAAGGAGGCTCTGAGCACACTGCTAGTGGCACCTCTGTCCCCTCACCCCGCCCCAAGAGGCAGAATGAATCAGCCAGAGACCCTGACAAACGGTTTCAGAAGACAGATGGCTGGGGTCTCATGGATCCTCCAGCTTGGTGATTAGCTGTGCACTGTTTAGTTTATTTCTTGATAGAGACAAAGCTATAAGGGAACTGAGAGATGATTTTACAGGAGGAAGAATAATGAGGCTTAACAAAGTCAAACAACTCACGTTGGTCACACTGAGTTATAGAAGAGTTGGGATTAGATGCCAAGGATAGAAATTTTACTTTCAATGTTTGCCATCATATGGGTTTGTTTAAATTATTTACTCTTTAAGAGAAAATAAAGCTGGGGCTTTGGAGGTGATAGGGAATGAGAGTGAGGGGAAAGGAAACATCAGTCAGCACCTTTTTGACACAGACTTGACATGTCCAATAAAATAATATGCCACCTATACCAGCTCGCTTAACCTGAACAACAAGTTCAAATGCCAAGGTGGCAGGAGAAGGGAGAGGGCACAGGAAGAGAAGAGAGGGGCAGAGGTTTCTATTCTTTCACAGGACAGGAGCCTGGCACTTCATTCTTTTTCAAACAATGGAGGCACTGTATAAGCCCCACAACAACCAGGGAAGAGGAAACCCAGGAGGCCCCATATTTTGTAACCTGCAGTGATTCTTCTTCATTTCCTCACTGACTCCCAATTCTGGGGGCTCTAGGTGGGCAGCATTGAAGTCTAGTTACATTAACTGTCCACACATCCTGTCTTTGATTTTACTTCACTACAGGAAGTAGCCAGGGTGCAACTGGACGCTCAATACGTCTGAATTTTACGACAAAAGAGGATTTATAAACAGAATATAAGGGCCTTCCTGAGAAAGAGGAATTGGCCTCTCTTCAGTCAGGAGCCAGAGTTATTTGCGCGCCAAGCAAATACCTCTCAAGCTAACAATAAATGGCTCTAGGGACATGTCATTCATTGACCCTGGGAATGCACCCGAGACACCTCTGGAATTTGAAAATTGCTGTTCATCACATTAAGTTGTGAGGGTTACAAATTCTTCCAGAAGTGATGATCATTAGAAATGTGTAGTGTCAATTGAAGTTCTGATGAACAGGCACTACCAGTTTGAATTGTTTTTATTATAATCCAAGTCCCTGAAAATGATCTGAGAATTCATGCATGCAAGCTAACTGTGAGTCAGAATTGGCCAATATTGTGAGAAGTGAAGTTAGAACCTGTATTCTTTCCACTTCCCCTTAGACAGAGAGCCTACTGCATTGGTCTGGTGCTTGAATCACCTATCATAGGTTATTACTTTAAGCTTACGCATTTTTGTATCTAAGAAACTTCCTTCAAAATGAAAATACCCTGGGAATGAACAACATATTGGGTAATTATAGGCTGAATTGTGTCCCTGGTCAAAACAAGCACTTGATATTCTGACTCTGCTATTATCTAGCTGGGCTTATGCCTAGAATTTACAGGACTAAAAAACATCAAGATCAGGGAACTAACAGGCAAATCCCTCACTGAGGGGGTATTGGGCATGGAAATAATTGATGAAGAGTGGTTATAAAATGGGAACACAGTTTTCTAATTTTGGAATCAATAGGTCTCATATGCATTCTAAGGCACGCTTCCCATGCCTCAATTACCAAAGGAAAAGGGTGATTGGATACCAGAAAGTTTCACCCCTGTCTTTACAACACAGTTTGGGAAAGCAGAATGGGGCAAGTTCCCAGTTTACAGGGTAAAGTTTAAAGGTTACATGGATGACTTTCATTGCCACTTTGTTCTATGGGTACAAAATCCCAGCAGCCTCAAGTATACCAGAAGGAAAATATATAATTAATATAATATAATATAATATAATTAGCATAACATATACATAAAATAACGTGAGGTTTAATATGATAGAGAAGGGCAAGTAAGGAAGGAGGGAGAACAGGAAAGGAAAAGAAAAAGAAGGGAAGGGAAATAGAGTATTTGTTAAGCTGTCAATAAACTGACCTGCATGCATATAGATGAACTTGGCTAGCTGGAGAGTAAAGATCCCAACATAGAACACAGAGGATTCACCATATAACAGTTAACCTAGAGAAACCTAATGAATGTACTTTTTCAAAAAGGATACATGATTAAAAACTTTCCACCACCAGACATGACTCAAAGTTGCCTCACAAATCTTACTTATATACTATGAGTTGTGAAGAATATACGTTACTTTAAAGCCTTGACTATACAGATCATATAAATGCTTACAAAAGAAAATACACATGAGATGTGTCCTTAAAAGATATTTTTAGACTAAGTAAGTTTTCTGAAGCTATATTTTTCAAACTTGCAACTAGAAGGTTTCTAAAGTTTAGTTTTAGTTTTAAAACTAAAACAAAACACATCCAAAAATGTTCATAGAATAGTTCAAATGATCCTTTCTGATTTGTAGAGTTAATATGTTCAAGGGAGGAAAATGCTCAGCTTAGATATGGAACGTATATACAATGGAATATCAGCCATAAGAAAAGATAAAATACTATCATTTGCAACAATATTGATTGATTTTGAGATAATCATGCTAAGTGAAATAAGTCAGACAGAAAATGTTGAGAACTATATGATTTCATTCATACGTAGGATATGAAACTGAAAGCAACAAATGAACAAGACAAACAAATAAAACTTTGTAGACAAAGACAACAATTTAGGTGTTACCAGAGGAAAAGGGGGGATGAAGAGAGGTAGATAAGTATAAAGGGGGTCAAATATATAGTGACAGATAATTTGACTTTGAGTGGTGAACACATAAGGCAAAATACAGATGATGTATTATAGAATTGTATACTTAAAACCTATATAATTTTATTAATGCATGTTATCCCAATAAATTTAATTTCAAAAAAATAAAATGCTAAGCTTTTGAGAAAAGAACTAATAGCTAATACTATAGGTAATATTTACTGAACATTTACTATGCACATTTGCTCTCTCCAGCAACTCGTGGGGTAGGTATTAGTAATTAGTATTTTCCACATTATAGATTGAGGCAACTGAAGTTTAGTGATATTAAACAACTTGACCAAGGTCATGGGATTTGTAAATTGTGGAAGATAAGTAAGAACCTGAGCAATCTGACCCTAGCACCTATTCTTGCAGCTACTACACTGCATTGTCTCCCTACAGATTAAAAAAGAAAACACCTTAATCTTCAGTCATCTGATGAAATGATGAGTGATTTCTCTGCTTTTGGGTAAAGAATTTATAGTGCAATAAATTCTCTTCTACTTTTCCCTTCTTCTCCAGGATTTCCAAAGCTTGTCCTCTTGTTAGCTACTCAACACAGGAGGAACCTACCACTCATTTAATTTTTTCTCTAGCTAGACCCAAAAGCTGCTTCACCCCCTCAGGCCTGCCCCAGCTACTAAATTCTACCTTCTCTCTCAGACACCACTGAGTGAGCAGTATCTGGGGAAGCATCACAAATCTGCTGAGTACTGAAGGGAACCATGCCCTCTGGCAAGGAGGTGCCAGGAAATATTCCACAGGGACGTCTGGGGTTTTAGAACCAGTTGAGACATAGTGCCCACTGAGGAAAAGGTAGTGCAGAGCTTCTCCACCCCCAGATTACACACGTGTGGAAGAATGATCTGTTAAGTATGAATGCACATGTAAAATCTCAGTTCTTCTGTCATCTGTGTCTGTCATTGTCTTTAAAGATGGGTTAATGACCCACTCGTTCCCCTTGGCCAGCCATCTTTCAGTCATTTGTCAATAAGTTAGTACTGTGCCAGGGATGAGAAAGTTAGTCAGATTCCAACCATCAAGGGTTATGACATCCTGGTAAAAAACAGAAGTTGTATGAGGGTAAATAAGCTTCGTCAGAGCAGGAACTTTGTTGTGTTGGTTGCCAGTGCTCCATGAATGTGTCCAGAAAGGAGGAGGAGGAGGAGGAAGAGGAATAACGGGGGAAGGAATGAAATTTTTCTCCCACTAGAAAAGTGGCATTTGATGCTCACCTGAGCCTCACGCTTCTCCTTGTTCTCAAGATCTAATTATATCTTAGGTGGGAGAGATTTACAATTGTCTGGCATTAACACAGCATTGAGCCAATTTGCTGCCAGCTTCTCTTGACTGTGAATTTAAGATCAGGAATGAGAGTGAGTGTACGTTTCAGGTATCTATTGCTAAAAATAAATTACCCCAGAACATAGCAGCTTAAAACAACAGAGATCATTCATTTGCCCATAATTCTATAATTTGGTCGGGATCCAGTGGAGACAGTTTTGTCTCTGCTCCATATAGTGTCAACTGGGGCAACTTGACTGGGGCAGGATGGTCCACTTCTAAGACAACTCCCTCACAAGGCTATCAAGATAGTGCTGGCTGTCAGCTGGGACCTCAACTAGGGCTGCTGGCCAGGGGGCTGTCCATGTGGCTGCTTGGGCTTTTTCACTATATGGCAGCTAGGTTCCAAGAGCAAGTATTCCAAGAAAACAAGCCCCAGTATTAAAGCATGTACCAAGCTGCCACTTGCATCACACTTGCTAATGTCACGAAGGCCAAAGACAGTTCCATAACCAAGCCCAGAGTCAATGAGGAAGGGGACTAACAAGGGTATGAATACCAGGAGTCATCCTTCATTGTTGCCCACCAAAGTAACAGTTTACCAAAGAATATGATTGTTTTTGTTTCAGTTGGCGTTATTTTCCTACGTGTACATTTTTTATTAAGCAAAACTTAATACCAATGTTTCCTGTTTTCTGTTGGCTTAGGACAACTCCTGGGTGAAAAAGTTCTGTGAGAAAAAAATGTTATGGGTATATAAAATCAGGAAAATAGTTGTTCTTATTAAAAAAAAAAAAAAAGACTATCCAGGAACTACAGGGAAGGAAGAGGTACACTTGGGGGATGATTATATTACAAATGAAAATCATGGCACATTGGTTAGCAAAACACACATACAGGCAGAAAGTACACACAAATGTCATAAGGAGTAGAAATTTCACAAATTAATAAAAGTTCACAAAGAAATATGAAAGACTTTCCAGGTACAGTCAGAAGAACAAAAGTAAAATAATAGTTCAATTTTGTAGCAGCAACATTTCAACCGGACTTTCTAAAGCGTTGTTAATTTGACTGATATTTTATGTTTATATCAACAATGAGATTGTTAAAATAGTGAGTTGATGAATATTTCGAGGATTGGGTTAGAATTCAAATTAACTGAATAGAAGAACATTAACATTTTTTGAGCTGTTAATATGTTCCAAGCCTGCATTAAGAACTCCATGTACATTTATCTTCAAAAAAACACTTACGCCACAGAGAGTTTTAGTCACTTGCTCAAAATCACACTGCTGGTCACACAGTCAGATCTGTCTTTTTATTTTGATCAATTCATGAGATAACAAATTTCTATAAATAGAAACATTTGTTTTTTCATTGACTCTATAAAACTGGAAAATATATTCCCAAAGGAAAAAATATGGATCAAAGATGCAATAAAAACATCACATATAAAAATTTTAAAAGCTCTTTAAATTTCCAAACTGAATGGAAAAAAATTTTAATGAAATGATGATAATAGCTCTCAAAGTAATTAACCAAATCAAATATTGAACCTTCAAATATCTAAATATGAATGTTTCCCTGTGGCTAGATGAATGAGGGAGAATATTTTTAAAAGCAATAAGCTGCTTATTTCTTTATTCCAAGTATTCCCTTTTAAATGCTCCAGAAGTTATAAATTAAAAAAAAGAAATCTTGATGCTTTAAAAACTTCAAATGACTTGCTTTGTGAAGTCTTTATCTTAGCTTATTTGCTTTTTTCCTATGGGACCCTCCCCAATTTTTTATTACTTAAAGATTTTGCTCTGCTTTGGCTTAGAAATACTAACATAGGACATTAATTGATCCATTTGGTTGACATGCTTTGTAAGTCCTTGATGCTAGTGAAAAAAAAAAATCACTCATTTTTACTTCCTAGAACTAAAAAGGTATGTATATGAATTGATCATTCTTATAGTAGTAACAGTAGCAATAGGAGCTCTGTTAGATATTGATAAAAGCCTTGGCTTTTTAATTTCTTGTTAGTATTTTTTTTTTCAAAGTTGGCATTTCTTCACAGTGAAGACAGTGACTCGATAGTGCTGCAGCATAAACACAGGCCACACCCCTGGGGCATTTAAGCAGGAGAAGAACATATAGAACTAGTTCATTTTTCTCAGAGCTCTGTTAGAATTAAATGTCCAATTTTGGACTCAGTAACTGAGGCAAGTAGAAGAAAATCTGGGAAATGTCCAGAAAAGAGTTGTGAAAATTATTAAAGACAAAGGAAATAGGTTTTAGGAAAAATCTAAAAGAACTAGGGCTTTTTATTCCATAAAAGAGATGTCTGCAGTGGGATTTAAGATCCATCTTCACGTCTGGGTTGAGCTATTGTAGGAGCAGATTGAGGCTTGACATAAGGATGTCTATAAGGGTTGTAAGATTCTGGAGCAGAGCATCAGAAATGGGAGTTGATTCAAAAAATAGGCTGGAAGCCTACTGTTTCCCCAAAACAGACTTATACTCAACCATCAACAACAGGGCTGGCCCTGTTTCTGGGGACATTCATCATTCACAGAATCCAATGAGATTCGGAGATGAGGCCAAAGGGTAAAATCTCTAGCTCCACGTCTGCTCATTGCTTTGTTTGCAAGAGATTCTTTAGTGCAACTCTGAGTATTTACTAATGGTAACGTGCTTTCAGGTGTAACATTCAATGTCCTGCTGGACGAAGATAAAAACACTTTAAAATGTCATGAGGATCAAATGAGACAATAGACATAAAATGCCTCATCTGTAATAGGTGCTTCATAAGTCTAGGTTCCTCTCCCTTCCTGTGACTGGGCAGAACTCTAGAAATGCAAAGGTGGAAGGAGTATTTAGCTGGAGCATAAATAGGGACTGTATACATTTCATAGCTAAATTTCAATGATCTGAACACCAACAATCTGTAGAAACTACTCCTAAGGTCAACCAATCATCAAGCGACAATTCTAGGAGGCTCAGACGCATATTTCACTGTGTTCCGAGGTCTACTGCATTTTTGTGTGCTTTCTGAATGCCAAGTTCTTTGCTGGGCACTTTACATCCTAACACAACAGGTAGATGTAATTGTCCCTATGTTATAAATCAGGAAATTGAGGCCCTGAAAGATTATGTACTTGTTGATTAAGACATATGGCGACCAAGTGGGGAGCTAGAATTGGAACCCAGGTGCTTTCCAGCTTTGATGCCTAAGATGGTGAAGGGAAAGGGAGAAATAATATGACTGACTCATAACAGAGTCACTCAGAGGCATAGCCAGAGTTAGAATTTAAAGCTACCAAGTGCAGAGCCACTGTTGAGCCACATCATCACGTCCTGACACCTGGAATCTGTCACCATTTCTAGGTGCCATTAAAAACATGTTTCTAGGAGTTAGGCCCGAGGAACCTACTTAAAACCCACTGTGTGGGAGTCTTACAGGGAAGATAGAGGATTGTTTACTTCCTCAGACCCAATCTCTTTATATCTTAAGCAGATTTCTGAGTGTATAGAAAAAGCTCTCTTTGTTCCTGACACAAGTAAGTCTTGAGTGTCACTCGAGTGCTTCTTCCCTGCTTGTGCCAGCATGCCTCTCTGTACCTACAAATAGCTCTCCATTCACTTAAGGCATACAGGTAGGAACAGAGCAATTCTGACTCATCTTTAGGCAGCTCCAATCTGGTGCTTTTTGCCTTTCTTCACCCCGTCACCAAGCTAATGGGTTGTATTAACACTGATATTTATAGACAACAAATTGAACCCAAAAGCAGCGGCTATGCCCATTCCATTCAGAAAGAGCCCATTCATGGTGCTCTCATGTTTGCAGTACTGCTATTTTCTTGTGGCCCTAATCCCAAAGTGCTTGCCAGATAGTACTTGTGTTTCTTTGTTTCACGTAAGAATTTTTTTGCCCACGGTGATTAAGGGAACAAAGAGTAACAGAAGAACATAGGTGAGGTTGTTCCTGATGTTTTGTATCTTGTTTATATCCTATCAAATTTGAATAAAATAAAAAAAATTATTCCTATGGCCTACAGGGATCTTCCTGATATGACTCCCTGACCCACCCACCCATCTCTCTCCCCTTTGGTCACCTGGCATCAGCTACACTGTGGCATCATGCCTGCTTCTGAAACATACTTAGCAGGTGTTCACCTTAATACCTTGCATGTGCTTTTCCAGACGACTGGAATGCTCTTCCTTTACATAGACACCTTCATGACTGACTTGCCTTACTTAGTCCAGGTCTCTGCTCATATGTTAACCTAACAAAGTGAACTTCCCTGGCCATTCTTTCTAAAATAGCACCTTCAGTCACCCTTTATCCCTTTATCTTGCTTTATGTTTCTTCTTAGCACTTATTTAACATTATTTGTATATTTGTTGGTTTATTTGTACCCAGTCTACACACACACATACACACACACACTCACATGGAAACTCTATAAGGGCAAGATTTTATATGTCTTGTTCACAGGGTTTTATCTTTCTTGCTACAGCTCCAACATCTAGAACACAGGCAGGCCAATAATAAGTGCATGAGTGGTTAGATAAACGATTGTTTTGGGAGCCTGGACTAACTTTTAAGATGTGATAAAGGTATCTAAAAGTTCTATATATCCATTGTCAGCTGGCCTCAGCTGATGTTAAAAACAATAGCTTCAATTTTTGCATCAGTAATTTACTAGTAAAAAAATAACCTCTGAAAAAAATTATAGAAAGAAAGAATTTAATAGAGATAAAGAAAGTGAAGAAAGAGAGAAAGAAAGGTTGAAGGTCTAGTAACTAATTAATGATACAATAATTTAATTAAAGAGAATAACTAGATTTATTGCTGTTTTTGAACAATATTTGGATCCTAAGAATGCTACATTTCAAAGAAGAGTATTTCATAAATAATTACAAACACTATGAAAAATACAGTTGGTGCTACAGAAAAAAAATATTTCAATCTAACATTTTATACTAGAGGAAGAAGAGCTTATAGCTCACCTGAGGATTTTACAAATTAATGAAAAATGTTAGAGCTATAACCCACATGTCCCCTCTGGCTGATTTTCTCCCAAAGGCATTTATTTGCTCTAGGGCTTTCTCTTGGGCTTTTATATTAACAAATTATCATCTCTTTAGCACACAAAAATAAAACCTTTCTATCCCTTTTCCAAAGAGAAATTCATATGGATCTTAGAATCTAAGTAGGCATTTTCAAAACTGCATTCTAGCTCATTGCACTGTGTTTACAGATGGTCTTCAAATTAAAAAATACATATGCATTTATATGTATACATACAAACACACATATATGCATATTTCAATAAATTTAGAAAACTAATGTTCTCTTTGTCTCTCTCCCTTCCCCCACCTCAACCAAGAAGTCATCCAATACAGAAATTGTGCATGTTTGTTTAGCTCAGTACTTCTCAAACTTATTTGACCAAAAAAATTACTTTTTTTCCTGACAATTTCTTACAGACACAATAGAAAGAGGAAATACTACTTTTTAGCTCACTATACACACACAGGACAAAACATAGGCATTTATAATGCATTGTCTATGAAAAAAATATATATAAAAAGATTACATATTGTACACATACACATGTATTGTCAGAGTGCCACTATCTAGCCCACTGGAGGAGTGGATAAGTGAGAATAAACCAAGAGTTCATGCAAAGCTGAAGTTGTAGTTAGCTAGCAAAAAGAAATCAGGGTAGCAGGTAGAGCAGGCAGGCTATTTAATTTTTCTGTCCAGCACCTCTTTTCTAGGAACTGCGTCCACCTGTTCATTCACCACCCAAATAACTGTAGCAGAAAAGACCATGTCTGTGCTCTGGAGCCCCTGCCCACACAGCCGCAGTCAACTGCTACACAGATAGTACTCTACTGAGCCTGGCCAATTAGTTCCTTCCCTAGGAATTATGGATCCACGACTGAAAGGCCTTAAGGAAAATAATAAACATGGCATTGAGACAGAAGCTGAGGAAGAGACTGAGAGAAAGGAGGCATTCCAGGAGATCCCCATCCCTGATTCTCCTCCTGAGGCTTAGCTGCATCCTCAACCTGGATTCCATGAGACATCCTCATACTCACCAATAAATCTCCCTTCTCCTTCTGTCATGTTTTTGTTTGCTTGCTTGCTTGCTTGCTTGCTTGCTTCTGCTAGAATTGATTCTTGCTCCTTGTAGACTGACTATAACACTAGGGCAAGAAAGACATATCAAAAGAGTCAAAAGACGGCACGGAGCAAACGCTAGAGATTATAACCCACTCACTTGTCATTTCTTATTCCCTAAACTCTCTGTGTTCTCCCTCTGTATTTTCAATTGGAACAAAGAATTTTTAGGGAAGGAACAGAAACCAATTCTACTGTGTGAGAAGAATCTTGCATTTAGACTTTCATCAGTCTATCAAAACTTTGAGCTACTCATATATCATACTTCACTTCTTAAAGATCTCACCCTTTTTATGAACCTCTGAATCTTATTATGAGGGAAAATTTTCAGGTGGTTTATTCTGTTTCAGTGCAAACATTATTTAGCCATATTAAATGTCATTGATATTGTGGTTGCAGTTCAATAGCACAGCTCTCACCATATTTTTGTGGTTGGAGAAAAGAATCAGAAATTAACAAATAACTTTATTGTAACCATTCACTTTAACTTTAAACAAAAGAATCACTTTTAGAAACAAGGCCAACACAAAAGAGCTAGACAAGCAAATAAAATCAGAGACAGAACTAGGAAAGAATTCAAACCTATAAGCAATCAGAAAAATCCAAACTAAAACAAAGGTATATATGCAGTTATACATGCACACACATATGTGTATGTGTGTGTGCTCATCCTTTTCAGGAATAATTTGGCAATGTATACCAAATGCTATATAAATGCACATTTCTTTGACATGTTCAACTTCTGAGAATAGGAAAAAATATTAAAACATGAAAGAGTTACATCCTTAAATATGTTAAATACTATTATTTTCAACAATAAATATGAAAACAAAAATTAATATATAGCTAGGGAAATAAAGAGATAATTACAGTATATCTACTTGATAAATTGTTACACAATAATTAAAGTGTTGGGCATGAAGACTGTGTAGGCAACTAAAAATTACTAATAATTTTATATTAAAGAGTGGGTCCAATTTTGCATGTATGGGATATGTACAACTATATACAAAGAAATATATTTAAAAAGTCTGAAAGAAATGTTCCAAATTGCTTATAGGGATTTGAATGGCAGTTCACTTTTCTATACTTTTTAATGTGATTGTATTACTTTTCTAATTTTACATTTTCTAGAGGAAGCCAGTCTAGAAAACCCTAATAATCAATGTTTATATTCAAAGGACCCAAATTTTAATATTAACTTATAGCAATTAGATTTAAAGCCTCAGGACAATCCTTTAAAAAGCATCTGTTTAAAAATGTAATGAAATCACTGACTTACACCTAGTATAAGTCCTAGGGAAAGTATTATAGTAAGAAATATAATAGGAGAGTACAAAGTTGTGCATTGAGAAGAATATTTTTAAATGTTCATCAACGCAGTTCCCAGATGTGATTAATATGCTATTCAGCATGGACATGGCAATGAGATTATTTCGTTTTGGGAAACTGTATTGTTAAATAGCACACATACTACTTAGTGTTACATTAAACACTCACATATGTTACTTTTTATCAGACTTTGCTCATGTGCATGAGAAAGACTGAAATCAATTTCCCCAGTATGACAAATTCCATCAGAGGGTCACCTTGAAGGAATTCAATGTTAGTTATTGTTCCTGTGGTTATTGCTCTTACTACTACCCTACATGTATCTGAAATTTAACATTCTGAAGACCATACTCTGCCCTCCTCCACCACCATTGTATGAACACTTTCCTCCAAAATGTCATTACTTACCTCCCATTGCCAAATGCAATGAATGATCTTTGTTTTCTCCCCATGAGCATGGAGTTCTCTATAGCATTTAGCATCACTAACAATATCTGAATTATTTCTGCATTCCAGGTATTTTCTTAGTACTTTCAAGTGTGAACTCACTAATCCTCACAACCCTCTGAACAGATATTTTTATTGGCCTCATTTTGCAGATGAGAAAATTGAAGCACACAGAGGTGAAGTTGCCCAAGATAACCCAGCTAGTCAAGTCGTAGAATCTGAATTTGAACTCAGCCAATCCTATTTGAAAGTCCATGCTCTTGTCCAGCAAAACAAAGTCATCATCTCTCAGCTGTTGTGCTACTTGGAGTGATTTCCTGTGTTATTTGCCACTTTCTCACTGCTCCTTTTTATTTGCCTCAACCGATAAACAAACTCAGGACCTAGTCTCCATCTGTCCAGAGGTTATTTCTCCTGGACTTAATGGTCATTTTTATGACAACAAGGCTCAGCCTGAATCTGAGAGAGTATATGTAAAGTACTTCCTCCCATGACTAATAATGGCATTATTATTAGTGTTATTATTTTATTACATGAGAACAGTACTGCACATTTTTGAAAATGCTTCAATACGTTTTTTGTTTTGTTTTGTTTTTTTTAATTTGACTCCCCAGCAACTTTTGGCTTCCTTGTTCTTTCAGGGCACTAACATCTTCCTAAGTTCAAAATCTGAGTCATCTTTAACTTCTCTTCCTTCCTTAGTCTCCACATTTGATTTGCTGCTATGTCCTATAGGTTCTGCTTCTACCAAGTTTTTGAGTTTTTTCCTCCTTGCATTTCCCTGCAGCTAGAGCACCACCTTATGAATCCTCCTTTTTACACAAAAACCTTCAGTGGCTCCCTACTACCACCAAATTAAGTGCAAACTATTGAGTCAAATATCAATATTTCTTTAGAAGGCCTTCTTCATCTTACCTTTCAGCATTAATTTAAATTAATCCACTACATTTATCTTACACTGATTCATATTAGACAGCACTCATACCTCATCTTTAAGCAAAGGGGATCACTGTAGGGTTTCAGACAAATTAAGTAACACATTTTTTGTCAGTGTCAGACTTATCTTAATAGGTGACTTTGGAGTAATTTGACCCCAAAAGCCTTTATAACATCTTTCATATATCAGCTAAGATTACTTTGTGTTTTTTTTTAGAAAAAGTAAATTATGTAACTATCCTCTATAGTCAGATTTCCAAGATAGTCCCCATATTTTAGCACAGAGCTGTACCTTTCATTCCGTGTAGTAGTAGAAAAGGAAAAGACGAAGTTACAGAATACTATTGGGCTACTGAAAACGTGAAAGTCTCTTTTAAATATTCTCCCTCACCCTAATAAAAGAACAAACAGAAGTCGGTGTGAGTCAGAAGGAATGTAGTGCTGACATCCGGGGCTGTGCACAGGTTGCCCTGAGCGATGGAAGCAGTGTGAGAGTAGTGAGGAAGGCAGCAAATTTTTTCTTGGGCTTTAATTTGTTGAATAAGTTTCTCATGTGAATCACCTTTAAACATAATATTTAATATTATTTAAATTCCACATTTAAAAAAATTAATTTATTTCCCAACTACAGTTGACATATAACATTAATTTCAGGTATACAACATCATAATTAGACATTTATGTACCTTATGAAGTGATCACCCTGGTAAGTCTAGTGCCTTTCTGACACCATATATCGTTACTATAGTATTATTGACTAAATTCCCAATTTCATATTTGTAAAGTAAAAATTCCTTTACTCTTTCCCTGGAAAACCCGACAGCTTGACCACACAACCAAGGCACTAAATTGCCCCCCGGTGGCAACTTATCATTATTGCAAGTTCATACTTAACACACTTGAGCGTTCTCCAACTTCATCCTTTCCTCAATTCTAGACACGATTGCCTAGGTAGTGCTACTTCAGGGATCCATTACTTTTAATTTTCTAATTATCTTTTAAAAAGCCTCCACCACCTAGCTGATGCCTGATAGTCTTCTGATAGTGCTTTATTCCTTTATCACAAAAGCACTGGAAGAGAGTGAAGCTATGTGCTCTGTGCACCTTGATGTAAACAGGTTACTCCATGGTGTAAATAAGCTCATGCCTCTTTGTTGAAAAGGATTTTGACAACAGAGACATACTCCCAACCCCTTCAGAAGAGGAGGGGGGATTACTGGCAAAGATGAGGGAAGAGCACAAAACAGAGGAGCTATATGGGCCAAAGATAAATTTTCTCCATCTTGATGTTTTCTTTTTTAAAACCATAGCCAGCTTTGGGAAGGATGCAGCTCCTGTGGAAGCAAAGAAGTTTAGGTGAAAAGTGACAAAGAGCTTTAACATGAGCACAGGCATTTGGACAGGTGAGGTTTGGGAGAAAGCCATCCCTCCGGAGTGCCTCTACACTTCACTGACAGCATTAGGAAAGTATTCTGCCATCTATCCTGAGAAATTTGTTTAACCTAGTTCTCAGTACATGTCACTAAGACTTTCTGTTTATTAGCCTCAGGCTCAGAAAAGCTACATGACCAGCTTACAGTTTAACACATGCCAGTGGCTAAGTGATTTCTCTAATTTCTTTAGCAGAGAAAAAAAAAACCCCATGATAAAAATTAGGTCCTAGGGAGTCAATCTAATGTTAATACTAGGAAGAAGATGTTCATTATACTTAACCACTGGTTTGGGAGAAGGTCAGTGAACGATGCTTCCACAAAGAGAAAGAGGATTAGGCCAGGAATGCCAAGCCACAGAATGTTATCCGTTCATACCCCTGATTCCAAAACTGACTCAGCTATGCAGACACTTAAATCCCCGAAAATGCTTGTACTTCGTACTGGTTGATTCCAGGAGAGAAAAAGAAAAATGTGGCCAATGACTACTTTCTTTTTTTCCCAGATCAAAATCAGTGGAAGCTCAGTACTTCCCAACGTCATCGGGTGCTAAGAAATTCAGCACAGTATTCATTTGTGTGCCTTAGTACAGCATCACAGAAGGATTTGCCTATATCACATAAATCCAAGACAGTGTTCCCTTTTTGCAAGGAATTTTGCAGATTTTCAAAATCCTACCTCCCCACTGAACTCCCATGATGATCTTTCAGAAGCTGTTTACACATAGGAAATAATAAGAAATTATATCTCATTTATCCTGGCCCATCTCTTTTACTTTAAATGAGCAATCATTTTGTTTTCTGCAAGTGGAAATTGATTTCATAGATTGGCACCACTGTTATTCCTCAAAGCTGCACAATCCAATATGATATTCACTAGCCACAAATGTCTATTGATGTCTCGTAATGTAGTTAATCTGAATTGAGATGTGCTGTAAGTGTAAAGGATGCACCAGATTTCGAAGCTAAAAAAAAAAACAAAAACATTAGTTTTTATATTGATTACATATTGAAAATGAGAATATTTTAAGTATATATTACTAGAATTAATTACTTGGTTTTACATGTTCAATCTGGCTACTTGTTCATTTAAAATTATATATGTGCCTTACATTTTATTTGAACTAGTGAGGCTCAAATCTTGCTCATTAGAATCACTCAGGAGTTTTGAACACTCCCTGAATATCTGGGGGGGGCGGCTTAGCATCAGGTTTTTGCTGCTGTTGTTGTTGTTGTCGTCGTCGTCGTCGTTGTTTTTGTTGTTTTGGTGAAAGCTCTCAAGATGACACTAGTAAACAGCCAACACAGAGAACTACTGCTCTACATTCTGAAATTCTATGATTCTAAGACTCTAATGACTACTCATGCAGGTTAAAAGTTCAGAGTTGTTTTTTTCCCCCCTCATTCTGTATAATCAACTTTGTTCTGATCTATTTCTCCCTAAAGAAACAGTGAAATGCTTTTTGAGTCAGACAAGTTAGAACTTTGTTTGTTTTTACGTTTTAATGAAGTTCACATGAATCCAATACACTGCCAGGTCTTGAAAAAAGTGCATTGAACTTGGGGTTTAAAGGTTGATGAGTACATGTAATCTTTCCTGGGGCCCCTCCTCACACTTGCCTTTTTCTTCTTGGAAGCACTGGCTTTGTTCCTACTAATCACAAGGAACGCATTCACAGTGCTTCTAGACTTGAATGTGCTTCTGAGTCACCAGGGGACCTGGTTCAACCGCAAACGCTGATTCAATAGGTCTGGGGTGCTGCTGAGTCCTGCACGTCTAACAACCATCCAGGTGAGGCCGATGCTGCTTGTCCTTGGACCAGCTCTTGGACCAAATCTGCCATCTAGGCAGATTTAGCTTGTGCACAGCTGCCCGGCCACACACAAGAAAGTTGACAAGCACATTAACTGTGTTTTATATGAATATGGAACAAGCTTTTCAATGAAGTCTGCCCTGATTTGCCCACTGAAGCATAGTTGCATGGGCACCTATTTTCTCTATGAATGTCTTGAGTGTAGGACAGTATCTACATCATATCTATTAGACCTACCTCCTCGAGGCTGAAGAAGGTACCTGGGGGCTCAGAGAAGGGTCTTTGAGTGGAACCAATTCTCTTTCTCCAGACTTCCTTGTATCCACTGACAGGAGTCAAAACTGAGTCATGGGGAGCCAAAACTGCTCCTGGCCCTCCAGCCCCCTTACCACCACTCTCTGCCTTGGGTCCCCCAGGACTAATTGAATCATGTTTTTTTTTATTCCCATCTGTGTCAGTGGCCACAAGAATTCCAGGTGCCCAGGTTGCCCCACTTCTTTCCATTTTCTACTCTCCATGTGGCTCTTCATATCACTCACTCTGTCTCCATCTTCCAGCCTCAGGTCATGCAAATCACAAGACCCCTCCAGTGTGTCCTCTGGATTCACAATCCTGCTTTAGCAAAATTTCTTATACCCTCAGCCTCTTCTATGCTTGTTCCTTTCATCTGTGGCTCCTCCTGAGGGCACTGCCCCCCTGCAGCCATCTCATGAGGCAGTGACATCTTCCCCTCATTCAAGCAAGAAGACCTGGAGTGAGTGTCCTCCTTTCCCCAAATACAGTCTCCAAACCATTTTCTCTCCTCCCTTGTTAAAAGTCCTCAGTTTCTTCTCTCATGCCATCACCCTATATCACTTGCTACCTCTCCCTATTGCTATAATCCACTTCTGGATTGCTCTTACTTGTTGCTGGGTTACTTTAGCTCTTGGCTCACTGTTGCTCTTTTCTATACTTTTATTTCTATTCTTGGTGATTTTACCACACACACAGATGATGGAACACCCAACAACCTGTCCTCTTAGTAGCCTCAACTCACCTTTTCCAATAATCACCCCTTAACCACCCATGGACATACCACACCAAAAATTTTAACATCTCTGATTTACTCAGGGTAGGATCAACACTATTAAAATATCACAAAATCTAACAAAATAAGTACAGTCTAAGCTTATTTCTGGTTCATGGAATATCACCCTTTTGGGGTTAGGTGGAGAGTCTTCCATATGATGACTCAGGGACCCAGGCTAGATTCTCTGTATCCAGCTGGCAGACAGAATAGAGGGAGGGTGTAAGATTCCATGAGGGGATTCTTGTGGGCCAAGCCTAGAAATGGGATACATCCCTTCCTCCCACATTCCATTCACCAGAACTAGTCACTGTTGGCCATACTTAAGTGCAAGGAGAAATAAAAAATGTAGTCCAGCCATGTTTGGTGGTGAATAACTACCATACTGTCTATATTCTCATTTTCATCCACCCCAGTCCATGACCACTTACCTCTTAGCTCTCCAGTTCACTCAACCTCAGGCCCCCATCTCCAACAAGTCTTCAGCCACTAGAACCTCCAATCGATTGATTCTACCCCCTTGCCCTTGCCCACTTCTCTTTTTCACCTGCTTTAATTACCTGGTTGATTATCACAATGACTCTCTTGCTCTCTCTAGCTTTGTCACTTGGCAAAACCCTAACCCTGGTTAAATCCAGGAGACCGTGCCTGCACTTGAACAGTTAAACGTGACTGAGGAAAACTCACAGCCACACTCACTGATCCCATTTCAGGTTCAGGACAAGAAAATATCAGTGAGCTCTTACTGCTCTATTCCCCACTCTCCTAGACAACCATGTAATACCTTATCCACTCTCCTCAGGCCTCTGACATCTCTGCCATCCTCTCTTTCAAATAATGCCCTTACTTCCTATTTCCCTGAAAAATTTAAAGCCATCAGAAAAGAAACTCATAGACTCACCTCACTACCCACCCGCTGGCATCAGTGCCTATGGGTGCTGCCTTCCCCCAATACTATAAGTGCCCATCTGATGCCAACCCCTCACCTGTGCTCTAGATCCTTCCCTGCCTTCTTACTAAAGAGAATGGTTCCAACAATTCTTCTCCTCCCTAATCCCAGCATCAAGAATCCCCCCCGTCAATTATTCTCATCATTATACAAAAATGCTATAATCACTCCTATATAAGAAAAGACGAGCAAAAAACACCTTCTCTTGCCCTCAATTCCCATTCCTCTATTCTGTCTCTGAGTCTTCCCCTCTTCTCTTCTCTTAAACCTCTCCAGCTGGCTTTAACCCTCAACATCAGGGGTTCTCAAACCCTGGGCCAGGCAAGGAGCAAAGCTTCATTTGTATCTGTAGCCGTTCTGCAGCGCTAGCTTCGCCGCTTCAGCTCCACCTCAGATCATCGGGCGTTGATTCTCACAGGAGCACCTGTTCCCAGTGCCAAAAAATTGGGGACCGCTGCTCTATACCACAGACTCTGCTTCTGTCCAGGTAACAGATGACCACCCTGTTACTAAATCCAATGGTCACTTCTCAGTCTCCTCTTTCCTGACCCACCAGCAGCATCTGACACAGTTCCCCTCACCTGCTTCCTCACCACACTTGCCTCCCTCAGCTTTCAGGACACCACATTTTCTTTGTCCCTTTTACCTCACCTATCGCTCCCCATTATTCTCCTTTGCTGGTTCCCCCTCATCTCCCTGACCTCTTGGGGAGCCATGGAGCTCAGTCCTTGCACTTTTCTTGTTCACTACCCTCACTCCACAGGGCTCTCATTCAGTCTCTGGCTTTAGACAACATCTCTACCCTGATGGCTCCCACATGTGCTCCTCCAGCTCAAGTTCCTCCTAACTCCAGACCCTTAGGTCCAGTACCTCCTGGACATCTCCTCTGAAGAAGGGAGTCAAACTCAAATGACCAAAAACAAACTACAGTATTCTTTCCCAAACTGGCTTCACTACTCACAATCTTCCCATCTTGAAAACAACTTTATCCTTTCAGTTGCTCAGGCAAAACAAAACAAAACAAAACAAAACAAACAAAAAAAAAACAAGCAAACAAACTAACAAAACCCCAAACCAAACCAAACCAAACCAAACAAAAAACCCTGGAGTCAGCAATTCCACTCTTTCTTATACCCACTTCAACATGTCAGGAAAGCCTGCTGAATGTCTCTCCAAAATATAGTCATTTCTCACTATTTCCGTTGCCACTGTCTTAGTCCAGACACTGAGAGTCTCCCCTGGGATTCTGCAGGAGCCCTTCACCTCTCTCTTCCTTTGTACCTTTGTTCTTCTACCAGCTATTCTCCATGCTGCAACCAAAGTGATCCTGTTATGAGACCCATCCCTCCTCCACTCCTCACCTCCCAATGGCTCTCTATTTACTCAACATAAAAGCCAAACTCCTGAAATGTTCTACAAAACCCAGTACAATCTGGCCATTTTCTTTTCAACCTCAACTCCCATTACTCAACCTGTCTCACTGCACTGAAACCACCCAGGCCTCTTTGTTGTTCCTCAGATATACCCTTTGTGCCTCAGGGCACTTGCACTCAGTGGTCCTTCTGCCTAGAATGCTCTTCCCCAGATACCCACATTGTAAAACTCCTGCTCCTTTTTCAAGCACTTGCTCAATGAATCTCCCTAACTTTCTTATACAAAATACTTTTAAAGAGAATTTTATCACATTCTAACATTTTATGATTTACTATGTTTACTTTTTATAGCCTATTTTCCTTTATTAGAATGTAAGCTCTAAGACAGTAGAGATTTTTATCTGTTTTATCTGTTTTCTTTTTTTTCGCTGATATATTCCAACATGTAGGGTAGTGCTCAATAAATATTTGTTAAATGATATCATGTCTTCATGGCCCTTTGCCCAGTGCCATGCACCCAATAAGCGGTTGGTCAATTTTCATTGCACAAGTAAATTAAACCACTCTACATTTATTTAAAACTAGTCGTGCTTTATTTGAGAATGTCTAAAGTTCTCTCGCAGATAGTCATTTTAAAAATGTAGAAAAACTGGAAAGCATGTGTAAGAGTTGTTTCATGCAAGGGAAGTAGGGGTCGTACCACCTTTCACACCTTCACATTTGCTGTTCAAACATTTAAAGCTGACTAATTAGTACCAAGACCTCAAGCTTGTAGCCTTATCTAGACATTTGCTGGAATCACTGTCCAGCATGTATACTGTCAGCCTTTACTTATGTTTCATGCTTCTACTTCTCTGCACCTCGTGACTTAGTCTACTCATGCCCGTGTCTAAAAACAGAGATCAAGGAGAAAAGAAGGAGAAAGAAGATGAAGTGGTGACAGTGGAGAAGGAGGTGGATGAAAGTTACCATTTCTTGTTCCAATCCAATGTTGCTCAACTCAGCCCAAGTTTTGTGATCATTTGTAAGTTTTCTAAAACAACTGATGCTTGGAACCCACCCCAGAATTACTGAGTCAGAATCTCCAGCAGTGAGGCTCAGGTGTGGTGCAGTGTTGAAACTCTCCATAGACCATTCCAAGGTGCAGCCAGATTGGAGCAACACTGGATAAGGCACTTCATGTTATCTCATTTCATCTGCAAACAGCCACAGGAAGTAGGCATTATGATTTTTATTTTTATAGATAATGTAGCCAAGTCTCAGAGAAGAACTTGCCCAAGATGACATATTTATGAAGTAACAGAACTAAAGTTCAAATTCAAGTCTTCCTAAGCTATACTGTCTGCAGATGCAGGCCCTCTAAGTCCTAAGGCACCCTGACAGGGGCAGGCCACACTGATGCCCCCAGTAAAACCTAGTCTCAGTCACATTCAGAAACGCAGAAATGCCCATCAAAGCCAGGACATCAAGGACTGCCTAGCAATCCTGCTCACCATCCCCAGGCCCTAGTACTTGGCTTTAGCCTCAGTCCCTGTTCCCAAGCTCTGCCTCCCAGTCCATCTCTGGATAAAGTGAACATGCCTTCCTCTTCACAAAGGTAACCACTACCCTGACTTTCAAAGTAATCATATCCTTGCTTCTTTGTAGTTTTTATCACCTGCGTATGCAACCCTAGATTCTATAGTGTAGACTTACCCATTGGTAAATTTGACAGGTCTTTTAAGTCTTTTACATTCTAGAGGTCCCTTTTCCAATCCCCCCACTTTTTTTTTCCTCACAATTCCTGTAGGAATTTGACTGGCAGACCTCCTAACCATGGGAACTTTGCTGATTATACCCTCATGGGGTGGTTCACCATGTTCCCCTGTCTTTTTATATTTCCTGCAAATGGGCAGTTGGATCTAGAGGCTTGTTAAGTCTCAGGTGTCATCTTTTAGTGAGATTCTAGGCGCTGATTTGTTCTTTCAGTAAGAGCCATGTGGTATCTGGTTGTTTCTCTTTTTGAGATGATAGTAGCTTTTGATGCTTAATGCTGAGATCTATTAGTTCAATGGAAATTGCAAAATGATAATACTCTAGTTCTATCATTTCTATTTGTTAATCCATCCAATTTAAACATTTTTATAAATATATGCTTACCCTTATCTACTATATGGTGATTCAGTGACACCAATCATATAGGAAACATCCAACAATTCTCACGAAAATAATTGGTTCCCTATTATCCTCTGAAGAAAATCAGCTTTTAAAAATATCATTATGAAGTCACACATTTAAATTTATTTGATGGGTTCCAAATAATTACAATTATCACCCTTTTTAAAGATTGAATTTCCCCCTCTTTGGCCAACAGAAGACTCTTCAAGGTGGCTCCAGAGTGTTTTTGACTTGACCTTGCTGGTCTCAGATAGCTTCCTCTCTATCCAGTATGACAAAATGCTCCAGACATATCTCATACATTTCCTAACTCAAACCTGGAAATAGCCATTTCTCTAGATTCTTTTAGTGGGAAATGGTATTTCAAGACCAAAATCTGGGCACTACAGATGCTCACTGATATTATATTCATTGCACACACATACATACACACACAAAATACACATACACAATATACACACATAACACACTTTCTGTATGTATATATTATAATCAGTAAATAGGATTTTTTGTTAAAATGCCACATTTTGCCCCACCTTGTTTGCTTAGAATCCCAACAGAATAGCCTACTGAGGGGCTACCGGCATGAAGTCCATCTCAGGCTTTGGGGGAAAAAAAAGCAGTTCTTCAAGTTTAGAGATTAGCACCTGCTTCAGTGTTGTTTATTTTCTCTCTCATATATTAGTTCAGAAAAATATCTACTCATCAATCCCATTTTACAAAGTCTATTTATATTTTCCAAATGCCCCAATTTCATGAAATAATCTGCTTGGAAGTCTGTTTAACATGCAAACTATTGCCGAAAAGTAAAGGAAATAATGTCCTATAGGCCACCCACCCCTGCTTTGCTCTTTCTTTGTGGGTTTGCTAGCTGTAAGTCCCTATTAAAAAATGGGCTGCACAGATTACTCAAAATACACCTTCTTACAAAGGACATTAACAAGAATACGGTTCTGAATCTTAATTTTAGATTAAATGCTAGGCTATAGGAGAAGTTCAAGGAACTTTTGAGGGACACTAGATTAAGAAAGGATTTACTCTATACTGAAAATTATGAAAATAAAATGACATATGCAAAAGAGTCAAGAGCAAATATTCAGTGTCTGTCCCTCCTGCCCAACAGAAACAGAGAGAAATACTTGCTTTAATACTTGTGTAAGCCTAAAGACAGGTCTAATATTTCAAGTATAACATGGTAGAACATATGCGAAAGTCCTTTGCATATTGCAACACACTGTGCAAATGAACTATATTATTATTAAATATGATTTAATTAAATTCAGATTTTTTTTTTTAAATGATCTTGACTGGGTCTATGTGCACCTACATGTTTTCAAATGAAAGGCCGAGGAACCAGAGAGCATCAGGCTAGCAGCCTCTGAGTGCCCGCAGGGGGGAGGCCAATAATATGGCTCTGTGATCATCGTTATCTTCATAAAAAAGAAAGATCTGGAGGTTGAAAGAGAGCCAGCCTCTGGGGCTTCCCACTGACAGAAAACACAAAGGCAAAAATCTTCTTATGCCCACAGGTCTGCACATGCCTTTTATTGTTTAACAGAACTCGGGCCACAGGTTGTTTAGATAAAGTGCCAGGTCTCAGGAAAGTTCTAGAAAGTGTGCTGCTGTCCTGACACAGGGCACTGGCGGCCTGAAGGAAAGGCAAAGACATGGAAACTGAAAGTTAATGAGAGTTTTTAAGAGACAAATCGAGGGAAGGAATGTAAATCTTCTATGGGCCTCTAATTATGCAGGTTTATGTGTGGGCGTCCCAGCCCCACTGTAGGTAAATGAGTTATCCTATCAAAGAGATGATTCTTCTCTAAAGGAGACAGAATGATGAAGTACATGCAAAACAAGTGGGGAATGCTATAATTATGTTTATGGATTAAGTCAGAGTAATATCTTTAAAGAAGACTCAAAAATCATTTCTCTAGATATGTATCTCTCTAATCTGTGGACGCGTGTGGCCTCTTTTCCACTATGCACAGATCTACTCTTTAAGTCATGTTAACGACTACTACCCTTTGCACTCACACAGGAGTTTGCACTGAATTCGTTCTAATGCTATTAAGGAAGAACTGGCAAATGTGCCGCCCAAGAACAGGACATATAATTATTCCATTTATGCAACTTACTTTGTTTTTCTCTGCTGTGAGATGAAAAACAAATGAGATGGTTAAACTAAAATATCTGACTCATAAAACAGATCCCCTTCCTTTCGTAAAAGGAATGTTATGATTGGAGACAGATAAATACCTACATTTTAAAACATGCATTTCAGACACAGGTTGCCTCAACTCAGCTATAGCCTGCCTCTCTGTCTCTGTCTCTGTCTCTGTCTCTGTGTCTCTCTGTCTCTCTGTCTCTCTCTGTCTCTCTCTCTCTCTCTCTCTCTCTCTCTCTCTCACACACACACACACACACACACACACACACACACACACCTCAATCTCTCAGTCTCAATCTCCCTTTCTCATCAGTGTTCCAGGAACATCCAAATTCCCTTCTATAGAAAAGACAGGAAGAATATCACTGCTGGTCTGAAGACCTTCCACGTCCTGGCTCCAGTACAAATGACCCTTTAATCCCCAGAGAATGGGGATTTTCCCGTCATTTCAGAAGAACCATTGCTTTCTGAGAAAGCATCTGTAGATGCCTCTGGACCTCATAATGTGCGTCTTCACAGCCTGCACTTAAAACCCAAATCCAGCGTTTCCACAGCTCTCTCCTTCTGTCTCTGGCACCTCAATTTCTGGCTCCCCACTCATTTTCCCAGTTCTAACTTGGTTATTATTTCCTCAGTGGCCATGTTAGTGGCAATCAGGAGCCACTGCCTCTGTTTCTGACTCTAGAGCATTGTTCTTTGGTCTCAAAGCTCCTTGTCCATCAGCTCCTTCATGCCTGCTCCTGCCTCCTGACAGCCCTGTCTTCCCCACTCTATCAGGACTAAAACCTTACAGTCCTATCAGGAATTAATGCTTTGAGTGTAGCAACCACCCTTCTACAGAGGGTACCATTTTTTAAGCTCCCTCAGTTATCATGCCATGGGCTGCTGATATGATGGACTCCTGGTGTGTAAGAGGACAGAAGAACAGACAGAGAAGAAGCATGCCTCATCAACAAGGGAGGGTCTTTGTTAAACAGACAATCGAAGTCTGCACCAGAGAAAGAAAACACAGAAAGGGCTCATTTAGCTTTAGGAAGATTTTCTCAGTATATTACACCAAGAGAAGGTTGTCCTCTCAAAGTTATGAGAGAATTTAACCAGAATCATTGAGATCTTGTAATAAGTTCAGTGAAGCAATATATAAGTGAAATGAGCAGTGTAACTTTGCTTACAGAGCAATGTAGGTGAAAAGAGAGTCTAAATAATCTTTTGCACAAGTCAGGAAAGAGGTGTCAGTATATTCCTTGTATGGGTGGAAAACCTCAACCATCCAGAGCCTTCAGTCTTGCAGGAGAGGTCAGACCAAGAAGCCAAGGTGAAGAGCAGGCTCTCTGCTGGAGCTTCGGCCCCCAGCACAGCGAGCCCACAGGGACATTCACTGGCACTCACTACAGAAGGGACAGAATGGAGAAACCAGATGAAATAAGGGTTACTTGTGGGATGGAAGTAAGAATAAAAAGGGAATTTTGACAAATAATAAATGAAAATGGAAGCTACGGCAACTTTGAAAAAGAAAATCAGCCAGAAAAGTTTAAGATTGAACAGCTCTGCTCTCTGAGAAGAAAAGAACCATGTGTTCTGCTCCTCAGGGCGGAGTCCTCAAAGGCAGGCTCGAGGATCACTATGCTGTAGGCATCTGTGGATAGAAGCGCAAAGGGAAAATCCCAAGGCTGTGATGGGGAAGCAGGAATGCTTCCCAAGTACAGGTGAATAATCACATGGGCATTTGCTATTTATAGTGCCATTGCATGTGCTGTTTCCTCGTCTGCAAAATGGGGCTAATAACAGGCTACAGTGAGAATTAAAGGACTTAATACCTGTACAACAGGCTTGGCACATAGTAAACACTCAGTAAACATGAGCATCATAACTATAATAACTGTATTACCACCATACAGAGTTAGTTCATCCACATACACTACTGTATTTTCACAAGAGACACTGCGGGTCAGGTGTTTTATAGAACTTCAACTCCAGTATTGGGTCTAGTTTTGGAAAGTAATGAGCAGAAATGCATAAAAATTGTATAAAATGGCATTATAATAGAACAGGGTCATCTCTATGAGACTTGAAGAGGGCAGGTACAGAAAAATGCTGTTTGAGCCCTAAGCTATTAATTGATTAATCCTGTGTGATATTAGAACTCAGACATGCTGTTTAAATTCTGAATACTCTTAAATTTCCCAAATTTAGGAGCATGTCACATGTAATTTTAGCTGGAGAGAGAAATGCCAAGGGGCTCAGAGTCAGATAAGTGTAAGGGAGCCTAGTGTGTTACTCAAAGGAAAAAGTCAGCTGGTGTACAAGGAGCCAGTCTGAGGGTCAGTTCCAGGATTTTCAGGAAGGCACCCAGAGGCTAAAGTCCAGGAACAAATTAAAGCTAAATTTGGGGACCAAGACACGTTGCCGAATCCCTTCCCATCCAACAATGCCTTTATGAAACAGTTCATGAATCTGACCATGAGGTACATCAAAGTCTCCACCCATGTATTAGTCATGGTTCCCCAAAGAATCAAAACCAATAGGATATGTGCATATACAGAGAGATTTATTTTAAGGAACTGGCTCACATGATTATAGAGTTTGACAAGTCCAGAATCTGCAGGATAGGGGGCTGACTGCAGACCTAGGGAAGAGCAGATGTTGCAGAATTCTTCCTTCTTTGTAGGGGAGGCCAATCTTTTTCAACTAAGGTCTTCAACTAATTGGGATAAGGCCCACCCAGTTATGGAAGGTAATCTGCTTTAGTTACAGTCTATGAAGTGTTAATTTCATGTAAACATACCTTCACAGAAATACCTTGAATCATGTTTGATCAAACACCTGAATATCATGGCCTAGCCGAGTTGACACATAAAATTGACCATTATAACCCACCCTCTGATAATTAAGAGGCAGTCTTCTGAAACCTAGCACCCAGGTCTGAGTCTCTAGAAATGATCTCAGGCAAAAAAGCTAAAGAAGCTCCTGTCTCTGATCTTTTGATAGGGCAGAAATATCCTATCAGCAACACAACTTCTTGAACCATGTGTGTTCGGAAGTGCCGGCCCAGGTGCAGCAACTCAGAACACTATAACTAAAAAGGCCAGAAGAGGATGGTCAAATGTCAGCTCAGCAATGGGGCTAGAAAAAAAATTTTTTATTTTATCAGAAACTTATTGGTGAATAGATGTTGCCCTGTACAATTTTAAAACTCCCATAGTTTAAAACTGCCCTCATTTGGTGCTTTTTCCATTTTCAGCCTGGTTAGTTTTGTGTGTTTAAGGAAGACAGGTTGGCATGTGTTCAGTCTGCAAACACCCATCAAATAAGATGTTCAATGCGTGGAAATCATCTTGGAAGAATGAAAGTATTATATATTAACTTCCTGCTTATGGAGCACACAGATGGGCAAAGTACACGGCAACATACCTTTCTTTGCCCTGTACCTAAATGAATAGGTAATTTATTAATAAAAGGCTTATCTAGAAATTGTCAAAACATTTAATTTCTTCAATAGAACAGAGGTCACTCTGTGGAATTCATGATTTGATTCAAAATATAAAATATGAATGTATAAGACACTGCAGACCTTTCATTCTCATTTCTGCAACAAAGGGTTCCCTGTGCCTGAGCAGTTGTCAGTTAAATCTTAAGGAAAACTCACACAGAACTGTGGTCTGGCATCCTTACAGCAAACATCAATGTTTCCCTATGGAGATAAAAATGTTCTAATCTTCAGAGTAAGCACTCTCCAAATGCCCTACTGTACATTCTTGAAATGTTGAAATACACTCCTGTGCCATTCTCCATGAAATAAACAGAACAAGGTATAAGCTAATAAGCAGTTGCCTCTGGCCCTCTGGGTCTGAAGTCCAGAAAACATGATGTTCCAAATCATGATGTTGGGTCAAAGGCCACTGACAGAACCAGTGAGGGAGACTGCCATCCCTGGGCTGCTGACCCCGGTCTGCCTGAAGATGACCATCTTTTACACCCAAATGAAGCTCTCTACCTATGGGTGTGGAGAATGGCAGTGCAGTGACTGTCTGCAGCTAAACCTGTATTTATCTGTACCTAAAGGAAAGAACTTGGACTCCAGAAGGAAGTAACAAGGTTTTCAGTACCCGACAACATCCTCCGACGTTGTCTTGTTTGGAGGTGTTGTTTCTCATCTGTGAGTTGTTTTAATGGCAGTATGTATCGTCTACCCAGAGATACCTCATGCTTATCCTATACAATAGTTAATATCTTGGGGAAAATCTCCTAGAGCAGTAATTCACAAAGTATGTTCCAGGAAGCACTAAGTCATCAGGAACCAGAGTTCCTTGGGGAAAGAGGGAGGAAGGATTCTGAGATTAACTTCAAAAAAAATACAAAGTTCAATGGTTCTCTATTACAGGACTTCTCAGAGTCCTTATTATGTTAACATGAGTTGCCATTTGTGTGTTTTGTGTGTGTATTGTAGGTGTGTGTACTGTGTGCCTGTTGTATGTGTTGTATGTGTGGGTATTGTATGTGTTGTACTACAGAAGTATTGTTTTTCAGGGTATATACATAACATAAACTAAAAAATCCTATTTATTTAACCTTGAATTTCATACATAATTCTTAAGATTTACTTATTTTCTGCATTTTAAAATATCAATAAAGTTTTAGAATATATGAAACAGTTCCTTCTAACATAGCTATTACTTGTGTATCAGAATTTTAGCTAAGTTTGCATAAAAGAAACTTCTATTAAATAAATACTATTTCCTATCAAGTCCATAGTTAACTTGAAAAGTTTTCCCCTTAAAAACTGAATACATTAGGTAGTTTTTAGACAATATTCAAAGAGGAGGTAAGGTATTAATAAAAGAATAGCAATCATACTTCAAATATTAGTGCTATATATAAAATAAATTATAAAATAAGAACATTTAAATATAAATGCAATCAATATATTTATTCACTTTACAAAACTTAAATGTCAACATTGCACAATTCCTAAAACTTCAGCCACTCTTAAGTTAATTTCCAGTTATTAAGTACCTAAATAATTTTAATGTCATATACTGTCTTTTCAGTCAATCTCACTCATCCAACAATGCCTAAGCAAATGTGATAGTATATAAAAGCAAATCACAATAACCTTGCTTAACTATAGAAAGTCACTCAAAGTCTACTTACCTTCTGTCAGCTAACACCAAATCTGGTCTAACAAGGTTTGCCCACTCACTCCTAGTATTTCAAAAGCTATTGGAAATTATACTAACTATAATGCCAAATGTCTTTGCTTTTAGCCAAATTATATCAATTACAGTTACTCGATTAAGACTATCTGAAGGTGATCAGAAGCTTTATGTAGCTGAGTAATTAGAAATAGATGGGGAAATGAATTATTACTTAACAAATTCAATTAATATGATAGAGAAAAATATTCAAAACTTGAGATACATAGAGAAAAGAAAATAATGAAAATTTTTAGCATTATGAGACTAAAAGTGTCCAACCTCTTTTGGAGATAAAAAAACATTTAGTGGGAATTTTCTATGCAACAAGTACTATGCTAAGTGAGTTATAAACATTATCTTATTCAATCCTCAACACCCAGAAACAGGTACTATTTTTATAGTTAAAGTAACAGGTTCAGAGAAATTAAGTAATTTGCCAACACTGTGTAGCTAGTAAGAAGTAGAGCCGAGATTTAAACCCACCCTCTTATACTCTTCCCTAAGGAAACTATATCAGTTTTCTGTTGCTACGTAACAAATTACTATCAATTTAGTAGCTTACAACAACATCCACTTATTGTCTCAGTTTCTGTAGGTTAGAAGATGAAGCATGACTTAACTGAGTCATCTGCTCTAGGTCTCACAAGGCTAGATGTCAGCCCAGTTGCATTTCTTTCTGGAATTTAAGGTCCTTTCTCATCTTCTAATGGTTTTTAAGCAGAATTCAGTTCCTTGAAGTTGGTCCCCATTTTCTTGCTGACCCTCAGCCAGGGACTACTATAAGGATGCCCTCAATTCCTTGCCATGTAGTAGCTTACCTTTTCAAGGCCAGAAGGAGAATATCTCTGCTACATGGAGTATTGTATAACAATAACATTACCATGGGGTGACTATCCCATCACCTTTGCCACATTATGTCTGCTAAAAACTCACAGCTTTCACCAGCACTCAAGGGGAGGGAACAATATAAGACTGTGAGTCACTGGGGTTCATTTAAAACTGTGTCTACTATAGGTACTAGTGTCCTGTTCCTAGCTGTTCTATTTATTTAAGTGATGAAGTTTTTTTTCTGCACATAGGGATAAATACTACACAGGAACATGAAAGCATTTAGGTTGGCCATAACTCATACAACTGGCAAGAACAGAAATCAAATGATAGGTTCAAAAAGACAATAAAGGTCTCCAAATTCTGTTAAGTCTGAGGACTTTTGTGCCTACAGTAAATCTATGGTTTCATTATTAAACAGTTTGAGATCAATGTTAGATAAATTCCTAGTAAATGAAGAATATTATTTGGCACACAACATAAATGACTAATTTTGCAGAGGCCAGTTTCTTTATTTACAATAAGTAAGGGTCATTTAAACATTCAGTTTTTCAAACAGGTAATAAATTAACACTGAGCTACCATTTAATAATTGTTAAACTGAACCCCCAATAAGAGGTTTTCATGACAATCTCCAGAACTGGTAAGGTTGTGGTGGCCCAGCTACTTACAGGTACAACCACTGATGAGAATGTCAAGGGATACATCCCTTCTGTAAAGCATTATTGTTCTGATTTTGCTAGTCAAGTTCTTCAGGGTTACAAAGAAATATGTGCAGAAATTATTAATAAACATAAAAATTTATTACAGAAAACCATGAAAAGATTCCACAAAAGGGGGCACTATCCATCAGCAGCAAAGATATTCAGTCAACAACTGCAATGAGCAGTCAGCCTCTCAAGCAATCAGTGCCATTTACTCACTATTGTTATAGACCAAACAGCCCTAAGCTGAGAAATTGTCTTTCTCTTTGATCATCTCACATTTATATGTTTTTAAACAAAAGATTGATTGGGTCATTTAGCAATGCATGGTATGGAAGGATTTAATGCATACAATCTTTGTCAAACCCCCAGGGGTGATTGGTTCCCTTACACCACGCCCAGGTAGCATGGACCACAACTTCTAAATCTGACCCAGGTCCAGTAGGTGGTAGCCAGTTAATAGGAAGCTCTACTCCCTAAGAGAGCACAAACTAGTTAATGATCCCAACAGTGGCAAAAAGTTGGGAGGCCATTTTTTTTAAAAGATGGATGTATGTGTGAATAGTCTTTGAAAACGTTTGAATATGAAAAAGGAAGCATTTTTTTTTCTGTTTTGTTTTTATTTTGTTTTTGCCTTTTGACCAAATTAGAAGTCAGATTGCAATGAATGGAAATGTACTTGGGAAAAGAGAAGGTGTACAGAGCAAGTATGAACAATACTTTCAAGTGATTTGGTTATAAGGGAAATATTGAGATAAGGTGACCCATGGAGAGCAAGAGAACATACTTTATGATGAAAGAGATTTAACTATATTTAGATACTTCTGAGAAGGACCTGACAGAGGAGATGTTCAAAGATACCAGAAAGAGGAGGCATAACTGAAGGTATGAGTTCCTTGAGAAGGCAGCCAGAGGATGTGGTCCCAGGTAAAAGAAGCTCGCAATGGCCAGGAAGAGAAACACTTCTCACTTTGCAATAGAATGAGAGAAGGAAGTACAAATGTAGACAGAGGTGAGTTTGCAGATGTGAAGTTAGAAAGTTGACGAAGTGTCTGTTCAGTGGTTTCTCTTTTCCCTGGAAAAGTAGGAGGTAAAATTTACTTAGATGCTGGGAGTGAAAACAGGACAAAATGTAAAGAGGGAAAAATTTTAATTGGGCACTGTGGAGAATAGGAGAGAGATGATCACCGGGCATGAAGAAAAATTAGCAGGCGTGTTGAGTGTCCAGTTGAGATTGGAGTCCATAAATATATGAATAATGGCATTAACAGGATCATTGCAGATAAAATTAGTCATATTAAATTGTGGCCATACTGGAGTACAGTGGGCCCTTAATCCAATATGACTAGCATCTTTATATGAAGAAGAGAAAAGATAGCCATGTGAAAATGGAATCAGAGGTTGGAATGGTACATCTACAAACCAGGAAATTCCAAGGATTGTCAGTCATAACCAAAAGCTGGGAGAGTGGCATGGAACAGATTCTCCCTCAGAAAAGAAATCAACTCTGCCAATACCCTGATTCCAGACTTCTACCCTCCAGAACTGAGAGAAAATAAATTTATGTTGTTTCAAGCCACTCAGTTTGTGGTCCTTTGTTACAGCAGCCCTAGGAAACTAATACATATGCTACAAAGGAAAAACAAAACAATATGGAACAAAATAAAGATAAGTAATAGTACAGAGAGGGAGTATTTGGTATAGCAGTTGCTTTTCAGAAAGATCACTTAGAGAGAATTCCGCAGATAGGTGGTATTTGAACAGAAACTTGAACAAGAGGGAACAAGATAGGAAGCTATTTGGTGGGAGAATATATCAGGTTAGGACATAGTCAAGCAAAGCTCCAAGGGGAGAGCAAGCTGGATGCCTTTGTGGCTGGAGCAAGGTGGACAAGGGCCAGGAGGTGGGGATGAAGGCACTAACAGGACATGGGGGCTTTACTAGCAGTGAGATTAGAATCCCCCGGAGTGTTTTAAGCAGAGCCATGACATTATCTGGTCACTCTGTTGAGTATAAACTGTCATGGGGGCCAGGATAGAATCAGGATGAAGACCCACTAGGTGGCTACTGAAATCATCCAAACGAGATGAAGATGGCTGAAGTGGAGGCAAGATGAAAGTTGAGTACTGTTAGATTCTTAAAATACTTGAAAGGCAGAACTAATAAATTTTACTGAAGGACAGGATGTGAAAATAGAGAAAACAGAAAAAATTTCAGACTGGTTCTGAAGCCTGAGCACATCAAGAATGGAGTTGCCATTTGCCAAGATGGGGAACCTGGGTGCAGGTTCATGAGGAGTTTAGCTTTCAACATATTAAGTTTAATAAGCCCATTAGTCATCTAAGTGGTAGTGGCAAACAGACAGTTGTGCTTGTGTCTAGCATTGAAGATAGAATCTGAAAGCTAACAGAGGATGGACAGTATTTTATTGGCTCACCTGACAAGTGAATGCAGTTGGAGAATGGAAGAGGCCTGAGGCTTTAGGACTAAGTTCAAGGGCACCTTCCATTGTTAGAAATTGGAGAAATGAAGAGGTGACACGAAAGAGATGTAGATTTCATGGAGGAGAACCAAGAGATGTCCCAGCAGCCCAGTGAAGAAGAATTTCAAGAATGGTGAAATATTATGCAGTGATTAAAAATAATGTATTTTAATCTTAATGTTACAGAACTAGGATGATGTGACATTAAGTGAAAATACCATATACAAAATTTATATAGCAAAATATTAATTTTGTTCAAAGAAAAATATTTTGGCATAGAAAAATAGCCTGAAAGAAAGTATAGCAATATAAACAGTTATTTCTGATTTTTTAATTGAGGATGGCATTTGTTTTCTGCCTTCGTAGCAATTTTTAAGTTTTCTACGATGAACTTATTTTTAATAAATGCATACAATTTTTAAAAATCATAAAAACAAAGACTTTTGGATTTAGTCTTTTAAAAATGGAATTATGTAACACCTACAAAAACTTTAAAGCAAGACAGTAGAAACTGTTGACATGATCTATCAGGTGGCTAAGTTTGTTTGGTTGATCTCATTTTGTTCTCTTCTCCAAAAAGAAAGCAGGAAAATAGGAAACTATTTAATTTTTTTCTTCTGCATTATCCTCATCTCTCCCAAGAAAGGAGCAATGTAATTAAAATAATAGCTGATTACTTCCTTTTTTCATTTAAAGTCCTTTCTATAGATATATAGGTACTGGGTTTTAACTTTCAAATGTTAGGGTTTCAAGGAAATAAGACAGAAAGAGAAAGATAAACATTGCATGATCTCACAAATATATGAAATCTCAAAATAAAAATAAAACATAAATACAGAGAAGCCAAAGGTGGGGAGTGGGCAAAATAGGTGAAGATGGTCAAAAGGTACAAACTTCTAGTTTTGAGGTAAATAATTCCTAAGGACATAATGTATGGCATGATGACTACATAGTTAACAGCACCGTATTATATATTTGAAAGTTGCTAAGGGAGTAGATCTTAAAAGTTCTCATCATAAGAAAAAATATTCTGTAACTGTGTGTCGTGATGGATGTTAACAGTGTGGTCATCATTTCCCAATATATCCATATATCAAATCATGTTGTGCAGCTTAAATTTATACAGTGTTATATATTGATTATGTCTCAGTAAAAGTGAAAAATAAAATAAAATTTAAAAACAAAAATTAAAAGCTAAAAACGAATGTTAGGGTTTTAATGTAACCTTGAACAGGTCACTTGATAGGTCTGCGTCCTGGTTTTCTTGTCTGTTAAGTGAGACTGATGGACCCTCCCCACCCACAGTGTGATTATAAGACTATTAGACTAATTAAATTAGGCAGAATGCAGCTGTGAGACTGAAGAGAGATGGCAGGGGGACTCTTCACCAGCCTCCTCTATGATTTGGCTTCACTACCAGCAGCCATCACCAGCAGCAACAGATGGCTTAAACCAGTCGGCTTACTTTTAATGACCATAGGAGGCCACACTACCTCCACAGATGGTCCCTGAGGGCACAGCTCCTGCTTGGCAAGGAAAGGAGCTGGTGACAGGAGCCATTTTACCCTGTTATTAGCCTGGTGGAGCCAGCAGTCAAGCTGAGCTCTGCCCACCTTAGGGCCCTGCCTGGGCATGTGCTGGAAGCCTCTTTGAACAGCTTCAAATAACATTTTATGTCTCAAAATACCACAAGCAATTGAGGGCAGTCGGGACTTATCAGTCTGCACATTTCTTCAAATAGTCTAACACTGATTCTTTTAACAAAACAACAGGGTAGGGGAGAGAAGAGGTTCAATGACAGAAGTGACAGATGCAATTATAAAAGTTCCAAACATACCCTTTTCTTCTGAAGTTAATTCCTCGGTAAAACATGCATACAACTCAAGAACGAACACAACACACAGAGCCGGTCTCCAGAAATGAGTAAGGTTTGACTTATGTCCCATAGACTAGAAGCTGGCTGGTTTTCATCTAAGAGAAAGATAATGAGCAGAAGAGACAACCCTTTTCTTTCTCTTAAATAGTTGGCACCCAAAGGAGGAATTCTCAGCACTAGGGGAAAGAGATGGGATTTAGAATCTGTAATCAGCTACTTGCAGACCTGGATGAGTTAGTCAACTGTTCAGAGACCCAACTCACTTCTTGTTGCTGTTAAAGCTAATGCTAATGATATCCACTCCCAGAGTGGCTGTGAGAATGAAAGCCTGTGAGCACAGCTGGCTTTTCTGGCTAACATTTACTGTGTGCCTACGTTATGTCAGCAGAGCCACTGGCTATGTGTGTCCCAAGATCCTGCTTTACCTCTCACAGAGGTTGTTCAATAAACATCAGGCTCTCTCCTTCCCATCAGTGCCCACCCCCCACTCAGCAGCTCAGGGCCTCTG
The DNA here is from genome assembly GCA_030015415.1 of Cynopterus sphinx. Lineage (NCBI taxonomy): Eukaryota > Metazoa > Chordata > Mammalia > Chiroptera > Pteropodidae > Cynopterus > Cynopterus sphinx. The sequence goes on along the minus strand of CM057384.1, from coordinate 108,423,560 downwards.
ACTTCAATGTTTTATCTTCAATTATGTAAAAGTAATGACAACCTACTGCTGCTTCCCTCATAGCATTTTTCCTCATTAGTCCTGCTCCTCCACTCTGTCTGCTCTTGCCATCCCCTTATCTAATTGCATTTTCCCAGCACTTGGGGACTCTGAATCAATCCGTAATTCCGTCTTCCTGGAATCTTTCCCCAAGAGCTCTGATCACATGTGAAACAAGTTCAGCCATCATGCAAGTTAGTTCCGTGGCCAAGTTCTTAATACAAAGTTTAAGCCAAGGGTGGGACTGGGAAAATGAAGTCAGTGTGGCAGCCTGTGGAGAAGAGGAGGATAGGAAGGACGTGTGATCCAGAAGGAAAACACTATATCGTGAGTCAGGAGGCCTCAGCTCCAGCCCTAGATCTGCCCTTGAGTTCTGTGGCTGCAGGTAACACACTTAACATCTATGAGCTTCAGTATTCTCATATACTAGGTCAGGAGGTTGGGAGCAAATCAGACTTGGCAAATGGGTCGTACTAGTGCCATCATTCACTCACTCCTCCCACACCCCTGGCAAACATTCCTGATCAATCAATACATTCTTTCCTTTGGAACCCAGATTACAGACCCAGCACACCATCAAACAACTGGAGTTGGCACAGGAGAACAAAATCCCTTTGCTATCCCTGGGCTACGACCTAAAATATCCCTTATTACTTGAACATGCTCTCTTTCTATGACATGGATTGGCTCAAAGTACAGGTCTGTTGATTGATGAGCATCACCAGGAAGTGGGACACCATGACTTCCTAGAACTCACCAGCCATTTACACCTATCATCTAATGCCCTTTCACACTGCAGCTTTGGGCAGATTATGGACTGGTCCTGCCAGCATGTCACTGAGGAAAACAAATCCTAACTATAACCCACAGCTGAATGGAGTTTTGCCCTAGGACACGCTCATGGAGTGGGGGATGGCCCTTTAAGACCCAGAACTGACTTTTTGTTAGAATTTCCAAGGAATATATCCCATGAGCCTCATTTCACAATGGATAATCAGACTAATTCCACCGATTCTACTGTGCCAAGTTTTTCCTTGTTTGCTATTTTCATTGTCTGCCTTGGCCTCCTGCCCTGCCTGTGAATCCCTGGCCCTCTCCACTGTAGATTCCACAGTCTAAGACCTTGACTCAACTCCATATCTGGCTCCAGCCATCTTGGGCTGACTTGATGCTCCTCTCCACTGCCAGCCAGGGCCTGGCAGACCCAGAACTACCCTCAGTTGCTTCATCTGCCCTAGGCCATCTATCTCAAATGCAGATCTAAACTTAATCTCCTCAGATGCATCTGGCTTCTCACTACTTTCCCTACCACCATGTAAGTGGCACCCAGCATTGGGAACCCACAGACATAGTAACCACTCTCCTGTCCCTGCTACTGTGTTATATCTGTGTTTTATCTGCTACTCAACAGCCTTCAATAGCTTCAGTAGCTCCCCTTTCTTCTTTGCTTTTTTCTACCTGGTTTCTAAGTCCCTTTGTGACTCAGCGCATCCTATGCACCTTCCAGCACACTCCTCCATTCAAGCCACTCTGATTTTCTCACTGTCCTGTTAGCCCCTGAGACAGAGTTCACCTCTGGGCCTCCAGACATTATGTTGCCCTTGCCAGGAACTTCCAATCCTCTTTCTTTGGCCCCAAATCTACCAGTTCTTCACAATCCAGCTTACACCATACCTCCTCTATGAAGCTTCCCTTGACTCTGCCAGGCCTCAATTTTTACCTACCTTTAACTTTTACACCAGGCAATCTAGTACTTAATTATACGTTACTTCACAGGACTCACAAATGTTTAGTGTTAGCCTTAAAGTTCTTAAGCTGAGTGAAAGTTCTCTGAGAGCAAGAACCTACCACATGACCTGAGTGTCTCACCGGTGACATCACAACAAATCAACAAACACAACAAACATTACTGAGCATGTGTTCTCTGGCAGAAGTCCTTAGTAAACACTTGCTAATTCATTTTTCTAATGACTGAGCAAGTCTACTCCGATGCATCAAATTCTTGACCATCTATGTCCAGTTTGGACCATAACAGATCCTTCCCTTCCTGAATTAATGAAAAAGTTAGAATATGCCAGAGCCCAATGAAGCATTTGCCTATAAGACTTCAGCAGTGGTTTTCAAACTTTTAAGTACAAAGAGTCACCCGCAGTATTTTCTAGACGAGCAGATTTCTCAGCTCTTCTAGATATTCAGATAGTTTCTAAATCAGGGGGTCTGAGATGAGACCTGAATTGTACCTGTTAGTAAGTGGTCCAGGTAGTTTTGAAATAGACAGCTCATAACCCCTGAGGAAAACTGGGCTGTGGGAACTTCATTTTCCAGAAACGATCTGTAGTGTGTGGGTGAAGACAAAGAGCCACCACCCCTGTCCAGGTGGCCTATGGCTGAGAATTTCCTCAGCCTCTACCTTGGTTACAGTCCAACTCTGGTTACCAAATCTCTGAGACCTTCAGCCAAAAGAACATTTGGCCTTGAAGGATCATTTTTATCTGTAATGATCTCTCTCCCAAAGGCTTCCATTTGGCCTGCCCTCATTGAAAGAAGCAAATCAACACACCAGTGCTCTCACTTAACCAGCTGCAGTCTTGGTTGTTTTAACTCCTGCTATGAGTCAGAATGGAATTAGGCTTGTCACGTCTTGTTTCAGCTTTTCTCCAGCTTTTCTTGTTCAACCTTTCAAGTAGGTATACATCTGATTATTTTAAAGGCTCCACGTCTGGAACGCTACCTGTGTAGCATTACACAGACTCTGGCTTCTCATAGCCAACGTCTCAGTAAGCTATCAAATCTACAGCCCCACATGTCAAAAGTAAGAAAAGAGAAAAGCTTTCTCAACATTCAGGGCAGAGAGAGGTAGAGCATCTCAGTTCCCCTGGTGCTGCTGGCACCCCGCCGAGTAACTCCTCTATGTGTCTTAGCATGTTATATACAGAGGCCTGGGGCCAAAAGGTTTTCACAAGAACTTTTGCAGCATTATTAATACCCCATCCTGTTTGCACACAGGAACTTTGTAGGGTAAACAACTACTAATAAGAAAGAAGTAAAGTTGTTTTTTTAATACCCTTTCTCCAAAGCAGATGCCAAACCGTCAGGCTCCAAAGAGAAAAAAACCTTGTAGAAACAATTCTCTAAGCATAATTTAGAATTCCTACTTCTGAGAGGGTTTGAACCAAATGGGAGAAATATTCTCTGGCAGAGTTCCTTTATCTGAGGCAACGCATACTTCCTTGAACTTCTTGGACACCAGAGACAGCTCATCATTAGTGGAGTCTAAGATGCTCTAAAGAATAAAATTCACCATGTTTTCTTTCCTCCTCCAAAGCTGATTCCACCTGAGGTTTACAATAAGCATCTGCGATGTATTTACTGAAAAAATGGTTCTTGCTTTCTTGCAGATGTGCAGGGTTTCTAAGCTGTGGGCAGGGTCATAGGGTGAGAAAAGCATCTGGGAAGGCTGAGAGTAAGGACACCCCATTTGATGGAAGGGAGCAAACATGTGCCTACCCATTTTTGCACCTAGTCTTTTTCATTTGCCTTCACACTGGACTCTTGCAGGCCCTAAGCAAGGACATTGCATCAAACCAACTGGCTTGTGTTAAATTCTCTTTCATCTCACCGCGTGCCTTAGGAGAGTCATCTTTCTGACAACTGAATTCATTAAACTTCATTAAGTCTCTTTTAAATCATAATTCTCCCTTAGAAACAATAGCCAGAGGCGTTGAGCACCCAAACTGCATTAACTTTTATCACCATTCAATAGAGGGTCAGAGATTGAATCAATAAACCAAGTAGAAGAGCATCCAAGTGAGAAAGGTCAGCCAGATAAGTATCAATGGACTCAGTACCACCCTGAACCCTGGGACACAGAAGTGAGGAATGGGGTGGGCAGCAGGGCCAGTAGTGAAGAGCATGGGGTCCAGAGTGAAGAGACCTGGATGCAAATCCTATCTCTACCACTTCTAACCATCTCACCCTGGGCAGTTTACCTAACTTCTCTGTGTTTTAGCTTCCTCGTCTGTGAAGTTGGAATAATAATAGGAATGACTTCAGGGGGTTGCTGAGAGAATTTAATAAAAATACCTATGTAAAAATACTCAACAGACACATAGTAAGTGTTTAATAGATGTTGATTGTTGACTCTACAGAAAATGAATATAAGATTCAGTCCTCATGATGGGTAGCTTCTGAAGATGTTAAAAGGGACAATGTTTCAGAGGCTGGCAGCCTTCTGACATGGTAAAACAGGCAGCAGTGTGATTGGGCTGGGAGGCGGTGGCAAACTCTGTATTCATCATCACCCCAGCCCCAGTAGTGCTCAGTGCTCAGCTTGTCTAGGTAAATTTCCTGTGGAGACATATCTTGGTCTCCACCTTGGGTAAACTGAGGAGAAAGCCTTTCTCTATTTTTATTCGGTTTTCATTTCAGGAAAGAAAAAGACCTCCAATGAGCTAATCTGCTGGGGGAACAATAATAGTTCATGTTAACTAAGTATTTATTCTCCTAAGTATATTTTATATTTATTATCTTACTTTTTTCTCACAACAACCCAATGAAGTGGGTCCTATTATCATCCCATTTTACAGAGGAAACTGAGGCACAGAATGGTAACTTGCCCAAGGTCAGCAGTTAGCCAGGACTTGAATCCAGAGTTTCTGACTCCAGCACCCATACTACAGAGCTATGTCTCACCTTAACCAACCTTCTCTCCTTCTAACTCACTTAAGTATTTCATTTCTTTTTATGAACACTGGCTAAGAAGGCCAAATAGATAAAAATTTTAGTGAGCATTAATTTATCAACGTTTTATATAGCATCTAACCATGACCAATGTTATAAATCCCTCTAGTAGGACTAGGAATGGAGAGGGGAGAGGAAGACATCCAGTCTTCTTAATGGGAAAAGGAGTGAGGGTAAAAAGCCACATCAAATAAAAAATAATGGAAGTATAAGGAAGGGAGAGAGGGAGGGGACATCTGGGTGAGTACAAAGGGGTGATGGGATAATATGACTCCATAACGAAAGTCAGTGTGTCTTCTAATTCATAGTAAACTGAGGAAATTGAAGCTCAGAAATCTCAGTTATTCCTGTATTGCTCAGCAAGTCAGGTGAGAGAGATGAGTCTTGTACCTAACTCTGAAGCGCATACTCTCCACACTGCACAATATGTCTCCTTAAGCCTGAATGGTAGTTGAAGGCCATGTCCTTGAAAACCTAATGTGCTAAGGAGCTTGAGCTTTATTATCTAATGAATAGAAATACCCACCATGCCACTTCTCCCACCCCGCTCCAAATTTAAAAGCATCATCTAGGAATTTCCTGGCAGGAGGCAGATCCCACTCATTTCCCTCTGTGCATACATATATTCCCCCTAAGGGTATCCAGTGAACCAATAAACCATTACTTTCATTCTTTTATCCAAACTCAGCCGTTGGATTACCTGCACCTGCAGCCTCTTCTATGTCACATATGACAAAAGGATCAAAGCCTAGAACATGACTTCAGAATATAATTTAAGATAATTAAGTTTTTTTAACTAAATTACATTTTAACATTTCATAACAGAGCTGTCAAGATTCTATCTATCAAAACTCTATCGAGCAAACAAAAGAGGGTAATTATATTTTCAGAAACATGAAATTATCACTCTAGTTTCTTATAAAAAGTCTTCTGTCTTCCTTCACATTCTCATTTTCAAATGTTCTTCCTTTTCCCCACCCACCCTTGGAGGCTGAGACTACACACTCTTAAACAAGTGAAAAATATACTAACCAAAGGAGACTGCAACTCAGAGCATGAAAGTTTTCCTGGATGCAGCAATTCTAAGGAGAACTGCATCTGAAGGAAATCTCCCTTAGCTGTAGGGGCATCCTGCCTCATTAAATAGTCTCTAAGAAGGGAGGGATGGGAGAAGGCAAGATAACAAACTCTTCATATCAAAGTGAACAATGAAATATCAAAAGCTTCCTACTAGAAGCTGAATTTGCTTTCACCTTGTTCCATTAAGATAGGAAATCTGTTATACAGTCTTTTTTGAGAAATTGAGAGAAGAACACTAACTATACTGGGTATTGTTAGATGTCTCCCCCTCATCCATTTCACCCCTCTCTGACCACTATGAATTAACCATGTTGTCTGCATAAAAATGACCCTTCCCACAGCCCCAGTTGTGGGTCTCCAGTAGCCTAAGGGCACTCAATGTGATTTTAGTCTCTTCATGACTGGGATTGATTCACAAACAGGCAAGGAACACAGTCCTCTGCCAATCAGTGTGTGGCATCCCCCAGCCCCAGTGACTAGTCAGGATAGGGGCTCATGACGTTAGCTGTGATTCAGAATGAAGCCCACAGATTTTATTACATGGTGGAGAGGAGGGAAACACCCTTTTTAAAGACTGTGGTAAAAAGCATTGGACCCGGAGCTGCTGCAGTTATTTGGCTACCAGTGAGGGAAGCCAACACACTAAGGAGGGTAAAGCATTGCCCAGAAATGAAGCAGGAATCCTAATGACATGGCATGTGAAAACTGACACACAGCAGTTTGTGTGAGTTTTCTTTTGTTTGCAACCAAGAGCATCCTAACTGATCTGCTAACTCTAACAGTTCAGTGCTCTAAGAATCAGCCCTTTGAAAATCCAATAAAGACCATGACCCTTGTTTCTAAAACACACACACACACACCACAGAGAGAGAGAGAGAGAGAGAGAGAGAGAGAGAGAGAGAGAGAGAGAGAGAGAGAGAGAATAGACTCACAGACTCCAGATTTGAGTCCCTAGCAGACTGGCTAGGAGCTCAGGCTTTGGAGCAGAACAGACCTGGGTTCAAATTCTACATTGGCTACTTGCCTTGCCAACTGTATTATTTTTGGGTTGCCTTACATAACTCTTCTGAGTTTCATTTTATTCTTCTGTAAAGTGATAACAACACCTACTTCCTAGGGATGTAAAAATTAAGTAAAATTACGATTATCTAGAGAATATCTAGAGAATATCTACACAGTCACAACCCAAACACTATGGCATTAAGTAATTAAGAACAGTCCCTAAAGGGGCTCCAGAGAGAAAGCTGTTTAGATGAATGTCTATGTTAAATGTTAGGACAGGTAAAAACTGAAGCTATGAGTGCTCCCAAAATATGAAACAGTTGATCAGGGATTGGTTCTAAATTTTGGGAAAAGCTGACATTTGATGCATGATTTCAGGCAATACACAGCTTTCTTATCTTGGAAAAGTGCTTAGTTCTCAAGATTATTGGGGGTCAAATGTGAGAAAAAGGATTTGATTTCCTTGGGCAGAATGAGAAAGGTTTTGTTAATTGTGAAGTTTTTACAAAACAAAATAAAAGAGGAATAAGAGAGACCTATGGTTACACATCTCCTACAGACTTTTTGGAACCCTAAGAGGGTAAAAAGTAGCAATTTACCACCCCAGCTCAGCAGAAGTGACTCACTGGGCTGTTCTTTACAGGCTAAAATCTCGAAGTTTCTCTTTGAAAAGGGAGATCTTGGACTCTTCAGTGTCGCCCTGTCCAATACCCCTCCCTGTGTTCCATTCACACACTGCCCACCTCCAACACCTGCAGCCCTACTCAACCCAGAGGGTTTCCCCAATGCTCACATGCCAATGAAATTATAAGACTCTGAATATGTCGCCTTGAGTTATGACTTGGAAATTCAAGCAAGAATGGAAAATACAGGACAGAGCCAAAAGGAGCGCAGTCCAGGGACATTTTAAAGCTGACACGGTCCATCTGCTTGGTCTTTTATTGTGGTCCTCTATTTCTAAATTCAATATCTTATTTTTCTTTGTGCATCAAAACTTTCTTTCTCTACTCTATTTTTCAAAGTAGGACTGTCACAAATAAGTACTTTTTCAAGAACTAATACAATCCCATGACTGAGTTTCCTGCATTTATCTCAGTATGTAGACCTCTGAGCAAATCCAATGAAATGTACAGTGAACTGACCCCACCACAAAGTGGGCAGAAAGACTGGACTGGGAGGAATGATGTTTCATCCTGACCTACTATCCCCATTAAATCAATTCCTTCCTATGAATCTTCTCCCTCAAGAGCATGGGGTGGATGGGGGAAATAGGGGTCACAAATTAACAGGAAAAGGTTAAGTGCTGTTCTGACTTAACACGTCACAGCCAGTGATGACTCAGTGACAAAGCTCTGCTCCCTCCTAGAAACAACTGAGACTAAGATGGTAAACAGAAAGAAATGCTGACAGAGACCCACAAAGTCCACTGCAATTTGGTAAAGCACCAAGCAAGCAGTATATCTTATGGAAAAGGAGAGTAGATGTGACCACTTGGCACTGAAAACAGCCAAGCCACAGCACTGCTAATGACAGTCACCACTCTGGAAAAACACTCCGAGGGCAGTTGCAGAGGCAGAAGCTGGCTCACTTAGGAAAATGTAAGTCATAGCTGAGGAGAGAGGAGTCTGGCTGCTCTCAGGAAGTAGCTGTATTATCTGCTGCATGTCCATAACCAAGACCTTGACCAGAAAGCAGAGATTCCAGGAATTATGGGCAAGTACTTGAAGAGACAGGGTTCAAAGGCTATGAAGATTTTAGACACAATTCTTGGAGATTTTTGTAAATTAATGAGTATCTAACGTGTACCTTTTCATGTAGGATAATAGTCCTGCAAGCCTAGTTATTCCCACTTTTTAAAAGAAACTGAAATCAAGAGACCCCTACACTACAGCTCAAAGCAACTAGTTTTTCCTCCAGGTAGCAAATACACGATCCACAAATAATTATTGGTATGCTAAGCACTAAGAGCTATTCTACTGCCAAGGCCTCAAGTTGAGTCTTCTTCCTGACCTAAATCTCCTTTACTTCTCACCCTACAGCTCTCTCATTCCTGCTGAATCTGTCTTCACCTCCTTTGGGCCTCCGTTCTCTATATCCTTCTCTTGTGTCCTCATTCATCAGTGTCCTTCTGGCTTCATTTGCTCCTACCCAGCCTGGGCTCCATAAAAAGTTGTTTAGAACCTTAGATTTGTGCACTTCCAAGCCAATTTCTGGGGCTGGACTGCCAATCATCAGATCTGGAATACCCTTACCTTTTCTTCCCCCTATTCTATAGTTGTCAAGTAATACTGGACAAATTATCAAAGTATCCCACATGTCCATTTTCTATAAACCTTGACTGGGTCCTCACTTCTTATTGACAATCCTTTTTGCTTACTTTTCCTGTTGTCATACACAGTTTCTAACAGTGTCAGTCTCCTCAGATACATGTCTCTGTAACTGCCTTACCTATAAAGACAAGCTTGTTTTTCATCATTCTGAAATGAGTTAGTCATTGCTTGGTATTCCCTTAGGTTCTTTACTCAAAATATCTCTGCATTTTATTCATAACAGTTTTACCTTTCCTCCTGTTTCAAATAAAGAGGGATTCCTCTTCCTATATATAAGGTTATACCTGGGTTCCTCATGTTCTAGCTGCCTACCTTCTCCAGGATCTTGCCCTATCAACTTTGTCCTCTGACATCTGGAACTTGTTGCCACGAACTCTGTTTTCTCTATTATAACCAAACCTACATATCCTATTGCAAGAAATAAATAACTTTCTCAAAACCAGGCTTTAGCTATTCTTTATAGGGACACTTAAACCACCAGGGCACACAGAGGTCTCACAAGGAAAGAAAATCTGCTGATAATAAGCTTCAAATAAAGTGTTACAATCTACCAAAGAAATGAATAAACTACCAAGAGAGAATGCCAGCAGATACAACACATAGTAGAATTACCGTTCCAAACATATGAGATTACAAAATTAGTATATTTTAAATGATTAAGATATTTTTTAAAGAATAGAAATCATAAATAAAAAGTATGAAAAAGATCAGACTTTTAAATAGAATTTTTAGGAATTAAAGTATAGTGTCTCAAATAAAAAGCTTGAGAGATGCAGCAAATTAAACAGTTAAATATTAGAATAATGGGAGCTAGATTCAAGAAATCAGGCAGAATATAGTACAGAAATATAAAAGAGTAGAAAATGTGAAATTAGTTAAGAGAGATGACGGCTATAGTGTGAAGGTCCAAAATACATCTCCAAAAGAGAAAACAGAGAGAATGAAGTTGAAGCATTATTTGAAAAGATAATGGTTAAAATATTTTTGCAGAACTGAATGTGTAATACCTCAGAATAAAAAACTACCCAAATGCTGAAAAGGATTAAAAAGATAAATCTATCAGATACATTATGGTAAAACTGCAGAACATCAAGAACAATAAAAACTCTTTCAAGCAACATGGAAAAGAGATAAATACAACAAGGTAATGACATTTGGACTGGCAACCAACTTCTCAGTAGCACTATCATCACCGTTAACTTTCCACAAGAAAATGAAACAGTATTTGCATACTATTGTGATAAAATAACTGTCAAACTAGAATTCTATTACTGACTAGACTAAAATTCAAGGGAGAGCAGAATAAAGACATGTATGGACAAAGACAAGGAGAATTTACTATTCACTCACAGACTCTTGCTGAAATATCTACTGAAAATATACCTCATTAAGAAGGAAATTTAGTCCAAATGAAAGGAATAAGATGCAAGATGCAATGATGAACACAAATATCAGATATATACAGTAATAAACCTAATTAAGTTTGACTGTAAATAAACCTAAACAATAATATGAATAACCAATGAGGAAGTCTAAAACAAAACAAGAAGAGTAGGCACCAACAACAGGGAAATGGGAGAGGAGCTAAGTTAAAATGTGGAAATTTTCCATTATGCTAAGGGAAATAAGCCAGCCACAAAAAGATGAATACTGTATAATTCCACTTTTATGAGGTTTTTAATTGTTTGGGAAACATTCACTTTAAACTTAGTCAAGTATTGATGATAAAATTTTAGATTGCCAATAATAGAAATAAAAAATATAACTTCTAAGCTAGACAAAGAACAGAAAAAATTTTTTAAAAAATCAAAAATAAGGACAAAAAGGACAAAAAAGAACAGCAAAGATAAAACAAAAACAGAAAATTAGATGGAAGAAATAAGTCCAAATATATCAGTAATAAATGTAAAAGCAAAACATTAGAACTACTGGTTATAATACAGTCTCAGATTGGAACTTTCAAAATTCCAACCATATGGTTTTTATAATGGACAGGTAAAAAATGATATACCAGGCAAAAGGTAACTACAAGAAAGCTAGTAGAGCTTTATTAATATCAGCCAAAATAGAATTTAAAGTAAATAGAATTATTCATATTAATCATACTAAATGAAAAGAAAACTTTTTTCAGGAAGATAGAATGAGCCTGATTCTGTTATTATGAAAAATATGGCCTCAAAATATGTAATGCAAAAAGCTATAAAATTATAAGAAAAAAAAACAGACAAAACTTAGAGGGAGATTTCAGTATACCTTCTTAAAAGTGATAAATCACCTAAATCAAAAATTGGTAAGACACAAAAGATTCAAATAATTATGACTATCAACACTAACCTAAAAAATGTGTAGAATCCTGAACCCTCAAAATGCAGCAGAAAATATAATTTTGAAAAAGTAAAATAATTACATATGACAAGAAGACATATTTCCAGAGAATTTGTGAGTTAACCAAGAAATCATAGTAGAAATCATAAGCACAGCATGTCAAACTGAAGATGTAGATAAAGCAGTATTAAAATAAATTATAGCCTTGAATATATATCTATATATACTAAAAACAAGAGGAGCTAAGCATTCATTTCAAGAAATTAGAAAAAAGAAAGCTAAAATTCCAAGAAAGTAGATGAATGGATATAATAAAGATAAGAGGAAGAAACATAGAAAGGAATAATAAAACCAAGATTTTTTTGAAACAACAAATCAAATAGATGATTGTATGGTAAGACTGACTAAGAAAAAGAGATGGCACCAATTAAATGACAATAGGAGTAGAAAAGAAATATTCATTTCAAGTGAAACAGAGTCAGAAGAAATGATGTAAGTGGATGCTATAAATACAAATTTTGAGGACAAAATTTATAATTTTTACACAAATTTCTCAATATTGACTCAAAAAGAAATAAAAAGTTTGAATATATCTGTATTTTTAATAGCAAAAAAATTAACCATAAAAATTCTCATGGCCAGATAATTTTTATTAATGAGTATTATAAAAGCTTTAGTGAACATAAAATCCTAATCTTATTCAGGCTATATTGGAAAATAAAACAAAAGAGAAATTTTTCAGTCTCCCTTTAGGTATTATTACAACTTTGATACCAAAATCGTACAAAGGAAGTTTAATCCACCACACGATCCAGCAATTTCTCTATTGGGTATTTATCCCAAAGACTTGAAAATACATATCTGAAAAGATATTTGCACACCAATGTTCATAGGAGCAGTATTCACAGTGGCCAGGACATGGAAGCAAACAAAGTGCCCTACAATAGATGATTCGATAAAGAAGCTGTGGTACATATATACAATGGAATATTACTTAGCCATAAAAGGAGATGAAATACTGCCATTTGCAACATCCTGGATAGACCTTGAGATATTCATGCTAAACAAAAAAAGCCAGACAGAAAAAGTTTAAAATCACATGATATCACTTATATGTGGGATATAAACCTAAAAACAACAAACAAACACGACAAAAGTACAGAGACTCACGGACATGAACAATAGACTAGTGGTTTCCAGAGGGTAGTAGGGAGAGGGGGTAAAAAGGGTAAAAGGGGTCAAATATGTGGTGACAGAAATAAATTTATGGACGGTGGACATACTATGCAAAAAGTATATGACTTACTGCTGAAAAATAAAATAATTTTTAAGAAGAAAAAAGAAACAAGGAAAAAAAGAATACCAAGGAAGAATAGCAGTTGGCATACACTGAATGCTCACAAAGCACTGGGGACAATTCTTAGAGTTTTACTTGTATTACTTCATTTACTGTCTTAAAGATAATAATAATAAACTATATGGTATATGCTATTTTTAACTCCCTTTGGAGATGAAGTAGCATAGAGAGATTATGTAATGTGCCAAGGTTAGGAGTCAGGAAATGATAGAACAAGGATTTGAACCTAGAACAGTCTCACTTCAGAACCTGTGCTATATTCCCTCCCATTTCTTATCTGTGATCACACATACAAATACTAAAAAATGAATGCTAAATAAGCATAGATGCAAAAAATAAATATTAGCATATCTAATTAAGCAATTTATTTTTTAAAAGCATTTAATAAAATTTGAAACCCATCCATGATCTTAATAAGAAAACCTTCAAAAACTAGAAGAGGGAACTTCCTTAATTTGATAAAGGGCATTTATCAAAGGCATACATATTATGCTAAGTTTTTTCTCATTAAGTTCAGAAAAACAAATTCCTCCATTACCATTACTATTCGACACAATATTGGAGGTCATATTAAGTAAAATAAGTCAATAACAAACTAAATGCATAAAGATTGGAAAGAAAAACAAACTTCTGATTTTCAGACTATATTATTACACATATAAAAAAATCCAAGTAAATGTACCTTATTAGAATTGAAAAAGATTCTTCAGAAAAATTTCTAGATAAAAGGTCAACATAAAAAAGTTTGCTGATTCCATTCACAATAGCAGCAAAAATATATTCACTCAATAGAAATTTATTGAGTATCTTCTATAGACCAGACACTGAGTTTTGCACTAGAATAACATGTACAAGACTTTCATAGGTAAAATTATTAAACTTTCCTGAAGATATGAAAGAAGATAAAATAAATAAAGAGATATATCATGTGATAGGAGGACTCAATATCTTATAGAGGATATCTCTCCAAATTAATCTATAAATTTGGTAAAATTACAATAAAAACCAAAAATAATTTTGACAGGAATTTGACAATATGATTCTAAAATGAATATGAAAAAACAAAGAAACAAGAATATTTAAAACAGTTTTAAAGAAGAAAGCATAGGCATTCGCCTTATATCAAAATTTATTATAAAGTTATACTACTACAAGAGTGAGTTCTTGGCATTAAGGTTCACTTTGAGGTGGGAGTGGGTTTGACTCACCTGGGACACAGTTTATAGGAGCTTCACAGTCTAAAGGTACTGATAACACATCTACCTTCAGCTTGGTTTTGCCAAATCATAAAATTGAATGATCTGCTACCCTGCATGAAGAACTCCTGTGTAAAATAGAATATGCAATCACTTCTGTGTCTGGACAATGTAAATAGCTTCTTGGCAATAGTCTGTAAAACTAAATATCAAATAAAAGAGTCTGTCAGAATCCTATGCAGAAAGTGCAGGAAACAAAATAGAAGTTGAAATTTGCCTTGACTGGGCCGGGAAAGAGACACGTGAGAAAGGAAGGGCAATCGTGGTGACCTTGAAAGGCCTTTGTTGACAGGAAGAAGTATGCTTCAGGAAAACCAGAATGGGCCATTACCACAAAGCAATTCAGGGTTAGAAGGCAGTGGTATTAAACTCCGAGGCAGGCAGAATCGGTTCTTTCATTTTTGCCACCCCCAACTTCTCTCCAAGTATCTGGAAGAGATCCCATTGGGTTGATCCTTTCCCTGGGGCTGAGAAAGAACAGTCGGTGAGCCAGATTAGGGCAAGAACTCAGTTTATTTCTAGCATGAATATTAAATGAGATTTATGACAGATGGAGTACTTGTAAATTCTTTCCATTAGTAGATCAATTCATAACAGCAAAGAAAGGGCCACCCCCAAACACAAAGGGATGTCTGTAGTCCTTTCTCTTGGAGAAGGCTAATTCTCAGTCAGTTCTAAATATCTCCCTCTCTTGCTCAATCCTCAATCTTTTTTCTCTCTTCCTCCCTCACTCCCTCCCTCTCTCTCTAATACACACGCACATACCACACACGCTACACTCTTCATCCAAGTAAACCAAACTGCCCACAGCTATGAACCCACAATTCCCACTGATTCCAGCAGGAATTGTAGGCATGGTACTGGGAGCCAGAATGTGACCCATAATCTATTAATTAGTCATACACCATAGCAAAGGAATTTGGAGTTAACCAAAAGGGTTCTGTGCTCCAACCATCTGCTCAGTGACTTCAGTTTATTCACATGACAAGAATAGCCAGAGCCCTCATAAGGCTAGTTGTTTGTACACAAGGCCCCCACTGCTAGCCCAGACCTCTATCTTTTTGCACTGCCACATAAAAAAATCCTTGGTCACTAACCCCTCTCCCTTGTGTCTTCACTATCTGACTGTTCTGCTGTTAGGCTTTTGAGGTCAGAGGACCCCCAGCAGCCTCCTCCAAGCCACTTGCAAAAGACGACTCGGTTGTGGACATGGTTCAGCTCTCCTACAGGGCTCAGGACCAAACAGTGTAGACAGCTGACACACAGAGAAGGCAGCCTCCTTTCGGATTAACAGTTCTCACTTCAGAAATATAAAGGCTAACAAAAGTAATGCGAGAGCCAGGGAGAGCTAGGATGAAGGAAACAAATAAAAAATATTCACCAAGGTTGTAATAATCTGACTTGAGTTGCTTCTCTCCTCAGCAAAGCTCCATCAAGTCCAATATGCGAGCTTTAGTCTCCTCAGGAGAAAGGGTTTCAGAGGATGAATGAGCAAAACTGACATTTGATGAGTCCTTCATCTCTGCATTCATACATTCAACATTTTATCGAGTGCCATACACCAGGTTCTGTGCTAGGCCCTGAACAATCCAGGAAGGAAAAGAAACAGTTGCAATGCAGTGTTATCAGTGGCTAGCCTAGATTTGTGTCTGTGGTGCCAGGACAGGGTATAGCGAAAACCTTCCAGGAGAGTGGCATTTAAGTTAGGTCTTAAAAGACAAGTGTGTAGACTATATTGGTGATGCCTTCCCCCAGGTCCTTGGTGTGGTTCCCTTAATCAAAAATATCCCCAAAACTTTTTGGCCTCACCGTAAAGGTGAATCTTCAATCATCTTTGAAGCATTTCACTTCACTAGAATGAAACAGTGATTCCAATAAAAGGTACTCCATTTCTCTGAACTTAATAAATTGTCCTGAATGTTTAATTCTTTAAACATTTTAACCACAAAAGTAATACATGTTTTCTGTAGGTATTTTGGAAAATACAGAGAAGAATGTGGGAAAAATAAAAATTAGTAGGAATCTAGCCATTAGAAAAAATACTATCACTATTTTGGTATTTTGTTTTATTTTCTATGAATATACTCTTGTTTTGGTTTGTTTTGTGGAAAACTGGGATCACATATTGTACACATAATTTTGTAACTTTCTTTTCTTTAACATTCTATTCTAAGCAATTGCCACATCCATAAATACTCTGAAAACAGTACTTTCAATGGCTAAAAAATAGCCCATTATATAGATGGTCTGCAATTATTTCAACTATTTCTTTGCTGGTGGAAATTTATGTCACATCCATTCTTTTGCTCTCCATGCTGCAATAAACAAAAATATATCTGTGCATCTATGATTACTTCCTTATAATTAATTTTTAAAAGTATGATAACTGGGACAAAGGTCATATTTTTAGGATTCTTGCTACATACCACTGAATTTCTCTCCAGAATACAAATATAATATTTACTATACTGAATAAATATATTAATTAATGAATAAATAAATGATTTTTAAGTTTCTCCATAATACTCCTGCTAGAAATTGCCATACTTGTCCCTTGGAAACTAAATAACATTTTTGTGAATAATAAAAAAAACTTTTGGACCTGGGGGAACTAGTAAACTAATAAAATTTTAATTACCTCTGAGAAGAATACAGACTAAGAACTATTTCTAAGGTTGATAGAAAATTGCTTGGCCAAAATAATGTTGCAGAAGAATAGTTACTGTCATAGGAAAATATGTACTATGTATCAAAAGCAGTCTTTAGAGTCATAAGTACAGTATGATCCCATTTTTGTGGAATATGTATCTTTATGTAAACACATGTAATAAAAATATATGTATGTTATCTTGTATACGTTAGAAAACTAAACACCAGTGATTCTCTCCGTGTGTCGGATTATGGGTGACTCTTCTTTTTTGGTGTGCGTGTGTGTCCTAAATCTTGCACATCGAACATGTATTACCTCTTTTAATTAAGGAAAAACAAATGTTTTTAAATGTTGAATTACCATGGAACTAAAGGAAATGTTTTCTACATCTAGAAATCTTAGATACAGTAAACAAAATGATAAACAGGCGGTTTCTGTTCTTCCTCTGAGGGTGTATCAGGCTGCCATAACAAAATACCATAGACCAAGTGGCTTAAACAACAGATATTTATTTGCTCAGTTCTGGAGGCTGAGGTCTGAGATCAGCTTGGTCAAGTTCAAGTGACAACTATCTCCCCATATACTCACATGGCCTTTCTTTGGTGCCTCCTCCTGGAGAGAGAGAAAGCTCTCTGGTGTTTCTTCTAATCCTATCATGGGCATCCAACTCCTGTGGCCTCATCTAACCCTAATTACCTCCTAAAGGTCCTATTTCCTAATACTATCACTTTGGAAGTTAAGGCTTCAACACATGAATTTTAGAGGTACACAAACATTCAGTCTGAAACAGAGGGAATCCTCCAGAGATTAATATCAAGATAGGTTTCCTAAAATAAAATATTTTGAAGAGTTATCTTGCTAGATGAAATAATAAAGAGGTGGGGGCAGGGAGACATGAACAGGACATAGTCCTGGCCATGAAAGGGACACCTCTTATAGAGGAAAACAAAAAATTAGTACAAACCAGTGCAACAGAATTCTAACAAAAATATATGCTGGCGCATATCTGAGTGGAGTGGTGTAACCTTTTTCATCTTCAGACAACCAGGAAATGTTTCTTTAAAAAAAAGTAAAATTTAAGCTGAAGTTTGGAAGAAAAAAGAAGTAGAACTAGTCAAGCATATGGAAGGCTATGCCAGGCAGAAGGAACAGCTTATATCAAGGCATGGGGGTGCTGGAAAGCACTGCTGCGCACATGTGAAGGGATGAGGTGTGAGAAGTTGGAGGAAGGACTCCATTCTCTAACACAACACCTGAATTCTGAACCTCAACAGAGACTGAATAAACTGAATTGCCATGCTTAAAAGTTTACACTTTATCTCAAAGGCCATGCAGAGCACTAAATTTCAAACAGAGAGGTACAAGAAATGACTAATTATTTAGAAATACCCTTCCAGCAACAAAGTAAAAGAGAATGGTTTAGATATCAGTTTGGAGAATGAAGAGGGAGAGCCATTATAGAGAGGTTCTTCTAATAATTCAGAAGAAAAATGATGAGATCCTGAACTAAGACACACACACTTGCTAGGAAAATAAAGTAGATGTGTATTGTCAAACAGCCAATTTGGTCATTGAAAATTTCTATAGTAAAGCTATAAACTGCATTTTGAGGTACTTAACTGACAAAACATGTCCTGATTTGTCTGAAATGGTCCCAGATTTAGTTGATTGTCTTGATGCAATTTGTTAAAAGCATCTCTTTTGTTTTTAAAAGTGTCCTGATTTAGATGATAAATTATAGGGCACCCTATAGTCACTTCCTTCTTCTATCTCCCTGAATTTTTAGTCTACATTAGAAGGCCCTACATTAGATATCATTTTTTGGTGGATTCCTTTTTCTTCCCCCAAGACAAATTCACCATCTTGCCACCTTCTAGGCCATACTATCAGTCACCAGAGAAGAAAGCTGATTTTTATAAGATTATTTGTCTTCCAGTTATCTGAATCTCCCTGCTTCTTACCATGGAAATGTTATGGAGGAGACACTTCTGCTCCAGATCTCAAACTTGTTTCCAAATCAGTTGCTCCTGTTCAAATTCCTCATTCCTCCTTTAGCACTGGTTGAGTGCCCTGGCCCTAAAAATCCCGCACCCTGCCTCCACTTCACTGATTACACTGCCCTTCGCTGTATCTATCACCTTGAGCCCATTATCCTTTAAACTAAAATGTTCAATTCCTTTCCAACTTTGCCTTATATTACCTGGTCACTTACTTGGCCAAAGTCTCAAATTCTATTACAGATACCTCATCTTCTTCTTCACCTTAGTCAGTCTTTACTGGACAGTGTTCATCTGTCACATACCCTCCACTCCTTCATTTAAGACTAACCAAAATGTAAAGAGTAGTTTTTCATGTGGTCGGACTACATATGATTTTTATTTCCCTTTTTACCTCTCCACTTCTTTGCATATTCCAAAATTTCTACAGAGTATCTTACAAGGCAAAAAAATTATTTAAAATTAAACAATTCTATCCATTCCCTTCATAAATTTCAACCAGTCTTTTGCCTTTCAAGACCTACTTAAGCTACTTGTCTTATAACCCATAATTTCCCACTTACAATTAGCTTTGGCTAGGATAAAGTATTAGCCATTGTGCTAAGTTCTCTTGAGAGAGTTTTCTGATAAACTGGAGAACAGCTAGCAATTTAAACATAATGGCAAAAGAACCCTATTTCTAATAGTACATATTTTTGGCTTCATGCAAAAAGTTTTAAAACTTTTTAAAAGTTTAAGAGAATGAGTGGAGAAAGGGCAAATATCAAAGAGATAAGAGTAGGTTACAATGGAATGTTAACAGATATCTGGAGATCAAAACTCCTAAAACATCGATTGTCAGGACGGCAGAATTCAAAGACCAAATAGGATGAATGAGGTGGAGGTCTGAATTAGGAAGAAGTAGCAAATACATTAGACACAAGATTACTTAAGCAACTTGACAATCAACCAGTAGGGCTAGTTCAAGTACATATATTAAATCCTCTTTGTGCAAATTGATCATAGTTGTAATAATTTAATGTCCTAAGATAAATATATCTAACAGCTGAAACCAGAGCTTTTCAGTTTGAGTTCTGAGGCTACTGTGTAAAGAGAAAAGGACGCATAAAAAGGTAAATGGGTAAGACTCCTGATTCCCACTCATATCTGCCAATCTTTGCAACTTCAGGAGATAAAATGTGTTTTAAGGCCACTGATCTAAATAAATGTGTGTGTGCACATGTGCACCAAGGGGTATTCATAACCTAACTTTTCATATGTCCTAAACCTAAGTAAATATTCATTACCTTGGCATATTCATCAGTAATGTATGCTTTTGTCCTTGTTTACAGGAAGCAGAAACATTTCATTAGGAGGTTTTAATACGCCTTTTTAATAATCTCATGTTCACGCTTCTAATCCATATATAAACTCAAAGAGAACTTAATGAGCACACCATAAGAAAAAGAGTTTTAGATTCTCTCCCTGAAAAATAAGTTCTTTGAAGACAGGGGTCCCTTCCCTCTCACTGTATAGTATAGACAACAAATAAGATGTTCAATAAATATTTGCTGGTTAAAAGGTGATGACAGAACAGATTTTTAAAATACATAGCCAATGAAATTCTTTTGTAAATTCAAAAGCAATTTGTCTGAAGAGAAATATGTTCGGGGTTAAAGTTATAAATCACAAACATATAGTGAGAATGCTAATTATCAGGATAATGAGTTTGCTATAAAGGTATCCAGTGGTAATAAAATCGATATACCATAATACCAGTTTACGACACAATTACTTTAGGGTGTAGTAAAAAAATGAGCACAGCAGAGTCCTGGGCTTTATGTTACAGAATCACACCAGCTCATTACCTTTCAAATAATTTTGGTGAAAAGTTTCTCTTCCCAGTGCTGCATTTTCTCTTTATGTTAAAACACAGACACACGGACACACACACACACACACACACACACACACCCTCTGAACCAAAGAGGCATAGTTAAGCAAAATTTATTGTCTCTCTAATTCCTTTGTATATAATGATAAAAACAGGTGAGATGAGAGAGCTATCTTTGTATATAGTATATAGGAATTTAAAAAAAAAAAAAGGAATCATCATGGTTGTTTTGACTGTCTCAGGCATTGGTCCTAATTTCTCACTTGAAATTTTAGAGTACAAGAGAAAACACCACCTGCAGTGATTATGTGGGTTCAATGAAAAGGTCAGATGGAACGTGAACTTGGTTTGAGTACTTGAGAGTTATATATGGGAAGACAGACAAAACTCACACCGGAAATAAAAAAATGTGCTGGTGCTGGCTGTTTCAGGCATCTGATTGATGATGTGAGAAAAAGTTATAAACCAAACAATAACTTGATGATATATAACTGTAAATTATTTTATAAAGCCTTTTAAAATAAGCCTGTCAATATATTATAAAGCCTTTTAAAAGCACGTGGAGTAAAAGAAAAACAGCTAGGCTGCCCTCGAATAATTTTGCTTTGATACCAGTTTGAATAAAACAAGAACCCTTTGATGGATTTATAATGTGGCAATGCAATTGAGGCATGGGATGGATTAAAGGTGACAAGACATGTGGCATGTAGGTCATGTGCAGTGAGCGTCACACTGACAGTGCAGCCTATAGAAAAACACAGATGTGGAATGCAATTGGGCAGGAACGTGGAGATAACTGAGCTCAGTGATGCCCTGAGTACTTACGGAAAATTTTTGACAAGCGTTATAAATCCAATCTGTAACCTTCAGTTTTTCATAATAATTTCATAATTTAAAATGCTATTCTTTGAGAAGTACGGTCACAATAAATCTGAGACCACATGATATCCAGTTCAGCTAGATATATCAGCACAGCACGAGCAGCTGTGGATTGTGGACAGGTGGCTAACGACAGTTCTCCATGGCAGATGCAGGAGGATCTGTCACAGGAGTCAATACTATATCCTGCTCTGCAGCTTCTCACTTATTAATTGGTACTGCTGAGTTACTTCATCCACATCATCCTCTCCACACTGAGTTTTCAGACCCAACACTCACAAGACTCTCTCATACTCTTTCATCTCCACAGATTATTTCTGAATCCTATTTCTCAACTTCTCACACTTACAGTTACCTCTCTTGAAGGCAGGTTTCCATTCCATGATCAGTGTCATCTTCATGCTATCCATGGGAAATGGTGAAGAGATATTCACCTCCCTTCAGTATGAACAGGGTGAGAAAGGATGTGAATCCAGGAAAATAAAAGAGTACTAACAGAGAAGGAGGAAATCACCTGGAGGAGGAAAAAAATTCACCTTTACCTTGTTAGGCAACTTCAGATGTAAACCTGGAAAAGAGCGGCCACATTTCCATGAGTATTTAAACATGGCTGGAATATTGCAAAATAAAATAAAACTAATTATCATTGATGAACACCCATGCTATTTTCCTTTAGTGAAGCGTCTTCTGGCCTGTAAAATGGATTTCCAATATTTACCATTAGCTTGATCTATGAAAAAGTTCAGAAAGATTCTGGATCAAAAGTGCAGTGTCCACTGAAAATACTGAGTCCTGACTTTCTTGACAAATCAAGGTCAAGGCTGGGCAAGGTAAGCACAGAATTCTGTGCTCAGTTGGATATTTCAGAAAGCTATTTGTGAGAACTTAACAGATTGGTGAGACTGTTAGGGGGGTTGCAGATTCAAGTAACAAAGGAATCTCTGCTACATAAGGCCTTCTGGGCATGCATTACTGGTTACATTGCATGACTTGTACTATGTTCCCAGCTAGAGTTTCAGAGGTTCAATAATCACAGTACACACAGTGCTGCAACCAGGAGGCTAATCTCAAATAGTTGTGTATGCCTCTCTTGTATATATTACAATTGAAGGAGCAGAATGTGCAAGACGGTACCCACCATTATTGGCTTTATTCATCATGAACAACAAGATGTTTTGCTGGCCCTGTAGTAAGTCTATCATCAACAACTACAGCGAATGGTGAACAGCACAGATGTAAGAACAGAGGGTGACTTCTGTGTGAGAGGCAAAGAGAAGAGTCAGGTGGCTATCCAAGGAAAATTCTCAGAAGGCATGATGCCAAGCCCAAGTAGGAGGGAGCATGTGGTAGAGTGGGTTTGAAAAACAGCTGGTCTCCCACTACTCTTCTCTCAGTCAGAACTTTTTAAATTGCCACTTCCCTTAAGCCACGTCAAGAGTCTTCCCATCATTCTCTCACCTCCTTGGATTTCTATTCTTGGGACTGGGTATAAAGCCAGAAACTTGAAGGGACTCCTCTTCTCCATAAATCACCAACTAGACAAAAATTGAGCCTATTCACCAGTTACTCTTCTGTTCTCCATGGGCTCTATTTACGTGGCTTTATCAAGTGAGTTGTGGGGAAAAAAGGCTTAGGAAAGTTCACCAACCTCAGTAACTATGGCTTATTATTTTATTGAAGTTAAACAGAATGGGCACATCATCAAGAAGAATGTCAGGAGAAAACTATAATCCTCCTTGTAAAGGTCTTCCTCCTAATACGCAAACATTGAACCCCAAAGAATAATAAACCTGCCAGGTAGCAGTTTGATTTTATATATTTATTTCAAAAGTGATTAAAATAAAAGAACAAAGTTTCTACAGGAATGTGTTGAAAACAAACAGCTCTTTCATTGTACATAATCTAAGTGAAATTCCATTATGATAAAACTAACTTCTTGCACTACTGTTCACCTCCTTAATGCTTTATCTAAGAATAACATCAATTCAACAGAGAAATTATCTATTGTGACTTCTTAATAAAAGTGCAGCTCATTGTTTTTAAAATGCTTTTTTATATAATGAATGGCACTGGACTTGCAGGGAAATGTTCACTTGATTACGTGATACAATTGCTGTGCATGAATCTAGCAGCAATAATGAAATCTTACACAAAAGCAGAATAACTGCTCAAAGAGCATGCAAAGTCCTTCATGATTAAATTAAGCAGGGATTAGAAAAGTGCTATAGAAGAATTATTGCTTTGCCTGAAATTTTCCTGAGAAATTCAACATTATCTATCTTAGAAATCATAGAATCTCTAAATTGGAAGAGACCTTAGATTACATTAAGGAAAATCCTCTTTGGTAGGGTAACCACGTCATAGAGGTTTGCCTGGGATTTTTTTGATTTTAGCGCTGAAAGTTCCAAGTCTTAGAAAACTCCTCAGTCTTGGGCAAACTGGGATAGTTGGTCACTCGACTCTGTATTCATAAATTCCCTTGATGACATAACCTGCAAGAGACTTAACTTTCACAGGGTTCTGTTCCTGATCAGTCAAAATCAGTGTCCGTAAAGACTATCCTATTCTGTCTTCTGTAGTGAAATAAAGTTAATTTCCTCTTCTCTCTGGTAGCCCTCGGATTATTTGAAGATTGCCTGTCCTCATTCTATACTTTCTCAATCCAGTCTCTCTATTCTCTAGGTTAAATTGACCCAGTTCCTTCATCTGCTCCTTGAGTGTGCTTGTTCCATGGGTAATCCCATGACTTTCCTCTGGGCAAGCTCATCTGTCAACCTCCCTCAAATGGTAACACCCCAAACTGAGCTCAAGCTTCCACACTCTACCTGAGCCCTTCTCCTGACCTGGGCATCATGCTTCCATGTGGATAAATTGACATTCCATTAGCTCATTGGACATTGGCCACCATGTCCCGCTACTGAATAACAGCACAATCTATGACAACAGAAAGCCCCAGAGATTTTTCACACATTGCCCCAATCTTTGCCACCACCCTGTAGTTACAAGTGGTCATTAGACCCAATATCAAATATGACCCCTTAGAGTAATCTCATTATTCGAGCTCAAAATTCCAGCTTTAGATCATAATTCTATCACCAAAATCATTCACTTCCCTCCCAGGTGCATGTAGTCTGAAATGTTTTCTGTGCATCAACATCTGTGGTCATTCAAATCATTGGCAGGAATCTTCATTAGGTCAGGGTGTAAAACCAGGTCATTAGTTAATGTTTAGCTACTTGCTGCATAAAGGCAGGTATATTCATATGGGTCCTTTATTTTGAAATCTTCCCTAGAGCGTTCCCTATTTCCAGATTTTAGAAGGGAAGTTGAAACCAGGAGAGTGCAAACACACTGTTAGCAATACCTCCTTCATTTTCAACCAGCAGCTGCCTTCTCCTTTACCTTCAGCCCACATATATCCTTTCAGGTGTTTCCAAACTTCAGTCAAGCAAGGGTGATAGAATTCCCACCATAACCCTGAAACCGAGCAGGGCTCTGCAGGCACCAAGTACAAATCATTAGTACAGTGCATCCTGTGTCCCTGACTCTCCTCTTTCCAGGTACACAGCAGGGTTTCACTCACCCACCCCTTTTGGAGTCAGGCATTGCCATGTGACTTTCTTTAGCCAATGACACACTTGTGGAATGATATCATTACTTCCTGGGGGAAGCTTTAAAAGCCAGCTGTGTAGTTTGTCATGTTTCCACCCCCACTGTTGTTTTCATCAGGAAACTGGGTGTCAGGGTGAAGCCATTCATTAGCCTAGGTCCCTGGCAGAATGCATGATCAGAATCCCCTTACTGGCTCACCTTAGACATGCAGGTAGAGTAGAACATACAACCTCTGAGATTTTAGACATTTTGTTACTGCTATATGACTTAGCCTGCCCTGATTGTTACTCTGACAATGATGAAGTAGAAAAACACACCAACTCCTATTTAGAAGAAGCTTATAGTATAGTTGAGGAGATAAATCACATCCACAAAATAAAAGTAGGGACTAAATTAGCACATAGTAGAAAGAGAAATGAAAAATCTGAGATAATTAGCAAAAAAGATATGGTGCTAAAAGTGAGTCACTAAGAGAATGCATTAAAAGAGAATTTAAAAAGGGGAGCTCAACATGGGCTTACAAATCTCAGAACATTTCATTTCCATTAAGCAAAAAAAAAAAAACCTTATAATTATATAATTTATTGAAAAGTATTATAGCAAATGGTTCTATAAATATGTTGACTCTTTTAAAACCGAAAAAAAAGTGAAGCTTAAATTATGGGCCATTTTAAGTACAATTGATTTTAACCTTTTAATAACCAGCACTAATGAGGCACTTATTTTTTAAAAAACAGATGTATTATAGGTCTCTGTTCTTCAGAAATGGGCAGATTTAGCATATGATTAAAGACAGAGGGTCATTCTTTATAGGAGTTTTATAGGAACCTTGACAAATTTGGCAATACAAATAAAATGGAGCTGATCTTAGAAACTACTTAAAATATGATTTACTTTATTTCACAGAAAGGTTCATTATTATAAGTATAAAGGTAAATACTGGCGTGAATACACAAGGCCCAACATCAATTTGGCTGATCTAGTAAAAATGTGACTTTTCCCTTTTTAGAATATATTCAGCCTCTCCCTTCCATCCTTTTATAGAGAGAGAATAATTTTGATACTAATTGGAACAGTCATTCACTTATTCAACAGAGATTTACCACGCACCTACTCTGCCCAAGGCAATGCCAGATGTTGGTCATTCATCAGAGGAATGGTCAGGGGTCTGTCCTTAGGAAGCCTGCAGTCTGGAGCAGGAACAGGTAGAAAGTGAGAAGAGTGAGACTTTCTAAGTAGAAGAAACACCACATGTTCCCTACCTTGAAACAGGAAACAGCTTTAAGTATTTGAAGAAATCAAAATCCACCATTTGTCAATCAAACGTGGCACATGAAAAGAGAAATAGCTTGAGATGAGGTTAGGTTGGTTAATGAGCAGACCACATGGGCTATATAGGTCCTGTTAGGGATTTGGGGGTTTTTTGTTTTGTTTTATTTTTATTTTTGTTGTTTTGTCCCAAATGTCCTTGGAGTTTTGAATATGGGGTGCAATGTGACACGATTTCCATTTTAAGAAAGTCATTTTGGCCTCTGTATGAAGAATGGATTGATGGGATTAGAGATGGGGATTAAGAGGGACTGTTGCAATAACCCAGGGAAGGGGTAACAATGAAGGAGGCTGGAGGGAAGCTGGAGTGGTGGCAGCCGTCATGGCTTGACGTAAATAGATTAAAAAACTTTTGGAAGTAAGTACTTCAGGAACAGGTAATGAGGTGAATGTGGGGGGTGAAGAATGAATCTGGGAAATTCTCAGGTTCTGGCATGAGCGACTTCATTCTGCGTGTGGAGATGTGAGGAGGAGGACCTGAGCTAAGCAGAGGAGGAGCTCGTCTGCTGAGATGCACAAGGAGGGTCCTGTGTAGCAGCTGGGTACGCTGGCCTGAAGCTCGGCAAAGCAGAGCTGGTGCGATACACAAATGTGCAGGTCATGGGCTTAGCACTAGTGTTAAGCTGTGGCAGAGGTTCAGGGTTATGATGGCTTCAGTCCCACACAATGGATGACAAGTGTGGGGTACAGGAGAAGGATGGAAATATGCATTTGGAAATGTAAGATCAACAAGAATTCTTGGCAGCCAAAAGGAAGTCTGGTCATAAGAGTGATTTCAGAAAATAATGAATTCTTGACGTCCCCTGATGCAATCCCAGACCTTTGGGAGAATATGGAAAAGTTTATATTTGTTCCTGACATGCCCCGCCCCCCGCCAAATTATAGTTCAAAAAAGTGGCATCTCCTGTGCCTGTCTCCACCTCACAAGTTAGCTTCACTTTCAATTTTTACTAAAGTTTCATCTTCTCACTCGATGATTATTCTTCAAAAAAGAATGACATTTTTATCACTTCACAAATTCTTCCTATCCAAGCAATCTTGAAAAGAAGGATGCTTCCCAAATACCAAACTGTGACAAAGTGCTCACCAGTGCATGGCAAAATGAGAAAACTGCAACTATGGAAAATACATATGTCAACATAAGGTGACCGTCATTTCCTGGGAAAGATGCTCCTTTATTCTGAAATAGTGTCAGCCCTGCCCTTTTAGTATTAAATTATGCTTCCTCTTAGGAAATAATGATGATAGAAGATATTTTTTAAAGTCCTTATTTGACAAAATTAAAAAAGCAGTAGTCCTATGTATGCCTCTAGTTTTTATTTTAATTGTATCAAACTGTGAAATCCCAAACCAGGAAAGAAGAACAAAGCATCATTGAGAAGCTAAAGGCCAGCAAGCAGCTAGGCACACACTCTAACTCCCTCTCAGACACAGTCCCCAAAGTGCTTAGGATTCACATTTGTGCCTCAGAAGACATTGCTAAATGCCATGGACACGTGGAGTTGTTTCCAGACAGTCAAAACCACAAATGTTAGGGTACACTATGTCGGCAAAGCTGTGTCATTGTGCAAAAGGCAAAGAAATTCCTGAATTCTAAGAACTGTAAACAAAGCCCTATGTAGTTGGTTTCTCTCTTGCACCCCTCACCACAGTGGGCTCTTGATTCAATCAAATCAACTACAAAAAGTCTATGCTAGAAATTGGACATATTTAAATATGGTCTGAATGTGATGTGCTATTAAGGAGTTATTGTTAATTTTGTTAGGTACATTAATGTCATTGTGTTAAGAAAATACTCTTATTTTTTAGAAACCCATACTGAAGTATCTGAGGTGAAATTTATGACATTTGCAGTTGTTTTAAAATACTTTAGCAAAAATAAAATAAACCAAATATAAAAATCTGTTGAACATTCTTAAATTTAGATGATAATGATGGCACATCGCTTTACTTTTGTGTATATTTGAAATTTTTCACAAAAATTGAAAGGAAGGGAGAGAAGGAGTAGAGGAAGGAAGGAAAGAAAACTACTCTCCAACACCCTTATTTATCAGGTCATAATGACTTTAAATGGAAGGAAGAGTTACATTAATTGAACATGGAGGCCATTAGACTGAGATGGCTCTAATGCTTGGTGGCCTACTAAACAAACCAAAATCCAGGCCTGTACATTTCTCAAGGTTACAAAATGAAACTTAAAGACAATCAATCACAAACAGCCAACTGGGCTTTAAACTACAGCCAATCAATAATTTGCTTCCTTTGCTTCTGCCTTTTCTCTATAAAAGTCTCTCTCCCGAGCTCCTGCCAACAGAGTGCTTCTAACCATTTCATGTGGGGCTACCTGATTGGAATCATTTTTGTGCAAATAAATTCTTAAAAATTATAATATATCTCAGTTTATCTTTTAACAAAAGGCAGATAGATGAAGAGAAAGGAGAATTTCCAGCAATATTTGTGAACACCTACTTTGGGTTTGTTTCCATGCTACGTGCACACCATGGAGTCCCATTACCTGTCAGGTGGCTTTTATTACCACCATATTATAAAGAAGGAAAACTAGACTCAGGTTAAATCTGTATGTCCGCACTGAAAAACAAAAAGAAAACAAACTAGGCAACTGGAGCTATTTTGGCTGCTAACGAAGGTCACCTGTGAGTGCATTAAAAAACACAACAATACTGCTAATACTTAATGGGCTGTCTTTCAATCCCCAGGGAGAAGACCTGTGAACTCTGCCAGGACTAGGGCGTCCCCTTCCTGCAGGCCTTCTGTAGCCGCTGCTAGTAACACAGTAGCTCCCGGCGCCCTGGCCAGACGCTGGAAGACAAACTCTCAGGCACTTGTCACTCAACACACTACTGACCCCAACGGGAAGAGACATACCTTGCATCTCCGACAGGAGGTGACACCTCTACCTCAGCCAGAGGAAGAAAAGATCCCTCTCCGCCCAGTAACAGCTCAGCCAATGAGAAGTCCCTACACATCGAACTTTCCATTCCCTCCAAGTCCATAACGGAGCTCCTCTCCTTTGTTTCTGTGGGCTTGCCTGCTCACAGAATTGTCATTCTTTGTTGTTCCTGAATAAACTTATTTTTTTGGAGAGATGTCTATTGGTCAAAAGTCAACAAACACATAAAAAGGGAAGACAGAACTTCTTTCCACACATCCAGAAAAAGGGAATGATGAAAACCATAAACCAACCCAACTGGACCCAGAGCAATGCTAAACCAAAGGCTCTGCAGAGAGCACGGCAGATTCCTCTGCTCCTCCCTGTACACCTTCTATGCTGCATGTCCAGGCTCTCCTCTCTTAAACAACACTTTCTTCAGATTTCATTCCTACTCCAAAATGACATCTGTGCCTCAGCACAGCGCGATGGTTGAGGGCAGGCTCAAAGCCAGATCACAAAGAGTCAAATTCTGGCCACTTAGTTGCTAGGTGACCTGGACTAGTTCTTAACCTCTCTGTGCCTCAGTACCTACCTCTTACTCTCTGAAAATGAGGGTAATCCAAGGACTGTCGATGATGAAATGAGACGAACAAGTAAAGTACTTAGAACATATTGACACAGAGTACTTAAAAATGTTAGTATTATTACAATAACCCATTTTATCTGGTTTCACCCCAGGCAACTTTATTATTGATCCCCAAATGCAAGCATATCTTCATGGCTCCTTTAATCCTTGCCTTGGCTTGACGCTCTTCTCAAATATTCTCTCTCCATTGTCTCTAAAAGTCCCCCATTCCCCCTCCCACCCCTGCCATAGTGACCCAGCTGAAGCTCTAACTTTTCCCAAGATCTGACTGTTGCAGTCTCCCAAATCTGTTAACTTCCATGGTGTTTATCTGTATCTACCACTACCAGCAAATTGTTAGAAAATGAGTAAGTCACGTTCTCATCAGAAAACAGGCAGCACCTCAAAAAGGCAACCAAAGGTCCAGATTATTCATGAGCTGTGGGGATGGTTAAGGGAAACACTGAGGACTATAAGACACCCAGGGATTAGCAACAGGGAATGTATCTCCCAGACTTGAGGAGACATGGGGAGGAAGCCAAACCAGTGAGAGGCATAGAAGAGGCCTCCCAAGTTGTAACCTTAGGGAATCAGCTACTGTCAAACCACAGGGAAAATGGTTGAAAAAATAGTCCAACTTCTACCTCTCCCACACACCAGTCTCCTGAAGCTGATTCCCATTGGCCATACCCAACTGAAGACCAGAGCCTAAGCAGAGGTCAGTCTCCAGGAGCTGCAGAGAAGGGCATAGAATGGAAATGAGGGGCAAATAAAGATCATAGACAGATTTGTACCATGCTCATCATCTCTCATTTGGGAGCTGTCTTGTATAGCCTTTCTTTTCTCTCACATGGGGGCCTCTGCAAGAGTCAGCATGATTAAATGGAACTATCACAGACCTCAAAATCAGAGACCTGGGTTATAATCTAAACCCTATCAGCTGTATGACCTTAGGAAAGTAATTTGACCTCATGAATGCTCTCTGGTTCTTCTTTTGTAAGATGAGGGCAGTCATACTGGCCTCACAGGGTGTAATGAGAATTAAATTAGAAAAGTTCTTTCCTCTTCCTTAATCCCTTTCTAACTACTTATGCTACCCTTAAGGCTGAGGCTGTAGCTCTTATACTTCTACATCTAGAAATGCTGGGGGAAAAAGTAGAAATGTGCATATTTATTGATGGAAAAATGTTTCTGTGAATTCAAAGTCATTCTAGACAATTGAAGGAAATCGCATGATCTTTGCCTTCAGCTGGCTTGTCTTCTGAGAAAGGCAGAAAGATATCTAAGGACTCATACACCTTTAAAACCTTGCAAATCAAAATATAGTCCAATAATACCACTATCACCTGGGATCCTGTTAGAAATGCAGACTCTCAGGCTACATCACAGTATTCTGAATTTTAACAAGAGCTCCAGGTGATCTGTATGCACGTTAGTTTGAGAATCCCTGCTTCTGAACTACAAGGAACCCCACAGACCACCCATTCTGGTTAAACCACCACAAATTATAACTGAGGAAACTGATGTACAAATGACAAATTGTCCAAGGACACCAGGCCAATGCTGCTCCTTGACTGATCCTGGAGGCATTTCCAACTCCCTGATCCCTTGCTGCTTTCCACTTCACAAGGTGAAACAACTAAATAAATATTTTCCCAGTCTCCTTTGCAGCTATGAGTAGCTACATGACAGTTCTGACCAGTGGCATCTGCTGGGTTTCATGAGAATCTGTTTTCTTGGGAATGTAAACCAGACATAAATGCATCATCTTTCCTTGTTTATCCTGCCTGAGTAGCCATGGAGTCTGGAGCTTGGATGGGCATCTTGTGACAATAAAGCCACAAGAATGAAGATAAAAGGGCCACACACTAAGGAGTGTGGAAGGGAAAGACCCAGCGAACCTGGTCCTGGAAGACATTATCCAGCTGGTAGCTGAATCAAGCCAGTGACTTCCTACCTTTAGTCTTCTGGTTATGGAAAACATAAATAATCAATCTCTCTTTGTGTAAGATGCCACTTGTTGAGTTTTCTGTTACTTGCAGTCAAATCTGTTCCAGGTAACATCATACAGATAGCAAATGGCTAAGCTAACATTAGGACTCAGGGCCCCCGACTCCCAGACCAGAGATTTTTTTTATGCCTATTTCATTCATTAAGTCAGAGAAATCTCCTTCCTGACTAAATTTTAACAAACACATAAGGAATCAAGAAGAAGTGCTATGTGAGGATGCACCTGTGTGTGGGAGGAGACATATAAACTCTTGTAAAATTGACAATAAGATCTTCAGGACAGATAATCAGGTTCAATCTAGAAATTCTGTATACATGTGTTCAGGTAACTTTTAAAAAATGAGACAATAAAAAGGACAGAGTGAAGAACAGACAGATCTTCATTTCATCAAAGAACTTCCACTATTTTTGGTATACCATGTGGTACTTGATTTACAAAACTAAATAATTGTACGTACAATTGCAGTTCAATGACACCATCACCAAATGTCATTTTGATTCATCAGTGTCTACAGATTCCATTCATATGGATGTACTGAGTTATAAAAATAAAAAAAAAAATGCATGTTTGTCTACCACAGGTTGCTGTTCCCAAACTTACTTTTAAAAAATCAACAAAATAAATTTTTGTAAAGCTACTTTTTACAAAGCAACTTTTCATCCCAAAAGTAGAGAGAAAAGATCCCTGTAGGATCTTACTCTGCTTCTCTCTAACTGCACTGCGGCAACTCTCCCTCATGTTCCCTCAGCTTCAGGCACCCTGGCTAGGCCCCTACACACTGCTCATTGCGTACTAGTTCTTACCTTGTGTTTCTGATCTCAGGTTAAGTTACCTGCTTAAGGCATCCTTCTCTCACACCTACCCCCAGACGAAGTATCCTTTTTACGAGCTCTCACAATGCTGCATACCTCTTAGCACTTGCAACTGTCATTAACTAATCAAGCGATTGATTGACTTGATTACCTGAATTAGATAATAATTTGTTTACTCTCTGATGTTGGCAACATGGGTGGCTTAGTGTTATGGTGAGGAAGGGAATATCTCTGGCCATGTGACAATCTCCATTGACTTTCCCTTACCACCTAACCCAAATAAACAGATAAAATGAGAGACCAGTCATTTTGCAATGCAAATCACCTTCAAGACAAATCTCTATGCCACTCCCCTTCTCCCTTAAATCCCTGATTGAAGCCCTTACCCCCTCTTATGCAGAAACTTTAGAACCATTTTTTAATGTCTTTCACTCTGCTAAAGTGAGAGCTCCAGGAGGCATATCTCATTCACCCTTGAATCCCAGGACCCAACACAGTGCTTACTTAGCACATGGAAAGCAATCCAATATTTGAGTAAATGAACAAGTGAATGAATGAATGAATGAATGAGTACTCCCAGATTGGTGCTTTTCCACTTCAACACTCTGCCTCCTCCCAGGTAAGATACAGACACTGCCACTTTGGACATTCTCTTCTTCAGGTCTTTAACGCACAGCTTGTTGGTTCAGGGGCTTTGGAAAGTGCAGTTCCTGACAGATCTGGATTTAGCCAAGACATTTCATCCCACCCTAAGTGCCCTTTTGGAGGATACATTCCCTTGGCTAGGGAGGAATGCTGGAGATGGCAAGGCTAAGCAGGAGCGTCCCAGCTGCCAACACTGAGGGAACCATGGCACCAGGACCCATGCCGTGCTGGCCGTGGCATCAGAAACAGGCCCTGGGTTCCCCTCTCAAACCATTCTCTGAAAATAAGGAGAGCACTCAGACTCAACAGAATTAACTCATGAAGGACAGAATGTTTGAGGACCCAGAAGCCCTTCCCTTCATCAACGCTTGGAAAAACAAAACCCTTTATAGCCCTTTTCTAAAAATGCACTTGAGATATTATTTTTTAAATAAATAAATAAATAAATAAATAAATAAATAAATAAATAAATAAATAAATAAACACAGGACTCCACCCCAAACCTATTAAATCAGAATCTCTGGGGGTGATCCAAGAAGTCTGTGGTGCTTTCCAACAAATTCTAATGCTTACTAAAGCCTGAGACATTCTTAGCTCTCCAGTCCCCTCTTTACCAGGACTTCCGGAGGCTGAGTATCAATTTCAGCCAGGCCAGGCCTGGGAGGAGAGGAATTCACGCAACTCAATGGCAATCTAACCAACCTAGCCTTTTTACATTTTCAAATTAGAGCATAAAAGTCGCCACCAGTTGTAGCAAGTGACCTGGATGTCAGTTCCTTGAATCCTCTCCCAAGCTCAGCCTTATCACAGTCAGGGTATCTCTGACCTACCAGAGTGAGGGGAAAACTAAAGGATTAGGACCTGGTTTTTGTCAATTAAAAGAATGGTTCGAAGTGCCAGATTAAACCTGGATGGCACAGGAATGCAGTGGCTTGTCTTTGTTTATTTTAAGAGAAAGCAGGGACATCTTGGCAGCCAAATCCCAAAACCAAGACAGAATCACAAAGCCCATTTCCCAGGTGTCTTGTCTCTTGTGAGTTAACCCTGTCGGTTGCCACTGAGTCTAGCCCAGCTTCCTGCTATAGCAAAACGTCTGCCAAAAGTGCCCACCATTAGAAGGGGCCCAGGGCCAGGTCACTACTGATCCATACTGCTGACCAGTGCTCATGGACTCTTCTGAAAATGAACACTTCTGAGATCAACTGGTGACAACAAGAATCTCTCTCCTCAACACTACCAAAAATCACATAATACCCAAGACATTTCGTATAATTTCAGGGGTGCATAGGTTCCTTGGAGACCATACATGGACCTCTGCCCATGAAGCCCAGATTAAAAATTACCATAAACATGATGGAAAATTAAGAACCTGAAATGTCTAGAATTTTTATTAATATGTGAGGAAGTTCAATGTGGGGATGGGTTAGGATGAATAAGGAAATAAACTATGTATTTTTTTTATTTGGGTTCCATTTGTTAATGGCAATTTTACAGAAATGTAGATATATACAATTAATTTTCTGGTGTTTTTGTTAAGCTGATGTAATTCTGTTATTTTAGGTACATTAATAATTGATTATATCGAATTTTATCTGCATGCAAAATAATCATGCTTAGTAAATTTAAAGGTATAATTTTCAGGACAATTAAATATTTACTAGTCAAATTGACTTTAAAACACTTTAGATTCGTTGAGGGGCATGAATCTGCTAGAATTTTTAAGAATTTAGGTTTAATTTTTACTAGTTTAGAAGAAGCACCCCAAACCTGTAAACATTTTCTTTAAAGAAAGAACTATACTTTTTTAAAAACCTTTGTCTATCGCAAGCTCCTATGAGGACAGGTTTTTTCCTCCTCCATATCCCTGAGACTTATTCTATCTCCCATTGGTTAGAGTCATTTGGGAAAGTAGTATCGTAAGTATATAGGATGCTCCTGCTCTCACAGAGCCTGGACAGCTAACTATTGGCCAACTCTGTCCTGAGCCTCATAAGAGTAGGCCCACCAGCAAAGGAGGCAATGGGTCTGTCTTTTCCAATAAAATGGTAGTGGCTCCCTTTATGTCATAAGTCTGTATCCGTACCATTTTCCTTCGATTCTAAAATATGCCTTTTCTTATGTACCACTAAGAGGAAAAATACTGTGTCCATTAAACTATGACACAATGCCTTAACCATAGTCCTCCACAGCCACACAATCCTCTTGTTGCTTTGATATTTCTCTTATCTATCCGAGTTAGGTTGGCAGTTTCTCCTTGTCACTTGTCTGGGCTTGTGATGGCAACCCTATCATAGATCTCAGCAAATCTTTCTACTTCTGAGATGGCATTCCTCCACTCTTAGCTTCCAGAAAACACTCAGTTGATGCTTTACAAAAACTATGCAACTGTGTTCATTCCTCCAACTATGCATACCTGCTCCACCACTATCCAAGTCCCACTGCTGTTTCTTTTTTTGCACACATGATAATTTTTCATTTCAATGCCAAATCAGTGTGATCTTTTTGAGCAATTCAACTTAACATCTACAAGAACAACAATGCACTTAATTCAATTGAACTGACAATATGAATAGCTATGACAAAGTTTTGGCAATATCAATAACCACATCTCCACTCAGCCTAGATGACACCATCAATTGATCCCCAGAGATTGTAGAATGTAGAAAATAGAAAATGCATTCTAGAATCAATAAAATATGATTCTCATCCCCTACCTGTCCTCACTCATCTTAAATGTGTCTAGCAGACCAGTAGTAGTCATAACTGAAATGAAAAAAATAATCCCATCTAAGAAGAAGATAATGGTAAAAAAAAAAAAATTAAGTCTTTTCACTTCCCGTAATATTCCGAGTCATTTGCATTGCTCTGTCATACAGTGAGGGATTCTAAGCTATCTTCCCTACTCACCTACACTATGTCACATTACTTTTATATTATTGATCTTAATGACAACGTCCACTGCTTCTCTTTTCCTCCCTCGTCTTTTTTTCCCTCTAATAACCTGAAAGTGAAAGCCAGTTACCAATTTCTAATTCACCTATCAATACTAGTACCATGACTTTGCGTCTATGATGAAATTCCTTCTTGTCGTTTTTATCATAACTATGATTTTTCATGTGATGAAAGTGGGGGCGGGCATTGAATGTTGGTGAGGAAACCAATACTAGCGCTCAGCCTCCCAAACTAGTGTTGATCTTGTCTAATGTCAAGACTTCTGTAGGAAGACCATCTCACAAACAGAAGAAACTGTTACTGAGATCCTGAGAAGGATCTTCCATCACAAGCCCACTTTCAGGATGGAAAGGATTTATTGTAGATTCCTGGAACTTGAAGTCTGCTTGTATATGTTCAATTTACTAAATACTCAGCAAAAGACTACACAAATCATACCAGGCAGGATGCTGTTGGATGTTCAAAGATGAAAGTCATCATCATGCCTTCCAGTGACTCATAATTTAGAGCTGTTCTCGATTTGAGGATGGGGAAAGAAGCAAGGAGGTGACAATGACCCCTGTGTCAATCAGATGATATTCACAGTCCCCAGAAAATTATTCCAGATCCCCATGTACACATACATAATTTTGCAAATAATTTTGTGGAGCTTATAGAACTCTTAGACATTGGAGGGGTAGTTCGTGTATGTGTTTTCCATGACATCTAGGAACAAAACTCACATAGATGCATTTTTTTTTCTCATCTCCTGCCCAAGTACAAAAAAGCCAAGCCAGTCAAATAGTTTCAGAAGGAAGCAATTGCCTGCCTTTGTTGCTCAGGTTTTCTTGATTAACAGTTGCTACAGAAACGCCTTAACCTTCTCCCTCAGACTTGGTGTTTTCATGCCTTCTTTCCTGGCAGGGGTTGACTATATTCTCCAGAATGTACAGTCAGCTGGGCCACCCTGTTCATGGAAGCTATGGCCCTCCTCACTGGACTTTCCTACAATACCTCCTGCCCCCCACCCCTCACAGCCTCTGCACAAGACCCCCTGGAACCTCATTTTACCATGACTCCCTCAGGAGAGGGCTCCTAGTAAAGAGTCTGGGGAGCCCCTCTGCCAGGGCTCTGGCTGCAGGGAGTTTCTGGCATTTGTGAGTTGGCTGGTGGTTGGGGATTTTCCAGTCTTTAACTACTCTGGAAAAGCAACCAGATTTTTCATTTTAAGTCAGGATGTCAATGAATCGCTGGGGACTAACATCTGGGATCAGAGCCTCATCCCAATCACAGCCAGAGTCCCAGTATCACTTAAGGACACAGACACTCTGGCTTCTTCCCCAGATTATCTTGTGAATATAGATATGAGACTTTTATCATATTCCCCACATCCTCTCTTAGGAAAAAAGACAGAGCAGAGTTCCTTGGTTTCTCTTTCTGACCCTCCGGCCTAAAGCCACAAATGGTTGGTGGAAACTCTGAAGTCCCTGTTTTCTTCTGTTTGTCATTCCTCTTTTCTGGATGTTAGTGCTCCAGGGGAGCCTCAGATATGGCCTCATTTAGAATACAGCAACTACTACTAACAATAGTGATAATATACAGCGCTTTGGGTGTAATAGGGGCTTTCATCTTTATTATTATTTTAACCAGTGTTATTCCAACACCCCACTCCACGCATTCCCATGACAGTGTATCAGTTGGGATTCCAGCAGGAATCAATAGTTACATTCATGAGTTTAACTGAAAATCATTTAGAGAGGGGACTATTTACAGAGATATATCAGTCAGAGTCCATCAGGAAAACAGAAACTATGCCAATTATTTTAATAGAACATAGGGCTAAATAGAAATGAAGATCTTTCCATGAAGTATCTAAAGTA
Organism: Cynopterus sphinx; assembly: GCA_030015415.1. NCBI lineage: Eukaryota > Metazoa > Chordata > Mammalia > Chiroptera > Pteropodidae > Cynopterus > Cynopterus sphinx. Next base: position 108,385,294 of record CM057384.1, on the reverse strand, counting down.
ATCAAATTCATAAAAACAGAAAGTAGAATGGTGGTTGCTAGGAGCCGGGATGGGAGAGGTAGGGAAAGTTTAAAGGGTACAGAGTTCAATTTTGCAGGATGAAAAAGTTCTGGAGATCTGTTTCACAACCATGTGAATACATTTAACACTACTAAACTGTGCACTTAAAAACGGTTAAGATGGAAAATTTTATGTTATGTGTTTTTTACCACAATAAAAGGAAATAGGGTTGGCCATCTGAAAATGTGAATGGGCTACTGAGATAATACAGAAAAGTAACTGCAAAAAGCAGTCAGCATTTCCTGGGTCAGAGAACCAAGGGAAGAGCTGGGGTTGTTATAACCCAGAAGCTCAGAGGCACTGCCTGGCTGATACTAGTACCCCGGCTGCTACTGCAGAGGGACAGGCTGTTAGGAGGAAACTGGGACAGGAAAAGCAAGCAAAGGGAAGACAAGATCCCTCCACCTCCTTCAGCTTTGCAGACTACCCAGAGCATGGGGAGGACAGGGAGCTGCTTGCAAAGAAGGATGTAATTTGCCAAGTTCCTGCCTAGGACTAAAAAGCAGGGTACAGAAGCGTTAGAGGCTGAGTGCTATTAGCTTAATCATAGGCACAGACAGCATAAACAGGGTCAAGGGAATGGCAAAGCAACCAGCAAGACCAGCAAGAGGCAGCTACCACCTGGAAGCTGAAGGGGCGAGAGGAAGGAATGATGTTACAGGGACATTGTCAGTGCCCGGGCTGTGCGAGACAGGGAGGCCAGCAGGAGCTGTAGTCACCTACCTAAACCAGGGCCAAGCAAGAAGGGAGCCAGCAGGGGTGGCGGGATAACCCCCTGAATTTTTCTCCTCCCTCTCACTGATCTCCTGAAACAGCTGTTGTGTGGCCAAACCAAACTAGAAGCCGGAGGTCAGTATGTCTAACATTCATTTAATGAAAATGAAACCTACTATATAAATTTATCTACATCTTTATTTCCCCACCTAAGGATAATAATAACAACAACAAAACAAAAGAAATCCCTCCAAGTTAATATAGACCAACTCATTCTTTCTAATATGTTTAACAATCACTTGGCATGAAGGAAATTTGTTTTTATAGTAAGCATAAAAAATTGGTAAACTTTTCAAATCTGTTGAATGCCTAATATATGCCATTAAAATACTTGCTTAAAATTTTCATGAACACCTGAGTGTAAAAAGTGAACTCAATGCTTATCACCTGCTTCTCTTGCCAATGGTTGAAAAATCACTTTGGCTTCAGGTTCCTCCTCTAAAATGGGAATGATAATAATACACATCTCGCAGAATTCTTAAGAAGATGAAATGAGGAAAAAATAAGTAAAAACAGCATAGAAAGGGAGGTTGGGTTTTAATTTCTATGCCCTTCAGTGCTCCCTGGATATCAGTGTTCTTTAGAGCAGTGCCCCAGCCTTTTTGGCACCAGGGACGGGTGCTCCAATGAGAATCTAATGCCTGATGACCTGAGGTGGAGCTGAGGCAGCACTGGGGAGTGGCTGCAAATACAGATGAAGCTTTGCTGGCTCACCTCCTGCTATGCATCCCAGTTCTTAACAGGCTACCAACCAATACTGTTCTGTGACCTGGGGGTTAGGGACCCCTGCTTTAGGGCACCACCATCACCACTATCTTCATCATCATTACCATCATTGTCACTACTACCACCACCATCATCACCATCAACTTTACCATCAATACCATCATTCTTGTCACCACTACCACCACCACCATCACCATTACCACCAGCATCTTCGTCATCACTACCATCGTGATCACCAACTTCATCATCATAATGACTATCATCATCACCATCATCATCACGAATATCATTATCTTTTCTCCAGGTCCTAAATTTCCTTACCATTAGGACTTCAAAATTTTATTGAGCAAAAAACTCTCTTGGAGTTAAGAGGGATGCTGGGTTTGGAGTCAGAAGAGTTGTACTGAGCTGAGTCCTGTCTCTGCCACGGACTATTTGTAGGCTCCTTCTGAGTTTCTCCATTTTCTCATTTGTAAAACAGGAATACCTTCTTGCCTTTACTCTTCCTTTGCTCCTCTAATCCATTCTCTGCCCTTTGCTGTCCTATTCTGTGTCTGTGGAGGGTGAACTTTACAGACTGAATTATCTAGGCTCCCTTGTATGTGTATGTGGCTGTGTGAATATTAAAAGAAGGGATAGGAAATATGCATAGCTAGCTTAATTTGTCTGATTTAAGGGAGGGAGGGGAGCAGTAATGAAAAACTTAGGTAAGAAATAAAAAGACGAGGGCAAATTTAAAAAATATTTACAACTAAAACCATTATGCTGAGAAAAAGAAATGAGACACAAAATTGGACCTATGTGTGATATCATTTGTGTGAAATTCTAGAAAATGCAAATTAATCTGTACTAACAAAAAGCCAAGGAGTGGTTCCCTGGGGCCAAAAGTGGAGGGAGAGACCGACCACAGTAGGTTTGAGGGAACATTTGGGTGAAGAAAATGTTTGGTATCTTGACTGTGATAGTGGTTACAAGGCACAAATACTTGTCAAAATTCAACTACATATACTCAAATAGATAAATGGATAATGTAAATATACAGTATGTGTAAATGTAAATTACACCTCAGTAAAGCTGACTTTAAAATATTCATGGCATAATATAAAATGGAAGATACATATAGAATTCCAGATGTGATATTACTATAAATCTAAACAACCTGAATGTACACATAAGTACTAGAAGCTCACATGGACCAATGAATGCATCAGTTTGGTTTACAGACGCCTACCACTTTACAAGTGACAAACAGAAAAGACATGAGCTGATGAGGGATTCCGAAGACATGGCACACCCAGCAATGCCAAACTCATTGGTGAGCTTGCCTTTTATAGACTAGGTATAGGAGTATTGAAAAAAAACACAAGAAACAAAGAAAACTCTGCAGGGTCCTGAAAGGTGTCTCATTTTACAATAAAAAGTTTTCTGCAATGAACTGTTGAGTTACAATAAGGCTTAGAGAGAGGAAGCTGGTCTCAATGCCAGTGTAAATAAGTTTGTTAACCTTTCCGAATTTCAGTTTCTCACCTTATAAACTAAAAATAATACTAGCCTTCAAACGCCAAGTTTTCAAGACCCCAATTACTCCTGAGAAATAATTCCAAAGACATGAGAGGAAACATCTGTTGACTCAACCATGAAATGTGTTTGGCTCATCAGCCTTGTGCTAATGGTTCAGAAAATTTACGACATAATTAGCTCCCTAAATTTACAGAACTAAGCAGAGCCCTCTCCTTTTACGCCTGCCCAGTGGCTCTCACCTTGACTATGTCCCACAAGCATCGATGAAACTTTTAAAAAGCACGAATTCCTGGTCCCAGTCCTTGGAATGAGTCAGTAGGCTGGGGATGCAGCCTAGAGAGCTACGATAGTTCCACGAGTGACTTGGGACAATCAGCTAATGTTGAGAACTACGCTGCTGGGCACTCACCTTGGTATTTCTATGCAGCCCAAGCATTCCAATATAGTCCTCTCAGAGCACACTTTCTAGCATGAACAAACTGTTGTGATAAACTTTCAGCAACATCCCCAACTCCATGGCCTGGAGATTCTAAAGAACTTCAAAGCAGCTTCCTTGCCCAGCTAAGACTGGACACACCTAAACTAGACAAAGGAGACAGAGATATTAGATGGCAGGGACATCCTTCCATGTTTCCATTAAAAGGGCTTAATCTGAAATAATGCTTATTTTCTATTGTTCCCTACTTCCTAAGCATTGGTGGTAGAGTAAGTTAACAAACAGTACCTAAAAAGCAGTTAGCGCCTCATGCTATAAAGGTACAAGGAAATGAGACAACTTCCTGACATGCTTGTGACACTTCCCACACACCTCACTTTGAGATCCAGGCTTCTCAGGAGCAAGAAAAGTCAGCTCTTCATTTACTTCTTTAAAAACTAATTATTGGCTGCCTACCACGTGCACGCTCTGTTTTAGGTGCTGGGGACACAGTAGGCAGTGAAACAGACAAATTTCTCCCATTCTTACAGTCCAATTAAAAGAAAAAAGTATGAAAGAAGAAGAGTGTCAGTTATGATCAAGAAATTAACAATAGGTTGTGATAAAGAGTAAAGGGCAGAAGGCAAGACGCACGGGTAGGCAGTGAGATGGTGGGTAGTCAGAGAGGGCCTTCCTGAGGGGCTGACATCTGACAGAATCTCAAGAAGAGGAAGAAAGTAGCAGGCAGAGAGCCCAGAGGGGAGCTTGTGGAGGTCTGGCAGGAAGCAGAAGACATCCAAAAGTACAGAGTTTAATTAAACCAGCAAGACAGGCTGAGATACCCCAAGTCCAGGGAGCCGGGAGCACTCTTGGCCTGCAAAGCAAAGGGAGGAGGGGTTACCAAGAGATGGACAGTCAAACCTCCATGACCTAGCCAGGAAGGAGCAGAGGGAATAACTACCCTGAATAAATATATTTTCCTTCCCTTACTCTAAACCCCTACTGGTGCTTCCCCCTGGCCAGATCCAACAGGAAGCCAGAAAGTGAGAATGTCCACTGATGTAATTCATATGGTCAGCCTACTGGGGCACAGATCAAGGTAAGTAAAGGCAGAAATTGGGTCTGGAAGGGCAAATGGAAGGCATCAACTAGAAACAGCAAGTATGAAGGCTTGAGATGAAAAAGAGAGTAGCTCGTTCTAGGAACAGAGGCCACTATGCTGGAGCATAGTGGACAAGGTATAGGATGAGGACAAAGAAAAAGACAGGCCTAGATCATATGGGGCCTTGTGTGTCATGGTGAGAACTGGTGCCTCATTATGTGTCCAATGGGAAGCCTTTGAAAGGTCTAGATGGGAGACAGAATTAGATTGTCACACGCTTGAGGCCTGCTCTACCTGCTGTGTGGAGAAGGCGTTGTAGGAACAGTAAGGGGGAGGCAGGAAGCAACCAACGTAGCAGGCTTGCAACTCATTCACCCCAGGAGCTCATCTATTCTTACCATCTCCTACTGCTACAGGGAAACAAAAGGAGCAGGGATAACATTTAGACCAACACCATAACTTAAACAGTCCTGTCAGGTAAACCTTAGCCTCTTCACTTAGACATGCTTAATCTCTAGATTTCAGAACCACCCCTGCCAACCAGGATGGTGCCTGGAGGGAGAGAAACATGCAAGACCTTGCAGATTTGCGAGAAAGAGTCCTCAAAACTAGCAGGGTCCTCTGGTTCCTCTGGCTCCCTGGCAATGTCCTTTGTCCCCCATGTCATTAGCCTACAATGGTATCATTGGGGCCATGGCTGAAGCTGTAGCTGGTGTACATTTTGGTTTGTACCAAACTGTCAGCTCGATGAGACCCCAGTGATTCCCTGCGTGACTGACTAGTGTTGCCTCAGCTCTCACTGGCATTACAGTCCCCTCTGAGTGACTCGAAGTCCCCATCTTAACAGGCCATTGGCCCTGCTGGCTTGCATCTCTGCATTCATGCCTTAGGAGAAAAGGGGAAGGCCTAGGGACGCAAATTACACCTTCACTCTCCCTGATCACATCTCTGAATTTATTTTCATGTTGTCACCCTCCAGGTGGGCCAAGAAGGCCCTTGTAACTCTTTCCAGTGTCCCAGACTGGAAGCCAGAAATGAGCCTCTTCATCCTCTTTATTTCTCCAGGTATTTAACAGGCTTCTCTCTCTCCAGGCTATAGGCCCCAGGGATCAGAATCCCTAAATGACCATCCCTAAATGACCTCCTCCAAAAACCTACCAGAGCCCCATCTTCTAAACTCTAGTCTTATTACGCTAGTAGAATCCTAATTTTGTCTTTCTGTAGAACCCTAATTTTGAATGTCAAACACTAAATCTTAACTATTTCATTTTGCATTCTTTTCTCTCTTTCTGAGAAGGTATATTTAGAAATAAAGTACATTAAATTTTTCCAAACCATTGCCATCCTATACCTGCTAGGAAGCTATCTTAATGGTCTCAGTGAAAGATAAGTGTAGTTTTATGTCTGGTAGCAGTGGAGTAGAGAGCAGGAAAGAGAAAAGTAGGCAGGTTTAGGAAATACTTTGGAATTAGAACTAATAGAACTGCCTGATGGATTAGATGGTGGGGTTGAAGAAAATAGAGGACCAATTAGGACTCCTAAGTGAATAATATAAAGATGGCCCATTTTACTAGAATGGGGAATACCGGAGAAGAGGTATAAGGTGAGAAAAGTAAAGGATTCTGTCTTCCACCTACTGGACATGAAATTTCAGTAAGATACCCAAGTGATAACATCAAATAGGCCATTCAGAAGGCAGGTCAGAGGTGAAACAAACTGGGGAGTCAGCAGCATACCAATGGTACCTAAAGCCCAATGTATCTTATGAAGAAAGGCTAGGTCCAGTAGGTCAACCCATGTCAGGACAGAGAGTAAAACTCCTGGCCCAATCCAAACCTACCTTGGGGCAAACTCTCACATTCAGTGTAACAGCTAAGGTCCAGATTCAGGCACCACAAACCCATCTTGATTTTAACAATAATCATAGAGGAGAAAAAAAATGGAACTAGATCATTTTTTGTACTATATCCCAGATAAAGTAAATACTTATTGAAGACCTGTAACCATGGAGAAAACTCCCAGTGCAAGAATGAGACCAACAAAAAACTAAGCATTCCCTAATAACTTTGACTTTTCTATCAACAAAGGATCTTGTGATGCACTTTTCAAAGGCCACCTGGAGGGTGGACTCTCTATTCAAAGGGCCTATGGTTTACTTTTTGGCCAGACACACTAATATTTTTGTTGTTCAGGAAAGAAAAAATGCATAAGCTTCTCTACCTTAATGGGGAGGAGGCAGAGTGGAATGATGGGAGTAAAAGAATTAACAGTATTTCTAAAGAAATAGCCCCACCTGCTGAGACAAATTTCCATCTGGCTTCCTTTAGAATCACTCTACTGAAACAGTAGTACCTCCTCCATCATAAGAGAATGCAAGGCTCACAACTAGAGGACAGATAAGCTTAAAGGGACTAGGTTTAGGAAAATCTATGTAAATATCCCAAAAAGGAACAATGTATAGAAAATTATATTTAAAAATGAATCTTTAAACTTACATGAAAGTAGGGTGGAAGAGAAAGATAGAGAAGGGGGAGAGAGGGAGGAAATGGAAGGGAGGAGAGAATTCTTTTTCAGTAATTGTTACTACTAACTATAGCCCTCTTGCTCCCTCTGGAGGTCAAGGGCAGAATAGCATGTCCGTGAAAAAAATCAGAGTAATAGAATCAATCCATGGCTTCATTTTTCACTGCACCTTTCTTCTTCACTTTAAAATGTCAGTATTAAAACAAAAGGGGGAAACAAATAAAGTCAAGAAATTAAAATTCTTCTGATTTTCTTGTAATTTCCACATACTCTAAAATTGTAAGCCTAAGAATATGATGTGCTTTGTAAGCAAAGCCAGACCAATTGCACTAATCAAATACTTAAGATGGGCCTTACAAGATGGGGAAAAGGTACGATATTGCATTAGCCTTCAATAATCTATTTCTCCAAGCAGCACACTGTCTATTTGAAAATGGGGATTCTTTAGATAATTCTAGTGACTTTACTCTGGCAGTAATCACAGAACTACAATTTGTCTACCTAGACCCAGCACCTGCATTAGGAAACAAGTCAAGGAGCCAAAGACAATGAACCTTAATAAAGCCAGTGTTCATGAGGCCATTCTTCAAGGTTTCCATACGGTGGTTCCAAAGTAGCACTGACAGTCATTTTAGAAAGCTTCATTTCCACCTAATGATTGTATAATACACGGATATTGATAACATTTGGACAGAAAGGGCAATGCTCAAAGCTGTGGGTTCAATTTGGGTAACAGTGCTTTATAAATTTCGCTACCTTTCAAGATTATTGGTGCAATAATTAACTATTCTTCGAGAAGAACAAACACAAATTTGGAACATTACTTGTGGCCACAGGCAATGAATAGATAGCACAGGACAAACCACACCATGACAAGTACAAAAGTAGCAACAACAACAACAACAACAACAACAAAGAACAAAGGTAATTTTATACAATTTAGGATATGATAAAAAGTGACATCTCAAAACACTAGGGCAAAGATGGACTTTTTAATAAATGGTGCCAGGACAACTGGGTAGCCAATCGAAAACAAAAATAAAAAGGTAAATTCAGATCTGTACTTCATGCCATACAGAAAAACTCAAAATGTATCAGATATCTCTGTGTAAAAAATTTAAAACAATACAAGAACTAGGAGAAAATAAGTGTAAGTTCCTCTTCAATCTCAGTATAGATACAAAGACTTAAAATGGAGGGGCAATAGAATTTCAATTCTGACCATATAAAAATAAATATAATGCAGTGCAAAACAAACAAAAAAAACCCACCAAAAACAAAGGCAAAGGACAACTGACAAACTGGAAGAATATATTTGCAATAGACATATCCCTAATATGTAAAGAGCTCTTGAAAATCAAGGGTGAAAGGACCAAAAACCCAGTAAAAAGGGAGGAAAGATATAGAGATAATCCATCCCCTAAAATATAAAATGGTCCCTAAATATATGAAAAAAAAAATGTTATAGAGTAACATAAATCACCTCGACAGTGAGGTACTGTTTCTTACCTATAAGACTGACAAAAATTAGAACATATAATTCATTCTGTTGGCAAAGCTGTGGGGAAATATCCTGTACACTGCAAGTGGGAACAGATATGGGTACAACTCTTCTAGAAAAAAACTTGACAATTCTTAACAAAAACTATACACGCACTTAATTTTTGCCCCAGCAATCCCACTTTTAGGATTCTACCATTGTGGGCTAATGACAAAGGGGACAAAGGACATTGCCAGGGAGCCAGAGGAACCAGAGGACCCTGCATGGTTTTGAGGACTCTTTCTCACAAATCCGCAAGGTCTTGCATGCTTCTCTCCCTCCAGGCACCATCCTGGTTGGCAGGGGTGGTGCTGAAATCTAGAGATGAAGCATGTCTAAGTGAAGAGGCTGAGGTTTACCTGAAAGGGCTGTTTAAGCTATGGTGTTTGTTACTCACTGTAGCACTGTTTGTGACTGCAAAATGTTAGAAGCAACCTAGATGCCAATACCATATACAGAAGAGTGGATGGATAAACTATGATATGGCCACACAGTAGAGTACTACGTAGCTATAAAAAAAGAATGAAGATCTCTGTTAATTGATAGAGTAATTTCCAGGACATATTAAACTTAAAAAGCAAAATACAAAAGAATATCTAGAGTATGCAACCTTTCCTGTACAGAAGGGGGTATGAGAATATATATACATATATTCATTTTTACAAAAGAAAACCAAAAGGATAAATGATAAGTTAATGAGACTGGTTGCCTATAGAGATTGGGAACAAGGCAGAAAAATTGGGGGAAAAGAAACAGAGTAGTGATGAGGAGTAGGAGGGAGCAAAACAGTTTGAGTTATTGATTCTTAACGCCATGCAATGTTTCACATACTCAAAAACTAATTATTAAAAAAAACTAGGGCATGGGGGAGGAGACCCAAAATGGAATAAACAGTAACAAATGCACTTAACTACATGGCAGATGAATAAAACATATACTCACCTGAGGGAAGTGGGAAAGCAAGAACTATCCTAGGAAAAAGTATTTTTGACTACCTACTATAAGAAGCAGATACAAAAAGAACTTTGCACGATTTTACACTACTTAGTGAATTTGTTTTCCACAGGGGTATGGTTAGCAATTCTGAAATCATCTTATGTGAATACTAGTTCTGAATAAATAAGTAAATATATTATGGGTAATGGGAGTGAGGTTTCTCACTGTCAAAGACATTACAAAGAGGGGCGAGGGGAGCTGGGTGCTGAAATGAATCCTGTGGTATAGAATTAGAATTGGAGGTATCAATATGAATTTATAGTTTTTAATAAATGTACAGATGGAAGCTATACATATGGATTAAAGTGTGTATATACACATGGGTTGATATAAAGACCTATATTTCCTCGCACTATTTTTTTACAGAGCTTAGAAGCAATGAGCACACCTAGCTTGGTTTCTAAATATGGAACCAAAGCTCCATGGAGAAATTGTAGAGTCCAAACCTAGAACAAGAAAAACAGAAGATACACCTGGAAAATCTGCTAGTGCCATAAAGTAAGGAAGTGCTCAAAAAATGATAGGGCCACACTGAGAGGACACAGGAGCTAAATGGAAGGCACTACCATGACCAATGTGGGAACACTGGGAGCAACAACATACATGATAGTGATGGGTTACACCCATGAGTCCAAACTGATAAATCAGCATTCCAATTAATAAATGCAGAAGGAATGAATGATGGAAATTAAAAAATCGCCATCAGGCAAATACCATACTGAATAACTGTTGCATTAGAAGAATCACCAATGGATGATAAAATTACTAGGCAAAAGTATTGTAAGAAACAGGATATTTGCATAGTCTCAAAATATCTCCCTACAAGATACTAATTACAAAGGGAAAAATAGTGACCTTAAAGTGCAGAAATCTGGCATGTGACATCTTAAGTGACCCAAATGAACATCACTACTGATAAAATATATTGGTATCAGGTACCCCTGATGTAATGCACTGAGAAGATCACAATGTAAACTCTATGGTATTCTAGCAAAAAAAAAAAAAAGAAAAGAAAGAAAGAAAGAAAAGAAAAAATGCATCAGACAAACCCAAACTGAAGGGTATTCTACAAAATAACAGACCAGTAGTTTCCAAGTGTTGAGGTCATGAAAGACAAAAGGAAGCCTGGAGAGACCACAGATACATGACAACTAAATGCAGTATGCGGTCCTGGATTACATCCAGGACCAGGACTTCTTCAACATCAGTGGGAAAGTTGTTGAAATCTGAGTAAGATTTACAGATTAATTAACAGTAGAGAGTCAGTGTTAATTTTATTATTCTATGGAATAAGTATAAACATGAGAAAACTGGGAACTCTCTATATTATCTCTGCAAGTCTTTTCTTTAAGTCTACACTTATATTTCAAAATAAAAAAGCTTTTAAGGTATTTTTTAAATGGCTCTATGAAGTGAAAACATGTCTGTGTGGCACCTTTTTGTAATTACTGGATTGAAGCTCTTCAGGTACTGATGTGTAAATTCTGTAGGAAGAATGTTGGACACCAGAAAAAAACCTCAGCAGAACAATATTATTGCATTTTAAATGGCATAAAACAAAATATAGAATGTTTGTCTGTTTAGAAGATTTGGGGAAATAGAAATAATAATGTGCTATTTGTGTTATTTCTATTTTCAGAGATATAATCATAACTTTCAAGTTAGTGAGTAGTCACCAGATGCATACTATGAGCTCGGAATTGAGCTGGGTCCTATTACATTCAAAAAATTTTACTGAATACATATTATGCACCACTGTGAATCCTTTTGGTCCCACCTCTTGGAGTTAATGCTTACATAGCCAGCATTAACCAAAAAGAGACAGAAACCAATGGATAAATGATTCTCCTTTTTGTACCCAAGGCAAACAGTTCCGAAACACATTTAAAAGAATATCCCAGCAAGATCGAGCACTAGTCACCCATAAGAACAGACAAGTCAGTAGTGTACCATAGTATTCGTTTTCCCTCCCTCCTTGTTCAGTTCCCCTGACGCCGCATTCTTGCTTCATGGGCTCACTTCCAAACAACTTGCTCACCAGTCTTTGTCCTGGGCTTCGCTTTGGTTGCGGCAAGGAGAAAGGCAAGGTGGGGTGCAGAGAAAGGGATGGTAGAAACCCAAGCTAAGGAAAAGATATAGCCTTGCCCTGAAGTACAAGCTCCAGACACAAATATAAATAGATCAGTGGGAGTATATTACTAAGTACATAAAACAGTCGTGAAGATGTTCGCAAATGAGAACAATCTCTTCCAGACAGAGGTAGATTGTGTGGTGATCCCTGAAGGAGTAATAACTCTTTAAGAGTATTAGAATAAGCAGAGGGAATCCCACATCCACGAATAGACAACCCTGGAGCCAAATCGAGTTGGGTTTTCTTTTTGCCACACGGAAAAAAAATACTCTCAATGATAATAATGTAAAAATAATACTGTTAATTTTTCAGCTTTGTTCATATGAAATACAAGTCCCACTTTCCTTTCAGAGAAAGATTTCTGTTGTGGAATACCCGACATGAAATATTTGGTTTATTCATGCAAAAATAAAAAAAGCAGAGGAGTCTAAAAGAAAAAGAATTCATCAAAATTTCCAATTTTTTAATAAAAATAAATTCAGCCCTACTGATACTTGCCAATCAAATTATATTTGATGCACAAAACTTTAGTTTTTCTTTTCTCCCCATGTTGTCTTTTCTTTCTGGTAATACTTGTTCATTTTATTTAAGATATATTAGCTACTTTCCTTACGAAGAAAAAATAGGAACTGAGAATCAAGACTTATGGTTAGCCAGTGCCCAAGTTCCCTTGTCAGTCTGAAAAGTCAGCTGGAAAAAGAGGTAACTACTAAGAATAGTGTGTCTTAAACCTGGCCTTTGAGAAATCAGGTAAGGTTTTGAAGATTTGCAAAAGAGCTACTCTTGGAATGAATGATCCCTACCAGATGTACTAAACATGTATGTAAAGGATCTTAGTGTAAATGAAAATAATAAAAAATGTATGACTGAGAGACAACTCTTATCACCTCCACATTCAGCACACCTGATGAGGATGACTTTTAATTAAGTTTCTAAATCCCAATCCCATAAGACAAGTTTTCCTCAATGTCATATAATGTTGCTTTCATTTACCTTTTTGTTTCTTGAACAATGGGATACAAGCTTTTAGGAAATTTAGCCATCCCATACAGTTACACAGTTTGTGCATTGCACAAATGTATGTGGCTAAAGTGGATGTGAGGGTTGAGGAAGGTATGTCCCAGGAAAATGTGTTAATATAAATGTTCACAGTTTGAGGGGGCTTCTACGAAGCCCAGAACTTACAAGTTCAGAACCCCCTGATCAATTAATTTATATCCAAATAAATGAGGTTTGCATTATACCATATTAAGAATTTGTTTCTGAGTCAATCCTAACCCAAGCATAAAACTAATTACGAATGTGCCTTTTTCAAGGTAAAAGAATATTTCTCTCTACCATGGCAATTAACTATTTTGCCCTCTGCTACAAAACATGTTCTTTTTTTTTTTTTTTAATCTAAATAAAATCGTAATTCTCAAGTATTTTCTGATTTCTTTTCTGTCCCATGAAAAGGTCACTGTCAGCCTGGTCTTTCTAAATTGAATAGAGAATTAACATTATGGAAAGCACAATCAGAAATAAAATTCTCAACATTTATAACTGTGATATCTACTTTATATCATTTTAAAGAATTACTAAAATGAGTGGAATTTATCAAATGAAGCTATCAGTTATAATAGTTTAACTGAGTGAACTGAGGAACATACCCTTAGATAGAATCACCTGCCAAACCCAACTAATTAATAATATTTGACAAAAGGAACAAAAGCATCACACTTAATTTTAGGATGCAGCTACAAATTTAAACTATATTCTGACTTTGAGACATCATCACCCCTATGCCTCAGTATAAAGTCCCAATGTAACAGTTGCATGATCTTTCACACAAAAAAAGGCTTTGTCAACCTTTGGTTTTCTCAAAACACTACTAAAGTAATGGTAGAGATTTTTAAGTATAAACCCACAATGCCCAAAAGAACAAGAGAGTACTTCTGTCTGTTAATTAAGTGAAGTGGATAACAAGAAAAACTCCTGGAAAGATGCCTAAAAGTTCTAGATAAAATGTTTTTTAAGTCATTTTAAACTCATAGGCCAAAAATGAACCATAAACTTGAATCCAGTTGGGGCAGCTAAATCCAAGAGCTAACAGCTACCACGAGAGCTTGCACTGACCTCTGGGAGATAGCATCGTAGCTTTTCAATCTTTATACAAACAGGAGCAATGGAGGAAAAACCTAGGACTTAGGGTGATAAGTCAGAAGAAATGAGACCTGCCAATAACTCCCTCAGAGACAGATGAACCCTGAAGGAAATGTGCCTGCTTTCCCTTAGCTCTGGAAAAAGGGAAGTTTCCTTTAGTTCCTTTCCACAAGCTGGCTGCACATGAAGACAAAATCTGTACTACCCTTGGATAGTGAAAACCTCCAACCTAAGAATTTAGTTTAAAACACTCCCAAGTGACTGGAAGAAATAAATGCAAACACTAGAGGCACCCCAACCTGGGGAATTCATCTCTCTCTCCAGCAACAGGGGCACCAGTTTTCCTGGAACTCTTTTTGAAGATGTTTATAAAGCCATACCACCTTCTTAGAAAGTCTGCTATCCATATTGCCCTCAATTTCCAGGAAAAGTAGAAAGAACAAATGGAATTCTGAAACTCAGTTTAGCAGAGGTTCTCAAAGCTCTGCGGCCTAAGATATTCAGGTTGGCTTTAATGACTCTTCTGAGGTTCAACAACTCTGGCCATTGAGTACTTAACAGGCCTGTCCAGGCATCTAGGAATGCTACCTCTGATTCTAGGCTCCACATGCTACCATCAAGAAGACATAACCAAATAGTGCAAGGGGCTCATGTGATACACACAGTTTTATCAACAGGTTATCAACAACCTTTCCTCAAAATCTCCCTAAACTACACACAACCTAAAACCCAAAGATTTGGTCTTCTGGAAGAGACCATTTACTCACAAACTGGTTAAAGCATACAACCCAATGAACTCAGGATTATTCACATTTTCCTTTGGAAGAAGCTATCCAGTCTCCTTGGACCTATTTCCTTGTAATGAAATCAGGCAATATTCTGGGTAAAATGGACTCAATCATTTTATTGGTGACTTTTTAGGTGGCAAACAATACAAGGATAAGCTAGAAATCTAAAACCCCCTATTATGTCCTATCTAGAAAAAGACTACTGTTTCCATCGACACTGATATTGGGGACCTTTGTGGGAGCTAGCCCGGGCACCTCAATTTTCACAAATAAAGAGGTTGGAAGAGAACTCGAGAACAGATGGTACACATTTGCAAGCTATCTTACTTTATCCAATTTTCCAGGTAAAATACGCTATTTTTTTCACTTTAGATCTAATTAATGGTTTTTATCTTAAAATTTCACCACCTAAAACAAGACTACTCTTCATAAGAGGTCCCAATTAAAAAAAAAAAAAAAAAAAAAAAAAGAGTCTACTTGACCTCATAGGAGTATTTTGACCAAAAACAGACGACTGACCACTAATGACTAGATTTATAACACAAACTTGGACTGTAACACTATTAGAACTATAACACAAAGCCTATTAGCTACGACCTGCAACCCAGATGGGGAGTTGTTACCTTGGTTAATAGATACCTGCTCTCAGCATAGTGTGACATCATCCAAGGACCATTGTGACTCATCAGTTTCTTAGAAAAAGAGATTGGATAACTTAATTTAAAAAAAGGGGGGGGGTCTCCATTTTAGAACTGAACCCCTAACCACGCAAAAAGAATTCTGAATTGCTTTCTTTTCTCCTCTACTCTTTACTTCACAAGAGGCCTAGATATAGGGAGACATCTTACGTGCTATCATTCAGAGAACAGGAGAGCTGGGCAGTCATGGCTACAGAACTCCTCATCCGAGAGGTTCAGGAAATTTAATGGAATAAGAGCCAGGCTAAAATACTGTTAACATCGTTTGTAATTAAATGAGCCAAACAATTAAAAGGAAAGAAATATTTTAGATTTGTTCAAGTATATAATTTGACCCTATTTATCAAGCTTTCCATTTAAATTTACTGTCTTTCTAGTTTTAAAGGTTTAAAAACAAAAGCAACTGCTAGATATTCAATACCAACATACTTAAATCTGCAAATATTCAATTTTTACTTTTAAAATTATACAATTATTCAGTACTCAGTATGACCACTCATTCAAATTCCATCCCAAATCAATTTTCTTATTAGTAAAAGATCTACATCAGAAGTAATTTGTTTTGTCAATCATACCTCTGTAAAGCTGGAAAAAAATTAAATAATCTACTGAAATTCTACCCTAAATGATAAATCAGAGTTAAAATGTTCACTCGAAAATGGTAATTTCATCATAACTACATGTAGAAATATGGCTTTTATGCACTGGACTGAATAAGACAACTGATTTGAAAGAAAATTGTTTTCAAAAGCATCACTTACTGTAATAACCCTGATTCTTTATGTAGTACCCAATATCATAAGACTACAAATATTAAATGCTGACATTTCTGAAATGTTTGTTGCAAAATTTTGTTGAGTGAAATTTTAAGAAAATTTATATTGTAATTTAACATATAGATTTCAGAATTTTCAGTACTAATACTGGAAAAAAATCACAAGATTTGTACTCAGTGAACAGTAGCTATTATTATATACACAGGAATCATCATTAAAATTTTTGATCATCTTTCTAAGTATTCACACAGTATATGCTAGAACACTGCATTCTCAATTGGAGTGATCAGATTTTACAATACTCCCACAGTATAGCTGAATGATTATTGAGTGACTGATTCCTAAGTGATAGTTAAAGGTAAAATGATCCCATACAGTTTCTATGAGTCTCTGACGTGATAGAAGATTAGTTATTCAGATGTCTACAGTGACAATCCTGAAGAACTACAAGATTATCTGTTTTCTGAAAATATCAAGTCTCTACCTGTTTGGCCTACTTTTAATTTTCTGTATATATATTTTCTGATTACTTAAAAGCTTGAAATTTATGACATGTATACTAGAACACTAGAAAATAGAATGCTCGATTAATGAGCACTAATTTTCCGCTATCATCTCAAATAACAGAAAAAGGTGTGTGACCCTAGCCTTTTGATTACAATTATCAAGTATACATACTTTTCGAACAATGTTAAATACAAGTTAAGCATTTCTAAATATGCAACTAGAAATCACACTTGTCTTCATCTTTGGTGAAGTGCTTAGATGTTTATTTTGTACTTAGAATATTTTTCTAAAGAATCCCCAAATCACTACACATCCAAACTCTTTAATGGTAGAATATTTAATAGTCTAAAGGAGAGGCATTTAAAGAAAACTGTTGTACATTTTGAAACTGTAGGTCTAATGAATTCACACACAGCAAGAGAATCTAGATGAAAGAGGATATTACAGAAATTGTCTATTACATAATGAACAGGTGGTTTGTGATTATTTTCCCCTTCTTGTAGCTCATACAGTTCTCTATTGCCACCCCACACTCACCCTGTTTGCTCTAAGGTAAAAACTGCAATCTAACTCTTCAATGAGTAAAAATATATTAAATGTCCCATCCTGCCCATTCCCACCTGTGAAATACACAATAAAAGTAGAGAATAGGAAGTCTGTCTTCTCAAAAACATAAAAATGTTATGCTTTTAATACGCCAAATATACACTCACTTTGTAAAATCAATTAAGAACTTTCTGAATGTGAAGGCAAAGGTACACTGAAAACATACACTATAAAAGATGCTTTTTCCTGAGTAGAACACTAACTTTATCTCAGATTAAGCTTCAGTGAATTTTTGAAATGTAAAATACCTAGGCTTTTCCAAATAAAATAAAAATCAGGAATACTCACCTTCACATCCAAAAACAAACAAAAAGTCCAAGTACATATTCAACAAGAATGATATAAAATCTAAAGAGTGGCCAAAATTTTAAATCAGTAGACAGCTCATCAATTTTAAGGATCCCTCAGTAAACTTCAGTTAAAAAACAACAAAAAAAGTATTATTTACTAAAACATGAAAAATATTTCCAGGATATTATCCAACTTGGAAAATGAAAAATGTAACCCATGGTAAGTAAGAAAAATGCAAATCATACACTGAACAAAGGAACAAAAAGGCAACCAACCTTTATAGTAATCAAGACAAATCCATGGATTTACAAAAACTTCCTAAATCAGTAGCATATCCTGTATTATCATGTGTAGAAAACTGTAATTAAAATAAGGTAGTTTTTTTAGCTGCATAATCTAAAAAATTCGAGGAAATTTTGGACTATATCTCTAGAAGAACCATAGTTGTTATTGAAACACACATTTCTTGAAACAATGGGCAAAGTTCCCATTTATGGGAAATATGTTCTTTTTTTCACACAGTGAAACTGAGAAAAATTTTATCAAATGAGAAATGTTTTCTCTATAAAGCAATCGCCTTAAAAACCTCAATAATGCAATACTTGGGAAATGCAGTTTTTCATCTCAGATTTGAAAAACATTATTAAACAAACATAAACAAATCTTATTGCTCGGCACCAGATTTTTCAAAAATTAAAGAACTGTTTAAACCACCATAGTGTTGTTAATCCTATTTCAAACTTATTTACAAAGCGCTACTTTTATTATTCAAAGGTAGTCCATTCACTCTAATGACAACCTAGACTGAATCTTGCAATGTACAAGTAACGATTCACTTCAAACCAAAATAAATTGTCAATCTTGTTTCTGTCAAAATCATATTCAGATTTTTATAAAAATTAATTAGGATTTATCTGTGGCCAATGAAGGACCCACAGAACGTTGTCTTATGGCATTCTGTGAAAAGTCTGTGTTTGTTCCTTCTTTATTTTCTGCTTCCTCTTCTGAAACATCTTCTTCATCAGACTCTTGTTCCTCCTCCACTTTTTTCAAAGGTTGAGAAGATTCTAATGGAAATAATTTTTCTTAAAGATAAAGACCAAAAACATTTTTTGTGATGTATTATATTTCCATTAGCATAAAATCAAGACACAATTCATATGTCCATAAACTGCTTTGACATTTATTTATTAATCATGTTTTGATTTCCAAAAGGAAAAAGTTATCAAGAATAATACTGTAAAAATAAGTTTCCAAGATCCATTTTACTTGCCAAATTCATTTTAATTACCTATCTATTTATAAACTGAAGTGAAATTATTGAATTAAAATGCTATGAATATGGATGTTGCAAGAAAATGCTGCATTTAATATAACATATTAATTTACTCTTAAATCTTTTAGTTAATAAGCATCGTGAAACAAACTTCCACACTACCCTAGTTTTAGTTCATAGATGAACAGGAATCAAACTTTTATAGTAGAAAATTATATTCCTACCATTGTTTTTTCTAAGTGGTTTCATAAAAGTGTTCCCTCTTCCCCTCAGACATAAGGTATGATTACAAACAATAAAATGTACAAATCTTAAGTATATAGAGCAATAAACTTTTAAATATGTACACACAAACATATACTCTTTTGTTTTTTATAGGGCCTGTTGATAGTTAGCTTAAACTTCGAATGCACCATGTTAAACTGAGATACAGGGCACAGAATTTGGGCCAGTGAGCTTTACTCTGGTCAGTGATCCCAGAATGCACTCAATCCTAGGCAATCCAGAATGGAGGGGGGGAAATATGGGGTGCGAGGTAAAAAACTATGGGAAGAAATCACCACATAGTGAACAGTCTTGTTTGGTCTATCTGGCATGCTTCTTTCTGTTGGGTTAATATCCTATTCCCTATCCAACATCCCATGTGGTTGTAGTGAGCACCACAGTTTAAGGCGGTGGTTCTTCACAAGGGGTGATTTTGTCTGCCAAGGAACACTTGGCAATGTCTGGAAATATTTTTGACTGTTACAACTGAGTGGCAGTACTACTGGCGACCAGTGGGATGCTGCTGAACATCCAGCAATGAACTAAAGACAGTCCTTCACAATTAAGACTTATCTAGCCTAAAAGGTCAATAGCATCAAGGTTGAGAAACCCTGGTTTACAGTAACTTCCAAACAGTGAACCCTTTACACAAGTGGAGGGCACTAGAATTTTCCCAAAAGATGGATGAGGTTAAGCAGAAGGTATATTTCCTTCTTACTCTGGGACCATGAGCTACCATCATTTTATGCTAAGGACTGCAAAGAGCAAAAATGGAGCAAGCAAAGGCAAGGACATAACATCTTAACCTTTGAACCCTAGGATTCAATCAATTCTGCCCTCAGATTTCCTTGCTACATGAACCAATAAAATCCTATATTTTGCTAAAAGCTATTGAGTTGGGTGTTTCTCTAGTAATTCAAAATCTAAGCCAAATCCAGACATACTGGAACAAAACTCAAATCGTGTGGCCTGCTATTAGGAGAAACATCTCATTAAAGTATGGAATTAGATCTATCAGTTGTGTCACAGATTACTTAAAAAACAAATTTGTTACAGCTAAGGATTTTGAAGTAAAACAAATATAAAATGTACATTCACCAACTTTTAAATTGTCTTTTAAGTAATCTGTGCTTACATTTTTTTCCTATAGGTCAGTGGCCCTAGGTGGATAAAACGAGTCCCTCCCTATATGTGTCATTTTTAGTATCAATGTAACTACCTAAGAAATAAAAACTTATCAGTTATCGATGAAGACATACTATAAATGCAATCTCTACTGATTTCATTTCAGGAGTTCTGACCTCAATAAATCCCAAGTCCTAAAAGGCAGCATAATGGAAATATCAAGCCATTTCTGTGTAACCCTGGAAAATAGTTCCTCTCTCTGAGGCTTAGTTTCCTCAACTGCAAAAACAGGAAGACTATCAATTTTATGCAGTCTTCTTTAGAATGACTGAAAAGCAAATGGGTGACAAACAGTGAAAGTTCCTCACAAACAGCAAATAGAAGGGTTTCTACAGCAATATAATTTTGAAGACTGAAAATAAATGAATAGGTAATTATACTATGATAGACAACAGTATTACTAATTATATAAATTTATAGTACAGTATTAACGTTGATCCTAAACCAACTACAGGAATGGCTTTTGCCCATATCCTACCGGAAAAATTTAAACTTGAATAGCATAGGAAAAAAAAAATCTTCAAATATGATCACTATACTAATGAATAACTTCAAGAGTGGAACATATTCAACTTTTTTTGACGCAAGTATATTCAAATGGATCCATGAATATCATAGAATTTTCATATAAACTGACATCAGATCAATGTTATTAAATATCCACAAGTTATATGCAATGTTAAAAGCTCCACATTATAAGTCAAAAAAATAACTATGTTCCAATATCCACTGGGCTGTCATTCTTACATGAAACATATATCCTTCTCCCCATTCTGATATAAGCCACACTCCATATTTAGAAAACTAAGCTAAAAGGGGGGATTAAGAAGTATAAATTGGCAGTCATAAAAAGTCACAGAAATATAAAGTACAGCATAAGGAATACATTCAATAACATTGTAATAACTATGTATGCTGTCAGATGGGTTCTAGACTTATTGGAGAGATCACTTCATAAGTTACATAAATGTCTAACTATGCTGTATAACTAAAAGTTATATAATAGTGAATGTCAACAGAAATTAAAATTAAAATTAAATTGAAAGAAGGAAGGGAGGAAGAGAGGGAGGGAGGAAGGAACCAAAAGAAAAATATAATAAAATAAAAATATACTCACTGGAAGGGTAGGGCTGTGGTCTGCGCCTTTTTGAAGGGCAAAGACAATCTGCCACAAATATCATACACTAAAAAAATAAACAAGAAATTTGAATGATAAAGCTAGTGCAACTATATAAAATGATCAATTTAATATTTTTCTTCCTAGAATTTTGAAAATAAAGTACTTACGAGTCCTAATAACAGTCCTGAAAGCAGAGTTGCTAAAGCAAAAACTGTATATGATCCCCATACTGGTAATCCAAGGTCTTCAATAAAATAGTTATGACAAGTCTAAAATCAAAAAACATAATAATAATAAACTAAAAATCTGGTCATTTAAAAAAGTCACAGTGTCAAAATGTTTAAAAAGAAATAAAATTTTAGCCCATACCCTGATCCACATAGATAGCTGAAAGAGTGCTGACATACTGCTCATCCTAAAATGAGAGATATGAATGAAAAACGGAGTAATATACACAGTTCTGAAGTAGAATATGTACGTGTATAGCCTTCTATTTTTAACTCTGTAATTTCCACAACAGATATGATTTTATTACTGGTTTTAATAAAGATTAGTGATGTAGCACTAATTTAAGCCTGTAAATGAAAGACTTGTTAATAAAAAATTAAGTTTCTGAATTTCTGACACTGTGTGATATCTTCATAAATAAAACACAATTGTTTTCCTTTTCTCTTCTTGCTTTAACATTAACCTTTCATCTTTCGTCTATTTCTCCAATATACTCTGAGTAACAAGTAAAAAGCTCTGTGGAATTAACTGGTTAAAGTTAGGCATACTATAAAGCAAATGGCTCCATACCAACAGAGAAGGGAGCCTGAAGGAAGAACTGACAGCACTTGCTGAGCTAATCCTTCTCAGCTAAGGATTACCTCCCACCTATTCAAATTAAAATTAAACTGACAATAGCATTAATTTGATATAGTTTAATAATATACAAAGTTACACAGGAAATAAATGCTAAGTCATCATATAAGTAAAAATAACAATTTTTTTTCACATAATTAAACCCATGTAGTTTAGATAGGCAGTTAGAAAAAGGCATAACAAGGGTTTGCTGTTGCCCAACTGTTATTCCTCTAGTGGGAAGTGTTGCCACCAACACATAAACCAATTTCCACGTAAGCCAAACCTCCTTTATATAAGATGACCTAATCCAATTGCCAATCACTGGCTGGGTGAACCTGCTGAGGTGACACTGGGAGTACCCCTTATTCAGTCCACCAATAAAAAAGGTATGGACTGTTGCCCTGAGGATTCAACAGAGACTAACAAGCAACCCTCTTCATCCACTGAAAGGGAACATTCATTTATGATGACATTTCAAAAAACAAAATATCAGTTACATTTTCATTTCAACATACAAAGGTACTTTAATTATGTTGCCTCTATTTAAAATGCAAAATAGGAATAGAACCAAGGAATTAAAACATAAAGCACGCTGTAGCCTCACTGTCATCTGAACTTCTCAGACTCTCATCAATACTAGGTGCCTTTACTGAGTTAGGCATGGTGGTTCAGTGGGGGAATTCTGACAGCAAAAGAACAAATCAATTCAAGAGATTTTCACAGGAAGAGAGGTGTAAGGGAATAGTAGAAAACATAAACTTCGATTTCAAAATAATGATTAGAGCTAATCTTTCTCCCACTCCTGAAATTCAGAGCATTTCTTATACCATCGGTGTCCCAACTCTCCATCCTCTAAGGACAAGTGTGCTGAGAGAACAGGAAGACAGCTTAGCTACACCAGAATAAGTCCATGGTGACCTCAGCAAATCTCAGTATTTTGGAGGTCTCTCAAGTGACCTGGGGGGCCTTGACCCAAATAACTAGCAGCAAGTGTGTGCTATCTCCAGTCCTTACTGCTCAATAGCAAGCTGCCAGTGGTTAGTCATGCCATTATAGGGTTATCATTCATCTGTACTATTCAAAGAAAAAGTTATCAGACAGGTGGAATAATTCAATCACATTAAATCAAGAACTAAAATCTAAAGGCAGCATGAATAGGTACATGTTTGAGACTTCTCACTCAAATATTAAACTCAAACGATAGCTTTACCCATTACACTGCTCGCACTCTTTGGGGGATTATTTAATTTTTGACACAAATGCTACAAATGACCGTATCTACAGAGCTAAAACATTCATAAAAATGCTTCCAACTTAATTCTAGAGAACGTCTCCATCTAGTTTAACAAAGATCAAAGTATCTGTTTAACTTAAAAGACAGAGTCAAACCAAAAATATCACACAGTAAACCTGAATATACCTTAAGAGTCCAAAAATTAAAGCTGAGCATGAATGCTTTATTTACACCAAATCTGTTCCAATTATTTCTGAAATAAGAGAAAAATGCCTCATACTTACAGAATAGAACCTGGACCAAACCATGACGACACAGGTTCAATACTCTTCCACTCTTTTTCACTTATAAAGTTTATGAAGTCCTTCTTAGTCCTTGGGCCCTGATAGCGCCTAAATTCACCATCTTTACAACTGAAGAGGATCAGAATGAAATATTAACTAGCACCAAATAAACAAATTTTGTATTTGTTTTGCTATTTCTTTAACCTCATTTTACAATCAATCTTAATATTCAAAACCATCAGCAATGCACAAGTAGCTATTACTCTAATTACCTACTCACAACCTCTTAGCCCTAAATTAAACAATGAGGTTATATTTTCAAATAATTATGTCAGTTATATCTCAGTAAAACTCAGGGGGAGGGGACACGAAGTAGATAAATCTAAGAAAATCACTTTTATGCCTTATGTGTAATATATGTATTACATGAAAAGTTGTTACAATAGTGTCTAGCATTTATTATTAGCTATAGTTAAACTATAGATTAAAAATTTAAGGCAATTTGCTGGTATTTTCAAACATAATCACATCATCTCAACCATCATACCTTAAAGCACAGAAGGCGTCAGGTCAAGTGTTTCCCTTCCTCCCATTTCAGTGATTCTATTTTATAGTCTGCTGTGCATGCTTCCTGCTATCACTTCACCCTTCGCATTCCCAAAGTATGGAGTTCTGTCACAGGGTCATAAAGGCTCTACAAGCTCCCACATCTTCACTATTTCATACTACTTTAAATAATACTGCTAGTCTAATCCTACGTAATATTTCTATTTTTATCACTAAGTACAAAAACTTCTAATAGTTCCTTACTACCTACAGTAGAGTTAAAGGATCCTTTATCCATTCAGAGCCAGAGACCATAAAGACCCCACACACACACTCAAAAAAAAAAAAAACAATGTTTTGTGAAGGATATAGCATTTGAGCTGTTTTTGAAGGACACATAGGATTTCAACATGCAGAAGTTAGGGAAATGGGCATGATAACGTGACTATTAGAAATGGGTAGGAAATTCCAGCTAAGCTTGGGGGATGTTGAGAAGTAAAAAAGAGGGAGTCTGATTACAGCCACTTAAGAGGCCTGTGGAGAAAAGGACTGAGTGAAAAGGGAGAGAAGCACTTATGGAGATAAGAGACTAGACATATAAACAGATGTAAAAGAGGCAGGGGAGCCTATCCCCAGTTTAGAAGATAGAGTCAGACTAAAAGACCTGATACTGAAGACTATGTAAACTTTTCATTCTGACTCAGTGGCCTAACCATTTCACCTGTTATCTCCAAAGTTGAACTACAGTACGTCTTTAGTAATTTTTGAACATACCATGTTCCTATTTATCACTCTTTATGAGACTGCCCTCAGGATGGAATGTTTACACTGTACTTTTGAAAATTCTACCTCCAAGGTTGCATATTCTCCAGAAACCACTCCAGCCCAGTGATTTTTCCCTTACCAAACTTCCTATAGGACTTACCACAACTGTGGGCTCAAAAACATTTACCATACTGAATAGCATTGAACCATTTCATGTGAACATAACCTTCTAAAACTTACAAATCTTTGAGACCAGGGACTATTTCATATGCCACTCATCTATCTAAAGGATAGCATGACTAAATAAGATTTCTAATATACTTACTGACTATAATGCTCTTTAAACATGATCCAGTCCATTGGCCTACTATTTTAACTCTACTATGATGGAGCCTTCTCTATAACTACACAATCTTCAAATACTTACTGATAAACAGTAGGAAGAGCAGTTATGATAAATCGTCCACTCAGTCCTACAAATAAGAAAATATTAAAAATAAACACAAGAAAGAACACACAGGAGGTTTTATATGGGCTAATCACTTATTACTTAAAAGTTGATTCTCAATTATT
The DNA here is from genome assembly GCA_030015415.1 of Cynopterus sphinx. Classification (NCBI taxonomy): domain Eukaryota; kingdom Metazoa; phylum Chordata; class Mammalia; order Chiroptera; family Pteropodidae; genus Cynopterus; species Cynopterus sphinx. The sequence goes on along the minus strand of CM057384.1, from coordinate 108,359,605 downwards.
TAAATACTAATAGAAAAAAAAACCATAAAATTATACAAAAAAACAGTTGAGCTTTTAACTTAAACAATAAAAAAAATCCCAATTACATACTTAAAGGAATGTAAAAACAAAACTTCTGTACATTATCTCAATTAAAAAGGAAATGTATATATAAAACACTTCATCAATTATACCACTATGATAAGATTACTGGTGATGACTCATAGGACAGCACAATATAACAGTAGTCTTAAAAAAACCTAAAATCAAATCAAATTATATTTGATATTCAGAATACAAAAGCTAAGTTTAAGGTGTTAAAAATGAAAAATATTATGAATCTTTCATAAGATAGGCAATAACCACAGCAGCTAACATTACTATTAAACATGTGTTAAATACTAATATAACTGAGGATTAATCTCTCTATGCCTGTTTCCTTATCTGAAAAATGGGGATATTACCTATCTCATAAGGTTGTGTAAGGATTAGATAATAAATGCAAAACACATGGAGCAGTACCTGTGCTAGGTAAATGCCAATAAATATTAGTTATTATTACCATTTGGAGTAGAGGCAGAGTCAAGAACCCAGGTATATTGATCAAGAACAGGTAAGATGAGGCCGGACTAAGAAAGGAACATCCTTAAGGGCAGGGCCTGCCACTTGTCCAGGGGGCCCAGTCAGAAGTGCAGCTGACCTCACAAGAATGCATGCTTTGCAATTAAGAGTTCATGTCCTCAAATCACAGGTATTAAATATGGGACCCAATTGGAGATATTCGAACCACTTGTCAGGGAATGTGACCTTGACCCTACAAAGAACCTCAACCACAAGCCCTTTATTCCGAAGCTTAGTAAGAATGCAAATGATGGCTTGGCTAACGTACACCTAGACCACAGTGTTCTAAGACTTCTCAAAGGCATCTTACGTGCTAGTCTGGGGCTTGAGATACAAAGCAAAAAAGGATCAGAGACAGTTATGTGGTGAAGAATGAGAGGAGAAGGATGTCTCCAAGGTTCCTTATAGCAACACATAAAGGAAGATACTGCATACATAACCAAGGAATCTTTTTGTTGCCACTACACACTGAGCCCCACATCAGAGATAGGTGAATCATCTTAACTAGCTATGGTTGTTTTCAAAACCCAATGAAAGCTCAGAGTTAAGACCATATTATGTAAAAAACAGAATAAACATTTCAACCCAATCTGCAAAGGAACAAAACTAATCACAATTTACAGTACCTGGCTGCTCTGTAACATCTACTTTTGCAACATTAACCTCAAGATCCTCTCCCCATTCAGCAAAACTTTCCCATTCTGGTTGAAGATTCTGACAAGCAGGACACCATGGAGCATAACTGAGAAATACAGTTGGAAAAAAAAAAAAAGTTAAGCACTCTAAACAAAAATTCTAAAATGTATAATCTGTGGAGAAATTTTATACTAACAACAAGATAGCAAAGTAGTTAACTTTGTGAAGATGAAAAAGTTTTAAGTGTGGACCTAACACTGGCAAATCAAGAATAATTGATGCTAATCACATAAAATTATTCTGAGAATAACTTCTTAAGACACAAGGACTTTTCACGTGCAAAAAACAGCTCTTTAAGAAACCTTTGGATTTCTCTATTAAAATATGGCCATAAGAAAACTCAAAGTCAAATTTGGAGTTCATCAGTTCTAATAATTTTACACTGCAAGAGTCACAAATGAGAAAAATAGGAAGTACCTAGGGCTGTAACTGAAGTAAGGAAACCTGCATGCCATCTTAAGCAAGGAGCCACTACTTAGCACGGCTGCCACAGTGGATCGCTAGCCCGGTATGGCAGGATATTCTGATATAAAAGCTAAAATATCTTCATTTTTATATAAAAATGTTACCTTGAAATTTAAGCCATTTACACAAACACTAGACAGGCCAAACAAAATTCTTTTGGCCAGCCCTTGGTCAGTCTGTTTCTAAGACCTCAGGTTTACAAACCTATGGTCAATATATTAGCATTTTAATTACTCTTCTGGTATTTAGCATTTTTAAAGGCCCTGATTTTTCCCTAGGATTTAATTTTTCCAATTTATTGTATATTATCTTATAATGTACCTCAGTTTTTTAATGGAACCAGGAATAAAACTTATATCTGTAGAACATAATAGTGCAGTTTTGCACTCCATTGTATACAAAACTTGACTTATTTTATTGAAAATGAAACTCCTAAAAGTTAATAGGCATTGTGGAACAAGATTAGTACCATACATTAAAGCCAAAGTTCATAACAATTATTACAATGAAAATATCTCTGTAACAAAACTTCTCATCAGGATGAATTTAACATAAATGACTTGTAATATATATAATTCAGACTACCAACTATAGCACTTTTTCATGTTCCTTTTATTTCTTAAGTGCTTTTTAAAAACGGCTTCAAAATCAATATTCTACAAAAAATTATCAAAAAATCACTATCGTATACTGTAATTTCAGATACTCTAATTCAAGTCACCTACACTGCAGTTTTGACTAATTTATCTAGTTTGATCAAACTGAGTTTTTGAAAATCTCCGTGAGTAATATTTGACTGTTTTGTATACTAATTCATAATCACTGCTGCTTAACACATATTTACGAAACTACATATTTTATGGGCACAATCTAGAACAAGTTATTTATGACAATGAAAACCAAGAGCTGTCATTTATTTCCTCTCCCAGCTTCAATGGTACCTGAAAATGCATTTCACCAAGTTACAGATTATATACATACTATAATCATTTTCCCCATCTTATCCTCCATATAACTGTTCTACACCTTTTTGGATTTCATGATTCAAGAGTTACTGATTTGGAGCAGGTTTTCCCTTAAAGATGTCCCTCCATCAACCTCCTAAATTCGCAATCCAACAATCCAGGAAAACACTCACCCGAACCTTGTTAAAGAAGGGGGGTGGTCCTAACAAGTACTGTTAGGCTCTGAAAACTGAAAGGAAGCAATACAGCAATATCTGGACAGGTTAATTAAGTCTTTAGGTATCTCTCACCTATAAAATGTGGGGAAAATACCTATCTCGCAGAATTTGGAGAGAATTAAATGTAATAATGTAGATATAATGCTTAGCAGTGTTTCATACACAGTTAACACTCAATTTTTTTTTTTTTTACAAATATCAATAATACCACTAGTATCAATACTAACACTACCACTACCAATTTAGCAACTAAAGCAAAGGCAGATAGTTTATTTTCCACCAATGCTGTAGTGACCTTACTATAACGAAACCACCACATGATTTTCTTCGATGAGTTTTTAATCACACGCATACACTAATTCATCTTTTGATGCAAAAGCACTCAGAGCACACATTAAGAGTCTCAGCCCAGGACATTCAGTTCTTTGCAAAAACACACACGTAAAGGAAAAAAAAAATAAGATGCGGAGAAAGAGAAAAGCAATGAAAGAAAAAATTATAAAGGCAACGAAATTTTTTAAATAACCTCACTTGAATTTACCTTGCATTCAAAATAAAAATAATCCATAAAGCAAAAATTTAAAACGGAGAGTCCAAAATCCCAACGCTATCTACATGGACTAACTTTTAGGGATAATTAGACAAAAAGAAGAAAGGTTCTGTTCAAATTTCTCTTTTGTAAAGTTTGGTGAAAATAAGGCTGGGAGTCTGTGGAGGAAGACCATTCTAAAATAACTGGCTGGAAACTAGTCACACCAACCACCCCCAGTCCCAAAGCGAGAATTAAAATTGAGAGGGAACCGGAGCCCCAGAAGCGAAAGCAGAGCGCACACTTTTCGAGAAACGTAACAGTGTCCGATGCGAACCGAGCAGGTGGGACCAAGCCGGCGGCTGGTCCACAGAGTGCGGGGACCTGGAGGCGGCGGGGGCCCCGGGTCCGCAGGCTGGCTCCAGGTTCCCGTCGGCGGGAGCTTCGGGCCCGCCTGAGGAGGGCGCGTGGGGAGTGAAGTCGGGGGGCCACACCTGCATCGAGGACCCCGGCCCGCGAGGCCCCCCCCCCGAGACAACCGCCCCGCGCTCACAATTCTATCATCCACTCTCCTTCCAGCAACTCTTTCCAGTTCTCGTCCGTGACGATGCGCACGTCGCTCCGCCGCCCGTGGGTCCAGGGAGCCCCCGAGAGCAGCAGCAGCATAAGTGCCACGGGAACTGCGACGCTCCCGGGGGGCGCCATGTCCGCGGCCCGCCCCACGCCAAGCCCGGCGGCGCCCACTCTGCGCCCCTGCGCCTCACTTCCGCCTTCCGGGGGTGGGAGGGGCTGATCGACCTGCGCATGCGCGCGGCCGCGCGCGGGGCGGAGCCTCAGTGCGCCCGAGGAGGCCGTGTCCTGATTGGTTGAGCCGGGAGCGAGGGAAGCGCGTCCGGCCTTAGTGCGCAGGACCGACGCGCGGCCTGGTCCCCTGCCCGCTGTGGCCCCGGGGCTGAGGATGCGGGGGACACCGCGGGCCGCGGGCGAGGGGCTGACAGCGGGCGCAGGGCTAGTGGGGGCGGGGCTTCAAAATCCGCGTCGGAGTTCGGCGCCAAACGATTGGCATTTTATACCTACTCCAGCCAAGTGGTAAGTCGACACTCGCGCAGCTTCCAATTAAATGCCCTCCAGAGGTTTTTTTCGGTGTGTTTTCATTTTTTTCTATGTTACTTTTTGCAGTAAAGCTCACGGATGTTTATATGAGTCGGAACATTTACTCCTGGGGACTTATACACTGGGAAGGTGCGCACGGGAACCTGATGCGATGCCCTTGGCTGGAGCAACGGTCACAGGCGTAAACGCGCGTGAAAGCCATCTGAGATGAGTGCACTTGGGGCGCTCACCTTGAGGATGTAGGTTCTCCTTCCATTTTTTGTGAATGCGGTTGTTCCAAAGATGCCAGATCAGAAAATCCAAACGGAACAAGACAAATTACAACGAATTTTGAGGGTGTTTTTTTTTCCTCAAGCATTTTAAAATACAAATGCAAATCATTGTATCCTGACGTTAGAAAGTATTAATCGGTCAAATGGAAATAGTCGTCAGTTACACTTTCTCAACTCACATTCGCTCCTAAACTCATTCCATCCCCACCCCTTCACTTTCTAGGACCTTAGTGATCTGGAGGTTAAGGTAATTGTTTCTTCTCGGTCTCCATCTTACTTGACTACCAGCAGCAAATTACAGTCATCACACCCTCCTTCTCTTCAGTGGTGCCTCATTTGTTAGTTTTTTCTCCTTCCTCACCAGCTGCTCCTTCTGAAACTTCTTGGCTGGCCTTCCTCTACTTGACTTCCAGACATTGGCTTGCCACACATACTTCCAGAAACCTCAGTCCTGGTTTTAAAGCCATCGAAATGCCTGTTGTTCTAGCCCTGACCCTTCTGGGTACATTGGACATATATTCAACTTTCTGCTGCATGTCTCTTGGAAATCTAATAGGCAGCTCACAAATAACGGCCAAAAAATAAAATTATTTATTCTCGCTCTCCCACTCTTCTATTTCAGTAAAAAGTCCCGTCAGGCTGCTCAAGACAAAAATTTACATTTTACTTCTTTACTGCTCTCTTCACTCCTTCTTTATGTTCTCCATCAGCAAGTCCCATAAACTCTAGCTCCAAAACATATCCTGAATCTGACCACTTACTCCATCCCCATAGCCAACACACTAATCCATGATGATTGTATCATCTGTTGCCTGGACTACAATAATAGACTCCTAACTGAAATCCCTGTGTCCTCTCTTCTCTAAATCTGATCTAGCCACTACTTAAAACCCTCCAAGCGCTTCCCACTGCACTTAAAGTTAAATCCATACTCCTTAAACTCCTTACTGTTGCTTAAAAAGTCCTATATGATTTGACACCTGCCTAACTGCTACCTCATGTAATACTTGCTCTCCTCCTCCCTACCCTGCTAAACTTCAGTGGTTCCTTGAATGTGTCAAACTCATTCTCACATTAGAGAATTGGCATTAGCTGTTTCATCTGCCTAGACTACTCATCCACTCATCTTCACATCACTCCTTTTTGTCATTGATCTCAAATTAAATGTTACCTAAAAGCTTTCCCTGACCACCCTATCATAAGGCGTCATATTAATGGGTCATTATCCATCATATTAGTCCACTCTCATTCTCTGAATAGTATTAAACTGATGTGCTTGTTTATTATGTTTTCTTTCCTCACCCAATAAGAATACATTTCATGACAGTTGAAATCTTCTCTGTTTTGTTCACTACTATAATCTCCCAAGGTTTAGTGTCAAGCCACTATTAGAACCTGGCACATAATAAGTACTCAATAAATATTTGTTGAATGAATGAGGAAAATTACAATTGTAAATACGTCACGCTTTTATATAATGTATGGGCTACATTGATGAAAGTGTAAATATATTCTTATATGTAATATGGACATAAAACCTGCTGTTTATACCTCGCAGCATTGGTAAAAGGATAAAACAAGTTTGTGTTTGTGAACATTTAAACTGTAAATCATTCATGATAATTTATCATTAAAATTTCATTTTAAGGGAATTTTTATGTTACTAAAGAGATGCAGTCTTACGTGGAAAATGTGCAAAGTATAGAAGGTTGTAAAGTGAAAAGAAATATCCTCTAAAATATTTTCCCATCTCCTGCTAGAATTTGCACCCCTTAGGCAATTACTATTGACATTTTCTTTTGTGTGCTTTCAAAACTTTTCTATGCTCATAAACTATTCTTTAAAAAAACACACTCACACAAATGAGCTTATGCCTCAACTACCAGTCAGTTTCTTTCACTTAACAGTACATATATATCAATTTTAAAGAATTCTGATGTGCTCTCTGAAATATTTGCCTATAAGTATTAAGAAACATGAAAATATGTATGAAATGTCATGGTATCAATAATTTATACTAATAATTAGCCATTAATTTAAATTTAATGTAATGTAATTATAAATTAAATAATTAAATGGTATTCTTTATATCTCATTTATTATTGATATTATTAATGTCATTTTTCTCATGTGCTGAATGCTACTTTATTCTGAAACAATTAAAGCTTTTATGCAGACCAGACCATGCATACTCTGTACTATTGAGTTTTATTTAGCACATCGTACCTCTCTGGATCAACCAAAATTCATTCTACCATGAGACATGAGTGTGTTTCCAAATTAGTGCCACCCCATGAAAGATTAAAAGGCAGCTTAGTATACTGAGTAAGCGAATGGATTCTGGAGCCAGACTGGTTTCACATCTTGCCTTTACCATGTAAGTAGCAAATAGTGTAACCTCTTCGTACCTTGGTTTCTGTGATTGTAAAAAAGGGTAACAATTGTCCCACTGTATGGAGTTGTTATGAGGATTAAATGAGTTAACATTAGTAACATGCTTAAAATGGAGTGAGTGTTCCAATCCTTCAAGAAACATGCTAAAATTGGATTAAACATATAAGGGATTTATTGGGGAAAAGGTCTGTGAAGGGGAAGAGGAACAGGAGTAAGCCAGAGAGCTTTCTAACTACTGTTTTAGTCTGACATCTGAGAAGGGAAAAGGGGAAGGAGCATTGGCTGAGAAGAACCTCAGACCACAAGACAGTTCTAAGGAAGGCTCAGCCAGATCAATGGAGAGTCCTGAGCCAAAACTGCCCATTAGAGGAATCCCACATAAGGCAGGAAAGGCTGGCTAGCACTGGTATATCTGCCACTTGGTCATTGTCTAAGAACTGTGGGGTAGGGGTAGGGGAAGATTTCACAGTGGCAGCAGTTGGGAACTGCCAATCAGCAATGGTCTCCACAGCAGGCTTCCTTGAGGCTGAGTAGTGCATCTTCATGACTGCCACAGAGAGCTTGGTACATAGTAAATACTAACAAGTGTTTGATAAATAAGGAGATGTGGTTAAGTTATTTAGTTCTTTTTACATATCGCTACATTCAGTTTGCTAGTATTTTGTTGAGGATTTTTACATATATATGTATAAGAAATATTGGTCTGTAGTTTACTTTTCTTGCAAGGTCTTTGTCTGATTTTGGTATCAGGATAATTCTGGCCTCATAGAATGAGTTGGGAAATGTTCTCTCCTAATTTTTGAAAGTGTTCATGAAGAATTTCTGTTAATTCATCTTTAAATGTAGAGTTCAGCAATGAAATCATTGGGCCTATGCTTTTCTTTATGGGTAGTTTTTAAATTATTTAACCTCTTTATGTTATGGGTCAACTCAAATATCTGTTTCTTTTTTGAGTCAGTTTTGGTAATTTGTGTCTTTCTAGGAACGTGTCTATTTCATCTAAGTTATCTAATTTGTTGGGGATTCTCTAAATTGTTTGGGATTCTCTCTCAAAATCTTTTTTATATCTGTAGGGTTTGTAGTAGTGTCTCTTCTTTCATTTGTAATTTTAGTATTGTGAGTCTTCTCTCTTTTTCTCTTGATCAGTTTTACTAAAGATTTGTCAATTTTGTTTATCTTTTCAAGGAACCCACTTTTAGTTTCATTGGTTTTCTCTATTGTTTTTTTTTTAATTTTTATTATTTCCTTCTGTTTGCATGCTTTATATTTAGTTTACTTCCCACTTCTCCCCAAAGTATTTTAAAGTAGAAGATTATACTAATAATTTAACATTTTTCTTCTTTTTAATGTAGGCATTGAACCTCTTAAGTTTCTTTCTAAAACTGCTTTAGCCATGTCCTATAACTTATGTTATATCATTTCATTTATGTCAAAGTATTTACTAATTTCCCTTTTGATAGCCTCTCTGTCAATTGGATATTTAAAAATGTGTTGTTCATTTCCATATATTTGTGGATTTCCCCAAAGTCTTTCTGTTACTAATTTTTAATTTCACTTGATTGTGATTAAAGAGCATACTATGTGTGATTTCAGTTATTTCTAATGTATTGAGACTTGTTTTATTTCCTATTATATGGTCTATTTCCCAAAATGTTCTGGCCCTTGAGAAGAATTTGCATTCTTCTATCGTTGTTCAGAGTGCTCTATAGGTATCTGTATGTCTCGATTGTGTATAGTATTGTTCAAATCTTTTAATTCCTTGCTGATCTTTTGCCAAAGTGTTCTGTTCATTATTGAACGTGGGAAGTCTCCAACTATTATTGTTGAATTGCTTATTTCTCTCTTCAATTCTGATGTTTTGTGTTTTATGTGTTTCGGGGCTCTATTGTATATATCTTTATAAGTGTTATGTATTTCTGATTGATTAACTCATATTATTATGAAATTTCCCTCTTCATATCTAGTTATACTTTTTGTTTTATAATCTATTTTTTCTGATATTGGTATAGCTACTTGTTGTGACTTTGTTAAATTAATACTTGTTGTTTGAGCCCTGGGGTGTGGGATGGTTAGCCACAGTTCAACAAAAGACCACAAGGAAAATTGAAATAGAGAGGTGTTACTCACAAGTCCTGGAGGAAGTACACAGCATCTCTTGAGGGTCTAGGGAGGGTCTTGATACAGGGAGGTCAAGGCAGGGTGCAGGCATAGTGAGCAATAAGACCTCTGGCAAATGCCTTATTTAAGGTCAAACATTGGGGTTCCAAGGCTAAAGCCAGATTGGTCAGTTCAAACCAAAAAGAGCAAGGTTTTGGTAAGCTTCACAGAGAGCGGTCTTATTGAAATGGCTTACTGAGTGAAGGCACTAGGAGGCATAGGGGCAGGGAATGTTAATCACAGGGGCATTTTGAGGGAGTCATATCAGGAACTTAAATTTACTTGTGACTCTGTGGGCTGTTATCTAACATGTGTTTATGAAAGGGGCTAGTGTCAATTCAAGACACCTTCAAGTTGTTTGTCCCACACAAAATGGGTGCTAAGGCAGCAATATTTTGGAGTAGCTTAGCTAAACTCTCCAACAACTCTATTACCTGTGAGATAACATCCTCAGATGGTCTCATGGCTCTTAAAGCCATGACTAGGAAGATGAATTATTCTCCTTTCCCATCTAGATGCATGAAGGGAAAAGAAAGAATCATTCTAAATTTATGAGGTTGGCTTTAAATTTTAACTTTTAAAGAAGCTTATTAAATGTTTTATAATGTTCTCATTCATGCATAAAATGTTTAAATCTAGCTAGAGAAAATACTAAGTGTTCAGAGGGATACTATCATGTGAAACCCTAAATTAGAGTTAACAAATGAAGATTTGGCCATCTAAGGGTTACTAGTCACTGACACAATTACTTGGCAAGTAACAGGGATTTGTAGCTTTAGATTTGCTTAATATATGTCATTGCAATTATCCAAAAGGCACAAGGAAAGTTAAAGCTAGACACCAGACTTAAATTCTGAAATCTAATTAATTTTAAAAAGAGAAAGAGAAGTGTGTTCACTTAGATTTAAAATATGATACAAGTAGCAGCTCTTCCTGCACGGATGGCCCGAGACATAGAAGGGATCAGAAATATTGCAGTCAGGACAAGAAATGCTTGAACTAGACCAGGACAGAGATGGTTATTTGAGCATACCATGGATGTCTCGGTTTTTCTTCCCATAAGAATTGGCAGTTTATACAGAATAACATTGCATATTAACCTATGTTTAGCTATTATATTAATTATAGCAGGTTAAGTATTTAATTTTATGTATGTTCACTGATATACTACACTTACATATAAATATCTCTCTGAAATTCAATAATAGTAGAAAATGACCACTTAATTACTATTATAGACTCTGTGTTTGTGTCTCCCCAAAATTCATATATCAAACTCTAACCCCCCATGCAATGGCATTAAGAACTAAACCTTTGGGAGATAATTTGTTTAGATGAGGTCATGAAAATGGAACCATCATGATGGGATTTGTGCCCTTATAATAAAAGGAAGAGACAACAGAATTTGTTTTCTCTGCCATATGAGGATACAGCAAGAAAGCAGCCATCTGCAACCAAGAAGTGGGCCCTCACGAACTAGACCAGTCAGCATCTTGCTCTTAGACTCCCCAGCCTCCAGAACTGCGAGAAATAAATGTCTGTTATTTAAACCACCAAGTCTATAGTATTTTGTTATAACAGCCCAAGGAGACTAGGACAATTATTTTTTAAAAATTAAAGTCAACAAATCAATATGCTTTTGGTTTTTAATATTTCTATTCAGCATAATGTTTTATTTATAAAATTATCTAGTGAAAGAATTTTTTAAAGATATATTTAGGCATGGGGCCTGCCTCAAATGAAAATTGTAGTTAGGAATCTGGTGTCCAATAGATAGGACAAGGGGTGGAGTAAGGTAGGCCCTTATAAAACGTTGCCTCAGCTTAGCTGGACAAGTTGCAAGTTACCAACTGTTTCTGTGATTCCACCATCTTCATTATTCTGTTAATTGAATTTCTGCCATTCCTTTTAAGTCAAGCTGTTTGCGTGTTTGTCTTCCTTATTCTTTTAACATTTAATATTAGATGTATACCTCAAATTCTCAATCTTCAAGGAATGTACCAATGCAGAAATTGTACAACAATTAAGTAATATTGGTGATCTTAATAATCATGATTTGCTATGTTTTTTTAAATATAAGTTTGCTATCATAGTTCAGTGCAGGATTATTTCAAAGAATCTTCTAAAGTAATTCCTACCTCTGTGCTAGCTATGAGTATTTCTATTTTCAGACAAGTTGAGTATTAATACAAATTTCCTTTCCAATTTTTTTAAATCTGACAAACAATTATTAAATAAGCAGTCCTCAGGGAAAACTGTGTTTTATAAACTGGTCATTTTTAATTCATTGAAGACTTAACTTTTAAAAGTCTTTAGTGATTGAGCAGTGCCCTGGTTCTTTCTGGGCCAAACTTACAGCAGAAGGTCATGTTTTATGACTTTCCAACTTTTGAAGTTCTATTAGTACTTTTTTTCTACACACTCACTTTCTCCTCTGTCTACCCACACTGTCCCTAGCAAATCATATCCCCATTTAGAGCTGCTTGCCTAAATACCTTTATATAAATTAGGAAAAGGCAGCCATTCCTCCTGGCAGAGGAAACTCCACAAGGGATCTGGTGTGGAAGGGACAATGGCCAGGGTACATGGCTTTGCCCATAGAATACAGGCTGAATTTGAGCCCCACTCTCTCCTTGGCTGAAAGCCATAGAGCACAGTGGCAGGCAGTAGAAGTCTGTTTCCTTCATGTTGCTCGTAGGTTGACCTTATCTATACTATCATCCTGGGAGTTGACTACTCTTCTAAATCATGTTGAGTAGAACAAGTCTTCATAGAGAGACAGTCTAGCACAGAGCAGACTACATAGCAAAGTGCTTAAGAGAGTTCTAAAGTGAGAGGTCCTGGCCTTGAATCCTGCCTGTACTAATTAATAGCCTGAGTTGTTAAGCAAGCTATCCAAATTTTCTGTGTCTCAGTCTTTGATTATAGTGAAACATGAGTTAACATGTAATATGTACTCAGTACACGTTATTTATTAATATAGGGTAGCTGAAAATACCTGGGAGGGTTATTCAAATAGTGCCTCCTTGTGTGATTATGAGCAACTGAATGAAAGTGCAGTTTCATCTAAAAATGCGTCACTTTCATGCCCTCCACCCATTCTTTCTGGAGTCAGAGACTGGCAGACTGCATTGAGTCATTCAACAAGCACTTGAACACTTCCTGTGCACAGTGGTAGACAAAAACATTTAAAAAGACAACGCCACCCCCAAATGTTCCCTAATTTTCAAAAAGTTTATCAAAAGAAGAGAATGGTACTTATTGTTCTAAAACAAATGAGAGTATCAGGAAGCATGGCATAGGCCTTCTAGATTACTGGAATGGACTCATACTTCAGAGATAGATCATCTTCGAATCCAGGCTCCCTCACTTACTGGCTGTGTGACCTCAAGTAAGGTACTTAACTTCCAGGAGCTTCAGTTTTTCCAATAGGTAAAGTGAGGAGGAATAAGTTTCAAGGGTTATTGTAAGGACTGAGATAAAAGTAGAATAAAAAGGGTCTGGCACATGGGACATAATTCAATGCTAGCTTTTGTCCTTATGAATATTATCTGTTACTGTCATCTAATTTTCATTGCAAAGATCTATGATGGCCCTTAATATCCTACAAGTTAAAGTCCAGTCCTTTGGGAATTTGGTCTCACCTACCTTTTTACCCACTCTTCACCATGAACCTTACAGTTCAAACATGAAATTACTTGCAGCTTCCAGAACCCGCCCTTACACATACCCTGCCTTTGCATCCAATGAACTTTCTAGATGACCCTTGCTTCTTTTGCCTAGTGAATTATCACTTATGTAAAACACACACAGTTAGCTTAAAGAATAGTAATAAAATTAACATGCTCTACCCCCATGGTTGAGAAACAGAAAAAGAAGGTCCCTAAGCACTTCACATTTTTTTAAACATCAGCATCTGTAATGTTTGTGTTTTAAAAGCATAGAAGATAATAAAATTCTTATGTTTATAAATCACTTCTTTCATGAAGAAACCAAGAAACTTAATTGTGGCCTAAAAGCCATAAAGACTCCTAGTCACTGTGCAGAGATACTATTAACAAATATTCAAATGACCAATATAATATTATGGAAAATTTTTTCAATATTTTAAATTTAAGCCGTTTTTTTTCTACTATATATTGATTCTTTTGAAAATCTACAGCATGGTTCCTTTGTTTAAAATAAATATAGTCAGTTATTATTACTATTATTGAAGGGGGTGTCTTTATGTTTTTCTTGACTGGTCATAAGGAGCCACTAGGTGGCAGAGGGTGCTGCTTCTGATAGTAATGAGAGAACATTAAATGATTTTTGGTGTGAAATAGGTTTTGGAAAACAGAAAGCATCACACTATAGACTTCATAGGTTAACATGCTGCCCTAGTATCTCATGGCCCTGCAATCAGCAATTTTGGCCTATTGGCTATATTGTAGTAACAACCACAACATCAAAACCACATTTATTTAATGAACACTATACCAGACACCAGACTAAGTCGTGTCCACACATTGTGCTTTTTAATCCTACAGCAGCAGAGGAGGCAAACGCTGTTAATTTCATTTTTACAGAAGAGAAAGCTGAGTTTTGAAGAGCGTAAACAGTGTGCCTAACATTGATAAGTAACAGAAACCAGATTCAAACCAGGTCTGTTGGATTTCAGAGACTGAGAGGTTAACAACTTCACTCCACAGACTCTCAGAACTGGGAGAATATTTAAATTTTTACTAGGATTAATCATTCTGTGATATAATTAGTTTTAGGCATGTATTAACTTTAGATATTTTCTAATATTTTAGACATATTAATATCTTAGTTCAATCCTTACAGACTTTATGAAATAGTTTATTAAGGACTTTACATGTGTGTAAGCCTAAGTGTTATCTCTTTTACCATTCAGTGACCATTTGAACCCAATTTCTAATAATCATTTTAAATCTATTTCCTCAAAACATTCTTTCCATTATGCCTGTATGCCAGAAAAAAGCAATTTATTAATGAAAGCCCACTTTCCCACCATGTTTTATAGATCTTTCTCTAGCCCAAAATTTTTACATTCCCTGCAGCAGTATAATTGACCAGAACAATACTATAATGGTGTCAGTGTATATATGTAGAAAATGAAGTGAAATCAAATGACTCATTAAAAAATTAGTTTTTGCAATATAATGTGCTCATCTTCAGAAAAACACCCCATATTCTAAAGCCTCACACTAACAGAAGGCATCCATTATAGACAGGAGTCATTTTTCTTTACCTCCTAAATAACATTTAATAACTACCCAAAGAAATAATGGGAAAAATGAGAGATTATAGAAACAATATTGGTTAATTTAACCTTTGTGGCAATATATGAATATTTATAAATCTGAAATGGGCAGTGATATGTAGAAATTTTATAGGGCTGGTTCTCCTAATTGGTAAAGTTTTACTTCATGTCTTCGTGTTTCCTTTTTTTTTTTCTTCTTTGGAACAAAATAGGTGGGGAGGGTAAAGGTCATATCCCAAACCTACACAGATGTTATTTAAATTAGAGAAAGAGTGTCTCCATATCTTCATATTTCTGAATGTGAAGCTGGGACTGATGGCTGAAAGAAGGAAGCTTATATCTCATATGCTATTAAGTTATGACATTACCCTCAAATCATCTAGATTGAATGATGATATGTTATATTCATATAATGCTTTACAATTTAGAAGGTGCTTTCAAAAACACCAACTTTTTTAACCTTGAAAGCATTCTTTGAAATAAGAGAAAGGAGAGAAGTGAACAGATTAGAATGGTCACTGGCAGGTCACTAGAGTTTGGTACTTTGTTGGATCTTAAAAGTGATACTTATTTGTGTTATTATTTAAACTACATTTTAGTGTATTTTACTTTTCATTATAAAGATCTTCAAATTATAACAGGCAAGATGAAAATTCAAAAACAATACTCTTATTTGGTTTTCTTTTAAATATTCAAACTTTACATTGTTTAACCTTAAACATCTAGTATGGCTGTACATTTTAAGGATGCCAATAAAATGTGAATGTGTATATTTAAGAACTTTTGTAAAAATGAAACAAAAATAAAACTTTCAAGAATCTAGTTTCTTAGGAATTTGAGAGAAAGTGTTGCTATCACGTTGTAAGTAACATTAATGTTATTTCCTTAAGCTATAAAAACAAATGGATTTAACTGTTAGAGATTAGCAGTTAAAGGCTGTTTACTGTCACTTTATTGATTAATTGATTTTTCATAAGTGGTTTACCGGCTCCTTTATTTTTTTTTAAGAATTTATATTTACCTATAACAATTTTGAGAGGCTTCTTATATAGAGATCTCTCTTCTAATTTTATATCTTAAAATAGTGTGCATTTAGATTGTAATTATCCTGTATAATATTATTTTAGCCTACTTATTTCCTCTAGATGTTGGATAATATTCTCTTCCATCCATTCATTGTTTAGGAAGAGACTATTGCCTGAATTTTTATGTTTTTACATGATTCATTTATGTATTATTATGCAATAAGACCACTAAAAGTCAGACATATTATTTCTTTGTCTGTACCCTTCTCCCCTTCCCTGAACCTCTATTATGTCTTCTGTTTTCCAATTAAAAATAGCTATTTTCAGTTATCTAATAAACATTAAGAGCCATTTCCCCATTGAAAATAGTGTAATTTTAACAAAAAGAGGGCAGGATTGGCAAAGGCACCAAGGATAAAAAATTTCATCTTGTATAAAATTGCTTCCCCTTCCCCATTATACTAAAAAGTGAGAAAAGCTAGCTGCTGTAACAATCAAATCTCAAAATGTCAATGACTTAAAACTAAATGTTTGTTTGTTTGTTTGTTTGTTTGTTTGTTTTGCCCTCATATAAAATCTAATGAGGATGATCTGAGTTGGAGGATGGCCTTCAGTATGGTCATTCAGGGAACCTGTCTTCATCATCTGCTAGGACCTGAGACTTCTCTGCTGGGTCCTCTGCATCCAGCTGGCAAATGGGGACTAAAGAAATATGGGGTTCACCTAGGAAGTTTTCATGATAGGCCTAGAAATGGTTCTGACCTTGTTCCCCTGGCCATAATTCAGTCATGTGCAAGGGAGGCTGGGAAATATTGTTTAGCTGTGTGACCTGGAGGTAAAGGAAAAGGTTTCATTGAACATGTAGCAGTTTTTGCTTAGCTCATGGCAGTAATCCTACTAGAAAAGCTACTTTCAGCAACTCTTTCATGTCTTCCTTATGCAGAAGCAATTTAAGTTTGAGACCACAAGATTTTAAAGCTGCATCCCTGCCCTTCTATCATTCCTTCGAACCTTTAGTAGACTAGTGAATTCTGTTCTTGAGAAATCTCAAATGTCATATGGCCTGGGAGATTTTAAAGCACACAGCAGCTGTAAATGGGCATGCAAGAGGGAAAATGAATATGCAGTGGCCGACACAGGGTCTCAGATTTACCTGACTTGACTGAGGGCAGTGCCCAAATGCCAGAATGAGAGCTCTACCACCATCCTTCCAGTTCTCTGAATTCATTTTCCCTTGCCTTTTGAGTGACCTGGCCTCCATTTCTGACAGCCAGAGAACTCTTGGGCAATGTGACCAATGTTCATTAATAGAACGAAAAATAAAAAACTGAACAAGAAAATTAATGAGGTTATAGGTTCATTAAGCAGATGTATCAATGAATAGTTTAGCGATATTTGAAATAAATAAACCATTGTTTTTATTCTTGTGTTATAAAGGACACTTGAGACTAGCACTGAATTTGATAATTGGGTTGTTTGGTTTTTGAAGATTACATTCCAATATATCAATCACCTTTTTAATCTTTGAAGTTGACTGAATGTAAATTTGATTTGATAGTTTAAATTTGAATATGTCATAAAAGGGCCTTAACGCCTTTTACAGAGATTAAGAGAGACCTCTTCTGTTAACTTGTTTTATGGTTGTTGCCATGGAGACCACCATTTATCTTCATAAATTCATAACCCAGATGAATTAGTCTCTAAGCTATGAATGTTCTTATACATTTACCTCAAATAATTTTTGAAGTGATTTACATTTTTGTCAAAATGAATATGGATTTTTTTATTTACTTGAGTTTCATAAATATGCAACCTAGGATCATAGGTTATAAATATGAAATTAAGTTAATGAAATATTCATTTTATAAATCTAGAGTTATTAATTCATCACAATGTTATAACAAAAAAGCAATTAATGATATAAATTGCTTTTTATTACAGATCATTAAATGTGCAATTATAATGAAAAATGTTACACATAATATCAAGCTTAATGTTAATATTCTATTCTAAACCTTCTAATATTCTATAAAATATATATGATTTTCTTCTAAATTTTAGAATGATAATTATTATTTCTAAATGTACACATAAAATGAGAATCAACTAAAAGTCATGACAAAAAGTAATTTGCAGTTATGAGTTTAGTGTTAGTAATGGTTACTACCAACAATATTTACTTAACTCTTATTACAAACTCTTTGCTTAAATGAGAATATTTCCCTATAAATATTGTGTCTTTCTCACGTTGAATTATGACCCCTTCAGAAATCCCTATAAGGATTCTGGAGAAAATATTAATTTAGCCCAACTGACTATTATGTTTCTATAAATTTATTCATTTTAACTAGAAATGACATCTTATGCTTATGTTAATGTAATAGGAAAAGTAATTTTTTATTGCTATTCTCCCCTAAAGAATATTCAACAAGATTCTGCCTATTAGCTTGAGTTCAAATGCAGCCTCTTGCTTGGATGCAGAGCGGAGAAGCAGCAGTCCTTGGTGTCTTCCTCTAACCAGCCTTCTAATCATCCAGGCTGGAGAATTACCCACACCTCCCTAAACAGAATAGTTTTTGCTGCAACCAGGAATTAGAATGAAAATTGAGATGAATTTGGGGTCACTAGGGTCTCTTTTAAACTATACTTCCCTGCCAAAGAAGCAAACATGTTTTGAAGCCTGAGTGTGTTATACCAGCTTAGCCATTTAATAAATTAAGGAACCTTAGACAAATTACTAATCTTCTGTCTTCTTTAGTTCCCTCTTAATGTAAAATGGGATTAATACTTATTTCTTAAGGTGTGAGGGCTTATATCTGTTTGCAAAAGTCAATGGTTAAATTTTCCAAAATTTTGCAAGTCATAATTATATAATTTATTAAATCAAAGGTAATAAATACTCAAAACTCATCACTTCCTAATTCATTTTACTGTTGTCTATGTTTTTGAGGTTATGTGTATCTATTGTATCTGTATGATGCAGATAACATGTAGTGGTGGGCTACTGCAATTTTCTGTCCAGTGCCCATGTTCAGTGACATCAGATTGGTAGCCTGAAATTGGACATAATGGGGAGGGAGTATTTACACATGGAAATTGGCAATCACTACAAATCTGGAGGGGTTTTTGTTGTAATTGTCTGAGAGCTGGTTATTAAACATTTATCAGTAGCTAGTACATCACTGTTTATAGTATTTTTTAGGATTAGTCATTCTAAAAATATATTAATATGTATTATTGAATATCTATTACATATTAAAATGTAAATATGTGTCTGTATAGAAACAAAATAGCATGGTTGGCACAGTAAGTTCTCAAAATGTGTTAGTCATTATTTCTGAGCTGTGTTTGTCTCATTTTTTGGATCTATATTCTTTCCTCTTTTTTTCGGTTCCGCTTCTTTTCTATTTGCTTCTTTCTCTAACCACAAAACTTAAGCAATGGGTATGAGGAGATGACAATAACTGGAAATCATTTTAGTTCCTGTTTCTTTCCTCATAAACTCTATAGACTTGACTAAGCCTTGCCCACACCAGATAGGAGACTATGTATATCTAAATTTAGCACTGGGTCCCCAGCACCAAGCAATGAATCTGCCATGTCTTAACTTTCAAATAATCATTGCTCTGTCTATCCACCCGAGGACAGGCAAGGAACATGTTACAGAAGTATGCAGGACACACACTTCCTTCTGCTCACTCTGGCTCTGTGATGACCTAGAAAGTCAAAGCTGCAGTTAGGAGCTACTGCTTTTCAACTCTGTTTCCTTCCCCAGACCATCCTCAAGATTCTCTAGGAATGTTTTAGAAAATGTTTTATAGAGTGTTTTCAATTTAATGACCTTAAGCTCTGTAAACAGCAATAGACTTCTGTGAAGTATGCAAATATAATAGCTTACTAAAATTGTCCTTTGTCCCCAGTTCTGGCAGCTAGTCAAGAGCTTTCCTATGCAGTGATTGTCATCAAACTGACCCTGGTTTTGAGAATTAGATATTCATCCTGTTTGTCAATTGAATGACCTGCTTTGGTTCATTTTACAATTAGAACTCCCTCTGCCCCATGGCCTAATTCAGTTTTCATTAATTTGCCTTGTAAGGAAGAACTTCGAGATTTAGTTTTACCAGTCTTGGCTGTGTTCTATTTTAAATTATAGGTTACCATTTTGCCCTAATTCAAACTAACAGTAACATCTGAATTTTGTGTTGCAGTTGAGCACATTAGAATACTGATTTGCTATGGTATAGCTACCTAAAATTTCTTTTAGTAAACAGTCATTTATAGATTCCAAAATTTAGAGAGAATTAGCCAAGGGATTTTTATGCATGACTTTTGCCCAAACCCCAGTGATCTTTCTGGTGCTCTTTATGGTCAAAATGGTTTAGGATCTATAACTGGCTCTGTTTTACACCACTGAGCATAACTTATCTAAACATGTAAACTTGTATCTTTAAATAACTGTAGATAAAAAATGAAATTCTAAAATAAAACCATTCTTTTAATGAAGTTTCTTGAAAGTTTTTTAAATCTAAAAATGTTGGTGCCCAAATCATCTTAAAGAGGCCATGGATTGGCATTGATCCACCACCTAGGACAATTGGGTTGCTTTTTAGGTTAAAGGTGGCCCTTTGCAGAAGTAAATTAATTGTCTGAAGCAGCCTCTGGTATTATCCTGGCTGTGAAGCAGATGGTACAGTGAGCAGAGGGCAGCTGTAGGGGGCCTGCCCGGTGATTTCATCTGCTTACAGACCACAACATTGCTCTCTCTACTGGGGGCTCAAAAACTGTCCCTTCCATCTCTGCCTACCCAACTCCGAATAGAGATCTAAAATATGAAACTGTCTTTTTGTGTAACAAAAGATAATAGAATGAATTCTGCACGTAGTTGAAAATTTTTCTTTGGGTTTAGGAAGAAGAACTGGGTTAGGGGTCCCCTGAAGAACAGGTGTTGCAATGTGTTTGAATGGTAGGCCATCTGCTAACTATGGGAACCTGCTGGGTACAGCTGGCTGCCTGACACATCAGGGTGTCACTGATTAATTCATCACATAAAATATGTTAATGCCATAGTTGTAGGAAATGGTGCCCAGTGTGGTATAAAGCTACAATTAAAAAGACTTATCTGTAACTTGTTTGTTCTGCATGATGTGACCTAATATGAGACGTAAAGTGTATCATATTTGAGAATATAAATAATAAGCTCTCTAGTCACCTATTACTGAGTAAAGTTATAAAACCTGTAACTTTTTATTTTATGTCATGAAGAGCCAATGACAATAATTTTTCAAAATTTAAATATCCTCCTCTACAAAATATATGCAATCAAGCAATATCCTACCCCAAAGCGTATCTCCCAAGATCAGATTATCTCTTTAGTAAGAGTCTCTTATCCTGACTCTCTGGGTTTACTATAGTATTACTAGGATTCAGTATTCTATTTCATGAATGTAGTTTATATCCAAAGTACATTACATGTCTTGACTTCCTTTGAATGATGTTTCTGTCTCACAGAAGTTCTTATTCATATTTTTAGGGAGAGTGGGTATAGAACCATTTGCAGCCATTATATAGCTTTTTGAAGTATGTTTTATCTGAGTGATCTGTCTACTACTCTAACAACTTTCAGACAGACTGGCAAATTACTAGTAGCACTCTCCATCTTGAAATACAGTTGACAGAAACTGAAGAAAACACTTTACAACTACTGGGGAATATGTTATAATTGAATTATAATTTTCCTTTCCAAAGGGATAATAGAATTTAGACATACGAAATAGACTAGAAAATGTAAACTGAGCTTAAACTCAACTGGGTCTGTAATATGTTGACAGCTCTTGGTAATCCTCGGTGTAATTAGTCTCTTCTCCATGAAGGAAGTTGTAGGAAAACAGAGCACAATATTCTGTATTTTCCCTTGTTGAATCTCTCCAGTTCTCATAGGGATTATACAGGTGAATTGTAATAATGTACTAATAGCCCTAGAAACTGGAAGCATCATTAGTATTATTGTTGTATTGTGAACATTTTGCAAGTTCCATCTCAAATCCATCTCAAAACTCGAGTCATAGTCTACGGCTTTACTTCTCCCTCCAGCAAAGGGCACAGGAGCTGGAATCAGACCACTGGGGTCTCGCGAGTTGAGAAGGGTATTTTGCCTGTCTATTCAAAGGCTTTGTGGACTCCAGTCTGGTCAGTCTGAGCCTTAAGACACTATTGTTCCAGCCTTTCAGGGAGCAGCATTTGGGATGGAGAGAGGAGGGAAAAAAGAGAAGGATACAGGAAGCTTGGGCCAAGCAGCTACCATCCGTGGGAAGAGCCCATCTTGATCCTGGATGGGAGAAAAGGGAGTTTCTATAGCCAAGCCAGAGGGGAAGTGATATTCACGCAAAGACTGCAGAACAAACACATTAATAATTCTATGTGTATATTGAAACCCAAACACCCAAATAAAGACCTGCTTCACTTCATAAAGTGCTACAATATGCTGGCAAGTCACTGAACTTCCTCTCACAGCATCAGCCTATGATGACAATCAATATTCAAGATAATTATTATTCATAAGAAATAAAATCATATTTTAAGGATTTATAAGCTGCTTCTTTGGAAAGTTATGTGATTCTACAGAAATCCTAGTTCACCCTGATGAAATGTAAGGATTATTAAAGTTAGATAAAATAAGAATACCTCTAAAAAGAAAAAAAGTTTAAGATGTTTCATGCATCTTACAAAGGAGAACGGAAATCTGAGCTGTGTTCAAAGGAGGTATCTTTTCCAAAAGCAGGAGGATATATAGAAATAGAAATTTGAGCAGTAGCTCACAGCCAATTTTTTATCATTTGGATTGAGAACAAATTGTGCCACAACATGTATCATTAGAAAAGAACATATCCTGCCGGAATGGGGGAATGCGTAAAAGTGATTTATGAGATACTTTTGAAGAAAACATGCCTTCTGGAAAACTAATGAGAGAAAATCAATGAAACAGCTGTAAATTGTAACTTAAAATTCAGGAACCAGACCAATATAAATTGAAACATGACCATAAAATGAATAGGTGAGGTAACTTAAGGTCGATACTCATCTCAGGCTCTTTGTTTTCAAATGACCATTGCTAAATAATTCTGCTCTTATTTTTTCAACATATATAAATTGTAAGTGCCAGTGACATAAACATGAATATATTTTGTCTTTATATGCATTCAATAAATGGTTTTTTTTTTTAATAAAAATCTTAATGGAAGGTTACCCACTAAAAGAAGATCTGTTGGCCACCTAGAACCTTACATTTTAAAAACAATGAATCACTTGGATTGATGTGTAAGGATATGGTGATTTTATTAATCTGGAAACTGGATTCTAATTATCAAGGAGTTGCTATCTACTAACACTAAGTTCTGAGATAACACAAGAGGTGTCTCTATGATATTGCATCAGGTGTTTAACATATGAAATGCAGAGCCTATCCCTGGTTTGGTTTTGTTTGTTTAGTATGGTTTGAGTGGGGGGCCAGTCTCACATTCCCTGGGAAGAGGGGACATTCAATTTTTTATTACATTCCTCATCTTCTCTTGCTACAGCCTTCTTCCCTGTCACCACCAGCCCATGTGGCCACTGGTGCAGCATATGTGAACATGATATTAAAATCATCCAAGAGGAACGAGCACAAGCAGGGGATGGGAACGAGGCTGCTCTTTGCAATAAAATCTGCCCTTTCGCTTGACCTGCCTTTGGCATAGCTCCTTCTACAGGAGACAGGCTGGACCATAGCAGCAGTTGGCCCTGGGCCTCCCTGCACTCTGCTATGTGTTATATGCTGGATGTTCAAAGGCATCCATTGCATCCAGAGATGCATGTTGTTCCCACTTTTCCCCACTTCTCTAGAGAGGGGACTGCTGAGCTCAAGTGCTGCTGAAACCAGGGAACACAAATAGTAGCTATCAGCAGATCTACAATAAGCTTTTCATGCCAGAGAGTACAGCATTTCCATTTTGTAAAAAATGCTGTATACAAAATTGTTTAGCCAAGAATAACGAGTGTTTCTTTCTCATTATGGAGAAAAAATGCTAGACTCCAAGTATGATAAACGCTTGACCCACTCATTAATTTTTTGTAAATGACAAGAAATTTATACAGATTAAATTTTTTCACTGACACTCCTTTATATTTGGAATTTTCATAAATAAGTGAAATTTGTTTTATAACTGCCTTTTAAAATAAATTTTTATAAATGCATTTTATTGAAGTTTCTTAAGGTTTCTAAGGAAAAAGGTGATATTTTCTGTATATAATAAGTATAATAAAAGTGATGTGCAAGGGTTTATCTCTGTGCTTAAGTACTACAAAACAACAATGGGAGACAATTAAATTAATCAAGAGAAATATAAGTACAGTAAGCATCCTTTAATGGATAGTTACATACCACTTTCAATCCAGTGTGTAGGGAGAAATATGGACTTAAAGGTTTAATTTTCAAAAACAAAAAATAAAAAGGGAATAAAACGAAATAAAGATTAAGATTTTACATATCAAAACTGAGTGAGAATGTTTAGAAATTCCAGAGTCCCTGGTCACAGAGGCCAAAAATTAACCTTTTCTACACTGTTTAACCCTATATATTCTTTCTTAAAGTATATTGGGGGGAATCCCACATGTTTTATTTATAGAGCCTCAAACAACAAGTAATTGATGACGATCATCAACACTATCGGTATACCTTAGAATTCAGTATCTTTGCATAGAGAAAGAAGTTTTTATAATACAATGCCACCAAGTTAGGATACTTTATTAAAGTAATATACATGAAGGAGCTCTAACATAGTTAATGGGAAGATTGGATCATGCATTTTATGTCCAGTATATTATACTGCATACTTTAAAAAACTTATTCTTAAAATTCTGTGTTATCAATGAAAATAATGCCTACACTGCATATGTGTCAACAGAGTCTATAGAAATCTCTCCGCCATCTGAAATTTAGTTTGAAAAGCTTTATTAAGCTCACCCACACTTTACCTCACCAGGGATAATTAACGTGTGAGCTAGTAAGCTCTGCATTCACCCACTTGACATTTTTACTGGGTCTTTCTTCTGATATAGCATATTTGCTGTTAAGAGCAATGTTCCCCTTGGAAACAATGCACGAAAAACAGTCAGAAATTGTTAGCCACAGGGGAGTACTGGATTAGGGATAAGAAACCTTGGAGATTTAGAGCATTCCATGGGAACCTAACTGTCAGGAAACAGCCACCTCCAACATCTTTATTTCCTTCTGTCTCTTCCTGCAGGTTCTGCTTTGGTTCTATCAGAAGAGTCCTGCTTTGCCTCCTATGGTATATACATGGCTAAGAAAAGTCCAGCAGGTTTCAAGTTCAATCAGAAAATTGTCAAATAGTTGTTGTGAATGTGGGTCCCATACATTGCCCTATAGCCATATTTTACCAAAAATATTCTTGAAAGAAACTATAGAAAGGGGGGGATTCAATGATTCCTGGAAAAATTCAAGCTAGACAAACAAAAAAATTAATGGAGAAGAGATTGATTATACAGTGGAACTGGTTGTTGAATGAGATCATGAGATAGCTATCTAATATAAAGTTCTTTTTAAAATATAACTTTTATTACAGTCTGTTTTATGACACTAGAAGTTTGGCTACAGGCAGAACACTGGATAATGAGTAATCAGACCACAAATGTTTTGTACAGTGCCTACCATTATATAAGAAATATATCTGATCTTTTTCAAAAACCAATAAAGCATGCTTATTATCATAAGAGACATTCTAAGCATGAAGCATTTGGACCATGATGTACCTACACTTTTTAGCCCAATTGACCACTGGAGTGAAGGGAAGGAACTATGGATTTCTCAGACTGTTTTCTAAATGTAATAGATTCAAATGGTTAAAAAAAAATCCCCCTTTTCCTATCGGCAAGAATATCTTGCATTCCTCGGGCTTAAATTTATTCCAGTCTATTTTCTATTTATCTAGTCTATTCATTTGAAAAAATATTATTTCCTAGTATACCATAAAATGTTAAATACATGGAGGAATAATGAAGAGAAGATAACTAATAATTATACTGTGTAGTATCTATTATAGAAATTATTAAAGTCACAGATTTAAAACCCTCTGTGATATAAATATTCCTTCTTTTTACTCTGTGTTCTAACATAGAGTTAGCATTGTAGAGCTAAGTTGCTACTTGAATCACAACTGGTGCCATTTTTGAAAAAAAAAAAAATGCCACAGTCTTTTAAGGTTTCAAATGATAGAAGAACCAAGGGATAATCAGAACTGAAATTGTGGTAGAGAGAAACCTCCGTCACTAAGAGACTGATGCTTTCATTCACTCCTAATTATTTCAGTTGGAAGTGTCTTCCATTATATACTGCCTTAGTCATCCCAGTTATCACCCTTCTGGGAATGAACACTGAATTCCTCCTATTCTTTTCTGCACACCGTCATCCATATATTAACTAATTTTATTTCTGGAGTCCTTCAAGTTCCCATAGTCTGATCTATGAAAGATTCAAGGTGAGCACTGTTCCCTAGGATTTATCTGGTTGTAACCTACTCCTTTCAGGTAAGTAAATAATGAAACCAGCCATCTAAATATTCACATCTTGATCTCAGTACTGATGAGCTTTACAATGGAAGAACCATATTGTTTGTCCCTGGATAGATCTGATGTTTAAAATTGTCCTGATATAATATTCTATGTTCCAATATAATCAGCTTTGGTAACTTCCAGTTCATTTTTTGCTCAAGTCCAGCCATTTGGTATGTTTTAGATTCAAAGATTCATTCACCACCTTGTTTAATCAAGACTCTTTAGAATATATCTTGTAACTCAGCAAGGAACTTACAAACTAATGTTTCTCAAAGTATCTGTGGTGAGGATGATTTTTTTTTTAATTTCCTCAATGTCACAAACCCATAGTTCTGTAAAATATAGTTAAAATGAATTACTAGAAAACAATACAAATTGCCATAAAAACATCTAAGATCTTACTCTCAATTTCTGTACTTACTTTGGAGAAGTTCATCAAAAAGATATGGCCACCAGTGTGACTGCAAGCTGGACCTGGGCAATTGGAGGTTCCTCACCCTCTCTCTTGTGCACTCACTTGCCTTCCCTGCTCCTAGAAGCTGCTCCAAGGATACAGCCTTGAGACAGAAATGTGGTGTTGAGATTCTCTGAACTGGGTACATGATGGAACTGGGCACATAGAGGGTGGGGGTGGAAATCTACTCATCTTGCAGCTGCCCAAGACAAGTCTGGTAATTTCCCTCTATTTGCACTTTAATCAATTTTGTTGCTGTACCTTACATGGTCTCAAGTTTTTCTACACTTTCTGTTATTGAATAGGATAAACTATTAAGAGTTTGACCAGTTCAGAAAATAATGGATGACTTATTCATGCTGTTCAGATATTAAATTTCTTCAATATATCACTGTTTTTAATAATATTTTAAATAATAGTACTGTCATTGCTAGTTAATATTTGGCTTTTGCTATCAGCTGTACTCAGTTCTTTTTAATCCAGTGTTTAGGCTTAACCAATACTTTTATATCTTACATTTGTATATGGGGAGTGTTTTTTTTTTTAACTTCCCCTAAATATACCATGGAATTCTTTTCTCTTCTGAAATGCACCCATGGTTGAATTAGTCTTCCAGTTGGTTTAAGACAACTTAAAAATTATTTCTGCCTCCTAAAGTCAGAAATGTCAGTGTCAGGTTAGGGTCCTAGAACCGGAGCCTGCAGTTGGGATTTGGGGCATGTGTTTTATTGAGGGAGTGCTCTTCAAGGGGAAAAAAAAAACCCTGGAAGGATGAGGGAGGCACGATAGGAAAGAGCAAGGAGCTGAGCAAGGATGTGATCTCAGGTCGTCTAGCCTTGGCCTAATATTTGGGGGAGGAGGGGTGTTGCAGGGTGCTATGATGTAATAATCACAATGCAGAATTGTCCAAACTGTAATAGCCTATCATTGTATATCCCCAGGAAGGGAGTATATATAGCCTTCCAAGCATCCTAGCCATAGGACTTGAAGAGGGTAGAAGATATGTGCACAGGTCTGCTACAGATTATCCGGGTGGAGAACCAGCAGCATCTACTATGGTCCATCCATGCAGTGCTCAGATCCACTGATTTCTCATATTAAGTTCACTCCATCTAGATAGAATTAGTCCAGAATTCTAGTTGGTCACAACTTCTGGGCAAGCTTACAAAAGAGGAAAGTTAGAGGAAGAAAGTAGATGCTGCTGTGGCAGTTGGTCCGAAGGCTATACCTAATGCTCATTACAATCCTCCTTTACCACCTATTCTTTCCCCTCATCCTTGGCTAGTCCCTCTACTAGCCTAAGTGGCTTACTTGGTAGGGTGATCTAGACCTACAACACTAAAGGGTCTGGGCTTCACCTTACGGTACCTTATCAGTCTACAGTTGCTATGTTTGCCCATTTGCAGTTAAAATTGGTTATGAGAGAATCACAGAATGGCTCAGTAGATTTCCTGAGGGCCAAATGTTTTCCTCCCACCTGCATTTTGTGTCATCCTTACCTCCTCATAATGATCAGCATCAACTATATCTGGCAGTTTAGGAAATCCTTCGTGTGCCTGCCAGCCTACTGGCACAAGAAGCCTTAAGAAACCAGATGGCAGCCATGGCAATAAGTTTAGTGAGTATTCTGATGTATCCCTGTTGGACCTCTGTTAGATACAGGCCCCCCTGTTATGTGAGCAAAGAACTTCCACACTCACAGGATCAAAAGTGGTTAGAATGGGAAGCACAAAGTCACCAAGTAGGTCATGAGTATTAAGGGTAGCAGCGCTGCTCTTTCTGTCTCTTGGTTCCCTGGCCCATGTGGTCTGCCTATTGGGGACAGTACCATAAAATGGCTTTTGGTTTGCATCTTTAAAGATAGCACCACCTCCTCACAGGGTATCTATGTCCACCCTGGAATGTCAACTGTGCCTTCAAATACCTCTTCCATAGCTCTATCAAGCAGGTAGCTTCTGTATGATGAATATGTGACAGGATCAGTAGATCTCATTCTTTACCATAAAGGGTTCACTTAGTTGAGGGTACTGTTTTTCAGGATTCTATGTCAGGATATCAGACAATCTGTGATCCTTTAGATAATGATGCTCATTAGGCACTATGGGTAGAAAAGGCAAACCCATACCTGAATTATGTGTCAGTTTTGATGAGTATGAATCATAGAATTTTGCAGGGTAGAAGATACTTGATGGAATTACTCTGCCATCAGGTAACTGGTTTGTCTTCTCAAGGGATGATACCATATCAGAGAGTCAATTTGGGTTTCTGTTCCTGGAAGGTAAAACATTCCCCAACAGGAATGGCTTTATCTTCTGTTATGCCCAGACATAGACTCCCTCTCTGCCTCTATGGCTACTCTGTTTTTGAGTCTATAAAGTAAGCATTGGGGTGGCCAATGGCAGAGGCTGGCGACATCTAACTGGCAAAGTCATCCTATCTACTTGATATATTTACTGCTTCTTCTACAGTGGCTCTCTGGTGGGCATTAATGTGCAATATGAAGATTTCACACCTTGTTTCCATTCTAATAAGTCCATTCATGTGTCTCTTCCAGAGAACATTCCTATTCTCATACCCTGTCAGTGGGCTGAGCAAGGGTACACACACACACCCATAAATTTACACTAATACTTTCATTTTCAGCCCAACATTCCAGCACTCACTCTAGTTTTTCCTTTTCCACATTTGTAACTTTTCTCCAATTGTGAGAAACCTGGTTCCAATTATACTTAATAAATTTACTTATAGGAAATTTATAATTTTCCTATGTATAACCTACTTGTATTGCCATTTTTGCCCCCTACCATATATGGACATCTTTCTCACCCACCTGAGCTCCAGTGCCTGACCCCAGTTCTTCCTTCCAAATGGATGCCCTCCCCATTCTGCCAATACTCTCATCCCTCATGCCAGGCCTGCCCTCCTGCATGGAGATATTCCTCACCCATTCAAACTTTGACACCACTCAAAGGGAGGTAGAAACCTCATATAGCCCCTGAGTCTGAACCACAAGGTCCATACCATCTTTACCAGGGCTTGACAATAGGGCCATTGGCCCAGATAATGAAATAGTATTACCTTGTTTTTTATTTGTAATTTTTTTGTATTAGTGTATCAAATCATTCATTGGGGCAGAGCAAGAGGAAAAGATGATTGGCAGGGTAGAATTTGTGAATCCCAGTACCATCAACTATCACAATTCTAAAATTAAGCATAATAAATAATAAAGATACAAAGATAAAAAATGGAAAGATATGGAATTATCATTATTGTAACAGACACTATACAGAACTCCTGAGTACATAGCAAAATATTCAGGTTTACAAAGCATACACAAAATAATCACAGAGGACATATGTGATGGACGAGAATTGCCTTTGGAAATAGCTTTTTAATTTCCTTTCCACAACTTAACAGCATAGTAACTGAACTCTTCATTTTATTATTTCACATAACCCTGGAAATACTTCAACATCAGAAGAAAAAGGCAAAGGAAAACTTTCTGAAATAAATTATTTCATGCTGTAATAATTGTACTTTCATCATAAATGATGAGATTATGCCAATATCTCCTTGGCTTTAAGAGCTAAAATGGAAATCGAACTATAGTTATTGCTGGTAGGCCAGTCACGTAATAAAAGCAAAAGCAGATTTTGAAGTGGGTGAGACTAGAGTTGCCAAATAAAATATAGGTTGTTCAGTTAAATTTGAATTTCAGATTAGCAACAGATACTTTTAGCACAAGTATGTCTCAAATATTACATGGGACATACTTATACTAAAAAATATTTTGTTTATCTGAAATTAAAATTTAACTATGTATTTGATATTTTTTATCTGCTAGCTATGGCAACTCTAGATAAGAAGAGAAGCCAAATAAGTTCTCATCTACTTGTTTACCTAAGGCCACAGAACCATCCCAACCACTTTACCAAAAAAGAGGGTAACCCAGAGAAAAAGCTGGCACTGAGCTGGGAGTTTTTTCAGCTGTTGCTAGAAAAAACTGTAATTAACTGGTAAAAATGAAAGAAATAGAATAGGCAAGTGTCCCAACTCTAGGAGAAATAGAGGGAGGGAAGAACCAAGAAGATAGAAGGATGAAATATAATGGAAGGGAAAAGAGAATAAGAAAGGAATAGGACAGAGGAGGAGAAAAAAATAATAGGAGAAGGAAGTTGGGGTCACAAAGGAGAGGACACAGGCATTCTCACCCACTCAGCAGAAGCAGATGGAGCCAAAGCCCATCAGAAGGGAGCTATATGGCCATTCCATCTCCAGATCCACAGATATCTCCCATCTCAAAAGTTATGATCAAATGCATATCAGATGAAGAGTCCAGGAAACGTAATGTCCCAGGCCCAAAAGGGAAGTAACTAAACAAGCAATTACATCTGTACTTCATAGTCAAGCCATAGGCCCAGACTGATTTCTTATTATGAAAAATGCTTCTGTAACATCCCCCCCACATCCACTTTCTCCATAATGAGCTTCTCTGAATATGTAACAAACATCTTTTCTTATTCATAGCTTAGGAAAATTATTGTAATAAAACGTAGTGAAATAGAATCATAATACCATCCTAAAAGATTCTACACCCTTCCCGCATAAAAACATCCTATCAAGAAACGAGATATTTTGGTACCACATACCACAAATAGTA
This sequence comes from Cynopterus sphinx, assembly GCA_030015415.1. Taxonomy (NCBI): domain Eukaryota; kingdom Metazoa; phylum Chordata; class Mammalia; order Chiroptera; family Pteropodidae; genus Cynopterus; species Cynopterus sphinx. Next base: position 108,328,183 of record CM057384.1, on the reverse strand, counting down.
TCCTAGAACTTAAGTTTTCCTGCATAAAGAAGCATTAAACATTCCATTTATATTGTAATAGTAACAATAAGCAAACATAACTGTGGCCACAGACTTCAAGCAAATGAGGAAATGGAAGAACATCACAGAAACTTTAGAAAACATCTGACCCACATATTTCTCCTAACACATAAAGAGATTAACTACTAGGTCAATACCTCATGTAAATCAAGTTTTGAAAGATTTGGATCAATTACAAAATCATAGTAGCAGGCACTGAGTATCCTGCTCGCAGTCCCCACCCTCACCAGGTTACTCTAGCATGATTTCCAACTGCCAGCACCTCCATTTCTTTACCTGAGGACAAAAACTGTGGTTGCCAGAACCAGTGAGATGAAATTTTACTATCATCACTTTGTGATGGGCAGCAGTCAGGAAAATGGACACTCCTAGAGAGCAGCCCCCTGGCACTCCCTCACTCTCTATGTGGGATAACTCCAAGGTGTGAGTGAGGTCTAAGCTGGCTCCCCAATTCCTCCAGTGGGATCAAGCTCAGCCTCCCACCTTGGTAGCTGACTTGATAATACATATTGATTGGCTGCCTTCTCTTTTTGGTCTCATTTCTTCACTTTTTTGTTGGTGCTTTTTTCACCTCTCGAATCCTACACTTGAGACATTGTTTGCTATTAGGGAACCCAGACTAAGGAAGCCAAATTTCTAAAAGTTTGCTCTGTCTCCAAATTTCTGATCAATATAATAGATTATTAGGATGCATTTGGTTAATAAGTCTTATTTTATGATACTTTGATAATGTACTATTTTATAACAACAATAATGGCTATTTCTATCAATGTTTTCAAAGAACTTTTATACATATATTATGTTGATTCAGTGTTCTTTCACTTATATTTTATTTTTTAGATTAAGTTTAAAATAGTAAAATATCAACAAGAAAAGTAAAACTTTACTCTCAGATAGCTATCACTAGGGTCCTAAGATAAAAGAAGAAAAACATAAGTGAGTGAGGTGAAAGGTACATAGGAGAGACTGAAGTTCATTTAAAGACTCCCACAATCATTTAAGTTGCTAATTACTTCCTATAGCAGCTAATTGGGCTAGGTTACCTTTGTCTTTGTCCTACTAAATCAATGCCTAAAAACTCTAGGATTGGAAAGTTCTGAGGTTTCTCTGAACTCTAAAAACTTCTTAAGCAGCTACAGGAAATATTTTAGGCACTGCACTTCTCAGGAAGGAATGGTTTGGGAAAGTTAGGAGGAAAAAGACTGTTGATTCAACCCTGCACAGGGTAGACAGTTAATACATTTTCAGCCACCCTACTCCTTGGAACACCCTTCCTATGTTGGGAAATTCCCTCTCTTTTGAGTCCTGTCGTTCCCAAAACTCTTTCCCACTGCCCATGCAACTAGGCACCAGCATGTGATAGAGGCCACACTATCAGACACCCTCATGCGGCATCTCAGTTCAGAAACTGGTGACTTAACTAAGCTAGCACTAGGCAAATTCATTCTGGGGAAAGTGACTGCAAAAACCTGGGCTTCCAGAGATAGCTGGGGCCAAGGTTCTGCTACCAGTTACAATTTGTTTTCAGAGGCAGTAGTGAGCTGTGGTATGGCCTCCATCTGGTGACTCCACGGGACCATCCTGTGGTACAAACTCTGTGTTGCTTGGGCCTGTATAACCTTCAAAGCTGATTCTCTGGTCCTCTGGAAGAGTCTTTGCAACCAAAATTATTTGCTACATTCCCTTTCTGCTTAAACTAGCCAGAGTTTTCACTCTGATGCTTGCAACTAAGAACTGACACACCCTTCTTATGCAAAGCTACAATGTAAGAAATTTAAAAATGAATCGGATCTTGTCCTCAAGGAGCTTTTATAGAACAGTGGAGAGAAAAAAGTAAATGACCACAACATACAGTAGGTTCTGAGAGGACAAGAATGTTGTAGAATAGAGCAGTTTGGAACCATCCTGCCTTGGAGTACAAATCCTGACCTCACTCTTGTTACCTTTGTTTCCTTGGACAAGTTACTTAAGGTTTCTGTGCCTCAGTTTGTTTGTTTGTTTGTTTATCTTATAGGGTTTTATGGTAGAGCATCCTAATTGTCTCCTCACATGCATTCTCTCCTTTCTGGGCATATACTTCACTGATCAAATAAAGATTTTTTCAGACTCCCGTAGAACTAACTTAATGCAGCTATGTGACTTTGTGTTAATTACCGGAATGAGAGCAGAAGCAATGTGTACAACCCTGGCTTTACTTGATTAAAAGGAAATTCCTCATCTCGAACTTATATAATCTTTCTTCTCTTTCCTCACAGCTATTTGAAATGGTGACTACAGGTGATGAATGGTGATGGTGAAGCTTAATGTTGGGGATGGCAGAGCCATCCTGCTAGCCTGAGTCCATGGATGACTGTGGAGCAGAACAACCCATCTACCATCATTTCATTGTTGGAAGAGAAATCAATGTCTGTATTAGTCATGGCCCAGATGGACTAAGTCGTTGACTAATGTCTGACTCAAAGTGTCAGAATTAAGATTTAAACCCAGGACTGTCTGGCATAGAACTATACATGGGTTTCAAAATACAAATGTTTCTGTTATTTAAACAAGTTTCATACTTATATAAAAATAATGAAACCCTAATTAGTATTATCATCCCTGAGAATTTACATTTATTAGAATCCCTTGAAGGTCAGAAAGAGCACTTTCTATTCCAGGCTTCCCTTATGCTCTTACTAATGCTGAAATGAGCAATAAAGGAAATAGGAAATAAATAGTATTATCTTAGAAGGTAAAGAAAAGTGAGTGAGTGGAAGTTATAGAAGGGCAGATCCCAACAATATTTAGAGAGAGAAGTCCAGTTGTCAGATGTCTGCTAAGGAAGTAAAGGACACTGAATGGGTCCAGGCTCCCTGGGGGACCACCAGACATGGGTGGTGTATGACAGCATCCTGTACTGGGCAGGATACTGGACTACAATGTTCTGATCCAGTCTCTTGGCCAAGTTTCTATGGCTTTTTTGTAGGTTGGAGGAACTGTTCTCTTTCTTTCCTGGGTAATTTCAGGACATCCCAACATTGAAATTTATATGAATTATGCTTGATTGAAGAATTTTTTCTTTTTCAAAATGCACTTTCCCATTTGTCTTTTCCTGCACCTATGGAGGGAGGAGCCGTGGTGAGCATCTGCTCCTGGATTTCTGTCCTGTCCGCCAGCTATGAAGAACACCCCCGTTCCTGTGGGGGTGGGAGGCTTGGCTCTCCTTTTAGAAATTCCCTTCTGTGCTGCGCTAATCACACCCTCAGTACATTTTACATCTTATTTTTAGGAGCAAAGTATAAAGAATCCTAGCACCAACAGCAGTTTCTGTGGCAACCTGCATCGCCCCTTTGCTTGTCCAGCTGTGCAGAACTAAATCCTAAAAGAGGCCATTTTATACCATGTAAAGGAGATCTACAGTGAAGGTGCTTTTTAAATGAAGGTTTTCTTCTAAGTAAAGTGGGAGCTAGCCAGGAATTAGGTTGGGGGTGGCAAATAAAAGAAACAGAACCTTTACTTAGAACAAGAACGGTTATAAAGTCCCAGGTGTTCACAGGCATGCACTAGTTGCCCTGATTTTTTTTCCCACAGGACCTGATTTTAGACACAAAAATAGCTTTTAGACCAATGAAAACTAGGTTTGAATATTTATACCAGAGGATTTTGTTGATAAGTTTCTCTTCCAACTCCTCCCCTCATAGGGTCTTCCTGTATAACCTTCCAGGCTAGACTAGATGATAAATTGGTATGTTTTTCACATTCACTTTGAATAGCTCTTTTAAGCCAACTATCCCAACTCCCAGGAGGCTTGCACCAAATTCTCCCTTCCTAACATAGTCAAAACAATCAGTCTTCCTAGGCCAGGCCTAAGGGTGGGCCTGTAAAAGCAGCACCCCAAGCATATCATTTGGGGACACCAAAAGACTGCTAGTCTAAAATAATCTTTTGTAAGGTCATGTTATGTCTGAGATTATTATAATAACTACCGATTTGTGTTTTCATTCACTTCCATATGATACTGGGAGGAAAGACATTTTATAATTAAATTTATATTTTATAATCTGCTAACTTCTAGGAAAACTTAAGGTGGCGCCTTAAAAAAAATAAATAAATAACAGACATTTCCCTAAGACCATTAGTTTAGAGCCACACAAATTAATAAATATGACTCTGAAAGTGTTAAAGTAAAACTGTAGTCTCAATATTGCACTTCTAATTTGTCCCAAAGCTTCTTAATTAACCTTTTTTCCTTTTATTAGAAGTTTGAAAGTTGAGTTTTGGGTGGTGGTTGGTTTGTTTCAGAAGGGCATTAGTAATCCAGAAACAAACAAAAACTCTCTAAAACATTTGAAAATTGAGCTCAAGTCATTTCTGTAATGCAATGTTGCAATTTTTCATATCACTCAAGCAATACTGACTTTAAGAGACACAGAACATTTTTTTTAACTCAGACTAAATTTTCCCTTTACCCCTAAATTTTAGTAACGCTAAAATATCAGTGAAAGAGATTGAGCTTATAACAGCATGAAACTTATTTTCTGTTCCCTTGCATTCAAAGACAGCTGATTCTAGCCATACACAATGGACCTATGTTGTTTTAGGGTCCACTCCTAAGTATTGTAATAACTATAGAACTAAACTTTATGACCAACAGTTAGCACACTGTTATGCATATCTGTCTATATTTGTGCATTAGGTGAAAGTGGTGGAAGGAGAAAGAAGAGAGTATTGTCTGATTGTTTGTTTGTTAGATATAAATTAATCAATGTCAGGGGACACATTTCGTCCATCCTGGCATCCTCATTACTTAACACAATACCTTACAGGTGACATTTAGTACATATTTATTGAATGAACTAACAATAAAACCAGTTTTTCAAAGTATAAACTCTAACACCCAGTAAATATTCACCTTGACACTGGATTTAAAGAGCATTACTCTATCACAATTTTGGAAGACATGTAGTCCTAAGGTGATATGAGAGAGGAGTCAAGGTATCATTTCTGCATCTTCATCCTCTTCATCATGCCTGCCCCAGCAGCTGCTCATCTCATGTCAGCATCCACTTATTTTACTCTCTAAATAATTAGGGAGTTTGTGTAATCTTTTCTGGTACCAGTAGTTGAGTCTGGGGAGATGACATCATAACAGGTGCTGGCATTAGAAAGAAGTCTAGTCAAGTGCCCGTGATCAAGACTAGAGTGAGTGACAAGAATGCTAGCATGCTCCTTCAGGCAGCACAGAAACATAATAATCCCAGAAAAGCTCAGAGAATGAAGGCTTCCTCACTGTTTCTGCCTTGGGTAGCCCCAGAGGATGAGAGTTTCTTTTTTACCCATCACTGGAATTATGGCTCCTTCTCTGTGTTTCTCCAGTGGTAAGAGCTCCATGAGATACTTACACAATTTTTTTTAATTAAAATGTAAAGGAATAGTAGGGTAGATAGTATATACTAATAATCAGGTGATTTCTAAGCACTTATCCCATTTAACTGAACTTGGCATGTGTTTTCGGTAGAACTGACTTTTATATTACGTCCACCTCTCCTAGAGCCACTCTGCCCTGAGAGTATTTCACCAAGGGCTCTGTGGATCACTGAACAAATGACACTGCCTTTCTCTTCGTCTCTTCCTGTTCAGCTGAAATGATTACCGATTCTCTCAGTCAGCTTACTAACAGATACTTGAAATTTTCACACAGGATTTCTTGATATTAAAGTTCTTCCTTTCCTGGGAAAAATTTTACCCACACCAAATCCCTCCTGTTTTTACTCCCCTGAAATTCTCTTATTCCTTATCTAAATGCCTCCAAATTTCCTACCAACTCCAGGCTTGACTTGTCATTCCTGACGAAGTTAACATATTTAGTGGAGGACTTTAGCCCACTCACAGTTATTTTAATCACCAGTATATTTAGTCATATTCCTGGCCTTTTATTTTCAATTCTCTTTTTCATGATTTCCTATTCGCTGTTGTGTCTCCCTCATTCTTAACTTGTACTGGATGACCAGGTTTTCTTTTTCTTTCTCTCTACAGCAGGGACACTTTTTCTGTTATGGGACAGATAATATTTTAGACTCTGTAGGCCATATGGTCTCTGTCACAGCTCCTCGATTTTGATGTTATGGTGTGGAAGGAGCCAGAGATGAGACATAAATGAATGAACATGGCTGTGTTTCAATAAAACTTTGTTTACAAAAACAAGCAGCATGCCAGCAATCTCTGTCAAAACTCATTTCTAATGTTATAGTGTGGAAGCAGCCAGAGACAATATATAAGTGAATGAACATGGCTGTGTTTCAATAAAACGTTGTTTATGGAAACAAGCAGCAGGCCAGATTTGGCCAGTGGCCATAATTTACCAACTCTTGTTGTAAAAGAGTCAATGTTCTGTATCATTCATTTTTTTTTAACAAATATGCATTAATAGTATATACATTTAACATCTATGACAGGTAAGTTAAACAACATGACTTAAACAAAATAGTTTATTTTTCTGATTATATAAGCAATCAGTGGCTGCTTTGACAGCACCACAGTCCCAGGACCCAGGATTCTATCTTATTGATGCCCCTCATTAGGTGTTATCTTTACCTGTACCCACATCCTTATTCACATTTCAGAGGGTAAAAAGGAACCGGAGGGCATGCCCCTTCTCTTTAGGGACATAGCCTAGAAGATGTGTGTATCATTTTTGCCCTCATCTCTTTTATCAGAAGTTTGTCTTAAGTCACGCCTGTCTTAAAAGGAAGCTTGAGACATACTGGGAGGCCATGTACCCAGCTATACATCCTATGACTATAGAAGATGGGGAGGATAGATATTGAGAGGCATTTGGCAGTCGCTGCTATAACTAAAACTTAGATTTTCTGATTCCCTTCAAGGATTAATTAGAATCTGTAACCCCTCATCCAATCAAAACAAAACCTTTAACATACATTTATTTAGCACATTTCAAATCCAGTTATGTTTTTACTGCTGTCATCTCCCTAGACTCAGGTTCCTCTGACTCCCTTATGCATTTTAGGGACTCCATACCCCTTGTTTAATAGATATAACCACTTTATCAATAATCGTTTTCTATGATCTGACCTCCAAACTTTCAGGACAATTATGTTAATCTGTCCTTTTTTCACAGAGAAAGAACAAGCAGCACATGGGAAAGGCTTAATATTTTTGCTTAAAAAAACCTGAGTTTTAATTACTGTAGTTTACACAAGAGTTTTTGTTTAGTGATGGACAATATGAAATGAAATATCTGCTAATATGACATAACACTAAGTGAAGGAACAGCCAGCCCTTCACTAACAACATGCCGGTGAATTAATTCTCTTCCGTTGTAACTGCTCTTAGAAACTCCGTTGTCATCTTCCTTTATGAATAATTGTCCATTCATTTATATGGGTATCTGACAGTTTGTTTACATGCACATTGGAAAGAAAAGCCAAAATTATTTGTCTTGGCATCAAAAACTGCCTCTATTTTTGTTGTCTGCAGTGCTCTCATTCAATGCATTTTAATAAGTTTTTAACAATGCATGAATTTGAGTCAGAGGAAGTAATGGAAAAGCTGGGGTGACACGCACTTATTATAGGATATAAAGGGATGAGACGTCATCTATTGTTTGTCATGCCAACAACCCTTAAATTAATGCCCTTTCTCCTTCAGAATTGAATTGTTCTCATTACAATGGCTGAGCACCAGCAGCTTGGCATAATTTGGTGTTTTCCTTTAAGAGGCTTTAAATCTGAAGTCGTGCTTGAATTAATCTCCAAATTCTGTCTCACTCAGATTTTTATCAGCTTTCTTTAGGGTTTGGGCATGGGAAGCCTTCTTCCTTACAAGGCCATTAGACGTTTGTACTTCATTACATTGAGATGTATCTTAACCTAAGCAAAGGCAGACTAGAAATGCAGTATTGTTTATTTTTAGAAGCTGGAATAATTTATTTTTCTGCACACTGTCCTTCTGCTCTTTGGCCTATGATACTGAACCAACAGTAAAACAAACTAATATGTAAAAGCATTGGAGCATATTAATTTATTTTGGTAAGTGAAAAAATAATTTGGACTTTCTTACTTAAGTCTTACTGAGTAGACCTTATATCAGGGACAAACGTGTGTCTTTAAGCCACCTGCAGTTTTTGTTGCTGGGGCTAGGTTCTGAACTTGAAGTTTCTGAAACTGAAAACTACTATCTGAGAGTCTGTAACTAATTTCTGCGCATTAAAATCTAAATTGGAATCTATTACGTGGACAAGGCCTCCTGAGGTTTTACATTGCAGATAGATGTAAAGCAAATAACTCCACATTAATTTTGTGCAATTGCTGAACCACTGAAATAAAATCTGTGCCTCAGACCAAGATATTTTCATTCAATTTAGAAATAGGAATTGGATGTGTCTTTAGCAAGACTGTGTCCTTGAAGAAAAATGCCATTTTTCTAAATATATATTTGAACTACATTGAATATGTCCCCAAAGGGTATTTAGCACTAAATAATCTAGACTTTGGTTAATATGTTGCCCATTAATTACTGTGATTGCATTGCAATAGAAGGGGTGGGGCATCAGACCACAGTGAGTTTCCCACCTGTCAGTCAGACTGGAGCTCTGGAGTTCAAAAAAGAAAGGTGAGTTTTGGACTAAGGGAAGGAGCATAGTGTCTGTCTGTCTGTCTCTGTGTGTGTGTGTGTGTGTGTGTGTGTGTGTGTGTGTGTGTGTGTGTGTCCCTGAAAGGCTGAGAGAGGTGAGACACTAGGCTCTTGGGAGAAAGAACATGGGATGTGGCATTTGGGGACATAATCATGTGCCTGCTTATAGTGACAGATCAGGATAAATGACCTTTGGGGGACATCTATGAAGGGCTATGGTCCATAGGCTCTACTTAACTTTTTTAGTCCAGGATTTCCTAAACTTATTTAAATAGGGAACCTCTCTATCACAAAACACTTGTTAATATGCCACAGAATACTTTTCTGAAGAATATACTATGAGAAATAGTGTTAGCCAGATTTCATCCCAGCATGTATTGGAATCACCCAGATGGTTTGTTAGAACATAAATGTCTGGCCCCACTTCCAAAGTTCAGATTTAGTAGGTCTGGGGTGGGCCTGGAAGATTTGCATTTCTGACAAGTTCCAGGGTGCATATTGATCCTGGTGGTCCAGGAATCACAGTTTTAGAATGAATCACAGACTACAATAGTCTGTTTTTTTCTTTGACTTTCTAAAGTAACACCAATCAAATCAGGAAGTAGTCATTGAAATAAAAGCCAAAAGTGAAAAGCCCACAAATAATATCACCTCAATGGTGAAAAACTGAAGCCTTTTCCTCTAAGATCAGGAGCAAGGCAAGGATGTCCACTCTTGACACTTCTATTCAACATAGTACTGAAAGTTCTCATGAGAGCAATTAGGAGGGGATAAAAGGAAGAAGTAAAATTGTCCCTGTTTGCTGTGACATGATCTTATTTATATACAGAAAACCTCACAAACTCCACCAGAAAACTATTAGAACTAATAAACTAGTGCAGTAAAGATACAAAATCAAAATACAAAGTTTAGTTGTTTCTGTATGCTAACAACACACAATCTAAAAAGGAAAGTAAGAAAAAGAATCCCATTTACAGTAACACCAAAAAGAATAAAATATTTATCAATAAATTTAATTAATGAGATGAAACTACAAAACACTGATGAAAGAAGACAAATGGAGAGACATCGTGTTCATGGTTTGGAAGACTTAATATTGTCAAAATGTCCATGCTATTCCAAAGCAATCTACAGATTCAATGCAATTTCTATCAAAATCCCACTGGTGTTTTTTACAGATAAAGGAAAAACAATTCTACAACTCATATGGAACCAAAAAAAAGCCGTGAATAACCAAATCAATCTTGAGAAAGAACAAAACAAGAGCCATCACATTTCATGATTTCAAAATATATTACAAAGCTACCATAATCAAAACAATATGGTACTGGCATAAAGTTAAATATAAAGGCCAATGAAACAGAATAGAAAGTCCAGAAATAAATTTACACATAAATGGTCAACTGAACTTTAACAAAACAGCCAAGAATACACAATAGGGCAGGGATAGTCTTTTCAACAAATGGTGTTTGGAAAACCAGATACCTACATCAAAAATAGTGAAATTATATCTTTATCTTATACCATGTAAAAATCAACTCAAATAAATAAAGATTTAAATGTAATATCTGAAACTGTAACACTCCTAGAAGAAAACATAGAGAGAAAACTTCATGACATTGGTCTATGCAATCATTTCATGGATAGGACACCAAAAGCATAGGCAACAAAAACTAAAATAAGCAATTGGGACCAAATCAAACAATCAACAGAGTGTAATGCAAGTCAGGGAATGGGAAAAAATATCTACAAACTGTATATCTGAAAAGCAGTTAATGTTGGAAATTTTTAAGGAACTCCTTTAACTCAGCAGCAACTTCCCTACCACAAATACTTTAATTAAACACTGGGCTAAGGACTAGAATAGACATTTCTTCAAAGAAGATATGCAAATAGCAAATATGGAAAAAAATATTCAGTGTCATTAATCATCAGGGAAATGCGAATCAAAACCACAATGAGATATCACCTATATCTCTCAGTATAGCTATTATCAAAATAACAAAAGACAGTAAGTGTTGACAAGGATGCAGAGAAATTTGAACCCTTGAACACAATTGGTGGGAAAACCAACACATAGTATGGAAAACAGTATGGAGATTACTTAAAAAATTAAAAATAAAATTAACATAAAATCCAGCAATCTCACTTATGGGAATATACCCAAAAGAATTTAAATCAGGATCTCAAAGAGTTATTAGTATTTCTACGTTCATTGCAGCACTGTTCACAATAGCCAAGATGTGGAAACAACGTAAGTGTCCATCAACAGATGAAGGGATAAAGAAAATGTATACACACACACACACACACAATGGAATGTTCTGCAGCCTTAAAAAAGAAGGAAATTCCACAATATGTCACAACATGGAGAAACTTAAGGACATTGTGTTAAGTGACATAAGCCAAACACAGACAACAAATACTGCATGACTCTACTTATCTGATGAAATATCTAAAATAGGTAAGTTCATAAAATCAAAGAGTAGAATGGAGGTTGCCAAAGACTGAGAGGGAGACATGGGGAATTACTAATCAACAAGCATGCAGTTTCAGTAGAGCAAGTTGATAGCAAGTAGAGCAAGTATTGTGATATTGTATTGTGCACTTAAAATTTCATTAAGAGGGTAGATCTATATTAAATGTTCTTACTACAATAAAGTAAAACTTAAAAAAAATAGCCATTGAATTCACATCATGAGCAAGGCATACAAGTTTGTTCTGCCCCAGAAACTAAAAGGCACACCAATGAAGAAGACCTCAGAGACAAATATTTAAGCTAGTAACCCTTTAGTTGTCACAAGGTGATTTTAAAAATTAATAAGCACTTATTATATTATCCATACTTCCTGGCTATTTTGACCATTTCACAATTTAATAGTTTTTTTTTAATTTCAAATTTAAAATAATTGAAAGGAGTTTTATTCATTAATATTAGTTACAGCAAATTTTTGGCAATCTTGGCACCTTAAGAGCCATTTGGGCATGCTGGTTATGTTATCGCAGCAGTTCAACATCTAGTTCATTAAATCTGAAGAAACCCAGTTCGTCATTATGCAATTTGCAATGTATAATAATAAACAACTGGTTTTGCTGATTGCTTTGGCTGATTGATTAAAGGCCTCAGAGAAATAGTAGAAACAATTCAGTTTGCATGACAGCTTTACATTTCTGCTTTCCAGTAATTATAGTCTCTGATGAGCCAATACTTCCAGAGGAAAAACTGCAAATTTCTGAATTGGTGTCTCATTTACAATATATTATTATCTTCATTATATTTACCTGAAGTAGACAATTAGCAAAAACAAAACCAAAGTACAGCAGAATAGAGGAGCTGCCAGTCCCCAGCCACAGATCATCTAAAGAAGTTAAATATGCACATAATCTATCTCTATACCTATGAGGCAATTAGAAAGTGATAGGTATTATGAGACCACAAATCCAAATGTGCTTCACTCCAAGTTGCTTCTTGGCACATCTTCCTATAGTGATGAACTTCAAGAAAATGTCAAGGTCACTCATTCTGTGTTTCAAAGACTTAGGGAACCATTCGCCTATCTTTTCGTAATGTGCACCTTAATGATTATGATGTCCCTGCACTCGTGCTGCTCAAATATGAATACAAATGATATGCTATTCTTGTGCAATATGAAACTCCTTCAACGAGTAACTTGGCTCAGGAATGCCTCGTGGGCTTGGCTGAAACTTTCTTGGAACTGCACTGCAGTCTGAGACTTACCGCTGAACCCTTCTTTCCTGTCTGCTTGCAAGTGTTCAGACCTTTGTTTCCCACCGAGGACTCCTTCTGCCTATTCCTACTCTCTCCCCCTTTACCCTTCACAGTTGTTACCCTCTCTTGCACATCTAACCCATCTTGGCATCTGCTTCTTGGAAGACCCAAACTCATGATGACCATGATTTTTATACTATCTCACAAAGCAAAATCAAGGTAACCCATGGTGTATAAATGAATTTTAAATAATGCCAGGCTCAGAGTAAAAAAATGTCTGAAAGTTTAATAGTTTTCTTGTTAGGGTCACAAATTAGCTATTAAACCAGTTGATAATCTCTGATGTTATTTTCTTTGTATTTGTGTCAAAAATATCCACAGAAGCATATTACAATGAAAAGAAAGTGTAGCTTCTTCTGATATATACCCTCTATTATTCAAAGATTGATGCAGAGATGTTTAAAACTATCTTTCATGTTAAAATTTATAGTTTTGGTGAACTGATACATTTTAGATCATTTTTCGGCTTAAAAGTTTTTTCTGTTAGAAAATCATTATGAAAAGTATAGAACATTGTTTAAAAAAATAAATAAAAACAACCACCTAATTCCAGCACCTGAAGATTCTATAATACCATAGTTACTGTTTTAGTATGCTTTTGTCTGTATTTTTCTCTGCATATATATATATATATCTACACAGATAACAATCTATACATAAATTTAGTATCCTGCTTTACCCCATGGTATTAAAATTTTTATAGAATACTTTGAATATTCCATTGTGCATTATCCTTTCGTTCCATTATTCTGTTATTTACTCAACTATTCCCTTATTCTTGGAATTCAGATAACTTCTAATTTTCTGGCTATTATAAATAGCCTATAATGAATATCGTTGCTCATAAAATATTTAATCTGAATTTTGAGATTTTTTTTTCCCCTTTATATGGATTTCTAGAAGTCCTTCCTGGCTTCCTGATAAGCTCGCAGCTTGAGAAGAATCAACAGGCTTACTCCTCACATCCATATAACACATAAGAAGAATATGGGCCCAGCAGTCAGAAGACTTGCTATTACACTAACTAACTGGGTGTCTTATGTAAGTCTCTTTACCTCTGAGTCCACGAGTGTGAAATCAGGGAGTTAAATTAGAGTATCCTTATCATTCTGCCGTGTTTAATATTCCTTAAATATCTTACTTATTGGACCTAACTCCTAGCCAGTGCCATAATTTTTCTTAGAGCTGTATAGACACAAAGGAATACCACTGGTAATGGATCTTAGGCTATTACTGTATTACTATATTTAAACAAAGAATACTCAACGTTATATAGGAATATGGTTGGTCCTATGACTCTCCTTTCTTTAACTCATATAACTTATTGTTGTTTTTAAATTACTTTTGGCTTCTAAGTATTAGAAGTATTTGGCTATGTGAAACTGCTCACTAAGCCTTCTCATACTTACCCAAGGCAAAATATTGTTCACTTGGTACATATTAAGATAGCACATTTAAAATTTTTCTTCTGTGTTCCCTGAATTTACATCTGGTTCAATCTTCATATAAAAACTATATTAAATGTTGCTTTGTGCATGGCCTTATGGAACTGAATTACAAAGACTTTCTTTTTGATTTTGAGGAATTTCTAATTGAAAAACCACAACACTGAGGACAAAGGATTATCTCAACAACCTGAATCTCAATGCTTGCCAGGAACTGAGGGTCTCTCAAAGGAGGTTAGGGAAGGAGGACTCTGAAGAATTTTGAGTTTTGGGAGGCTAGAGCCAGGGCAATATTGTGCTCCTCAGAGGGAAGATATGTGAAGGAAATGGGATCCAGGAAACCTATCAAGTGTTACTTAGGGTCTGCCCTATGTAGTTACTGAGGGTCTGCCAGCTTTCTGGGAGATTCAAGATCTGGGAGCTAAATCAGGAAAGATTTTTTTTTTCCTGACAAAGGTGGAAAGAGAACCATTTAATGTTTTACAGATTGAAAATAAGTCAGATACAGAATAAATAAGAATGATAATAACTTGGGAAAGGTGAGTCTTGGCAAATGGCAGTGCAAACAAGTAATGGAAGTTAGTGTGGAGGCCAGCAGCTGACCCAGGTTTATTTGCTTGGTGGGAGTCTGTGGCCAGTCTGAAGGGTATGGGAGTTGGTAGCCTCTGAAGACTCTGTCCATAAATTGTTGGAACTTTTGCCAGGAAAAGTTTTAAAAGAGAAAAAAATGAACGTAAGGCCAGCAACCTAGGAGAACCTATCACAATTTGAGGCACAGGCTCAGAAACATTGAATATGTTTGAGTCTCAAGTGGGAATAGCTCCACAGGACCAAGCCTGAGATTTTAGCGATTCTGCTTGTAGATGAGCCATATCCTCCGAGAACCTTGTACCCACTGCACTTGCTCTCCTTCAGCCCCCCACCTGATGGATCTGCCCCTGCCCCTATTTCCCTCCCCACCACTTCTCTCCTCAAACTTTGGAGTTCCTACTCCTTCTGGCATCCACTACTAGCATCTTATGTATTTTCCGTTAACTCCTCATTTAGCTGTACCTCCCCCTGGGCCATACACCTGCCCTTCACCTCAGTGCAGCCTTCATTTTCTCACCAAATGCTACAGTGGAGCCTCCACCAGATAGTCACATGATGGCGTTGAACCCTCTGAACCATCATGGCAGCCAAGATTTGGGCATTCCAACCTCTGTGGTGAGTGAAGCTGAATTTGAAGAGATCATCAAGTGAAATAGAACAGTTTCCAGCAATTTTATTTCCAACGTGGTATCTGGAGCCAATCCAGGGGATTGTAGTGACATTTAGACACTGCTCACAGCTGTTACTATTATCAGACAGTCTCATGAGGTTGTCAGTGATGAGCATTGCTGGGTCCTTATCTCCTCTTTTAAAAGGTATCTTCATTGCATTGAAACTGAGTCCTACAGTGTGAGTGCCAGAGAAGGTCACTTAGCTGGTCACCTAGCCAGAACAGCAGGCTACACTGGGACCTGCTTCATAATGAGGACCAGCATGATGATTGTTAACAAGAGCCAAGAGCATGGAAAGAAACCAGAATACAGAATGAGACCTGCACCACTGAGAAAGGAGTCTGGCTGGAAGCTATGTTTTTTTAATGGACTTGCATCTCCTCACCTTCCTCAGGACTAAAGACAGAGGCAGCTCCACCCTTTCCCCTTCCTCCAAACCATTTACCTGAAGAACACTCTCTGCCCTACAGGACCAAAGATTTCTTGGCATCCCTCCCAATCCCACATGTCCTATTTGCCAGGAGAGAGAACCTGTCAGATTGAATGTAAGGAAAAGAAAGTGATGATTAGGTTAAAACTTAAAATACATCTTTTTTTTTTTAATGGGCAAGACTATCTTATAATGTCCAGGGTCATTTTATCACAATTGGGTGATAAAGCTATTTGCAAAGCAGCAATTACTGTAAAAATAATTGGGAAAGAAAGTTTCTGTCATTGGTATGAGTCTTATGGAAAGAGCTTCTGAAATGGAAGGCAACGTTTTATTTTTTGGCCTTGATAGTATTTACTAAGGTGCTCACTTTTATGAAAATTCATGTTGTACATTTGTTTTGTGTAATTTTCTGTATTTTATTTTATATTCCAATAAAGAATTGTTTTAAAAGAAAGGATGGTATTTATGAGACACAACAACCAAATATAATATGTGGAACTTGTTTGAATCCTGATTTGAACAACCCCATTACAAAATATTTATGAGATAATCAGAAAAATTAGAACATTGACTAGATCTTTGATGATATTTAAGAATTATTATTTGATTTTTAATATGACTGCTACTGTGTGTTTTAGAAAAAGAGTATTATTTAAGGATACACACTGAATATAGATACTGTTTGAGATTTACTTTAAAATAGTTCATTGGAGGTAGAAATGTTAGGCTGAGGAATAAATGAAACAAATTGGCCATATGTTGAAAATTGGTGAGAATGGTTGGAGAATAGATGGGGATTTATCGTATAATTCCCTCTCGTTTTGTACATGTTTGAAAATTTCCATAACAAAAAAATTCTTTTATTGGTATGATTTGGATAAGTATAGTTCATAAACAACAGAAAAATGATGGACCTGTAGGTTCTACATAGGATTGCTGAAGCAGCTTCCTCTCTCTTCAGTTAGCTGCTCTGGAAGTTCTCCCTGCGTAGAATAATTGTTTAAATAAACTAAAACTTTAGGGCCAGCTGTCATTTGTCAGGTAAAATGTCCCCAAATACCAAACATCCTAATGCTTCTTTCAGATCAGACTGACAAAATAAAACACATTTTAATTTCTCTCTGGAAGACTGGAGACAGTGACAGGCTAAACTGCAAATGTAGGAGCCAGTGCCCACACTGATGCACCTGAGAGGACAGAATCTTCCATTCTATCCTGCAGAATCTCAGGTCCAGATCTAAAATCTGTCTCTGAAATGCCTCCCACACTTGTTGAACAGCTGCTCAATCTCAAGTTAGCATGCAAGTAAAACATAATAATGCGAGTTGTTTTTTAAGGCCTTGCTGCCTTAATTTTGTCATGCTGGCATCAGCACCGTATGCCTACTGGTGTGGCAAATTGAGAAGAAAACGTTTCTATGACTGTGCTGCTGATTTTTAAAATAACATATCTAATGAGCCAGCTGTGATTAGAAAAAGAAAACATTAATAATCATTTCTGCAGTTTATTTTATCCTAAACAGATCTCAAATATTATTCTGTCTTTTCAAAACTATAATACATACATCATACAGATGGCCCATTTGATGGGTTCTATCTTAAACAAGCCACCTAGGAGATCACTGCTTTTATCAAAAGGGAGGAAAAATAATTTATCCCAGGTCAAATGGGAAAAACCAAAATTATTATTCTGACAAAATGACATACATTTGATAAGACAGTGGTGTCAGTTCATGGATATACACAGTGATTTGTGCCCCCAGAACTTGAATATAAGGGAAATGAAGATAGACTTTGAGCATTAAACCATGCAGTGAATGTGTAATAATCAGAGCTAAGAATGCAAATCTGCTTATAGCCCAAGCAGCTCTCAGGTCACCAAGACTGGGCTATGAAAGAATGAATATGCTATGATACTTAAAAATGTGTTCATCAAAGGTATGCAGAAGGGCCCATCACAGAAATATAGGAAAACTAGTCTCATTAAGGCAAGTGTTGGCTGTAGATGTCTAAACATTGTTCAGGGGACAAGGAGCCTTAAACCAATAACTCTAATTCCTCGAATCTCATAGCAAAACCAGCCCTCCTTCCCGTCTATGGGAAATTCAAGGCAGAGATTGCAAGCCGGAGTGCTGGACAGCTAACCTGGCTGACGGATGGATTTGTCTGGCTCCTGTAGCTTTTCTTTTAATACTCAAATTAACTGGAAGCATTTTCTTAAATGAAAAGGTTTTGTGTAAGATTCTCTATTAATTAATTTTCTTGATAAAGCCCACATTCCCAGCTGGCAACACTCAGCTGGAATTGTCTAAGAGCTGTCTGTCCCCTGCAGACAACTCTAGCTGTCCACAGCCCTCACCAGTACCCTCACTCAACTCTCCCACTTGCCTGGCCCCTAGAGGCATCTGCATTGGCCACCGCCAGGTGAATAGTTTCAGCGAATCAGTTGGTCTCACTTCCTGTGTTCCGAGTCCATGTTCATTATGTAATCTTCTAGTGCCAGCCTGACTTCCACCGTTAGTCTTCTACAGAGAGAAAGTGAGCTGATCATGTCAACGCGAGGACTCCTGCTTGTGTGACAGCTTTATGTTTCGTGGTACAGTGAGAAACTGGCATTTTGATTTTACACATCAGTATGCAGTCAGTCAGTCCTGGAAAGATAGATCCGCTCTTGGTGTAACAACAAAACCTAGTGTCAGTCTCCAAGGCTGAGAATCGAAACCCCCACTGCTGCTAAACTCACGGTGGCAGGCTCCCTGGTCCAGTGGCTTGGGACTGAACCACCCAATGTTACCATATGAAATCCTCCACAGAGAGGACGCTTTCTGGTTTTTATTTTATATTTGGAAGGTACTTCATGTTCTAGTTCTGTTTTATAAATAATCACATTTGCTTACATTATACTTTTGTATGTAGGGGTGTGTGTGTGTGTGTGTGTGTGTGTGTGTGTAAAATCCAAAGATAGGCAAGTAGGTTAGTGGAAAAGCATACAAAATGAAAGTTTTTGGTTCAAAAATAAAATGAGCTTTGCCTTTCTAGCACTTCTTACTGCAGAGTGCTGGGTGTATGTTTTTGGTTGCTTTATTTTTTCTATTTGCATCACATTTCATAGTTCTTTATTAGTTGTGAAAGAATTATGTCTTTTACTAACTCTCAAATCTTGTTTTCTTTGCTACTTTGTTAATGTCATTGCCTCTGCAGTCACCCACTACTCCCCTATATTTTATAATTTAGAAAATGTCCACCTACATATTGCACCTCAATTGTGTCATCTGCCAGAAAATAAGATGATTGGGAAAGAAAATCTTAAAAACACTTCCTACACATTCTCACATTGCAGAGGCTTTACATCACAGGCATTTGGGAGTCCCACTGTGTCTGGGAGAACTTTAGAACGATTCATGCAGGAAGCAGCTTAGGAAAAGATGAACATGGGTACGGTAATGCTTACTCATGTAGAAACTCCAAAATGTTTAAGATCCTCCAATTCTTTCCCCAGTTCAGCCATAAGCATAGACATCTCATTCATTCATTCATTCATTTTTTAAAAATGGTTTGGCATTTGACCAAAGATATACCTAAAGCCAATAGAAAGCTTTTTAACGTTTTCCTAACGTTAGTATTAATGATCATAATAATGATAATGACAACAAAACAGGTAAGAAAATTTTTGCCTTTGCAAACACGTATGTGATTTCAGTTCTTTTGTTTTCTGCTCTAAAGGATAGAATGGTTAGGCAGTTTGCAAGAATTTCCAGAAAATACTAAATAGATCTATACCTATGATTTGTGTTTTCCTCCTGTAAGGAAATGTCTTCGGACAACAAACTAAAGTTTACTGCAGAGTATAAGCTAGCAACTGCTTAAGGAATATTTCTCAATATCGCTTCCAAATAATTTAAAAAACACACAGAATGCCAGAAACTTATTTTTTATCTCTGTCCCCACCTATATTATCCCTATATCAGCATCATTTATGGTTGAAACATCTTAAATGAACAGTGAATGTGTGGCATATTCAGAAATAGTAAATAAATCTCTTAAAATGATGTTTTTGAAATCACATATGCATTTGATTAATAAATCAGGCACACATAAAACAGAAACTTCTCAGACCTTTCCTCTCCACAAAATGGAATACTTCAAAGGTGACATTTTAATATCTAAAATACATCTTCAATGACAGAGAGAAGTGTTTGGGTCAGTTCTTTATCCAGGTTATAAACTTTAAGTTTACTTTAGGTCTTGCTTCCTAAGAAACAATAATAGACAAACAGGAAAAAAAAATCACATTTTTGAAAGACTAAATATTGATGTTGTAAAAATAAAATTGACAGTTCATCTCCAGCAACTCAAATAAGGCACCTGGCATTGGCTTCGGGGTGGATTTTATCCCATAAGGACATTATGTTTCTTGTCTTTAACAAGTACTTACAATTCAGATAGAGATAGAAATATCAGAGATATAATTTTAATGTAAACATTATTAAAAGCAGGATCGATTTTTTTTCCTAAAATAGATCTGCTTAATTTGTTCCTTCTTCTGAAAACTGTCAGCAACAAGCCAAAGAATTTAAACCTGACAAATAGTGTTTCAGAAGAAGCTATGTGAGATTGTACTGTTAAAACTCAAGTCTTAGTCTATAGCCATGCCACCCTGAATGTTCCTGATCTTGGAAGCTAAGCAGGGTTGGGCCTGGTTAGTACCTGAATGGGAGACCACCTAGGAATACCAGGTGCTGTATGCATTAAAAAAAAAAAAAAAACAACTTTTCAGTGACAACTGTACTATTTTATCATAGTGACAAGACAATGACTCTGTGAGTTCCACGTGGGAACCCTAAAATTCGTTTTAAAACTGCCTTAATAATCTACAGGTAAGCTTAGAGATCTGACAGCCAATGAGGACATTTGATGGCCTCACAGGTGTGCATTTGATATGGTATTGTGTATTAGAAGGGGGAAAATATCGAGCTGAATGTGAAGTATTAGGCATTCATAAGCAACCCAGAACGACCTGCCCGGAGGTAGTGTATATATTTATCTATACTACTCAAAGCCAGTACCGAGCTTCTCTAAACTTGAAGGGAAAAAAAGCGAATGACTCCCCTGCCCGGTATTTACTTTGCAAAGTGAGGACTGCAGTGAGCCTATTCCACTTGAGAACCTTGGGCTTCAGAACTAGGCACTTAGGATCTTTGTGACCTTCGCCAGTTTTCAAAACCTGAGTCTAAAATTTTTATAAAATTTATGTTTAAAATGTAAAAATAGAATAGAAATACCTATCCCACAAGAATGTAAGGCTGTTTTAAGAGTCAAATAAGGTAGATAACATGCTTAGTAGTGTGCCTGATGGGTAGCAAGTACTCAATAAATGAAAGGGCTTTGTATTATCCTCTCTCTGCACCATCTGCCGTTGCTAGAAGCAAATGAATAGAACTGTTCCTTTGCTTTGCTTCACCTCATAGATGTGGTCACCACAGCTGAACTGCAGCAGTTTCTGGTTTGTTCCCAGAGGAGGAAAGTTATGTTTTACAATGTAATGTGCATGAGTCCTGCTTACCAACATTAGTGAGATGCCAAGAAAGAGATAGCTTTCCTGAGGAGAGTTGACCAAAAGGGAACATATGTATTCATTTCTGTGAGGCAGTATGTGCTGGCCACCCCACTATAATTTGGAATGCCACTTGTGCACATAGGAAACACAAATGACCAATTTTATCATCATGAATGGAATTGAACTTTTTCCCCCGTGGGTACTTTCCAACTGAAGTCATTGCTTAAATAGCACCTTCTCGATGAGGCCTCCTCTGACTATCATGTTAAAGTTGCAACCCACCTCCCCATATTGATTCTCCTTCCTTAATATTTTCTTCTTCTTTTGCTCCATTAATGTAATGAAAGATACAGTTTTCAAATGTATTACATCTTTTTTTTTAACAAAAGCCTCACCTATTTATTATTGAACCAACCTACTAATGCAGAATTTTTACACATTACATCTATTGCTTAATCACCTGTCTCTTCCAGCTAGAATATAATCTTCTGGGGGCCAGGAATCTTTGTTTGTGCCTGGAACACTTGATAACTTGTTGAAAGAACAAAGAAATAAATAGATTTGCTCATATTTGCTTGTATATGCACAAAAAAACTCTGGAAAGCTTACCGAGAAAATTACAGTGGTTACTTGGGCAGGGAAAGTGGGAGAGGTAATCTGTATGAATTGGGGATAGGAGTGGGAGGGAGGTTTCAATTTTTTATTTTTGTATAAAAGTATGTGAATGATTTTGTACATATCAGACATCACTGTTTCTAAAATCACCTTTTTCTGGCTTCCTTTACTTTCCCTAAAGAGACCTCTCTCCTTTCTCCTTTTTCTGCACCCTCTTAATTTCTCTGTCAGGCCTCAAAATAGCAAGTTTTCTTCTTGCTACATATAATACCTAACTTTTCTGTATAAATGAATGTTGTAAGAAAAGTGTTAAATTGAACCCCAATTCCAAAACAGAGCTATTTTACTTGACTGCAGAATGTAACCAAATGTCTTCATTAAAGGCTTGCTGAACAAAAGCAACCACTTAAAGTTTAATCTAAAGAGCAAGGCCAATCAGAAGAGCAGTGGTAACTTTCAAGGATTGGATAAACTGATGGCACGTCATGACAACTGCTTTGTCCAGCACTGGCCCTCATTTCCAAGAGTCATGTGATGGAAGGTCCATTGTGTTGCAGAAGTGGCCTCTGGGCTGTGAACAGGTGCTCTGGGCTTCTCCTTGCTGAGCATTTCCCTGAGGGCAGGATATCCGCTTCTGGGCTGCACCTTCCATCATTCTGATCAAAAGACTATTTGGCATCAAGGCGTCTGAGGTGAATGCCTCAGAGAGACTGAGAACACAAACAGGTAGATCTCTAAAGTGGTGTGAAGAAAACAGAAAGGACCCATGAGTTGGGATGTGTTTAGCATTATGAATTCATTTACATAGTCACCAGTGGAAGCAACCTGATCTGAAGTCAAGATGAAGCCAAGAGCCTTGCTTTTCATTCTCCAGTGCATTGGAGCATAAGGAAAACTTTAAAATATAGATGCTCTGTTCTTCCCTCCCAGCCTCTTTCTTAACCACCTTCCCATGTTTGCCAGCCAGTTCTAGGCAAGTGAATTACTATTCTAGCCACATTCCTCTAGGAAGGAAAGAATAGACTCAGTCCATCTTCGCTTCTCTCCTCTTACAAAGTAGGTAAGACAATGATAATGTCAGTCTTTTAACTCTCTGGATTTTGCTCACAGGGACTTAATGAATATTGGTTAATACGCTCTGAGAAGCAATGCAAAACTGAAGCACAGCAAAACAATAAAAGCCATAAATTACAAATTCCTAAACCCTTATTATGCAGAAAACCAATTTCTTGTTACTCTATTAAGATCTGACTATCCCTAGATGGAGTACCTTTTATATATTCCTATGAAAGGAATTATTTTAAATAGAATAATTTATTCCTAGGGGTGGCTTCATAGTGTAGTGGTTAGCACATCTGTTTTGCACACAGAAGGTCCTGTGTTCGTGCCCCAGGTGGAGCCACGAGCCAGGACCTGGGTGTGGGTGCATGCTGTGAGCATGTTGAGGGGACGCCCCACCTTCAGAGATCCAGTTCTTTAGGGGAAACAGCAACATCCATAGACCAGGGGTGGAAGTGGGGGCTGAGGGAATTAAAGAGGGGAGGAAAAAAGAATTTATTCCTAATTTCTCATAAAATCATTTTTCTCTCTAAAAAAACATAAGTGAACAGTAGTCCAGCATCAAAAATTACCAGTCACATAACACAATGGCCTATAAATATCTCATATTAAAACAAAGTCTAAAGAATTTTTAAGTCGACTTGTTAGGTTGTATATTGTATTTAATCCACTAACTTCGAAAATCATGTTAATGGAATTGGAGATCGAAAGCAACATTTTATAAATTGTTGCTAGATATTTCTCAATGTTGGCTGTTGCTTCTATCCTGAAGCATTATAATGATATGCCCCCCACTCCATGGACTGTTGTCATATGATGTCAGAGAACAAGTAGGTGCACATCATTTAGTTCTTTGCTTCCCCCCTACTTACTGGAATGACCGTAGTTATTTTTCCATTGCAGGAGTTACAGTAAAAGAGGAGCCGACTCCATCATACCTCCAAGTTACATAACACCCAGCCTCTGAGCAGCACCCACAGATAGAGGGCTTCGGACCCTAAACAGCCACTTTGCTCTGAGCAGCAAATAGAAGGAAGACACAGTTCCTCTTATGATATTTAGAGACTGCAACACAATCTATGACATTGGACTTTTTAGAGCAGTAAACAGAAGTCACGCTTCAGCAGTCAAGTGCTGGAGGAAGGGCTAAGACAACCAAAAGCTCTAGCGGTTGCCATGGCAGCAGCAAAGGACTAGGAAAGGTTTCCAGAAGCAGGTCTGTCTCAAGAGTTTATAATACAGTCACATGCTGTCTCCGTTTCACGCATGCCGAATGAAGACAGTCTGTTTTCCGACTTCCTCTGTCAGTTTGCATTAGGATTATCTGGTCAAATTCTGGAGAGGAGAGTGTGATGCGTTCTCTGACCCAGGTCTTCAAGTTAGCCTCCAGCAAAGAAGGCTCAGGCCTTCCTCCCCAGCCTGAGCAGGAAATGCAGCTCGAGCCAGTCGCTGATGTAGGTTTAGCCCAGTTGGCTGAAATGTCCAGTTAGACTGTAACATTTACCAGTCTCTTAATGCAGAGCGATTGATCTAACAACAAAATTGATTCAGTCACTATAGTATTAATTGGAAATATTAAGCGCTAATACAGATGAAACGGGAATATTCTTTGAATCTGAATTCATTTCAGAAAAAGCAACAAGGGGGTATCTCTTTTTTGCTTTATTTCTCTCTAAATAATTTGCATAGGAAAACTGGGCTCTGATTGTAGATGTCACCTCTTTCCTGGGAACAAGAGACCAGACCCTTAGATGTGGGTTCACTCTCCAGATAAAATTTTACTCTTCCTCTACCCCGGGTGGGACCAATTTACTTTTTTTATTATTATTATGGCAAAGTATACATACATTTTTACCAAGCGTATAAATCAGTGGCATTCGGTACACTCACAATGTTGTATAACCATCACCAATATCTATTTCTGGAACTTTTTCATCATCTCAAACAACAATAACTCCCCATTATTCCCTCCTGCCAGCCCCTGGCAATCACTATTCCAGTTTCTCTCTTGATGCCTACTCTAGGTACCTCATGTAAGGGAAATCATATATGTCCTTTTATGTCTGGCTTCTTTCACTTAGCATAATGTTTTCAAGGCTCATCCGTGTTTTTGCATGTGTCAGAATTCCCTCCCTTTTAAAGGCTGAATAATATAAAGTAATAACTATAATTACATTAACATACAATATACACACATTTATGTATTTTTGTTTATTTATTCCTCTTTCAATGGACATTTGGATTGTTTCTACCTTTTGGATATCATGACCAGCGCAGCTGAGGACATTGGTGTCAAGTATCCGTTTAAGTCTCTACCTTCAGTTATTTTGGGTATATACCCTGAAATGGAATTACTGGATCATATAATAATTCCATGTTTAACTTTTAGAGAAACCACCCAACTGTTTCCCACAGCATCTGCACCATTTTATGTTTCCATAAAGCTACTTCTCTTAATACCTATGAAAAGATATGACCTCTGCATTACTTCCTCTAATTTCAAGGTGCTGGGGAAGATTGCCAGTAGTGCCAACCTTGTGGGTCAGTGCTGATACATTTCCTGATGTCACACTGAAATCCTGTTTACTTAAAGTCAGTAAATATGTGTTGAGTGCCTACTATGAGCCAGGCAATGTGTCAGGCTTTAGAGATACAAAAGCTCATAACTTAGGAAGATAGAAATTTAAATGCAAAAGTGTAGTGTGATGAATCTACTTATAGAAGGCTGTGCAAGGCAATAAATGGGTAGAAAAAGCTTTGCAGAAGGGATGACTAGGCTGAGTTTTGAATAATTAATTAGTTTGCAAGGTGAGAGGAAGGAGAATGGCCTAAGCAGGAAATAAGTTAAATGAAGTTCCAAGAGAAGGATAAGGCAAGTTTACTTCCTTCCATAAAGACAGCAAGAGAGCAAGAGTTAGCAATAAAGAGTTTTACCTAATGTAATATAATCATGGGAGTGACATTCCATCATCTTTGCCGTATTCTTTTGGGTGGAAGTAGGTTACAGATCTCACACTCAAAGGAGGGGGATTATTTGGGGCATGAATACCAGAAAACAGGATCATTAGGGATCTCCACCACCTGGGTACAGATATTCTAAAGTGCCACATCCCAGAAATATTTATCAAGAGGTTTCTCACCCACATCAAAGCAAAATACTTACTTCTCATGTCACCTTTGGCATGCTAGTGACATGGTTGACAGCCATTGCCTATAAATGTTGAAGAATGCAAGGTTTATTAGTTTTTGTGTGTTTTATGAAGGTTCTATATGATTATGGAAACATTCCAAACTGTAGCATTAAGTATAAGTACAAAGGACAGATTCTCTATCTCCTTTCCCATTCACAAACCTCCAGTACCACTCCTCAGAAGTAATCTTTAGACTGTCACCATTTCAGGGGGGATAAAGCACCATCTCTCAAAGAGAAAATAGGAGTTGTCCTGGACAAGTTCAGCAATTTAGTTTTCTGAGGTACCCAAAGTGAAGATCAAAGGGTAAGAGATTTGTTAAAGAGGCAACAGGGGCAGGAGGGCACTGCAGAGGCAGCCTCCATTCTGCCCTGTTGTGCTGTCACCCAGAGAGTAAAAGTTCAGTAGACTAAGGAGAGGTTAAAACCAAAAGGTTAATTATCAAATAAGAAAATTAAAAATTAAAAGGAGTGAAATAAATTTACATAGAAAAACACAAGAGATGATTTGGACTAAAGAAGAAAAGTATAAAAGTAAATAAAGGTCACTTTTTACTCTTACTTTCTGTTGGACCTCTGTGATGGCCGAAAACGAAGAAACATGACTAGGCTAGTCTGCTGAGGATGAAACACGTGGAATGAAGTCCAGTCATCCCAGCTGAAGCCATTGTAGATGAGCAAACTCTCAGCTAATTGTCAAAACAGTGATTAAGCCCCAGCTAAAATCAAAGCATCAGCCGTACTAAGCGAAGATCAGCAGAACCACCCAATCAACATGTAGATTAATGAGAAATAATAAGTGGTTGTTGTTTTACACTATATTTTGGGGTTGTCTGCTATACAGGAATAGCTAACTGACATCTGCCAATTTACCTTTTTCAAAAATATGTATATTTTCTCAAGCTACTTATGCTTATGAATTAACATCACTATCTTTAAAAATATTTTTTAAATGTAATCTATCACTAAGTTCAGGATACTCTATTATCCTTATAGTCGTTCAATTATTATATCTTCTATGAACCTAAATTTTTTTTAGAATTTAGTTGTTTCTTTTAGTCTTCTTAAATCAACCTCCATTAATCTATTTGAAACCAAGCTACATTATCTTCAACAATGTGGAAATTAAGAGGACAGTGATTATGAACAAAGGAAGAGAAAAATCTTTAGAAAAGAATTCCTAAAGTCACAAGCTTGGGAGTTTCCTTTTTCTCCCATCCTATCTCAGTTTCATCTGTGGCTCAGGACCTCAGTTGACACAGAACTGGTTTCAAATATAGGAGAAAGAGGTGTACAGTAAGAGAAGTTAAAAACAAAAACAAACAAACAAAAAACAGGAGCCTTTCAGATGGAGAAGAATATTTCTTTATTTTGATCTTGAAAAAACATCAAACATTTTTTACAGTAATGTGTAACACAGATTGATTTAACATGTTGTCCTCACGTTTGTACTTGTAAAAGCCTATGGGAAAGATACTACAAAAAGAGAAGATGAAAACATCGACATTTTAAATCCTTAACTTTTAAATCCATCAGCTTTTCTTTCTGCTCAGTGCCTTTTCTAGATTCTGTCTTTTCCTTGCATTATACAATTTTTTAAAAACAGTCTTCAATTATCTGAAACAAAAGAGGATTGATTAGGACTCTTGTTAATGCCTTAGGTGCTGCATTCTTGAAAGGTGAAATGCTTCTTCAAAAACCCTTTCTAAGCAAGCTCTCAAGTCAATTATTCTCCTTCTTTGGTAATGTAAAATAAATTGTACCATTAGTCATTTAGCACAAGCAGAACACCTCCCTTTGTGAAAAACCACCAAGCTATTTCCTTTATAAAACTAAAGGATAAATCACATTTACCTAATGGATGGAATTTGATAATTTCTCCATGTTGTTCTTAAAATTGACATGGCAGCAGTTGCCAAGAAGCAATAAACAGTACTCTAAAGAAAGAAAATAGTTCTTGAATCTTTATTAAACATATCTTTGTTTTAAAATATGATTGTTTTTTACCAAGAAATTGGCATTTTCACTTAGTCTTTTTCCCACAGTGAAACAGCTTTAAGTGAGTAACTATCCCCAAAGTCAGTTTATGGCAAAAGCAGCTTTCCAAAGCTACTTTTTAGAATTCTTAGGTTACCGATAAATGGCTGTGAATATGCATTTCATGTTAACCAAAGCAACAAAAAGCCCACATCTCCATCGTTCGTTTTCTATGATAGACGACCTTTGCGCTGAGCATCATCAGTTAGGAAACCCGAACCCTCCAGAGTAAAATGAACCTAAATTCAAATTGCTTTTTTAAGTCCAGCCTGGATCTCCTAAGGTCATTGCCCATATTTAAAATGTACCCTTGCTTGTGGCAGTTATGCTGTGTATCAGTGGAGCTTCCTCTAAGAAGCTGAACATTCTATTAATTTCACTTGATCTCTTTTGCTATTTGGCAATGGTTTCCCAAGAAATTAATTGAAATGGCTACAATGATGGCCAAAAATCACTGTTACTCAATGGAAAGATGTCACTATTGTGTGTGTGTGTGTGTGTGTGTGTGTGTGTGTGTGTGTGTGTGTGTACATCCTCACTGGTCACCTTTGTTAATTTTTAAAGTAATTCATTTTTACCTGTCTGGACAGGTCATGGCAAAAATATTGTTTCTTTTATAATAAAATCACATCCATGTTGTGTTTGTTTGTTTTTTTTTGAAAAAGTTTCCCTCCTATGCCCACTAAAAAGAGGTGTGATTCAAAGAAAGGGCAATATAAACTAAGTACTAACTGTGAAACAAATTCTTTACATGTTATTTTATTTAGTCCTCATAACCACACTATAATTTTAAGTATTATTATCTTTATTTTATAATTAAGGAAATTAAGACTCTTTACTCAAGGAGATAACTTGCTCAAGATCACATACAGGGTCAGAATTTGAGCCTAGATGGGTCTGACTCCCAAGCCAATCTACCCACTTCTTCTTATTGCACAGTCAGATTTTACACAGTCAGATTTTAATAAACCCATTTGAATGATTATATATATACATATACATATACATGTGTGTGTGTGTGTGTGTGTGTGTGTGTGTGTGTGTGTGTGTGTGTGTGTAAAGCTCCCAGAATTTGTCTAATTCTATTTCTGGATCTAGAATTATTTTCTCTTCTTTTTTTGGAATCAAATGTGCAGCTTGCTTTTACTTGACCCTTCTTAGTTGTCCAAAATGTTAAGTAATACAATTAAACTATTGTCCCCTATTACAAAAATCAAACATCCATGACTTACAGGTAAAAGAGGCAAACTCTTTGCAAGGATCATGGTTTAAATTCCTGATTCTGTCATCAGGCAGGTCGATGTTCAAATCTTCAGGGGGTCATTTGAGGACTAAACAAGGTCACGTAAGTAAGCACCTGATAAATGTCCAATAAATAGTAACTTAATTTGACAAATACTTACAGAGTGGCAAGCAAAGCCGAGCTGACTCCCGCCCCCATTAGACAGACCTTGGAAGAGGAAAAGGGGAATGAAAAAGGAAGGAAGGGGATGAGAGAAATGGGCAAGAGCTTTAGGGCTATAGGGTCAAACACAGCTGAGCACACACAGAGACCAAACTTTCACTTCACAAAGTCAAGGGGCTGTGGCTTTTGATTACATCTGTTAGTTGTAATTCTATTAGAGAATCTTCCAATTCCCACTTGAGAGGGAAACAACAGAGCTTGGCAGATAACAAGCAGGGATGACAACAATGCTCAGACATCAAGCCTATTGACAGAACAAGCTGACAAGTTCATGCAGAATGGTGAATTCTCAAGTGTGTTTTGCTGCCTTCAAGTGTGGACAGACGTATATGGGGGAAAACATTACTTTAGTGCAGATCAAATTTTTTTACAGACAGCAGCCCTTGCAGTTTTGACAGGTGCAAGGAGGCAGTGGAGGTAGGTTTGCAAAGCTAGCCACAATGCCTCCCCTAGCTGTGCAAGGTGGATGATCAGCAAGATGTGCATTTTCCGTTTCTGCCGACATTTGTTCCATCAAGACGTGACAAATGCTGCTAGGAAGAAGACTTCTTAGCTAAACTCACCCCCACCTCCATCTTTCATCCTTTAGGGAGCTCACTGTATGAAAAGCACTGTTCTAAGTGCTATATATCATTTTATACATAAACCATTTTATCTTCACGTCAGCCTGTGAGGTAGCCTCTAAATTATCCTCATGTTGTATATGAGGAAACAGAAACAGCACAAGTAAGTAACTTGGCCATGCTCATACTTATAAGTGTCTGGGTCATAATTTGAACTTAAGGAGGAAGACACTGGAGTCCACACTATATACAGAGCCTTCGATTTGAGCATAAGCTCCCTGAGTGCAGAGAATTCTGATCCATCCTCAGATGCTTGGCACAGAGCAGATGCTCATTAAATATGTGTGAATTTAACTTTGGGAAAACAACTCCTCCTCCCGCAAACCTCACTTCTATTTCCATCCTTCATCTCCAAGCCAGAAAGGCTGTACCAAGGCCACATCTAAGTAAGTGGCACTTCCTTGTCCTTGGTGGCACCTATCAGTCTCATTGCGACTAGAGCACTTCTGCTTCGCTTGTGGCAGCCTCAGTTCAAATCCTATTTATTTTATTTTATTTTATTTTTTAATTTGTTTATTTTTTAATTTGTTTATTACATTAATTTATTTGCGTATGTTGAACCATCCCTGTGTCTCTGGGATGAAGCCTACTTGATCATGGTGCATAATCTTTTTAATATGTTGCTGTATTTGGTTTGCTAGTATCTTATTTAGAATTTTTGCATCTGTGTTTATGAGAGATATTGGTCTGTAGTTTTCTTTTTTTCTGTTATTTTTACCAGGTTTTGATATTGGAGTAATATTGGCCTCATAAAATGAGTTGGGAAGTATTGCCTCCTCTTCGATTTTTTGAAAGAGTTTGAGGAGAATAGGTATTAAATCTTCTTTGAATGTTTGGTAGAATTCACTGGTGAAGCCATCTGGTCCTGGACTTTTATTTTTTGGTAGATTTCTGATGATCGTTTCAATTTACATACTTCAGCTCGAATCTTAATCCACACCCTTGGTGTATTGTTGCAAGGAGTCCCTACCATGAATTCCAGGGTTCAGATTCCTGCTCTGGCTCTTACTAGCTGGGTGACCTTGGGGCTAGTTATTTAATTCCACTGTGTCTGTTTCTTTTTACAGAGGGAATATACCCTGTACCTACCCTGAAGAGTTGTGAAGATTCACTGAGATAATAAAGGTACCAGGCTGAGTCTAGTACCTGACACGATGTAAAATCTCAATATATTGTAGTTCTGAATTTATTAATGATGCAAGAAAATTTACATTGTGCCACTAGTCCCTTTACCATGGAGACCTCAATAACTGATTAGACCATTCTTTCTTTAAAAAAAAAAGTCCTCACAACCTTCCTAACACTGCCCTCACATAGGTAGTCACTACCAATAAATCATTTGGAATTGTGGAAATTGAAATCTATTAGCCCTTCCTAATTCAGAAGCTCTTAACAGGTTGTCAAACAGGATTATTAACATTGAGCTTGGTGTCCAGGAGTAAATCAGTAGTTAATTTTGCCTCTGGACAAGTGGTAAATTCAGCAGTATACATCCATGGACAAACTCATTAGCATGGGAGAAGAGGAAGGAACGAAAGAATCTACTAAAAATGTATGTTAAAAATGTATCATTAGCCTGATAATTCAACACACTTTCACAATCCAGATGAATAAATATTAAAATCTTTGGAGAAGGATCTTAACAAAAGAAAAATAGACAAAGGTTTGATTTTCTAGACTTCTTTTATAGTTGATTTCCTCTTCAAGCAGAATGTTAGCAAGATGACTTGCTTTCAATTGAACTAAGATTCATTATTATGAATGGTTCTTTATAAGAGCCTTTCAGAAAACTATTTCTCAACATCTCCATCAAAAACAGAAATTACCACAATAATACGTTCACTTAGCTCCTATTAACCTGATACCTCCTCCATTGTCCAGCAGAAGAGAGAAGAAATACTAGTCTGTGGTTATTATAAATGACATAAGTGAAATTTTTATCACATATATATTTTTACCCACTAAATTGCTGAATTCAGTAAAGGTGTGTTTGTTTTTTTGCTTTTCTTAAGTAATGATAAATCAATAGAATTATTTGGCTTAACCTCTCTATGTTTACAGCTCATGGTAAATCATGAGGATAGAAGAGAGGACCACACTTGATTTCCTTTGTATTGTGTTCTTGAATCTCCAAGAAATTTTTCTCACTGTTCAAGTGACCTCACTCTCTAGGCTAGTTTAGCTATTCATGGGTAAATTTAATTTGCAAGTATACAGCTATAGTCTTTCATTCAGTAATACCCCACATCATTGATTTTTCATCTAACTTTCTCTCCTTTCATCAAATTGTAATTTGTCGATTTTATTGACCAGTGTGTTTTTGTTTTCTAAATTATTTTAGGCTACATAATACCAATGAGAGGAGAAAAAAGCGGATAATGTTCTAATCTGAATTTCTTTTTCAAATGGAGAAATTTGGATTGATACTACTGAACGTGACAGCTTCCATGAGTGTCCTGTAATGTCTCTTGCAGTATCTGGTAAAATCTTCATATTCTTTCACAAGCATATCTATCATATTGTACATACAAAAGAACCTACAAGAGCATACAATTATGAATAGCTCGATGACAGAGTTCCCCTAAAACCATAACTGAAGGAATAAAAGCAGAGGTTAAAAATTGTTAAAAGCAGCAAATATAGTGCAATACTCCCCATATTTAGATTAATAGATACTCCCTAACAGACTAAGAGACAAAGAAAAAGGTGACTCAGGTCTATGCCTTCATAGATGTACAGTCACTGACAAACCACAGAAATTTATGATTTGAGGCTTCATCAGCCTCTGAAGAATATAAATAAAGAGACAGAAACAACAACGATGACAAAAAAAACCCACTGAAAATTCTGGAGCTGAAATTAAGTAATATAAAAGGCAGAATGAGCAGAACATTAAACATAGAGGAATAAATAACTTCATGAGATAAAACTTCCTATCATAACCTACTTATGCACACAAAATGGTTATCTTGGTTTGGATTCCTCATATTCAGAGACATGAATTTAAGTATAAGTATTTTGTTTGGGGGTATGATCCTAGGGAACTGTGTGAAGGAAGAGAAATAAGAAAAGACAAGAGATTACCAATAAAGGATGAGTAATTAAGCTGCTTTGGGCAACTTGAGCTGATACCACTGCGAAACTCTGGGAGACAGAAACATGCCTCAAAATTATCTCAACCAGGAGATGTTAGGAACCTGGGTATTTATCCACCAAAACCTTCACCTACACAGCATTATTGGTTGGGGCTGCATCCAGGGATATTAACTCTCCAGCACTCCTGCCTTGCCCAGGTCTTGGCTGAGCATGTTCCCTCAGCTAGAAAAATCCCTCAAAACCTCACAGCTTTTGGCACTAAGCAGCTTTCAGCCTGAAGAGGTTCATGCTAAGGAAAAATGGACAGAGCACCAACAGCACCTGACTCAATGGAGAGTCGAATATGTAAGTGATTAAAATATGACTAACTGTATAATTTGATTTTGGTCTTTGATTGCAAGGAAAGAAAGCACACATAAGATAATCAAGACAAGTTAAATTTATTTTAAAGATACCAATAGGCTCATGGGCTTACAAGTAGAGAAAACAAATTAATGCCAGGTCTAATGGAAACTGTAACAAGTCATTAAGAAGCAATGGAGCTACTTTGTCTCTTTCAAGAGCTAAACTCATGACTGGTCTCTGCTGGTCTCTTCCATCCATCTCTCTTTATTACCATATTAGTCAGGTTAGGTTATGTCACTGTGACACAAAAACCTCACATCTCTGGCTTAACACAATAAAAGTTAATTTCTCCTCAGTTGTTCTCCAGGCAGTGAATCAACAATTCTGATACTGTTTGCCCCGTGGAAATTCAGTGATCCGCTCAGCTTTGATCTTACGGTTTAACAAAATCTCAACACCTTTTCCAAAACCTGGTGCAGGAGGTTTTTACTGACTCAGTCTAGAAGTAACACACATCATTTCTGCATATAGTCCATAGGCCAGAACTGGTCACAAAGTCTTGCCTAACATCAAAAGGTTGGGATGCATAATCTCCCATCTCCAGCCCCCAGGAACGAAAAGAGACCCAGATGTTGCTAAGCACTGGTAACATCTACCATGCTAGACATAATTCCTCAACTTTAGCTTCCATGTAACCAAATTGGCTAATTTGGCTACTAGTACTCTTCATGATCTTTTTGCTTAGTCACTCAACTAACATCCTCAGTCTTTCAGGTATACGATTTCAAAATCCTAAGAAATCCTATACTCAGTGTCATCTAGCATTACCAAAAGTAGTAACACTAAATTTTTTTTTTAAATGTGGTGCGAATGACTTCTGACTTTGAGACGTAAGCATTAGAGAAAAGCCCAGGGCAATGTTTACTGAACACCTCAAGAAAAAGGATTTTGCAACAAGTTATTTTTTCTAGCAAACAACCTTCTTCTTAAAGGCAGGGAAAAAATATGTGAAAACTTACTGAATATAGAGAAATTCACCAGGAAGACAGTTCCAGAGAACATTATAAGGAACAATGGCATTGGAGCTGTCCTGGGAGACTGAAGAGGAAAGTAGCTATGATTTCTAATAAGGATAGAGTAAGTGATATAAGGTCTGATTAACACTATAATAGCATATATGAAGTAGAATTCCAATATATAAGATCTGAAACACAATAGATGCTTCCAAATTCTGCTATATGACAATGAAGATTAGGTAAAAGAAAGGGAATCACAAGTAGAAGTGCTCACAGTTCTTCAGAAATTACCTCAAAACTCTTCTAAAATTGTTTATTAGATGTTCTCCAAATTATAACACATGCTTGTTATGAAAAATGAAATAACCTAGTACAAAGATATATAATGATGTGTGAATGTATAGGGTGAACTGCTACCAGGTTGAGCAATAACAACTTCTGAGGAAAGCACAATTACTGAAACTATAATACAAGCAATTCTCCTTACCTATCTTGAGAATCTTTTTTTTTTCCTTAGAGTTCAAGAATTATATCTGTATATGCCTGTGTCTTTTTTCATCAAGATCATCTGTAATTCTAAAATCCTTTCAATCTGTAACCTCATATCTTTCTTTGATTCAGGAAAATTATTTTTTCAATTGTGATTTTGTTCCATCTGTGCCTTTTCCCATTCTGGGATTCCTGCTATTCACAAGTTGGGTCTCTTGGATTTATCTTCCAACTCTCTTACCTTAATACAAGATTCATTAAACCTCCATCTTCCCAGATTCTTCTGTCTACCCTTTCCAAAGTATTAGCAATATATTACTAATAGTTAGAAATACTACAGAATTTGAATAAGGTCATCTTCCAGTACTACTAAATGGGTGAAACATTCTTAATTTACTATAATAACTGCATAATTAAAAAGACAAAAATATCAACAGTAAAGAAATATAGAAATTATTAAAAGATGGTTCAAATATAGCAAGTATAAATATTAACAACCCCATGAAGTTTCCTCAAAATTTCTTTTGAAATAGAACATCACCTTCATTACTTTTCAAATAATGAAAATTTTACAAAACACATTCAGCAATATCATTAATCACAAACTAAGTACAGAATATTTTTATCTATATATCAGAGAATCTTTAGTGCCAGAGCCTAGAATCAGCATCTTTCATTGATTTTTTGCCCTCTACAACCAAAGATAGTTGGTTACAGGAGAAAGTGAGGGGACAGAGAACTCTTTCTCCTTTGAGTGTTCATTCTTCAGAATCAAAGGGACTGTTGTGTTAAAAATTAAGCATTGTAGTCAAAAGTAAATAGGAACACATCTAATTTTTCATTGGTAAACATTTGTTTTTTTTTTTTTTTAATGGAAAAGCTGCTAGAACGTTTTAAGTTTGCTCAATTCATTGCTTATGAACATTGTTTGGGTGACTAATTTACTTAGTTCCAGGGGATAATCAGGCACTTTACACAAATGAGAACATCTGCAGTCATTCCAGGAGCGATGAAATGACAGAGCCATCAATCCTTGTGCTTCAGGGCATAGGTTGATCTGATCACCAGCTGGAAGAGAGAAGATATTCCCTATAGTATTTCTATAATATCATTGGTTACATTCAGATGTTTGTTTCCCTCTAAACACAACTCATTGGGGGGATTTAAAGTACATTATGGCCAAATAGTGTACCCGCGAAGAGAAAATCTTCAAAAGGTTTACAAAAATATTTTAGTTAAATTAATTTAAAAAAAAAGCTCTCAGGGAAGGTAAGCAGAAAAGCATAGAAATTAACAAAGATGATTTGGGGTATTTTATCACACACAGAATGTGACAGAGAGTAGAACTCAGCATTTGTTGAATAAATGAATGAGTGAATGAATAAATAAAGAAACAAACTTACATGTGCCTGGATTCAAACCCAGCCCCATCAATATTTGACCATGCTTATCCTTAGTTTACTCATCTTCAAAATGGGGACAATTGTACTTACCTCTTCTTGTTATTACTGAACTAGGTAATGCATGTAAGTAAATAAAACCACTTCCTAGAACACACAACAAATAGCAGTCATTTTAAGAGCTCACCTGGGATTGATTTGGCTAATTCCTGAGATCTAACAATTAAATCATTTCGATATATCTCATTATAAATCAAATTGCATATTGACTGTACTGTAAATCTGTATTGTACTGAGTCTCTGTGAAACCAACAGTGTATTACACCTAAGACTATCCTTTATTTTGAAATGTCCAGAGCCATGGGCCAAAGTTACTATGAATTACAGCCACATGCATATAAAAGTCATGTAGAGGATTATAAATTGTGAGTGGTACTGACACTGTTTTTAACAGTTTCTTAATAATTACCTACTTGTTATTAGCAAATTCTCTTGGGACCCATAAATTAGATGTATTCTACAGATACAGATAATGTTCCAAACTCATGAAGAAATTCTTTGCAGAGTATATATGCCTTTGGATGCTCTGGACTCAACTAGTTAAAACAGAGGTTAAAAATAAATCTCACAGCATTTGTGATTAATGTAACTTTAAATAAACAATGAGAAGCTTTTTCCCCAAATGGTGATCAAGTGCTGTTTTCACTGCAACTGAAGAGTGTTAGTAATTATAGTGAAGAGAGTGCTAGTTTATGGGACTGTTTTTCCAAGGGTAGGGTTATAAAAAGTCCTTTTTTTCTGGTCAGCAAAATAGTTTTAAATTATAAATGTTGCTGCATATAATCAAATTATCTCTTTTCTGGAAGGTAAAAATTGAAAGATTCCTTAGAACTTAGAGTTTTTGTCATTACTTCATGAATCACTCTGCAAAAGGCAGCCATGTATTCTTTCAAACAAGTTACTACCTCAGAATGTTGCGATGTCACTTGACTCAAAGGTTTTTCTTTCCTTTTGTCCTCTTATCAAATCAACAGTTGTGCAGGCAAGGGGCAGATATCTCCAGCAATGTTTGGGGAGAGGGAGAATAAGGGTGCTCAATGTAGGAGAACACTAGAACCTCTCCATCTTCCCACCCCACACACCCCACCCCACCTCCTGCTTCCCCATCATCATCATTTAAGGGAACAGGAGCCCACCATTCCGAAGCTGTGGTGAATCCTCAGGCCACGTGACATTGCATAATGCTATTTGGAGTCAAATATTGAGACGCCTTAGTAACACAGTGATTCATCTGGAGCTAGGTACTGAACTATGCATACCCAGGAATGGGTAACCCACTGCTGCCTCAGCTAAACCAGAGGTCCTGCTGGCCGTGTGAAAGGCTCAGCCAGATGCCAGGAGCGAGCGGGGTGAGAACACAGCTTTGGGAGGCAGGGAGATTGAAGAGGGGACAGAGGCACGTACCCACCCTGCCGTAAGAAGCCTCCGGGCCAGCTGAATTTAAAGCGGGAGATGAAAGAGACATCAATTTGAACTACTACTGTATTGAGTCTTTACATCGACCACCCATTTTAAATCTCTGGGAAGTCGGTATTACGGTTAGACACCAGAGCCCGAAGGTGAAAGACGCGACGAGGCTGCTGCCAGGGCTCCGGCCCGGCGCCGTCAGCCTGCGGGGACCGGGAGCGCCAGGGGCTGGCTGCAGCGGGTTCACGAGGGGGACAAAAGCTCGGCGGCCATGCAGAAACCTAGCTTGAGTGCGAGCCCGCCAAGGCTGCCAGCAGCAAGAAGAGAAGGGGCGATGGGGGGGAGGGCTGTCTGCTGTGGTCGGCGCGGAGGCCACAGCTGGGAGCCAGCCGCAGCCGGGTGGCGAGAAGCACCTGCTGCCTCCGCCGGCCCACTCGCGGCGGGGAGGGGTTTCTCACGCCCCCTGCGCCTGGGTGACTGCACCGGAGGTCGGGAGGAAGCGGAGCGAGGGATGAGTCATCCCGCCCAAGTCCTCCTTCCGGGTCCCCTCGCCCACGCACGCCAGCCCCCCTCCCGAGAGCGCGCAGCGGGGAGCGAAGACGCGCTCCATCCTCAGGAGTCCTCCACCGAACCCCCCGTGGCCTGCGGAGCAGAGGAGAAGGACGGGGCGTGTGGCCAATGAGAGCTTCGCTCCGCCGCCCGTCGTCCAATGGGCAGCCGTCTCCAGGGCGGGGCGGGGCTTAGGCGGGCAGGAGGGGGCGGGTCCGGGCTGGCGCGCGGCGCCGCGGTTCTATAGCTCAGCGAGGGCCTCGCAGGGAGTCGGCGCCGAGGCGACGCGGGAAGGCGCCGCTGCTGGCCGAGGTGCTGGACACGACCGGCCGGCCGGCCACCTCGCCAGCTCGGTCACCCGGTGCAGCCGCCGCTGCGTCGCTTCCCCTCCGGGTCCCCATGGAAGAGATGGAAGAAGAGTTAAAATGCCCCGTGTGCGGGTCCTTCTACCGGGAGCCCATCATCCTGCCCTGCTCCCACAACATTTGTCAGGCGTGTGCCCGCAACATCTTGGTGCAAACCCCAGAGTCTGAGTCCCCCCAGAGCCGTAGGGCCTCGGGCTCCGGCGTCTCTGACTATGACTACCTGGACTTGGACAAGATGAGCCTGTACAGCGAGGCGGACAGCGGCTACGGCTCCTACGGGGGTTTCGCCAGCGCCCCCACGACCCCGTGCCAGAAGTCCCCCAACGGCGTCCGCGTGTTCCCCCCGGCGATGCCGCCACCGGCCACCCACCTGTCACCGGCCTTGGCCCCAGTGCCTCGCAACTCCTGCATCACCTGTCCCCAGTGCCACCGCAGCCTCATCCTGGATGACCGGGGGCTCCGCGGCTTCCCCAAGAACCGCGTCCTGGAAGGGGTGATAGACCGCTACCAGCAGAGCAAAGCCGCGGCCCTCAAGTGCCAGCTCTGCGAGAAGGCGCCCAAGGAGGCCACGGTCATGTGCGAACAGTGTGATGTCTTCTACTGCGACCCGTGCCGCCTGCGCTGCCATCCGCCCCGGGGGCCCCTAGCCAAGCACCGCTTGGTGCCCCCGGCCCAGGGCCGCGTGAGCCGACGGCTGAGCCCGCGCAAGGTCTCCACCTGCACAGACCACGAGCTGGAGAACCACAGCATGTACTGCGTGCAGTGCAAGATGCCCGTGTGTTACCAGTGCTTGGAGGAAGGCAAACACTCCAGCCACGAAGTCAAGGCTCTGGGAGCCATGTGGAAATTGCACAAGGTGAGTCCTAAGAAAACCCACCCCTAACTCCCCGCGCCTCCGGTCCTCTGCTTTTGCATCATACAGTCCTCTTTTGCGCACAGCGCATCCCAGTGGGGGCGCCATGCAGGTGCCTACGATATTTGCTTCCGCCGTTGGTGCATTGCAGGAAGCGCAGGGGGATCATAAACGGAGCACAGGGATGTTGACTATTCCCAAGAGTTGTTGCGGGGATGCCTTAGAGCGGGTCTCCCGGGGAGCGCCGCCTGCTAGCCAGGCGCAGGGCGCCCCCTCTCCGCTGCGGATGTGCAGCTTGCGGCCGAGGCCGTCAGGCGAGAAAGCGCTGCGGATCTGGGCAGAGCAGCGCCAGTGCTCAGGGCCTCCAGGGACCCTCCAGAGCAGAGCAGGCGGCTGGGCTCTGGCCTAGGTCCCCAGGGAGGAGGTAGGGGAGGTTGGGTAGCGCGGACCGCCCGGACTGGAGCTGTTGGGTAGGCAGGCGTGGTGAGTCACCGCCAGAGCGGGAGAAACGTCGCGGGCTGAATGCTGATGAGTCCGCTCTGGTCCAGACCTGGAGAACCTGGTGGAGGGGATGCGAGTCCCAGTGCTGTGGCGCCTACGAGGCGAAGGAGTCGGGAGGCTGGTGTGAAAATACTATGACAACACGGCTTGCAGGCTGCGATCGTGATCATCCGGGAGGGGACCTGTGGCTGAGAGCAGCAGGACCCGATGTTTCTGCGCGGTCACGGCCTGAAAGCTAGGCAGACGTGTCTCCCAGGGTAACCCCCTCCTCCTAACCTTCCACACACCCATTTGTTCAGGATTCAACCCTTTTCCTCTTCCAGTAGTTGTCTGCGCAAACTTTGAGACACCTGTTACCAAATTTATCTTTCTGGTCTCTTTTGATGGCACCTCCACCAAAGCTAGCTTCAAGAAGAGTGCCTTCAGTGTTAGGTCATATCATTCCACTGCTCAAAATCCTCCAGTTGTCCCCACATTTCTCAGGCAGTCCTTAGAATGGTCCACCAAGACCCATATCACCTGTTCCCCTTTGACCTCATTTCCTCCCACTTATTCCCTCTGCTCCAACCACAAATTTCCTCTTGCCATTCCCCAACCGACACCAGGCACCTTCTGGCCCCAGTGACTTTACATTTGTTATTCCCTCAACCTGAGATGCTCTTCCCCAAAATATACCCGTATCTAAGTGGTTCACAGTCTTGCCCCCTTAAGATCTTTTCCCAGGTGTCTCCTTTGCGATGAGGCCTCCGTGACTGCAATTGCTGCCATTCATCTCAGGCACTCCTTAGTTCCCTCCCTGCTTTATTCTTCTCAGTAGTAGTTATCACTACCTAGCATGCTACATATTTTAATTATCATGTTACTCTTGTACATCTATTGCTTCCCTCCACTCCCCCACCCCCACTGGAAAATAAGCTTCAAGAGATGAGATCTTTAAGTTTATGCCCACAAACATTGGAAGGAAGGGAAACACTTTTGAGGAGATGTGCATAAATTTGACTTCTGCTTTTTAAATAATCTAGTTAGTCAGAGGTGTGAAGGACAGGGGTTCAGGATTATTGTAGGGAGGGTTTCTTCCCATCAATAACTGCAAGCCCATGGATAAGACAGGGTTGGTGAAGATGGTGCATAGGCCTCAGCTATGGCACCTCTCCAGTTGTCCTAGCATTCCTTGGAGCCTGGAAAGGCTAGCCTTTGAGAGAGGCCATTGACATTTTATTTACAGAATGAAAAAAAATTTTTTTTTCAGCATTCAGGTTGTTTTTCTCAACTCAATATTAATTGAATGTAATCTATGTTTACAGTCATTTATTTGTGTTCTCACATATAATCCATTAAACCATATCAGTTCTGATAGAGATTTTAATTTACCACAAATCTGAGCCCCAAGGCTAATGCCACTATTTTGAAAATGCTTCAGTTAAAATTTTTTAAAAATACAATTTTGAAAGTTCAAAAATTTAGTTCTTGGCAAATTTTCATTTCATTTTATGATTTCACTCTTAAACTGCCAACTATAGCCTATATTGAATTACCCTACAAAACTATCCTTGGAACTAAGAAATTAATCACCCTGTCTGGAAAAAGAACTTGGAGCCACACACTAATTAAGATGGTCAAACCTCAGCATTATTTTTCTGTGAATAAGAAAGAGCCTATACATTATCCATTAAGATTAAAAGCAATCTTTAAATCTTTGTCTAGCCTCATGTAGATTTGGAATGTTAAACCGTTTGTTTTATCTATAATGGAAGTGATAAGTACACATTGTGATGTGGAATGGTTTGAATTTTGGATGTCTGCTAAAAAAGATACGACAAAGTAGACTAGAAAGAGAATGTTGTTTTTTGTTTTTTGGGTTTTTTTAAGGCCATTTCTTCTCTGATCTCTTGCACATTTTTTTCCAAATTTTGTTCAGTCAATATCAAGCTTATTAAACTGCCAAGAAAATATAAGACAAAAGGATGACAGATTTTAACATTCACTTATCATCTGTTAGATGAACAGCAAATATTACTCCCCTACTTTATCTCTTTAATAAGATAGTAAATGTGTTAACACTGGATTTTCTCATAGTCTACTTATTTTCTAGTTAATGATACCCCTTATCTCCACAAAAGTTCATGGGCCAGAATTTCTATGCCTTTCAAAACATAGGAAAGCAAAGAATTACACTAAATAATTCTCCCAAAGTTGAGCAGTCAGTTATCAACATGTATGATTATTAGGCCTGAAAGTTTTCATTAATATTCTACCATATTAATTAGCCATTTCCAGTGATAAAGAAAATCCTGTGAATAAATATTTTCCTTGGGCACTAATTCATTATCTTCCACACTCAAGACAAAATGACTGGTTTTCTTTTTAAGTGGTTTTAAAAACAACTGGTTAAAATTCATTAGTTGTCAGTTTACCAAGTTAAAA
Source organism: Cynopterus sphinx (assembly GCA_030015415.1). Classification (NCBI taxonomy): domain Eukaryota; kingdom Metazoa; phylum Chordata; class Mammalia; order Chiroptera; family Pteropodidae; genus Cynopterus; species Cynopterus sphinx. The sequence goes on along the minus strand of CM057384.1, from coordinate 108,285,512 downwards.
TATTTTTCAGATATAATAGCCTTCAAAATCCATGAAAAATAATGCATAAAGTGGTCTTACAAGATAAATATCTGGTAACAGTTTTATTTAGTATCAGCATTTGCTATGTTCCTTTATCCAACTTAGGTTGCTATAAAGAATTGCTACACACAAAAAATGATTTTGTAGACACTTTCAACTAAACAATTAGAATAATTGTTATTACTTTGTAACTAAAGCAATTCATATTCCTAAATTATCATTATCTTTGAATTCCTGGTGTATCAATCATTGAATCAGTAATATATTTGTAACCATTTTTGTGTATGTGTTTGTGCTGTCGAGCAAGAATTTTCTTTTCCTTTGTATCCTAAGCACTGACTTTTTATTCTGACTCATCTCAAAGGTTGTCTTCTTTTTTAAATGAAGATTTGCAATTTTAACATTTTTAAATTAACTATTAGTTGTTATGCTTTCATTTTCAAAGTATTCTGAGAAAATATTTGCTTTTTAATGTAGTAACATCTCATCAGATATTTCCGCAGCAAAATGTGTTATTTAATGTAACAAAAATGATATTTAATTAACTATATATCAGTAGTAAACACAAGATAATCTAGACGTTCCTATGGTAGCATATGTTCATGTTTTTAAATTTTAAAGAATTTAGTTCTAGTACAATCAGAACATTCTGTGTGCAGTGTAAACATACTTAGAAGTATTAAGAAGAATGCTACAGAGAAATAAATCATTCCTCTTTGTACTGAGACATAATGAAAAGAGCTAGATGATAGGAGATCTGGTCCAGACACGATGCTGCCACTTACTTGCTTGTAACTTCTCTGTGCTTCCTATCCACAGGGATGTAAAAGAACTAAAACTATATTGTGAATAAAAACTCCATTTTGAAAGAATGATTTAAATATTTATATCTTACTAATTTCAGTTTGACACAAGAGAAAGTTTTTGCACAAAAAAGAATTTATTGTCTCAACTAATCAACAATTACTACATAAAAATCTCATTCCTCAGTTTGGGGTACTTTGCTAGCTCCTTTCAGAGCACAGAGTACAATATAAAGGCTACTCTGACAAGTGAACTAAAAGAGTGAGCCACATCATAATAGGTCCAGAGAGAAAACTCAGTTGAATTAAGCTCAAGGAATAAGAACACTACACAAAGATATACTTATATATTGAATAAAGGTATCTTGTTTTTCAATAACAAAGCTAAAACGTTGCTGACATAACTAAGATTTTTTCAGATTCTGCAGTGAAGATAATGTTGTCACTTTGAAGTTTTAGAAGTTGTTCTTCGTATATGTGCCATGAAAAGATGCTATGAATTAGAATTTCAGATCCAATCACAGTTTGCATAAAGTAAGAGAAAATTGTCACAACCATCTGTTATTAAGGAATAAGAATAATGCACGGGCAAAAATTACCTTCATGATCAATACAATTAATTGCACTTCTCTCACCTAAACACTTTTCAAAGTGTGTATGCATATAACTTAACCTTGGCAAAGAGGATAGAATTCATTAAGAACAAAATAGTTCTAAATAATATCAGTTTTATTAGGGATTGTTGATTGTGAGGGACAGAAATCACTTAGGTGATCTCAGAGGATTTCCTGGGAAATGAAACAAAAGCAGCTCACGAGGACAATGGAATTGGAAAGCCAGAAGCTACATTTATTCTTGTTGTCAATCAGCTTGCACTGAATTACGCTGCAGTAACAGTTTCCAAACCTCAGTGAATTATAACAGCAGCATCTAATTTCTTACTCATATCGATGCCCACAGAGAGTCAGCTGTGTCCCTCCTCCATATCCTTCTTATTCTTGAACTTAGACTGAAAGAGCATATTTGAGACAGGCCATCTTTATGGCAGAGGATAGAGAGCAAAGCAGAACCGCTCAATGGCACTTAAAGGTTCTACTCAGATGTGACATGTCACTTTTGCTTATATTCCACTGGTTAAAACAAACCACGTGGCCAAAACTGATGTTCATGATGCAGAAAATACACTCTTCCTACAAAGAGATGCACCAGAGAAAAGTCATGTAGAGGTGGGCAGAGACTATTTTGAACAAATAATATATAGTCTGCCACATGTTTAGCTCTCTCATCTCTACTTCTCTCTCAGGATGGGCCTCCTTGGCCTGCACAGGCCTGATAACAACTCTTCTAGCCCTAACTCAGTATGACATTTCAATTCAACTGACCACTATTGTCTAACTAGCATCTCTTAGTTCACATTTTCAGTTTAGAAGAAGAATCTGATTTGCTCAGCTTGGGACAGGTGTTTACCACCCCTTTGGTTAGATGGGTACAGAAGACCAGGGTCGGGTAAGCGAGGCATTGGCCTCAGGTGCAAAACTTAAGAGGGCACCAAAACTCAGTAATCAAGATAGAAAGCACTGTAATGCAATATCTTAAAAATAAAAATGAATGCAAAAAAATCCACAATGAGAAAAAGCTCAGTATTTTAAATAAAGATAAAATCAGTAACAGTGCCATGCTGAGCCATACTGATTCTGTCTTTGTTTAAGATTTTGATTTTTTGTTCATCCTGGATTTTTTACACTGATATTTATTTTTTCAATACTGCATTAAAATATTACATATGTTGATTACTGAGGCTTTTGGCACCCCCTTCAATTCTGCACCTGAGGAGAGTGTCTCAATCCACTCACTTCAGCCCTGGCTCCGATTAACAGTCACTTAATGCAGACCTGGCTCCTACTCTCGCTGTTCTGCATTAGGAAAGCCCAGGACACAATGCCTTGGAGGGTAGTGGAGGCAGGGAGGCACTGACAAGCTCCTCTCTTACAGTCTAAGAGGAAGCCATTCTTGGTGCAGAATAAAGAAAGCCCTTTTGCTCTACCTGGATCTTCTGCATTTTAGCTACAGCACTAATTTCTTGAGCTGATTGGAGAGTGGGTAGTCGATGATGGAAAAGAAGACAGAGAAGTATAGAGAACACTGATAGCTGTAACTCAGTGCTTCTTTTCCCCAGCAGTGCTCCCACCAACAAGTGGTTTTTGTGAATTTCTTATTACTATTCTGTAGGGTAGTGACTGTGGCCATGTAAGAGCATTAGTAGTCCTTTTCTTTGATTTTGTAAGTGGAAGAAGGAGGACAGAAGATGCCAAAACATGATTTTGCACTAACTTTGAGTGAAGCAAGTATGTAGTTGGGTTGGGAGGAAAATAGCACCATATAGTTTTATTTCAATAATTCCATGTATTTGTTAGAAGAAAAGAGCTCTAGTAACAGTGGAGTTTAGTGGTCTTTGTTCATTCATTTGTGGATGGACACTTAGGTTGTGGAAACTTTTGAGCACTGCACAAGTTTGGGAAACATGATCACAGGCAATGATTAGTCAATAAGTCAGTAAGGAGGTAAGTGTTCTTAATTTCTTATGTATGCAGAACAGATGACTAAAATTCCAGCCTCTAGATAAATCTTCCTAATAAGTCTACTTAAATCTTATGTCAATTGTTAAATACTACAAAGACAAAGAGGTAAAAACAATTAATATAAATAGTACTTTTGTACTGTTTATATTCATATGTTGAATATATATTGGCTTGAATATATGCTGCCTCCCTTTCTACCATAAATAACTCTGAAATTTTATTTTAGACATCAGTAATACTAATGTAATAAAATTAAAATAACTGCAGATCTACTTTGAACTACTTTCAGGCTTTGTATATCTGATACCAAATGACTAGTTTGATTGAATTTTTCATTAAATTGTGGTGGATAGAAATAGATTGTTTCTAAAGTACTTTTGATAAAGCAAAAAAAAAAAAAAAAGGAATCTTAAAAGGTTAAAATTCTAAGTTGCTCCTGTGACAACACAGCACAACAATTTATGAAAGTTAAAGGAGTAGTAGTGCTTTGCTAATATTTTCATATTGACGTTCAGGGTCAATGTTAACTATGGAAGGAGAAGCAGCTATAAAATGGCCACCAGCAGTATAGCTAGATCATTAGACACTTCCTAGGTTTTGTCAGCAACAGTCTAATTCATCCCAAAGGACATCTCAAAGCCAAAAACATTTCCCTGGGATGTTCTCACAGAATTTTTATCCCCAAACTTAAACTGGCCCCCTGTCTTAAACTGAGACAATCTCAGAGAGAGATTACTCAGAAAACAATCCAATACAATTGCACAGAATGCACTTGATGTCATTGTCAGGGAAATCTTCATCATTTTATTTCACTCCTGTTTGGCCCTTGCCTTGCCATCTTTCAAACTTTTCTGGTTTACAGTGCAGTATATCGGCCACAGATCTAGTCATAGTCCCATCTACCCAAGTTACCTCTTCCTTCCTGACCTTCAGGGCCTTCTGGCTTCCTCAGTGAGCCCTCTACTCCCATCCACCATGCCTGCCTGTCACCAATTCCTTAGACTATACCTACAGATTACCTGACTAAGCTGGTCAAGCCTGCTCAGGCGAACCACGCTTGACAGCCCTGCACCAGACCAGCCTGCCAACCAGGAACCTGAATGTTGCTCCCCGCCCACCAGAGCTACCCTGCACCAGCAGCACTCCCACCTCAGCTGGGTTTGAGTATGGACACATCATTTTTTAACGGTAGAGAGTTTTCTTCATTTTGACTGAATCATTTTAAACCGAATAAGGCAAGAAAGCATCTCTTGGAGTTTGTAGCCATGAATAAATAAACATCACTGACTTTTCTCTCCTCCTCAACATGACTATCTCAACAGACTCATCCACACCGTGGTTACAACTCCCACTTGTACCCAAATGTCTGAAACAGGTCTAGTCATCTCAGTCCCCCTCCCTTTCACAGTATGGTCTCAAACCCTCCTCTGTCCTCTATCCACCCCCCTCCAACGTGCCCATCTCTGTGTTCTAACACTGAATGTCCTCCCACTGTTTTGTTAGCATCTCCCACTGGATCCTAATAACAAAGTCAAAGACTGTTTCTGAAATGTCTTTGTTTCCCCAAGTTCTGCACTTAGTAGATGTTAGAGAACGATTTGTTTAGTGAAGGAATGAATCAGTAAGAATTTAATGATTAGCAACATATCCCAATACTTTGTTTTTCATATTAACCTGATAGAAATAACTAAATTTGAAAATCTCTATTTCATACTTTTTGCAAAAAAAAGATACTGAGCACATAGCATGTGCCAGGTACTGTTCTAAGCTCTTTTCAGGCACTTTGTCATTTAATTTTCAGAATTCACACCTCTTCCTATGAGAAAACTGGACACAGAAAGGTTATTAAATCATTCAGTTGTAAGTGGCAGAGCCAGTTTGAATACAGACTGTCTGGCTCCAGCTCATAGATAACTGCTCTTCTGCCCTGCCTGCTGATGATCATAGGACATAGGCCATATAAAGCATGGTTTTAGGGTCTTACACATTACAGTGACATAACAACTGAGATCCCTTAGTACTCATGTATGAAAATTACCAAGAAATTAGAAGTCTTTTGTCTCCAAAATTTTCTTGTGACAAAATAAGTTTAAATAGGAAAGTATGGGTCAAAGGGAAGGGAGAGACAAGTATATTGAGTATTCCATGAACCGGATCCATCCTGCCTTTCTGTCAGAACCCAAGAAGCGACAGATAGGCAGTAAGGTTATATCGGCTCTGGCATGGCTTCATTGTCCCTCTTGTAATGAAATAATCATTTTAAAATGTACAGAAATGACATAAAGTAATAAATAGAGGATTTTTTTGACATGTTAAGAATCTTTTTTTCTGCAGATCTAAAACATTTATAAGTCTGTCTTGGAAAACATAAAAATATGTTTGAACCTGTAAGCAAGTATCTGTTCTATGTTTACTTTCAGTTTTTTTTTTTTCTGTGCCTTTTGCCAAGGTGGTTGAAAGAAAATTTATGCATTTCTGTTTAAGAATATATGCCTGACCCATCTTTTACCATAAATATAAAGAAGAATTTATGAACTGGGAAAGCCTATTATTTAGAAATGGATTTCAACCTGATTAAATAAAATTGTTTTCTTGTAAGTCTTACCTAGGACCAGAAATGAGTGTTTTATACTAATAACATTGTTCAAAGAATAAATTGTTTCTTGAAGAATTAATTAGTTTTGGAAATAGAATGCTAAACATTATTGTTTGGTATAGGAATAGCCACCTTCTGTCATTAGCTAGTACACATAGATAGTTAATTCTCATCTACTGCTGATTTATCCATGTGAAGCTGACTTTCCAGTCAGATAGCATCAATTCAGCTTTATTGAGATTTTTGTTTATCTTTTCTTTGCTCTTACTTTGCTTGCAGTTTTTATTTTAAGAAGCAACTAACTGACATCAAACACTTATCATTCTCTCCCATGTACCAGGAAAAACCTGTGAGGGGGTCACACTGCTGTGACTTTATCTAGTCTATGAACAAGGCTGGTTGCAGAGAGAAATGTGAATATGAGGAGTTAAACAGTTTCTACCTAAGGCTTTTTAACTTTATAGGGAGCAAATGCTTGGAAGGTCAATATACACGGGTTCAACTATGGTTGCAACTCACCAAAAATCAAAGGGAAATGACTCTATAATATAATCTACCATTTTTGATCATCATCTGCACTTTTTTTACTTTTCATCAGTGCAGATAACCAACAGTTGAGTGTAGGCCATTACAAAGTACAACTGATGATATTCATGCCATCACCCAGACACACCAATTTATGAAATTGATAAAATGGTGTCACTTATGTTCTACCATCTCCCACCCCCTGCAACTGTGTGAAAAGTTATCCCAAGAGCATTAGCCACATAAATCAGCTATAAAATTGGACATCCATTCAATCTGATAAATCTTACATGACACAGATAAATCTGTGGTGCTTTTAACAAGCAGTTGTTATCGATATTATTGACCATCAATCATCTGGCCAAGGCTTGGCAAAGAAATATAACAAACACCTTTCAGCATACAATCAATGAAATGTAAAGAAGCTTGATGTTTACATTTATCTTGTGTTACCTGGCTAACTTCTGCCTTTATGGAAGCAAATCTGACATTGATAAAATTAAAACATTATTTAGTATTACGTAAAATTTTCTCTACTTTCTACTTTGAGAACCAAGAAATATGGTAAATAGAAACCTGTAAGAGCACTGAGTTTCAAAGCTGTCCTCAACCAGCACAGTAAGGGTACAGAATATAACTACCATTCCCTTACATTTCAAAATTGGCACATTTATACCTGGATTAGGATATAGATTTCTGATTCCTCTCATCACTACATATAATAAATTTGTGGAAAATTTGAATTGATAGTGAGATCCTATTATGCAATGTATGAGGGTTCCAATTTCTCATATCATACCCAACCCTTTTATTGTCTGTCTTTTGACTAGAGACACCCCAGTAGATGTAAAGTGGTATCTCATTATCATTTTGATTTGTAATTTGCTAATGACTAGTGAGTGATACTAAGCATCTTTTCATGTACTTGTTGTCTACTTTTATCTTTTTCAGAGAAATATCTGTTCAAATCCTTTGCCCATTTTTAAATTGGGTTACTTCTTTTTTATTGTTGAGATCTTTTTATATTCTGGGCACTTGGTCACTTTTAAAATGGAAAGAACAGAGATGTGAGCCTCTTATCTCTCAGAGGAACTTACAGGAAATAAAGAGCAGATATGCAGTTGAGCGTGAGGGAAACTTGTCAAGTCTGGCCCACGAGGACCAACTGCTAATTCCTTGTCCCAAAACCTTTATTAGGCAGCTCTGAAGCAGAATGCGAATAAGCATTGCCAGGACTGGCTCCTGACAAATAGAAAACATGGAAAAGTTCAAAAGCAGGAGGGGAAATAATTCTGTTATCAAGGTCTCTGGATATGGTAGCTATGCCTTCTCCTTACCTTGAATTCCACCTTTCCTGACTTCGATAATAGAGTACAATATTATAAAGTTCCAGTGGTGCTATGATTCCTCTTACTTACAGGCTACCATTGTGGTATTCAAAAAGTCACTTTAGGATGTCAAGATGGAACCTATTTTCACTTGCTTGTGTGTGTGTGTGTGTGTGTGTGTGTGTGTGTGTGTGTGCGCGCGCGCGCGCACATGCACATGTGTTTAACAAAGCTCAATTGAAAATTTAAATCTCTCTTTTGGTGGCTCTTCTGTGCCCCCCAGACAACTATAATCACAAGTTTTTTTCCTAGACTGCTGACCACAACTATTAAAGTGTGCCTTATTTTTGTTATCCTCTCTTTAAGGGGGAATTATATATGTCTATACAATTGAATTAATGTTCCTTCATTATAAGTAATATTTTGTTTTTTAACATTGGCCTTCAATAGATAGTGCCTTTGCTCAAATGATCAGTCTAATGGTAGGAGTTCCAGCACGAGGCTAGAAAAGAAAGAATTTATAGAGATTCGGTTTTGCTTTGTCCCTCACACAGGGAGAGCTGCTGCACTGCAGTATGGCTGTCCCCCTGGATTGGCTGGCTGACTGGCTCTCGCTCCAGCCAAAGCGCAAAAGAGGTGTGTGGGATGAAGCAAAAGAGAATCTCTTGTTGTTCCTTTCCCTGTCTGGTGCACTACTTGCCAGCTTTCTTGGATTTTTACTGACCACTAGTGCTCTCTACTCCTCCCTCCACCTGTGGTCTCCTGTGAATCTTCAGTCTGTAAGCCCAGATTTGGTTCCAAAACATGTGCTTTTTTTCCTGATCATCTTCATGCTTTCTTCTGACTAGTGTGTGTCTGGTCTGCTCGTCCAACTCCAGAACCTTGACCAACAACTTCTGGGAGTCTCTCTGCCCAGTCCATTTGGCTTGTGCACCTTTTGCCTCCAGCCTGACACTAGATTTTCCAGGCTTGGCTTCTTTCCCAGGAAAGGTCCAAGTGCTGACAGTTCTTCAGATCATACCTTGTGGGCAGCAGTTCAGGGCTGGCACTGATCCCAACAATAGATTACTGTAATGTATTTGGCTGATCACCTGTAATGTTAAAATGAGATTATAACATATATTTCTAGGCTATATAGAAATTCACTCACATAACTCTTTTCTTTTGAAACACTCCATAAAGTGATTTAATAAATACACACACAGAATCCATTGACATATAGCCACCACTGAACTATTTCAGATATTTAGTAGAACGTAGAAGTTCTGCTTATGTTGAGGGCAGAAAGTACAGAATAATTTATCAATTTCATCGCAAAACAGGGAAGGAATGATTTAGTAGGTAGAATATTATTGCCCGATTTGGAGGCTAGCCAAAGACTGGTGAATTATTCTCTTCTGAGTGGAGCCAAATAGCTCAATTATAGTTTCAGTCCCTTAAGCCTTCTATTTACTATTACAAAAACAAAGTAATCAATTTACCATTTATGTTATTTAATTTGCATGTTATGATGGCTTTGGGTTACTGTCAGTTATTGAGTTTTCTAAAACTATATGTACAAAAGGTTATTATTGTAAGACATGGCTATCAAAAATTAACCCAATGTTTTTAGAGAAATTCTTTAATTAGTAAGTCTGAAGGGATTAGTATAAAATTTGCATAAATATTAGATTTAAAAATTAATTTCATTTAGTATTCATTTACATCTTGATGTTCTATAGGGATTCAATTATGTTTATCAGCGGTATATTAAACCCACTGTATTCCTTCCTGTCATACTGTTCTTTAATCTTCCCAGCCATGCTAAGGAACTTAGATGATCTGTATTCAGAGCTCTGTTCTCACTGTAGCTATCTCGATTCCCAGTGCAGGCTGGGTGGGGCCCTTATTGTTGATTTGGATTCCGGATACCAATGGTATAGCATGAGACCACCTGCTGTTTAGCTGATACTGAGCTCCAGTTTTATTCAGCTGCTCAACTGGGGACATTCACACAGTAAGAGAGATTTCCAGTTTGATCACATAAACAAAGCACTTTTATATACCCAGACAGAGGACTGAATCAATGGTTATACAGATAATGGTGGTTGATCATTTTAATTCTCGAGTGCCTCTGAGAAGAACTGGTTCTTGTAACATATTAAAACCAAGGTTATGGAACAAATGTTTCTAGAACAAGGTTTGCTGTGTGAACTGTTCTGTGAGATGTGATTTCATATCAGAGTTTTGTCCACAATGGACTATTTCTTTAACAGTGAAGGTCATTAGAATTGGGTTGGGAAGAGTTTGTGCATGTTGAAGCTTAGACTAGGGGTCAAGACTTAAGTCTGACAGCTTGTGACTATCATACATCAAACCTTAAAATACCATGTTAAGGCCACCGTGTCACCTAGAGGAAATATGAGACTCCTTCCACACTCCTTAAAAAAGTTGATCATGTATGCTATTGTGAAGTTGCCACATCAATACCTTGCTGACTAAGAGCAAATGACAGCATTTTGACACTATATATAAGCTAGGAGAATATGAAATGCACAGCAAGATTCAAAGAACAGACAATAAAATAGTCAGGAGAAACAGGAAATAGAATGAGTATGGCAGAAATGCAAAAACTAATCTCTGGTTAAACCCTTTTATAGGAAGCACTGAAATGAGAGTTAGGGCCAAGGACCAGAGCACAGTTTGAGAGGCCTTTTTGTGATTAAGCCATCGTGGGAACTGCCTACATAGTTAAACGGCTTACTGGTGCAGAGGCAGAAAGGCTGGGTTCTCTTCCTGGGTCTTCTATTATTCTGGCAACACAGTGGAGGGATTAAGAACTTGGGCCTTGAAGCAGATTCCCTGGATTTAACCCCTGGCTTTTCTGTGTGAATTTGGGTAAGTCCCTGGACCTTTTTGTGCCTTGGTTTTCTCATCTGTAAAATGGAGATAATGATCAGATCAACCTCAACAACTGTGAGGACAAAAAGAATGGTAGACACAGGGCCCTTGGAATAGAGCCTGGCCAGAATAAGTACATGATTCATGTGAGCTAGTGTTACCTGTTAAATGGGGCTGTAATTTCTGCCTAGACCTAGAGTGGTTACAGGACTAGATGAGAGAATGAATGTATTAGAAAGCCTTTTGTAAGGGTTTTTGTCGTTGTTGTTGTTGTTGTCATTGTTGTTGCTGTTGTTGTTATGATTGTGCATCTTTACAGAGGGAGGGCTACACAAAGCATGGAGAAGACAGCTGAAACTCCTATATCGGTTCCCTTACACATCTGTCTCTCCTGTGGAAATGAGGGAAAGCAGCCAAAGAAAGATATATACCTTTCTCAGGGAGGTGAAGAATAAAACAGAGAAAAAAGGAAGGTCCAGAAGACAGAAAATTTTAGCAAAAGGTTATGACAGTGTCTTAGAATCACTACTGACTTTGAGAACATGTCATTCCATGAGAAAAGGGAAACAGTACATTCTGAGAAAAAACCCAGGCTTTAGAGCCAGAAAAGCTCACCTTATTCACTTACTTGAGTTTATCTTTAAGTTATTTAACCTATCTGTGACTCAGTTTCCTCATCTGTAGAAACACCATCGACCTCTTTGAGTTGTAGGACAAGCTCAATGAGATTGTCTTTGAAAAGTACCTACCATTGGCATGCGTCTAGTAATTAATAGTTTTATTATTCGAAGGTTGTTCAATAATTCGTTTTGGTGCTCAGATACTCTTATAGGTGCTGGCAATACAGCAGAAAAAAAAGAAACAGACTGAAAATTTTCTGCTTGATAAATTAAAGTTTAATGAAACATTTATTGAATTCTCGTTATAATCCCTCTTTAGGTTATATGTTCCCTGGCAAAAGAGCATATAAAAATTTTTTGCATTCAATGCACATCTTGCATCAAATGAGGTAGAGGTAGATAAGTTAGCCAGGGGTCATCAGAGAAATAGAACCAATAGGAAATCATATACATATAATATATATATATATATATATATATATATATATATATATATATATATATATATATATATATATATATAATATAAAATTATATAATAAATTTATATAATTTATTATAAGGAATTGGTTCATGTACTTGGGGCCTGAGAAGTCCCATGATTTGCCATCTGCAAGCTGAAAACCCAAGCAGGCACCTAGGGAGGCAGTGGGGTAATTCCCAGTCTGAGAGCAGAGAACCAGTGTCCCAGCTCAAGCAGGCAAATATGGAGAGCAGTTTCTCTCTTCTTCCACCTTTTTGTTTGGTTTAGGCCCTTGGTGGATTGGACGATGATCGCCCACACTGGAGAGGGCAATCTGCTTTACTCAGTCTATGGATTCAAAGCTCTAATCCCATCCAGAAACACCCTCAGAGACTCACCCAGAAATAATGTTTAAATATATGGGCACCCAGTGATCTGGTCCAGCTGACATATAAAATTAACCATCACTTTGGGTTAGTTAGATGTTGGCCAAGGGCAATGAGAAATTTAGGTAGATTTGATCCCTCCCCCCAAAGTCTTGAGAGTTAGGACAGCTCAACCATCTGTGATGCCATTTGTTCCTCTTCAGAATCTGCTCCAAGGCATCCTGACTCTTATGGATATCTGGGTGTTTGCAAAGAATTCAGGGCATGACTACAAAGTAGGCAGCAAAAATGAAAATAAAATTGGTAGGCAACAAGATGCTAAGGAATGTTTGTTTCTAAAATGCATCCCCAAGTGGGCATTTTTTAAAAAAATTTTGTGTAAACCAAATCATATTTTAAATGTAGTAGAGGAATTTTCAATATAAAAAAAAAATCTTGGTATGTATTTTCAAATGTAAATATTTGTTGTACATCCAGATTGCCCAGATTCTAGGTCACTGACAATAACAGGCTTAAAAAACTTTTTTCTAGAAAAAATAAACAAGAAAAATAATTGAATAAAATAGAATTGTAAGGTACATCCCAATTTCAAAAACATTAATGTGGAGTAATGCTGGGGGAGGGCTCTATCAAGGAATTTAGAATAGCAGTGGCCAAGTGTAATAGAAAAAGCAGGAGATGCAGTTCTGATCTTGTGTCTTCCTCTTCAGCAATCTACTTGACCCCTCAGGACCTCCAGCTTCTCATGTGTAGAATAAGGATGTAGGCTTAGATGAGAGTTAAGGTCCCAGTCAGTGGCAGGTTTAATTGGAATCTAGATTTATTGATGTTTCTCTGCCTCAGTTCCTGACTGGAGTTTCTCAGATAAAACCGTCTGCTACCTGCTGTGGTGTCTTTGTGAGAAACACTTTAATTTTCCTCCTGTTTCAAGTTTCTTAGTTGGGGCTTCAACATTTGGAGATCAAAGGAAGATAAAGCAGGTAGCTTTAGGCTCTTTCATTCCCCTCATTTTACCCTGGTCTTGGATGTGCCCAGGGGCTCCAGAGCCATGTGAGAGGGAAGCTGACAGGTGCAGGAAGCAGCAAAGCGGGGAGAAGAGAGCACATGCTGCCCAGCGTTGAGCTCTGCTGCCCAATCCCTGGTGGAACAACCCTCAGGCCGATTGGTCTACAGATGCCACTCGTCGTCCCTTACTTGCAGAGAAAGCAAAGGCCGACCAGAGGGCTTGGTCAAAGCAATAAAAAAGCTGTTTCTGACTATTTACTTCCTAAAATGAGATGTGAGATTTGATTGAGAGAGATAAAAGGCAAAAATAAAGGGTAAATATGCTTATACCTTCCCACACTTTCCACATGGGGATTTTGAAACTTGTGTCCTGGAGTTCCTTATCTCAGGGCAAGAGGGACAGTTTGGTGCTAAACTTCTAAGATGAGTAATATATTGTTTATTTTAGATGCGCAATTTCTTAAATTTCAAGTGATTATTATTTATGCAGAAGAAACAGATGTATGGAGTTTCTGTTGTTGTCATTACTGTTATTTAGTGGTGTAAATACATAAAGCCCTGATTTTTAGCATTTGCCGTGGCTGACTTCAAGCTACTCCGACATGAGGGCACTGACTTTGGAGTTGGGAAGAGAGTCAGTACAAACCAGCTACAGCCCACCATTTCTTGTGTTAGTTCTTTTGCTTTGTCAGATGGGTGGAACTGCCAGATTGTATGTTTTCTAAAATTATTTCTAAAATTATTTCAGTCTGCAGCTGCAAAAAAAAAAAAAAAAAGATATGTTACAGAAATTTTGAGTGCAGAAATAAGGAATGAATAGCTCAGTGAGTTTTCACAAATTGATCACATCTGTGTAATTAGCACGAAATCAAGAAATAGAATATTATCAGCACCCCCTTCCCAAAGCCTTCCTCATGCTCTTTTCCAAGTCAACAGTCCCTGGCCACCCCTGCCAAAAGGAACCATGTCCTGACTTCTCACAGCAAATTAATCTTGCTGGGGTTTATACTTCACATGAATGTAACCACACAGCACGCACTCATACATGGCTTCCTTTGCTCCTTTGTATGTTTGTTGGATTCATTCACATTACTTCTTGTAGTTTTAGATCATTCATTTTCATTGTTTTATAGTATTCCATTTTAGGAATATTTCACAATTAATCCATTCTACCAGGAGTGGGCATTTGTGCAGTTTCCTTTGGGCTACTAGGAGCAAGGAAACTATAAACTTTATAGTACTCTTCCTTTGGAGCACAAAGGTAAGCATTTGTTGGGTGTATTGGAGGAGAACTGCTGAGTGGCAGGGTAGGCATAAGCTCAGCGTTAGTTCATGCTGCCAAGCAGTGCTACCAAATGGTGGTACCATAGTACGTTCCCACCATCAGGACTCATTCTTGCCAACACTTGCTAGTATATGCATCTTTATTTCTCATTTTAGCTATTCTAGTGGGTATATAGTGGTATCACAGTGCTGTGATAACCAATGGCTTTAAGTATGTTTTCATAAGTTGGTCATTTGAATATCTCCTTTTGTTTGGAGTCTGAGTCATTTGTCCACTTTCCCATTGGGTTGTTTGGCTTTTTATTGCTCACTTGTCTTTTAAATTTCATTTTTATCTGCAAATATTAAAAATATTCTGAAATAAGCTTCTTTTTCCTTCTGAGCCAGATACTCATTAGAAAAAAATGGTCACCTCTGCTTTCTCTTGTAATTTTTTCTCAATGCAGAGCTTCTGCTACACTGTGCATTGTTCTCTATCAAGTCTTTATCAGATTTTGTGTATGTTTCATAGCTTAGCTTAGAAATATTATAAAGCAGTTTAGGGAGAAGTGTTTTTAAGAGAAAACAGTGCAAATGCAAATACATTTTCAAAAGAACAATTTTTTCTTAAATGAAAGTAAGAGCTCTAAAATAGTCTGTAAGAAAAAAATGAATTGAAACCTCAATAAACTCTAAAAAGTAATTCTGATTTCATATTAAAAATGAATTTCAAAAAGTTTCTAGACAGAAGCCTTCTTTTTCTACTCCATTACCTCAATAAAAAGACCTTCTCCCTTATCTATGTCTTTTTATTTTAAACCTTGTCCAGTAAAAATTAAATGTCTCCTATGTATTGTGTGAGTTATATTATTTTTCTACTTCTTATTAGATATGGGAGTACAATCTGTTAATCCATACATGATTCTATGGCAAGAAAATAGAGGAATTCAAAGAACAGTTGACTATTTCAAAGGTTAAAGTAACTTTTGCTTGGATGGATGGATGTGGGTCAAACATGCCAAAAGCGCTGTTCATAGGTGTTTGATTGCTTTACCCTCCTTCAGTACTTTTTCTCATATAATAAAATAAGATAAAATATGAAGACCGCCATTTCAGGAGCAAGAGCTAAGTCTCCCTATGAAAAAGAAGAAAGAAATTTCTTAAAATATTCCAGAAAAAACTGGGAAATATTCTCAGAACCTCCTGAAGGTCCAGGCACATTTCTTCCAAGGCCTGATGATACCACGTGTGCTTTTCCACTGTATGTGGCCTGGGCGGCCCAGAGCCAAACTGGAAAGAGTGGGAACTTCCCTCTGTTAATTCTGCTTCCTTTGTTGTTGTCCCTTCATGATCCTCCCTCACATTGCTGAAGCCGGGATTAGCAAATATACAGCGCCTTACCACTCCTTTCTTTTGGCTCCATGGCAGCCATCACTGTGAATCACGGCACTTTTTTTTTTTTTCCAATTTGTCTAGGTGTAACTTAAATGCAGCTCAGAATTCTTTACATGGTATGCTGAGAGACCAATACCAATCTCTCATGTTTGGCATTTAAGATGATATTTACTTGCCATCATTTTCTTAGGTGGCATGATTGTTATTCCATCTTTCCCTCAGCCTCAAATTGTAAATGTATTACTTTTCTGAAGATTATTTACT
Source organism: Cynopterus sphinx (assembly GCA_030015415.1). NCBI lineage: Eukaryota > Metazoa > Chordata > Mammalia > Chiroptera > Pteropodidae > Cynopterus > Cynopterus sphinx. The sequence continues at coordinate 108,269,384 of CM057384.1, read as the reverse complement.
TTATCTTTTACCGGAGTATATTATCTGAATCTCTAACTCATTGTTTTCTGTCATGGTACTAGACACTTTCTAGCTCCATAAACACACACAAATAGATGTATGTCTAAGACAGTGAGTAAAATGCCTACAGGGACAAGATGATACAAACAAAATAGCAAGGTTAATATTTAATATTTAGTCCATAGGGATAGGAATAATAGCAATAGTTTTGACCTTTAGAAAGAAATACAGTCTCCCATTTTTCAGGTAATATGTGGCCCTACGGCTGTCTTTTGTTTGTCCACTTTTGAAAAAGGCATATAAGTCGATTCTCATTATTTGAGATTCTTAGATTCTCTAAGCTATGACCACTGAATTAGCAGACACTGAACTTTTGCTCCTAGGGGAAATACAGAGTTAGATTTCTGCAAGTCTCTGGCTCCAATGTTTTTGTCACCTAATAAATATATAACCATTTTTATTTGTGTTTCTGTTTACACCTTATTTTACACATATTGTTGATTTATTTTTAGTGAACTCATGGACAACAGCGCTATAACTCATGCCTAAATGAAGCTTGACTAACACACATTGGATTTATTGTCATAAAGCTATTCATAATATTTCTTTATGATCCTTTTAATGTTTGTAGGATTTGCAATGGAAGAAATATTCTCTCTTCCATTCCTTTTATCAGTAATTTGTGTCTTTTCTGTCTTTGTTTCTTGATCAGTATTTTTCAAAGAAACAATTACTGACTTTAAAATTGTTCCCTATTGTTTATTCTCAACCTTTAAGCCATAACTGATTCTATGGCAAGAAAATAGAAATTTTCTTTATTATTTATTATCACTCAATTTCTTTATTATTTTTTTTCTTTTTCCATCCCTTTTCTTTTAACCTTTGTATGTTTAAAATATAAATATTTAAAGTACATCTCTTGTAGAGAGCTCATAGTTGAGACCTAATATTTAGTCTGCCAATTTCTTCCCTTTAATTGAGGTTATTAGACTTGAATTTAATATAATTATTGATAATGTTGGATTTAAGTCTACCATTTTCCTGTTTGTCCCATCTGCTTAGTATTTGTTTGTTGGCTGGTTTCTCTGTTTTTCTTTTCTGCCTTTCTGTGAGGCCATGAGGTATTATTTTAGTATTTAATTATATTTCCTCTATTGGGTTTTTAGTGAAAGTTTTTAGCATTATTTTTAGTGGTGCTCAAGGGAATCTAATATACATCCTTAACTGATATTAAGGTCTGCTTAGAGCTAATATTTATATAAAATATTAGAAACTTACAACAGCATAGTTCAGTTCTCCCACTTCTTAACTTTTTGCTATTATCATATATATCACATCTACATATGTTGTAAACCCCTGGTACAGTGTTATAATTTCTGCCTTTAATAGTCATATGCCTTTTCAATACATTAAGGGGAAAAGGCATATATATAAAATTTACTCCCATTTCAGGTGCTTGTTATTTCTTTCTGTAGATTCAAATTGTAATCTGATGTTGTTCTACTTCACTCTAAAAAACAGTTCTTGTAATATGTCCTGTAGTGTAAGTCTTCTGGAGACAAATTCTCTTAGTTTTTGTTTATCTAAACAGGTGTTTGTTTTGTCTTTAAGCACTTTAAAATTTTTTTTTCCAGTATCATCTTTCTTTTCTGTTTCTAATGAGAAGTTAGCTTTACTTGTATTGCCATTCCTCTCCATGTACTGTGTCTTTTTCTGGCTAATTTCATGATCTTCCCTTTATCTTTGGTCTTTAAGAGTTTGACTATCATGTGCCTAGATATGTGTATGTTTGATTTGTTTGTTTTTTAATTTATCTTGTGTGGAGTTTACTGAACTTCTTGAATTATAATTTTTGAGTTTTTTAAAAACAAATTTTGGGGATTTCTGACAAATGTTTCATCTCATATTTCTACATTGTTTTTGTTTGCCTCTTTTTATTCTACTTTAATTAAGTGTATTTTAGGTTGTTTGTTATTCTTGCAGGTCGCTGAAGCTTTGTTCATTTTTAAACATTTTTTCTCCTTTTCCTTCAGATTGAATAAACGATATTGATCCCTTTTTTAAATCCTTTATTCTGTGTATTTCAGTATACTCTGAAGCCCTTTAAGTTGATGTTTTTTGCAGATGTTGTACTTTTCTGTTCTAATATCTCCATTTGGGTCTCCTTTTATAGCTTCTATTTCTTTATTGTAATACCCTATCTGTTCATACATATTGATTATTTTTTTCTTCAAGGCATTGAACATATGTATAATAGTTGTTTTTGAAGTTGTTTTCCACCAATTTTAAAACTTGGGTTATCTCAGTTTCTGTTTTTATTGACATGTTTTTATAATTTTTTTCAATATGGATATCATTTCTTATTTCTCCATATGACTCATAGTTTTATTATATACTGGACACTGTAAATGATATTTTTTAAAATTCTGGATTCTGTTATTTCTTTGAAGCATGTCTTTTTTTCCAGGTACACATATAAATTACTGAGTAATCCCTCTGACCTTGTAGAAGCTTAATGTTCCAAGGTGCTTACCAACTACTCAAACAGATTCCTCTGAGATCCTTTTCATTACTCAAACAAATCTGCTTATTTATTTTACCCTTATAGCTATTAGTAGGTTCCCATAGGCTCTCCAGAGTCTCTCCCATACCTCTCTAGTTCCAGATTAGCCAAGCATTTCAGGAGGGATTTAAATGCAGATTTTGGGAATCTGCTATCTGTACCGTTCTTCTTTATAATATTACCCTCTCAATTATCAGCCATCCTGGCATTTATGAACTTGGTATTACCTGACCACAGGTCAATAAGACTTCTGCTTTTTATAGCTGCCCTTGCCCCAAAGGAAAATCTCTGTAACATAAATCTACATGTAATATTTTTTAGTTTATATCTGCTTTTGTTAAACATAATGCCTTTAAATACTTTTTAAATATAAATTTTACACAGGATTTATAATTGATACTTATATGAGGGTTCCTTCAATAAAATCTATCCCACTATTAGCAAAAGTGGTATTTCAATTATTCTTTTCAAAGTGACAACCGACATGCATTCTAATACTGTGAAACATGGAGAATCCAGAAAATGTGACCATGGTCAAGACCAGAAGAAGTCAACATAGAAAACCCAAAGATGGCCCAGGTATTGATATTATCAGACAGGGGTTTCAAAATAATTATGATATGCATATTAAAGGATTTAGTAGAAAACTTAGATAACATGCATAAACAGATGAGTGATTTCAGCAGAGAGAGGAAAGCCAATGTGACTATTGGAAATGAAGAATTTGGCTTAATAACAGACCAGACATAGCAGAGGAAAGAATCAGTGAACTTTAAGGAGTCATCTGAACTGAAACACTAAGAGGAAAAAAAAGTGAAAACAAAAAAACAAAAGGACAGAACAGAGGATCTGAAATTTGGGAGATAATATTATATGGCCTAATGTACATATGACTGGAGTCTCAGAATAGTAAAGACGGAGACTAGAACAGAATAAATATCTGAAGAGATAATGTCTAAATTTTCTGAAGTTGAAACTACTTCAATCCATGGACCTGAAAAGCTTACAAAACCCCAAATAGGACAAATTGTGATAAAACAACTGCATACTGTATACATTAATTAGTTATTTTAAAAAATGAACCTCAAGTGCTACATTAATCTGTATGCAAATATTAATTTGCATTGGATCATAGACCTAAATGTATGAGTTGGAACTATAAAGCTTCTAGAAGAAAACATAGGAGAATATATTTTCAGTTTGGAAAAAACAAAAAAAATCTTAAAGAGGGCCCACAAAGTGCTGACCACAAAAGAAAAAATATGTAAGTTAAATTCCATCAAAATTTTTAAATTTTTTGAAAATCAAGCAAAAATAGAACATATTAAAGAACTCGAACCTGGTATATGTATTCCAGCAATAAAAAGTAAATAATTCAATTTAAACATTACAAAAGACTTGAGCAGAGATGATACAAAAGAAAATATAGGAATGGCCATTAAGCATATGAAAAGGTACTCAGTACTCAGTATCATTAATCATCAAATAATTCTGAATGAAAAACACAATAAGATACCATTTTATATTACATTACACATTATAATTATTTTATACTATATTACCTTTTATATAATTTTATATAATTAAAAAGACTGACAAGACAAAATATTAGCAAGGATATAAAGCAACTAGAACTTTCATTCATTACTGGTGGGATAATAAAATGATTTTTGGAAAACCAAGAATTTCTTATAAAATTAAACATCTATCCACACTATGGATAAAAAATGCCACTCTTAGGTATTTACCCAATAGACTTGTACAAGAATTTTCATAGTAGTCATATTCATAATAATGCCAAAACTGGAAACAACTCAAATATCTATGAATAGGGCATAGATAAACAAATTGTGGAATATCCACATAGTGGAATACTACACAGCAAAGCAAAGGAGTGAATTCATCATATATGTAATACTATGAATGAATTTCAAAGCTTTATGTTGATTAAAATCAGCTAACACATAAGAACACATACATATGGTTCTCTGAGAATAAGAAAAGTATAGTATATGCAGAGAATGTCATGATATTGACCTAAGAAGTATTGTAAGAGACTAGCTAGATATTAACAGGAAGATGGACCAACACAGGATGTTGAAGAGTAGTCTAAGGGAGTGAGAATTGACAATACAAAGTAATACTATTTAGATTCCTAATAATGTGATTTAAATGCTGTTTCTGAAATATTATTCTGACAGGAGAAGTTTGATTTATAAGAGGGAAAAATAGGAAGCTAGAAAACCCATTACAAATTCTGAGGTGTTCTAGGCAGGAGGCAATCCATCTGAATATTCCAATTTGCTGGAATTCTTTTTCAAATGAAAGACCTATAAAAAATTTTTAAATTGGGGTGAAAGTTTTTTTGTAAAATTTATTTCATATTTTCCATTTAATAACATTAGCTTGAGCCAGTTTTAAGGCCTTGCTAAAAAGCTATAGATTTCCAAAGTCATAAGTAAAGGGATATTAAATTCTTTAGGTTGTATATTTTCCCCACTATTTTCATTGTGCCCCCAATTCTACTCCTCCAATTTGAATACTGCTGAACAGCCGAAAGCAAATGTTGAAAGAAAAGACTGCCCATGTGTATTTTTAGTAGATGGCCTGTATTTCCTCTCATTAACAAAGGCATCTGAGTAAATGCTATGATAACAGGCTTCCACAATTGCTGTTTCTGTAGAAATTAATCTATAAGTCATATGACAGCCATGGTAACATGGCCAAAATTATAGAAATGGCAATTAAAGGAAATGAAAAATCTCTGCCCTTCCTTCGCTCTCCAGACTTCTGTGCCCCACTGTTTCCCTCCTTGGAGGAAAAACTGATTTCCCAAGAACTATGATGGGATGGGTTGGGGGGTTGCTGATATTGGCTTGATACTAGGCCTGACCAATAAGTCTCCATTTCATCAGTTCTTCCTTTACAAACATATTTTGATCTGGCTCTGAGAACTGTGTACTCAGCTCAAGGGTTCCAAAATCCTTGTTTCATATTGCAGTCTCTGAAGAAAAAAATGCGAATAATCACATGAGAATTCTTCCTTGTTTATGGAGAGCTAAGAACAGAATTCTTGAGCTCAAGGATCAGCAATATTTCCCTCATTCTCTAAACATCTCATAACAAATCCCATTCAGAATTTTAGTGACATTTGTCAATCTCAATTAGTATGATTGAAACATACTATATGCATCTGAATTGAAGGGACTTACACAAGACAAATTTATTTGTCTCACGTAAAAGTCTGAGCTGAGTGTATTTGTTCTGCTGAAGCAGTTATCAGGATTTAGGCACCTTCGGTTTGTCACTATCATCCTTATAACCAGATGGCTCACCACCACATCTGCATCCTTAGTACCACAGTAGAAAAATGTAAAGGGAGGGCATGTTCTGGAGGATCCACATATGACTTCCCCTCACATCCCAATAGCAAAAGTTAGTTCTAGGGCCATATCCAACTGCAAGAGAAATTTATTCTTTATTCTGGTTGAAAGAATTCACATGCAGCTGAATCAATAACCTAACTAATATATACATGATCTCATTTGGTCTTCTTGATCGATAATGTTGATAGAGTAGGCAAGCAGAAATAACTCTCCTGTGGATGAGAAGCTCTCAGCACCCAAGTAGCTAGCACTAGGGCACTCGGATGGGAAGTGGTTACGTCTGGACTAGACTCCAATTTCAGGTCTGAGTTCCAGTGCATGATTGTGTTGTTGTGCTACAATTTAAGGACACCCTCAGCCCTACTATGGGAGGTTGAAATTTGCTAGTTTAGGCCCCTAGATTACTGCAGAACTTTTCATTTTCACTTGTTTTTTTAGTCTTTTTATCAGCTGTTGCCCCTTCCTGCAATCTGTTTATAGAAATGTTCCTTTTTGAGTTGTAGACTTAGAAACTAAATAATCAAGGTTAAAATTTAATTTAAAATCAGAGTAAATTGGCATGGAATCAGGGCTGAAAGTTCTCTCCTTTAGTAGATTATCTTTAATTGGTCTTTAAATTTGTATTTCAACTTCTTTCTTTCTTGAATTCCAGAGAGATGGTTTAGCTTTGTACAAATGTTTTAGTCTCGAAAGAATTTTTTTAATTTATGGATTTTATAAGCTAGGCCTATTTTTCATCAATAGACTACACTATAAATAAAATAAATTGAGATTTAAAAACCACAATTTGATTTTACAACAAAAATAAAAACATGATTTTCATATGTTCTGATAATTGCTGATGTATAATGCTGTTCTGCCCATGTATGTCATACTTTTAGGAGGTCACAAATGAACAGTTGGAAACAGATTTTGAAGATGAAAAAAATCTAGAAAAAATTTCAAATGACAGTGCAGTATTTTAAATTTAATGTGTTTTATTTTAGCAGATAGAATATTACTATAAAAGATATGGAACTCCAGTTTTAATACTGTTGTTAATGATGATGACTTCCAGAAAACAAATTCCTTGATCTATAAGAGGAAATAAAATGACTTCTTTTATAATTTTCTTGAAGACAATTAAAAGAATATCTGTAAATTTAGAAGATAGAAACATTTTAATTCTTTCAAAAGAATGGCACTGCTAATAATCAGGCTAATAGCAATAATGGAACAATTCATTAGCTCAGTCATTTGCTGTCAAGGCCACTCAAGTAATTTGCTTCCCTTGAAAGTGAAAGCAGCAATATCTGTCACAAGGTGGTGGGGTTTTAGAGTGATGAAATAAAAATCAGAAGATTTAGAGTGCATCATAGTGACCATGAAGATATAACACATTCTTATGGTGGCAACCCAGAGATTATCAATGAATACTCCAAAAAGTAAAAGGCTCCAGAATGATTCTGTTAATGAATGGGAGGTGAGTTTGTTTATCCATTCTTTTATCTGACGGGCAGAAACTAAGATTGCCTTAAATCTCTATTTCACCTTAATAAATATTTGCTTCTTGATCCCAGAAGCTGGAAACGCTGACCTTTGGTATGAAGGAGATAAGGGAAAGGCTTGGGCAAATTACATTATGTATTATAAGACAGCAATATAGAGGAAACAAAGAAATAAAAAGAAAACAACTGTCAAAGAAAAGCAAGATCTTGGACCAGCCGCAATTAAAAAAACTGGAATTGTGTAAGGAAGGATAATGGCATAAGAATTACAAAATAATAATTATCTTTGATGGTTTGCTGAGCTGTTGATCTAAACCAATTGCTCAAGTCACCTATTTTGTATTCAGAGTGCCATGCCCTCTGATGGATAGCTTGCCATGCACATGTGAGGTGACATTTCCAAACTGTCTGAAAAATGCCGGACTCATTTGTTTAATGTCAAGGTTTTATTATGTGAAATTATGAGATCTGGGATCCAGAGTGTAGCATATCTGGCATTAGTGAGCGTTTCACAATGAGTCTGTTTATTTTGTTTTGTTTTTAGAAATTCAGCTTTGGCTTTGGGTAACATAGTTGCAAATTGCATTCGTACATGAGAGTTAATATATTTATATTTTGGACTGAGGGCTAACACAAAATTTGATATTTAAGAAAATTTTTAAGGAAAATGAATATTAATATTTTTATCATTCCATGGTAAAGATTCACTGACCATAAACTAATCTCTGTTCTAGTTAGAGAGATTTTAATACTTCTAAAATATTCTAATTTTTTAGCTCGATCAAGGATGATGAATAGCCCTAATTTTTGTCTCATTGTAAAGGTTCACTTTTCCACACCTTTAATAAATAGAAGTGAATGAAACATTAGAGACATGTGTATTGAGTAGTAAAGTTGGTTTTTGGATGTACTTTTCTGAATTTATACATCCAGTGAAGGTTGTTTCCTATGGCAGAGGAGTGCATAATTAATCTCTTCAGGATTGTCCAAAATTATTTATTTATCGAGAACAGTTGAATAATTCTTATGAATTTATATATCTAGTAAAATATAAATATTATAATTTCAAATTGGTACAAGTTATATATATTCTTGGATTCTAAGATGTACATTATTTTAGCTTCCTGTTCTTGCCATAACAAATTACGCAAATTTAGTGGCTCAAACCAACACAAATTTATCTTTTACAGTTCTGTAGGTTAGAAGTCCGATGTGGGTTTCTGCAGGCTAAAATCAAGGTGTCAGCAGGGCTACATTCCTTTCTGCAGGTTCTGTGCGAGAATTCGTTTCTTTGTCTTTTCTAGATCCCAGAGGTCACCCACATTTCTTGACTCATAGTCTCTTCCTCTACCTTCAAAGCCAGGCACACTGCTTTTTCTCTGACCCTCATCCTATAATCATAGCCCCCTCTGACTCTTCTGCCTCCGTCTTTCATTTTAAGGACCCTTGTAAGTACGTTGTGGTTATAATCTAGGGTAATCTCTTCATCTGCATGTTAGCGCTCTTAATTCCATCTGCAATTTTAACTTGCTTTCTGCATGTAACCTTACATATTCATGGGCTCCAGGGATCAGGATGTGGTCATGTTTGGGGACCATTATTCTGCCTTCCACACATATTTTTTCACATTTTATCATCTCTACAATCAGAATGTGTCTTACAATCAGGGTGAGAAAAAAACATTGTTTTACAGTTTAATTAGCAATGCTTTTTTCTTTGTTATTAGAACATAAAATGATGGTACTTTTTACAACTAATGACTTTTAGACTTAATGAAATAGCTTATAACTTCAAAACAATTAGGCAAATAAGATTCAATCTTTTCTCTTCTGTGTGAGTCATAAATCATACTCCCGAAATGATGTCAGAGTGATTTTTAGAGAAAGATTAGTTAATTCTGTGATAGTCTCTGGACTTCAATAACTAAATCTTAAGATAATGTATTTTTAAAACTCAGGTTGACTATTCATCTATCTTTAGAGGTGATAGCTGATTCAATTGACTTTTTTAAAAAAATATTTTAAGACAGCAGACCCTTGAAGATTCATCCTTGCCCTTACATTTTTTCTTTCCTTGTTATCGTCTTTATCTTTGGGTGATAGTTTGTAACCCCTCTCACCCATAAAAATACTTTTTCTGGTCAATTTTAAAATTGAGCCTGTGTGTCTGAGACACTCAAAGAATATGAGGTGTGCACTACAAACCGAGTGTTGAATGAACCTTTCTGTGTTTGAAGCAAGGCATCACCTATTGTCAGTATGCACTGTGTATGGCTTCCCCAGCAATCAGAAACAGCCCCTCCATAAAGACTCAGCTCTTTAAAAAAAAATCTAGGAAGAAGCAGAGGATATTCCTGCAGAAACTGAAGAGAAAATGGACATTTGAAACTTGACATATCTTTGATGCTGTTAAATATTGCAAGAGTACTTACAGCTCATCTTATTTTCATTAATGAAAACATTTCATAAATATGAAATAAAAGTGTAAGGTATTTTTCAAAATTCGTTTTGATTCCGAATTTTGTTTTGTTTATTTACTCTAAATATAGTAAAATGACAAGTTTTCTCCATCAATGTCAGGAATGAGGTGTGGGGCTTATACATATGATGCACCAATAAAGTGGTACAACCTGCTGAACCCTAACTCTCAACAATTAGAGAGTCATAGGCAATGTCTGTGTCTCGAGTCAAGAATAAGGGATGAAGAGAAACTTGCGTAAGTAATAAGCTCTGAGTACCTTGTGCAGCAGCTAAACTGAATGTCATAGAACCTTGGCAACTTCTGTGCTTACATCAGAACTCTTATTTTGAAATCAAGGGCTCATATCATTGAAGAATGATGACATGTAAGATCAACTGTGCTGTTTCAGGCAATCGGAATCACTGTCTTCTTTCCATTCAAAGTTAAATTCATGGAGATTAAACAAATACAAGTTAAATGTTTCTGATAGCAATGATAGATAGCCAGAAATAAATAGTGCCAAAGGAAGAGGCTATTGATGATCAAATTTAATTCCCAGGAGAAAAGGAATTCAGCAGACACACAATAGGAGGTAAAAAAAAAAAAAAAAAGCTTTCGAAGAGTCATTATTAAGTAAAAAGTAATTCCTAATATTGTTCACAGATCTTGGCTCTTCTGTTATTTTTAAAGGGGCTCCTTAAATGTTAGGGAGTTGATAGCTTGCTTTCAAACATTTATGTCTTTTTTTTTTTTTTTTACCATTGGAAAAATATGTATTGAGAGAATTAATTTAATGACAAGTCAGAAAAGGGTATTAATAGAATTCAGTAGCTGGCTCATCATGCCTGTCATATAAAAGACTTTAGGGATGGTTTGCTAGAATGTTTCATTTTTTTCTTTGGGGAGCCCACATTTATACCTCAGTAACCATCCAAGTTTAGGATGACTTAGCTATTTGCATTGTACTCCTCTGCTATTTACACCTACACTAGCAAGTTATGTGAATGCATCTCTTCCTAGGTGCTTTGTATAAAACTCTCCATTTGTAACCTCAGTGTGCAGCAGAGACCTGCCTTTACCTCACTCACTCCAAATTCCTCTTCAATCTTTTCTCCACAGTGGTAGTGTGACTAGGAGAATCACAAATCCTCCAAGTGGCCTTGGGCAGGCCACGTAGGAGGAAATGAGATTAAGTGAGAAGAAGAAAGAGAGCAACAAGGGGAAGGGGGAGAGAAAGAGAGCTAGAGACAGACGTTAAAGAAAGACCAAGAATAGAAGAAATGAGATAAATAAGAGGAATGAAAACAGGTGGATAAATTTTTCAGGGACAAAGAAGGTTATAAAGAGGGTTTCCTGTGGTTTTTTGTAACTGGTAAATTAGAACACATCAGTTCCTTACTGAAAATTCTCCATTGATACTTCTCTCATACTTAGGATTAAATCCAAGATCCTTACCATGACCTACAAAGCTTAATATGATCTATCTCTTAGATATGACTTAGAGACTAAAAAGAATTCATTATCTCTCACAGTTTCTGTGGGGCAGGTATCAGAAGTGGCTTGGCTTGGTGGTTCATGAATTTGCAGTGAGGTGTTAGCTGGTGCCAAAGTCTCCTGAAAGCTTGAAGAAGAAGGTTTGGTTGTAGAATGCATTTTCAAGGAGCCTCATTCAAATGGTTGGCAAGGTGATGCTGGGTGTTTGCAGGAAGCCTCAGCTCCTCTGTATGTCAGCCTCTCCAAGTGACCTGGGCTTCCTCACAACCTGGCAACTGGTTGTGAAGAAATAGAGTGAAGGAGAGAGAGGAGGGAGAGAGGAAAGGAGGCAGAGATTGGGTCTCTGTTTAAAAGGTACTCTCTGAGAAATGTTTCCCTATGACCCCACTCTAGGGTGCCCATGCACATAATCACTTTCTCTCTCTCTCCCCTTACCTGCTCTATTTTTGTTCAAGGCAGTTGTCACTACCTGATATTATGGATGGATGGATGGATGGATGGATGGATGGATGGACGGACAGACATATTTATATAATTTCACATATATATACCTAATGTCATAAAGTTTATATCTATATCCATATCCATATCTCTACTTCTGTCTATATCTATTTTTGTTCTTTTGCCTCCCAGAAGAATGTGAGCTCTTTTGGTCACTACCCTATCTCCATGGGACAGTATCTACCCCAGAGTGGATGCTCAATGTGTGTGTGTGTGTGTGTGTGTGTGTGTGTGTGTGTGTGTGTGTGTGTTGAATGAATAAATGAAAAAACAAGCGGATGGTAACTTTTGGTGAAGGTCATTTCCAAGTCACTCTGACTAGTTCTGTTTGAGAGGAATGGAAATGGTAGAACTCCAGTGCATGTACAGATTCCAGCTCCTAAGAAGCATTCACATTACTGCAATGAGACCCAGTATAATCTTTTCAGTCTTAAATAAAGAATGAAAGCCCAGAATGGTGCTTACACTAAACTACATTAATGTAAATAAGACTAAACTGTAATGACTTTTAATTTGTGCATTCAGAATCTAACCCAGCCATTTACTTCTGAATTTGTTGATTTTTCTTGCTGAAGTCAATCATCTTTGAGGCTTTCTGAATTAGTGTAGTGCTATCTTATTGGTGATATACCAAAGGATTAAAACCTCAGGGTAAATAGAACTCTATAATGTATAAGGTTTTTAGACAGAACCACAGTCAAGATATCAATAGATCCATGCCACAAGGATCCCTCATGTTGCCCTTTTTGAACCACTTCTTCCCTCTCATTTTCCCCACTACCAACCTGCTCCAATCCCCTACCTCCACCCCATCCCTAGCCCCTGGCAGCCACTGAATTATCCTCAATTTCTAAAACATTATCATTCCAAAGCCTGAATTTCTAACCTCTTTATTACATTGCAATTTGCGTTTTTCCCAATGAACATTATATTTTCAAGGTTGATACATTATATTGATGTATGTTTCTCTAGTTCATTCATTGTAACTTACCTTTTCTTCTGCTGATATACATTGGTGCCAGGGTTTTTTTTTTTTTACCACTATGCACAATCCATGAACATGTCTCCTTGTGCATACTATTGCTTCTTCACACTTGAATTGGGTGGGGCCTGCCTCTGATAACCAAAGAAAGATAAATGAGAAAAATTATTTAGTACAGATAATGGGCCTATTTGTTATAATCAAGCTCACTAGAAAGTTCTTATCAAGGCCATTCACTATCCTCTTGCTAATGAATATTCAAATTATTAGATCTGCCCTGTTACTTTGAATGAAGGTATTTGATTAAAGGCAAACAATGCCACAACATAACGACAGTAACATCGCACATCTTATATTATAATGGAAATTTATGTTACATGGCTTCTTGAATCATGGGATATCTAGTTGCAAGGGACCCTCCAGGTAACCTAAACCAGTTGAATATCCTCTATAATGTTCCAATATAAACTTGACATCCTACACCTAACTTCCAAGGTCAGGTAATTCAGCCCCTCACACCTCCTGAAAGCTGAGAGTTGAAAGTCAATTATATATTAAAATGAAATCTATGTTGTCATGAGCACTCATTAGCTAATGTCACAAGCAGAGTAGTTCCTCCACCCCCACCTGCCAATTGGACTAGGCTTCCAATGGTCTCAGAGAGCTGTTCTTACTTACCCTAAGGATGAAGATGCCCAATGGGAGGGATGGGAGAAGAGAAACTTCATCCTGAAAAGATAATATCAGGTTTGCCTTTGTGGCCAACAAGGTAAAACTAATGTAATTTTAACTTCCCCTTTCCTCACACAAACTGTCCTTACTTTTCTCAGTATTAGCAAAAATTCCCTTACCTACAAAGTCTTTCTTTTGACAACTTGAAATGATAGCTTTAAAAGGGAAATCTTTGGTTTAATGTGAATGAATTTCAATGAAAGGATAATGAATGGGGTATTTGGCAGATCTTTTAAAATGACTGGCATCAGATCATTCCTAAGCTTTGAGAGAAGGAAGAGAGTTGGCATTGGGGAAAGGCTGAGGGGACAAGGAAAGTGCACAACACTTTACCATATTTGGCCAAAATTATCTTCTGCTGGGTTTGGACAATGACAGGCTGTGTTCTGAAGGATTGCTGTCAAATACTTGCCATGGCTTTTAAAAACCAGCTCACAAGCTGGAGTGGGAGGGAGTTGATTTAGCTGTGAAGTTTGCATTTTGCAGAGGGTCTTCATCCCAGCCTTGTACATTTTCATCCTTACTCAAGGTTACACACTCATTTCCCTCCTCAGATTTCTGCTGAGTACACAACCTCACTCCAACAGAACTTTCTGCTTCAGTAAGAAGTCCCACTGTTCAGAAGGAAATGTGGCCTAATGGATTCAGGAATGGAATTAATGAAAATTGTTAATTATCCACCACTAGACTGATAGCAATTTTTTTCTTTTACAAACTGGAATTAACCATTATGATTTATATAAATGTTATTAGGAAAATGTATTACAAAGCATTATTTGAAACAACATCATATTAGGTTTTAAAATGAAAATAAAAAACCTGAAAATGTTTCTATATAATTTTTGATTAGTAAAATAAGACAGATTACTAAGAAGGGGAAATGGTGGTAAAGAGGTACAACAGTAGCACCTAATTTTAACAGAGAAATAGATAATAAGCAATTAAATTTATACTGAATGCACTAAGAACAGCTCTGGGAATCTCATTTTTCAAGGAACTAATAGCTTCTGGAAATAAGAGGAGAGATATTTGAGGGTGAACACTTGTCATTTGCTATGAAATGCTCTAAAATCTATTCCCTCCACCTCAGATTAAAACATCATTGAAATGCAAAGGAGGACCAGGCTGTGCAGCCCACACTTGGCGGGTGCAGATCAGAGCAAGCTGCAGCTCAAAATAAGCATTTTCGTCTCTATCTGCGCAATGTTAGTGGCGGATTCAGCAGTCACCTCACATAACCTACCTTTGCTTGTGCAAGCTTATTAACAGCCTTTTCTTTGGAAGTGATTGCACAGTTTAGTCGTTTACAAAATCAACCCACTCCCATGGTGAGATTTATTTCTGTGGGAGTCAAATCTCCGATTCTAACTAGCAGAGCAAAAATCTGTTGTCATGGAAACCATTCTCATTTCACTAGGCTGAAGCTGCAACTCACTTGCATGGAGATGGATTGACAAAGATGCAGAGGGAAAGGGTGAAAAGAAATCAGACATGGCTTAAATCCATTTTCCTGAACAATATTGATGATCACTATTAATTTTACTTAGGATGTAAATTAACCTATAAATACTGGATCCTAATAAAACCTTTCCATACTGGGGAGGAGAGAGGAAACCTAAACATGTTTTAGAAGCTATTTAAGATATCCCAAAAGGTTTCTTTTTTGCTAGTGAAGATCATGTATTAGAATAATGAGACTGTGTTTTAGTTGGTTTTCACAGTAATTAAAGCCATGGTAGTGAGAGGGAGAGTTATGCTAAAGATAATTTAATTTCCTCATATTCAGGCTTTATAAATTAAATATTAGGACTCTCAGAGAAAGAATATTTGAATTTATCATCAATATGAAAGGATCACTTGCCTCTCAAACCTGTAGTCCGAGTAAAGGAACCAACCATATCTGTACACAAGTTCTTTCTACAAATTTATGACATCATAAGTTGGCCAGGAAAAGCACATGCATATTTTGAACCTTATGGTATTTGTGCCTTTCTAAAGGATGGAACATTTCTGAGGGTGTGAAAGGTACTGGCAGAGGTAGTGTCCATCATCCCACTTCTTACTCCATGGCCCCAATCATTCCTGCTCCCTGTGGGGAATCACCACTTATCAAATTAGGCAGCCATTTCCTCCTTAAAAACTATCAGCCAGACACAACTTTAAATTTAAAATTATATTGTTGTGAAAGAGCAGCACACAGAGCAGAGTTGGCAGTTGCCGTGTAACTGGATTTCAGATACTGCTGGGTATCTGCAACAGAAGAAAAATGACAACATGACCAGAGAAAGGATGTGAGAGATGATGGTCTTCATCCAAGGCAGCAATGGTCTCTGAGTGGAGTGCTCCCAATATCAAGTATTAAAGAAGATCAAGAGATATATGTCTATTGGTCAGTTATAAGATACTTGAGGGCATGTGGGTATCTATTTAAATCAGAAGGTCAATTGGAAAAAATGAACAACATCTGAAAAACTATTTTTTTCTACACAGCATGGAATTCTTAGTAAACAGAGATTAATTGTATAAGGAGTATTTATCCTTGGAGAAGAAAAAAATCATCCTTTTTTTAAAAAGCATACATCAGCTACAGTAAAATATACTAATAAAATATATACAGTAAAATACACACATAAAATGCATAAAATATACAGCTCAATAAACTTTCATTTATATTTGTATATATACAGACAGATAACTACCATCCAGATCAAGCTATAGAACATGTAACTACCTCAGAGAATTTCCTCACAACACTTTCCAGTTAACCTCCCCACCTCTAAAGGTTACCAGTTTTTGACCTCTATCATCATAGGTTAGTTCTGCCTGTTCTTGATCTTTACATAAATACAATAGGTACTTTTCTTGTCTGGATTATTTTACTCAACATAATGTTTTAAAAATTCATTTATGTTTTACATATATCATTAGCTTATACTGTTTGTTTTTTTATCACTAAGCAGTAGTCCTTTGTATGACTAGATGCAATTTATTTATCCATGTTGTTGATAGACATTTGGAGTATTATAGTGTTGCTGTGAACATTTTATCAAGTCTTTTGTAGGCCTACGCTGTCATGTAGGGTGGGTACATATTTAACTTTAATAGAAAGTGCCAATTTTCCCAGTGGTTTTACCATTTTAATTCCCACTAGCAATGTGCGATTCTCCCCATTCTCACCAGCACTCAGGCTTGTCAGTCTAGCAGGTGTGTAGTGTTTGCCCTTTGTATGTCCTCCATTTTTAAAGAAGCTCTGTGCAGATGTTAGCATCAACATTGCAGTGGGGTCCTGAGGTCAGAATTAAAGTCCAAAATTGTGATTAACACTTCCCACCCTCTTAATGACTCCATGCCTTTGAAAAATGTAGCTTTTCTAAGATAAATAAAAGTTTGAGTAAGCTGAACTTTCAAAGTAACCACAAGCTAATGACCAAAACAGACTTAAGTAGGAAAGGAACTCTTTGCTACCCAAAACACACTTTAGTTTAACCTTCTAAAATGAACAATAGCCACTTACTCTGAAGAGACTGAAAATCTCTTCCCTGTCCCTATTTTAAAGAAGTCATTGAAATTCAATAGCTTGCTCCAGCCTGAGAGGGAAGCTTCACTCTTGAGATTAGCTACAGGGCTGTTGAGCCAGCTTAATCTTACAAAATTTCTAGTTTATCGGGAGTTCAGGTGCCTTAAATACTTCACACGTGTATGAAAAAGAGCTGAATAGCCAATTCTTGTTCTTTCACTTTACCTTGAAATGTGTCCACAGATTGTAATCGGTCAGATTCTTTTTATTCTTTGGGAACATTTTACTGTCTTTTTAAAGCTCCTGAACTTCAAAGGGAGAACAGAAGATGCATATTCTAAACAGATTTACAAAATGTAAGGTGAAGCCATCTGGTCATTGCCAAAGGAAGTTAAACTTCCAGCTCTTACTGACTGCCTTCTCAAGTGTACTAGGTTTCTCTAACCCAAAATTTTGTGACTTAAAACAACAGATTTTTTTATCTTATAGTTCTATAGTATAGGAGCCCAACACACAGAGTTGAGTCCCTTTTGGATGCTCTAGGAGAGAATTCATTTCCTTGCCTTTTCAATCTTCTAGAGGCTTCTTGCATTCATTGGCTTGTGGCCAACTTCAGAGCCAGGAACATGACTTCTCTAATCCTTCTGTAGTCACATCTCTCTCTCATTGACTACAGCCCAGAAGGTTCTCTACTTTTAGGATGCATTTGATTACAATGGTCTTATTCTGATAATCCAGGATAATGTTCTCATCTCAAGGTCCATAACCTTAATCACATTTGCAAAGTTTCTTTCGCCATGTGAGGTAACATATTCACAGGCTCCAAAGACCAGCCTATGGACATCTTTGGGGTCCATTATCTTGCCTACTATATCAAGAAACAGAATCTATACCCAGGATTGAACCTGGTCACTCTGATTCTAGTAGCTCTCTGTGATGCTGCCAAGGCATAGGTACTCCCTTGACATGAACGTTCTTTAACGCTACTTGATAGTGTAGGTGTCACAAGTGTGGCTTTTACCCCTCCCAAGGTGTCTCAAAGGCTAAGGAATGGATAGTAATTCCACAAGTTGTATTTGCCTCCCAGTAAAATGTAAAGGAAACTTGTGACTTCAATCTAAGAGGTGGAGTTGTTTGCTATGGTCTATTCTTTGATACTATGAAAAATATTTTTAAAAGAGAGAGACTATTGTATCTTGCCATGAAATTCATAACTTAATACTGAAAAAAAAGACACTCTGAGATTATTGAATGTCGAGAACATGAGGACAGTCTGCCAGAGCCATCCTAGATATAAGCACTTAAGTGCAAAAAAGCCACTATTTTCATTCTTGATCTGGTCACCATTGTGATTTAGCTTTGAAAGTATATGAGGGGTAGAAAGGATTCTATTCTGGGTCTAGTTGGTACAGGATAGGGAGAAGGGAAAAAATGTTTCTGGTTTTTCAAGTTTCACTTAAGAATGATATTTCTAATGGGAACAATGTTATAAAGAATATTTAGATTTCCTAGCTAACTAAATATATATTTTAAAAAGCAATACATTTTCTAATATATTTTCATAAACTGTTTCTCCTCATTAATATCTAGATAATTTACAAACTCAGTTTTAATTTCCAGTTGATCTACGGGTTATTTAGAATGGCATTTTTTAATTTTATTTTTTGCCTATCAAATTATAAAAGCAAATGCAGATCATAATATTTGGAGGGAGATATACAGGCAAGCATTACACTCATCGCCTTCAGCAGAAGTGTAAATTGAATGACCACTCACAGGGACATTTTGATAACATGATTTTAAAAACCCTCTAAATCTTGAAAGTTTGTTGATAAAGAAATTTAACTTCTGGAAATAGGAATAATCAAGAATGTGTTCAGATATTTACTACATGAATTTCATTTCCACTCTTTGCAATAAGATGGAAACTAAATGTCCTAAAATAGGAGATTAGTTAAATAAATTATGCTGTACCTACACAGTAGGTTACTCTACAGTTAAGTAGTTAATAGCATAGATTCTGGCCACAGACTTCCTGATTTGAATCCTTGCTCTGCTTTTTAACAGCTTTATGACTTTGGACCACTTAACCTCCCTTGCCTTAATTCTATGCCCTATAAAAATTTGAAAAATAATAATACTCACCTTTGCAGGTTTATTTTGTGAGAAAAGATGAGTTAACATGTGTAAAACAACGTAAACAGTACCTACCACATAGTAAATTTTATTAGTGTTAGATAGCTATTAAAAAGGAAGTACTAGTATATTAGGCAGATGGAAAAATATTTATAACATATTAAGTGGAAAGAGTCAATTTTAAGAAAGCAATGGGTATATATCATGATCTGTTTTATTATATACATTACATAGAGACATACACATATACCTATATATTTATACAAGGTTTTCAGGGTTCATTATCAAGGTGTATCCCTAGTGAGATTAAAGGTTTTATTTTCCTCTTCTTTTAAGTCTTTTTTTTTTCCTGATTTCTCTGAAATGAGCATGTTGTGCTTCTAAAATAAAGGGTAAGAAGTTATTTCTTAAAAACAAATAGAAAGTCTTGCTCACACTAGCTATTTAGTTCTCATTGCTGGAAATTTGAGGGGATGAATAAGAAGTCATTTTTGATTTGGCATTAACACTCAAGTCTTGAAAGAGCACAGTAACAGTATTAATATATGAAAAAATATTTTAGTGATTTTTTTTACCTTATCACATGTATTTCTAAGAATGTGTTTTAGTTATTTAGTGAAAAGCTCTTATTTGCAGAACTGAGAGTTTCTATCTGAGGCACTTACATACTTTAGAGAAATGAAAATGTATAGATCTCAAATCTGTTTTGCATATCTTAAAACTGTTCTCTGGTAGTAGCGGACAAAGCAGAATTCTATACCACCTGGAAGAACATGGTGGACCATGAAGTGTGAATGTAAAAGGCAGCCAGAGGGATCTGTAGAGAAACAACTTTCTGGAAAGTGACTCAGAGCCTGCTGGTCAGGGCCCTAGGATTTTCCAGTGAAAAGGCAGCATTTGCACAAAGAAAATAGCCAGTAGTCCATCTCCAGGATGTGAAATCCAATATTTACATAAAGGCTTAGACCAAGGAAGGCATATTTTTGATTCTCGGCTGTAAATACTTAGTAACTGCCTAACGACACACATATCATGGTTCAGAATATCCGTAGAAAGGCATGCTCTCTTGACAGAGACTTGGGTAGAGTGGTGTTGACCTTACAGCCTGTAGGCCTGCCACTTTATTAAAGTTTCATGCTTTCAATCACAGACGCTGCATGAATTCTTTTACAGCCACCAGCACTCTAAGCAAAAGCCATAGAGACATGGCAAATCAATTTTCTCCTAAGAAACTGTGAACTTTGGGTGAGGGCAAGTTTTATTTTTCTATGCTGTGAGGCGAAAAGTGGCTCCTCTATCTTATTGCTGAAAAAGAACTGCCATGGTGATTTGCATCTCCAGTTTAAGAGTTTCCCGTTTAAGAGAAATATCTTAAGTTTGGTGGACTTTAAAAGCTGCTTAGAATATCTCAGACTCTGGCCCAAACTGGCTATGCCTTGCTAGGAAAGCAGATACTTCTCATTTTCTCTGAGAGGTAAGGAAGCTATATTTTCTGTTGCTGGTTGTTATAACATTCTAGACTTCTGCTTCATTAGAGAAACCCCATGAATTTATTAAATTAATAAGTCATGAAGGGAAAAATCATTGTTTCCTGTATTAGTTTTGCTGTATAACAACCCCAGTACCTCAGTGGCTTATAAAACAAAGGTTTATTTCTTGTTCTTATTAATATCATAGGAGGCAGTCTGAAGGTCTGTCCTTCATGTCTACTTTCTGAGGCTCACAGACACTGCATGGGTTATGCTGACCTGGATCATTCCAGCTCACAGCTCAAAAGAGTTGATGGTGCACATCTCTTCCCAACTCCATATTCAGTCATGTTATTTTTGGTAGTCTAAAATCAATTATAGATTGCATCATGGAAATTGGCAAAAAAAATCAGAGAGCTAGTTTATTTACATATATATGTATATGTATATGTATGTATGTATATGTGTGTGTGTGTGTATATATATATATATATATATATATATATATATATATATATATATATATTTTGAGAGCCAGTTTATCAACACACCACTGGATTCATGTAACAAAGAGGAGGAGCAAAAGAGTTGGCAGAAAAATCACACTGCCTCTTGAGGCTAAAGCAAATCACATGGCCAAGGACGACAATGGAGCAGGGACACACACTCCATCTATAGGAGGCCCTACAAGTCATGTGGCAAAATGAGGAAAATGAAAAATACAACAATCTACCCCACTGTCTGAGTATTTGTAATTAACCAAATTTCAAATTGGGACATGTGGTATGACAAGAGTTTTTTAATGATATATGTGTATATTTTAACAGTTTTTATTATACAAATAATACTACTTATCAAATGCTTACAACATACCAGGTGTTGTGTAGAAGAACTTTATACATGTGATTTCATATAATCCTCACTGTGGTCCTGTGATATAGATACTGTTATTATCCCCATGTTGCAGATGGAGAAACTGAAGCCTAAAAACCTTGGTATTTTAGATTGGATTTCCTGGACACAGACTCAGAGAGTTGTGTAGCGACGGTTAGTTGTTGAATGATCCCACTAGATCCACACACATGTAAGGAAACGAGAAGGCCAGGACTGATAGAAGAAAAGCAGTGGCCTGCGGTGGCCTCAGCCAGTCCTCCAGGGAGTTCTGGAACTGGGATGGCCCTATAGTGCTATTCTCAAATTCAGGCAAGGGGCTCCCAGCAGCCACTCATAGGATACCCTAGAAGGAGGCCCAGCAAAAGCAATTCCTAGTGTAATCTGTCAACAGTGACATTCCCAGCAGCTGGAAGAAGGATGCATCTGCCTTTAAAATGAGATCTGGGCAGAGCCCCACGGGATCCACTACCGTTAGGTAACATGTCCATGGTAAAAGGCTAGTAAAAGACTAGAGTTTAAACCTAAGTCCATCTGACCTTAAAGTCTGTCCACTTAACCCCAGTGCTATATTGGTCCCAGTACCCTGTCTGTCTCATTCATTTGCTACTATCTGATGAAATACTGGCATTTCTGGAACATGTTGATGGTTTTAACAAGTGACTGAAACAGAATGTTTGGATTTGAATTGTTATTTTTAAAAGGAGGTAAACGGCATTATGCATTACCTGTGGATGTGAATGTGTGCTTCTGTATGTAGGCCTGGTGCTGAGGAGAAAGAAAGGGAATTATGTGTAACAGTATTAGATTAAAAGTGCAGAGTGTCTTCCTTCTTCCTGTCTTCCACACAACGTATAGGGTCAGGTTCACAGTGAAAATGCTGAGATTTGTTTTGTATATGAGGGACGTGCCAGCTTAGGCAGTGGAACTTGAATCTGCTAGTGATGTGCTTTCTTACTTACCTTTAAAGTTAACCTTAAAGGTAACTTTAAATGAGGGGACTTGCTGCACAGTCCCCTCATTGCCCAGGGATTCCCCCAGCTCTTCCTAGGTCAGAGCCAGGGTTTGCCACTATCAAAAATAAACTAAGCAGACACTAAAGTAGTAAGGTCAGATTTTTATCATTAATATACTACTGTAATAGGGAATAGAATCCAGCATGACCTGAAATCAACTTCAATTATGAAGTTGATCAGGTGTTTTAAATGGAGAATGGAGTAGGGAGAGGTGGGCAAGAACTCAGTGGAGTCAGAGAAGTGAAAATTTACACAAAGTGGGAAGTAGGGGTTGCCCCATGTGACACTCATCTGGATTTTTTAAGTGGCACTTATCAATGCTGGGCTTCCGCCCTCCCACTGAGACTGGGAGAGAGGGGCCCTATCTTTAGGTGATGGCTGGAACAAACAGTAAGTCCTTTTGGCAGCCTTGAGTTTTCTCAGACAAGCACTTCAAGTGGGGCTAATGTCATTCCAGGGATGCGGCCTTGAGCTGTTAGAAACTATGGTAATGTTTTGTGCAAGTCTTTATAGGCCAAAGTTGAAGCCTCATTGAGAAGACAGCTCAGAGGAGCCTGGCTAGAGTTTGGCCACAGAGAGAGAATCTTTGTCACAACCAGTGAGAAACAAATAGCAGTTTGGGGGACCAAATCCCTACCCTGAGACCCCTTTCATACCAGCTTTATCCAAAGCCAGGAGCCCCCCATACTCCACTGATGAGCACTCTCATACACACACATTCACGTAGTCTCACGTACTCTTACACGCTTACACACTGTCTACTCATATTCACACTCTCACACATATATACACATAGAAATACATGTACAGTTTCACACACTCTCAGACACAGGGCCACACGCACACACACACATCTTGGCCCCCTAGATCATGTGTTTTAGTTCCCAGGCTTGGGTACTCAGTTGGCAGGTCACAACCTGTTCACTGCCCCAGCCCTGCTGCTGGGCTTTGTGACAGGGCGGCATTTCCAGGCAGGCCAGCCTCTGAGACTTCCTTCCCATCTAACTACAGTGAGCTGGGGCTGGGGTAGATCCAGGAACTTCTACCAGCAGATAAACTCGAGCAGTGATGGCTTCATGGGGGCAGGAAGGGTGCAGCAGGAAGAATAGAAGTTTCGGCTAGGAGAATCAGGCCTTTGGGCAGCTCAGCTCAAAGCTTCCTCAAGTAATAGTCAGTGAATTCTCATTCTTTACCTCATTCCACATTCAACCCAAGTTCCTCCCAGGCTCTCAGGTCAGTAGGTGATAAATCCAGCATTGGACCCCAATCTAAAGCTTCTCACCTTTCCCATGAGACCCCTCTCTTTAACAGAGATCCTTTTCAAATTTACCAAAAAAACTTTATGCAGAAAAACGAGGTTAAACATTTCATAGGTTAACTAGCCATATTATGGTTTATATATTGTCAGATTATTAAGCATAATCAAATTCCCTCATAATCAATCATAATCTCCTCATCAACTCACCTTCTTTGGTTTACATGCTCTTACCATAGGTCGTTTTTGTTACTGTGTGCCTGGGTAGGGGAAGAGTTCACTTCTTTGGGAGGCAGAAGCAAAGAGCTTGACTTTGTGCTTCAGCTCCTCCACATGTGAGTGGTCAAACCTGAACTCAGGTGTATCCTCCCTGAACCTCTGCAAAATGGCAGGGTGGTCATTGGGATTAAATAGGATACGCATTCAAAGCACCCATCAGAGTTCCTGGCTTTTAAGAAATAGCCATTATATTTTAACTACTAGAATTTCTTGCTTTTAGTTTTTAATTATATAATGTCAGTAAAGTAGTGACTCAAAAATCAGTATTTCTTCAAGAAAAATTATTATTCTTCTGGAGAGGGAGGCAGATCTTACTTCAGAACCACAGTGCATGGGTTGCCACTTTGCTACTGTGTTTTGTGTTGGTACCTGGGCAGAAAATGGGATGGACTGCAGTCCTGAGCGGCATCATGCATTGTGACAGAGCTGCCTGGGAAAGCAGCAAGGTTGTGCCTATTACTTGAGATCGCAGATGGCTAGGAGGCTTCCTTCCACTTGCCCCAATTTGTCTCCATCCAATAGTAGTAAATTGGGGTGGGGTGGCATAGTGTATGAATAATGTTCACAGCAGGGAAAGGAAAGGAGACCCTGTCTTCTGTCAGGGCATGCTCAACAGCTGGGTGGACGCATGGGATAGGATGCATAAAATTTCATTACCCGTTTGCCGAGCCTAAATAATATTAGGTTCTGAAATATCTTCCACAAGCACTCCCAGGTTGAGAGCTCCTAATCCCCTGTAACATTCTATCCTTTGGGAGGTGAGGGGAGCCAGTCCAGGTAGAAGCTGGAGGGAGAAAGCGAGAGATGAGGGGTGGAGGAAGCAGAGTTCTCGTTTCTCTTTTTTCAAGCTCCCGACAACTTGGCATCTTTCTGGGAAGTCTTGGTTATTCGGAGCATGCTCTGAGCTCTTGACAGGAAATTTGTCAGTGCTTCTCTGGCCGCATCATTTCCGACTCTCATTCTCTTTCTGATCATGACATCTTTTCAGTAAATTGGAAAACAAATATCCAAGAAGTCAGAATGTCATTGCTAAGGCATTATAAACAGCTTTTAATGCCATGTACAGCCAAGGTGCCGTAATGAAAACACACACTAAATATTTGCATCTTCGATGTTCTAAGATAAATTTACAGGGTTGCTCTGTGGTCCTGAATGCAGAACATCTCTGTTAGCACGGACCAGGAATTTAAATGCTTCAGGGAAACAAAATCAATCAATAATAATGTCCTTCTACATTAGATGTTGTTTATAAATGTGATCAAAAGATTATTCTATAAAAGCAACACACATATTTGTGCATTTTCTAGTGATAAATAGTCTTCAGGATTTTTCATTGTTTCCTGCTCAATTTCTGCAAGTTAGCAAAGCTTAAGAGAAAGATTTCTAGATCTTTATCTTATAATGCAGTTGTGTATCAAATACCAAGACAGTCATTTGTCAGGTTGAAGGCATTCTGCAAATAAATAGATTTCTGCAGTTCACTTATAGCTTTGCCATATAAAATTCTAAGAGATGGATAAGGCCAGCACTCTGTCGAATACAGAATAATTTTTTTCCAAGTATATAAAGGCACATGGCCAACAATTCTCTGTGGGGGTCAGGTCTGACTTACATTATACAGACAATTAGTTGCAAGGCTAGAATACTAGAAATCAGGTAACTTCAGTTCTGTGTAGCCAAATGAATTTGGCTTCTGTACCCCAGCCTCCAAATACTACTAAGATGTAGGTTATAACAGAAGAAGAAAACTGTGATAGCCAAACCAGCTTTTGCTCATTCAGAAAAAGAAGGGCTATGAATTCTAAAGTAACAATGAAAGGACTTCTCCAGAATATATCTCACATCTTTATTGCCTGCTCTTCCAAGTGAGACCCTCTTTTCTTCATCCCCGGAGCTCCTGGGAAAAGTTGAGGAGAAAACGTTTACCCCAATTTATAGTGCAGCTAGGAACCAGTATTGAATGAGTAACCCTTTCAGCCAAGCCCACTTTGTGCTTTGTCTTACTCAGCCGCGTTGGTCCAGCCTCCCAGCGCTCGAGTACATAGATCAGAACACAGGTGGTACAGGATATTCTCCAACAGATCGCGTTCCAGGAATCTCCCCTTCAAATGACCCCAGTCAGTCAGCAGGTATTTGTGAGCAGGAATGAAGAAGGTAAATAAGAGTTAAAATAACAGCCAACATTTATAAAGCATGTACCATGTGCCAGCAGAATTCTAGGCTTTAGATATGGGATATCATGCAATGCCCACGGCACCAAGGAATAGCAGTGTTCTTCTCATTGTGTAGATGAGTAAAACTATGTGTAAAAGGTTGAACCGCCAGTAACTGGCAGCATTTATGAATCCAGAATAATTCCCTTAACCACTACCCTCATCTATCAGGAGCTTTCACATTAATGAATATGCTAAACCCTCTCAATAACCCAACTACAAAATATTATTATTCCCCTTTTGTCCATTGTAGTAATTCAGACAGAGGGGAACTTTCTCAAGGTCACACTTAGTAAGGGACAACAACAATTTAAATGTTCCCACCCCACATTGCTTACACCAAGCATTTACATGCATATTCTAAAGAGACTGAGTGCCCAACTTTGTGTTTAATAAAGAAAAATATGAGAAAAACATTCATAGGACCAAGAGATACAATTTTAAGATTCTGTCCTTTTATTGAACGGACAGAGTAGATGCTGCATTATGTTGGCAAGGAGTGTGGGCTTTAGTTTTCAAAGAAAGCATGTGGGAAAGGGAGTTTGTCTCTGTAGTTTGCATCTACAGTGTTCTGATTACCGGGCTGATCTGTGGTCCTGATGGAAGGATATGCCCAAACTGCTAGGACATGGAGTTTTGTATCAAGTACAATGATAGTGCCTGCAAGTCGTGGAAAACTCCAGAACAGCGACTTAACAAGGAGTTAGTTTACCCCACATCACGAGAAGCCCAGTGGTAGGAGACTTTAAGTGTTTGTTCAGCTGCTCAAAGATGCCATTGGAACTCAGGCTCTTTCTCTTGTTACCCCTGCTCCCTTATCATGTTGTCCTTCTCGTGGGAGTCACAAGACATTTGCCATAAAGTTAGGAACAAAAGAGAAGAGGAATGTACCAGCCATGCTGGTACCATGTTAGCAAAAAAAGCAGAGGCTTTCTCAGACCCAGTCCCCACCCCCTCCCCTGAAGCCCCAGCTGACTTCCACTTAGGTCTTGTCAATCAGCAACGTGTCCTGTGGCCACCGCAACAGACAAGGAGGCTGAGAATGCAAGTCCTTCCCCTGACGTGTGGCCCACCCAGCAGAAGTGCCTTTCCATATGGAAGGTGCAGGTAGGAAATCACAAAAACAGCACGCCTTCGTTTAGGATGCTGGTGTGGAGAAGAGTTAAGGCAATAGGGCTGTACTTGGGAGAAGGATGACATTGATGAGGAAGAATGTTGTGGTGCCCTTTGTAGCTATCTTTCATTTAAATGGACCCAGAGCTTCACACCTGTGATGCTTCCTTTCCTCCTTCATCCTGTTCTTGAATCTTTATTCTTTCTGCTCAAACCCAGACCAATTATTTAACCTTTGGGCTAAGTAATGTTGCTAATTATCTGATCTTCTGACTTCATATTATTGTTGTTTTTTTTTTCAATTCTTGGCAAATAATATACATTGAATAAATTATTGCTGAATTAATTAATAAGATGAGGAAATTCCAAGCAAATAGCAGCTGATGAGAGCCTTTGACTGCAATGACTGGAAGTCTTCACTGCTCCAGGGGAGAAGCTACTCAGGAGCCTGTGGAAGGCATCTAGACACCCATGTTACCAGAATCTAGAAGTATGAATGCCAGATAATTGGCCCAACCCAGATAAGAGGAATCTAGGAGGCTGAGGACTCTCGGATCTCAGGTCAACACGGCCCTGTGTAATCTTGTTGCTACTTCATATGATGATAGCTCCATGGTTTTCTTCTTCTTTTGCAGAGCCAGCTCTCCCAGGCACTGAACGGGCTGTCAGACAGGGCCAAAGAAGCTAAGGAGTTTCTGGTGCAGCTGCGCAACATGGTCCAGCAGATCCAGGTACTGACAGCACCTAAGCAGAAAGCAAATCCCACAGTTAAGATGCAGCTGGATGGTAGAGAGTTTGTCTGTTTCTTCTCTTTTACTTTTATGTGTTGTGGGGAACTTCTGATTTATTTTTTTCTGCTCTCTCTCTTCTAATACATACAAATACACATATGGACCCACTTGGAACATACTTGTTCTTGAGATGGTTACATATACCAACAAGCCAGAAAAAGAACCTGATTTTCCAAGTGGTTTGTATCTTCCACACAGAGGTCCTAATTCTCTGCTACTGTGTATTTAGAAAGAGGCCGATTTCTTTGTGAATTCAGAGTCGTTATTATTGAGTGTATTGTGTTTTTTTTTAAATATATGTTTCCAAAGCATCTTGCAATAATTATATCTTATCTGATAGTAACAAACAGGTCATGCTTTCTCTTTTTTTTCTTCTTTCCTTCCTCTTTCTTTTCTTTCCTCCTTCCTTCTCCCTCCCTCCTTCCTTCCTTTTCTTATATTCTCCTTCTTTCCTGCCTACCCCATAGTAATTCTTCTCCTCTACTTAGATACTTAAATATTTTTTATCCATGATCTCCTGGTGATTACAATTTCAAATTGCTTAATCTAGACACAATGATCAAGAGACCAGCCAGTATTTGGAAGCTTGTGAATTTTCCACCACAGCTCAAGAGGAGAAGCCGTAAACTGCCTAAGATGCTAACAGAATGACTTTTTGCACTGTACCGTTCTTATGTTTTGAGCTTTGCCTCACAGAAATCTTAGCTCTGGCCTCCCAGTGAAGTGTCTTCTCTGAGTTAATATTCAACCAATTGTCAAGGCAGAAATGGCTTTTTAAATGTAAAGCAGCCTTTCAAAGCACCTCACACTGATTTTGTTGCCTTTTGTTGTTGTTGTCATGCATGCCCATGTTAAAACTTTTGATTCCATTATAGCTAACAGTTATACACTTCCTTCTGTTTTCATAGGGGTTGTCAGTCAGTCCCTTCTTTGCCCCAGGCTTGCCTCTGTACCTCTTCTCTTCATCAGAGCAAAGCATTCTTTCTGGTCTAAATCAGAGCCTATGTGAACAAGGCTCCCCACTCCTTCCCAAAATTGCCCTGCATGGGACATAG
The DNA here is from genome assembly GCA_030015415.1 of Cynopterus sphinx. Lineage (NCBI taxonomy): Eukaryota > Metazoa > Chordata > Mammalia > Chiroptera > Pteropodidae > Cynopterus > Cynopterus sphinx. The sequence goes on along the minus strand of CM057384.1, from coordinate 108,240,044 downwards.
AGAGCTCTTAAATGATGTTTTTCAGGAAATTTCTCTGAGAACACAAAACAATCACCATGAAAGTCAAAACTTAACATTTGTAGAAGTCATTGCTGAAGCGATTTCGAATCCATGACTAATAGGAACAAGACCTGGCATTTGAAAAGTTACCAAATACTTAATCAGTAGATCCTTTTCTTAAGAGAGACACACAATTCTTTATGACTTTGGGAATAAATTAAAATTTGATGGGCTAAGCTCCTTCTTCTTTGCCAGCCCCCAGAAGTCTACAATTTACTCAGTTGGGGGCTATTTATTTATTTATTTTTAGTGCTATGTGCTACGTATTTAGCTTTCACTTGGGATAAATCACAGGTTTTTTGGATTATAGTTTGAGAGTCAAAATCATATGTGTAACTTCCTGAAAGGATTACCTTTAATGGATGCTTATAATTTAGTGAGAAGATCACTTAAATCAATTTAAAAATTTAGATTCAGCATTCAATTTAAACATCATGGAGAAGCTATCATTCATTTAGAAAATGGTTACCCTAACCCCCTCCAGTTATTGGTTCATGTCTGACTTTTACAACCTACCTGTGTTCACTTTGCTTTCATTGATGAAAGGAGTGAGAGCTTTTGCCCGTGATTATTCTTATAAACTTCCATTGTCATTGGATTATTGTTTAATATTTAGACCATTGCCATCTTTCTTTTTCTTTCTTCCCCAGAATTTACTGATTCTTTTATCTCTTATACCTCAACAATACCCTGCTCCCTTGGGCAACCAGCATTTCTCTGAATGCCACCTTCCACTATACACAGCTGGATGTATGCCAGCTTTCTGAAGGATTCATGTCCAACTGTGCAAACAAGGCTTTATTTTATTTACTATAAATTAAACTTTGGAGATAATTTCCTTTTGATAGAAATAAGTTTTTAAGTAACATTCATTCTTTTCAATCTAAATTTAAAGCAAAACACTACCACCATAGAATGAGACTTATCCAGCTTTTTTAAGATGCCGAATGTGCATTGTGCATGGAGTTCCCCTTCATCCCCTTCAGCAGGGGTCTTCACCCCACAAATGGGTGGGGCAGCTCTGTTTTCTCTGGCAGCCCGAGGTGCCCAGGTACCTATGGCTGAGAAGTGTGCTCTGTCATGCAGGAGAACAGTGTGGAGTTTGAGGCCTGCCTGGTGGCCCAGTGTGACGCCCTCATCGACGCCCTCAACAGAAGGAAAGCCCAGCTGCTTGCACGCGTCAACAAGGAGCATGAGCACAAGCTAAAGGTGAGTGCTGTGCCATGTGAGCAGAAAGCCAACAAGCCTGGCTCCCAGGGCTGTGATGAAGTAGCCAGACAAGGGACAGGATGCCCACAGGCCAGGGTGGGCAGTGGCCTCCCTGGCAAGGAGTGGGCGTACCCCTTTATTCAGCACCCAGTCCTTCATTTACCATATGTGTTGGGTGATTCCTCTGGGGCAGAAATGTTGGGGGAACAAGGCATGATAAAATAAATCAAAATCTCTGCCCTCATGGGTTTTACATTCTACCAGGAGGGATAAACAATAAGTAAAATAAGTAAGTAAACTATCCAGTATATTAGTAAAAAGTGCTAAGAAAAAAACTGAATAATAAAAAGGGGTGGAGAGTTCTAGAGTTGGGGATTGAAATTTTAGACAAGGTGGTCAGAGAGGCCATATGGAAGCATAATGTATTATTTAATTGGGAGATAGAATCTGTACCTTCCAAAAAGCAAACAAGATTTGCCTCAACTTCCAAAGTGAACTGTGCAAATGGACAGTTGTATGGACTTTCATCATCACACAATGGAATCTATTGATTACAAGTCTGGGTACCTAGTGGCAAAAGGACTGGTCCTCCTGGAGACATCTGGTTTCCCACCACCCACTGCCACACTGGAGCGAGACAGCAACATCTGAGAGCAGGCTGGATGCATGAGAAGAGCCCAGCCGAGCAGAGCTCAGAAGCAGGCAGTCAGCAGAGGTCCACGTTAGTGGCCAGTAAGCCTCAGGGTAGCTACCAGTGGGTGGCAGATGGGTAGTGTGCATTGTTGGCCTGGGATTGAGGTGGAAGGAGAAGTGAGTTCTGACCATAGGCTCTCTGTTAGGGTTGGGCAGTTCACATCAGGGAGCTTTAATAGTGGGCAGCAGTGAGTGGACACTACCTTGAGGGAGCCAGTGGCTGGCGAACAATCCAGTTAGCGTCAAATATCCCCAGCAGCTTTGGAACAGGCTCTAGTCCCTGAAGGACAAGAGACGGTTCCATTTCTAAAAGAATAGAATTCCAGTGGGAGAACCAAGGAAGAAATAAGAGAACACAGCTTACAAGACTTGAGACGAAAGCTCAGTGGCAGGGAAGCTTCGAGCAGGGCCAGTACGCACTTTGCGGTTATCAGAAACAAGGCAAGAAACCTGTTGCTAAGGGGAGCATGAGACCTGGGCAAGACCTGAAACAAGACTGGCAATGCTGAGCACTGAGCAGCAGAGTCACCAGTTCTTTCTCTGTGCCCATCCACACACCAGGCCCCAGAGCCCAGGAAGACAGGGAGAAGGGCAGCACAACAAAGAGCAACATTTTCTTGGGGAAATTCTCTCCAAAACTGAAAAAAATAACCCACTCTAACTGCATCCTCTGAGGCTAAGGTCCCCAACCCCCCAGGCCTTGGACTGGTCTCAGTCTGTGGCCTGTTAGGAACCAGGCCGCACAGCAGGAAGTGAGCGGCAAGCAAGCCAGCCAAGACTTCATCTGTATTTGCAGCTCCTCCCCAGCACTAGCACCACCACCTCAGCTCCACCTCAGACCATCAGGCATTATATTCTCATAGGAGCACCAGTCCCGGGTGCCAAAAAGGTTGGAGACCGCTGCTCTGAGGCACCCTCCTCCAATACTCATCTGCCTCTCCTCAAAACACATTCAGAGCCACACCTGTTTCTTCTTTTTCCAAAACCAGGGCAATAATATGGCTGTAATATAAACCTTTCTCCCCTGCCTTTGTGACTCGCCCAGCCATTGCTCTGAAGGGGCCTGTGAAATGGAGGCAGGCAGAAGGCTGAGCTGTGACAATAAGGTCCAGTTGCTGGTGAGGGCTGTGCCCCATGATGCAGTTTGCCACCGAGGCCTCCTCTGGCTCTGTATCAGGCCCATGTCTCTTTAAGTGTTCCCGATGAGATAGCAATAGTGCAATTTTATCAAGGAGAGGCACCGCAGATTCCTTGACAAAGAAAACTGCACATCTTCATATTGAATATGAACCAGGAGTTTGGAAAGAAAAGTGTCTCAGCCTGTTGATGTAGCTAGTGAACCAAGGCTGGGCATTGTAACACTCCTTCCGGAGAGGCCCATATGTTTCCTAGTGACGAGTCTAACTAGAAGACCCTCTAAGTTTAGCTTAGAGTGAGCTCAAGCTCCTGGGGGCCACCACACTGACCCCCACCTCATGGAGCCTTCGAACTGGAACTGAAGGCAATCAGGAAGACATCAAGCTTTCAAAGGAGGCAGCCTGAGTGGCCTGTGTCGTGCGTAATTCACAAAGTGCTGAATAATGGCAAGTTTTATTTACATGGCTTTTTCTAGCTCATGGGTTTCCAGGTTCCAGTCTCCTAACATCTGTGATCAAATTGTTTGCTTTTGAATTCCCTGAAGGGCCACTGGACTGTGTCTCATGGCAACCTATGTGCTAAGTCCTAAAACATGGAGGAGGAAAGTGGGAGCAGTATTAAAGACACTGTTTTTTACCCAAAAAGTTCCCTGAAAGTTTTACCATGTGGATATCCACCTTATACATTTAGATGCAACAATCTGAGAAATGTTTCTACTCTGTAAATATTTTCATCCAAGATAATAACACATTAGATCTCAATGAAAAATTCTACTAGAGTCACTTTTTTTAAAAAATCTGAATTAAAATCCAGAGATGCTCAGAAATGTGATTCTGTAGTTGACCAGCAAGCAACACAGAATAAGCATCCTTGGCAGCTGAGCCCCGGCTTTTATAACAGCAATAGATAACACTTGGGGACACTTCTTTTGAGGTAGCACTGTACAAACTGTGTTACAGGGATCAACTCCTCTATTCTCCACAACACATCTGTGAGGCCATTATTACTATTGTCCCCATCCTAGAGGTGAGGAAACCACGGCAGCTTATTAAGAATCAGTCTAAGGATCCAGAATTCCAGTCCTGGTAACCTGGCTCCAGAGCCCAGAATCTGGACCACAGCACTCTACTGCCTCTGGCTGGTAGAGAGAGAATTCAGGGAGAAACCTTTCCCCCACCTTCATCCTTTCATCAGTCAGCCAGTGCCTAATGCACACCTGCTCAGGGCTGAGTGCAGGGGAGCACAGGCAGAGAGAGTCATGAAGGTGACTCAGTATGAGTTCTGCCCTGTCTGAGCTTTTCGTTTCAGTGAGTGAAATAAGTCACATCCACAAAGGACTCCAACACAAGTAGAAAGCGAACCTCCAGGAGAAAGACAGACAATGCCATAAAAGTTGGGAGAAGGGTAAAATTGTGTCCAGCTGAAAGGGTCACAGAGACGTCATGAAAGAGCTGGCGTTGGAGTCACGCAAACTTTGGGATGTGTGTGTGTGTGTTAATGGTGACCTACATTCTTGCCTGCAGGACCTGGCAACTGTGAGGTATGAAGACAGTGATTGGCAGAGTGCACCCTGGTCTTGCTCCATGCAGTTAGCCATGAGGACTTACGGTTGTTTTCTGTTTCTGTCTCCTATTCTAACATTACTCAAAGATCGTCGGTATAGCCCTTCATTTAGCATGCTTCACAACCCTGGAACTTTTATTGTTACAGTGGATCTCAAAATATCATTTGGGTCACATAGAATGATCTAAAGTAAAAACAGATTTGCCTTTAGAAAATGAGCCTGACAGCTGGGATTTTCCCTCTAATTAGTGAGCCAAACATTTTAGTATGTAGTTATAAAATTTTAACTTTTTCTCAATGGAAGTCTTTTTTAAAAAACATTGCAGACACTTTCCTGGCATCTTTAAACAGAACACGGTGAACAGTTTGTGATAAGTCGCATGGATGTGGCTGTAGAGGCAACTCCAACTGTCCTGTATGAGAGAGACATAAGGTTAGGAATCTGGATGGAAGAGGGAATTAAACACTGAGAAAGCATTATTTATTGATGTCAAAAAGTGGCAGAGGGGCATGAAAGCCCTTAAGTCTCCATCGTTAGTGTTGCCTCTGCAGAATGGGGTTGTATGACAATCAGCGAAGAACTGTGCTGTGGACAGGAAAGGCTTTAACGCATCACCAGAACTCCGTAGGCCATGACTGTGCATTGGTCCTGGTGACCTGCCCCACAGAGTGCACGGATTCATTGAGGGGCACTGAGCAGAGGCAGCTGCCTGCCTCGTTCTCCCCTGCCCAGAGTGCATTTCTCTGCCCCAGACCTAAAAGGGCCATAGAAACCAGACACAGGTGGCTGGTTGTCCCCCACGGCAGCAAAGCTGTTCTAACTTCTCTTTTAAGCGATTTGTTCCTCTGTTGTTTCAGCTGATTGTATCTGTCACTGCTTCTAAAAACAGCCAGCAAAGCTGATGCTGTGACTACTGATGCCAGCCTCCATGGCTCCCTCCCTCTGCCTTTCTCCTCCTGCCTCTTCCCTTCTTGTCACTTCTGTTGCTACTCAGAATTGTGAAAAAAGGCTGGCATTTTATAGACATCACTTGCCAAGCACAGTCCTTTCTCTTTGTTGGCTAACCCATCATTCACAGTCCGGCAGAGATAATCTTATGGTCTTCCGCTTCCCTTTGGCTGAATTCTCTGGGGGCCTGCTTTTGCTGACAAAGAGGAGAGTTGTGTGTGTGTTTTTCTGGCAACTTTCTCTTCTTGAGCAATCCAAAAGGCTAGGGATGCTGGAAAGTGAGTGTGTATAAAGACAGTCTTTGTAATCTTCCCATGCCCCTTTCTGAAACCACTGATTACTTGAACAGATTGAATAGTTCTGGTTCTGAGGCAAGATGGAGCTAAGTGGTGAAGAGCCAGACTCTGTGCCATAGAGTAACGTAAGGACACACTTTTTCACTGACTAAGTCTCTAACTGTGGACAAGTGTATGCCTCGATCTCTTTCACCTGTGTGTAAAATAAGGCTAGAAGTAGTTGTCACCTCACAGGACATTGTAAAGCGCTGAGCACAGTACTCAAATATTAGCTATTATTATTGATGTTATTGCTGAGAGAGGATGACCGGAAATATGGTTTCACTCAGCACATTGAAGAAGGGGTCCCTGGGGCTTATCTTCCATAATACCGGAGTTCATAGTGTAGAATTAGTTTATAAATGGGTGTCATTGTCTTAGCAGACTGAGTTTATCATTGATCAGCCTACAAAATCGTTTACAAAATTTGGCGAGCTATTTTTAAAGGCTAAAAAAAGGCTTTGAGACATATGCGTATGTAACCGTATTTTAGGAACACTGTTGGAAATGTAAATTACAGTTAATACTATTCCGTGGTTTGAAAAAAACACTGGGAGCCAAATACCTATTTTTAGGATGTGGTGAACTAAAGCAAATGTCAGAAAGCTATTGGAGAGAAAAAATGCTTTTGCACTTTCAAGAAGCATTACTAAGTCATATTTGGAACTACTGGGCAATATCCTGATGACCAACAGAGCATATTGGTTTCTTGTTCTATCTTTATGTTTTATTAACCTCCTTCCTAGGTCTTCCTTAACTGAGTAAGGCCCTAAATCATCCTCTCTGTCTGTGATCCTCACAGGGAATCTCTGACATTAATGAGATCTATGTTTTTTTTTCCAGAAACTTTACAAATGTCAATTTTTTCTTTTTGGAAAGCCCAAAGAAACACCTGAGAATTATTTTTATGTATGTAATATTCAGAATTTGAAATAATCCTGTAGTCATGTTAAATGTGTTCTCTCTCCAATATTTTAGAATGAATTCATATGTTGAATAGTATCTGATAGATGTCTTTTTGATTACCTTTCAACTCTGAGACCCTCTGGGAAAAGAAAGTTACACTTATCCAAAAACATTCTTAATCTTTAATTTCCAAGTGTGGTTGGTAAATTAATATACCAACAAAATTACTCAGTGAGAATACTGAGGAATAATAATAAAGCTTACACTTTTATAGAGCTTTTCATATTTACAGAGGGTCTCTCTCCATGTCTCAATTATAGTTATCTATAAAACGCTTGATTTTGAATCCTACTGTATAGTTGGGTTTCATTAGAATCATTTTTATTGTCATCATTATGCTTGTTATTATTTACTATGTATTGCCTGTTATGTTCCCATTATGTTTGCAAAAAAAAAATAATTATATGGCCATATCATTGAGTACAAACTTACACTAGGAATGTTATTGGCTTGTCTAACTGCTTGCTTCAGCTATTTTGCCATTGCTTCATAATAGGTAAGTAATCAAGCCGAGAGGGGAGAGGTCATGAGAAAGAGGTAGGGAGGAAGTAAAGGAAGAATACCTGCCCAAGTTCACAAAGAATTTTAAAAGAATTAAATAGTATTTGACTGGCTACAGCCATTACTAGAAAGAAAAAAAAAAAAGTAAAAAGCCAATAATCAGCTCAATCCCAATAAAACTACTAGTGAGGAATTTAGTCTATTACAATGAGGACATTTGGAAAACTTAAGCACACTGAGGTAACTCTAAACCTTCAACTCCCCTCAGCAGAACTCTAGAGGGCCAACTCTAATCATTCAGCCACACTTTTTATTGATGACAAGCCCATTATTAATAAGGAATTCCTCACAGTTCCGTTTGGCAAATTCTGTGGTCCTCTGCTTCCCATCATGTAGGAGCAAAGTCACAGAAGGACTGTATGGAATAGAGTGCCCAGGGTGCCCATGAACTCACCAAGATACCATTGCATGCAGCTGGAGCTCAACGAGGTTAGGGGACACACCTCTGGATACTCCGTACCTACCTTAGCAATGCTAGTGAAGGGCAGTCACAAAACTTCTTCAATTCCCTTTGCCTAAACCCAGACGTGAGTGACACTCCGTACCTCCGGAAGACTTTACATGTATTTTGAAGATGATGGAGTAATCTACTGTACCTCACCATGCCCCACATTCTACATAACATCGTATTGCATACATCACTTTTACCACAGCCCCCCATAAGTGGTAAATGTTCTCTTGTGTGGGTGGGACTGCACTAACATGCTTATCTCTCCAAATGGCTTGTATCTCTTCCTTCATTAACTTTTCCATACAAGGGTACAGTGTTCTATGTGTTAAAGAGCATGCTTTGCATATTCCACTCAGTGTTTATTGATGAGACTGTTGGTGGCATTCACACTTCTAGGATAGAAAGTTCACAGCTTTACTGTTAAAATCTCAAGCCTTCCTCTAAATAGGTACTTCTTTATTTATTTACTAGGCCTAAATGATCTTTTCCTTGATCAAAAACTCAACGCTCACACATGTCTTCGAAATGATTAGTTGCCAATGTGGATGAATGAATAACACAGCTACAGAGGGTGATATCAAGAGAATGGGGGAAATATTTGCCTAAAACTACGTGAGAGGATGGTAGCATGTGAGAAAATAAAGATGTTCTTTCTTAATTTAAATAACTCTAAGTTTCAATGAATGTAAGAGATAATATTCTACCGGGGGGTGGGGGCAGGAGAATTCTTTATTTTATTAGATGAATCTGATGGCCAAAGCACTTCACCTGTAACTCACAGATGAGTCAATTCCAAATATTAGTTGGTCATCTTGCCTCAGGATGTGATGGAACACATAGAAACTCCCTCTACTGACCAAAAGGACCTGGGTTGAATAAATTCCTCAGCTTGCATCTTGAAAGTACTTGTACCTCAAACAGAAAAAAATATATATTCCCTTATACTTAGGGGAAAATGTTTTCAACTGTGATTGGAAGGTATAAATTATATTTAAAAGAATTTCTTGAAATAGAGAGACAATGTTATTTACTTAGCCTAAAAATTCATTAGCAATATTCCTTCAGATACCATGATGAGAGAGAATGCTATGAGAAAAAGTATTTACTTAAAAGAATAAATAAAGAAAAATTTAAAGAGCCACATGTATGATGGAGAGGTGAACCGAGAAAGGTTGTCAAGGTCAGATTAGATAAAACAATGAAATTCCCCTCAATTAACCTTAGTTCATGCTATTGGATATATTATATGAGATAGGTGGAGGGAGATTGGTCTGTCAGAGGTAGAATGGGGAAATGTAGTTGTAGATAGGCAAAAGAAAATTTTGTATTTGTATTGTATAACCTATCATAGGTTGCCCTGTGAGACTGAAAAAGTCTGAGCATTCAAAGGGACACAACAGTCCATTCTCAGATTCTCCTTTTTCAAATAGGTGTTAGTGTCATATCCTGACCCGAGAAATGACCTTTATAAATTTTCCACTTAACAAAATAAAACTGTTCAAATGATTAATAGGCACTTGCCATCCAGAATGGATGGTGAGTACTGACAAAACAGTAAAAGGCTTTTCTGAAACTATGGAACACAAATTAATTCTTTGTCCCAGAAGAGATGGTTCAGGCTTTAATGCAGATGAAAGCAGGAAGATTGTTTCCCAGTCCCTATTTGTGTCATTTCTGTCCCTATTTTGTCATTCCTACAACTTGCATGTTTCCTAAGAAAAGGCATTCTCAAGTCCCGCCAGCTGATGCAAACAGGGTTTCTCTTGAGCATCAGAACCACAGCACAGAAAAAGAAAAAGCAACATGGCCTGGCTTCCTAGGAATTGTTTTCCATTAAAAAACAAACAAACAAACAAATGTAGAAATAAATAATAATAATGAGTAGAAATAATAGGATGAAGAAAGTAGTAAGAGAACTAATAAAGACACTCAATTAGAGGAAAAATTTTCATGCTCTTGAAAGTTCTAATTATTTGGCTGATTTCCATAAAATGGGAAATCTTGCTAAATTAATCCAGGAACTAGAAGTCAAATACAACTCACCCAAAAATGCTGCTTCTGGGACCCTGTAGTTTAATTTTTAGCAGTGATTTTATCACAGGCTATGGTGATTATTGTGAAATGGTTGATTAAAATGTAAAAAAATAAACTAAAATCCATGGTTGCAACAGTGGGAATTGAGAGCCAGGAACTCAGGCGTATCGAGTCCTTCCAAGAAGCTTGAACCGTGGAGTTCGGGAGCTAATGGCAAACCCCCGCTGAAACTCTGACACTTTGGCAGAGCAACAATTAAGCTTCTTAAAAGTAGCCAGAGAGCCCCCACACTTGGACAACTCCTTTGGCACCACATAAACCTTGCTTGAGAGGGAAATTTGTAGAAACAGACATAGAATTTTATGAAGCCTGAGTATTGTATTTATTTCACCACATTTATGTCATAAAATTAGCATATAGCCAAATGCTCTGGAAATTAAACACAACAATTGAGTCTATTTTGCCTCAAAAGCAGACTCACTTTGGGTTACTGTGCTCAGATCTGGTTTGCACTTGTTAGTCGAACTTCCAGGACCAAAAAGTTAGGCAGAGTGCTAGGGCAGATGCCATTTGTGTAGAGCATGGTGACTGCTGAGGTTTCTGCTACTTAGCAGTGCTGATGCACTGGCTACCAAAATATAGAAACACCTTCTGAGAACAATTCAGTTAAACCTTCTACATAGAGAAGAGTACCATATTAGCTAGAGGCCACTCGCCTTGCATTTTTAAATGTTTCCTTATAGGCAGTTCTCTCCCCTGCCCAAGAAACAGAAACCTAATCTTCCTGTTTATTTTCTGATTAAGAAACAAAATAATTTACATTTCTTGAGCCCAGACCAGCAGATTTGACAGAAACATACTAGATGCCAGAAGAAAATAAATCAGTGAATCGTAAATTTGATCTCCTCCACACTCCCCACCAAAACAACAAAACAGATCATCTTCTCACAGATATGTGTATACTCATGTTCATAACAGTTTTATTCATAATAACCAAAAAGTGGAAGCAACCCAAGTGTCCATCAATGGATGAATGAATAAATAAAACATGGTATATACATTTAATGGAATATTATCCAGTCTTAGAAGGAAATTTTGACACAAGCTACAACATGGATAAACATTGAAAACATGCTAAGCAAAACAAGCCAGTCACTAAAGGACAAATATTGTATGATTCCATTTATATGAAGGTCCTAGAGCAGTCAAATCCACAGAGACAGAAAATAGATGGTATTTACCTGGGGCTGGGAGAGAGGAGAATGGAGAGTTGTTGCTTAATGAGTATAAAGTTGCAGTTTGGGAAGATGAAAAAATCCTGGAGATGGATGGTGATAATGATTGCACAACAATATGAATGTATTTAATGCCACAGAACTATCCAAATAAAAATAGTTAAAATAGTAAATTTTATGTGTATTTTATCACAATAAAAAAATTAGACCCTCACAGAAAAAAAAATAGAAACAAAGACCAGCAATAATAAATGGATAGATTATCAAAAACTTAGGAAGAACTTAAATGTCCAAATATAGAGAATCAGAAACAGTTAAATAAATTACGATAACTCACTCATTGAGATATTTATGTAGCCAATAATGTTTATTGATGGTGGCAACATGGACCATGACTATGATATAGTGTTAAGTGAGAAAGGGGTAAAATTGTCACATACTATGATTGAAGCTGTAAATAAATGTAGCTCAAGGAAAAGAACTAAAAGGAAATATGAAAGGCTTTAAAATTTTGCATTAGAGATGAAATGATTTGCTTCTTTCCTATCTATTTTCCAGTTGTTTTGGAAAGTGAATGTAATAATCGTTAAAGGAAAATAAGTTTATGGTAAACAAGAAAAAGTTATTTGATTATTGTTATTATTAAAACTTTTAGTTATTATCCATAAAATCTGGAATGCTGGATCTTGTTGAGGCTTTTGCAAAGTAGCATAAATATCTAGGATATGAGTGATTGAGATTCCTAGATAACTCTCATTCAACTCTATGCTTCAAAATTAGTGTCAGGATTTGGGTCACTGAGCAGAGGACACAGAAGACTAACATCTCTGAAGAAAGAAACTTTTCAAGGACTGTCATGCATTTGACACTGGGCAAAGACAACTCCCCAGAGGCAGAAACTGCCTTTCTAGGTTGAAGCTGACTCACAGCTTGGCAAATAGAACAGCCTTTAAAAATGTTTTCCAAAATGAGTTGATTCTAAGTGGGTTATTCTTAAAATATAATTCTGCATCCATCTTTCTCTGGCTTACTTGTCACTGTCTTTCAGTAGCTTCCATCTCTAGCCCCACCCCACCGCCTACCTGAAGAAAGAGAATCAGAATGAGAAATGTCCTGGGTTCAGATGGTGATGTCTTATTGAGAGGGACAGGTAGTAGGTGGGAAAAGGCGGGCTACTGTGTCACAGAGCAGAAGTTGCAGCCGCACACCAAGTTGCTCAGCTTCTTGTAAGACTCTCCACGACCTCCCACTTAGAGAAGCTTAGGGTCGTCAGCTTCCTAGAAAAGGGGGCCGGGGGAACTTGTAGAAGATGTCCCATGAGGCACCAACATAACTATCTTCCCATGGTTCCAATCTGCACGCCCTTCTGATGAGCCCGTTTGTTACAAGTTCCTATAAGAACCATTATCCAATCTGTCTTCTAGAGCCATTGTCCATAGCAGACATTGTCATAAAATTGCCTCATAAATTTAATTCCATTCCATGATGCTCTTGGATTCTGGTTTGAAGAAGCTCTCCGAAGTTCTAATTTGCTTATTTTCTAATTTCTGCCATTTTAAACCATTTTGTTTTCTCATCATTCCTAGGTGGTTCGAGATCAGATCTCTCACTGCACAGTGAAATTACGCCAGACCACGGGTCTCATGGAATACTGCCTGGAGGTGATTAAGGAAAATGATCCTAGTGGCTTTTTGCAGGTAAGTATTAATTAGCGTCTGCTTCATTCTCAATGTCCCATGAGACTGAGTGTACCAAGGCCAGACTCCCAATGGCCCTGACCCCCTTTATAACAGAAACTGCCTTCACACTGTGGTGTGTATGTGGGTGTCTGCTAAACGCCACTGACTTCCTGGAAGTCTCTGCCACCACATGCTACGAGATTGAGAAGCACATGGGCTCATTTGTTTGTTTGTTTTTGTCCTTGTGTTTAATCGTGAAAATATAATTCTTTATAAGTTCCTCCAAACCAGAGTTATTGCCTTGCCTAAGAAATGGGTTCTTTTCCATTAATATATCCTGGACAGTTTTATCAGCTAAAATGTCTAAGTATGCAAGGTTTCTACCTTCTTGATACCTCTCAGTGCCTGTAAGTCAGTGATTTCTCAAATAAATTGAAGTTTTTTTATTCCTTGAATGTCTCATGACTTCTTCAGTGTTATTTGTTTGAGTGAGATGATGTCAGCTGAATTTTACGTAAGTTTCTACCTAAATTATTAAGAGACCTTTTTGTTAAAGAATATTTAGATCCCTTGCAACTCACTTTCTACCAAACTGTCCAAGAATGATGGAGACTAAATATAAGAAGTGAAAGCATTCTCTACCAAAGAAGAGAATGATACATGAAGATGATGGCTTAAAGTATAAGAAACTTCATTTTACAGATTATCATATGCGGCCTCTCTAAACTCTTCTGTAAAACTCATTTCCAAGTCTTGACAGGATACCCACACCTCATATTGGAATCGGAGTGGTTGGTCCTGTAGGATTAGTTAATCACCAACACATCATTACTTGATGTTGTTGGCTCTTAGCTGATCAGTCATAAACAGCATGATCATATATCCAGGTTTGTCTGTTAGAGCAATTAACAGCTGCTAATTATTTATAGTGCCCCCTGTTTACTCACAAAAGTATCCAGATTTTTGTGATAAATCATGGGTCACCTCCATCCTGATAGGCTTCTTACCAGAGAAGGGACATTGTTAAGTCCCAAGGTGGTGTGGTAGTCACACTCCGGCAGAGTCGAGGAGCAGATTTCTGCATCCAGCGTGGTGTTGCATTTCTTAGGCTGTGGTCTTTGATGTGATTAGATTTCTGACGCCCTCATAAGGAGAGTGCACCTGACTGAGGATCAGTGGGGGAAGGGCACGCTCACTCCCAGGATGACCACGGACTTCGACTTGAGTCTGGACAACAGCCCTCTGCTGCAATCTATTCACCAGCTCGACTTCGTGCAGATGAAAGGTACGTCCCCATACCCTCCCCTCCCCCAGTCACAGCAACATCTCCAGTGGAGACTGGTGCTTGAAGCAGGATAAAAGCTAAAGGCAGCTGCCAGGTTTATAAATCACCTGAGAGGTGGGGAAGTAAACATACACACACCTCTGGTTAGTGTTACAAAGACATGGAGTGTCTCCTATCTTATGAGGTAATGGAAGCATACCCACGTAGCTGTGTGACCTACATCTCGGAAAGTCAGATAAATTCAGATAAACTCAAGGCTTGCCACTTTAAGAGTCTTAGAGATTTCATGTGCTCAGCGTCAGGAAACAGCTGACATAAAAAGGGAGAGGAAAAGAGAGAGAACGAGCATCACTGTACGTTAATATAACCTTGTTATGTTAATATAAATAACCCAGAAATATTGATATAAATCAAGAGAGTTCAAAACTGAAACAGCTGATTCCACCCAGACAGAGATAGTGAGCAAGAGGCTGAGTGTGGATTTAATGGGAGGATTTGATGGGAGTGTGGATTTAGAGGATCAGAGTCGGCTTGCCAGTACTGGTCAGGAAAATGCCACCCTGGATACAGAAAGAAAATGAAAGTTTAAAATAAACTTTTTAACTTTTTGCTTTATATGGTTGAAAAATATGGCAAGATCTCCCTGAGATGTAATAGTGGCTGAGGGGAAGTTCAAGTCCTTAAAATTATTTTAAGGAAAATAATTTTTTCAAAGAAAAATAAAAACTCAAGCCAACCTGTGCAATGATATTTTAATGGCAGCATAAGTGTATTCATTTGGAAAATATTTCTCATAGTTTTTTTAAATAATTTATAAATTGATATAATCATACATTTGTAGGAAGATGTAACAATAGTAAGGAGAGATCCCATGTACCCTTTGTCCAATTTCCTTCAATGGTTACATCTTGCATAACTATCATGTAACGTCCACAGCAGGACATCGACATTGGCACAGTGTATGTGTCAAGTTCTATGCAATTCTGTCAGGTGTGTAACCACCACTGCAATCAGGATACAGAACGATTACATCACCACATAGACCTCCCTCAGGCTGCCCCTTTATGGTCACACCCACACCCTTCTTCCCCTCTGCCATCTCCAATCCCTGACAACCATGAATCTGTTCTCCATCTCTAAATAATTTTGTCATTTTCTGATCTTTTTTAAAACCGAAGAAACTGATTTGTTCTTTGCATCTCCCAATCTAAGCATTCATGTAATAATGACTTAGAAGTCAGTGCTTTAAAATTTTTCTTTAAGAAAAATCTATGCACTTCCCTTTATCAGACAGGGAACCATATAACCCAGCAAGTTTTAGGGCTATCGACTGCTGGCTCATATCATACAGTTACACTCACCCTGTACCTGGTACATGTACTTCTCTCATCCTTTTAATTGATTTTGCCCTCTTTTATTATTAGTTTTCTCACTTTTTGTTTAATATGTATTGCTTTGGGATTATACTTTAATTCATTTTTCAAGTAAATAAAAATGCTTCATTGTGATAACAAAAACGTTAATATTATTGACTGCTTATCCAGCTAGATACTCTCTTAAGTGCTTTCTATAGTTTAACTCATTCCTAGAGGCCGAGGAGGCAGCCAAGGAAACTAAGGCACAGGAAACCTAAGTTACTTTCCTGACCTCCAAAGCTAAGTGAGTGCTAAGCCTGGGATTCAAACCCAGGGAGCATAGCTCTAGAACCCAGACCTACAACTTCTAGTTTGTACTGTAAAGTTAGATCCTCACTAAGCAGCTTCTTCAAAGGATAACTAAATTCCTCTTTTAAACTTAAGAAATTTAAATTTTTGGTGCGGCAATTCCTTCTCTCTATTTAAAATTCTTTCTTTAACACCTACACAGTAGCCTGTGAAATGTAGCCATCTGAATAGTGTGTAGAGCCCCAGGTAAATCCCCTTCCATCAGCCTCACTCTGTACCCAGTTCTTTCAATGAGGTAAAATCATTGAAAGGTTATGTCACAGGTAGCTCAAAGGAGAAAGTATGTCACAAAAGGGCAATTAAGGGCTTCAGTGGAAGAGAAAAAAAATGAGCCAAACCTAATTAGCCTTGGTGATGGGGCAGGAGAAAGGGCAGGTAGAGGGTAAAAGCCTCAGGACTTTGAAATGCTTTCATCAGCTGGTAGAGTCCACTCCTCCCCCACTTGCTGTCATTCTGAGTCATGTCCATCTGCCCACCATTGAGTCCAAGCCCATTGGCAGGATGGTAACAATTGTGTTGGAGTGAGCAGGTCCTTCATCTGGTATGGGAACTGTAGGTTTATATGCTGTGCACCCCAGACTGCATTCCTAAAGCTTTGTCACTTGGCTGTCAAGGGCTGCACACAGAAATAAGCATGGACACAGCTGTGTGTACAATCCATTAAAGTCTGTACACACAGCAAAGAATGCCAAGCCCTCTAAAGGCCAAAATTTAGAACACTCTCATGGCAAAATTCACTTGGAACACAAAATTATCCAGGACAGTTATTTATGAAGGTAATATTACAGGCCATTTGGTATTATTCCATTTTTCTTTTCTTTTTTAACACTTCATCTTAATTTAATTTACTTCTGATTGGTATCCCTCTGCAGAGTTAATTTATATTCTTTGTCTTGTGCTCATTAAGTTTAATTAATTCAGTGAGAGCCTAGTCCTCTTTAGATTCTGAATAATTTTTATCTGTCAGGTGTTTTCAATGGAAAGAAAAGGCAAAAGGTAATGACACAGTACAGCTTGACTGGCTGTAGCTAAGACTTCAACTGGCCTCTGATATGTTAACACATATATGACTGAACAAATGTAGTGGTAGACTTTGATAGAATAATCATAGGCAGTTTAATAAATTTCAATATTTCAAGAAACTACTCTCTAAGATTCCTGTACAAATGGACAAAATTTAAGTAGCATTTGGAGTGGTTAAAGGGATTTGACCACTGTAAAACTAATATGTGTAATGCAATATTTTCTAACTGTTCTAATTATTTTCTAATTGTGGATAATAGTAGAAAGTTAAAATTTTTCAAAATTACTTAAAATGTGCATTTAAAGTTATGACTAAAACTGACATCCTAAAATTTCTACCTACATCTCGCATCAAATTTTAGTATCTCCCTGGTTTTAGAATTTCATCTTCGATGTCTTTTTTTCCCTAATCAAAGAAGATAGCTCTGTTGTTAGTTTTTAAATGTTTCCTCTTAGGCCAGCAAGAATGCACTGCCTAATATTATTCTATTAGCTAAGGATTTAACTAATCTGTTCTTTCTGATTCCATATTACCCCCTAAGCAATTGAGATCTAAGTGAAGAATGCTGGTACCTTCTTAGTTCAAATATCCCTAAATTGTAATGACATGTTTTCTGGTTGCATTTTTATTAGAAAATCATATTGCCCTCTTTCAAGACTATTGGAAGTGGTGTTTGATCTCTCCCACTATTTTTTTCTTTTACAGAAAACAACAGATTAAATTTTTTTCCTGTTTTTATTAGAGAATAATGGAAACATTTTTTCCTTAATTTTAAGTTGGTATTGTCAAATCTTTCCCAAGTCATGGAAAGGAAATTTTAAGATTCTTTCCCTAGTCCATCAAGGGCTCCGCTGCTTGGCTCAGAATGAATTTCAGATACTATCCCATCCAGAAAAATATTACCCCAGAATTGTCTAAGTATCCCAAGATTCATGAGTCGTGGTGCTAAAATGAAACACCACTGTGTTCATTCAGAATTAGGATGAAATAGTGACCTAACAGTCCACCAAACCTTTTTAGCATATAGACCAATAGCTGTTACTCCTCCTCTTAAGTTCCTGTACTCACCTCTTCAACTCGTGGTGAATGTTAATAGCCTTGTGTATGCACCAAGGTCATGAGCAAGGACAGTGTCATCTGAACAGATTCTCCTTTAAATCACAGAGAAAGAGGGCCCAGAGGTTTGGCACTGATGGGCACAAGCACACATACTGACATGCTTGCAATTTGTTCGTGAATGTAGTCTGTTTGTGGTTTGGGGACCTAGAAGGCTGGTCCTCAAAACCTGTGTTCACATTTATCCTTAGCAGTGTATTAGTGGGCTTCCCTTCCTCTCATGTCCTCACCATACTCCGGGTATCTCTCACAGAGGAATTCCAGATGGCTGTGAGTGTTCACAGTCTGAAGATTTGGAAAAGGGGAAATTAAATGAATACGAAGAATGTGAGATATGATTTGAACTAGAATGGCCTTAAAAAGGTAAAATATTTGAAAACTTTGGTATAAGAAGACACTGGTGCAAAATTTAATTTTGAGCCATCGCTCCACCACACCCCTTCAAGGAAATCAATAAGAACAGGTTCCTCCTCTATCAAAGAGGAGAGTTCTAGCCCTAAGCTTGATTTCATAAGCTAAAAGATGCTAAGTACTAAAAGTTTGATGAGGTAGGAGAAACTAGTTCATTAGGAAAAACAACGATATCTAAGAATGATCATGAAAGTGTTAAGATGAAGGTAGATGTGGCAGCTTTAGACACAGGAATTGCCATAAAACATTCTTTCTTATAGTTCAGCCCAGGGATTGTAATGCTATCCATTTCCAAAACACAGAAGATAAATTAATTTGGAAATACTTTAGATTCTTATGGACCATTTATTTTATACATAATAAAGTGAAATTGGATAACATAACACCCACTATAAAAAATGTATTTCTAAAATGTCAGCCTTAATGTTGCCACATTTGCCTTTTATATGCAATATCACTTTGGGGTAGATAAGGAAAAAGAAAAAATAATTCTGAGCACATTGAGAAATAGATGTAGACATGCAAATGTCTCTCTGTTCCTTCGTTTAGTTTTCTCTCCTTCCCTCTCTCTCTCTCACTCTCTCTTTCTCTTTGTTTGTTTGTTTGTTTGTTTGTGTTTGTTTGATTATTTGTTTAAAGTTGGAATGATATTAAGATATGAAGATCAGTGAGTGGTAAGACTTTTCCCACTCACTGATCTTTATATCTTAATATTGTCTTTTAAAGTATATCCACTGTAGCCTATGGCCATGCTACCCTGAACAAGCCCAATCCTGTAAAATCTTGGAATCTGAGCAGGGCCAGGCCTGCATAGCACTTGGTTGGAAGACCACGTAGGAAGACTAGGTGCTGTAGGTGTAAAAAATAGAAAAATAAGAGATAGTAAGCTAACAAGGTCCTTGCAATAAGTGAGATCAGCCAAATGTTGCCTTGCCAGATAGAAAGATAGATGATAGATAGATAGATAGATAGATAGATAGATAGATAGATAAAAAGTATATCCACTGAAAATTTATAAGTGAAGTTCACGTTTTAATTACACCTGACACCATGTATTTCAATTAATCTTTTAATTATACCTATGTCTATACAGGGAAATTTGAGTTTCTTATCAGAGACATTGCAAGCATTGTATGATTCACGTTGAAACCATCTTATTGATCTCTTATTGCAACTTTATTCTTTGATTTTAAAATTGATGAAATATAGAGTTGCCTGAAACAAGAACAAAAGGAAAATGAAGACTGACATGGTAGCTAAAGAGATAGAGTTTTAGGAATTGCTGTTTTGTGGTAGCTCTAATAAGGCCAGTTAAGAGCAAATAACCCCAGGGAGAATCATTCTGTGTCTCTAGAAGCCCTCAGAAGAATACTTTACTTAAACTTGTCTTATTTTACTCCACAGTTAATGTGTTAAAATGTATTCTTTTTATAAGAAAAAAGTATTTAAATAATAAAGTAAGTTTCTAATATGTTTAATGACATAAAATTAACCCTCTAATTACAACTCCTAGGTGATGCCTATTTATGTATAGATGACCATTAGAAATCATTAGAAGGAATTATCTCTTCTCTTCCTTCCTCCATCCAGTCCTGTAGTCTTTCTATTGAACAAGGCAATAAATTTATCTCCTTTCCTCTGAATCCAGATGTTCTGGGACCTCTAATGGCAGAAGCCATTGTTCCATTATGAGATTCCACCTGAACTCTGTGTCACTGAAACTTGAAACATGTTGTTCCTTCCTAAACTGATCACCTCCAATTAACTGGTCGTAATTTTAAATTAATTAGGATTAATTAATTAATTAGGGATGGTTTTCCTCTCTAATGTATCACAGTCTTTTCTTAAGTGTAAGATGATTAACCTGCTTCACCTTCACATCTGTCATGGTATAGTGGCTGCTTTTGTTTGGTAGGTTATCTACCATAGAACCTGTTTCTGAAACTGTTGTTAAATTATCCATCTTCTTGGTTGGGATGACTGGCAAGGAGCAGATTTACCTCAATGCATGACACTCAGAGTCCAATTTTGGTACAGCATACCAGGTGTCCCACAATTAGCATTTGTTCATCTGAAAATCCCTGGATGTGGTCCAAACTGTTGTCTCCTGTTGTTAAAGTGCTACAAAAATAAATTAATGCTTTGGCTGAAAAAATGATTTTAAACAGTTGGTAAAATCATTGTTCCCAGATATATATATATATATATATATATATATATATATATATATATATATATATATATATATATATATTGAGTTTATATATTAGGAACTTGGATTATTCGTTACCTAACATTTCTATACCTGTGTGTCTAAAGGCTTAACTAAATGCAGTTTTAAGTAATACAGAAGACTCTTGGCATGAAATGGGAACAGGGAGATGTTGTGACTAGTGACATGACAGATTCTCACAAGGACACCTTAACTCTCCCCTGCCAGGCCCCATCTGCTTCTTTAGGCTTACAGTTGACTGACTATTCTATACCAACAGAAAGAATGAACTTGAGCTAGTGCTATTTTCAAGGCACAGATACCTTGAAAAATGATATCAAGCTCCTCAGAAGTTTCAAAATGGAGAAATCACTGTTTGTGTCACTTGGTACCAATTTTTAAAAATCCACTGTTATAACTACTTATGTACATAGGCCTAGAGTAGAATCACTAGTAAAAACATAAAATAAAATAAAAATAAATTTAAAAAAATAATAGGAAAAAAAAAACACATAATAGGACCTAAGCAACAAGGTGATTTCAGAGCTGTTTCTCAGAATAAGCAGTTCTAAGTTTATAAAATTGGGGTTTAAGACTTATACTAAATTTTGTGATAAATTTATCAGCTATGTTTTGCATGAAATAGGCTTTAGTGGACTGGACTAGAAATCTATCCCCCATGTAAAACATTTCCCTTAGGGATGATGTCTTTGATGCCCAAGGGGGTGACAACAGAGCACTCATCTCCCCTCCAATTAAAGGTAGGAAATGCCACCAAGGGCTTGGAGAAAGGCAGCCCAGTAGCTCAGGAACCAGCCTTACTCCAGGATACTGGGAGGGATGCTCTTCAGGTCCCCCATGCACCTTGGGCTAGCTACCTAGGCTAGCCGCATGTTTATCAGTCCAAGATGCTGAAATGTTTGCAACTTCACAGAAGCCAGGGTTACACTAATTTCTGTTTAGCTTCCTCTCCAGTCCCTGCAACCCCCATTCTACAGCTGGAGGAGTGTTGCACCCACAACAACAGTGCTACGCTGTCCTGGAAACAGCCACCTCTGTCCACCGTGGCCGCTGAAGGATACATTCTGGAGCTGGATGATGGCAATGGTGGTCAGTTCCGGGTAAGCAGAGATCCTACTGCTTGTTAACCAAAACCAGTGACTGCCTCAGAGGGCCCACTATAGAGACTCAGGCCCAGCTATCCCATATCTTCCAGGGACAGGATATCCCAACAGGGCCCACCTGCCTTTCAACTGGTGCCTGCTTTCTCCTTGTACCATTAAAGAATTGAAACTGTCCTACCCTTTTTGAGGGAAAGTATATGCAGTATTGAGAGCTCTGGAGTCAGAATGCCCACACTCAAGTCCAAAATCTACCACTTAGCTGTGTGACCATGCCCATTTCTCACCTCTTTGAGCCTTCAGGTCCTCATCTGTAAAATGGGGATGATATTGTATGTATTTCATGCATCATTAAGAGTCAATTAGATAATTCATATAGAATTCTTAGCATGCTGCCATCTCAAACTCTGACCTTTTTGGTATCCAACTGGAGAGTTGTCACTTTAAGGCCATGCTTTGAATCCAAATTATTTTTACTCATTACATCAGCATAATGCTACAAAGTATATAGCTAAAGAGGGAGGCATTTGCCTAACCTATGCTAAAGATGGATTATGCTAGGATTTATTTTAAGGCTTTGAAATGTCATTCTTCCTCCCTGCCCTGTTTCCTCCCCCTTCCTTCTGTACTGTGATGAAAACCTATGCTCCCATGGCTTTGAGTGTAGTCTGTGTGAAAGTTCCTGAAGCTATCAGTGGTGTTACAAACATAGCATAGAGACCACCCTCATATTTTCAAACCTCTTTTTTACCAATCATACAGATGGATAAAGAGCTCAATAGGCATTATACACTGTATAAATACCATATTAACACTAATAATAAAATGCTGACTATAACACCCGATTTTAATTGTTTAGCCCTGCTGCTAATAACTACCATTCATTAAGCTGCCAGGCCCATGCTAAATACAAGGCACTAAGCGAGTCAGTTTGCACATGTGACCCTATGCAGTCCTCACACCCACCTCATAAGATGGATAGCACTGTCCTCATTTTACAGATGAGGAACCCGAGACTAAGCGGGGTCCAATCCACGATTCGAATCCAGACGAGGCCCCTCACCACGGGCCCTCCCCGCCCTCCGACGCCTTCACCAGGATTCACCCCCGTTAACGGCGCCTGTTCCTTCTGTGCCCCCCAGGAGGTCTATGTGGGCAAGGAGACCATGTGCACCGTGGACGGCCTTCACTTCAACAGCACGTACAACGCGCGCGTCAAGGCCTTCAACAAAACCGGGGTCAGCCAGTACAGCAAGACGCTGGTGCTCCAGACGTCCGAGGGTAAGGCCCTTCCGCAGTGCCCCTCGGAGCGAGAGCTGCGGGGCGGCGTCTGACAAGGCCGGCCGGGGGGTCAGCCGGGGGGCCGGGGGGCCGGGGGGCCGCGCCGCTGCCCACCTCCCGCTGCCGCCGGGCCTCGCGGGGTCAGGCCGGGGCCCGGCTCCCCCCCTCCCCTCGCCGCCGGCCAGGGCCCGGCCCCCCCCACCCCCACCGCCGCTGACCGGCCCGCGCTGCGCCGATGCGCCCTCCCCCGAGCCCCAGGCGGGGCCGCCCGCCCCCTTGATAAAGTCCTAGGTCGGCTGCGGTGGAAGAAGCCGAAACGCGAAGGCCGGACTGTGCCCCGGTGGGCGAGCCCGCTGAGTCTGGCGCTAGGGCAGCCCCCCCACCCCACCCCCGCCACGCCACCTGCCACTCCGGCCCGATGATGCGATGCGCAGTGGCTCCGCGGTGCTGCTAGGCCCCGGGGGTGGGGGCGCGGCTCTCCCCAGCCCTGGACTGGTCCCGCGGAGCCGCTTCCGATGGGGGCGGGTGCTAGAGCCATGCGGAGTGGGCCTGCCGGCCGCTCCTGGCTTACCCAGCGTGGACGGCTTCCGTACACCCCCAAAGCCCCGGCCGGCGGCACCAGGACTGAGGTTTCCCGTGGGCACCAGAAGGAAGAGCCCGGCGACTCGGCATATTGTCACCTTTTCCAGGCCCTCTGGGCTCGGGTAGGCTGCCCGAGACCACCACATGAGGTCACGCTCTAGAGAATGTTTGCTTCGTGGCTGCATTGTAAATATTCTGGTCACCAAAGGCAAGCCATCCATCTCAGAAGAAGGGCTTGCGTTTGATGGCCAGATGTTACCGCCGAGGCTTTCAGCGTTGTCATTCTAAAAGCAATTGCAATATATGAAATGAAACCTATGAAGAGTTATTTGTGGTCAATGCCAAAGCATTTCAGACCTCCTGGGTGTCATTTTAATCACAGAAGTTACCCCACCCCACCAGCATTCTCCTTGACTTCACTCTGCAGAACTAATTATGTTGATTTTGGTCAAATTCAAGGCATTCGCTAAAAGAACTGTAGTGGTGTTCCCCCCCCCCTACTTCCCACGAACCTCAGCATGTGCCAGTCACCCCTGAAATGGTTCACATGGTTACAAACAAGCACAACTTCCAATCCCACAGCAAGGTTGATAGGCCCCTGGCCATGAAAACCACGTGTGGGAGCAGTCCTGAGTCTGTCGGGGAGGCTGTTCAAAGAGCAGGATTTGTTGAAGGGAAAATGCCCACACTGCCAGCTCCCATTCCGGTTACAAGTATGTGTTAGAGCCTCCCCTGGGATGACCTATCAGCTTCAAAGCAGTTGCCTCATTTCCCAAAGTACCATGTTAAACACTAATACCCTCCCAGAGTTTTTCCTAAATGTAATGCAGAAGGCCCTTCACGGTGATGGCCTCATCTCCCATGTGTGTAAAGGAGGTTTGATTGAAGAGTGAGGTGCATGCCATCAGTGCAGTGAGACCATTTGCAGCAGTGTTGCTAATATGTCATCAGATTTATGGGAAGACTATTTCTATTCATGATACATCATGGAAATCATACTATTCTGCAAAATCCAGTTATTAGCATAGCAGACTGAGCACTTATGTCTCTCCTTTCATCCTGCAGGAGGATGTAGTTTCTAGCTTTCACTTAATGTTCATAAGATTATGGTGTCTAATAAATTACAGAATTGGAGCTGCGATCCTTGATACCACAGTCACAGAACTGGGGGTCGTTTTCTAAGAGAAACTAATGAAACAAGTCCTCTTCCAACGAAGAATTGTACTGTAGAAATTAATTTCCTCCATAAATTTTATATATTGTGTACAAATATAAGGTATGTATCTAAATACAAAGAAAACCCTATCATCGTGTAGATATCAGTATTCTCTGTTACTGCACAGAAGTGATTTTCTCATGATGAAATAAAGTTCACACACGTACTTTCTCCATAACTTTGGTTTGTTCTATTTGTTTCTCCCTCATTCTAAATCATTCAAAGAGTGAGTAAGAAAGAATGTATGAATAGCTTATTTTTTAATAAAATTTTTTTGATCAATCTGTAACAGTAGAGAAAGCCTATAAAATTTTAAAAATTATATATCTTTTTTTGTTGTTTAGAATTCAATGATAAAAATGCCATTAATGGAGTTTTGATGTATTCACTGAGCTTATACTCTATTAATCATTTCCTACAGTTTTTGGAAAGGTTTACTTTCGAGATTTTTTTTTCTTGCTCTTGGGGGTGATGTGTGGTTGATTTTGGCTTTCTACCATAACAAAATCTTTCGCATCCTTCTTAGCAAGAGTTACCTCCTTTCCAAAGTTCAAAACAAAAATCTGTATCACAGAAGAGTGTGATTTCATATGTGATAGCAAGTCTAACTCATATTTACATGCATTTAGTCTGAAGTTTTAAATCGCTTATCACTTACTTATACTCTTCAAATTATCACAAAACCTTCTGATGACCAAAAGGTAATGTTATACAAAGGAGATCAAATGTACACATTGTTGTGAATTCTGATAGTTTTTTTCAAAAGCAAATTAGTTTATTTATCTGTTCGCTGGTCAGTGTTGGAAAGTGCCAACTGCGTACGAGGCTGTGGGTATAGAGTGTGGAGCAGACATCACCCCGGCCGTCATGAAGCTGGCAGCCTAGGAAGGGAGGCAGGCCTTTAAGTAATAGACACATGAATAGTTACATGCTTATAGATTATGATAAACACTGTGAAAAAAGGAAAGGGGACCAGCAGAAAAACATAATTTATATGGGGGAATCGGTCAGAAAAACAATGAAAAATAATTTAATTCAATGGAAATGATAAAGAATGTGTTAGCAAAAGAAAAAAGGAAAGGAAAATGCATTGTTATATGAGTTCAGGTTTGGTTAGTTCCCTGAAAGCAAAATTCTTGGGGATGTACACAAGACAGCCATGCGAATATGGCCAGTTGTAGTCTTAACCGAATTACACTGACAAGAAAAAAAAATAATGGTAAGCAATTAAGAATTGTAATGAAATTTTAAAATAAGGCGCATAACCCTGGTTGTATATATCTTTAGAGCAACTCATTTAATAGTCATTATGGCTGTTTCACAGTCCTTGACCATCTGCAAAAGAGTATCCATTAAAAATACTATGTAACAAGACTTTAATATTTGGGGTTCTAGGCTCATTCTGTGTCTGGGAGACTACTACTTTAAAAAATAGACAAGGCTGAGAACAAGATAGGAAATTTTTCTGTTTATTTTTCTCTATTTTCCCTCTGCCTTTCTAAACAGACTATACCTTCTCTTTTTCTTTAATCTGGAGCGAAAATGAAATAGACCAAAGGTAATATTCCTGGTGTCACATAAGTCACAAAGACTGTTAACTAGCTGAAAAGAGAAGGAAGTTCTCTTTCCCACCCTCCTCAGTTCTCAGAGCCAGGGAAATGCTTCCCGCAGCCTTCTTAGACCTGGAGCTCAGCTCACCAAGCCTGCAGGGAATTAGAACATGGAGGGTTGCACTCTTTATGCAATAAATACCCTTTAGCACAAATCTTTGTGTAAAAAGGATTATTTTCCTTGGACAAATTGTTAGAAATGGAATTACTGGACCAAGGAGTATGAACATTTTTAAATTGCTTTCCAGATAGATTTTACACCAGAACCATTGTATGAACCATTTTTTTTATCACTTTAATTCTACTACTTAGGGTTTAATTTTGACCTGCAAGCTGTCTCTTCTGAAAGTAAAAATGTTCCTAAAAGAGGGTTTTTTAATTTATATTTTCATAGGAATGATATTCTGGTTGTTTTATATTTAAGAGCTACATGAAATAAGTTACAACATGGTGCATGCAAAATGACCATAAACTAAAGAGGAAGACTTCCCAGAGGGGGCAGGGAGAGAGAGAGAGAAATCAAAACAGGGAATAACTGTTTGCTAGGCAAAAACTTCACAATTGGCCTTGATCTAATTATGAAAAGGAACTCAGAGGTGCATAAAGCATGGTGTCCCCGCTCCGCTCTAGAGGGTATGGATTTTATTCCTCCTTCCTGTACTTTATGGTGCCTGACTCCAAGCGCCTTAAAACTATGGTACCATCTCTCCTCTCTAGAACTACAATACCTATGCTACAATCTAGAAAGTCTTGTTACAATTAAGAAGTAAGCCACAATCATCTCTGATTGGAAGAAGAAAAAAAAAAAGACAAAGTTCAGGCATAGAAGCTCCTGTGCTGTCCTCACAGCAGAGCTCTAGGTCTCAGTTAGCTCAGTTTACCCCTGGTTCCACTGAGCTTGCAAAGAGCAAAGAGCACAGCAGACTAAATGCATCACATTAGAAGAGAGAAGAAAGATTTTGTACAGAAGTGCGTTGAGGCTATTGGCAGCATGGAACAGGGAAGGTAACTGGAAAAAATTGAACAGACCAAAAAAAAAAAAATCAAAAGAGAACACTCTGTGACATATGTTCTGATTAAGAAAGCTAGAAAATATGAAATGCATTTTAGTAAATTTTCCACCTAACGCATTTAAGTCAGTATGTTATCTGGAACCCTTGGTAATGAGGATTTTAGGCATATCTAAGGCTTTATGAAATCACAACATAAAATAAGACAAAAAACTATGATAATAAACCTTAATCCATTTTGCATCAAGCTTTTAACTTTATTCATTGTCCACTAAAATAGTCCATGAAAAATGACAGCCATATAGACTTTAGATGATACCATTGTGCACATTATTCATGTCTAAACCCCTTTCTGTTCTGTTGCTGCAACACACCAGATTTGCCCCATGTATTAGTTTCCCACTGCTGCTTGAACAAGTTACCACAAGCTTAGCAGCTTAAATAACACAAATTTATCACTTTACAGTGCTTGAGGTCAGAATCCTAAAAGGGTTTAAAGTGAAGTGTCAGCAGGGCTGTACTCCTTCAGGAGGTCCTAAGGAAGGATCCAATCTCTTTTCCAGTTTCTGGAAGCCACCATGGCTCATGGCTCCATCTTCAAAGCCAGAAGTATAGCATCGTCCAATCTCTGACTCTGACTCTCCTGTTTCCCATTTATAAGGATGCAGGTCATTACCTTGGACCCACTTGGATAGTTTAAGATAATCTTCCCAAATGAAGATCCTTAACTTAATCACATCTGCAAAGGCTCTTTTGTCCTGTAAGGGGACATAGTCATAGATCCTAGGGGTAATTATGTGGACATTTGGGGGCAAACCATTATTCTACCTACCACACTCTATGAGGAAAGTATTATATTATCATTATCATTATTATTATTATTATTAATTATCATTGTCCCACTCTACATATAGGAAAACTGAGGCTCTGAGAGGTTAAGTAACGCGTCAGACAATGCCATCCTCCAATGCCCAGTGCAGTGCACTTTGGTGCTGATATTAGAACAGTGTGCTTTGCACTCAACCAAAAGGAAAGAAAGAGGGAAAACTACCCTAAGTCTGTCTGCTAGGTGTCTGAAACATCTTGCCAAAATGAAGCAGTAGTGTGTAGCTGCCTCATGAGGTTACCCAGAAACCCCAATCAGATATAGAAATCTAGCACTTTGAAAAAGTCATGTTAGAGTTTTGTTGACAAGAATCACATTCTGCTTTTAAAAAGGAGGTGTGGGAGTAGCTGTCATTTCCAGCATATTACCTAAGTCCTCCTCAGGTCCTGTCCTTTTTTCATTTGTCTGCACTTCCCCCAGCTCCCCACCTCTACCCTTGCATGAGTGCTCACCTAGAGAGCCCCTTCTCCCCATTTGGTACCAGTGGGTGCTCTTGGCTGGCGGTGACGGGTTGCCGCCTGGGGAGGAAAAGCAATGTTTGAGCCACATCTTCAAGGTCCTTGAAAGACTATGCCAAATGAGGCCTGGGACTTGGAGCTCTTGTTAGGGTTGAAATCACAGAACTATTTATTCACAAAAGCTCTCAGCCTTTCAGATCTCAACTGTGAGGAAAATCAGGGAGAAGGTCTAATGATAATTAGCAAATCCAGCTTTAGATAAGGCTGCAAATTCCAGCATTCCCAACAAAGAGGTGGTCAGAGCACTGAAAAAAGCATGCTCTCACACATCCTCTTCTTTGACTGTCCACAGGTGCCATCTCCCCAGCACTTTCCAGGACAGTTTATATAATGATAATAAATGGGTTGGGATTCCTTAAATTATATCTTAGAAATTGCTTTCTAAAAGGGGGCAGAAAAGGCATTATTCATAAAGATTAAAACACCTTCTTTCTACCCATTAGACGCTCAGCATCACACTACCCCTTCCAATGAGATAATTCCTCCCACACAGCAAAGGAAATAACCCAGAGAATATTAACTGGTGCAGACAGTGTGTAGCCCCAGAATGGCCCCAGATGCATCTATCCAAAATCTCTACAGATATTTCGTGGTGATTTAGAACCAGCATAAGTACTATACTCTTAAACTCTGATGCACTGAGACCCTCCCCCAGAGAAGCTGTAACCTTGTGGGGGGGAAAAGAACCTCATCTGATCTCAAGGAAAACAACAGAGAATGCCTCAACTCGCCCTCTTCCTGTGACCAAAATCCCAAAGGGGAGGGTGATGTGTTTGCCTTTCAATCCCTGCTTAGCATAGTCCATGGAACTGCTCTATCTAGAGAAGAAAGATTCATCTTCATTATAAAACAGAGTTTAGAGAATGATATTAGGTCACCTACACAAAACTTGGTCACCCCTGAGACCACTAAAATGTGCCCTGTGGCCTGTAGCTTGCACTTTACCTTTTATACATTTCCAAGGCACAAAAGAGCAGCGATGGCTTTGTCACCCCCAAAGTTTTATGCACCAGGAATCGATCCTGCCAAGGTTCCTATCCAGCCTCACCACAGCTGGCAGTGAGATTAGATATGTTCCTTAACCTCTCAGGACTTCAGAGCTTGTTTTTTTTGTTCATTGGGTTTTTTTGGTCCCTAATACTATAGACTTAGATGATCTTTAAGTTCTTTACAATTGTACTCCCTGGTTTTCTTTTGCTGCTTGTCTAAAATTACTGCTGAAAACTGTTAACTATTTCAGAAAAAGCTACTATGAACAGATGTAGATACCTCCTGCTTCCTCCAAGGGTTTTAGTGGGTCTTAGAGATCTTCCATGACACAGAAAATTCAATACTAATAGGAAATAGTGGATAGGGCATCAGATCAGAAAAAGAATATGGTCCACTGGAGATATTTCTCCTATGCCTCTGACTTTGCTTTTCTGATCCAAAGAATCACACCCTCCCCAGAAATAATTTAGTTAGAAAAAATATGCATTTCCAGGACAAAAATCCTTCAGGGGAGATAAATCATACCTGAACAAATTTGGGTAGATTTTTTAAAAATTCAAGGTGAAAGGCATGATGGTAACTCTCAGAGTCCCAGAAAAAAGAGAGACTATGTTCCTTTTAATTTTGACAATGTGCATGATAACCCAGGGAACTTCCTGAATTCTTCCATAGGACTGAATTGGATCCAGACCTTATTTTTGGTTCTGGAGAATGCACTTTGCAATTGACAGTCTGGGGAGCAGTTAAGTCCTTTGGCCTCTCCTGTATTTCTTTGAAATATAGAAATGTTCAGCTCTTCTGATAATAGTTCCTTATATAATGCCATGGTATTCTAAATTGGAGTGGAGGACATTGTGACAGAACGTGCAACTATCCTAGGGGTGGTAAGAGGCTGTTTCATTTCTTCTTTTAAAAGGAGGTTTTCAAAACAGATTTGTTTCTTACTTCTCAACTACAATTAATGCCACATTTAAGAAAGCTTAAAATACCACCTTTCATTGTAAATTATGTACCAGTTGGACATAATTGTGACTTTAGATGCTTATTAGATCACAGAAGGAAACTGAGCCTCCTTCATTCATTTCTTTGTCTCTTTTAAAATCTTCCCAACAAAAGGAAATTCCTTTACAGCTGGTTTGTAATTAAAATGAAACTCATATTTACTGCTGCACGTGCAGCCCTTAGAGACATATCTCGCTTTACTATACTTGGAAATACAACCATCTTGTTGGACCAGTGCCCAAGGGCTGTTTAAGTTATGAAGCTGTTCACTACCAGACAGGAAGGCAACCAAGATTTCTACCAGGGCACAAAGGCAGCTGGATTAGTGTACGCTGTCATAAGGAGCCCCATCTCTTTGCTTTTCCTCTTTGAACTCAAAAATAACACCTGAAAAACCATACTTTACATTTCCAAAATACTCTACAACATTCATAGAAATATTCAGTTCTCTGTGTCAAAGAAACTTCTACCCCCAGGAGTGTAAAAATCAGTCAGTAAAACACAGGCTCTCTCTAAATTATTTTTTTTATGATCAACTCTCCTGTGAACGTGTTTCCCAGCTGCTCAGTTCTCATATAATGTCTGGTAGGTGTTCAATAAATGTTAGCTAGAGAACAAACGAAGTATACAGTAAACCAAACCAGAGTACACCACCTAGATATTTTTTTTCCCCTCAAACCCAAAAGTCAGTAAATAGTAAATGAGATCTCCCAGCCAGTCTTTGCTTTGATAATTCTTGATTGCTTCTTTCAAACAGAGGCCCCAACTCCAGAATCCAGCAATCCCAGGTGGGAAAAGAAAGCAGCCCAGACAAGGGCAAAAGAAAAATTATGGTTATTGGTAGAGTTGATGGAAAGTGTGTCATGACCCATCCCCATTATGACGACAGTCCCCATCCCAGAGCTACAGATATGTCTAGAGTGGCCACACCAGTATTCAGCCAGCATGCTGTTTTCCATTGCTCTTTCCTGCTAAATTGTTTTTACTTAGCAAGCTCTTCAACAAATAGGATCACTATATGTGATGAAACATGACAAGAAATTTTTTTTAAAAAAATCTTTTAAGGAGGTACTTGTCTTTCTCTAATGATCAATACATTAAAAACTAATGATAATCATCCTGGATATTAGCTATGAACTGAAACATAGCTTCATATCATGTATTCTGAAGAAAATAACAACCTATTCCTGTTTGTCTTGACTAATAGACTATTAATAGCTGAGAAGCCTTCTCCAGATCTCAACAGTTATACTTTGGAGGGGAGGAAGTGGGATATACATCCTGCATCCCATAGGTACAACACAGATACACACTTGGGTAGCTGTGTGTATACTCAGTGTGAGTCTTTGTAATTTTGCCTAACCTGGAAGTGGCAATAATGTTTCTGATATTGTCTTATCATCTTTTGTTCAGATCTATGAACATGTCCAGAGGGGCATAACAAAAGTAAAGATTCGAAATCCATACCATAGAAAAAAGGGTGGAAATAGATTCTATTTATCCCAGAAAAGGGAAGATTCAAAGGGGATTGGTGACCGCCCTCAAATACTTTAAGAAATAGCAATCTGTTCTGTGTGGCCCCAGCTGATGAGTTGAGCTCCTAAAGAGCTATATCTAGACCAATATAAGAAATAACTGTAAATTTTGAGTTCCTCAATCCAGATTTCAAAGGGAAACTTGATGATTGCTCCTTAGATATTATTGAGTTAAGTGTCTTCTAAGACTCCTGCAATCTAAAATAATATCAAATGGCATAGATGACCTGTAGGCAACTAACCAAACATTTACACTATGTGCCATGAGGATGAGCTTAAAAGGCACTGTTTGTTTAGTCTGGCTGGGGTCGAGTGGACATGCTTTCTCTTTTGCAGTTCATTTGGAAAGTTTTCATGACAAGGTAGGAAATTTGTTTTTTGGAGTTGATTAGAGAAAATGGGGTAAAAGCCCAGCTGGTAGGGTATGGGAAGCCATAGGTGGGAAAACCTCAAAGGCAGAGATGGAATGGTTAGATAATGTGAATATTAAATAATCTCGCCTGAATAGAGGGCATAGTCAAAAAATGAGACGACTCAAGGAAAGCTGGGTCATCAATCCACAATGGAGTCACATAAAAGAATAGAAAAAAACAGTAAGTGTTTTAGTGGCAAGTTATTAGCGCCATGAATAAGCATAGCTACCCTCAGCCCCACCCCGCAAAGTGGTATCATTACTGACTCTAAGTTCTTCCTGGTGCTGAGACTAGAGAAGGTAAGTTCAACTCCTAATGGGCTTATATGTGCTCTCCAAGGTCTGGATTCAGTACACATCTCTTCACCAGTTTTCAGATGATTACTTGGGCTTTCAGTATACTCCAAAAGTCATTTTAATATATATGTCCTTTCTCTTACATTTTAAAACAGCAAGTATTTCCAATATAATTCATTGAGTATTACCACCTGGTGAAAAAAAAATTTTCCAAGCCAATTTTTGTTAATAAAAAAAATCTTTTATTGACCTAAATATCACTGTAAATGCCTTTTCTCCCTAAAAGAAGCTCATGTCAGTTTGTTGTTATCTTGCTATATTGTTGTATTTTAGATTTTTCCATTAAACTAAAAGACTAATTTCTCCTTGAGACAGTTATAAGGGGAATTATTTCTGATTTACTGTTTATGAACAAAGAAATCATCACATATGTCAAGTCATCCAAACCATACAAAGTTTAGGCAGAAGAAAGTTTGTGTGTATTATTGGAGCCACAATCCTTTAACTCCATAAATACCAATTCCCTTTCTCTGAGATCTGGTTTATAATTTTCTTTAAAAAAAAAAAAAAAAAAAGATTCCCACAAGAATAAGTCTAAAGCCTGAAACGCCAACTTTAACATTCTAAGTTCAGAAATGAAAACGAGGCAAACTATTGCATATTAAATTTAAAATTCGCCAATGCCCTTGTTCTGAGCTTTTCAAGTAGGATCATGTTCCACACACATGCACTCCATCCAGGTTTGTTTGTTTTTTTTGCTCGAATGTGCCCATAATAGCATTTTCAAAGGATAAAGTGTGGATTCAACACAGAGAGACGTGCTAACAGACTCAAACCAGAAAAATATTTTTTGCAACACCCTCTGGACACCAACGTAATTTTTTTTCAGTGTAAAGAAAATTCCTTGGAGGTTTTGGACTTGCCATCTGTATTTCCTAAATTATGGCTATCAAACTGAGTTCTGAGAAGGCCTCAATCGGTAAAATATCTATCTCTGATCAGCTACTGCAGAGAACCAGTTACTGACTGACAAAAGAGAAAGGAGTAATCTTAGTAATTTAGAGACACTATCTCACAGGCCTTTCTAAAACTGGAGCAAGTAATTGATAAGCTGTTATTCTGGTATAATAGTGATCTTCATGCTAGACCTGAATATCTGAAAATACTTTTTTTCTTTTGCCACCAACATACCTCGCTACTGCCCATGGCTGTTAATTATTAGACCAGAGATGTTCAAGTGGCATCCCTAGGGCCTGATCATAATTCAGAAATAGAAGAAGTGCTCCTTCCCTGATTACTTGCTCAGCCCTCTCTTCCTCTTCTATTAGAAGAGCAAGTCTTGAGTGTGCTGGTATAGAAAAAATCATCTTATCCATTTAGAAATGGGAAATAAATTAAAAGAGAAAAGGAAGAATATGGAACAGTGAAGATAAGTAAAAATCATCATCTCCTAAATAGATGACACCTTGAGAGGCCATTGCTGGACAGGTAGTAACCTCCCAGGCAGCTGAAGGAAGTGAAGTGTTAATCTCCTCTTGGTCATCTATGGGTAAAGTTTTCCTCTAAAGTTTCCAAATTCAACTCTAAAGACATTTAATTAAAAGGAAACATTCCAGAATACCTTCCCTACTACAAAAAATTGGGAGGAAATGAAAACAACTGTCTGTGATGTTCAAAGTGTCCTCTGGTTTTGGGTTCTGACCTGCCAAGAATTCCCTCCCGGTCCCAAGCCACTTTGGATTAGTAAATGCCTGTGTCACCTGTGGGTTGGATGAGGTTTTTCTACAGATGCATCAGTGTGGCAGGTCTTGGGAGACTGCGCACAGGCAAGTGATAGATTTCTGATCTCCAGTTTGCATTGATCTTACGTTTAGACACAGATTCAGAAGAACAGACACCCCCTTTTCCAGTGCCTTCGGAAAGAATGCCGCTCCGTAGAATGAGTCCTTTCTCCTCCACCCTTAATCTACAACCCAGCTTCCCCGGGAGATCCTACTTTGATTTCCGATCCTCACCCCACCAGCTGAGCTTGCATTCCTCCTTACAGTCTCTCAATGCACCGGGTGAGCTGAGCTCCTCTGACCTTTCTTCTTGATCTCTGTGCCTTGAGGGCATCTCTGAAATACCTGTTTTGTTCTTGCCATTCATGTGTGTGGAGAGGGCGATGAGCTGGTCTCTGTGTCTGTGGCCTGCTTCTGGTATGAGGGGCATTTTGATGATGGAGCTTTGTGGCATTCTTGTTTGTGTGATGTGAGGACCAACCATCGATTTGTGGTCAATGTGTAATGGCATTGGAAAGTGATGAGTGAAGTTGTTCTTTTTGCATAAGCTTGAACTACCATGGATAACCTGTTCTATCATTACATGCAGTGGCATAGCATGGCACAGGCGCTGGCTAAGTGGAGGCCTTAGTTTGGAGATTTGCAACCCTGCTGTATCCAGGAAACCAGCTGTGGCTGGGAGACTGGATCAGTGCATCCAGCCTGGAGTGGTCTGATTAAACATAGACTCAAGAGATCTTTATTGAAAAATAAAAGTTAAAACCCACCAACAGCAGAATGCATCACACAAAGCAGAAAAACCAGAGAGCAAAAGCCTGTGCTCACTGGTAGGACAGTCTGGCTCATGGCTGTTTGTCCCCAAGCAAAGGGGCAGGACCACCACCACTAGCTGAA
Source organism: Cynopterus sphinx (assembly GCA_030015415.1). Lineage (NCBI taxonomy): Eukaryota > Metazoa > Chordata > Mammalia > Chiroptera > Pteropodidae > Cynopterus > Cynopterus sphinx. The sequence goes on along the minus strand of CM057384.1, from coordinate 108,204,265 downwards.
TTAGAAACCTTAAACTAGCTGTAGGCCCAAAGATCAGCATCATAAAAAAGTCTGGCCTCCCCAAAGTTTTCCACAGCCAAATGGGTTGTAACAGGGCATTAGGCTGATTTCAAAGGAGCTAGACTTGTGTTACCATGCAGTGAACTGTCTAGCAAATAGAATCTTTAAATATTCACAGTGCAAACCTATTTGATCTCTTCAGGACTATATTGTAATCATGGATACACGTGATGCACATTTCACATTTCCAAAAGTTACTTCTGTTTTTCATTTTGTTCTTTTTGCTCATCCCACATCCTGGAATGAAGAAGGCCACAGCATGGCAGTGCAAAAAGGATGCAGGGACTTCAAGCTCTCTTTAAAATGACATTTTTCTTTGTGCTTTTATGTTTCTTATTGTTTTTCTGTGCACTAATGGCTTTTAAACATGCTTTGTTATGGAATCTTTTTCACTTGTGTCTAATGTACTGCAATATTGTAATAGTCTTTGTAATGTATATTGTCTCAAGAATAAAATGAAATGTGGGTTTGGGGATATTTGATGGCTGCATTTGACAGCACTGTTGTAGTTGTATTGTTGAATCTTGACTGTATGATGGTGTGTTTAAAGTAATGTAAAAAGATTTCAGAAAATTTGTTTTGAAAAAGACTTGCAAGAGGCATGATTCATTCTAAAAATGTAAAAGCCCTGTTTAGAATCTACAAATTTATTTCCAAAGGTGGATATGAGATCCAGTTTTAAAACTCATTCCATTTTAAAACTTCTGTACTCACTAAGCTCTAACTCAAGAACAGGAATTGAAGTGATGATGGAAACTAAACATAAAATTCAGCCATGGAGTTGGGAGAAAATGATTCGTTTGTATGTGAGTTCATCTCAGAGTAAAAGCAAGCAGCCAAAAGTAAGATCATAATCTTTAAATTTTGTTTTTTTGACTCTATCATTAGTCCTTTTTAAATTACTTTTTTAATTCTTCTGAAATTCTTTTAATTCGGTGTATTATCCTTTAATTGTTTTAGAAATTAGCATGTAAGGGCCCCACCAAGCTGAAAAAAATTTAACTATCTTTTCCAGGGAATACCCTAGTTAGCTCAACAAAAACACATTTTATAGATCAGTCCCTGACACCACTTGATATGGTAGTTTACACACCTATGAACATTTTAGGACAAAACTGCTTGTTCCACCCAATGCAACTTTTCATGGGATAGATAGGGGTATCCAGATCTTAAAGCAGCGGGGAGAGTGGTGGAAAAGTTCCACAGGTGATTCTAATATATCTCCACCATCCACCATCCCACCTCCCCTCTCTTAGATGAGAAGGATTGTTGTAGTAAACCTAAGAAGATGAGGTAATTTTTGTTTTTACTACATTTACTTCATTTCATTATTAATAATTATTAGATATATTTATTGACATATGTATTACATTCACATTTAATTAAATATGTATCATTTAACTTGGGCCCAAGTCACAATAAAGTTCATGGAATAGTGATGTAGAATGGAGTTTTATCAAGATTCAGTGTTCTCTCCATTTCAGTTGGATGAATTTTTCTCGTTTTTAAACAGTAAGTCTTCTTGATGTGGACACTTTAGTGGAAAAGATTGAACTTGGAAGATGATGGAAATTTAAGCTGTACAGTTTAGAATCAATTGGAGGAGGATTTGAAAATGGAAAAAAAAAAGATATACTTTTCACTTCAAAAGGCAGAGAAACAATTTTTACCCAGAAAAGTAAACTAACATAGGAAGGGCTTTGGTTTTTCATGAATCAGGCCTCTAGTGACTTTGTTCAGCTGGTGCTTTTAAGTGTATACAAATAATTTTTATCAACCTGGTTGTTGTTTCATAGCTTTGATGTGTAGTATCTCTTTATAGGATGCAATTTTGAGACACAATCTGCACCTTACTCTCAATTAGGCAAGTATACCTATTGTAATTGTTATCTTTTACTTATGTGATTGGTATGCTCACTAATTTCCTTCACAAAATAAATGGTAGTAGCTTATTCTATGTCAATAAAATTGTCTATTTGTCATTCAAATTTCATTATCACAGCTTTTCAAATACTTAGAAAAATCAGAGATACCTGTATTTTTTAAATTTTAGACCTTAAGGAGATTACTTTCCTCCCACTTTCCTTATACGTCAATGCAAAGCACTCTTTATGAGCGCTAAATGTGGTGAAGGTACAGTCAGACCATCTGTGGTAGTGTTTGTAGTGTTTTAAATTAAACTCCTTTTTGATATTAGCCTATCAAAAGAGTCGTTTTCTTCTCAATGTCAATTTTGCTTCCTATTTCTCTCTCCCATGCCTTTCACTTGGAATGACAACAGTTGACATTAAAAAGCTGTTGGCAGGTATGGAATAACCTTATTCTGTTACAAATAGCAAAGACCTATGTGCAAGTGAAGTGACTCACAGGTTCAATAAATCAGCATGACATCTTTCCAGAGAATGTTATTTGTAGGCAACATTTCGAATTCGGGGCATAACAATGTATACAAAGACACCATTCTCTCTGCACCTAATGTCCAAAATACTGACTGTGCTAGCAAAATATTTTACATGTTAGTGTTAGGAGTAGCATACAAACTGTATTTTCAAGTTACGAAGCAACCTATTTTATGTCCAAGTCAACAATCGCTCGTGAAAATTCGTTTATGTTGCTGATAGCTCTATGGCTTTTGAGCCTTCACTAACAGTGAGGACATTTTCACAATGACTAGATTTTAGGATCCTGCTGAGGGATATTTTCTGGTTTCACAGTGTGTTTTACCCCTCCTCCATTAAGGACTCTATATAAGCGTCTTAAGCCCATCCCTCTCCCTCTATGTCTCTGGTGTACTGTTCTGCCAGTCACCAGGTGAAGGGACTTGCACTTTCCAACATCAACGCCACTTTACTCCCAGATCCCCTGGTGGAGAGGTCAGTCTGAGCCAGGTAACCCCTGCTGAATCGGTCGTGTGTCCTCCATCTGCTTCTGGGCGCAGAGAGTACCAACTCCCAGGATGTGGCCCCTGTCTGTACACTCACAGCCCCTTCTGGCCCTTGACATCTCCTTCCTGCACAGCAGCATGAAAACAGGACACAACACTCCTCCCCCACCCAGGAGCCTGTTATGGTGTTGAGTTCATTGGGTCCATCTTAGTAACCCACTCCCTTCTCTTGTTCCCAGTGGCCTGGTTTGCTTTTGACCCTGGCTCGGCACACTCTGACATCATCTTCTCCAATGACAACCTGACTGTGACCTGCAGTAGCTATGATGACCGGGTGGTGCTGGGGAAGACCGGCTTCTCCAAGGGTGTCCACTACTGGGAATTAACTGTGGATCGCTATGACAACCACCCTGACCCTGCTTTTGGCGTGGCTCGCATGGATGTGATGAAGGATGTGATGTTAGGAAAGGACGACAAAGCTTGGGCAATGTACGTGGACAATAACCGGAGCTGGTTCATGCACAACAACTCGCACACCAACAGGTACCCTGCAGCCCCCAAACCGAGCCTTCTTTATGGTGGCTTCTGGTCAAAACAAGAGCCCAGGTTTAAAGACCCATCAAATAGACAACGTTAAGGAAGTCAGGCAGGTGGTCTTCATTTAGTAGCACAGATGTCTACTAGTCTTAACCGAGTCCATCCTAGTAGGGTTTTTTTTGTTTGTTTATTTGGTTGGGTTTTTTTTATTGGGGGGGGGTTGTTGCTTTGTTTTTTGTTTTGTTTTGTTTTGTTTGTTTTGTTTGGGGGCTTTTTTTTTCTTTTTTGCATAATGACAGAGACATGAGCACTTTCCTAGGCTATTCATTGCTATATTCCACCCATGACTGGAAACTAAGAATTGCCATGTGTATCTATTCTAGGAAAACATTCCAGGATTCTAAAATCTAGTCCTATAACTTATCAGAAAAGCACTTTTGGACAAGTTATTGAGTTTTCCTAAACCTGGATTTCCAAAACCACCAAATTACGATAATAATATTTTTTCATGCAGGAGTATTCGCAAGATTAAATGGGATGTGCGAAAATGCCTCACAGCAAAGACACCAAAAAATAGAAGCCAATGTTATTATGATTATTATCAATACCACTGCTCAGAATAGAAGCCATTTAATAGACTAAATCTTATAGGTGCCAATTTGGATAGATTCGTACTTGAAGAGCTGTCTTATGATTGTATGGATTCGGTTGACTGCGGAAAGAGAACATAGTAATCTCCTTAGGTTTTTCTCTAATACCAAAATGTAGGCAATTATAATTTAACCCATACTGTAATATTTTCCTTAGACTTTCTTTTTTCATTTGGTTTTCTACCTCAAATGTATTTTTCACAAACTTCCTTGATAAATAAGTGCCTTTCATGGACACTGGTCCTTCTCATTCTTGAAGATTTCCTTAGGGTACATTCTCATCAGTGTCTCTGAAAAAAATTCAGTTTTACTCAGCCAAATCAAAGGAAAGTGAGTCAGGCAGTGGTAAGATAGTGAGTTCAACTGTTTCAGCTTTTTCTATATGCTCATCGCTGTCCCTTCTCCAGCTAGTAGGACTCCTAGGTCCACCATTTTCCATTTACTTGGATATTTTTTATATACCACCATTTTGGTGTGTATTATTCACTATCACTCTAAGTGAACACACATACCACTTAAGCCTGATATCAATCCTACTAGATGTAGATAAGCCATTATCCTCAGTGATTTACATTTTGGGGGAACACTCTGTCACTAGATCTCTGATGCCATCACCCATGTACCATGTATCTTTTCCCTTTTAGCTTCTTTATTTTGGAGTGATGGAGTGAATAATAACGAAACTGTCACACTATGAAGAGAAACACATTCTTGAACCTGAACGCGTCTATTTGCATGCAAACTGCATGTCACCTGTGCTGTCATTGAAGCTTTGAATTAACAAGATGCAATATATAAACCTATTTTTTAACAACTATGTACAGTCTGTATTCTGCATGCCAGAGGAACAACACTCTTAAATTTCTGTGCTCTGCTGAGATGAGGATGAAATTCAATATTACTAGATCATGAGGAGAAAAGAGACAAATCTGATCATCATGCCTAATAGCTTTTGTGAAACCATCAACTGAAGCATAAGACATAATTCATTGTAAAATGACATTTGAATGTAGGTTCTTTAAAAATCAATCCATCTCCTACAGCATAATTACTTTATAAAGGAAAATCTTCTTCGATGATGTCATTTTATAGAGAGCTTTCAATTTCCCAATTCAAACTCAACATGTCAAAAATTACCATCTTTCTGGAATGAGTGTCTCTATTTAATGGGTAGCGTAAACCCCCAAATCCAATTTTTCATGCATGTTTTAGGTTCAGCTGAAGTGCTATTTATTTTGATTTTTAAATTAAATCATTTTGTATTAAATAATATTTAATTCACTCCTTTTGTTCGAGGGGTACGACATAGCTACGGACAGAACTCTGACAGCCCATTTCTTGGTCTGTAATGTTCTGTTTTCTGAGCTGTGTCTCAGTGGTAGAGACTCTATATGAATGAATTCCCTCTCAGCAATAGCACAGCAGCGTGGTTGAACCTATATATTCTCAACTCGGGCTGACATTTCCCCCAAGGGAGTGAAATTGGTCTGTGGATAGTGAGCAAAAAAAAAAGAAATCTTACCTTTCTTATATATAAAGCACAGATATACCTACAGCACATGAACAGATACAGAGTATATCTGTGGTACTAAAATTTTATGTGAGGAGGAGAGATTAGGAAAAAATATGTTCTAAAAGGCTCCTGGGATTGGGGGATGATGCTTTTAAACAGGTTGAGAAATGCTGGTTTAACCATACAAAAGGGAAGCACGACAGGCAAGTGAAACCTAATTGTTTTCTTTTTTCACAGAACTGAGGGAGGGATCACAAAAGGGGCCACAATAGGGGTCCTCCTTGACTTAAATAGAAAAACTTTGACATTTTTTATCAACGATGAGCAGCAAGGGCCCATAGCATTCGAGAACATGGAGGGCCTGTTCTTCCCGGCAGTCAGCCTGAACAGGAACGTGCAGGTAAGCGCCGTGCCCCTGAAGAGGCTTCTGCTGTCTGGGCCTCAGAGGCTGCTCCTGGCAGGTAAATAAATCCATCTCTAGGAGAGGGAAGCCAACCATGTTAGACATGCAGGATAGGAGGTGGGAGAGGGATCAACGTTGACAACTGACATGATTCCAAACTAGCCTGAGCCCCTTCCTTACACTTGGTCACAGTCTAGTTAACAGCAAGTGGGAAAATGGAATCACATTCATGGTTCACTAATGATCATCCCTCTGAGCCCTGATTTCATCTCTAGGAGAAATGGAACTCTTAAACCAGCTGGCATAAAAACAAAAGACTTGTGCAAACTTCCATGAGTGCCTGGGGTGGGGGTGGGGGGAGAGCTGGAGATGTAGGACTGACTTATCAGAAATTTCGAGCATCTTCTCTGCCCTCTTACTTGGTTCTATGGGGATAGAAAACACAGTTCCTGCCTAAGTTAGTTACTTATGATTTACTGTGAATAGGAAACAACAGGTTCTTCTTATCCATTCAACAATTATCTATTGAGTGCTTTTACCATGTAAGCCACTCTTACAAACATTGTTGTTTATCAGCGAAAGCAAAACAGATATAAATCTCGCCCTCATAGGGCTCATATTCTGGTTGCACAAGATAGACAGCAAGTAAGAAGCACAATTGCCATGTTAATTATATAGTGTGTTAGAAGGCAATAGTGCAATAAAGGAAAGACCAGGAGGAGGGTATGGGGATCAAGAATGCTGGGGTTGGGAGGGCATTGGGTGGTCAGTGTGGGTGAGCCTTATTGTCACTGGTGAGCTGAGCCTTGAAGGTGGTGAGGGAGTGAGCTGTGTGGAACTTTCCAGGCAGAAGGAACAGCCAGGGCAAAGTTTCTAAGCCATGAGGGTCCTTACATAGGCACGGAAGGACCAAAAGGCTATGGGCAAGAGTGATGGCAATGGGGGGCAGAGCCATGTGGAGAAGGGTGTGCCCTGCCAGCCACTGCTTTCATTTCTCTCTTGAGCTGGAACTTTCAGTCAGATGTGAACCTCATTCAGCAATGGAGTTAGTGAAGGCTTAAGAATCAATATGTACAGTAATCAACCCTCCTCTCCTCTCTTCCTGGAACCAGTTGGGGTTTTCTGGGAGGCTGATATCTAGTCTATCAGGTTTAGCCCTCACATTAAAGGAAAGAAAACCATAAATTGCTCTAGAAGTGAATCTTAGAAAAAGCTCATTCCAAGTTTGCCACATTTTCAACAGTTCTGAGTATCTTTAGATAAAGATGGGCTAGGGAAGAAAGGGAGAGATGACAGTGATTTCATGGTTCCAGCCTTGTCCACTGAGGTCAGACAGAAATCAGTGAAACAGAATAAGTGCCCATGTTTCTTCATAGCTGGCAATCATCTATGCAGTCTCAAAATGAAAGGTTTAACCTAATTGGAATAGCAAGTGGACAAGTAATAAAGGAAGCGTTGTCTGCTCATCTCTTCTCTACCTATGGGTTTGCCAGTGATGTGGCCAATAGACTTTGCTACCTGCAGATCTATGCCTGAGTCTACAGTCATAAGGAATACAGTCTCCTCCAGAATCTTAAAATAAGCAGGTGGATGAAAACCATATTATCTCCAGGATTGGAGAGCCCACCATGGTTCTTAGCACAGGCTGAATTCTACTAGACTTCCTTTTAATGCCTTCTAGAATAGATAGATGTTAAAGTGAGCAGACCCCCTTTTGAAGTAGGAGCACACCCACTGTGCCCTGGGGAGGAAGATGCAAGGGGTTTTCTAGGGTGCCTCCAGGACTCACAGTATCTCCCCCCAGGTCACGCTTCACACCGGGCTCCCAGTCCCTGACTTCTACTCCAGCAGAGCATCAATCGCCTAAGGACGTGAGGTGGAGGTGCCAGATGCCTGTTCTGACCTCCACCTGAAAAGCAATGAGCTCAGCCAGAGAGTAGAGGGACGCCACCAGGGAGCTGGAAGGAGAAAGAGAAGAGGGAGAGAGAAGCTGATCCTCTACAGTCTTTACACCCCACAGTTCTACTCCTTTTTCTTCCACTCTACTGCTGTAATGCCTGCGTTTGCTTCCAAGTTCAGTAATTCCAACCAACAAAAGACCTAGACAGCCCACCATGTCACTTTGTTTCCACTCCCAGGTTTTGCTTTTATTTAACTTAGTTTTTTATGTAAGTGAGTTATATTTTGTTCTTTTCTGATCATGTTACTGATGACTTACTGAAATGGCACTGTCAAAAGGAAATTCTCCTGATAGCTTTTTCTTTGAGCTTCCTGTCAAAGAGTTTGTAGGGAGAAGAAAAGAATGAGCTGAATTTGGAGCTTGCAGTTTACCTCCTAGAATGTTATTGCCCTGTTACCTCCCAGTGTTAATAACTCTGCAAAACTAATCTTTGGGAGGTGGGAAGAGTGAATATAGCGTTAAAAAGTCTTAACTATCCATTGAAGCACAAAAGTATCAGCTACAAAGCTACCCCAAAAGTTCACAGTGGGTAGGATCATTAGAGTGGACCAAGAACTCTGGTCATTCAGTGAAACTGGAAAATCTCTACACATAGGAAGACCAGGGGACTTAACAATTTGGTTCATTTACTTAATCTAAGTTTTTAACTAAGAGCCTATCATGGACCAGGCATTGTACCAGATACTGGAGGAACAGCGATGAATACATAGGTGTGGTTTCTGTCCTCCTGGAGCTTATATTCTGGGAGAACAAACAAAAATAAAATAATTACAGATTGTTGTAACTAGAAAGGAAATAAACATGGGGCAAAGAGGCTCATTGGCAAGATCTTTTACATCTCCTAGAATGATGCTAAAAATCCATGTAATGCTGCCATGATACTAAGCCTTAAAAATAAATGTGAAAAAAAAAAAGATAGTGGCCAGAAGGAGGATCCATCGTCAGTAACGGGGGATCTTAAGTTGCAGTCCACAGCATTCACATTCTCAGGATAAACGCGCCTGTCTCCATGTGTACTCTCTGTGCCTGTTACAAATGAGAACTCCATCTACTCAGCTGCCATTTACAAACTAACCTTCTGGAGTACTTCAAATAATATTGGGGGGAAAATGGAACTGTATGTCATTGCTAAGACTGAGAACAGAATAATAACACTTGTTACTTCTCTATTATAGAGATAGACTTACATGAGTTACCCTTCAGTTTTAGAAAATGTGGGATCTCAAAATAAGATCTGATTGGTTATCTAAATATTTGCCAATGAGCCAGGAAATTCACTAGGGGAAAAAAAAAAAAAGAATTACAAATAGAAGGGAAGACATAGGATGGGAAAGCTAACAAATTAAAGTTTTGGCAAAAAGTAATATATGTAAATAGCTAATTATTTACTTTTGTGCTTACTTGATTTAGATTATTTTCTAGTCACATGTACCTAATTTATTGAATGGGTGCTATCCTGTTGATGTTGTTCATCTTGGTTTTTCTCGGCTGCAGAAGAACTCTGTTGCAGGACAACACTAGTTTGATATTTGATTTACTCTCCAATGAGACTCAATGGCTGGGCCTCTATAGACTCATAGTTATTCCTGTTCTTTATTAAATTCATCCTCCTAATTAGATTTCTAGTGACTTGTAACATGTAGTTTACGCAGAATTACAATTAGAGATGCATACAGCTACTGTACTAGAAAAGAAAATGATATTTCTGGTGTGCCAATAAATAGTTTTTATGAGAGAACATCATATGTCTGTTTAGAAATTCTTTACTTTTTTACCTGTTTGGGATGACAATTTACCTTTGTCAGAGCAATATTTCTTTAGTAAAGTGTAATTGGAAATACACAGATATCCCCCAGAGCTCTTGAAAGCACGAGTTCTTCACCAGATACCTCCAGAGCACTGGAACTGGTGGTACTTAACTCCTCAGTCTTAACTTAGCATGAAACATTTGTAGTTTGGGTGCTTTTGGAGTCTGCCTCCAAACATTGGGGATTTACTTTAACAAACCTGCTCCTCAAGACACCACAAACTTGTACAACCAAATATGGTATCACTGACTATTTCAACCTGGTTCCTTCAGCATTTCTTTGAATGTTTGAATTGGCTAAATAATACAATTATGTTTTGTACATTTGGATAGCTAAACCATACAACTGTTTTTAAATAATTACAACATTATTGATCTCCTTTACAGCCTTTTAAAATAAACTGCCTTTGATTTCAATTAAAAGAAAAACATCACCAAAAAGTATATGATCAAGGTTATAATCTGAGTGAAACATTGGTGGCAGCTGCTGCTCTGCTTCTCTTCAGGTTTCTGCTCATTTCCCTCCCTATCCTGATGCTTTTTTCTTCTTTCTCTATTGATCCCATCTTCGGCTGTTTGTTTGTTTGTTTGTTTGTTTGTTTGTTTGTTTTTTGGATTTTTTTCCTCTTCTGTTAACTCCCAAATGGAACACATTAGCCATTTTCTACTCTTTTCATGGTACTAAGGATCATGGAACTTCTGATCCCTGCTATTTCCTCATAGAAGTGATTAAGTTATTTACAAGAAAACATCCCATTTTCTGGAAATGAGATTCTTTTTTTTCTGCCTCTAATGCACACATTAATCTTTACCCATCTATTCAATTCACTGGTAAGAAAGGAAGACTTGCTGTTGAGTCAAGACCTCTGCTTATGAATCAGGGGAACTGTAGTAATTAAACAAAGAAGTTCTTGGATCATACTACCGTATAATTTACATGAGCATGCTAAAGACACCTGTATATATTCTTCAAATATATATACCAGCTACTTCTACCGAGACTGGTGATTAGAAAAACTTGGGTCTGACGTCACGTATAACTGAAGCTACCTAACTCTTATCTTTGTCTGAAGAACCAGCTTTTGGAAACACACAGAATTTGGGGTACTGAATAAGAGTAAACAATGGAAACACCTAATTAAATACACAGAAACATAAGTCTGGTCCTTTGAATTTATTATCTGCTCCACTTTGCCACAGCTGTGCAAAGAAAACTTGCCGGTACAGAATTACCTATAACAGAATTAAGCAATGCTGATGATTGCATGAGAGAATATACTAAAAATCACTGAATTGTACACTTTAAAAGGTCATGTTGGACATGACCAGGACTCTCCTTACAGCCTCCCTCACACTCTACCTAGGAGTCTGTACCTCTTTTACCTTACCCATGATCTGAGGCTAAGCCCAAAGCGGAATTGCTGACCTCCCAACCCTACTTTTTCTTTCTCTTCCCACATTCCCTCAATCAGTGGAAGGGCTTTGGCTTGCTCACTCTTCCTGAATGGTGAAGATCACATCTACACTTCCTTCTAAGCCTTCCTGTCATGGACTTTCACCTGCCCCTTTCCTGAGGGCTATCATGGTGGAGAGAGTCAAAACCTAGCTACCATTAAGGAAGCAATTCAAAATACTTCTTACAACCCCCAGTGGTTGTAAATCTTGTTCACATCATTCATCCTTCTCCCACCAGGCAAAAATAAACATTCGCCATGTAGTCTAAAATGATTAATATTTTGGTTGGTAATCTTGCTTTTTTCCTCCAATATTTTTTCTAAAATTCTCAAACTAATGAAGATAAAGATAATTTCACTAATAAGCATGGCTGCATCTTAAATTTTAGTTACCTGATAACAACTAGCAAACAAACCATCTTTTGAGTTGGCCATGATTTTTAGTGTGTAAAATCACAAGAAATCACCTCAATGAGAGAAACTTCATAAAAATATAAATCAATGGTTCTCAATCCTGGCTAAAATTCTCTAATGAGGACAATATGTTCAATATGCATTTGCATATGTTCTGCAAAAGAAAGGGACACACAGTGATATAAAGCATGTAGAGAAGTGCTTTGTGCAATAGAGACAAAAGACATATTACATGTAAGTATTAATTATTAAGTAACCTCTACACTCTGCATTGTCACACAACACTGAGAATAATAGTAGAGTGGCTGAGAGCACAGTATCTGATAATAAATGAATTCTGGTCCCGGCTTCAAGTGTGCCCTGGAGCAAGCAATGAAAATTCACCCACAGTTTCCACATCTCTAAAATGAAGATAAAAATAGCATTGTTTTGAGGATTAAATCAAATAATATACGTAAAACACTCGGAACAGAACTGACCTATAATGAGTGATGTGAAGTGTTAGGTATTATCCGTTTATGTGCAATCTGTTAATGATGTCACAGGTCCATCCCCTCCCTTTTTTATTACTGAGATCCTATTTGAGTGTCCATAATAATTCTTACTGTCATTTTCTTGGCAGACAATACCTACTTTTTTTGGAAATTGAAAAATGTTTATTAAATCCTTCTGAAAATATTAATGGAAGAATATAGGCAAGGAAATTCTGAGAAAAAATAATAAGTTGACTTAAATGATACATTAAAATCTATTTCAAAGCCACAATAATCAAAATGGTATGGAATTACTAAAATCAGCTACGAGATAACTCAGAAATAGAGATTTCAATAGATGTTGAACAGAGACTCACAAAAGAGGAAATAAAAATTATTCAAAAATGTTGAAAAATTTTTGAAAATTGGTTAACTATCTGGAAAGCAAACTATATTCTTAATCATATCACTTTCCAGATGTCACGGTGTTAAACATAAAACATTTAAAACTTTAATGTACCAGAAGAGAACACAAATATTCATCTGATCTTTCTCAGGGAGGCTGAAGTCTCTGTAAATTACTTTATGCCATTGGCTTATCGGTTTTCTAAAACTCCTGTCCAACTTATAGTTTATATTGTAAACTCTACTTTGTTATCTCTGTCCGTACATCATCATTTTCTTCTTTAATTGACTGGGACCATCTTCATTCTGTCTAAACCCACTTCTAGTACTATAGATTTATTGAATATATTGATTTATTGTTATGCTATCATTTAACAAACTAGTTTTAAGAAAAGATTGGGGTGTTAAATATAAATTACTGTGCATTCTGTTTCTGGACCATGCTTTCAACCCTGTAGTTAATGAGTTTATAACGAAATAGTCATCTGAGGTAAATGAGGACCCTAATGGTTCCTTCTGCAATGCTGATTTCCACATGTGATCTGTGAAAAGACCACTCAATATATTTTCCTAATTGCCTGGTGGGCTGTGTGGCTGTCAGATGTGAAGAAATAAGTATCCAGTCTTATCGTTGAGCAGGCTTAAAATGATGAGCAGGTGAGGGTTAACTGCAGCTTCTCAAAGGGTGGGTTTCACAGCTGGCAATACCAGAGGCTTTGCAGAACATGCAAACCTTAACTATGTTGGTATAGTGATGTACACAAACCTGATATACCCTCATGAAATATTACGAATATCTATCAGAAAGATCTTAGAAGCTTCTGAGGATCAGACAAAACTTCGGGTCACTACTAAATTCCATGTCTTCAAGATTTCAACTAGGACCAAGAATTAAAATGTAGTGTAGCTACCATCTCTAATATATACACAATGTATAAGCTAGTTGTCCATCATCAAGCTAGGAGCACACTTGATGTTAAGAGAATCTGAGCATCTGTTCTCCATGCCTTGGGGATGGATAAAGAAAGAATCTCAGTGGATCATATGAAGCACTGACGGCCAGTACATAGGCAATGGGGATGTCAAATTACGGGCCCAAAGGAAACGAGAAAAGTATACAGGGACAGACTCAGTAATAAGATATTCAGATGTATTTCACACCTGCTTCTTTTCTTTAAGAAGCTTCATACTTAAGCCCCTTGGGAGTAACTAAAGAAAACTTAATAACCTTTGGGGCACATTACTAGTGGAAACTTTCAAAGACACAGTAAAAGAAGATAACTAAGGAACATCGCTCTTCCGCAAAATGAGTCTGACCCAATATGATATTTTTCAAGTACCCACTATGATACTTTTCAAGTTCTGAATCTTCCTGGGGCTAGATTAATAATAACCACAACAATAATACCTTATTTTCTTATTTCTCAGATGCAAGAGTTATTTTTTGACTTTTGTTTTTCATGCTCTAAGATCTCTACAATGAAGATACATCTTATATGTGTCAAAAGAAACTCATCAGCTACTAATGAAATGGTGGTTTTCAACCTCCACTGCACATTGAAATCACCTGGAGAACTGCAAAAATATTGATACCTGACTACTAACTTAATTAGTTTGGGTCATAGCCTGAGAATGTACAATTTTTTAAGTTCCCCAGCTGACTCCAAAATGCAACCAGGGTTGAGAGTGCAGAGGTAAGGAATGAGTGGGTGGCATGTACTCAGATGATTGTACTGCCTGTACATTTGGGAAATTAATAGGATGCGGGGGTGGGGGAGCATCGGTTCTTCAGTCTGTTACTTCTGTGGAGTTATTTGCAGTAGTAGTTAGTAAATTTAAATTCACATCATAATTGTCACTTAAAAGATCTTTTAAAAGATTCCACTATAATGCAAAATAGAAAAGAAAAAATATATTGTATATGCACAAAATTAATAATCATAGACTGGATAATGTGATTGAAGAAAGTAAAAGTTACCAACATTTTGAGAACAAATTACAGATTTTTAATTGTTGGGACTGACTGATATGTCAAGAACCACCATTCAGATGTCCAAATCTGTCAAAAGCTTCCAGCTACTGCCCAGAAAAACTCTTTACCTATATTTATAACAATCAATAACAACAATACAATGTAGCCAAAAGGAAATGCAAACAAATAAACAGAAACAAAATTCACACAACTCAGTGTTCTTTGATATGTGTTTAAATTATTCTGTAGCATCACAGGTCTGCTAACAAGGTCCAGATCCTGAGCAGGCCTTACCATTATGCCACATGAAACTGCTTATGGCCATAATTAATACATGGCACTTTTTAAATTAAATTTATTGGAGCGACATTGGTTAATAAAATTATATAGGTTTCAAATGTACAATCCAATAATACATCATTTATATATTGTATGCTCACCACTCGAAGTTAAATCTCCCTTCATCATCTCATATTTGACCCCCTTTACTCTTATCTACTTCCCCGTCCCCACTTTCCCTTTGGTAACCACTAAACTGTTGTCTGTGCCCATGAATCTCTGTTTGTTTGTCTTGTTCATTTGTTGTTTTTAGTTGTATATCCCACATATGAGTGAAATCATATGGTTCTCAACTTTTTCTGTCTGACTTATTTCGCTTAGCATGATAATCTCGAGATCCATCCATGGTGTCACAAATGGCAGTATTTCATCTTTTATTATGGCTGAGTAATATTCCATTGTATATATGCACCACATGTCCTTTATTCAATCATCTACCAAAAGGGACCTTCAGTTGTTTTCATGTCTTGGCCACCATGAATAATGCTGCCATGAACAACAAGGCTCATATATCTTTACAGATAAATGTTCTCAAATTTTGGAGGTAGATACCCAGAAGAGGGATTACTTGGTTATATGATAATTCTATTCTTAATTTTTGAGAAACATTCATACCGTTTTCCACAGTAGCTTTACCAATTTAAATTTCCACCAGCAGTGTACAAGGGTTCCTTTTCCCTGCAACCTTTCCAGCACTTGTTATTACTGATCCTGCTGATGATAGACACTTTAACAGGTATGAGATGGCATCTCATTGTGGTTTTGATTTCCATTTCTCTAATAGCTAGTGAAGTAGAGCATCTTTTCATATGTCTATTGGCCATTTGTATGTCTTCTTGGGAGAAGTGTCTGTTTAGGTCCATTTTTAATTGAATTGTTTATTTTTTTGTTATTGAATTGTATGAGTTCTTTGTATATTTTGGATATTAGCTCCATATCAAAGCTGTTGTTTGCAAGTATCTCATCCTATTCAGTTGGTTGTCTCTGTTTTGTTGGTGGTTTCTGTTGCTGTGCAGAAACTTTTTAGTTTGATACAGTTCCTTTATTTTTGCTTTTACTTCCCTTGCTTTTGAGGTCAAATTCACTAAATTCTCTCTAAGTCCAAGGTCCATGAGTTTAGTATATTTTCTTCTATGTGATTTATTGTTTTAGGTCTTATATTTAAGTCTTTGATCCATTTTGAGTTAATTTTGATATATGGTGACAGATCACAGTCTAGTTTCATTCTTTTGCATGTAGCTTTCCTATTTTCCCAGCAACATTTATTGAAGAGGATTTCTTTCCTCCTTGTATGTTTTTGGCTCCTTTGCCAAAACTTATTTGCCCAAATATACAGGGGTTTATTACTGGGCTCTCAATTCTTTTCAATTGGTCTGTATCTGTTTTTCTGCCAATATCATGCTGTTTCGATTATTATTGCTTTGTATAATTTGAAATCAGGCAGGTACACAAGCATTTTAGAGCCTAATCATGATTGTCATTCTGAAGAGGAAAGTAGAATGTATTTGTGGGGATAAATGTACATTAGTATAAATCATGTTTTTTAAAGTTGTGTATATTTAATGTTGTATTTGGCTTGTTTTTTTTTTCAAAAGAGCCAATATTAAGTCGGTTCTGCATCTTACAATACCTGACAAAAGCTTTTTACAATTGAGAAATACTCAAATAATATTAAGAGCCATATATGGAACCTTAATCCATGCAATGTACAAAGGGCTTTACGTGAATCATCTTACTTAATCCTCATCTGATTTATGCATTTTTACTATTACCATTATAAAAGTGAGGAATTAAAGCACAAAGAGGTTAAGTAACTTGTCCAAGTTCACATAGCAGGCAAGCGTTAGAGCCACGATTTGAACCCAGACAGCCTCACTCAGGGCTTGTGCTCTTAACCACTTAGTCACAGGATATTGTAGTTGCTACACAAAGAGTGTACCACATACAAAACACTCATTCACTCAACAAATATTTAATGAGCATCTATTATGTGCTAAACAGTTTTAATTACTAGGAGTATCATTGAATAAAATAGACAAGGTCTCTACTATCTTACACCTGATATTCTAATAGAGAAAAGCAAATAATAAATAAAGCTCACGGTAATTTTAAATAGTGATGAATACCAAAACAGAAATCAAACAGGCTAATGAAATAGAATGTTTTGGGGTGATCAGCAATGACCTCTCTGAGGAGGTGACATTTGGGCTGAAGAGCCAGGGGTAAAAACCTGGAAGCAGGAACAAGAAACTATAGAGAGTCAGTGCAGCTCACCTTTTGCAGGGAGAGAGAGAGGGAGGAGAATGGGCCAGATGAGGCTGGCAGGAGGCCAGATCACGAGGGCCCCTGTAGACCAGGTACACCAGTTAGGAGTCTTCGGTTACAAAAAAACCCAAACCTGGCTCTGGATGACCTAAAGGCAGAGAAAGAATGTATGAAAATGGTATGAGGTAGCTCAGAAAGATGGGAACTAGGGCAGTTCTGGGAATCAAGAAAGCAGGAACGAATGAACAATTCGTCTTTTCCAAGCCCCTTGAGGCCACACAAAAGCTCCTTCTCATCTTTTGTCTCTGCTCCGGATTTGATTCCAGAGAGACAGAGTCTGATTTTGCTTGAATCCTGTGTCTGCCTTTCAGCTGAGGGAGGGCAGAACATCATGACTTAGATGGGTGCTGGCGGCAAAATGAGCAAAGTGTCATGCTTCGAATGAATAAGTGCTGTTTAAGTCTGTGCCTTTAATTTCTGGGATGTGTTCTTTGTTTTACAAAAGCAAATGTTTTAGAAATGGCAGGAAGCAAAAAGGCTCAGTTTCAATCTCAGCAGAGAATAAACAGTGAAGAGAGAAATTCTCTTCCATATTGATTTTATGTCTCAGAATACCAAACACTCACAACTGCTATAGCTCAAAAAACAACAGAGCTTCCGCAACTGAGTCAAAACTGGGCCACAGCCAATATTACCTAATACATCTTTTCCAAGCAACAAACAAAAGAAATTGCTGCCTCTACTCTACTCAAAACTGAACTAGGAATTTTTTTCTCGTGACATAAAGATCCTCAAAGTTGATAAGAAAAAAATTCATTCTTTGGATATTGCTGATCTGAAAATGTCTCAATGTGGACTTTCCAAGTCATAAAAATCAGGTTCCCAGCCCAGGTTAACCACTTATTTGATATGAGCTTAGACGAATTAATTTAACCTCAAATAGCCTTAGTTCATCGCAAACCACAGGCATTGATACCTACAGGACAGCATGATTGCGAGAATTAAGTTAGAAAATAAGTAAAATACCTGACACAGAACCTCACTGGAATTCTTCCTGATTGTCAATTTTGGCAAAGGAGAATGGTCTGTATATAATTAAACACACATTTCTAGAATGTTTTCAGTGTGGACATGGAGTGGGAGAAAATATTTACAAAAGGTTTTGGGCTTGAATAACGTTAAAAGACTAATATTCCTTCAGTACAGTTCACTAGTGCTTCTTAGGGCAAGTAATAATAATAATTGCTGCTGTTACTTCATATTTATTAACTCGTTTAATCTATACAACAACCCTGAGGTTGGCATTATTATTATCCCCCCACTTTAAAAATTAGAAAATTAAAGCAAATAAGGTTTGTATAATTTGCTGAAGGTCACATAGCTGGTAAGTGACAGAGCTAGGATTTGAACCCCCATGTGTCAGCTCTAGGGCCTTCACACCTAATGATTCTGCTTTAGTCTCCAAATAGCAAAGTAGCACCAATCCACACAGTAGGCTGCTCAGCTTCCCCCACTTATACACAAAATTGTCCATTGGAGATCTGGCATAACAAATTAAAGCTCTATTTTTTAAATTATGTGTGTTTTGTGGATCCTCAAAAATAGATTTAAAATTTGTTAAGTTTTAAGTTTTACTAGATAGGTCTTTTATGTGAATATGAGTTATATGAGGAGAGGGACCATGTCTTCTTCAGTATTATTACCTGTGTCTATTGTTCCCTGTAAGCTGTTCCATATACATGTAAGCAAACCAGTCACAACTACCAAGCACAAACCTTTAACACTTCACATTGGTCAAGTTTCTCAGCTACATCTGTTCATTAAAGGGGCACGAAGGTGATATTATCGACTGGGATTGGACAGTAATCTGGGAGTAGAAGAAATAGGCCTTCTCCCCATTTCCTAGATTTAAATGGTTTATGTTCATGTATTTGACTATTTTAGATACCTCATGTAAGCAGAATCATGCTGTATTTGCCCTAATGTGATTGGCTTATTTCACTTAGAATATATCCCCAAGGTCATTCATGTTGTCGCATATTACAGAATTTACTTCTTTTTCAAAGCTGAATGATATTCCTTCATATGTATAGATCGTATTTTCTTTAACCATCCATTCACAGATGGACACTGAGGTTATTTCCACAGCTTGGCTATTGTGAATAATGCTATAATGAACACAGGAATGCTAAAATACATAGAATCAAAGAGTGGAATGGTGGTTGCCAGGGGCTGGGGGAGGGGGAAATGAGGAGTCACTAATAAACAGGCATAAAGTTTCAGTTAAGCAAGATGAATAAGTTCTAAATATCATTGCTGTACAACATTGTACTTGTAGTTAACAATACTACTATACTGTTCATTTAAAATTTTGTCAGGAGAGTGGATCTCATGTTAAGTGTTCTTACCACAATAAAATGTTTTTTTAAAATTTAAAGGTTTATGTCCAGGACCTGGAGAAATTCTGATACCTGGCCTCCTTGCAATCTGGCCCTTGACCCTGGCCCTCTTGGAGGATCACCAAGCTGGTGGACAGAGGCTCTCTTCTCTAGGCTTTATTTCCCATTCACCATCCTAGAAGATAGATAATAAAATCAACTCCGAGTTCCAAAATTCCAAAGTAAACAAGATGTCTCTCTGACATTCTCTCACTTTATTTTTTGTGTCCATCACTTCTCACCCAGAACACAGTACCCACAGTACTGAAAGCTTCTAACAGCTATAACTTACCCCAAGCCTCAGAAACCATATTTTTCATTTACTTCCTTAATTGAAACTCCCAGTCTTCAATTTCTGGATAATTGAATATCAAAGTGAAAATCTCTAATATAGTTTCTTACAATGTCCCACTAAAATATCCATATAAGCTTCTTAAAATACAAACATTTCAACAGTATTAGAAATCCTATCCACCATTTGACAGTGCCTAAAAAGAATCTAGACCAATGTCAGTATAAAAAAGGCTGGACAAGTCAACTGTAATTGAAAAATAAAATTATTTTCTAATTTTAAAAATTACAAATAAAAAAAAGAGGATGAGCAATACATGAGAGTGACCCAAACCCTAGAGTCCAGACAAGTTGCAGCTGACCTGCAGACCCATGTGGGAAAAAATAAATGCTAATTGTTTTAAGCCAGAAAGAAAGAGAGAGAGAGAGAGAGAGAGAGAGAGAGAGAGAGAGAGAGAGAGAGAGAGAGAGAGAGAGAGAGAGAGAGAAAGGAAGAGAGGAAGGAAGAGAGGAAGGAAGGAAGGGAGGGAGGGAGGGAGGGAGGGAGGGAGGGAGGGAGGAGGAGGAGGAGGAGGAAGGAGGAGGAGGGAGGGAGGGAGGAGAGAGAGAGAGAGAAAGGAAGGAAGGAAGAAAGGAAGGAAGAGAGGAAGGAAGAGAGAAAGGAAGAGAGGAAGGAAGAGAGAAAGGAAGGAAGGAAGGAAGGAAGGAAGGAAGGAAGGAAGGAAGGAAGGAAGGAAAGAAAGAAAGAAAGAAAGAAAGAAAGAAAGAAAGAAAGAAAGAAAGAAAGAAAGAAAGAAAGAAAGAAAGAAAAAGAAAGAAAGGAGAGAGAGAGAGAAAGGGAGGAAGGGAGGAAGGGAGGGAGGAAGGAAGGGAGGGAGGGAGGGAGGGAGGGAGGGAGGGAGGAAGGAAGGAAGGAAGGAAGGAAGGAAGGAAGGAAAAGGCTAGCCTGCAAAACATAACTGCAGCCAAGTGCAAAGGTAACTTGTTGAAATAAACAGATTCCACCTTCTGGGAGAGGGCAACATGGTCAGCTGAAAAGGAAAGAGCAAGAAGCTTGAGTCACCCCACTACCAGCACTGCAGTGGGAAATGCAAGACCTGCACAAAATAACACCCAGTGAATGCCCTGCTCTAGCCAAGAGGGCAGCCGCCTCCTCTTTGTATGTCTCTTCAGGACCATGCCTCTCAGCATACGCAACAGCTGTAGACAGAGGGGACGCTTTGCCATGGAGAAGACACTGGCACAGGAGGGCTGAGGAAGAAAGATCTTCAGAGGCCAGCCATGCTGAGGGTGTTTTGGTAATATTCTTGAAGACAAAAATTATCTTTCTCAGTGAAACAGAACAAGAGGGAGTTAAAAGCAGGGTGCCTAGAAAGTAAGAATTTTTAAAACTGCAGCATTGCTGCACTGAGAACACTGTAGGCAACTGCTTTGGGGGAAAACTGTTTTTTTTCTCCCCCATCCTTCTTCTTGTTGTTGTTGCTGTTGTTAAAATGCTTTAAAAAACCTCTGATTGTGTAAAAGGAATGCCCCAGCCCAGCCCAGCAAGAACGACTGAGAGAACATGGAGCTAAATTGTTCTGTGCAACGATGTGAGTATTTGTTTTTGGGTAGACGGAGTGTGATCATAGGCAGAGTTTGTTTTTTGTTTGTTCATTTTAAGGGACTTTCTTTTTCTCCTAGAATCCCCAAGATTTCAGCTGGGGGTTTCAAGGGAACAAAGAAGTGGGAAAAGCCACTCCAAAAGGATGGTCTGCAGGAACCGGAAAGTAGAATAGGACCCAAGGAAAGAAACAGCCACTAAGAAATTTCCTCTGACACTGTTTGCCTAACGGTCTTCGGGCACAATGATGTCTGATATCTGATTTCAAGATATTTCCTGTGTTGCGAGATATTTCTCTTCCACTACCACCTTCCCTTCTGAGTCTTTAAAGAAGCTTCCTTAACTTGTATAAATTAGGACCAATCTTAAGTGAGAAGTACCTCTATGCTTTAGCCTAAGTGACTTGAGGATTGGAGGGTAAACCAAAATGCCCAGGATGTATCAAGAATAAAATAGTGCTGCATTCATAAAATGGAATATGATACCACAATGAAAACACATGGAGTTTGGCAAGAACATACATGAAACTTACAGACATAATGTTGAGTAAAAGAAGTCAGGCAAAATAGAGTTGTGCTGTATGATTCCATTTATACCAGATTTAAACAGCCAAAAGTAATGTGCGATTTTGGAAAAAGGGGTACTGGTTACCTTGAAGATAGAAGGGGCCTCAAGAGAGGCTTCCACCTGCCTATGTTCTGTAGCTCAGTCTGGGTAGAGTTTATATAAGTTATTCATTTGTAAAATTTCATTGCTATACAAACTTAAGACTTATACACCTATCTCTAAGTATGTTTTATGGTTATAAAAATATTACTCAAAAAAGGAGGTTTTCAAAGAGCTTATACATCAAAAGGCAGGCATAGTTATTAAGGTCCTTTTAGTAAGTGGTCGGTAAATCTAAGACCCTAACACTATATAGGTAATGCCTATTTCTTCAGTTCTTAAGAGACTTTGAGTCAGAGGGCATCTCATTAACTCCAGCACAAATGTCCGGTCTTGCTCCACTTGCCTGCGTCACGACACCTCCAACCCATAGGCACCAAGTCCTGTATTTCTGGGAGTCTCCAGAAGGTGTCTCCACGTCCCTCCAGTCCTGCTGGCAACACCTCAGCCCACTGAGCACAGCATTTCCTCCAAACCCTCCTTTAAGCTGTCTAGGAATGAAGAGGATAACTTGTCTTTTCATGTTGGGGAGTAAAACAGTGTTTCTGGGATCTGAGCATTTTTAGAAAGCTTAGTAAGAAGATTCTTTCAGTTTTTACTGACAGTCCCCTTTCTCCAATGGAACATATGCTTTAGGCACCTAGACCAGAGAACAGAATTAAGAAACTGCTGCAATGCCCCATCAGACTTCTTCTTTCCCTCTGACAAAGCTTCCTCCTAGCTCAACCTAATCACCACACTTCTTCCACCCTTAGGGTGAGTTCTCACCCAGGAAGCTCTTCAGCCTCCACCAGCCACCCATGGCTTGCTAGACAGGCCCATATTTATTCAAACCCTGGCAACAGGCCTGGCCTGACTTCTTTCCCAGATGACTCCAACTGCCCCTAGGCACACTGACTTCACTCAGGCCTGTCTCTCCGGTTCACATATATGCCCTGACAGGCTTAAAAACCCATGATAGATCCCAGATAAAGCAATACCAAGGTCCCACTAATCTGCACTGTAAACTCACATGGTTGACTGGGAAGCCCAAGTCACCAGCACGCCCAGCTTTGAGTATGTTACAAATAGAGCATGAGAGTGTTAAGAACCCATGCTTTTTTTTCATTTTTAAGATTTCTTCAGTGTACTATATCAGAATAAATTATTTATTTAGATTTCAATGTATTTACCTCTAAGATTTTTCCTTCACATTAAGATTTTGAAAGGGAGAAAGTGGCACCTACTTTCTGTTCTGACTAGAAAGATGAGAATAGTCGATTTTGATTTATCATCTGCAGAATGTAGGTAATTTTCCCAGGATGTTTTGGTGCATAAATATCTGGAGCAAAGAAAGGGGGGAAAAAGCAGTCATTGAAATGACAATGATGCCCTTTGCTCAACCACTCGATAGATTGAGATGTGGTATTCACACGGCAAACTCTCCCACCTGCTGGCCTAAGCCTGTCTCTGCAGCTCTCACACTGAATCTTCCTCAAAAATATATGACCGTTTTGAATGAACTTCATACTTTCATCTTAAACTGGAAATGTCAACAAAACATCATTGAATGAGCTCCCACTGTATAGTAGACATGGTGCTCTCTGTTAATGGTACAAAAATTATGGGCCATGCTCTCTGCCTTACCAAGAACTTTTAAACTAGGTTGAGGCACCATACTCAAATGAAAATTCAAGGCAAAATATGCTAGAGAAAAAAGCAATTAGCTCACACCTTAAGTGCTATATAAGTTCACAGGAAGGAAGGAGCTTTTTGTATTTGTCTTGAAGTCAAATGATTACAGGTGTCTCTCTTTCTTCCCAGAAGTTCTATTTCCTCTTCCATCCTCTTGAATGATAGTATCAGTGACTTTCCAAGTTGGCCAATACTTTCTGGTCTTTCTTTCATCATGGTTGTAAAACCTAGTTCAGGTTAGAAAATGATGACTCTCACAATAAGTGTATGGACTTATACTTAAGTACAAGGGGATGGGGGGCAGATAAAGAGAGGAAGAAAGTTCCCAGAAAACAGGATACTAGGGAAACAATGTGTCTGGCTAATCGATAGTCAATTTGGTTTACACATGTATTCCAAGTGCCCAGCACAATGCTGGACCCCTAGTAGGTGCTTAACAAATACAAATATTTTCCTAATAAATTGATAAATTAAAACATTGAATGTGAAAAACAGATATAGGTTATGCTATGCAAAACTATGTAATGAACTATAATCCATCTAAGACAACAAGAAATACAAAACAATAGCCCCACGTGTGTGCATGAGATCAGCTTTCCATAACTCATCCAGAATCCCAGGCTCCATCCTTGAAAATACTATGTGAAATGGAAGCTCTTTTCTCTGCATTATATATTTTTAAGCTAATAAATGTTACCCCTCAGCATCTAACATCTCACTTTAGAGCTTTAAATGTGGGTAATTAAACAGCTCAGAGAAGTCAAAGTAGTTAGCATTTGAGAAATAGGTGTTTGTGATTCCTTAGGTTTACCCATTAAGAGAACAAAATTCTAAAAACCAACAATATTTGTGTGGGAGCTATATGTTTCATATGGTAAATCCCACAATTAATCAATTGGGCACAAAGGGCAAGTCAAAATGTGGGCCCTACTAAGGGGTTGCATGACAGAGGCCCTGAGGAGATAAGGTGACAGGGAGGCTGCCTCTAGAGTATGTTGCATCATGATCATCTGCTGAAACTATACTTAGCACATTTCTCACTTCCTTTTTTTGTCAGCATTTGTTCATACCTCTTTGCAACATTTTCCCAGAATTAATATCCTCATTCATTTCCATAACAAATTGAAAGTTTTCTCTAAAACTTAAGTCTTGCTGCATGAGTAACAATACCACAGAGCAAAGCAAATACAAATAATGTATAAACGGGTGTGCAAGAAATGCTTTATTTTATCTATCTATCAACCTATCTATACGTGTGTGTGTGTGTGTGTGTGTGTGTGTGTGTGTGTGTGTGTGTGTGTGTACAATCAGCTTAATTTCTAATTTGAACCTTCATTTTTCCAGGGAGGGGAAAACTGTGATCTCAGCCAACTGGTCCATTCAGCTGAGGACCAAGGCATAAGTGGCAGAGGTAGGGGTGGGAAGCCCCAGGCCTTAACATCTCTTCCCTTGGGTATTCTCTGAGTCACCCACTCTTCAGCCAAGGGCTGCCTCTTGGCTTCCTGGGGATGGGGAGTCTTTGTGAACATGTCTAATCCCAACTGCTGAGAGCCTCTAAGCAGCTGCTACCTCCCTGGAGTCCTGTTACTTCCTGGATCTTCCCAGGATGCAGAGCAAAGTCCCAGGCTGTTCTCAGATACTTGGGCTACCTGGTGTTTTCACTGTCTCCCTATAGAAGAAGGCTCCAGGCTTCTCCCTCCAAGACCACTGCCGTCTCTACTCCCAGTGCACCTACTGTATCATCTTCTCGGGCCCTTGGCCCACACTCTTAGATGTCTCCCAAACGTTAACCTAGGCTCACATCCTTCCCTAGAGATTATAAGCACAAGAGCTAGAGTGGCTTCTCAAGGTAGATAGGGAAAAAGTAAACTAACTACCATGAGAAAAGTCAAACATTGGCTAATATTTCAAAATATAATCTCAACTCAAAAATTGACATCTTAATAATGCTTTTAACATTTCCTAGCACGTATCCACTCATGCCTTTTTTGAGCTTAGTGATCTTATGGAGTGAATAGAAAAGAGAGCATTATCCTTACTACGCAGACATCAAATCGAGGCACATATTAAAATTGTAAGTGATTTGAGGGACAGGGAGAAGATGGGTTGTTAAATATTTCTGGCTTTTCAGGAACTCCCACTGGACCACACCTAACAAGCCAAACTACTGATTAATGAGCAAATCAAATATGACAGGACCTGAAAATGCCAGGAAAACCCTACTTGCTTCAAGACAAGCCAAATATATTCAGGTACCAAGTGAATGGTCACAGATATAGCCAATTATAGCAATGCTGTCAAAAGTTCTAAAGGTATTCAATTATATTTAAAAAATCTGGTTAGCATTCCAGTTATCTCACTAAATATTTAAAACAGCAGTACCTAGGTAGTAACCTTGGTTGACAGGTTGGTACAGTAAATATATTGAATAGAATGTACTTAAATGCATTCTTCCAACAGAAAGCTCGGCTCATGTTTCACTCTGCCCAACTCCAGAAAGCAAATGACCTTTTGCGGGGGAGCCACTTTGGACCTCTGGCACTTCCCTGGATTTTGGAACTGAGTAGGAGCAGTTCAAAAGGCCAGAGTACAGTACAAAGCAAACCTCGTGGACAGGGTAAGTAGATCAGTTGAGGTGCAGATAGAATTCAGGTTTACTTAAGAGATCCCAAACCCGTTTCAGAGGAGGGAAAAACAATATGCAAAGATATGAAAACCTCTTCAGCCACTTACTTGTTAAGTGGTCCTGAGCAAGCTACTCAATGTCTCTAAGCCTTGGTTTTTTCATCAGTAAAATGGGAGGAAAAATAGAACTTGGTGAGAGGATTAAATGAGAGAATGCACAGTAAGAGCCTAGCCAAAGCCCTTGGAAAGTGCTAATTGCCCATTTTGATGAACTTCTAAGTAGCATGCTAATGCAATAAGCCCTACTTTGAAACATAGTGGCTGTTAACCTATGTTTCTTTATCTAAAACCTTTCTGAGGTGGCCACTAGAATGGGCTTCACAGAACTCCAACTTCAGGAAGTATAACTGACTAAGGACCCCAGATACTTTTACTGTGTCTGTGCAAAAACAACACCTCCCAGGGTAGTGTTCCCACCAATGACTAAGAGCATGGGGGCTAGTATGACTGCTAACTCTGGCTTGGGAGCTGCCCGGTGGCCTTGGGGGATCTTCCTGGGACTGCAGGGCATTCTGCTCCCTCCCTTTCTTCCCTCCCTCTCTCCTTCATTGGAGGTCAGACTTGCATCACATTTGGACACTCTCCCAGGCTAACCTGGCTCTTTCTCCATTTTCTCTCCCACAGGAATTTGTCCTGATAAGATTCCAGCATGTTTAGTCCTATCTTAGCATCTGCTTCTCTGAAGACCTGAACTAATACACTTTCCCAAGTTTCTTTTCAAACAGTAGGCAACTAATATTTGTCCTGTGAGGTCTGGACAGCTTGTTCAGCTATTCATAAATACAGTTTCAAAGAAGCAGTTGTGAAGCAGGAACAACATAGGTCATTGTTGGTAAAGCTGGTATAAATAGATGTGAGCAAATTATCTCATACTTTTCCAGGGAACCACAGTTTTTGGTGTTTCTAGTCAGGAAGAAGTGAAAGGAAGTTTTTTAAAGATAATCTTCTTGGTCAAGTAACTTAACCACTCTAGGCCTCAGTGACCTAGACCAGTACAGAACAAGCGGATATTAGATATCAACAAGATCTGGGAGATTGTTTCCCAAACTTCGGTTATACTTTTTGGCCAACCCATGTGCCACCCAAACTACATTGTTTATCTTTAAGTAAATTCACTTTAACTCAACATTTAAAAAGCAAATTTTATTTCAGAGTGCTAGCTGGGAAAGTATCATTTACTGCATATGGAAGACAATGTGATTAAATTCTAGTTAAATGCTAAACCCTGAAAAGAGTTTAGTCTGAGCCTGCTTTTTGTTAAAAGTACAGATTATGACTGTTAAAGACAGGCTAACACCAAAGACCTTACAGAAATAAAGACTAATAGAGAAGTAAAAGGGACCAACTCTCTGACCATCTGACCATATGATTTATTATCATTTAAGACTGGATTTATGGAGTACCCACATCACCTGGTACCATCACGTTCTCTTTAACATGAGGTTGGATAGGCCCTCTCCACATTCTATATAGTTTGGACATTCTGTAGTTCAGTTTTTCCCCTTCAAGAGATGTTCAGCTCACGGGTGCCGGATCACTGACCAGATACTAAACCAAGTAAATAGTGTGTTCATTAGCTTCTCATTATCCTGGGTGTCCAACAAGAATTTAGTACTACATCTATGAAGATACCAGGGCTAGGATCCACCTATTTGAAACTGTCTTAAGCCAAACAAAGAAACAATAAGTTTGCCTTTGGGGTCTTCCATCTCTCCCTTTGTACTCCCTAATTCCTTACTGCCCATCCAGGTACCCAGACATTATTTTGCCTTTTGCTGCTCAGAGATCTTCCTGGGAGTAAGATCTGCTCAGGCTTAATGTCCCCTCATTCCACTGCTCCAGCCTATTCATTCTTGCAGCTGTTAAAGCTGATTGACTATTTCACATCAACATGTGAATAACCAAAAACTGGCTAATGTGACCATCCAAGGGGGATTCAAAGCTGATTTTTAAAAACACATTTTTTATTATCTAACTTGTCAAAGGAACATCTCTTTCAGTCCCCCACCTCTAAACATTACCATGCAGGCCTAGTTATTTTTAAGATCAATCGTTTTGATGCTGTTCCACTTTCACTCTTAATTCAGGATATGTCTGGCCTCATCTAGATAGCCACATCTGCATCTCCATGTCTCCTATAAATGCTTTTTTATGCAAGTCATCGGTATTGCAGATATTGCATGAGGCCCAATCTCAGTTCTTCCCCCAAAGGCCTAGGGCCTAAACTCCTTAGCTGAGAGGACAAGGGATTGAATATTTTACCAGACCTATGAGGTCTGAACTTGCATTTTTATGGTGAGGGCTACATTTAGCCTGAGTCAAATTATCCCATCCCCACCAATGCATAAACTCAAAATAATCAGCTTTGGTTTACTATTAAAAGTAAAATCCATTCATCAGTTGTATGAAGATTTAAAAAAAAAATCAATTCTGGCAATGGACTGTTTCTAAAATAATAGATTAATACTACCTCTTATTGAAAAAGAAAAAGCCTCTGACATCCTAAAATACCATGTGTTTGCCTTTCCCAAGGTGGGGGTGGGGGGAACAACTCGTACAAATAAATACCACTATAGCTGGAGGTGAACTCTGAAAAGATCATCAGCCTGCACTGCAAATTAACACAGACTGCTTTGTTTCGTGTAAACGAGGCAACTGGCTCTGTGAATCCTCTCTCTCTCCCTCTCCCTCCCTCTCTCTCCCTCTCTCCCTCCCTCTCTCTCTCTCTCTCTCTCTCTCTCTCTCTCTCTCTCTCTCTCTCTCTCTCCCCCCACCCTTCTCTCTCTCTCTCCCCTTCTCCCTCTCTCTACCCTTCTCCCTCCCTCTCCTCCCTTCCTCCCTCCCTCCCTCTCTGTTCTCTCTCCTCCCTCCTCTGCCCCGCTACTGTCAAAAAGTAATTCAAGGTAATAGTCTCTCCTCCTAGTCGGCGGGAAGGTCCAGCTCAGGACTTCTTGACTCTTACCAACCTTGGACACGGCGAGCGCGTGTGTGAGAAGTCAAGAAACCCGACTCTCGGAGATCTCAAAACCGAAAGGGAAGGGAAGGGGAGGGGGACGCCCAGGAACTACTTTCTGAAGTCTGGGATCCAAAACAAGGCAATGCCAAGGACTGCCAAGGGAGGTGGGACAACCGAAGTAAGAAAAGTGACCCTTCAAGATTCCTTTGCGAAGCTCACGGTAGCGTGCTTTCACACACACACACCACACACACACACACACACACACACACACACACACACACACACACACCCCCTCCGGTATCCAAAAGCCTAGAGTGGGGAGGCAGGGCAAAGGGTGCCCGCCCTCCCAGACCCCTCACATCCCGAAGCCGGCCTCTCAGCGGCTACGTGACCTGCCGAAGGTTCCTCCTTCGGCCTCCGAGAGGGATGGGCCAGGGCCCTGGTCCCCGCCGCCCCGCCCCGACCCCGCCCCGGCCCCGCCGCGTCCGGCACGCCGAACCCTCGCCAGGTGGGGTCCGGCGAGCGCCCGCCCCGCGGCCCCAGGGGGCGGGCAGAGGCCGGGTCCGCCCCCGGTCGCCCCGGCGGGCGGCCCGGAGCCAGAGCCACGCCGCACCCAGGGGCGGGCCGAACTTCCCTCCGACTCAAAAGCCGGGCCGCCGCACCCGCGGGCCGCACGTCCTGCCCGCCGCGCCTCCCGCCGCCATGGCCAAGCCCCTGACTGACCAGGAGAAGCGGCGGCAGATCAGCATCCGCGGCATCGTGGGCGTGGAGAACGTGGCCGAGCTGAAGAAGGGCTTCAACCGCCACCTGCACTTCACGCTGGTCAAGGACCGCAACGTGGCCACGCCCCGCGACTACTACTTCGCGCTGGCGCACACGGTGCGCGACCACCTGGTGGGGCGCTGGATCCGCACGCAGCAGTATCACTACGAGAAGTGCCCCAAGGTACGGGGCGGGGCGGGGGCCGCTCCTCCCGCGGCCGCGCGTCGTGGGGGCCTCCCCTCCGCCCAACGAGGAAGCGCCCCCCAAAGTCTGGGGAGACGTGGCTGGGCCGTGGGCGCCCCCACGCCCACTCGCCACGCCAAGCAGCCCCATCCGAGCCACTTCACCTTCCGCTCCTGGGTACCGCAAGCGCTCAGGCCTCCCTCCCCTGTCCACTTAGCTCACAAACCCTTTGTCCAGAAGTACTGGGCCCTCCTGTCTGTATGCCAAGACCAGTTCTAACACATCTCCCCCCACCCCCCAGTACTAGGCCCTCAGGCAGTCCACCCTGAGCAAAATGGACAAAAGTCTTCCCTTGGAGAAGCTTAATATTTAGGCAGGGGAGACGCGTATACAGAGTTCACCAAATGATAGTGGGCACTGAAGGGGGGGGGGGGCGGAGCAGAAAAGAGAAGTTGGAGGAAGGTGCCTCACAGCCCGGAGAGCCTTTGGAAGACTGGAGTGGGGGTTGTCTCCGTGCCCCAGGAGTCCTCGTAGGGACTGCCTGAGTGTGACCCCAAGGACAGAACTCTGCCCGCTCCTTCCCCCAGTTCCAGTGAATGGGGTGCAGCGTTCTTGGACTTCTCGATTCCTGCGGGATGCAGGCTGTGGGCCAGGGCATGCGCTGGACTCAAGATTTACCCTGGGAGCTGCTGAGGAAGGCTGTTCATAGGTCATCCCTATCCACTGCGCGCGGCCTGGGAGGAGGGTTCCTTGGGATCTTTCAGGCGGACAGAGCTTCTGGCCCATCTGAGAAGGCGGGTTGGGGAGAGTTGAGGACTTGGCAAGGAGAGAGGGTGAGAGAGTACCTGTTGCTGCTGCAATGAAGTGGGTCTGAGTCTGTGTTGGGAGAGGAAACTGGAAAAGCTGGTTGGAGGCATATTGGAAAGGGTGAAACAGGCCGTGAGAAATACATTAGGAATTTTTTTCAATATGTGAAACATGAAAAAGAAAAGAATGGTCTGTAATCCCACTGCCCAAGGAAACTCTGATGGAAAAGAAAGTAAATTTTTGTCCTAAAAGGTTGCAGTTGTAACAAAGTTTTCAAATAAAAAGTAACTCTTCCTCACTCCAGAGGCCTAGGCCTCTACCTCAGGTAGCAATTGCTAAAATATATCCTTAGAAAAAAACACTTTGTGTATACATATATTTACTGTATATTTTTATTTGCACGGAGGGGATTGTCCTTTGCATTAAAAATTATTAAATCTTTAAGCTGGAGAGTGAGATGATGAGTCATATTTAAGAACCTCACCTGCAACTCTAGCCCCCCCCTCCACACACACACACATTCTCATATCTCCACAGCATTTATCACCAAGTACCATAGAACACACTCACCTTGTACATTTCTCTGTGGCCCTTCTGGTACTTTACAGTTTTCCTTGTTCTTTGGCTAATTTCTTCACTGGGCTCTCCTTCCCTACTTGTATACAGGTATAAACCTGTTATACTGATAGTGATACACTGGGATTACAACAGTGAACAAGATTCATTCCACACATGTTAATAAAGTATCTACTCTGTGACAGTCCTTCACCTTAACAGGAGGTCCCTGCCCTCATAGAGCATGGAGTAGAGCCAGTTAGTGTGTCCAAGCTCCTCTCCTACCTCCTCTGCTCTCTAGTAACTATGCAGATGAATCCCAAATCTGGATCTATAATCTGAATTCTTTTTCAGAGTCTGTTTCTACATTTTTCTAAGTTCTTGGTGAACATACCTAGATCTCTTCCTGTTTCCTCAAACTGAAATCATTGTCCGTCTCAGTCCTGCCCCATCTTCTGTTTCTTATTTTAATGAAGGTGCCATTGTGACAGTCACCCAGACACAAAACTTTAGTCTCACTTTTGACTTTCTTCTGTAGTCTCCATCCTACAGGTTGCCAGAAATCTGTTGATTTCTGCAGGTTCTGTTGAAATTTCTTTCCTGCAGTCTCAGTTCTCTGCCTAAATGAGACCCTGGCTACTGGCCTATGAATTAGACTTCTAAGTGGTTACCTTGCTTCCCCAAAGTGGTAAAATGGGCAGTGTACAGCTGAATATGGCTAGCAGATATGTTTTGTTTGGCCAACAAGATGTCTTTAGGCGTTTTAGTTTTCACTGCCTTTGGGCAGGCAGGACTTGTACACTCCAGTTCTTAGCCCAGTATTCATTGTTTTAAGTGACCTCCAGTACACAAGTATTTTCTGTTTAGCTCCTTAAGGTATTTGAAGTTGTAATTCCATCTCATTCTATACTTTATAGTCCAATTAAGCTTTAAAAAGCAACACATCTTGCCCTCTGCTCAGATCATTGGCTCACACTGCCTGCCACAGTCTTTAAGCATTTAAGGCCTATTTCAATCCAGGTGAACCTGTACTCCCCACCTTATCTTCCATTACCTTCCTGGACTTACCTTGCTCTCTTACCAAGCCAATGTGCTATTCTTGTCCATGCTCTGTTTTTCCTACTTCTGGGACTCTGCCTTCAATGTACCCTTAACTTGGAAGGCCCTTCCTGTCTGTGTCTCTATGCTCAACTCTTGCCAGTCCTGCAAGTCTCAGTTTGGTCGCCACCTATTCCATATGTCTTCCCAGAAGTACCCAAGTCCTCTAGTTAATACTATAAATAAAATTAAACTTATTTTTAAATATTGGTTACTTTTATATTTATTTTCTTTGTATGCTTTTTGAAAATGTCCACTTTTTCTAAAATATGTATAGATTAGTAGTAATAATACATGCATATTTTTATTTTTTGCACATAATTTTTAAAGTATAGCATAGATGTTCAAATATTTTACTACCAGAAGCATATGATGAATGTTTAGAGCCCATTAAACATTTTCTGTCACAGAGAATAGGGGAGATCTACTTTTTGAAGTCTTATATATCCCCAAATATAAAGTCAGGTCCCCAAAAAAAATCATTTATGAGAAAATAGGAAATCATCTTAAATATACATCTTTGTAAAGTCTGTCATATAAAAAGGTGCTCTGTAAATTAGTTTAAGCAGCAACATTTTTTAGGAAGTCCTTGAAACATCTTAAAATGTCTTAAGTTCAAGCTAATTTGGAATAATTAAAAGATAAACCAAGAAATTTAACAGATATAGTCATTATTCCAAAGAGTGTGACTTCACAATTGCAAGTATGGAATATATGTATACTATATTTATAAGCAGTCTTTTTACAGATCAGTAAAAAGTAAAAAGCAATACAGAATGATTATATTATAGAAATCCTAAAAGTACACCCAGGGAAAAGTGAAGAAAACTGCCCTGATGTTATGCAAATGGGTATTTGTAGTTTGAGATCATATTCTTTCCTGTGACTAGGTGGCCTCATGTACTAGGGCACCAGCCATGGAAGTGAGTGGCACCATGCACTTCTTTGGCCTACATCTGCCCAGAAAAGATACCTTTTCTCAACTTACACACAGGTATCCAATAGGCTGATAAGGGCCCGAATGGCAGCATTCTAGACATTCAAACAACTTGGATAAAAATATTGATGTGCTCTGGAAAATAGTATTAGATGACCCATGAAATATGGATGTTGACTATCCATGTGAAGACAATTTCCGTGTTTCATAAAAGGAAAGTAGGAAAAAGTGAAATTTCTAAA
The DNA here is from genome assembly GCA_030015415.1 of Cynopterus sphinx. NCBI lineage: Eukaryota > Metazoa > Chordata > Mammalia > Chiroptera > Pteropodidae > Cynopterus > Cynopterus sphinx. The sequence goes on along the minus strand of CM057384.1, from coordinate 108,170,229 downwards.
TTGACATTTTCATATAATATTTTAAATATTATATAACTAATTAAATATTATAACAGGCAGTTGTTATGTTGAATTATATTTTCAGGTTGACCAAATACTTTTAAGTTCTTTTCACTCAGAAATAGGGAGTCCCTAAAATTTGAGGTTACTTTATATTGATGCATTCATAGATTTTTGTTTTCTGTTCAGTGGAAAAGAAAAGGGGAACTGATATAGAGAGAAAAATATTGTAAAAGGAAATGATGAAGTTACTCACTGACCCCTTCTTTTAAAAAATGGTAAACTGCACTCGTATTTTAAAGTTTTAGGCAAGTATGACATTTGGACCTTTCAACTATGACTGTATTTAGCTGGCTTTTACTATGTAAAAGCCAGTTTCTAAGTTGATAGAGTAATTTCTCATTTCATCAAGAATAAACATCAATAAACCCGAGGTAGTCTTTTGTTGTTGCTAGTTCATAGACTTTCTAGAATAATTTAATTCTAAAATAATTAATTTTAGTATTGTTTGTGGTAATGTCAAGGAGGATTTGACTGTTTCTAGCCATTAAGTGTACTTTGAAGGAGTTAATCTTTGTGTTTCTTAGATGACTTGAGATGGTCACAGCCAACCCCTCCCGACTCTCATCCTATAAATATTTTCCAAATGAATGTTGAACTATGGCAATCTGACTTCTGTTTGTCTGAAACATATGCTTAATTCAGGAGGCTCATAAACAAGAAAGAAGAAAACACAGAAAACACTGAACCTTGTTTAATGAATTTACTTTTTTTTTTCTCCCTGGGAGTAAAAGACATCGAACTACTTTGCCAAAAATAGAATATAAAAAGGTTTTCCCAAAGCCAGTTATTAGTATTTTTTGATTTAGCCTTTCATACATCTATAGGAGTTTCACTTGAATCTGTATCAAAGTAGTCTTGCCTGTATGTTTTTCATTGATGACCTTGTGTTTTTATGTTGACAAGTAAGGTTGGCCTCATAGAGTTAACATGACCTTTCTTTTCTTTGTTTCAGAGGGTTTATTACCTTTCTTTGGAATTTTACATGGGCCGAACATTACAGAACACCATGATCAACCTTGGCCTGCAAAATGCCTGCGATGAGGCCATTTACCAGGTTCATTGTCTCTATATTTCTCTTATTCTTTCCCCTTAAATTTCAAGTTCAATTCAGGAACCTTGGGGATACAGCACCAAAAAAAAAGAGAGTGGGGGTGGGGAAAGAGAGGAGAGGAGAGGAGAGGAGAGTAGAGGAGAGGAGAGGAGAGAAAATTTGCTTCTATAGACATGGCTATCACAAACTGTTAAATATTAGAAATGTAAACTACTGATGATCTCTGGTTTAAGAGAAACAAAGTTAGAAAACTAGTTTTGCCTACTGAGAATTTTCTTTTCACAATCAAAGTTTCTAACAGCATTCCCCAGCAAATTACATTTTAGAAATTAGCATCTGAACAAGCCTTTTATAAATGCTTGAATCCCTGCTATCAGAATCACAAGTTTGCTTTGGGATCCTATCTACTTTTAAAAAGTGATCCGAGTTTAATTGTTATTCAAGGCAATATATGAAAATAATAAACTTCTAAAATTCTATCATCATACCTTCTCTATTGCTTAATGAGATATAAAATATATTTCCTCCTTAAATGAGAAGCCTCAGGCCATAAAATTTATATGGTCATTTGTTTTTATGAACATAGTCAGCTGTTTCTCCCCTGAACTTCAGGGATGTCCCCACCAAAAACAAATAGTCTTTAACCTTTTCCATGTAGTTGAAAAGAATGGATATTTGCAAAGACACATTCTAAATAAGAAACTATTCAGACTGCTCCTTTTCCTTGATATGAGATTGTCCCTTCATGTGGTCAGCCACTTATCACTGAGGAGTTTTTCTTCACATGGATTAGATAGAGTGTTTCCTATGAAAGACTCATTGTAGCTCCCCTCCATTTCCCTTTTCTTGTCTTCCCCTGATATCAGTTGAAAATAATATACCTCCCTTGGACTAGCATATAACCAGCTGAGATAAAGTGACCCATGTCTACTTGCTCAAGGTTTATGTTCTGCATTAACCTTATATTTTTAGAATTTAAAAAATCCTGAATGTGTTAACATTAGCAGTTAATCTGCACAAGGACCCCGATAAACTCTAGTCATACCAGGGAACAAATTTGAAAACCCCTTCAACAATGAACAGAGGCAAATCTATTTTTGAACTCCTAGACGATTTAGTTATCAAATGTGTGAGAAAGCAACTTTTTGTATAAGGGTAGAGATCCAAATAAGTGGCCATGGAAACTGGGGCATCAGTTTCAAGCATATCTTATACATGTTTTCATCTTATGCATATGTTTTCAAATGTATAAATTATATATCCATTTTAAATAATACCTAATTATATGGACTGCTGCACTTTCAGATAAGAATGCAGTCATTTCACAACAGACCATCATTAGCCAAGCATGGGTTAGATTATTATCTTATCAACATAGGACAGGTTACTTAATTTTCTGGCCATCCGTTTCCACATTTGAAAGATGAGCAGTCTGAAGGGTTGATCTCCAGGGCTGCAGCATTCTGACATGAGTCCACAATAGTGCTAGTGGCCTCTGGCTGTGCAAATCGCAACATTTTGGGGCAGGGAGCTGGCTGGCAACCAGCTGCATCCTATCCCCAAGTTTACAAATGCCCCTTTACCTTCCACAGCTTCTTTTCCACCCCAAAGAGAAGTAGATTTTTTAGCCCCATCCAACTAGACCATAAGACTGAGGTTTCCCTGATTACTCTCTGGCCTCTGGTCTCATGAGCAGGTGACTCACTAACTGGTTTTGGGTTAACAACCGTTGACCCTACTGAGTAAATATGTTTGGTCATGAAAAGATGAACTTTACTCCGTCCCAGAAAATCTAACCTCATATGTTTGGATAATTTTTAAAATCCTTCAGCCCAGTTAGTGTCAGCTTGGAACTAGACTATTTCTGAGGTTTTACCCTATCAGTACAAAAAAATAATTTTAAGAAATAATAGTAAGTAACATTTATTGAGGAACATTTGCTCAGGAAAATTTTTAAATGGTTTGTTTATATAATCTCTTTTAATTCACAACAACCCTGCATGAGATACATACTGTTGTCCTCATGTTTTAAATAAGGGAAGTGAGGCCTAGAGAGATTTCACAGATTGCGAAGGATCACATAGCTGAGAAGTAACAGTCAGTATTGGACATTTAGAGCCCACATTTTTCTCCAAGCTACTGCTATGCCATCTCATACAGTTTGCATCTACAAACTGTGCCAGAATAAGTTACAAGGGAGCTGACAGGATTGAGTAAACATGTAAACCTGGATGCCTGATCCAAGGCTTTAAGAAATGACTATTCTCTCTGGAATGGCCTATAGTTAGTTGTATCCATATTCGGTGTTGTTTTCCTTTCATCCCCAGCTTGGATTGGATATAGAGGAGTTAGAGGAGATGGAAGAAGATGCTGGGCTTGGCAACGGTGGTCTTGGGAGGCTTGCAGGTAAGTGACATGGTTAGTTTTTTATAGTGTCTAGCCATTGATGCCTTCTCAGATGTCGTGCATGACCATGCTAAGAACCAAACAGGCTTCCTAGAAGTACAAGGTGTGACTTGGTATAGGAATATTTGTTTTGAGTTTGTACTATGGTTTAATCAGTTCTAGGTCAACAACAGAGAAGGGAACTTGAACAAAAGAGACATTGCTTAAAACCCTTGAAGACATTGCTTAAAACCCTAAAGTTAACTAGATCCTTCCTGTGCACTTAAGGGCTTCCAAAGTGGCCCCTTCACGGTTATTTGTTCACAGCTGCTCAATATGCCTACTTGTGTGATAGGACCTAAGCTATTTAACCATTGTGTTGTTTTGTGCACATGACAGTTTGCTTTTTGATGGTGTAGTAGGTAATTATATACTTGTTATATTATTGATATGATTTAGTTAATTTTTTTTTTGTATAGATGCAATTTGAGTTTTGCTTTATTCAGGAAATGATTTTTCAACAAATGTAGAGGAATTCAGGAAGATATTAAAAATATAATATTAGCTCCATTAAGTTAAACGTATGCATTCCTATGACCAAGCAATTCTACTTCCTGAAGAAACACTCAAATATGTGCACAAGGAGGCATGTGAAAAATAAGTAACAGTGTTATTCATAAAAGCAAAATATTGAAATACCCTAATGTTCATCAATAGGAGAATGGGTAAATAAGTAGTGAAACATTCATGTCAGAATAATATGCAGCAACCAAAAGAAATAGAATTGATCTATATATAATTCCAGTGGGGGTGGTGGGCAATTTGCATTAAGAGTCACACAACATGCTACCCTTTATGTTTTTTAAAAAATTAATATCTTCTGTTAGTATACACATGTACATGTATGTAAATTAATAGAAAAAATTTTGGAATTTGAAATACTAAAATGCCCCCATGATCTTCCCTAGAGACGAGTGCAGAATTGGGGATGGAGATCAGGGGGAATGCTAGTTCTGTCTGTAACATTTTAATTCTTTTTATAAGGAAGATGTATTAATCTATTACTTATGAAATTTAAATTTAATAATAAAAATGTGCCACCATACATGTATGCATCAGGCTGTACGCTATGAAAAATAAATATCTATTTCTTCTCTTTTAGAAACAATTCCAAAATCTCTTAATTTTACACACACTGTCAAGTTACTAGAAATCTATTTCCATGTGTTTTGTATTATTTAATCCTTACTGTATTAGCTGCAGTGTGCTTTAATATTGCCATTAGTAATAAAATATACTTCCTTCGGGATACTTGCAACCTTATGAAGTCAGTCACTGGGCTGTTTAATAGGCTTTCCATGGGATTGTAGGAAGAGCAGCAGAGCCAATGGCATGCACATCTAAAAATGACAACCAGCCTGCCTTCCTTTTATGTAAAGCCCCAGACCTTCAATATTTGTTGACTGTATTAACCTGACTCTGCCTGACATTAGTGATCTTGCTCTTTGAGTTGGCTGATAAGGTCAAAAAGTGAAGTGGCGAATGAGGCTGAGTAATTCTCATTAGATGATCTCATCTCTTACCTGACTGAAAATGTTGGGACCCCATTCTGATGGGGGGTCTACAGAAAATTTGATCAGGACCCAGGAAATGATGAATAGCCACAGCTCCAAGAGAATAGGAGCTAGAACAGAGCCAGGCCATGTGACACAGGGACTAGAAAACCATTGCGATGTTGCAATAACTTAAAGGATTGGCCATTGGCTTTTGTGGGTCTCTCTATTTGAGGGCTCCACCATGAACCTAACTCAGTCCCCTTCACTTTGATCTACAGTTTTTAATGTTTTTTTCAGCTTTAGATCCTACTGTACATTTCATTATTCTCTGTGTATTTCTCAGTTCAAATTCCTGAGCAGGCAGTCTGATTAGTGTAACCCCTCAATGGCCTCAGACCACAAGATAGATCCCTACCTGGCCTCTTGGTTGGCCATTCTGGATTAGGTGCTCTGTTATTAATGTTCTTGGCTATGAGTAACAGAAAACCTAGCAAAAAAATGGTTCAACCAACAAGGACATGTGTTATCACAGTACAAGCAGTTTAGAGGTTGGGCCATTCCAAGATTAGTTTATTCAGCAGCGCAGTTGTGTCGGGACTCTGAGTCTCTGTCGCTCTTTTGGCTTTCCCCTCATGGGAAAAAGATGGCAGCAGCAAGAAAGCCACTGCACCCATAGTAATTCTGTTTCCTTCGTAACTTACCTGCTTTGGCATGGATGTTCAATACAATTACTATGATTTGTGTAGAGGCTTCATCTGGTCAAGCAAAATTCACTCCTAGTCCAGCCTCCCTGAAGCATATGCCCACCTGCTATCTGAATAACATTGGAATTTCATTAGCTAGAGAGAGTCTGCCACTGATGTCCAGCTAGTCAGGTGGTCACATGTAAATTATACAGTCCTGGGGCTGTCTTTTCAAGCAGGGAGCCATGGTAACAGCTTTTCTCAGAAAGGGCAGTGTGAGTGACAGACCCAATAATGGACATATTTAATGCAGGCCAGCTTCCTTATCTGTTCTCAAATGAAATGCCAACATGTATACAGTGGTTATTTCTAGATGATGAGGTAATAAATGATGTTTGTTTTATTCTTTATACATTTTTATATTTTCTAACTTTTCTATAGTATTCCTTTTATAATTTAAAAAATGTTATTTAAAAAATTAATATCCACTATGCAGTAGGTTCTGTGCTTTAAAATACAAATGTGGTTTCTCATAGGAAAATGATCTGTGGCTGCCATGTCTTTTAAAGAAAGACTTGAAATTTTGACTAATCTTAATGACTCTGCCTTTTGCCTGTATTTTGATTCATTTAGCCTGCTTCTTGGATTCCATGGCAACCCTGGGACTTGCAGCCTATGGATATGGCATCCGATACGAATATGGAATCTTTAATCAGAAGATCCGAGATGGATGGCAGGTATGTGAGCCATCTTTTTAAAGTTTTGTCATTAAAATACTTCTCCTTCATAGTGTTCTGAATGATTTATGATTTATAGATATTCAACATAGTGCTCCACTAATTTCTCTTGCATTTGGTTGATATCAGTGAATACTGTCAGTCTTCCCTCTTTGAGATGTAAGTTTCCTGAGAGCAGAGAGCCTACCAGTATCATTCACCACCAGATCCACAGCATCTTATGCAGTGCCTCACTCGTGAGGGTGCTCTGAAAATAATTATATCACTGACTGTCTGAATGTGGGCCACCTATAATATGTGATGTTCATTCTCTGCAGCATGCAAAATGGAGAAGCACATCTTTTAACTCATGATTTCCCCCAATAACTCTTCATAGTAGGAAACATGTTGCTGTTTTATAGGTGAGAATACTAAGGCTCTTAAGAAATGGGGTTACCTCAGATCACACTGCTGGCAAACATGGGTTTATCTCCAGATTTCCAGGGCCATGTTCAGTATTCTTTAATAAACTCAGTCTTGCCCTCCTTAACATGCCTATCTTACAAGGTATGTAAGTTCAGTGTTCTAATTTTTTAATAAGGTGAAAGAAGGCAATCTCGTTAGCTATTATAAATCGCATATATTTAATATGTATCATTATAGTGCTCTATATATTTCTATAATTAGTAATCAATCTATACAAATGATTCTAGTTTTATATAGCCAAACCAGCTCTTAGGCATTTGTTTCTGTTATCTTTGGGAACTCTTTGAGACTACAGTGAGATTTACGCTTTCTCCCTACCTTTGTCTCACATACAGCATTGACCAAAAGATACTGGATTCGTTTTCCAGAAAACCTAAGTTCCCTAAGCCCCACCTACACTTCTAAGAGTCCTTCTGAGGGCAGTATGCTTAGGGATTGGATGGGAGCGACCTAGGTTGGAGCTAATCCCAAGGGAGAGGAGGGACATTAAGCTTAGTGTGACTGCTATTCTCTTTTTCCTCCCTTGATATTTGGACACTCTCTGGTCTGAGGAAGGAAGGAACTTAAAGATTTGCTATGATGAGAAAATGCACCAAGGGAAAAGTCTCAGAAGAATATTGAAAATATATTGAAAGATAAACTTCCAAATTTTGCTAAGGGCCAATGTATCTTTAGCTACTCCTAAATAAATTAGGTGGTAGCGTTTCGTAGAAAAAAAAAACAATTAGACCCTAATTTGAGATTTAATTTCTAATTTGAGACCTGATTGTGACTCATTCCTCTTACAAAGTACATTGTCTCAATGCAGTTACTTAACTTCTCTGAGCCTCAGTTTTCTCATCTGAAAAATGGAGATACCAGCTTCACAGAATTATTATAAAAATATATAAGATCTTTGGCACACAGATAGGTACTCAAAATGTTAATTTTGCCTCAAAAAATGATAATTTAATAAATTATGTCATATGATAAAATATTAAAGTAGCCATTAACATTATATTTTTATTAGTTTTAATAAAATAAGAAATGTTAGTCAAAAAAAGGAAGTGTAAACTCATATAAGTGATATAAACAAAATACATCTAAGCTCCAACAGTATCTCTGGGAGATAGGATTACAGGTTGTTTTTACTGTCTTCTGTTTACACTTACACATGTTTCATATTCCATAAGAAACTCAGCAATCAATCTCAAAAAGATTTTTTTGAGTTCATTTTTCTCAAAATTTTACAAAAGGTCACTATTAACCAAACATACTATCTTTGCTACTTTTAAATGCTCTTTATTCCAAGAAACCATCCCTTTCTCTCCTATCATACCAAGAAAGTATATATTATCCAGCATTCTTAAAGGTAATGGAAAGACCAAATGGCTTTTGCTAGTCTCCAAAGCTAGCCTCCCTAGCTATCATCACTTTTATTATGACTTGAAATTGAGGCAGAAGCACATTTTACTTGCCACATTCATTGTTTGCTGGGATGGGGTCTTAGAGAACAAGCATAAAATACACCATACCATAAAAAAGAAACCATTGCTATAAAATCAAAAAATATCTTCCCAGAAAGCAGCATGCCTCTTCAGGGTACAGTCACGCCCCCAAAACTCACATCAGATATCTCCTTGCTCTTTCAAAAGCAGGTACAGAGAAGGCTGAGGAAAACTGTGCAAGCTGGGAAGATTTTTAAAGGTTGATAGACTTTTAATTTTTGAAATTTTTTCTCAAGGAAGATTTGCAGTAATAATGTGTTCATTTTGAAACCAACACCCCCTAAGGAAAATAATTTCACTGCTAAAATTCTTGACTTACCTTGAACTCTAATGGGGATCATTGATTGAAACCTTATCAGTAATAGTCCTCTCTGAAAATAACTGGCCACGGGGAGGAAGAAGGGGAAAGATGATTGCAACAACCTCCCATTAAAGTTTGACGATCACATTCTGCGTAGAAAGGTGCTCAGAGTAGGTATTTTGGAGCTGAACCAAACAGCGCCTACTGAACCCTTCTTTCTCTTAGAACCTGTGCCAACCCTGCTATAACTAATCATGCATAGTTCCTATTACCCAGCAATCTTGTAGTTACTACTGTTGAATACTTGGTATTTCCAGAAACATTTTTCAGTTATTTATATCATCAGAAAGCATATTTTGTTGACTATTCCTGGTGTTTGCCCATGTCCTGTGTATCCCACAATTGAGGGGAAAAGCATTACTTAGAATTCAGTGATTGACAGAGCCCCCTTAGCTGACCTCTGCTTCCATGCTGGCTGGAATACAGATTGCATTGCCTAATTCCTCTAGGGAGATGCCAAGTCCAGGCTGCCGCCCCTCACCTAGACTGGCACACTGCTCCTCACTCAGCAGGGGCACACTGGCGTTTTCTCAGCTCTCTTCCATCCAGGATGTTCAGATCCAACAGCCCACTTGGATGTAAATGAAAGCTCTTCTCTCACCTTGCCTCCACCCTTCATATGGCTCAGCACGTTAGTGTGGGGATCACTGGCTACATGAAAATCTAAATTTATAGACCACTTTGTTGATTCATTGGAAGAAAGCAAAGTATAGGAGGTTTACCAACGTCCTATAGCTTCTGTGGATTTAGTGAGGGAAAGAGGGGACAGTTCTCTTTCTTCTCGGATCTGCTGAGATCAGCTTGTGGTTTTGAAATATCTGTTTTCCAATTTACCTTAAAAACAAGGTTTATAAAATTGAGGGAGTTATTAACTGATTCTTTGCTGAATCAGGAAGAGACAAAAATTAAGAAAAGCGAGCTTGACATTTGTTTCTCCTATAGAGCTCGTTAACCCAGTGACATTAAAATCAGCCAGTTTTTGACAAGGAAAAATCAGACCAACTTCGGATGGCATTAAGAGTAATCAGCTGACTACTCCCTTGTCACTTAACAATGTACCCTCATAAAAGTGAAGGCAGCCTCTGACTTCTGTAGGAAGCTGGAAGTGGGCTGGCGACAGGAAGCCCAGAGCCCATTCCCTCTCCTAGGAGCATCTCAAGATGCTCGAGATTCAGAACATTGTGATCCTGCTGCATTTCTCCGCAGAAAGTATGTTGTCCCTTCTACTATGACTTTGAAGAGGAAAACTCTTCCTGCCTTAGCATCTTCCTGTTTCTTATATTACCTTTAGGTGTGTTTTACAACAGTCCAGTGGTGAAATGAGACAAACAGGCCTTATAATCCTTTCCTGTTACAGGAAGTGTTCACATTGGCCAGATTTTGAAAACCCTAAACCTGCCCTTCACTAAGGGCAGCATAGAGTGTTTTGTAAATGAGGATGTTTTCATCCTTTGCAGATACTCTCATTTATTTGTCGTGGAGTTTCTAGTTATTAACACATGCTAGTGGACTCTAACTTAGTTTCTTATCAGCTGATAAAATTCAGTTGTTTCCTTGTTAAATTTTAATTAAATTTGTTGTTCTTTTTATGACTGGGATAGCGGAAGTCTAAATTCTGAATTACAGTTACTGACTTTGTATCACCATATAGCTCCTGGCTGCACCATGTAGCCCCCGGGAATTTGTTAAAATGCAGAATTTCAGACCTCTCCAGGGACTGAGAATCTACATTTTAACAAGATGCAATCGGCTGATTAACTCAGATCTGCTCCAGCCTTCCCTTAGGCTTCATCCTGCTTCTGATACACCCTCCTGCTTCCAGCAGTTCTTAACTCCCAGATTTTCTACCTAACGATGTTGTTTTCTGAGTTCTCATTTCATTCATCATTATGCTGGTAGTTAATATTAATGGGTGGCTTACTGGCTTTCTTGATATAAAGTTATGGTCAATGTTTGAATAAATGAATGTATATTTGCTTATCTGGCTGTTGACATTAATGTCTTGTCTAATATCTCAAAAAACGTTAGCTGTGTTTGTGTCTCCCTCCACACTGTGCCTGGGGCAAGCCCTGAACTTATATTTAGGTATTCTGAGGCATCCTGTAAGGTGTGTCCTAATTCATAAGCAATATCTTAAATTAAAGCCAAGTTTTCTCAGAGGAGAAAGTGAGGAATCAACTAGATAAAATAACCATAGTACATTGTTTCATTGACAAGGGTACTTTGTACTAAAAACCCTTACCTCTCCCTTCTTGTCAGAACACAATTCCATTTTTTAAACATATATTTTAAAAATTTCACTGATATCTTTACATTAAAAATTAATTCCCCCAAATGTGTTTTCTGTTATTCTTTCTGCTCTTGTTTGTTTATTGCAAACCAAATTTCATTTGATGTTTTAGTATACCCTAAATGCAAACTATAAAATATTAAAATTGTCAATATAAACAAATTTTTTAAAATGTATTACCTCTGCCTATGTTATTTTCAAAAAGAACCCTAATTAATAGTCATTACAGATCAAAATTACATACAGATTAAAGAAAAACAGCAAAATGTAAAAGTCTCCTGTACCTATACTGAAATAAGGTTTATTAAGGGAGCTTTCTATGAGTAGCATTTCTTAACTGGTCTGTGCATTGCAGGCACAAGAATCTTGACTGAAACCTTCATGTGGGATTTCTCTGGTCCAGATATCTAACTGTTAACATCCCTGGAGGACCTCTCTCTTTCACTCCAGCTAGATGTTTGTATTCAGAGATGTTGAGACACAGGCTCTAGAACACATAGACCTAAGCTCAAATCTCAGCTGTACCATTCACTATCTGTGCAACTTTGAGCAAGATACAATTTTCTCATCTTTAAAAGGAGAATCATATATAAAAACAGTCATGGGGATGTAAAGTACAGCATAAGGAATATAGTCGGTAATACTGTGATAACTGTGTATGATGTCAGATGGGTACTTGACTTATCGAGGTGATCACTTCATAAGTTATATAAATGTCTAATCACTGTTGTATACCTAAAATTAAAATAATATTGTATATCAACTCACTGAAGAATAAAAATTTTAAAAATAAATAAATAAAATGGGAATCATAGTTTCCTCCTATAGGATGGCTGAGGGTTAAATGTAATAATAAATATAAAACATTAGAGCAGTATTAGCAAGTATTGTTGTTGTTGATTTAGGCTGTAAGACAATAAGAACGATGAATTGAGACTGACAGAACACTTTCTTGCCAAAACAGTATTCTCAAATTGATTCAGTTAAAGATATTTTTAATTCAATTTAATTAAAGAACTAGGTCCAGATCTCCTGAAAAATGAATTCTAAGGCATATTCTTTTTGCAGGTGGAAGAGGCAGATGATTGGCTCAGGTATGGAAACCCCTGGGAGAAAGCCCGCCCTGAGTTCATGCTGCCCGTGCACTTCTACGGAAAAGTAGAGCACAGCAAGACTGGGACCAAGTGGGTCGACACCCAGGTACTCAGAGTGTCCTCATACTGAGCATTTTCCATAGTACAGCAAAGTTAAGACAAAGCATAGAGTGTAATGTGTACATGATATTGAGTGTAACATGTTGTGTTTTGAATAATAGAATACATTTTCATAAATGTGTTATTCCTCTTAGTACAACCCACTCATTTTGGAGACAAAGATGCTGATGCCAAGAGAGAAGTGACTTTCCCAGGGTCAGTGACTAACCAGGGCATTTTGCAATCAGTTTTACCAGAGATTAATCAATTCTGTAATCCAGAATTTTTAGCTCTCCAACTTTCTATAAAGTTGTTGATACCGAGATCGAATAAATTTAAATGGTTTTCCACACTCTACCACCACATGTACACTTACTTGCAACTTCTAAAAAGTATTTTAAAAATGAAGTATTTATTTGAAGAATTTCCAAAGCTCATAGTTATTGCAGAGTAAAGAAAAATAATGCAAAATATTACGAAATGTACTCTTGTTGTTTTGTGCCAAATCACTCCTAGAGAAATAATGCTAGTGTCAATCAATCCTTACTTCATGGTCACTAGATTTATCCTTCCACTAGATTTGAGTGTTGCTTGTCTCTGAACAATTCATTTTCAGCACACCCAGAGGTGGTTTGTGTTTTGCTGTCTTCATACTTCCTGATAGATAAATAACCTCTGTTAACTACTGGACTGCAGTATCCAATCATTGAAGGCTCCACCTGAGACATTTGTTTAATAAATATGGCCTCAGGTTGGAAAAGTTGTATCACTTGCCATTCTTTAAAAATTTAAAGAAAGTGGTAAAGATCAAGTAAATGTTGTTCTTACATATCAAAATAGGGAGTGGAATTCGGTATTGTAATGCTAAATTCAATTGGTCTGTGGATTATTCTCCATGAATAAATGCTTCATTTTGTCTTGAAGAGCCTAGACCCATGTTATAGCTGACTTTTTAAACTGATATTCTGTTCTGCTAATTTATGTAGAGCTAGTCGCAGTCCAGAAAAAAATACGACTTTTTGAAAAGGTTTATCCTATCTAAACAAGAACTTATTCAGCATATAAAATAACAGAGTAGAGGCTAAAATAGGTCATTATAGTATAATGGTATAAGGAATAAAGTAATACTGTGATTCCAAGATAAGTCTCTTTCTGTCTTTTTTATTTTGGTTATATAGGCAACAATCTAAGTCACAAATGGTTACAGATATGATCAGAAGAGCCACAAACAAATCAATTGTTAATATGCCCAAATAATTCATACATATATTTGGTATTAAATTAGCAAGTGCCTGTTATAGATTTGATGTCTAACATTTCCAATAACTTCTGATCTGTTTAAATGTATAGAGTTTTGCACTGTCAACCCTGGGAGCATTCTGTTTGCACTGTAGTTCCCACTGTTGAGCTCCCTTGTATTTACAGAGTACCTCTAGACATTTTCATAATAAAACCAGAAATTCAGTTAAGGAGAGTATGTTTTTCTGTGCCCCCAAGGCAAGGTTATAGGGCTGATGTAATTTAAGGTGAGTGACCCAGGCAGTGCAGAACTTTATAGATTTATGCAACGCGCCAGATTTGTCACTGGTAACGTCAGAAAGCATGAGGTCAGACGCAGTGTATGCATGCTCTGGGCAGCTTCTAGCAGACTGCGCAATTCAGTTTATTCTTGTGTCAGTTCAATTCCTCTGGGAAGCAGACCTCAGAGAGAATTAGAAGTGTAAGTTATATATTGTAGAAATGCCAAGATAAAGGGAGAGGGAGCAGAAGGAAGTCTTTCAGACTTCAATGCAGGTCTGACACCTGATTCTCAGAAAGAGCCTCAGACGACAGTGTAGCTCTGAGCAAATGGCCAGGCTGACGGGGTCTGAGAGTAAAGATTGCTCATGAGATGAGTCCCAGCTCTCATGCTTCACAGTAAAAGCTCTCAGAGAAAGCATGGCCTTGGCTGGAGTTCAGATACGTCAATTCTGCCTGAAGTTCTCTAAAGGGACATCTGAGCCATGTGCCCCCGTGTTCTTAGTTGTGCTTTAAGGGTCAGAAGGACAAAGGGTTTGAACCCAGCTCAATCCACTCTGTAAACAACTTTTCCTAATTGACCACAACTTGCTTTAAAAATCTCCAGAGACCCATATTTCCTAGTGAAAGATATTCAAAGAGAGTGATTTATTACTTCAGGGTCATGGAGTTCATGGAAGCATGACTGAATATGTGTGATTGATTGATATAGGCTTTAATGCTTCATTCATTCATAATTCAGCAGACTCAATTAAAGAGATTTGTGTTCAGATTTCAACCCTAATACTGACTGTGGCCTTGAACAAGTCACTTCACTCTCAGCCTCATTCTCCTCAATTTTGAAACGAGTAGGTTACGCTAAGTAATATCTAGCATGCTCCTATTCAATTAAGCTGTCAGTTATCTTCCTTAGAGCTTGACTCTGATGAGGCAGGGAATAAAAATGAGTCTTTTCCCATATAAATTTTAAATTCATGTGAAACACAGTTCATCTTCCTGTTCTCTGTTTCAGTGGCTGTCACAAAGATTGAGCTAGTTTTTCCAAAGCTCTCCCGTCTCTGCTAATTATCAGCTAATTTTTCAGATCACTAAAATAACTCTTCTTCATGCAACATTGAAAAATCTAGCATAGCATTTTAAACACCTTACGTAATCTGTCTTCACAAATTTTCTGTTCCATAGATTTTTACCATATTTGTAATCAGATCATTGAATAACACACTAAATTTATGCTGATTACTGTTTTTAATGGGTACAGATTTACATTTTTCATTTTGTTTTTACTTCATATTTTATTTTTAGAGCAATGGCTAGATCTGAAACATAGAAGATCTGCATCCAGATCCAGGCAGGGGACATAAAGAAGTCAACATGAAAATGATACAGTAGACCATCGGTCTAGATGGTTCCAGCCATCAGATTATTTCCAGTGGGAGGAGAATACGCAATGGCTTTTTATACCCATCACCCCAGTTGTGAGACTCTTGTCTTAGTTTAGGCATCACACAATTTGAGTCTGTAACAGAGCTAGGAACAGAATTCCCATTGCCACCTCCCAGCCCATTATTCAACCTACATCATCACACATGGGAAACAGTGAGCAGCTGCTTTGATTTAATCCCACAGGTGGTCCTGGCCCTGCCATATGACACCCCAGTGCCTGGGTATATGAATAACACCGTCAACACCATGCGCCTCTGGTCTGCTCGGGCCCCCAAGGACTTTAATCTCCAAGACTGTGAGTACAGCATGGACTCTTGTTTCTTTGTGTGTATGTTTAATCTTTTTAATCTCAGATGCAAATTAGTATTCCACTCTACAAAGATGACACAAAACGAGAGTCTTGGGACGTATGACATCAATGGTTTCTTTTTGATCACTAGTTAGAACAAAACTGAGCTTGAAAAAAAGCCCTTGAGTTTCTGATCTGAACTCTTCAGTGACTAAGCAGAGCCAATTTATGGAGCAAGTATGGAGGACGTTTTTAAAGCAGTCCTTTCTTCTGGCCTTCTTAGACTTTATTGTGAATCAGAGCATGAAGTTTTGTTGAAACCCTTCTGGATTTTTAGGAATTTTAGGAATCCCACATGCTATACAACAAGCATCAGGTGAGATCAAGGGACTTTGATAACAGTGGCTGGCCTTTCTATTTATTCGTTTTTCTAACATTCCCTCAGTTAATGTCGGAGACTACATTCAGGCCGTGCTGGACCGAAATCTGGCCGAAAACATCTCTCGGGTCCTCTATCCCAATGATAACGTGAGTGCTCAAGTTTGTTGTCTCAGTGGAAACAGAAGCAGCTATCTCAGAGGCACCTTTTCATTCAGTAGCCCTGTAAAGCACAGCTTTAATGTTGATTTATTTTCTTCAGCGCAAAATAATCTCCACATCTCTTCTGAAATTGTCTAGATTTCCCCTCCCACCCAAGTAGGGAAAATAAATTTGTGCACTTCATGAAATCAGAATTGGTATTTTGCTCTTGATTAGTGATTGGGAAGGTCTGTGTACCAGTTCTTTGTATTTCAAAACAAACTTGGTTATAAAAGATGAGGTAAGGCACTACTTCCTTTCCAAACAGAACAGTTGAAGTCCCTGGAGGTTTCCCACCTGGCCTCTTCCTCTTGGTGACAGGGCTCTTCCAGCCCTCTGCCCCTAGGCGAGGTGGGGCCATGAACCTCAGAGTGGACCCAGGAGCAAACACTTGTTTTTTATGCCACTTATTCATCTCTTTATACTTACTCTTATAGGTGATTATTCCTAATTTTACACTAAGAATAGTTTAGCTAAAAACACTTGGAAATGGATCTCAGATGACTACTGTAGATTCTTTACTAGTTTAAATATATTTAACTCTGACTTCTGTATGGGTAAAATGCTATATGTTATTCTTTCCTTTGGGAGAAACATTGTGACTTTATTAATTTCAGAGAAATCTCTAACCCAAAAGCAAAAGGTTATTCTATTTTATGGTCATTTCAAGTGAGAATCTTTTCAAGTCTGGGAACATAATGCATAGCCCAACCCAGCCTACAGGCATGTTTAACTGGAAGGGACTTGAACTTCATCTTCCTATCTTCAGTATGGACCAAACCTAACTTTACCTGGAAATAATCATCTACAGCTACTGATAGTATATACAAAGTTAATGTAAGAACAAAGTTGACTAAATGCATTGGGTAAAAGGTAGCTCTCGGGATCATGCTTATTTTTAAGTACAAGTTGATAAATCACTGTTGTACTATAATCACAAGAACAAACTCTTTCCTTCTCCCCAACTTAACCATAGTCCTAGTCTGTCTTCCAAGAATTTTGCAACCGTCCTCCCTCTACAACTATACTTAGGTATTTTTTCTTTCTTGAAGCTCTTTAAAGGCTTCTGATCACATGTAAGAGAAATACAAACTCTTAGATGTGCTCCCTAAGTTCTTCATTAACATGGACATTAGTTGTCTGACGCACCGTCCATGATCTGGCCCTGGCAATGAGGCCCCAGAAGTGCAGGACTGTGTGACCTGTTCTTTTTACCTGAATGCCTTGCCCAAGCTGCTTCTGCCTGCCGAGAATACTCTGGCACGCTGTGCTCATTTGACAAATTCCTACTCATCTTTCAGGGCTCAGATAAAGAATTACCTGAGTATTCAGATTTCCAAAATACTGTATATATACTTAACGATAACATTAATTTTCAATAAAAAAAACCATTGCATTTTATTTAAAGCCTTTTTTTACACATCTCTCTTTCCCCACTAGTTTGAACTTCTTCATTAATTAAGTGATTATTTAATTAATCATTTTATTTCTAGGACATTAAAAATTCCCTAATCAATCAATGTTTAAATGCATTTTAGATGGATTCATAATGCTTTTTTTAGAACAACAATTTTATTATAATTTTACCATGATACATACCATTAGGGGAAAAAAAACATACATATAAAAAGTACCAAAAGAAAGTAAAAAAAATTCCAGATTCCACATATAAGTTCCCATTAGTGATATCAATCAAAACAATTCCTATTAATGACTTTTAATTTTAAATTTGGGTTTTAACGTTTTATCAAAGTTATATATGCACATAGTGTAAAGAGAAAAAAAGTTCTATGAGGCTTATAAAACAACACAGTCTCCATTTCCCACTTCCTAGAAGCAGCTACATCCCTTTGCTCTTAATTTTCTGGATTCTTACCTCCATGTTTCTAATAACATGCTATTATTCTTTCTCAGTTTTCCTGCTTTTACAGTTGCTTGTTGACACTCCACTATTGAAGATGAAAATATAGCTCACTCCTTCACATATACTCCCACCTCTACCACAAAAACACATATTTCCTGTCCCCATTCTCTTAACATAATTACAGCATAATTTTCAGTAGCTCCTTAATCAGTGTTTGAATTATTTGTACTATGTAAATGCTTCAGGATGCTGATCTGTGCATACATGTGTCATCGTATAATGATTATATTTTCTTAAAAAGTTTTTGTTTTTTCTGGAGTTAGTAATTATTTTGTTTGCTTAAGTTTCTGAGTACTTTGCTCTAATTTATCCTACACTCTACCTCAACTGTAGAAATTTCCTCTTGATGTATTCCAACATATTAGGTAATCTGTTAACTAGGTCTTTTTGAAAAGCCTCTTAATTTCTTCTGGTTGCCTGCTCCACTGTCATTTTGGGATCTTCTTCCCCATTATTCTGAGAACCCCTGTGCTCATTTACTTTCTGAGGTTTTTTTCCTGGACTTCTTTTTGTTTGTTTACTCCCTTGTTCTGGCAGCACACATGCTCCAAGGGCTTCCTGGGAAAGGATATATGTAAGGTCGATTTTTTTGAGACCTTGCATATTGCAAAATGTCTTTATCCTGCCCTCACATTGGTAGCTTGCCTGGATGCAGAACAGATTCTTTTTGTTGTCTTCTAGTTTTCAGTGTGGC
Organism: Cynopterus sphinx; assembly: GCA_030015415.1. NCBI lineage: Eukaryota > Metazoa > Chordata > Mammalia > Chiroptera > Pteropodidae > Cynopterus > Cynopterus sphinx. The sequence continues at coordinate 108,151,511 of CM057384.1, read as the reverse complement.
TAAGAAGTACAATGCAATTCTAATTCTTGATTTTTGTTTGAATCCTGCTTTTTTCCCTTTGAGAGCTTTCTGTCTGCTTCTATCACTCTGCACCCCCCTTCCTTCACTTCTCTCATCCCCTTAGCCACCTACATCCGAGTGCACTAAATAGGGCACAGGGTGCTTTGCCATGAGTGTGTTTTCCCCCATCAGGCCTGGGTGTCCTTTCATTCTGGGAACACAGGACTACAGATCTCTTAGAAATGGTCCGGAATTATTGAACATCTTCAACTAGTCCTTTAGTTTTCTTACCATTTTTCTTAATGTTTATCACCTCTTTGTCTTCTTGCTCAACTTTCTGGGTGATCACAAATCTCTCTTCCAACCCTTCTATTGGGTTTTTCATTTTGTATATCATGTTTTAATTTCCAAGTAATCTTTTATTCTCTAGATATTTCCTTAAAGTATCTTAATCTTACTTTTTGAATACAATATCTTCTCTAATCTATCTGAGGGTATTGATAGTATTCTTGTAATATTCTTTTTTCTAATCTCTGTTTCTTCTAAGTTGGCTTTTGTTTGTTTATGTTGACCTCTTTCTTTTACAAGGTTTTCTTAGAAACCTAGTGATCCTTAGCTGCCCACTAAAATTTAAGAGAGGTACCCACAAGCTTTGGGGTAGCTCTGTACTTGAGTGGGGTTTATCTATTTGGGTTTCACTCTATTGTGATCTTGTGGAGTCATGTCCTGGGGTAGCATGTCATGTCATTGTCTTTGGGTCTCCCTCTTGGGCTCCTCAAATTTCCCAGAGAAGACTCTTACAACTTCTTTCCTGGTGCAATTAATATTGACTGGCCATGTTCTGAAATCTGGTTAAGAGAAGACTGAGTGTCTCAACATATTCAGTACTATTATCTTTTACTTTAATCCCTTTTTCTCCATTTTCAGTCTAGAGTAGTACCCCACCTTTACCTGTAACTGCTGCCTTCCAGTCCAGAGACCCCGCTTTACCATCTCCACAAAATACACCTCCAGCTTCTACTACAGTTGGGAAAGGAAATTGCTCAGCCGAGGGAACTGGGATGAGGTTCAAGGCCAACTGCATCTCAGACAGACTCTCAACTGACCTTTTGCCCCATCTTCACCTCTACTTCCAAAGGCACTGGTGCTGCCATTTCTTGGTCCTTTGGGGGCTTCAGTGTCTAAATTGAGTTGCTTTAGAGCTCTTCTCCACTACCAGATTAGTATTCAGTTTTCCTGGATCTTCTGGCTCAATTATCATTCATCCATCTGTCTTTTCACATTCTAAACAGTTGTTACTATAGTCTTCTCTCCCATTCTCTTCATCCTTTAACAGTATGCCTTTTTAAAGTCTCTTTACTGTCATTTAAGTGGAGTTTCAGAAAGGAGCAAGGATTCATGCTTGGTATCCAGCCTGCCATCTTCCACCAGAAGCCCAGTGTGTTTTAGCCTTAAAGTTTTCTGGGCAGGAGACACCAAACAAGTTTTGGCTACATCTAACAGTGTGAGCCACTCTCACTCAGTCTCTCGTTTGAAGTTTTTTGAAGGGAAGGAGCTAAGATTGAAGCAGGAGTACTTTGTGGTGGCTGCTACCTTGCAAGATATCATCCGACGTTTCAAATCATCCAAGTTTGGCTCCACCGATAATGCTGAAACTGCGTTTGATGCCTTTCCAGATCAGGCAAGTGTTCAATCTGTAAACACAGGTGGGATCAACTGAGGGGACAAGGACTTCCTATCAGATTTACTCCTCTATCAGGTTTAAAAATGTTGAGTAGGTATAAAAGGCTAACGTTTTTAAAGAGAGTGGCATGTTGTTCAGTCTTTGTATGTGGTCAAGGAAACCAGACCTTCACGTCGACATCTTCTCTCCATATAGGTTGCCATCCAGCTGAATGACACTCACCCAGCACTCGCCATCCCTGAACTGATGAGGATTTTTGTGGATATTGAAAAATTGCCTTGGTCCAAGGTCTGGATTGTTTGGCTTCTTTATCTTTTAATTAACCAAAATATCTGTGCTTGAGAGATTTTGCCATACCTCCCTTTGCGTGTGTGTGTGTGTGTGTTTTAATAAGTCACTGTAGTTAACTGCCACCAGTTAAAAGTAAAATTTACCCTGGTGCTGACATTTCTCTGTCTTTACTGCTTTAGAAGGAGTAACGCTAAGAAATAAACACATTTCTAATGGGATTCAGCTCACTAGCTATATTAAGGCTTATACTATGTTTACCATTTTTGTCTTTAAAAGGATTCTAATTAAGCTCTTTAACCTCAGAATACAGCTAATTGAAAGCATTCTATTGCTTTGAGAGTCAACATTTTAAACATACTTCATACCTTCTCACAATATTCCTTAAGTTTTTATTTCTCAAATTTTATTTAATAAACAAAAGACATGTTAGGATAGTAGAGGAGACTTTTCAGCATCCTGTCTTAATTTTATCAGTTAGTTTTTCAAGAAGCTACCTTTTTTTTTCCAAAAAAAAAAAAAAAACCATGTTTCACTCTCTGGGCGATTCAGGGACCTGGTGGAATCGAGTGTGTCTGACTGTATACAAGCAGATAGACCTGTCCTGCTGCAGACCGAGGGAGCTGAGGAAATGTTTGGCCCTGTGGGGTGGAGTGTGCACCTGCAGGGCAGCCTTTCTTGCAAAGGAAAACAGCCAAGCCTTCCCTTTCCCTCAGGCATGGGACGTTACCCAGAAGACCTTCGCTTACACCAACCACACAGTGCTCCCAGAAGCGCTGGAGCGCTGGCCTGTAGAGCTGGTGGAGAAGTTGCTTCCTCGGCATTTGCAAATTATTTATGAGATAAATCAGAAGCATTTAGATGTAAGTCATTTTGAGAGATTTTTAAGAATGTGATTTTGGGATGTTAAGGGTGGCCACGATGTTCCTTCTTACCAAACTTGATGCCCAACCATCTTTCAGTCATTGGTACATCAAAAGTATTCAAGTCAGGTGGGACTATGCTAGACACCTTTTTGAAAATACTACTATAGAGGATGACATCTCCCTAAGGCTAACCCAACCTCTCCATGGGCGTGGCGGGGGGAGGGGACGAGTTTTATATGATGGGAAAGTGAACAGCATTATCCCAGTGTTGCTTTAAACTTTGAAAGTGACCAGTAAATTCTTTCTCTTCCTTTGGCTAGAAAATTGTGGCCTTGTTTCCTAAAGATGTCGACCGTCTGAGGAGGATGTCTCTGGTAGAAGAGGACGGAGGCAAAAGGATCAACATGGCTCATCTTTGCATTGTGGGATCCCATGCTGTGAATGGCGTGGCTAAAATCCACTCAGACATTGTGAAGACCCAAGTGTGAGTTTTTTTTTCTGTGGTTGTGGGTCTAGCATTGCTCCATTGCAGGATGGTGCTGGTATACACAGGGTTGCTTTGGAGATGAGACAAGGCCCCATCAAAATATTTAAAAGTATTTTCTTCTATACAAAGTACCCTTCTCTTGAAAAAGAAAAAGACTTTCTCTCTGAACCATCTTAATTCTAGACTTAGGAGCAAAACAAAACAAAAACAAACTATTCTGCTGAAAAGTCTGATATATTTGTCAGTGCCAGGAGATCATATGGAAGTGATTAGATTTGGAGTTTTTCTTGTAACTACTTTAAATTGCAATTGGATTTCTATTTAGAAGGACAGCTGTAGTTGCTGTCAGCCCCTCCTCTACCTTTATTTAATGTTTCTAAACCTACACTTGGCTTCTTGAATGTAACTCTGAGCTTAATTCATGTAGGAACCTACCATTTCAGCCAAATTCAGTGGTGTGTCTCTTCTATCTCCAGATTCAAGGACTTCAGTGAGCTAGAACCAGACAAGTTTCAGAATAAAACCAATGGGATTACTCCAAGGCGCTGGCTCTTACTCTGCAACCCTGGGCTTGCAGAGTTAATAGCAGAGGTAACTCAGAAGGGCGGAGAGGCAGGGAAGCCTGACTGGAATACAGGAGGCATATGAATGCACTTATAATTTGCAGATCCTATCTGCAGCAGAGTCAGCTTCATAAGCATGTGATTGTGCAGCCCCACAAGGCTTTGTGCTTGATTTAATTCTTTGATGTAGCCACCATGAAATTTTTAACATTTGATCAAGGGGCCCCACAAATTATATACCTGGTCCTGACTAATAGTACTCATAAGACACATAAATGGAAGATGGTAACCCTATTTAGTAGAGGATAACAAAGGTCAGATAAATAACTAGTGGAACCGGGGATCTTTGTCACCTTCTTTAGGTAGATGTCCTATTTTTAACACTTACTACCACTGAAACTACTTTTAAGATACCAGCAATGTGTTCTTCTCTCACAGCAATTCTAGCCTTTTTTGTGAATTAAGTCATTCTGTGTTCTGTGTGGTAGGTGAGCTATCCTGTTGTAGGTGAGCACACGCACGTGCCATAGAGTGACAAAAACTGATCATTTGGGCTTGATTGCCATCTCTGATTAAAGTTACCTCTTCCTTTAAACTAAAAGAAAATTGGGGAAGACTACATAAAAGACTTGAGCCAGCTGACAAAGTTACACAGCTTCCTGGGTGATGACGTCTTCCTCCGGGAAATTTCCAATGTGAAGCAGGTGAGGCTTCTCTGTGTGAATCTTTCCCCGGCACTTGCGTTGAGGGTTTATGCTCCACTTTTTAAAAAAACATACCACCCAATGCTTCTAAGTCAAAAGAGCTCTGGCCCTGTGTACTGTCTCAACAGGAGAACAAGCTGAAGTTTTCTCAGTTTCTGGAGAAGGAGTACAAAGTGAAGATCAACCCGTCATCCATGTTTGATGTGCATGTGAAGAGGATCCACGAGTATAAGCGACAGCTTTTGAACTGCCTGCATGTGGTCACAATGTACAACCGTGAGTCAGCCCTGTAGCCACCAACACCCCCGGAGGTGGAAGCAGCACTCTGGGTGCAGATCTTGCCACCCCAGGCATCAGCCATCCTCTGTTCCATCCACTTCTCCATCTTTTTTAGGCATTAAGAAAGACCCTAAGAAGTTATTTGTGCCCAGAACAGTTATAATTGGTGGCAAAGTAAGTTGAGTCTATTCAGTGGGGACTCGGGGGCTCTAATTTATTGCCATTTTTCTACTTCATTATGCCTACATTCTGTCATTGTGTTTGACACTCTTCCCCAAGGCTGCCCCAGGATATCACATGGCCAAACTGATCATAAAGCTGATCACTTCAGTGGCGGATGTGGTGAATAATGACCCCATGGTTGGAAACAAGTTGAAAGTCATCTTCTTGGAGAACTACAGAGTGTCTCTTGCTGAAAGAGGTAGTGCTCCCACCACAAACCATGTGCAGCCAGGTCAAATTCTAGGGAAGGATTACACAGTATGGAAAAATGGGAGCCAGTAACTTGGGATAGAAGGTGTCACTGCTGGGCAGCGTAAGGACCTCAGCTAAGAGCTTTTAGGGTAACCCAGCTGACTATGAGATTGTTGTCCCCAGAGTCAATGTCACAGACTACATTTGCAAGCACATTTTCCTCTGAGAGAGTGAGATTGGAAAGTGGCCCTGAGGTTTTGGTACAGACTGTGCTCTACAAAAGAAAAAAAAAAAAGGTCTTCCGCTCCCAGCCCCAGTTTTGCAATAGAACACCAATTCCCCAGTCCCCAGATATTCCTCTGGTCACTTTGTGGAAAAAAGAGCTGTCATTTGTTCATGTGGCAACAGGAAATGAGGATGAAGTCAGGCTTCCAGAGCACAAGGCTTAGATGTGCCTCAGATGGGCACTCTGAGATCAAGCATGGAGTTCCCACGTGGGGACAGCCAGACTGGCGAGAAGCCAATGTCCCTTTCTCTACCACTGCGACCTTTGCTTATTTTCATCTCATGCTCACAGAGCCGCATCCCTATGCCAATGCTAACTGTGTATTCACCGGTTTCCCAGATCAAAAAGGGACCTTTCTCTCTTTGAGGTGTTTTTGGGTCCTCTGATGTTACTGTTTAAGAACTGTCTGCATGAAGGAAAAAGACCTAGATTCCTATGGATGCAAATGAAGATTTATGTAATCCACAAGCAAGCTGTCAGAGTAAAGCAGAGAATTTGTCCGGACCTTTGTAGTCAAAGGGAAGAGGGTAGGAGGCTGCAAGCAGCGCTAATTTGTGTGTAAATCAGGCTGAAAGGTCAAAGGTTTGGTGTCTATCCTGAGACACACTTCAATCTACAGTGAAAGTGCAAGGAACCTAGACAATTCAGTCCCCTCAGATTACAAAAGAAGAGCCAGGAAAGATTCTGAATTTTAAGGATCAAGAAAGAATTTTCAATATATTTAATTTGATAGTTAGAAGAGGAAGAACTAAAAACCAGACTCTAACAAAAACTGGAAGGAAGAGGAGAAGAGAAATATAGTGTCAACTTTTATAGCAGACTCAGTTGATACTCTTTAAAGTTTATAGAACGAGAGAGTAGTATAAGCATATAATTATTTAGCACTGTGGCCATAACCACCAAGAGAGCAAGTACTACTATTACTTCAGTAATCAAAACAGGCCAGCTAAATAAGTGCTCGGCCACAATATGTGCAGATCTAGAGGGACAGAATCACTAATTTTAACACGCCTGCCTGTGCAGTCATTCCAGCCACCGATCTGTCGGAGCAGATTTCTACTGCAGGCACCGAAGCCTCAGGGACAGGCAACATGAAGTTCATGCTGAATGGGGCCCTGACTATCGGGACGATGGATGGGGCCAACGTGGAAATGGCAGAGGAAGCCGGGGAAGAGAACCTGTTCATTTTTGGCATGAGAGTAAATGACGTGGCTGCTTTGGACAAGAAAGGGTGAGAGAACAGCTCTCCCGGGAGGGTACCTACCCACCCAGGCATCCCATCGAGGTGGAGTCACACGAAATGTGACAGCAGAACATCCCCATGAGTCTGGGGAGCCTCCAGGCCACAGACTAGTCTTATTAAACCCAGCAAGTGAAGAGGAAAAGGAACTTGGACCCAGGTGCATGGGGGCATCACTCTGTTATCAGCCATTATTGAGCTGGCCTGAGGAATGAGTCACTTTTCCACATCTGTGATTTTTACTTGGATCAAAGATGAACCAGTTTCTACTTGAAGTTATTGCACATAATTTAAAGCATTTAGAATCCCTTTAAAATTGCAAAGAGGTGGACTGAAATGTGGAAGAGGATAGATATGGATGTACAAAAGCCCCCAGGAATACTCGTTTCACTTAATTTCTGAATAAGTTTATTAACCTGGATTCAGATAAGAAATAAAGAGTGCTGACCAAAGGAACTATAGGGATCACAAAATTTGGAGGGTGTCAGATACACTTCCTGACTTTTGGAAGTTAATTTTTACTCAGCAACAAATGTGGGGGTCCAAAAGGCAAATGGTTCCCTTAACACAATGCTTGTATAGAGCTGTAAAGTCTGTTTTGAAATGAAAATTATATTTTCCCAGAACAGACTATTGGTCTGTGACTAGAATTTTTATTATCTACTGTCCTTAATGTCTTCAGTTATAAAGAACTAATCAAATTTAATGGGGGGGAAAATTTTCAGGATCTAGTCAGATATTATTTATACCTATATTGAACTTTACAACGAGTTCTATAAATGCTAATATTCCTGCTTGCACTTTTCACAGCTAATGTGGTGTTAATCACAAAGACTAACAGAACCTTTTTCTCATTGCACCCACACCCACATCCCGACCCCATAGGTACAAGGCAAAAGAATATTACGAGGCCCTTCCAGAGCTGAAGCTGGCCATTGATCAAATTGACAATGGTTTTTATTCTCCCAAGCAGCCTGACCTCTTCAAAGACTTAATCAACATGCTGTTTTATCATGATAGGTGAGTTCCCCCAAGAAGATACTATGTGGACCATGAAAGGGACAGGAACATCATAAGCCAGCTACAGCCCAACTATGTAGATTCGCGTAGATCTGTGATTTGATAAACTAACCTAGGTTTAGAAAGAAAAATGAAATATTCTCCACTAGCAATGCTAGGAAGCTTTAAGAATAAGAACTAAAATCTTATATATTTTTTCTCCTCCCACTGGTTTGCCTAGCTTTCATATGCATCCTTTTGATGACATTCTTATGTGTGGAAGAACCATAGAAAGGTTGAGGGCTATTTCAAATTCTCACGAATAGAAATATGAGTTTGGTGAACCAGCCATTCCTGACGTTAAGCAAAGGAGAATTTTTAATGGAACCTTAGCTCATATCTGTTAATTAAGTTTTTTGGTTCTTTTTTTCCTTCCAATCTCTCTCTCTCTCTCTCTCACACACACACACACACACACAGGTTTAAAGTGTTTGCAGACTATGAAGCCTATGTCAAGTGTCAAGAAAAAGTCAGTCAGCTCTACATGGTGAGTACATTGCTGAGACTTGTAAAGGAAACCAATTTATTATACTTAATTAAAACTTTATTTCTTTTTATTGAATTGGAATAAAAAGGGCCCCACTGACCAATCAAAAAAGGGAAGTGAGGCAACTGTCTAGGTTATTCAGATCAAAACTTGATTTTTCCCAAGTTCAGGCAGAATTCAACTCCCAATTTGACATTTCAGTAGCACTTATAAATTTTTTAAAATGCAAATTAAAAAATCACAAATAATTTGATACTCATTGAGCACCTGCCATGTAGCAGTCATCTCCTGAAAACTAAGGGTTTAAATTCAAATTGAATACTCATCTTACCCAGTCATTTATTCAAGAGAGAGTCATTGGGGCCTTCTCCATGTCAGGCACTGTGCTGAGCACTGAGACCCAGCCTAGACAAAGTCAAGGCTTCTCCTTCCCTCACCTCAAGGAGCCTGTTTCGTGCACATCAGAATCACTAAGGCAGCTTTTTCAAAATACATACAGGTGCCAGCCCCTCTCTGAGAGATCCTAACCCAGTAGCAGGCAGGGTCACCACCAGCATTGGAAAAACCTGCCAAAATGTTTCTAAGGCTGAACCTGGGTTTATTGGGATAAAGACCAAGCCCCTAGTCTTTGAAAACTGCAAAATTAAGTATCACTTCTTGACTACCCGTGGAATGGGGCTATATGAATAGACTATAAATGTATAAAAGAAGTTTCATGTTTGGATTGAAAAAGAAAGAAAGAAAAAGAAAGGAACAAAAAGACATACTAAAACAAGAAAAGAAAAAGGCCAGAATCATGTGAGTAACTTTTTATCACATGCAGAGTTATACATCTCAATCATTTACTAAATGCAGCCCTCTATGCGTTTAGTAAACACATGGAAAGGTTGATTATTTCTGATAGAAGATTTTTAGTGAATTGCAGACACCATAGAAGAATAGATGCTGGAAGAGGCTGGCTCTGTGCCAAAATTGCAGGGTAGGTCTCTTGAGGTCAGTGTCCTTGAGCCTTCTGGGCATGGTTGCCCTTGCCCACATAGTCTCCATTTTTCCCTCCAACTAGAAAACTGTTATACAGCAGAACCGCGGGGTTCCATAAAATCACCACCTCCTGCCCTTTGGACACATCAGTAACTACTTCGAACAGAAACATACTTCAGTAACATTTTTTCTTTCCTTTCCCAAAGTAGGTAACAGGGTAGTTTCTAAAGTCATCCCGGGTATCCCATCAGGGTTCAATACTAGGATCATTCAAGGCCCATGCTGCTTCACAGCTCTTATCTTCTCGTAGAGTCATATCCAGTCCGCCAAAAATGTACAGACCAGAGTAAATTCAAGTTAAGCAAGGAGAGGCAGTAGTATGGTTAAGCAGAGGGGCTGAGTCCCTGCTTCCTAAGTACTGGAGAGAGCAGCCACATACAGCCTGTAAGAACGCAAAGACAGGAAAACAACCTGCCGCCTCTAGCTCTTTTATCTTGGTTTCAACCCATGCTACAGGAGAAAAGGAATGGTATTGAAACAGCAGGAAAGGAAAATATGAGCACGGGCAAGCACACATATGAATACTGGATTTGCACAATGGGTCTCTTCTGTTAAAATGATGGCCCCCATCCAAAGGGCGCCCATCTGAAGCCAAGCATCTGGTTCAGTCTTTCTTGTTCATTAGTGCAAATTGCAGTTCTAACTCTTAACAATAATTGTATTGTTGAGGCTTAGAAAACAATCCCACGTGGTTGGAAAGTCTAGTCATTAACAACACTTAAATAAATAGTTAAAGAAAGGGAAGAAAGAGCAGAGGGGAAGCTTTTATTCTCTTATTTTAGCAAGTTTCCAGAATCTGAATAAACTGATTTCAGACTCTGTTCTGCAGAACCTTAAGGAATGATGGTAGTTTAAGTTTTTCTTTTAAATGCTTACAATGCATTGCTATTGGTTTTGAATAATGTTCTGGTCATTTCCAATGAACTCTTAAGAGTTCTTTACAAAATCATGAGGCTGTGAAATAAATCATTTCTTATATTCTTTTATATAAAATTATGATATTTGGACAGTACAGTATTTTGTTAAGGATAAAGCCTTAATCTTGTTTTGAATTCCCAATGGAGTATTTGGGATTCAATATAAACCTTCTGGGGTACCTACCTTCAGAAAGAACAAGAAAAGAGAAGTAGGTCCATAAAGTCTCTCATTGGATGGTTTGCCTGACAGCTAACATTCTTGATTAGTGTTTTTCAAACTCTGTGAGTCACAGGTTAAATCTCTTGACATGGCATCTAGCAGATAATGAATTTTAGTCCCTTCCCTTCTTCTGTAGTTTAAAAGATGTCTTCCTTCAAAATAAAGCATGGGAAATATGGCTTTCATGCCAAAATATTGTAACTATAGCAAAAACTATCAATTAAATAATTTACATCCATGGTTTCTCTGAAAATAAAAAACTTTTTCATTCTTAAGAGAAACATATACTCTAAATAGGAGAAAATCACAATCTGCCCTATTTAGCTCTCAACTGTGAAACAAATGTATTTATGATTCACCGCATTTTACTCTGATCATTTTCTCCATGAAATGTGCTTGGATATGTTTGGCTTGATGTTTGTCATAAAGCTCAGATCCTCGACCTTATATTCCTGTGTTGTTTATAGAATCCAAAAGCCTGGAACACGATGGTACTCAAAAACATAGCTGCCTCAGGCAAATTCTCCAGCGACCGAACAATTAAGGAATACGCCAGAGACATCTGGAACATGGAGCCTTCAGATCTAAAGATTTCCTTATCCAATGAATCTAGTAATGGGGTATAAAAGGCCAATGGGAAGTAAGTTGTAAAATGTCTCTAGGAAAAATATCTTCTTATTGGACTTGAACATTTTCACAACATTCTTTGTTTTGTTAGCTACTTATCTAGTTAAGTATCTCTGGGAATTGAGAGGGAAAAATGTGTAACTATGTTAGGGCTAAAAAAATAAAGTGTCGATTTCCAGGGGCTACATGAGTACCAAAATGTGTTATTTTATGACAAATTGAGTAGCATGCTAGGACTCTCCCCAATGCCATTCAGAAAGCTAGGAAACTGGTTGGAATTTTTAAATGCTATTTAATTAACTAAACTAAAATACAAATTGATTAACTACATTGGGGCACCTTTCTTACACTGCTAAGTCCAAACCAAAGACTGACTACCTTATTCACAAATATCCAGGATGTTTGGTAACTACACATTTTTAGATGGGATCCAATTTTTACCAGATTCCAAAGTGAAGTTTCAGTATGTTCCACTTTGTTGAAGAACTTTCCATAACGCCTAGTATCCATGCTTTGTAGATGTCAAGTAACTTGTATAAATGTCAGTGACTTCAGCTCATCCAAACAGCCCAATGGAATTTTACATTAAAAAATAAACATCAAAGGTGGTGTTTGGACCAAGTCTTCACTGAAGATTTCCTCTGCTCTCAGACCTCAGGCCCACTGCTGGCTCAGGAAATCTCTGCAGAAAAAGGTCATAGGTCAGCTTACATGCTTTCCCCACCTCATGGTCTAAGCCAGACAACCCCAATTGCCTTTAAGGAAAGATCACATTTAGCAAAGCAACTCTTACCTCACAGTTTTTAACATTGTGGGGTTTTTACAAAGCAAGTTGTGTTGGAAGCCGGGAGGAAAGGTCACCATCTTGACTCTCTCTTTGTTCCTATATGCATTATATGCAATTTCATAGAGCTGCAGGGGACAGAAAGAGACACGAAGGCTGACAATCAAAGCTGTTGTTTTTCTAGTCTTGTTTCCCAAAAGGGTACAGAAACTGCCAACTGTGGAGTTAGTCCCGTTAAGTCAGAGGTATGGGGACTCTCCACATTCCCAACTGGCTGCCTCTATAACTAAAGAACTGAAAGCTTCACAACTAATATAGAATAATGATAGAGTCTCATCCTTTCACTGTCTATTCCTCCTTGCAAATAAAAGGGAAATTGAGATGGACCCACTCTGGTTAAAAGGAAAGAAACTGCATCCCCACTTTTGGAGGTACTACAGGAGAGACTACATGGAGGTTCCCATAGCAGTGTGGGATCTTCTCAACACTTTTAGATTCACAGACCCCCAAATGAAGAGCCAGGGTCCACCACAGACACTCCTTTGAGCTGAGGAGTGTAGGGCACTGATGCTTATACACCGTGCAACGTGGCTATTTAGGACCACAGAGAATCCCATATCATGTCGAAGACGCTGCTTTGGACTCTAATCAAAGTTTGACTAGAAGAGAAGATGGTGAAATAAGTACAGTATGTATCAATAAGGACTGAGCTCTTGGTTTACCTTTTTTCCAAACTCCAGAGGCACTGTACTGTCATCCTCGCCATGAAGGATGAGAAGGGGAGAAGACAGGAATTTAACACTAGGAAAAAGTAAAAGAAAAACATTGAGTTCAAGAATTATACATTGGGATTTCACCTCTTCTTCTAAGTTAAAGCTTTAGCAAAAAAAAAAGAGGTTTGCTCAGAATACAAGAACTCTTTCCTTCCCTCCCAAGAATAACAACTTCATATATAATAAACTTCACACAATACTTTTTTTTTCTTTTAGACAAGACCCTCTTCTTCTTACTTGTACAATTTATTAGGTATTTAATGAATTTAATCTACTTCTATGTGATTTTTTATTAAATAATGAATAAAAACACTGAAATACTGAATTTGTTCAGAGTTAGAGGAACCTCATTTCTCTTTATTCTACTTTATCTCATAATATTTGGAATGTTTTGATTAAGACTGTTCAAGACAACAGAAAAACTTAAAACCCCAAAATAACAAGAACTACCATAAACCAAAGACAACTCTTTGTGGCAATTTATTTACTTTTCCCCATAAATGCACAGGATGAACATAAAAGAAGCAGGTTTGATTAGCTTCCTGGTCAGCCTCCTACTATGGTAATTCAAAAAGGCTGTGGCATGAAGAATGGCTTATTCCTCACTGCAGTGGCATTCTCAATCAATAATCCCCACCCACATTCTAATAGCCATCCATCCATGCCACCATGATGCGCTGTTATTCCTGGTAATGTCACATCCCTTGAGTGTGTTGCAATAGAAAAAATACTGATAATGACAACCTGTTTGCAATCACTCAAATTCTCCAACTGCAAGAGAGTAACTTTCCAAACTATAGTCATTGGATTTGCTCTCAGGTTATTAGACTGGATAGCAGATGGTTAAATGAGGAATAAGACCTAGAAGTCGGGGATTCACCCGAGGAATGTTAGGCTAGACTCTAGAGGACCTTTACAAGGTCCCAATGGGCCCTACATCTACAACTCTGAATCTGCGAAGCCATCAATCAGTCAGGAAAATATCAAACACTAAAAATTTGTAGATATATTACCCCAAATCCTAATACCCACTTACTCTTTCAGACTTCTCATCTACCCACCCTCCAAAATCCTATTCACATGGTAATATAATCATTAGCTTACTTTTCATCATTAGGGAAGGCTATTTTGTCCTTTCTCAAGGCATCCATAAGTGTACGTAAAAATCCTGGGAGTTTCCGGTAAATCTATTAAAAAGGAAAGAAATTATGTCATTTGTTATAGTTTCCCATGATGAGCTATAGTGATACAGGGAGTAATACCTTTCTAAATATAAACTTTTCTTTAAAAAAAAAACTTTTATGATTTTATAAGGAATTTATGTTATTGTAGGGAATTTGAGAAATATAGAAAGGAACACAAGAGAAACAAGTCACAGATAATCCCACCATCCATAGACTATCACTGTTAACATTTTATTGTTTTTACTTACCATCTTTCTTTAAAATACAAATAGCACCACTAACTTATCTCTTCATGTTCTTAAAGGAACAATGGTATGCATAATCTAAAAATTGCTTCTACAGTGAACATAATTAACTGGTTTAGTTGGGGGAGAGAATATTCTGATTAGTTAAAAATTCTGATTAAGTATGCAATACATAGATAATTGGTTTTGTAGGACTTAAACATTATAAAATGTTGATAGGACTTAATATTGCAATGTTTTTAAAGGTGTTTTAGATTTTAATAAAGACCACAATTACCATTCTAAAGGTATTTAGAATTTTCTCTTTAATGGCAAAGTCCAGTAAATAGAATGCTAATTAAATCACCTTTTACTATATATTTATTAAGTCAATAGGTAAATTGGTTTATATCCCCTAAAAACCTCCACTTCAACTGAATATGAGGAAAGAACAGAAACCCTGAACAATATTGCACCTTCCTCACAAACTTCAACCCTCCTCCAGCCTATATCCCAAATCCATTTATTTCTCTCCATTTTCATAATCACCCAGCGTAACCCACCCTTCATCTCTTGGATTACACCAACAATCCCAAGTGGCCCCCTGCTTCCACCCTTGCCCTACTACAATTTGTTTCTCACTGGTAAACCTGCGATAAACAGGCCAATCACGTCCTATTATATTACTCTATTGCTTCACATCCTCCAAAGGTACTTGGATTAAACTCAAGTGTCATTTTGGCCTTCAAGGCCCAACACAGTTTAGCTGCTACAGCCATCCCCAGCCTCCCCTCCTTTCTCAAAACCCCTTCCTGTCCACCCTCAGGCACTGCTGCCTTCTGCTCCTGAAACACATCAGCCTTGATCACACCTCAGGGCCCTTGCCCTTGCTTTTCCCTCACCCCAAGACTTCCTTATCATTCAAATCTCAGTTCAGATGATATTTCTTCAGAAAGGTTTTCTCCTAACCAGCTATCGAAACTTGCCCTCCCGCCACCCAGTTATTATCACATTATTTTATCACTTTCACAGCACTTCTTTCTACTGAAAATCCTCTTACTGTGTACTCTTCTTCTCTCTGTCTCTCCAGCAAGTATATAAACTTCATAGGAGGACACACCACTGTTTCCTGTAGTACTTTCAGAACCTAGAAAAGTTCCTGGTACCTAATGAACATTCAATAAATATTTGTAACATGGATTCAACGTATTATATAAATAGCCCTGGTGTAAACTTTAAACTATTATCATTTTTATCTATTATCATTTTTATTCAGATTTTATTCCTTGGAATAAATTTGCAAAGAGGAAAGACTAGCAAAGCATTCCATGTCTCTGTTGTGCCTGAGAGGGGTGGGGGAGAGAGTTAAGTGTAGTAAATGGGACATTGCCTAGGGAAAGAAATGGGTACAGAATAGGTAGGCTGCGGCCAGCAAGCACCAGTTTCACAGTTTTAAAAAGAAAACAATTGTGTTTACTGTAGAAGCAATTTTTAGATTATGTATATCACTGCTACTTTATGACTATGGAGAAATTATAGTTGCTATAGCATGTCATTTGTTGTAGAGTTCCACTATGAAACTTAAAAAGAATAAAACCTTTTTTCCGATTTTAAAAGGTAATTCATGTCATTGTAGGAACTCTGGTACATTGTAGGGAATTTGGTAGGAAAATGGGTACAGAATCTGTAGGTTGGGGCCAGTAAAGACAGACTTCTGCTTCACAGTTTAGGTGCCGGCCTGCTGATTCCAAGAACCTCCATGGTGTCGGGGTTTGTCTGGTCTGCATTTTTTTCCCCCTGGTATTATAGATTTTAATTCAGGTGCAGTCTGTAGATCCCAGCACTGCCTCTCCTTCCCTTTCTTTTCCCTCGTTTTACCCACACTAAGAGCAAAATGTCTTGTTTCATTTTCTTTTTTCTTTGTCTTCTGATTCCACCACCCCTGGAATCAGGACTCCTCTGAGGGAAATTCAATAAAAGAAGCCCTTCGGCAATTCATCTCAAATTCCAACAGAGTAGGAAGAAAGCCAGCCCAAGTCAATCTACTCCCGTATTCCTCACTCCTCACCAGCTGGGGTGCCCCTTGAGACTCAGAGGTCATGCCATTCCCTCCAGCCCAGACCACAGCGATGAGCTTCTAATTGGTCTCCCTGCCTCCTCTCTGTTCCTGACTATCACAAGATAAATATTCTTAAAATACCAGTTACAGTTACACGAAATCTGTTACAAAGATTTGGGTGTGCCACACTATAAAACAAAGCAAACCAACTCCTAGTTTGGCTCCAGCCCATCCAGATCTGGTCAAAGTCTCTCATTCCAGAGGCTATACACCTTCAGTCTGTCTGTCTGAGGTTAGAAATTGCAGGACTGAGTCCCATTTCCTCTAACAGGGTATGTAGCACTCGGGCAAGCCTCTCAGCCTCCATTTCCCTCAGCTCTAAGTAGAGGCAGTGATGCTAGACTCATAGTCACTGCAAGGATGTAAAAGGGTAACAAGTGGGAAAGGTCTTATATGGAAGGCCTATATGACTCTCAGCTATCTTATAACTTAATTGCCCCATTCTGGCCTCATGCCTTGACTCCCATCCTCCCATCCTCTCTGTTACTTAACTGCTCTCCCTCACCTTCAAGAAAGAAGCCTAGGTCCTATCAATCAGTATGTCTTCACTGACCACACCTATGCACAAGACTCTTCCCTTCCCTGAATTCTCCCTACCCTGAAATTATTCTGGGTTCTCTCTTAACTTAGTCGTATTCTACTTTATAACAGAAAGAGCGGGAAAAAAAACATGCATTTGTTGACTGCTACTAGCAGCTGGGTACTTTGCATAGATTGTCTAATTTAATCTTCAGAACAACCCAAAGCAATAGGCAGCATTGACACCGTTATATAAAAATGGGAAAACTCAAAGAAGAAAAATAACTTGCCTAGGTCATAATTGGTTAGTGGCAGAGGCCAAGTTTGAACTCAAATCTTTCTGGTTCCATAGCCCATGCTGTTTTTCACTGCGTCACGCTACCTTCCTATTTTGAGTAATGAAATTGTTTCCAAAGTGACACATGGACATCCCAGTCATTGGTTTATATCCCCCATTAATTTCCTGCTCCCCAACTAGACAGGAAGCTTCTTGAGAGTAAAGATCTATGCCTTTTGCTACATCTGTATGTCTCATACAACATACATTTTCCACTGATAATAAAAATAGCTAATGGCCATTGAATACTACTCCGTGCCAGGCACTATTATAAATGCTTTTCATTTCTTAGTTTATTTAATTATCACGACAATCTTAAATGCTATTAATACCCATTGTATTGATGAGGCAAACATCAAAAGTAATTAGCCCAAGGTTACTCAGCTGTTAAATGACAGTCCTGGAAATCAAACCCAGGAAGTGTGACACCCGAGGCATGATTCTTAACAGACGGCAGACCACGGTGGGGCTGAAACGCTCCTCCACCATCAAAGTGCCAATTAAACTAAGGTTTTATGGCATTTAAAATTAAATTCCAAACTTTAAGATAATGGGAGATATTCCATTTCTAATAATACAGGAATTGTTGCAGACCAAATCTTGTGCCAAAGGCAACTAGAAAAGCTGGAAAAGATGTTTTTAAAACTTTTCTTTGAAGGTTTCAGAGACCTACCAAGGCAGTGAGTTCTCAAGTGGTCTAGATCCCAGAGAGAAGGGAAGCACAGAGGGTTAAGCCTGACCTTCATTGCCACTGCCCTCCATTAGACACAGCTGCTGAGTCAAAATAGAGCAAGAAAGGAAAGGCTAAAGAATTCAGAGCAGCTGACACAAATAGATAAGAACATAATAAGAAGTAGATTAAACCTAAATATATCATAATTACATTAAATTTAAACAGACTCAATATTACAATTAACAGACAAAAATTTGTCATACTGGAAAAAGAAATCAAAACCCTACTATATGCTGCTTACAAGAGATTTACATTAAATATAAAAATTCAGAAAAATTGAAAGTCGAGGGATGGAAAATGATGTACTATGCAAATGTTATTTAAAACAAAAGTATACTAATATCAGATAAAGTTAGCTTTAAGTCAAAAAGCATTGTTAATCACAAAAGGGGATGAAAAAAGGACAACTCACATGAAAGATATAAAAATTACATTATTTAGATGTCTGTTTCTAATAATATAACCTCACAAAAACTAAAGCAAAAATTGACAGTACTAAAATAGACATAAATACACAATCATGGTAATATATTTTAATACTCTCCCCCCAAGTGACTGAAAAAACAACTAGTCAAAAAAATCAGGATATAGAATTAAATAATATGATCAACAGTCTTGACCTAATTGACACATAAAGCACTATACCCAGAACAGCAGGGAACATTCTTTTTAAGCATATGGAACATTCACCAAAATTCACCATATGCCAGGACATAAAGCAACTCTGAACAAATTTCAAAACCTGAAATCGTACAGAGTTTATTCTCAATATGATGATGATAGAATTGAGCTAAAAATCAGTAACAAATATAATCAAATTCCCAAATGTATAGAAATTATGAAATATACTGCTAAATAACCCATAGGTCAAAGAAAAGACAACATTATAAAATATTTTGAACTAAATTATAATTAAAATTTACTTTAAAACATGACATGCCAATGAAGTGTGGCTTAGGTGGAGTCTGCTGTAATGCATAAATTAGGAAAGAGAAAATACTGAAAATAAATTATCCAAATACCATCTCAAGAAAATTTTTAAATAACAAATTAATGGAAATAAAAGGGAATAATAAAGATCAGAAATTACTAAAATAGCTTACAAAACAGATGATCAACAAAGTCTAAGTGGTACTTTGAAAAAAACTAATTAACTCTTGCTATAAGCTTTGGTTGCCCCCCTTCTCCTTGCCCTTTTGTGACAAAAGCCATTGCTTCTGGGAGGTTATGTGACCTTCCCTCAACTCTCTCACTTCAAGGGATGGCAGAAACAACTATCCCTCTTTACTCAAACCTTAGAGTTCTACATAGATCAGGCCAAAACTAGACTTTACCTGAGATTATATCATGTCCTTCCCTATACTATAGCCCTCTTTCAAGTGACTTTGTAGGTTTTCCTGAAGAATACTCTTTCAATAAATCACATACACCAAATCTCTGCCATAGGCTCTGCTTACTAGTAGAACCTGACCTAAACTGAAATTTAAAAAGCCAAATTATAATTAATTAATTTAAAAATTAATATGTAAATACCATGTTCATGAATTGAACGGCTCATTATTAGAAAGCTGTCAATTCCCCAAAATTGATCTATAGATCCAAAGTAATCCCAATTAAAACCCTAGAAAGTTTTTTTTTAGAAATTGACAAGAATATTTCAAAATGTATGTGGAAATGATAAGGGTCAAGAATAGTCAAGACAGTGTTGAATACAAAGAACAAAGCTAAAGATATCGACATATTATAAAACTATGGTAATTAAATATGGAGTATTCATATGAGCATGGACAGATAGACATGGTAAAGAAATGAAAATCTACTAACAGATCCATGTATGCATAGAGAGAGACAGATACATACAAACATTGGCACTGCAGAGTGGTGGGGAAGGTTCATTTAGTAAATAGTGCTGGGCCACGTGGATAGCCATATAGACGTCTACATCCTACATATACAAAAATACATACCTGTGACATAGCTATAAATGTAAAAGGTAAACTTTTTAGAAGATAACATAGAAAAGTATCTTTATAATCTTGGAGTGAGCAGAGTTTTAAACAGGATACTTTTATTAAAAGTATTGACCACTAAAAAATGTTGGTAAACTGGTTCACATGAAATTTAGGGACATCTCTTCATTATGAGATACCATGAAGGGAGTAAAAAGGCAGAACAAAATAGTACAAATAAATCTTTAATGACTCTTCCTGTGAAAAACTTCTACAAATAAAAAGTAAGACGACAATTTAAAAATGAGCAAAAGACATGAACAAATATCTTATAAGAGATGATATCTATAAGGCTAATAACATGAAAAAAATGCCCAGCTTCATTAGTCATCAAAGAAATGCAAATTAAAACCATAATGAGATATCAATATGAGGCAAGGATATTAAGCAATTGGAACTCTCATACACAGTTAAGTGGGAGAGTAAAGTGGCAAAGTCACCTTGGAAAACAGTGTGGCATTATAACTACTAACGCTGAGTATATGTAAACCATTTTATCCTGCAGTTCCACTCCCAGGGTGTACTCCAGTGAAATATGTACATGTTACAGAATATTTGTTCAAGAACATTCATAACAATAATGTTATTAATTACTCCAAACAGAAAGCCACTCTGTCCACAGACAGTACATCAATAAATTATAGTATATTGATATAATACAATACTGTATAACAATGAAAATGATTAAACTGCAGCTATACATCAAAGAAAATCCTACTAATATATGTTGAGTTAACAAAATAGACTACATCTTATATAATTCTACTAATATATAAAGTTCAAAAACAAACAAAACTATTGCTTAGAGATGCACACATAGGTGATAATACTATAAAGAAAAGCATGGATATAAATACCATAAAATCCAGGCTAAAAATTACAACTAAGATAAGGTTTATTGGATTGGGAAGTGACATCTAGGAGACTTCTGGGATGCTAATGATACTAACTTCTTGACCTAGGTGTTGGTAACATGGAAGTTCAGTTTATAGTTATTTGTCAAATCATGTATTTTCTCTATTATGTTAATTTTTAACTATAAAATTTCAAAAGAGAAAAGTAAATAGAAAGATCATATCTGAATTGTTAAATACCTACACATTAGTGAATTTACTAGTAATTGCTTGTAGTAATATAATAGATGCTCAACTAATGGTTATCTTAAAGTGAACGTCCAATTGTCTAAAACAAATTGAAAATGTTTTATTTATTAAATCTTAAACTAGTCAGCATTCAATATTTTAGATCATAGAGGAGATTCCTGTATTGAGTTGGAGCTTAGATAGTACAGGTATTTTCAAGATTATGTGATTCTGTGAACTAGCCAACCCAGAAGTAGTGAGCTAACTTTCTCTGAAATAGTTAAGCAAATTCCAAAAAGTTCTAAAATGTTTTATTGTACAAAAGATTCCGAAAGCAGACAGTTGGATTAAAATACTCCTATGATGCCTTCCAAAATGTGTGTGTGTGTGTGTGTGCATGTGCGTATCTATGTCTGTGTGTGTCTGTGTGACTGTCTCTTATTTCTGACATTCATATGGAGGTGTGATTATAAGCAATTGAAATAAAATTATAACATTAGAAAAAAATAAAAAATAAAATAAAATTTTAACATTAGGATAATCTACACAACAGATTTTAAAAAACTATATCTTGTCACCCAAATCTTTATATTTATCTTCTTAGAAAGATTGTCTTCTCTATCTGGGATACTGTGTAAAACCACTTGGCAGCTTCTTTGAACTTTCTAGAGATTTTTTATCATAACATCATGAAAGATATATGGCTAAAATTCATAGGGCCCAAAATGATGTATGAGAGGTTTGTTGGCACTTAAAAAAGAGCAATAATAAATAAACCTAAATGAAGTCTATCTATTTAAAAATTGTAAAAGATAAGAAATAAAGCTTTGGCTCTTAATAAACCACTGATCTATGAGAAGAAAACAAAAGGACTACCAAATCCAAAAGCTATTGCGCCATCCTTAAATAGCAATGAGCTAATAACCTGTCTCAAGTTAGAATAAGTTAGAAACATATAAAATTTGTTAAGAAAAGGAATGTGGTTAATAAATATGTGTGCAGAAATACTTTGACATCTTGCAAAGATAAGAGCCTCACCTTTAACAAGGGATAATTGATACTTGCAACCCACATATTGGTAAATGGAGCTTCCAGGACAATGGCATCAACTGGGGATCCTTGAAGAAAACAAAAAGAAATAACTTCCCTATCATGTTTAAGTATCACTTTTCCTTAATGAGGGGTACTCAAGGTCTTGTACATGAACTACCTGTCTCAAAATCATTTGTGAGGCTCATTAATAATGCAGATTCCCAGACTGCACATCAGGCTTATCAAGTCAGAAGTCAGAATTTTAAGGGGGCAAGGGGTGTGAGAATGTACATTTTTAACAAGTTCCCACCCACCCAAGAGATTTCAATGTATGTTGCAAACCACTAACTTCTATAACACAACCAGATTTTCATGGCTTGGATAATTTAAGAAAGCAAAGAACTATGGGAAGGAAGAGTGTTCTGCAATCTGTTTTTAAGAATGTGCCAGAGGCTGAGTAGGTTGGTTGTTTTAGCCAATACTTCCTCTGAGAACAATTAGAAAAAGTGTGTCAGAGGGGGACATGTATATGTATATGTATATGTATATGTATATTTATATGTATATGTATATGTATATATATGTATATGTGTATGTGTATATATCTATGTTTCAAGGCATCCAAGGGCTACTAAATCAGTGAGATTTTGGAGAGCCAATACTAAAAGGAAAATGCCAAGAGTTTGAGCTGCCTTGTCCCTCAAAGCAGTTGAAATTTTGAAAGCAACAATGGTGGCTGGGAGGCTTAGAATGAGACAGAATTTTCAGCATTCTCATGGTACCAAAAAAAAAAAACAGAATTAGAGTTCAGGATCTGACAAGGAGGAGAGCCTTAGTAAATTTCTCAGGCTTTTTGTTTTGACCTCAAAGGATGACACCTTGAGAGTAATGGTGAACTAGAAATAGACCAGCCCTCATAAAGACTGAAACCCAGCTTAAAATCAGCTCAATCTCTGATTGGATTAAAGTAATATCTTTCTACTCTAACTGACTTTCATGAGAAAAATTAATTCTTTCTGGAAATAACATTTCCCTTAGCCTCAAATTATGTTTACAATTTTCCATAAGCAATGGCTACCACTTCAATAAAAATATCTAGACATAAAAAAGACAAAAACAGCCACCCCAAAATGAAAAAGCCAATAATAGAAATAGATCAACAAAAGATCTAGATATTAGAGTTATTGTATTTAGACTTTAAAATAACTTATGGTAAATGGCAAATAGTAAAATATTAATTGTAATAATTACTAAAGCTTTACTATATTGATATTAAAGTATTAAAATTCTCATTTAAAATTATTTACACGGATTTACATACATTCATTACATAAATAGACATATAATTTAAATATATACTAGTGATTAATGTATTCATGAAATCAATGACAACAAAAATTTTAAAAGAAACTTATAAATTCTATATAATCAAATAGCAATCCTAGAGTTGAAAAGTACAAGTTAATTGAAATTAAAAAATCAATAAATTAGTTAAACATCAGTTTGGAATCAGCTACAAAGAATTAATGAACTGTGTAATAGATCAAAAGAAAATATTTAAACTAGAACACAAAGAGAAAAAAGCCTGGAAAACCCAGAAAAGAACACTGGAGACACACAGGACATGGGAAAGAGCTAAAAATATATTCATATGATTATAGTCCCAGAAGAAGAGAAGACAAGAATGGAACTGGCACAGAATTTGAAGATACAGTGACCAACATTTTTCCAAACTAGATGAACATCAAGCCAGAGTTCAGAAATGCTATCAACACCAAGCAGGATAAGTACTAAGAAACCTACACCTGAAAAAAGCATAGTAAAACATCTGAAAGACAAAGACAAAAACAAAAATCTCAAGAACAACCAGAGAAAAAGTAAGCGTTATCTTCAGATGAACAACAGTAAGACTGGCAGCTGACTTCCTAAGAAAACAGTGAAAGCCAGAACAAAATGGATAACTGCTTAAAAATGTTAAAATAAAATTACTGCCAACCTAGAATTCTATGCCCAGTGAAAATATTCTTCAAAAATGAAGATGAAATAAGACATTTCAGACCAAAACAGAGAATTCGTCACCAACAGACAGGGAGAACAAAAATCCTAGATGGCAGTGCAGAAGTGCTAGAATGAGGAGCAATGAAAATAGAGTAAATCTAAATAGTGACTTTGGAGTGTGTAATATAGAGAAAATTGAAACACATGATAGCAAAGAGTTCATAAGTTCATGATATAAATGGAATTAAAGTGCTCCAAGAAGCAACGTATTCATTTATGTATGAAGTTCAGATAACACAGCATTGTCAGCACTGCGAAGGGAATGTGCACAGAGAGCTATGAGAGCTTAAAGGAGCATCGAAATTATGTTTAATTTATTTACATAAGTGAGTAAGGGTTTCTAGCAGGTGACTTGCTTTAAAATGTTTATGTACTTAGTTGACCTGTATTGCCAAGTAAAGTCTGATATAATGTGAAAGATTACAAGCTTTTAATGCACATCAAAATTACCTTGTCCTAGTCATAGAGATTCTAATTTATTAAAATAGCTAGGATCCAGGAAATCTGTGTTTTAAAAAAGCCCCCCCCCCCAGGAGATTCTGATACAGGCTGTTCTCAGCATACTTTGAGAAATACTGACATAAATATTATGTAAGAAGGGCTGCAGAAAGCAAGCCCTGCCTATTATTTCATAATTATTGTCCTCTCCTATAATCCAAATTACTCCATAATAACATTTATTGTCACCTCACAGTGAGGGCTCTTTTAAAGGTAATTTTAACTCTTTCCTTAGTATTTATTTTTAATTTCATTATCTTGAAAAGCAGTTATTGTTTTATATTAAATAGAAAAAAAGAAAGTTTGTTTCACTATCAGACACTGTGAAGTTGGAGTGCTTTAGGTATCTCTGTGTTCAAAGTGTGCACAACAGTCTCCTGATTATTTTTAGTTTCCCGCCTCAAGCCAATAAATTATACTATGTAAGCATTTTATAGTACCTTTCTCCTCTAGTACTTTTGCAGCATTTGTGGCAACTCTGTAAAACAATAAAAATTAGTACATTATGAAGCAGTGACTTAACAGTCAAGTAAATAGTACAAAATGCAGCATCCAGTATGGTCATCTCGTGAAAACTCTGGACCCTCTGGTTAGAAAATGCACATAGACACAAAATATCACACAGGATTTCAGGGGGTTCCACTGACCCTACATTAAGAATCCTTTCCTCTAAAACTCCCAAGGAGAGTTCTGGAAAAGGCTTCAGAGTCACAGATAACTATAGAGCTGAAGGGACCCTTCCTTGTTTTATAAACAGACACACTGGGATGGCTAGGTCTCCAGCCACATGTGGGAAGAGAGAGAAACCAGAGAAGAGTCCCCGTCTCTAGATCAGAACTCCTTCGACTGTGCACTGCTGCCTAAAGCCCCAAGGACCACCTGGGGACCCTCTTCAGACCCCACTTACCCTGTGCCCAGAGAGTGGCCCCAGAGACACACGGGGGTGGTACCACTTCTCGCCTTGGTCCACTCATAGACACATATTGCATCCGCCGTCAGTCCCTCCTCTGTGGGCTTACCCGTAGAGTCCCCGAACCCTGGCAGTAAGGAAATTAAGCACAGTATCACCACCTCAAAACGGAGGGCCATCAAAAGCCTCTGCTACTTGAAAAGTCTTTGCACACTGTTCTTAACACATACCTCTGTAGTCAACAGACAAGACATGAAAGCCACCATCACTCAGCACCTAGGTGACAAAGGAGCTGCTGTCACTTTAATTAGAAGACGTAAAAGAAAAAGCACTATAGCCTACCTCTTCGACAGTTCCATAACCCGAGCTGTGATGGTTTAGTGGGTAGGGAGAAGATATATTTTTGAAATCTGGTGTTCGACTTCATCCTTGAGAAGATCAGACTTAATGGGAAGGAAGGAAAGCAGCATGGCAGAGAAGGCTCAGACAGCCTGGGTCCCATTGTGGCTGTGCCATTTATCAGCTGTGTGACCTTGGACAAGCCACTTAACAGTTAAATATGTAAATATTATTCTGAAAAGTAAAAAACAATTATAACTGCCTTCACAATTTTTGGAAGATTACATGAGATGACATTAAAATATCTTGGTACATAGTAGATGTCTTTTTTAAGAATTCTTTTCAGAATAAGAACTCTATATGGAATTGTAAGAGAGACAATTAAAGAATGGGCAGATACTTGTATTAAATATAAATATCAAAAATAAAGAGATCACTGGAATATGTGAAACCACTTCTGAGCTCCAGGCAGATTAATGGGAAAGAATAAGAATCAAAATTTTAAATAAAATTAATTATATAGCTAGACAAGAAGAGAGAAAAAAGGACATTACTGTACAGACACTTTTAAAACTAAACTCTTACAACAGTCCTATAAGGTAGGTATTATCCCCCATTTTACAGATAAAGAAACTGAGCCTTGGAGAGTTTAAGTAATTTGTTCATGGTCACCCAAATGGTTAGAGGTAGAACCAAGATTCACACTTGGGTCTGAATATGTCCAAATGCTGTGCTTCTCCCATACCATAGATCTAGGTGGCCAAATCTCATTGGGAATTTTTAAATACAAATTGAACTAATAATGAGGAACTCACTAAAATTTGTTAATATCAATTTAAACTATATTCCCTTCAAAAAAAGTTATGTGACAAAGATGGCAGTTAAGCATCCAGGAAAATGTGTGTTGTTTGTGGTGCTGTAAATTGAAGGACCACTTGCCAGTACAACTCAAGAACATCAGCAACAGATCCTACTCCTAAGAATTTATCTCTAGGAAAAAAAAAAATCCCCAAAGAAGAACAGACTAAATGCTTAAAGTTTTCTGTAGCAATACTAAGGAAGGGCTAAGGAGGTTTGGTCAGGTTGGTCAGGCTGGGAAATGATACTGTGGTAAGTGGTATCCAGAATCTGCCTCGGGGAAGAAGTCTTATGGTACCTTCCCCACCCATCCCAACTGCCATAAGGATGATCTGGCCACTTTTCACACCTACTCCTCCAACTCTTCTTTCTGTGCACATAGGGGACATACAATTCAGCTTTGCCAAGAGTAGGAGGAGGAAAAAATACATGTTGTCACGGACATCAGCTTCACCACCATCCCACATGGAGCATGCAAAGAGTGGGGTACTGAACAGAAAGCAAACCTAAAAAATAATAAGCGTCGTCGTCTTAGACAAAACTGCATCCAGACCATCACTACTCATCCAGAGTCGGCTCTGAGAAAGCCGTGGTAAAAGAGGGGCTTCCTGTCTCAGCAGGAAAGCTGCTAAAGATGCTGGGTCTGGCAGGGTTCTGGGCCCCACTAATCCTGTTAAATCAGGAAAGGGCTGAGGTGAGAGCTGCCATGGGGGAGGAGAGATCCTGTCCTGTGGTCAGTAACTGGACAAGCTGCCTGATCACCTGCAGCAGATTACCTAACTAGAGCGTGGGAGAGGATAAACAGATAGCTTGCCTGGCCAGCTCTGAGTCAGGGACAGCTAAGTGGAAAGCCTGCCATCTCCCTCACACTTGAAAATGCAGGGGCTGCCCACAGCAAACTGGAGTCATGTAGCAAGCTATTGAGGAGAGCAAAGTGTGGCCACCGTTCCACTCTGTAAAACCTTTTGTGGAGCTGAAGCCAGAGCCTGAATGACTTAAAAGCAAATATTCTATGTCTTTATCCTATACCGCAAAAGAAAAAAAAAAAAAAGCTGTTTCTTAGGAGTGACTTTCACACTTAGTACATTCTCTTAACCCATCCTTCATTCCTCAGAAAAAGCAATAAACATGTCTTCAACTCCATCTGCTGATGAAGTAGGTAATAAGCTTATAAAAGTGTTTGGGACTCAGATGTTCACATCTATTTATATCCCCCATGGTCAATGCAGGAAGAGAAGCCCATTCTTGGGACTCTGGGCCCCAGACACCAAACCAACTATGGGGAGCTTTCAGTGGATAACCATGCTGAAGAAGATCTTATGGAGGTAGCCCAGAAGAGAATAAAGGAAGACATAAAATTGGTGCCTCGAGGCCCCTTCAGACATACCTTGACTAGATTAAGCCTGTGAGAAGCTGCCCTGGAAAAAAAAGATTTTAAAAAAATGAGCAAGAATTAGGAATTGGGATGACAAGTTCAATAAAAATCACTATCATGCTGCTGACGTCTGATCTTACACCTATCTTTTTCAGGTTAGAGAAATAAATAACTAGGGGAACGGGAAATGTATTTTGGTGTCACAGCCCACTTGGATGTGTCAGGGTGAATGATGGATGGCTCCCCACTGCTGCCTTGTTCCTCAGAGTGAGTGCTGGATCGCAGGCCCCTCGTGTTTCTCAACATAAGCATTTGATGAATAAGCATTTGAGTCCATCCCCTTACACTTCTGCACAGTAAAACTTATTTCTAAGAATACTTTTAGAAGCTAAAGGAGAGTAAGTTCCATAAAGTGGCTTTTCAGAAAAGATGATGCAGTCATGTTCAGTAAACTAAGACCTGCCTGCTCCATGTCCACTCTGCTGTTAAGCATGAGACAAAGTGGAGGAAAGAGAGTTACAGCACTACAAGTTCAAGAAATATGCTTTTCCAAAATAGCCATGTTGTCAACACCGTATTAACTACATTATAAAAAAGAGACAACGATGATCCAAAAGGCAGCAGACGTTTCAAAAACCATTTGAATTTTGTCTTAGATCCAAGTTTCTTAAACTTGAGTGAATCGTGGAGGCTTTGAACATATGGCTAAAGCTATGGACACATTTCCCAGGAAAAAAAAAAGTGTATTTACACTTCAAATTTTATGTACAAATTTGGTGAGGGCGTTCATGGCCCCTCTAGGGCTTTTGTGGACCCCAGGTCTAGAGGCACTGTTTTCAACAAGGTTCACCATTACCTCCAGTTTGTCTTCCTTTCAACTCAGTACTGCTGATAGCAAGTTGAGATTTCTAGGTGGGGACAGGAGTAAGCAGGGCTCACATTGAAACACGATACCCAAGTTTACACTATCTGAACAATATTGAGTAATGGTGGAGAATGTTGAACTCATAAGAAATCTCTGTAAATGTGACTCTAAAATGGACACCTTGAGAAAACCCCTTGAGCAAAGGCAAGCCTTGAGAAAGCCATCATCTGACAGAAAAAGACAGTGAGAAAAAGAGACATAGGCAAGGAAGCCAAGGGGCAGATTCCCGGGCTTGTCACATAATTTGAAGTGTCCCTCCAGAGACAGAAGAAGGTCTGTGGGTCTCTGAGGCAGGCTGTCCCTCCCGCAAGGCAGTCAGAGCTGATAATCATCACCCGCCATAATTACACAGGCCGCACTGAAGGATCTGGCAGCACATCAAAGGAAGCCAGGCTTCTGGGAGGCATTCTTTGTTACAAAGCAAGGTTGGGACCACAGAGAGTAAGCTGAGGCATCAGTATTCTAGGCTAGAATTAGTCAGATGGTCCCCAGTACCTACAGTCAGAATTCCAGGTGATCTCTCATAGGGATTCATGCTCCATAAAGAAATCTCCATGTAGTTTTGTGAAAACACTATTGATATGTAAATTGCTCTTCCTTTTCCCATATCTCATGCCTATTTCTTCCTGTCATTCATGGGTTCAATCCATCATTTCAGACAGTCTTAGCAAATAAAGAAACCACTGCCTTCTTTGAAATCAATATCTAAATTTTGGAAGTTAGTGTCCCTCTCAGTTAAGGATCCACATTATTATACATATAGACTCTACAGAACACCCTCAAATTTAAAGAAAAAAAATGTGGAGACGTGCTTACAGAGTTGAAAACCTTTCACTCTCCTACGAGGCTGAAATGCTCTCTCTCTTTAACAACAACAACAACAAAATCCAAGTAAAGGCACTGACCTGTGTTCTGCACTGCCATGAAGGTAAATAATAATTGGGTTGCCATCATGAAGGGCAGCTTCATACCAACAACGATCCTTCCCTTTAGCATCTTCCCCCCGGCAGCTGGGAACTGTGTGCCTGAAGAGCAAAGAAAGGTTTTAACAAACATATATATAGATAAAAATTCTCTATCCTTGCTGAATTTCGAAACACTACTTATCTCAGTCAGATAGGTAGATAGGTAGATGATAGATAGATAGACAGATGATAGATAGATGATAGAGAGATAGATATAAATATATTTTACATAAATTTATAGATATAAACTAAGTAATATACACTCATAGTAAAAATCAGAATACCACAAGACATCTGTAATGAAAACCACCATTGCCCTGCCCCACCTCCCCCATGCACAGAGACAACTCCTTTTGACTATTTACTGTTTTAGTTCTTCTGACTCCTGCACCTGATAATCTTCCAAGACTGCAGTTCTTAAATGCAATCCATCAAAATGCAATGAAAAACAAGTGAAAGATAACAGATATTGCCACCTACTATTGGTTTGGCTGAACAGACAAGTTGGATAGAATGTAAAGGAAACCAGTTTAGATAGGAAATAAGAACTTTAACATGAAACTAGGCTATTCTATTGAAGAAACTCAGTGACCTTGTGGTTTTAAACACCTGTCTGAGCTCCCATTTCTCCACTTGTTAAACTAATGAATGAACCCTGAATATATAAGTACTGCCCTATGCCATGTCATAAGGCGACTTGGA
The DNA here is from genome assembly GCA_030015415.1 of Cynopterus sphinx. Classification (NCBI taxonomy): domain Eukaryota; kingdom Metazoa; phylum Chordata; class Mammalia; order Chiroptera; family Pteropodidae; genus Cynopterus; species Cynopterus sphinx. The sequence goes on along the minus strand of CM057384.1, from coordinate 108,120,923 downwards.
GAACTAGCCACATGATGACAAGTCTTCAGTCCCTTCTATCTTTAGGGGTATTAAGTCTGACATCAAATCCTGGGGCCTCTGTGCTGAGAAGACAGGCATCACTGCCAGCTAGATAAGCCACCTAGACAGTTGACTCACCAAACCAAGGACCAATGGGGCAAGAGCAAAGAATAAAATATTTTCAAATTTTCACATTCTTAGCTGAACTGCACCCTGAAGATTAGTAAGAAATTATATTGGCTCCTAAACATTCTATGATCACCTGTTTGAACTCAGGGAGATGAAATATAAAACAGGGCACTGGAAACTTGGCAGCCAAGAAAAAGCAGTAGAACCAAATAGAAGAAAATATTGAGATTAGCATAGCATAAAAAGATAATAGAATGCTTGCTCATGACTACATTTAACAAATATTTATTGAATGCCTTCTCTGTGCAAGCACTGTGCTGAGCAGTAAAAACCCACCAACAAAGTCACCTTCAAAAGTTATGGTCTCATAAGGAAGACAAACATTAACCAAACAGTTGCACAAACATTTATTTAATTACGATAGGAAGAAATGCCATAAGAGAAAACACAAAAGGGGAAGAGGAAAGGCTTCCTTGAAAATTATCAGTCTGAGACCCAAAAGATGAGTAGCCAGTTAGGCAGAAGGCGGAAACAGGAAGCAGAGGATAGAAAGAATTGTTGCAGACAGTGTGTCCTGTGCTAGTGGCTTGGAATGCAAGGAGACCAGTGGGTCTGGAGTAGAGTAGGAAGGGTGGTGTGGAATAAAGCAGGAGAACGGGCCAGGGCCAGGTCCTTCAGGCCTGTGAAAGACCCAAAGCACAAGGCAACACCTAAAAGTCCTCACACTCCAAAGTAAATTTTCTGAAAAGCAAATACAAGCAGGTCAAATATCAGTACAAAGGGAAGGTGTATGGAATAGCTTCCAGATGCCTCCAAGGAACCCCAACCTCTCCATGGACAAGTAACACAGCCCTGCTCACCCTTGCCTTTGTACCATGAAAACTGCAACCATCAAGCTACCCAGTATTCAATCAGGGCACTCACCAGATTCCCAGAATCACCCCAGGTTCAACTTTGATATAGAAGTTCACTGTGTGAGGTATCTTTAGCTCTGGTTTCTTTAAATCCACAAGAAATGGTGCTTTGACTGAAAAGAAGAAATCATTATCAGCTTCCAGAATCACATTCTAAGTCTTTTCATCACAATCAAAAAGAAGTAATTAGCCTCACGGTTAACACGTTTCCCAGTTGCAAGCTACTACACTAAATTCTTAGCAAGGTATTATATTTTATAAACTACGACTAGCCCACAGAAGAATTGCCAAAAAAAAAAAAAAATCTAAAGCTAGACTTTAAAATAGCACCAGTGTAGTAGCTCATAATAGTGTATTCGATCCTTATTCTTAACTCAAGCTGAAAGCAGAGGGGACCACTTCCCTAAAAAGGTAAGAGGATCTAGAAACAAATAATGACTGTTCTGCTAATGTCAAGCATTCTTTTTAAAGTAAAACCTAATCTCATTAGCCATGAGCCATGAAATGTCCAGGATAAACATTCCTGAGGACATGCAGGTGAAAGCATTACATATGTGCTGGAAGGACTGTGGCTTACACTGACTAACAGCACTCAGTGGAAAAAGCATGGAAATGTAAAGTCTCTCTCTCGCTCGCTCTCGCTCTCGCTCTCTCTCAAGTAAAAAAGCAGAGAACACAATAAGCAGTAATTATCAATATTAACAGCTGATTTGAAGACTGAGCTCCTGAACTAAAACCTTCCCACAAGGCTATGTTTTTCTATCTGTGTACAATAGATTGCAAGGACCCATGCTAGAGCCCAAAGTCAATATTCATAGATTTCAGACTATATTTAACCCTAGCCACAACTTTATAACTGACATGTCTTTTCCATTGTACTACAACTTTCGGGATAGTGAGTTCTCTATTTGGGAAAATATATATAGGCAAATTCATGAAGGGTATATACTTACAAAAATTAAAAAAAATTAGCATGTCCATCAGAGGAGGGAAAATGTGTTCTTTTAATGGTTTACTAGTAAAGCTATTGTACTGAATGGCAATTTTTCTTCCAAGTGTTGCACAGCATTGTGGAAAAGATCTGTAAAATATTGTGAGACAAATAAGATATTCAAAATGAGTCTTTACTTTTTTTCTCTTGTAAGGTCCAAATCAAATTTCTGAGACTAATGCAGGAAATTATAGGTAATTTGGCATTTAAGAATTTACAAAACTATATGTAATTAGAGCAGATCAGGACTAGGCAGTAAGGAACAACCAAGTGAGGAAAGCAATAAGACAGGGCTCCAACTAGCTGCTGGAAAAGCCCAAGTGCGACAGGATAGGAGGGAACACAGATACACCACAGTCAGGCTTTTTTCCTTAGTGTAGTCCCATAAAAGGCCAAGGCTGGACCCGAAGTCATCAGGAAACAGGATTCAATCTAACAGTTGCCATAGTTTTCAATCATATCACAATTCAGTGCTATATGTGTTAGCTAGAGGTAGTAGTAATGCAATGAGTGAATAATCACCAGATCTCCACTCCTGTGCCTGGGTCTTAGGAAGAAATGAGCCAGTGAGAGAAAACCCCCACTTCTGGGTGTGACATCCCTGGAAAGAGGGACTCTGAGGAGCAGGGTGGGGAGTGAGGGAGGACCTGGAGCTTGGCTACAGCAGAGTTGGGGCCAGGGAGTGGGACACAGTGGGGCCATGCACATCTTGTTTATCCTACTGTTCCCTGCAACACAAATCACCCAAACTGGGAGCCATCAGTAGACAAGTTATGATCCATGAGGGATCACTAATGCCACCTCTGTCTCTAGCCATATCTCTCATGAGGGTTGACTGTCTCCTACCTTTGAGAAACAAGGGATATAGGAGGTCAGTGTCTTCACCTCCTGCTTCCAGTTTTGTCCTCATCATCCATTAAATAAATCCCTTTCCATACTGGGAGCTGTCAATGTGAACACTGTTCAATGTGAGGTTGTGGGAGGCTGGAAAGCATTTTTGATGAACTGTTTCCCTTGCCCTGATTTCTCTGCTTAAACCATTGGCATTTTAGAAGATAACTACTATTATATGTACTTTGTGAATGAGGAGATTGAAAAGTTAAGTAATCTTCCCAGGATGACAAATCCAGTGAACTGCAGAGCCACATGTGCCCAGGTCTGTCTGACCCCAGAGTTCTCTGATGATTCCCAGTGAGCTGTCATACTCCTGGTGAGTTCAACTTGCCTTCCATGCAAACAAAAATAAGCCTCAGGAACAAGGATGCTCTCTGCCAAATTCGGCTCTTAGAGGAGACTGTTTCAGGAAGCCCACGTGCCCTTTTATGCCTTTGCAATGTCAGGGTCCCTCCACCTCCCACTTTCCACCCCCTTCCTACTCCTGTATTCTCAGGAGCTTTCTGATACCAAAGTATCCAAGAAAGCCCTCTAAAAAAAAAATCTTCCCTCAGGTGCTAATAACTTAAAGTTCAGAGAGCTTATATATGTTTGGAAGAGGGATGAAGGGAGAAGATAATGAATCTCTGATGAATTTCCAGCTATTCTGCAAGGAGTGGAAAAGATATGTGGGCTAAAAAGATATGAATAGCTCTTCAAATACATCAGACATGGGCAACTGCCGACTCATGAGATCAGCAAGAAAGGAATGAAAATGATTGTTGCATAATACTTTAAAATAGCCTCCACGAAGGTGATAGGAAGGAAAGGACATTGTTGTTCTGATTTTAGAGATAAGAAATCAAAACCCACAGATCAAACCAAAATGGGCAGAACTGAACACAGTCTATATTCATATGCTCCCTTCCAGCTGGCCAGCTCTGGCTTTCTTTCTCCTGCCTCTCTGAACTCCAGCTACCCCACCTGTTAGGCTCCCACTAAGTCATCTTTTGAAGGTAGCAGGGTGCTTAGGAGGTAGAGGCAGTAGAAAGAAATATGTTTCTGTTTTTAAAGAATAATTCATACAGGACTCTTCTCTCAAATAGCTCAAGGCACTTCTGGGAGAAGCACTGTGGGAAGAAAACAGCAACTGGACTCCTTGGAGCATCAATAATGCAGAGGCCTCTTTCAACTAGGAGGGTGTAAATTTGACTTCTCCTAGATCAGTAGGGGATCAAAAGTCACCAATGGCTAATAGACTTTATTTGAGCAGAGGGTGCAGTTTCAGCCCACTCCCCAATAATGGCCAGCCACATCAAACGGCCACCTTGATGCTCTGGTGTTCCTTTGCCTGCCCTTTGATCAACTGTGGCTGTAACTGCACAGCATTCCTCAGGGCCCACAGAACCCAACTGGGTGATTCTTACTTGAGAAACCTGGTGGAGCCTGAGCTGCTACAGGGCAAATCATTCATGCTCCATCCTCAGAGGTATCTACAAACCAGCTTTGGGAAACCCAAATCTAACTGCATTTGGCAAGACAACTACTCCAAATATTAAGATATGCTGCACATCCATCCTCTGTGTTTATTTATTCAGCCAGCATGTATTGATCATCAAGCACCAAGTTACATCTGTGTCCTCCCCTCTTCTTTCCTCCCAATCAAATCTTCCCTTTCCTTCACATCTGCTCATGTGTTCTTCTTTGTCAAAGCCCCTCTAGAGGCTCTTCTCTTTTCGCTAATTATAATCAGGGCCTCAGTTTGACCCTTATTTTCTGATTGTTTTCTTACCATTAGCCCCGTCTTCCCAACTCTATGCCTGTCCCCAGACAAGAACCACATGATGTAATGGTTCTTTTACATTCCACAGAGTCCAGCATAGGAATAAGCTCCATAAATATTTGTTGAGCAACATGTTGAAGCTGAAAAATAGGGCACACAGCGACCCCTCCATGAATGTATGCTGACCTAAACTAACTTGGCTCCAAGAAACAAAAAGGATACCAGATGCTGGATATCAGCCTCAGCATGTCTTAAATTAGATCAGTAATTTTCTGCTCGGATGAAGAAATGCACTAGTATTTTATTCCTTCAGGAAGCATCTCTTGAGACTTAAGTTTTAGTAATTAGTAAGACGAGTAATAGAGGGTCCCCAATTCCCGATTTCCCACTCCATTATCAACAAAGTGAGTCGTTCTGGAAAAGCACAAACTACAGCTTTGATTCCCTGCCAAAGAGATGTTAGGTAATTAGCTATCTGCTCTACAGAGCACAGAAGATAAAGTCAGTAAATGCCAGCTTTCCCAGGACAACCTACCATATTAGGGAGGTAAGGCCCATGAATGTGAAATTTGAAAATTGCAGTCAGGACAGTCTGAGTGGTGGTCAGACCCAACACAGAAGGAGGGCTTGGATCTGCACTGTGGCGCCAATGAAGAGCTGCTCTCTGCTTCCTGCCCTGAGCGGCGGAAGGAATAAGAGAGAGGAGACTGGTGTTTGTCGTCACCACTCAGACATTCCCAAGTGAAGTCTCCTGTGCCTGGATACGATTCTTGCATATTTTGTAATCAGCAAAAATTAAACAAAAACCAAGGAATAGCAAGAAGAAAGGTAAACAAAAATGCCAATATTTTCCCAATCTAACGAAACAAGATACCTGACTTCCTAGGTCCAGTGTCCCCAACTAATACCTGGCTTCATTGTAAACAAGACTGGTGAGATGTTGCTGGTGGATTCAGGGAGTTTAAGATGGCTGTTTAGGCAAAGGATTCATGGGAGGAAGAAAATTTTTTTAAAAACCCATTGACTTAGTCATTTCAAGACTTAAAGGATGTCAGAACTTGGCACAGGCGATGCCAGGTTATGGTGTCAAGGCCCTGTGGTTCATCTCCATCCAGCGTTGTGGAGCGGTGTTCGTTTGTTAAACGCATGCCAGAGTCCACACTCAGGGAGCTGGCTTCCCCATCCTTCTCCACCTACCAGGCAGGTCCTTGACCTAAAAGGATTTCATCCAAGACTACAGCATAGATTATTATCATCACTATTAGGAGTATGTTTCCATTAGTCCTGCATGTTAGTGAACTGGTCACGGCAGATGAGCTATTGCAATCGGTACCATCTTTCTGGAATCTGTTTCAGAAGCCCCAAAGGGGTACCCGCGAGTCTCGCTGCCCAAAGTAGGGGCTGAGGCCGAGGCCGAGGCCGAGGAGGAGGGCTCATCCACAGAGTCCCGGGGTTCGCAGAGCTCGGGGCCTCCGCGGCCCCGCGGCGCCGTCCGCCCAATCCCGGGGCAGCCGGGGGCGGGGGGCAGAGCGCTCGCTCACTCACCGCAGGTTCCGCACGACCATGCCCCACCAGTCGGCCACGCAGTCCCGCGCGTCGGTCTCCATCCCGCGCCGCGTCCCGAGCAGCCGCGGGAGCAGCCGCGGGAGCAGCCGCGGCCGGAGCCCGGGCCGCGCCCCGCCCGCCCCCGCCGAGCCCGCCCGCGGCGGGGCGGCGCCCGCGGCCTCGGTGGGATGCGGGGCAGCTCGCGGGGGCCGCCCCTACACACCCCCCGACACGGATGTGTGACAGAAGCATCTCGCACGCCTGCAGCCGGCTCTGCACGATTTTATTCTGGTTTATTTCATTCGTCCGTGTCGGTGTGCGCAGCGCCTGCACGAGGAAGCAAAACGCATTTTCTCCTACGGTAGTGATGGAATAAAGGTTCGATGGCCACAGCTGTAGACGATCTTCCTCTGCTTGGACTCTCTTTTTCTTCCTTTTTCCTCTTCTTTGGAAGCGTCCTCGTCCCCAGTTGCCCGCTTCCCTCGCTCAAGCACACACCGCTGTCCTCACTACTGTACAAAGTGCACCTTTGGCTCCCTTCCATCGAGTGATGGATTATCTGTCTCCGGTGTATGAACTACACAGTTATCCCAGGAAGCCACGATTAACACCTTTTGGGTGTTTTGTTTATTAAGCTGCACTTAACAGAGCCCCACCCTTGCATCGGGAGACACCTTGAAAGGTTTGGCAGGACCCAGGCTCACATAATGCATTGTCACCTGGGAGCACGAGCCATCATCCTCCACCAGGGCTGCTCCAGGGAAGCCACAGGGCAAAGTGTAGGGTCAAAGGAAGAAGAGATTGAATGAGGTTTGGTCACAGTTTGATGCAGCATCAAGACTCCATCTAGGGACCAGTTGCAACCTCCCAGATATCAAGTGGCGCGTGTGCTGTTTGGGCTTTGCCGGCTGGGGGAGGGACACAGCAGGGGACTGCCAACCCACAGAAAGTGACTAGGGACCCATCTGCACCAGGCTAGTAGTCCAGCCTAGAAGAAAGCACCACATCTTTCAAGAAACGGCAGTTCTCTTCAAGGACTAGGCCATTTCACACAACTGGTCAGGCAAGGGGGAATTCTGTTCTCTGCCTCTTGTAATTGCTCTGGGAATGTTGATTTTCTAATTCACATTGAGATAAAAGAGGAATCGAATCAGACCAAGGGACCACAGCCTGACCAATGAGCCAGCTGCCGCAGAGTTTTCACATGGCCACATCCTGAGCGATGAGAAAGGTTAAAGTCCGGCTCCAGCAGACATCAGATTCCACAGCTGGAATTGTTCATGAAGTGGGTCTGGAATCTTACAGAACTTACTCAGGGGAGCTCTGGATAAGAGTCTGGACCACACTATTTGGACATGGAAGGATCAGAGATGAGCAGTAGATAGGGGAGGAGAGAGAAGCAGCTGCATCTGGTCCCAGATTCTATTTTCATCTGTTTATTCAGGTTGAGAGAAATAGAAGTTCGCATGCTGGTTGAGCAAACAAACTTTTAAGCCCCAAGTCTAAGGAAATGTTTGAAATGCTCGGCAAAATCTCTGCACTTGGAAATCACTATGGCTTATGTTTTTTTTTTTAACAGTGTATAAATTAAACATTAGGAGAAAGCTTTTCCCACATTAATAGCCTCTTTTCAAATGGCACATCCTGGAAATCAGTGAGCAGAGTCCCTGGTATGATTGGACACTATCTAAAAAACAAGTGATTGAACATCTATTCACTGAACAACTTTTAGGTGTCTGGTGCCACGTTGGGTGTTATAGGGATGCAAAGCCTGCTTGATGGAGAGATTTATCTCAGAATAAATCATTAAAACACAGAATAAAAATTGAAGAGTGTCCTAAAGGCAGAAATCAGAGTGGAGGTGCCAGGGCCTAGATATTGGGAGAGGGGCGTGAGGGGACACTTTAGGGCAATAGAAATAGTCTATATCTCAAGCGTGCTTGTAGTTACCAGACTGTACACAGTCACCAAAATTCACAGAATTGGAAAACTTTCAAGGCTAAATTTGACTGAATGTGAATTATACCTCAACATCCTGACTCTTGGAAAAGTAACCTAAGAAATATACACACAAATTATATAAACAAACATTCTGTGTAACATCATGGAAATGCCAAGACAAAGCTCTACACGGGTACAAACATGTCAGAAACCAGAGTCAGATGTTATTTGAGCTTCAAATACAAAAAGATACCTAAATTAAAGACATACTAATTTTATCAGCTGAAAATATTCTGGCAAAAAGGAATGGGGGATAAGAGTGACTGTCTCTTAGCTGCTACACAGCTGTGGAGGTAAATAAAGCATTTGAGGAATGAAGAAGGAGCAAACAACAAATCACTGATTTTTTAGTATTTGGAGAAAATTTTATTTTGAAAAAGAAATATTCATCCCCCTTGCATTTTCTTTTCTTTTCTTTCCTTTCTTAATAGCAACTTTATTAAGACAATTCACACACTGTAAAATTGACCCTTTCAAAGTGAATAATTCAGCGGTCTTAGTAGATTCACAGAGTCGTACACCTATCACCCTTATTTAATTTTAGAACATTTCATCACACCAAAAGCAAGCCCCGGACCCCTCGCTGGGTCATATGGTCATTTTTATTCCTTTTATTTTTATTTATTTATTTTCTTTTTAAAAATTTTATTACTTTTTAGTTATAATTGACATTCAATATTATATTAGTTTCAGGTGAGTGATAGGGTCATTTTATGTGTAATTTTGTGAGGAACCATTAAATTGCTTTTCAAAGTGGCTGCCCCATTGCACAATCCCACCAGTATGAATACAATGGAAATTAGTACCTTGTGTTTTCCCTTCATTTTTTTCACCCTTTCTCAGCTTTTTATACACAAATAAAGATTTTTTTAAAAATTGATGCTGTTGAGATTGAAATGAAACATTAAAGGGAAGTTTAAGAATAGTCCCAGATGATGTGGAGTGAGTAAGCTAACTAACTCAACATTTGTTTTCTCTATATTGTTTTAAGATTTTTGTATTGTCTCCCTATATCATATTTAATATAAGACAGCTCATTATAGTTACAAGACTGGATATTGGGTTATTCTTGGGTACTTGAACTTGAGAGTGTTAATATAGGCTTCTTTTTGGCAAAAAGGGTGATTTCTTTGGGAAGAGAGGGTGATGAGAGAGTTGAATGTGGAAGTGCTTGTGAGTGCCTTCTTTCTCCAAAGACCTCTGCACATTCAAGACGTGGCCTTGTTGTTCCATGGCAAGAGATGAGCCTGAGTCTGTCTCTCTGTCAGTGGAAAGATGGAGCCAGGATTAAAGCCCAGGGATTAAAACTTCCTCCTATCTTTCTGCACACTCCTTTTCAAATTCTTCCTGCCTTTCCTTAAAAGTTAGTTGTCCTGCAGCTTTTCTTCCTAGCCCTGCTTCTCTTCTTCAGTTACATCAGTGTTTCCAAAATCATGTTCAATTATTTGAGAAGCTTTGGGCTAAGTTCAATAAAATGTGCTCCTTTGGCCAATATCTCATGTCCCAATATTACTTGGCTAATGTCCTCTGAGAATCTCCAAGAAGGAGGAAGAGAATGCAGCTTTTCACTAAATTCATCTGCCCTCCTCCTTCCCCCAAACCAGTTCCACTTTCAGGATTCCCTATCTTAAAAGAACAGCATCATCAGCCACAAGTGTCCCAAACCACAAACTTGGGGTTCACCCTTGATTCTTCTGCTTCCCATAAGTCCAGAATTCCCTCTAGATAGAATTATGGCTATTTCTTGGTATGATATTTATTTATTTATTTATTTATTTATTTATTTATTTATTTATTTATTTAACAAATATTTACTGAGCACATTTTATATAGTATGTGGCTTGGGAAGCTTACACTCTAATCGTAAGGATAGAATCTACACAGATGAAAAGTTAAAAAACTCCAGATAATAAATAAATGTGTGTTGCCGATAACATAATGCTGAGGGCTCAGTGAGAAACATCTCTGTGGGCTGAAGAGGTCAGGCAAGAAGTCCAGGGAAATACTGTTTTGTTGCTTAGAAACGGCATTGGAGATGGGAGATATTTTTAAAATGCTATCCCAAAGCACCCATAGAATATTAAAACTGGAAGGTATAGAAGCAATCATTTGCCAGTACTCTCAATTTACATAGAGGAGACTGAGACCCAGAGAGACCAAATGATGGATGATAAGCTGCGTCATTATAGTATTTATTTAGTGCCCACTGCATACAAGGCATAGTACTGACTATACTTACTCAAAAGATCAGGCAAGGTGAGGCTAATTTTCAAAGGGCACCTGGTATCTAGTAAGAAAATTACCTGCGTCAAACATCCCCAGGGCTAGAGCTGGGTGAGTAGGTGGAACTAACTGGTAGTTGTAAACTGGGTCACTAGTTCTTCCACTCACCCTTAAAATGAGAAGAATTAAAATAGTTAATCACAGGTTAGTTATTTCTGCTTTGTGAGTAATGAGGGTGGAAGAATTTACCACCGCCTACAGTGTCCAGTCATCTCGTCAGATCTTCAGGGAGGATATTCTGAAGCAATCTTTGCAGTGTCCACCCCAGGGAAGGTGACAGAGCCTGAATTTTTGTGAAGTGGAATAATATAGACAGGGAGGCAGGGTGAGTCTCACCATCCTGGATTGTTTTTTTTTCTTGACTTCTATTTGAGTTATTTTTTAAAATGTCCCTCTGACAAATTCAGAGTAATGGTACCTCCATAATCCACCCAGTCCAGCCCTAGGGAAAACAATGACATTGGTTTTATACCCTGGAGGAAGTCAAAGGAGAAAAACTAAAAGATTACACAAGAATAGATAAAAACATCTTCCTAAAAATGAAAGCGCATGCATGGAGACATTGTAGAAGACAGGGAAAAGTCACGTTCATAGGTAAAGTAAACAGACAGAACTGGCTTCTTGGTTCCAGGAAACTAAAGGTTCCCCCTTCTGGGCTTTCCAGATGCCTGACAACAGTCTGAAGTAATCGATTCTTCACTGTTTGTAGAATCTCCAAAAGTGTTTTTGAAAGTAGCCTCATTTTCTTAGTTCCCTTGTTTACGGCCTGAGCATCTGTGTGCTCCCAGCACAGCTTGAAATTAGTGTATTTTTTTCATCTTTGCCTTTAGTCTTTAAACAAGCAGGGGAAAGAAACCCCCTGCCCTCCGGGGGCCTCAGCCTCAGTGGCGTGTGGACTGAACTGTCTGCGAATGGTATTGGGTAGCCTGAGGCGGGTCTTCATTATCCTCACCCCGCCTAGCTTTGCACGCATGGAACAACCTGCCCCTAGAGAGAGGTTTTAAAATAATAATATGTAGTGTGAGGTGAGATCATAGATATGAAAGCTCTTCTTTGAAGTTAAAAAAAAAAAATCTCAGCCTACAGATAGACAGTATTGATGTCATTTTATTATTGAATATGTTTGATACTGCCTTTGTCAGGCTCCTAGACACATATTTTATTTAAAAAGACAATCATTAGCATTATGGTTTATAGACTAACATAGAAGTTTAATTACCAATAACTACTAATGCACATACTAATATGCCAAGGCCATACAGCCACCCTCTTCTCCTTCACCACTAACCAAAAGGAATTAAAAATTGATATCAGCACGAGACTCCTCCCTCTCCCTTCCCTACAGTGTAAGAGACAAAGGAATGTGAGAGGGTGGGGGTGGGGATGCTCTTCCTCCTCTGCCTGAAAAGCATGGAAAAGGAAGGAGTTCCCAAAGGAGCCCTCCCAACCCAGTCCTCACAAATTACTTAGCAAACACCAGCTCATTGAGTAGCATCATGAGGTGACATGCTACACAATTTCAGGCAGAAGGGCTTTAGTGTGTACCATGCAGTCCAGAGTCTTGCACTATATGAGTCAGGAGTCCTTGTTATGTTGGGTGTTACTTGTCAAGTTTGGGAGAAAATGTCATACATGCAAGTTATGTGTATCCCCAGCACCTAGCATAACACCTGGCACAAGGCAGGTGCTCAATAAGTATTTTGTAAGATGAATGAATAATTGAAAATCTTGACTCTGTACAGCAGCAAGTCCAGTGACACAAAATTCCAATCTCTCCATCACATGCATTCTCTATAGGCTCCCCTGACATGCTCTGATTCACACCTACACAATTCTGAACTGCATGATGACGAGAAAGAAGAACCTAAGAAAAACAAAAATGCTGAAAGGGCTACTGTGAAGGCCTGTTGCAGGGTCTTGTTCTCTCCTTTTCCATCTGAAACCAACTTCTAGGCTTAGTGTATCCAGCACGCTCTGTGTAAAGGTGAGATCCTGCCTTACTCTACCACTCACCTATCTGAAGATTTGACAAGTATCCCTTTACTTGTGCAATCCCACCCAACAAGCATTTATTAAATGTTAACTGTATATATTATACCATGCTAGACATTGTGGAAGAGAGTGGAAATATAAGCTATGGCTCCTGATTTCTCAAGAACTAATATTATGGTTAGGAAAACTCTGCATTATTCTTTATTTATTCTATAAATATATTAAGCACCTGTGCTAAGTACTGTTCTAAGTGCTGGAAATCCAGTGTTAACCAAGACAAATAAGTTCCCTGCTCTCATGATGCTGACATTCTAGAGAGAGGGGAGGAAAAAACACAGTCACACACACACACACAAAAAAATACCAAAAAAAAAAAAAAGGTAAGTTCAAATAAGTGCTATTAAAATGAAATCAGGTCATAGAGAAAATGTTTTATCTAAGATCTTAATAACAAGATTTGAGAGCAGAGTTCCAGCCAGAGAGAATAGCAAGTTCAAAGTCACCCAGGTGGGAACACAAGCTTAAAGTGTTCACACCCCAGCAAAAAGCATAGGGAATGAGGGGGACAGAGATAGAAAACAAAGGTTGGAGAGGTAGGAAGTCGCCAGGTCATGCAAAATTGTGCCCTTTGCTACTCAAAGTGTGGTCTATGGACTATGCAGCAGCATTACCTAAGAGTTTGTTAAAAATAACCCCTAGTCTCCAGTTTCTCTCTCTCTCTCTCTCTCTCTCTCTCTCTTTTACAGCCATAGGACTATCAGATTTCAGATAGCATATATCTGCCTTTGATAAAGATCACTTCTCAAAGTCTTCCTTGAAGATAGTTGTGGCTCTGTGACATAAAAGAAGTAACATATATGACTTCCCAGAAGTATTCTTAAAGGGACATCCTTTCCTCCTTCCTGCTATCTGGAATACAAGTTTAAAGCCTACTTCTCCAGCAGCTATCTTGTACCATATAAAACCAACAATCCAAAAAGGTATGCCCCATTTCTTTTGTAGCTTCAAAAAACTCCCACTCAGCCCTGACTCTCCCCACCCCTTCCTCTGTGGACACACATACAGCAATTAAAACAGCATGGCCCTGCTTGGAAGGTGGCAAGGAGGGAGGACACAGCAGAGGTCAGTGGCAAAGGCAAAGGCACATGGCTAAAGGTAAGCTAGAGAAATGGACCCCTCCAGGCTGAGCTGCCAAGCCTGAAGTCACGATGGCATTGTCCCCCACTATTCTGAGACTTATAAAATTGTTAAACAATCACAGGTCTCTTGCTCTGTTGAAGAGACTTCAACCTGAACTGATTAAGCTCTTCTCACCAGGTTTTTATACTTGGAAAGAGCCTATTGTTTGAAATATTGAAGGACTGACTAATTCTCTTCAAAAGTCCCTGCATTCAATCATATAGTAACCCACAACTCTTTCTGTATAGAAATTCCAGAGCTCCTACTGCCCAGATTCTCAGCTGCCTTTGCAGAAACTGATGGGCACCTTTACCTATTTGAGTTAAATGTCTACAGATGTGCCAAACCTGGAATAACATAAGAAATATAGGGAAGGCTTTGTTCAGAACAATTTAAATGCCCCAGAAATAAGGGACTTATATCTCAGTTGTACCTTATAATCTCTTCCTTACCATCCAGGGTGATAAAACGAATCTTGACCTAGTTCACAGAAGCCTCAGACAGGTGACTGAAGGAATGATGAAACGTGGTGACCATCCCACCGAGTGCTCTACTTTCAGTCATACTGACTGCCCATTCAGACCATGCCCTTCACAACTTTGCTTTGGGAGCAGACATGGTGTTGGATCAAAGAGAATCTGCCCACATGGGTCCTGTGTAGGCATAGAATTTGACCAGAGTTTTTGCATTGCTTTGAAGGAGATAAAGCCTGAGCTCTGTCCTTCAGAGCTATTTCTGGATTAAACAGTGGAAGGTCAATAAAATCAATAGGTAAGCACTCAGAAGCCACAGAGGTTGCTTCAGCAGGTGACTTCGGGAAGTGACACCAAGACCGCCACTGCACTGTAGAGAGATTCTGGGATGAGTATTAGGAGCAAGCGACCATCTCCTCTATAATGTTGAAGAGAAGCCTGCTGCATCCTTTCTGCAAAGGAGAGCAGCCCCTTGATCTATTCAGGATGGAGGCTGCTTTCCAAATTCCATCCAGGACGACACGATATTCTGTGTGGTCTCAGTTTCTATAAAACAAGAAGTGAATCAGAGAAAGTACATGAATGAGCAAGAAACAGGAAAAATTGGCGGTTAATACAAACCCACCGAGGCAGCCTACTTTCACATCAAAATGGGGGTCCAATCTGCTTACTGAGGACAAAGGTAGCAGGTGAACACGAGGAGACTGCACTGAGATGTGTAGTTGTTTGAGCCACGCAGCAGAAATCATCACACATCAGAGACTCTGTACAAACTCACAATCACCCTGAATATAGGATTTTTACTGAATGCTAATACAATAACATCTAATGCATATCAATGAATAAGTCACATGGTTTCTCTGGGAGTCTCATTAGTAAGATTCATATCGTCAATGCAATCATAACCACTCCCTCTAAGGATTAAATTTATCTCTTCAGGGAAGTCACAATGAATTGCAAAAAAAGGAGAGAAAGAGAAAGGTGATATAATGATGTCTTCTAAAATGAAAGACTTGGTGAAAACTCACCTGCGTTGTACAGTTTTCACTAACAAGCAAAAATACTGCTTTAATTTCGTACAATTTATTGTCATGGGAGCTAATAGACGAGTGGGGATTTTCCACCCACTTATTTGCAAAGCAGCAAACTGACGCGTTCTTCATTGTGGCTTTTAGACCAGACACATGGGGGCAGCAGTGAGCCAATGAGGAGCATAAAGCACAGTGACACTTTTGAGACAGTTTGACACTGGTCATCAAGACGCCAGCTAGATTTGTTTAAAACGATTTAAACCAAACAGAAACATTTTTTAAACTTTTAAAAATTAAATATTAGAAGCATTTACTCTTCTAGCATGAGCTTCCTTACTTCCCCAAATGTATGCTTTTTCCTCTTGACAATTTCCTTTTTTAATCTATTTAGGAGTTCCATCATTTTAAAGCTGAGAAACCTCTTCCTGACCAATTCTAGTTGCAACCCAGGGAGAAGAGCAAGGTATGCCAACCCTGCTGGCACAAACACAAGCTCTGTGTGGTGCAGAGGTAACAAGGACCACCTTTGTGGAGATCCCACCACAGAGGACCGAAGCTGACAGCACTTCATTGTCAGAGCAAATTGGTTTCCTTCTGAGGGCTCCTTTTGAACTGGGAGAATGCAGCAGCACTTTTTTTTCCTCCTCAAAGACAGATTCAGTTCACCCCTGACTATCTGAAGGCTGAAGAACAGCTTGGGCAGGACTCGTTTTGCTTTCAATGCAAGCAGGAGATTTTGTAAACAAGGATACCACAGTCAAACCTTCTTTAAACACCAAAAAAGAGATGGCATGGAGAGAAGACTAGAAGCAAACGGCTGGGGGTGGGCGATTAAAGGGGTGTTTGCTGAGGGCAGGCTGGTCCACCGGAACTGGATGTTGGGCAGTGACACCCAGAGAGAGGGAGGATTTGGGCTCACTCCCCAGGGCCTGGCAAGGAGCTCCAGGACAGCCCCTCTTGCTGTGCCTGACAAGAGGCCTTTGTTAGGATGTCAGGCTGGGTTTTATTTTTAGACTCAGTGGGGCTGTTCTGTTCTGGGCTTCTCCTCCCACAGCTGTTGCTTCTGCTTTCCAAAGACCTAGCCTACAGGTGCTGCTTCCCTTACTTCTGGCAGTGACAAGTTGGAAGAGTGATGAATGCTTTACGGAGAGAAGGAAAAGGCCTGCCCGCAGGGACTGAAAATCCTCCTCTGCTCTCCCCAGCCCAGTCTGGCAGCTAGTATGCCCTCCCCTATCCCATCACTGACCTCCAATCTAGGAGTTTTTAAACCAAACAATTCCAGCCTGAGGCTAGGCGACCTCAATGTATTGAGCACCCTGAAATGTGGGGCCCTCCTTACTGCCCTCCTAAGCATGGGACAAGTCACCTGGCACTGACCTGTGAAGTGACCAATGGAAAGAGAAGAGCCCAAATCAAACGCCAAAGCCCCCTCTCCATTCCGCTCCTACACTACAGGCCTTCCCTAATAAAGAAGGGCTCCTTGTATGTATTATATTTTAAATAGTTTCTTTCTCTATGTCAGATGTGTTTCTTGGGGTATTTTCATCCAGCTGTCTCTCTAGACCAATCTCGGTGTAATTTTACATTTTTAATTTTTTAAGCATGGTTGCAGCCCTGCTGGACATGTGGCCACCAGCATCCCTGTGTGTATTTTAAAGTTGGCACCGAAGTAGAATTGCCTAGGGAGTAGGATTGGGAATGAGTCAATTTTGTTTTTTTGCTTTCTACCTTCCTGTACTGTTTAATCTTGTCCCAAGAAGTGAATTATTTTGTAATGCTTTAAAAGAAAGGAGTGAGGACAGCTCTAAAGCCAGGGCCATTGCCACGTTGGACATGCCCTCAGCCAGGACTCCATCCAGCATGCAGCAAGGTTTTCTCTCCTAGCCTTAAAAATGTAGGTAGATTCTTGTTCCTTAGCTATAAAAAAAATAAAAAATAAATAAATGGCTATGGTGTCCTTGGAGACCTATTTCCTGAGGAACAGGCTGAGGGCTTCCTTCCTCTATCCAGCATCCTCTTCCCCCCACCTCATACTATTTTTTTATCTCTCTTTTTCAGAAGCATGATGCTATCAGGCCCAAAAGTTGGACAGGAAGAGGACTCAATACAGACAGGACCACTCAGAAAAACAGAAAGATAAGTCTACATTGTATACAATACTTTGAAAAGCATATTGTCAGGAGAATAGTAGAACTGCCTGCTCCTTATTTTAATACTTTGTCCTTTAGTTTGTAATCTCTCTTTAGCCTCCAAACACCTGCAGAACGCTGACCCCATGCCTGATTCTAGGTGCTTCCTGGATTGTAAAGGGATGTGGCCACAATTCCCACCCAGGGGACCACTCGTTTTTGTGAAGGACACAGTTAAGTGGTGAGCTTTCTGGGACATGGGCAGACAGGGCCATAGTCCACAGCACCATCTAGCCCGGTCAACGCAGGTTGGGGAAGGCTTTCAAGGGAGATTCCTGAGCAGGGTCTGAAGGACCAGTTGGCCAAGCAGAGAACAGCAGGGAAATGAAGTAATAACAAGGTCCTTTGGCTCTTGAGCTTTTCTACTTATCACAGCCCTGTTCTGAACATTTCACATGTATCACGTCGCTTAGATTTCACAACCCTGCAGAAAATGCTCTTGTGGCTTTCATCATAAAGCTGAGGCACAGAGGATCAGTGACTTTTTCCAAAGCCAGCAGTTAGGAGTGGTGGAGCTAGGATTCAGACTGAGGCAATCTCGCTCCAGAGCCCTCTCTTTTAATCCCTTGATTTCTTTGCAGTTTGGGTCATTCAAAACATGAGGGGTGACTAGAACACAGAACTAACTGCAGGATCTAGGTTGGAAAGGTGGGCAGTAACCACAAGATTTTAGGGAGCCTGAATTTTTTCCTGAAGAGTATGAGAGGACTGAAAACACGGGAGCGCCCTGATTAGATTTGGGTTTTAGATGGATCGGTGCTTCTGAAGTGGTCAGGGTGGGTGGAGAGGACAGATGAAACTGAGCTCTACTGAGGAGGTAAGTCTGGGTCTATGATGGAGTATGGAGAGAGGAGGCCAGCAGTCGGCACCTAGCTTAGGCAACTAGACTGAGGGTGGCTCTTCTCAGGTATGCTGGGATCACTGAGAGCAGGCTTAGAAGAAAGAGGAGGAATCACTTCAGGTGCCTGTGGGGATACCATGAGGACATAAAGACCCCCACTGGGTCATGGCAGCAAGAGTGGAAAAGAGGAGGCAAGTGCCAGAGATAACTTTAAAGCAGTGTGTTGTTTTTAAAACTGATATATATTTGACATGTAACATTAAGTAAGTTTAAGATGTACAACATGTTGATTTGGTATATTTATGTACTATAATGTGATTGACATTGTGGCTTTAGTTAGCACCTCTGTCATGGCACATAATTTTCATTTCTTACTGCAGGTGTTCTTAACCTGAGAACTCAAGGGGTCTGTAAACTAGGATGGGAAAAACACTATATCTTTACTTTCACTTTTACTAAAAACTGTCATATTCTTTGGTTATTAATGTAAAAATTACTATAATAAAATTAGAAATATTTATGGCTTTGTCACAATAGAAATCACAGATTTTTCATATCACATTTCAGTTGTAGATATCTCTGAGTATAATGCATGTTCATCACTACTTTAAAATGATAGTAATTAGACCTGGATCTGAGTGTTTAATATTATATTAGTGCATTATTACATGTATTAATCTATCAAAACTTTTTATAATTTTGGAAACTGTATTTCCAAAAAAATATCCTTTGTAAACCTTTGCATTTTATTTTATACATTATAAAACATTATTCTGAAAGCAATCCAAAATTTTCATCATACTTTTGAATAGTCTAATGATATAAAAAAAAGTCAAGAATACCTGACTTTAAGGTAAAATAAATAATGTTTGTTAATGATGGGAGGTGAGGAGTGGGAAGAAGAAAAACAAAGACACTCCAAGAATATCTGACTGACTGGATGATTGATGGTGACACTTTCCACGATGGAGAACACAGAGGGGAGCGAGGTTTGGAGAGGATGATGATGATAATTAAGATCTTCTTTTGTGAAGATGCTGGTGTGAGAAGCCAAGTGTGAGAAGCCCACAGAATAAGTGGTTGGTGCTGTCCAATGGAAAGCTGAAAATACAGCTACAAAGTTCAGGAGCAACCACAGGAATAGAAATCTCATTTCAGAGTCAATGGCATAGATTTATTACAAAACAAACATATTCAGGAAGCGCATGTGATATGGGAAAATAAAAGGTCTGAGCCAGAGCTTGGGAAACACCAGTCTCTAAGGGAACGGAGAGAGAGAGGGGGCAGCAAAAGAGACCAAGAGGGATGACAGGAGAACCCAGAGAATGGACTTGGGGATCCAGGGCAGAAAGGACACAGGGGAGAGTGGTGTCAACATTACAAAGCACAGTGGAAAGGACAGACTAGATGAGGACTATTCAGAGGTCACAGAGTCTGGCAACGGTGACTTAAGGAGACAGTCCCAAAAGCCATAAGAAACCAGATCTCAGTGAATTGAGGAACGAAGAGATAAGAGACCACACATATGAGCTTGTCTTTCAAGACATTTAATGGTGGGTAGGAGAGCAGGAGGAATTGGGAAGCCTCTAAAAAGAGGTGGGCCAGGAATGGAGTGGCCAGAATCAAGGGATGACATTTTTTAGCATGTTTGTGGTTTGATGGAGAAGAGCTAGTGAAGATCAAAGGCATGAGAAGGAGATCAGTGGAGAGAAGGAGACCCCTGAGGAGGTGTGCGGGGTGGAAGGCCAGGGTCCCTCAGGACACAGGCAGAAGGGAGGAGTAGTGCCCTCTGTTCCTCTTCCATGAGAGAGGGTATTATGTTCAATGAAAGATACAGCTAAGTGTGGATGAGAAGAGAGCTGAAGTCATTCCCTCGTTCCTGTTTCCTCCACTCAGAAGTGGATCCAGGGCCTCATGAGCCAGAAACATATGCAGTACAGAAGGAAGGCCTGTTTAGGAAAAAGAACACAAAATTTACCAAAGCAAAATTAGGGACAAAATGAATATTATTTAGAATGAGACAAGAAACCATACAACTCATAAAAATTAAAAAAGCGGACAAATACTACAAACCCTACAAAATTTAGAAAATCACATGATTTATATTCATCGATAGGCACACCTCTACAATATTGTTTTTCCCTACTTATTTGACTATAAGCTCTTATAATCACTAAAATGACAATAATTTTTATAATATTCTCTAAAGAGAGAGTAAAAGGATAATTCAAGATTTCTTCTGAGGTGGTTAGTTGAAATTTGTTTTTTAATATTGATGGGGGATGCATAAAGCTTACAACTTCACACACATGCCTACTTGCTGCTTATAGTGCTTCTATAAGGTTCTGCTCTGCAAACAGAAGAATTTCAATTCTAACATGATTCACACTAAAAAAATGGATAGTGTCTGAGTTTGAGCCGCTATAATGACATACCATTGACTGGGTGGCTTTAACAACAGGCATTGATTTCTCACAGTTCTGGCGACTGGGAAGTCTCAGATCAGGGTGCCAGCAGGGTTGGGTTCTGGTGAAGACCCAATTCCTGGTTTGCAGATGGGAACCTTCTTGTTGTGTACTCGCAGCAAAAGAGCAAGCTCATTGGTCTCTTCTTACAAGGCCATTAATTCCATCATGCGGACCCCCATCCTCATGACTTCATCTAAATCTAACCACCTCCCAAAGGCCCCTTTTCCAAACCTCATCACAGAAGGGCTTAGGGCTTCAACATATAAATGATAGGCATGGGGTGGGAGGGCGCACAAACATTCAGTCCATAATAATGCAGTAATAACTAGTAATGCTGCACTATCTGCTATGTTCCTGACTGGGAAAGACTTCTGTTTTGACTATGTCTTGAGAACCCAATCCTTTACTTACAATTTTATATATCAGAGGATTACAAGAACTTGCCACAGACTAACTGCTGGCTCTGTACATTCACACCCTGTTTGCCCCTCTACCCCCGTGCCTCTGCTGCCAGGCTCTGTGGAACACACTCTTGTCACTTTGTCCCACTCTGCACAAATGACACAGAGGACAGTAGGAGTCCTGGGATGACCTTCTATGCTGGGATTACCAGCAATAACTGAAATTGATATGGAAGTGACCAAACCACATAGGTGTTCCCCAGTGAAGCCAAATTAAATGTGTCTCCAACTTAACTTCCTCTTTGCTGGAGCCCCAGATGGCCACAGCCATTTCATTGCTACATGGCACAAGGGGGACATATGGAAACAGATGGCATCTTAACCAATTGTGATTATAATATCTCACTTCTGTAAATTTGACAAAAAACACCACGTGAACACGTGGCTAGGGCCCCTCTGGGGCCCTGGAAGTGATGGGCTCCTCCAAGCGAGGGGATTTTTCTCCACAGTGAAGCTTTCTCTACCTCTAGGGTCTGGGCTGTGAATGTGAGGATGGGGGCAATGAGACAACTATTTAAAATAAAATAAGTCACAGTTTTATAGTGCTTACAAGGGGAAATGCTATCTGTGTATTAAACCATCTAATTCTCATAAGAGCCTTATGATGTTGGTACTGTGAAATTCTCCATTTTACAGATAAGGAAACTGAGTTACAGAGAGGTTGGGTAATTTGCCCAGGGGCATACACATAGTAAGTGCCAGATCTGGGAGATTTAAACCCAGGCAGGCTGGCTCATGCTTGCTCCCAGTACACAGAGCAGCCTATCCACAGCACACCACAGCTTCCTTATTAAGACTGAGAATAAGAGACTCAGGGACATGGACAATGGACTAGCGGTTACCAGAAGGGAGGGGGTGGGGGAGAAGGGGAGAGGTAGACAGGGTAAAGGGAGTCAAATATAGAAGGTGGGAGGTGAAGTAGGTAAAGGGGATAAAATATATAGTAGCTGAAGGAAACTAGACTTTGGGTGGAAATCACACAATAGAATATATAGATGTTAAATTATAATATACACCCGAAAATTTTATACTTGTATTAACTAATGTTACCCCAATTTTAAAATTTTTAAAAAGACTGAGAATAGGTGGGATGAAGGTACAGGGGATGGGTAGAGTGTAGGGTTGAGGTCAGAGTGGAATTTCAAAGTTCAAAATTTCAGAGGTAGAGCAGTTCTAGGTGATGACAAGGTCTTGTAACAGGATAGGAGATATTGATGGCAAGTGAACAAAGCTCTCAGATGAGTCATAGGACATGAGAAAATTTGATATTATGTGAGTTAGGCACTAATGTATACATTTATCGGCTTGAGCTATGATTTTAAATTGTAAAGCCAGCTTCAAATAACACATATTTAAATATCACCTCCAACAGTCCATTTCGCTTTAAAATACTTTATTTATAGTAATTCTAAAATAAAGATCTTCCCCAAATTAACAAACCAGGATGCTATCATCATCTCAATTCAGTATGTTCATAAAATTGTGGGCTGTGAGTTTTGCTTGTTGAAGGTTTGATTCTGTTCACACGTACAAAGAAGCATCACTTTATACCTCCAGGTTAGAGTCCCTTTTGAGATGATACTGAAGAATCTCTATTTAATTTGGTGCCACTAAAGACCATAAAAGATCTTTAGTCTCCAGAAGTTCACATTCTAAGGCTACAAGACACTCAATAGATACATAACTATAATGTTAAACAATGGTAGAACAGATAAAAAAGCACTTCAATCTTCCAGACACCCAATTCATGAAGTGTTCCAGTTACAAATAACCAGCTGATTTTCACAGAAACAAAAAACTTTACCAGGTATTCATCAGTGGCTTACAAAAGAGAGATAATGGAAGCTCGAAATTGGATGTAATGTCCAACGAGGAGTAAGATTTCAACTTCTTTCACTGCCAGGTGCAGCTGAGGATAGGCAAAGAAATAGTTTGTTTTTCAGATTTTTTTTATCCTGAAACATGAAAAGAAGGTATCAGAAATCCCAGATCAACTGTAGCCAGCAAGTAAATCGATTATATTCTGTATTAAGGATAGTAATAATAAAAGAACCAATCCACGTGTTTCATTAAATTTGCCTAAAATAATAAGAAATCTTACAGAAGTCTTTCAAAATAGAGGTTGTGTAAAAGGCTTTTAACCTTATAAACTGTCTAAGCGATTTCTCCTTTCCCTGATTTGGAAGGTAGACTTACAGGCATCTGGAAGCATTATGGAAGTTACAAGTGAAGGAATCCATGACTAGATCCTATATGTGAAGTAATTTTTAGACATTTTAGAGAACTAGAGAAACAATTTTGCCCTTTCCATTTTCCCCTACTGAGTCTTCCACATCTCAAAGACAGATGGAGCACATGTAACAAAACCAACCAAATGCAGAGGATGCAATCTGGGATATTAAAAATGAAATCTTTTCCAAATCTTCACAAGTTCCTTCAAAAGCATTTTTACTCAAGTATTAAGGCAGCTAACAGAGGTGTCTAAAAATGGAAAGGAGAAGAGCTGCCCCAAGGGATCCTTTTTCAAAGCCAGTCAGCATTAATATTTACTTTCTAGAAAGGGCTCTTTACACAATCAGCAAATATGGCCAAATTTAGTCCTATGTGGATTGAAGATGATTCTATCCCAGGGGGCTTTTCATTAAGAATCTTTAAATATAAAAATATGGAATCAAATCCAGGAATAAGACAAACATGCAAATTCAATTAACACCCAGGTATGATGTTAATATTTCCAAAGATTCCAAATTAATATTCAGTACCATTAAATTATTCAAAGAAATCAGTAAAGAAAATATGGCTAGCTAGATTTTAACATTTCACTCTTACTTTTTATTCTAGAAACATCGTAGCTTATATTTTACATTTTCATAATATTTAAAAATAATACCTATCAATTGTGGCTCCTAGGTTTAAAATTTTCTGTGGAAAAAATAATTTATTCTGAGCCAAATGTAATTTCATATTTTCTAGGTGTAGATTAACCTCAGGAAATTGTGTTCAGATATCACCATTCCATTGCCATCATCCAAAGAATACATCAATATTCAATTAAATGTAAATATAATTAATTTTTTCCTCCTTTTCCCCACTGGGACACATAAGTAAACTGTTTGAAATGTATTACTGATGTAAATTAAATGTAAATTACTTATTTCTTAATTTATAGAGCCTCCGTGCACTGAAAACTGATCTAGGTGCTGGGAATACAGCCATGAACTAGGTGAAAAACACCCAGTCAGGCACATAGGGAAGGCTGGTGACAGCCCTGTAAGTAAGCAAATGAACAAACAAGACCATTTCAGATGAGAGCTGTGAAGAAAAGGAAATCTGCTCATGGTATAGAGGGTGCCTGAGAATGGGTCAGGGGCAGGGCACAGGGTGTTTGGGAAAACAGAGAAGACGATATTTGGATCAAGACAAGAGAAGGAGTCAGCTGTGCAAAGAGCCTGGGGGAAAGCATTGCAGGCAAAGGGAATAGCTAATGCAGGAAAGAGCTTCATCCGTGATCATATAACAGAAAGAAGGCCCAAGGAGCTGGATTGGAGGGTGGTGGGGGTGGAGGGGCCAGTGAAATATGAGAATCAAGGTGTTAGGCAAGGCCAGATTATGTAGTAAAGATTTGGAATTTATTCTAAGAGAAGAAGCCACAGGAACTGAATGCATTGTTTAAAAGATCACTCTGTCTCCTGTAAGGCAAAGGGATGGGTCAGGAACAAATGTGAAAACAGGAAGACCAGTTGCAGGAGTCTAGGAGAAACACGATGGTGGCAGTAAGCAGAGTGTTGGCAGCGGGTATGATGAGAAGTGTTCACAGATTCAACCTAAAAGACCTACTCATAGTTAATTATATTTTCTCAAACTATTAAGTTCTCAGTTGAGACACATTTCTAAAGCTTTTCTGAAACAATTTTAGATCCAACTTCCTTGCCCTCACCTCCCTACTCATATGTATATCTATCCCATCTTTTTAAGTCTCAGGAAAATGCCCCCCACTCTCTCAAATTATATTTGGTCCAAATGGCTTACCCAGCATTTGTTCCAGCATGCCAAGTGGGTCTCAGCTGCTATTATGTCTACAGATCTGAGAAGTGACTCTCCAGACAACTTCTCCCAGGTCCTATAGTCACCTTACAGTGTACAAACCCTTACAGACTCCTAGAGAAATCTCCAAACAGTCACTTCATATTTGTGCATGACTCTTCACATGCCCAAGACTTCTGTACCATCTGAGGGTCTGCTTAGGCTGCTACAGCAACCCCGATAACATTACCAACACCCAACTTGATACTAGGGGCTTTGCATGCCTCCACCACTTCACGGAAGGGAAAAGCCTCAGCAGAAGGTTGAACCATCTTACCTGAAATCAGGAAATAGGACATAGACCCAGTCTGCAAATTGTGAAACAATAAGAATTAAGCCAGGTGAAGCTCTACTGGGCCCTTAACGTGTGGCTGCTGCCCCAAGAATACCCACCGCCACTCTTGGTTAAGCATCATAGTTAGAACAGGACTCCAGAGCCAGATTTCCTGGAATCAAATCCAAATGTCACCACGTTTTAATTGTATGGCCTTGGACAAGACACTTAACTTTTCTGTGCCTCTGTTTCCTCCTCTATAAAGGAGAGAGAATAATAATACCTGCCTCATAATGTGATGATTGAGTGAGTTACTATGTATCAAGTGCTTAGAATGGTACCTGGTATAGAACAAGTGCTACGTAAGTATTAGTTCTCACCATTCCTGTCCCCCTCACTGATATATCACCTTCATTTCATATTTGTACAACAGAAATCCAGCTATATGATCATTGAGCCATTACAGAAAGCCCCCTAGGTAGGTGTCCAGATCAGTGGGATGTTAGGTGAGTGCATTCTGAGTTCATTATAAAAACAACTTGGTAGGGGCAAAATGATGAGGCGAGTGTCAGAGATACTAAAGAGACACTTAATAAGTTGTGATTAATTTACTCTGAATAATGCATTGAAGTGAAGACATTTTTAAAGCATTTGGATTAAATTATTTATTATTCCGAGGCTCATCTCACTGACAATAAGTGTGTGGAGTGGGCAGCGATAGGCCTGTTTTTTTCCAGTAACTGTGCAGTTTCTAAGAGTTAAGTTCTACATCTCAAGTTCTTGCTTTAGCATCACTGTTTTTAATCACTACAGCCTTTAGAATGTTTACCAGTCAAAACAGGCTAGACTTATCCATGGTAACACTAATAAACAAATTTCTGCTGCTCAAAATGATAGTTTATTTCTCGTTCATGCCACAAGTCTATTATGGAAGGGACAACAAGGCCCTACTTATTGTAATTATTGAGAACCAGATTGGCAGAGGCTCTGTCTCAGCACGCTTCCCTGACTGAAGGGGCGAGGACATGTGGCAAAACACAGGCTGGCCCTGGAAGCTTCTGCCCAGAAAGGACCCAGCATGTCGCTCATGTTTCTTTGGTTGAAGCAAGTCATAAGTCCATGTCTGGGCTTAAAAAGAAGAGCATGTACAATTTTTCTGTGTGGAAATCCCCCAAATCTTTGGAGACGAGCTACCACAGGAGTTAAATGAAAGTAGGAAAACCATCTAAAAGCAACATAAACAATCAAGGGGTTATTTCTCACACAGTAAGTCTGGAGGTGGATCAGAGCCCAAGGTGGTAAATCCATCAGCTCAGGGAAGTCTTCAGGGACTCACTTTGTTTCCATCTTTCTACTTTACCACCCTCAGGATGTCAGCAGTACCTCCCTTCATGGTCACCAGATGGCTACAGTAGAGCCAGCCATTGCATGTAGACCAACAAAATCCAGAGAGGACTAGTAGTGTTTCCTCCTATGGGTCAAATATTGAGAAAGTCTTTCCAGAATGCTTAAATTACTTTGGTTTTCATTCGCCAGAATAAAATCATATGGCCATGACTTAGGCAGTCACTGACAAAAAGAATAAGATCACCTCCTGGGATGAAAAAAGGCTTATGTTCCCTTTGCACGAGCAACTCTGATTTCTGTAAGGAATATGCTACTGAACATAAGAAATCAGGAAAATGTAACCTAGTTTCACCTATTATGGTAAGCTCCTTTATTCAGAGGGACCACAGAATCCCTTCATGAAAAGCTTTTATTTGTGCTTACATAATCATTCACAGTGAAATAACTATGAGCAAATAAAGCAAGCAAAACAGGATTTAATAGGGAAGGATCATTTACCCAAGGGTCAGGGAAATAAGAAACTACTTTGGATTGATATTACATCCATCTCAAAAGAGGTGACTGACAGTATTCACCACTCCCTTCTTTGTGTCACCCCGGCCCCCAAGGATAGCCTAAACGTTCTTGCTTTATCATTTTACCCGCCACACTTTACTGCTTTTATCTGTGTACCTGTCTGTCTCCACCTGGAAGACTTTAAGCTCCTTGAAAGATATGGTGTGTTTCATCCATGTATTCCTGTGTGTGATAAAAATAATAGTGAGTAACATCAATTGATCACCCACTGTGTCCCAGAGCACATTCTAAATTTTAAATGACTTCATTCTTATAATACTCACAACTGTCCTCTGAGGCATGTGCTATTATTACCTATGTTTTATAAATGAAAAGACAAAGGGTCAAAAGGTTAAGTCACTTTACCAAATGTAGGTGACTATTAAGTGAGAGTTAGATTTCAAATTCAGGCAGCCTGGCTAGGTTATGCCTAGCACATTTGCCAGACAAATGGGTGAATCTAATTTACTTTAACATACAGCACTAAGGTGAGAGAGAACAGGAGTGAAAAACAAGTGATATTGACTTATATTTATATATAGAATCTGAAATCAGGTATGATTGGCTTAAATTCCCTAAGGATAGAGATCATATTTGTTTGCCTTGCCCAGTGTGTTATCTCTAACTTCTAGTACAGTTCTTGACACGTAGTAGGTTCTCAAGCATTCCAGGAAGGGGAGAGGGAGAAAGGGAAAAACTGAGAGACGGAGGAAGGAAAGGAAGGGAGGAAGAAGAAAGACTGAATGCATAAACACAACTAATGTCCTTCTTTTTGCCCCTTATGTTTTCTATTTTCCCTTCCTCTATTATTTCCATGAGTAACTTGGCTTTTGAAGTCTGCAATGTCTTACCTTAGGATAGGAGGAAGGCCATAGTTTCTAAGTATTAAGTGTTCTGGAAAAAAAGAGTTTATATGCAACATTGTTACGGAATAGAAAGGCCTTTCTGCTGCCCTGTAATTCATTTGGCTTTTGAAACAATGTGTCTTGTGTAAAGTAGACTTTTCTTCAAGCTGAAACATTTTTTAAGAATTTGAACTTCTGCTTTCTCTTCTAATTGTGTGCTGTTTGAAATGTCAGTGCAACGCAGGGATGACGGTTCCCACATGGACATATTGACTTATTTTTTAAAAATCAATGCAAGGCCATAAACAAATGAACAGCAAATGAACAGCAATAATTAAAGGCCAGGAAAGGACCACTGTCAGCTGATGGATTTATTTCTGTCCTCCCTCCACCAGCAATGGGTTACATTCGATAATAGGCTGCAAACATTAAAAGTGTTATTTTTCTTTTAGTGCCATTGTCACAGGACTCTGCTTTCATAGGTTGCTGCAAACAGCCAGACAAATTTAATATATCAGATCTAATCCTTAGGCTGCAGAGACTCCCATTCTAGTTTTAATCAGCAAAGTAAAATCATAATGAAATTGAAGCATTGCCCTTTGTCACAAGTAAATTTTAAGTGTTTTTATTTCTAACAGGTGTCCAAGGTTCTGTGATTGAGTTTGTTATTTTGATTCCTATCCAAAAGCTAATTTTAAAAAGTGTCTCCCTTCAATCTAACCTTGAACTAGAACTTGAGTCTTTGAATATCCTGAAATGAACTCACTGATTTCTCTGGCTTTCACCTCCTGAGTTTTCTTTCTTGATTGATGGGACCATCATTCACTCTCTGATCCAATCCAACACTTCAGCCACTTTTGATTGTTCTCACTTTCCCACCTACATCCAGTTCGTTGACAAGTCCATTTATTCATTCTCTAGATCTATCTTTTTCTTTTTATTCTCACGCCCAGTAACTTAAGTCAGTCCCTCATCATCCTCACCTAGAATATTGCAGTGACCCCCAAACTGGCTCTATTGTTTATCTCTTGTCTCTCCAACCCATCCTTTATATTTCCATTTAATTATTTTCCAAAAGAGAGATGTATTGTGTTTCTTCCCTGCTCAGAAATCCATGGTGCTCACTACTGCCAATTTTTAAAAAGCCCAAATTCTTTAACAACATTTAAGACTCTTCTTCAGTTAATCCCAACCTACTTTAGCAGCATCATCTCCTATCACTGCCCACCACACCTTCATTATCTCCACACATATATGAATTTTCCCCAGATTTATTATGACATTCCTCAATTCCACCCACCTGGCAAAATCTAAATTACGCTTCAAGGCCTAGTTCAAATACCCTTCCTTTTATGGAAACTTCCTTGATCTCTAAATAGAATTATTCACTTCTTCTGTGTTCTCATAGCATTTTGTTTATATTCTTATTATGCGCCTTGTCTTGGGTCAGGTTTCCAGAAGCTGATCCTGAGAGGAAGATTTGCAGGGAGGTGTTTTATTAAGGAAATGCTTTCTGAAGAGACCGGCAAGTGAATGAGGGAAGAAGGAGAGGGAAAGGAAAGAGACTGAGCAAGGGTGAGTGTAGGCAAAGTTGCAGAGGGCGTAGACAGCCTGACTCTACAAAGATATCAATTTATGTTCTGCTATAAGGTGAAGGAGCGGAGCTTCCTTACTCCCACACTGAATTGTCACTGGCTAGGAGCTAAGGTCCCAAGCACTTCTGCTCTCTGCACACGTGCATAGTACTGAAGGGCAGCAGAGTCATAGATTCAGGACATTGGAAGCAAAAGCACATCAGAGCTAATAGATAGAAGGGCACATGAAAATGGTAAAAGGGTCGCCAGGCATCTGAGAGGAGTGTCAGCTACACTCCTTAATATAGTCTGTTTCCGCCTAAGCATCTCCCAGCCACTAGATGGTGAACTACTGAAGTGCAAAGATCCCTTCTTAGTCATCCTTATGTCACTAAGGCATGGAGGTTATCACTTAGCATCTGAAAAATGCTTAAATAGCACTTATTGGTTGGAATTAAATACTCCTTTCCTAAATCTTGTGTGACGTTTTTGCTACTACTATTCATATTGTGGAGACTTTTTTGCCTAACTGGTTTAGTTCTGTAATAGCAGATATGTGGTTTCAAAACCCAAGGTTCAACTTTTCACCTCACACTTTTCTTCCTGGGGCAATAACTTGCTCAGCACATCTCTTCCTGAATTCCAAGACAGGATGCTTGCTCTGTTCAGTCAAGGCTGCCAACTCAAGAAACATTTTTGAAAGATCACAACCAACATCATTGCCAAGAGAAGAAGTTCTTGGCACGCCAAGAACCTGGTTCAATATGAGATGCCAGATGGTGATTTCAACTTCAGCTATATTCCTGCTGAAAATAAAGTGTTTGAACTGCAGATGAGAAAAGCTTCTATGACAGATTTCCAAGTGTTAGAAGCTTCAGAGGGAAATGGCAAGTGTTGATACAACCCTACCCCCCAAACCACATGCACACATACCATAAAACAACTACCTGCATCTGGTAGCTGAGATTCCCACAAAGATGCCTTTGCTCTTTAAGAAGACTATTGGCCCTGATTTGATTTTACTAATATTAAAGTGCAAAAACAGAGTCCAATAACAGCAAATACTATTTAATTATGTACAGTGTGTTCTCAAAGGGTGTGTCCCCTTATCACTTGCTATGAGCTTTTTTAATATCTGGAGGTAGCTCTCTTTCCCATCTGCCAATAACTTCATTATTAAGCCAATTTATTAATGTGTCTCCCCTCACTAAATACTTTTAAACTACAGGGGATATATGTAAAGTAAAAGCTGATTGTGCTTGGCCCGGATGTCCTTGGGTTCCAGACTCACTGTTGCAGGAAATTGAAAGTCCAGGTTCCCTGGTTCAAGTCAGGGCAAACTCTGAGGTGTAGTGTATGCCCCAGACTCCACTCAGGATTTGGCTGGAACTGGGGTTCTGTATGATATCGTACCCTTGCTGGCTTCTCCTCTTCTGTTTGCTCTGCCTTGCTCTTCCCCCTTCCCCTCCTCTACCACACTCCCTTGCAGGTTTCTCCTGGGAGCATCTCTTTAATAAAACTCCTGCACACAAATCTTCATCTCAGAGGATGAAGATTTGGGAACTGACCTAAAATTCTGCTTATGGGGAACTGACCTAAAATTCTGGACAATGGGAAATTCAAGTTATTTTAAGCTAATAGAAGGGCCATTGTTTCTGGAGCATAAAATGTATATACAACTACTTTATCAATCAAGATCTCAGAAGGAAACAGTGGATGAAATCCAATTAGGTATTTGGAGAATAGTTAATAAAAGGACTAATTACAAAGGGGTTGGCTGGGTGCAGAGAAACAAGGATAACAGCTGTTGTCTGGGATTTTCTTACCAATCCTAGGCCTCATTGGCAAGAGGAGAGCTAGTGACAGAGTTGTGTGGAGAGGGCTATGTGACAGAAGGTACGATCTTAAGATCATTCAGAGACACCAGCCTACAGAAACCCTATAGGGAGTGAGCTGGGTGAATAACTACCCCCAACCCCATGCTCCTTCCTCCTGCCAGTCTTCCATCAGTGATTTCATCAGCTGGACTAAATGAAACACCAGTTTGCAAGGAAGCCCCTTAGAGGACATCTGAGGGAACAAACAGAAGCAACCCAGCACATCTACTTCTCTCTCTCTCTCTCTCTCTCTCTCTCTCTCTCTCTCTCTCTCTCTCTCTCACACACACACACACACACACACAGTTTGACCTATTCTTGATTTTGACCTGTGACTGGCAACATATAAATAGAGACTAATTTTTCTCTCTGCTGACATTTCCTTTTATCTTGTTTGTACTTCAGGGTATCCAGAGATAGTCTGAATAATGTGGGGAAGAAACCTCAATAATCAAGAATTAGAGAAAATACATTTTTATTAAAGTCTGAGTATGGCATCTGGGCATCTCAGCATTACTCCCCAAACTTCAGTCTTGAAAATGTCATTTTATGTATATTAAAATAAGACTCACAGAGCTTGCTACCATAAGATTTATCATCACTTTGACCTCAATATTTCAGTACAAAGAGGCCTAAATTACATCCTTTGAGAACCATGCCCATTCTCTCTCCATTGAAAATGCATTGCAAATCAAAGAGTTATGCTGCTTTTTGTAATGACATATCTAATTGCTTTCTCATCAGTCCAGGTGCAAAGATACCCTCATTATTCAGTTTACTCCCAGATGTCATTATCAGAAGCAATGCTCTTCCCATTGGTCTCATTTTTCACTTTTCAAAATGATCATTTTCCCTGAATTGAGCGTTGGCTTGGTTCAGAAAGCACTACAAAATGTCTAGAGTAGAAGACAAAAAGTCACTCAGTTATTTCAAGGTCTTTGAAATTAATCATGGAAAGCAACATGGGTCCTCAGGATGCCAGCCGGAGCTGATGTGAGTGGGATGAAGGATGGAGGGTGGAGAAACACCACTCCCACACACCCCTGGGGAACAGGCATCACACAGCAGTGACCACCTTCTTGTCTCCAGCCTTCTCTCCGCTGGGTACCCTGCAGAGTCAGATACAGCTGAGTAGAAAGCAGGTAGGCTGTGGGGCAGGAATTAACAAGTAGCTCACAGGGTTGTCATTTCTAACTATCAACATAGTACATATTGGACTATTTTCTTCTGAAATTTTAGTTTTTAAAATACTTTTGGGAGTCTAAATGTTTTAGAGGGTGGTGATTTTTTAAAATGTTTTTAAACACTGTGTTTTATTCTGAGGTAACTATTTGCATCACCTATGAACCCTCACAGAAGGCAAGTCCTAGGGTGGATGGGCCACGGCTAGCGGTCTGATGCAGTCACTATGTGGTCATTTTGAGCAAGGCACCAAACCCTCCTGAACCCAGCTTCCTTGTCACAACAAGGAAGTGGGGATGATAAAGTTGGAATCTTCTTTTTCTAACATTTCACTGTCTGATACAGTTGCCACTGGCCACAAGTGGCCAGTCTGAATCTAGATGTGCTGCAAATACAAAATATACACCAGATTTCAAAGACTTTCTACAAGTATTAATGTAAATGATCTCATTAGTAATTTTTGTATTGACTATATTGAAATGATAAAATTTTGGGGTATATGTTGGTTTAAATAAAATAAAAAATGTTACTCTTCCTTAAATTTATCTACTGGAAAGTTTTGAATTACACATGTGGCTCACATTATATTTCTATTGGGCTGGATTGTTTTATTCATTTACTTATCTATTTCAAAAACTTTTCACAAATGTTTCTGGGTTTCCATTTTTTTTGTGTGTACATCAAATTCTAGAAAACTTAGTCTTGTTTGAAAAAATGTTACACCATTTTCTAGTGAAAGGCATTATTTTTTGTTAAGTAAAGATTTCATGTAATGATGGCTAAGTGTGAGGAGAAGGAACAATAATGTTCCTTAAACTAGAATTTCATTTCCTTCTACTTTGAATGAACTGTGGTGTCAATCTTTGGGCACTTACAGTCTTTAGAACAGTGGAATACTTCTAGATTTCAGCACATGAAAAAAGATAGTTCTAAAAATGACCATCAGCCTCCCCATCCACATGCACACATATACAACATCTCTTCTCCATGTGACTGCCAGGTATTTGCAAAGCACCTAAATGATCAACTCATGAGCTCCAAAGGACACACTTTCTGATGTGCACTATCTACTGGGTCAAATAAAGAACAGTAGATAGAGACAGGGCGTCATATATGTCTTTGGGCTGATGATATGGGCAGAAAGAGAAGTAAGGGGAAGTTTTAAAGCATATATGAGCAGAGTGGAAGGAGAGTAGGTTGTCTGGGAATATTGAAGAGACATACGTGTGCATGGATCAAGTAGGGCCTTGAGTGTTCGGAAGGAGATCTAAGATCTGATATGAAAAGCAATGGGCTGAATGACCTGCTAGAGGCTATGTTTTAAGGAAACCATCCGTCTTCTTTGCCATGCTGTATATATATGTGTGTTCCCCAGCTGGAGGATCTGATTATAATCAAATGTCACCTCACATTATACCCTTACTCTCTCATAGAACAAAAACATCTCTTCATTCTTACCTTCTAAGACTTTTGGCTTTTAAGTCTCAGAACATTATACTCTTATTTATAAAATGACACCTCTGCAAGTATTCTGGCAACAAGTTAGCTATTGGCTTAACAAACAGTGTGCATGTGTGTTATATAATTATTACTGGTCTGAACTACCATGCATAAAGTACAAGAGTGTGGGTGCACACACAGAACATGAACCTCTCCTTTGTATTATTTCCCAGGCACACTACGTTTAAGAAAGAGAGCTTGGATTTTAAAATAAGACTAATCTGCTTTATGTAAAACAAAACAAAACAAAACAAAACAAACTTTCATTTTGAAATAACTGTAGATTCACATTAAGTTGTAAGAAATAATATAGAGAGATCCTTTAAAGACCCTTTACCCAATTTTTCCCAATAACATTTTGCATAACTGTAGTACACTATCACAACCAGGAAACTGACATTAATACAATCCCAGGGCCTTATTCACATGTTGCCACATTCACATGCACTCATTTGTGTGTATACTTAGTGCTATGCAATTTTATCATATGTGATCTGCTTTCGAGTCCTAGTTCTGCTAAGTACTAGCAAAGTCCTTAACATCTCTAAGGCCCAGTTTCCTCCTCTGTAAAATGGGTATAATAATGTCTGCCCCCTAAAGGTGGTTCAAGGATTAGGTGAGACATTTTTATCGAGTTTCTGGCACACTGAAATCTCAAACGCTAGTTTTCTTTCTGCTTATCCCTTGTTCTCTCAGTAGCAAAGGAGCTTTCTTCAGTTTCTCGCTGAAATAACCAGACTTGTGGATTATACTAAATCAGGCGGCTCCTTCTTCAAGGGCAACACATTCAACCCTGCAGCTCAGGGAGTCCTGGGCATCGCCCCAGCCCACAGCTGCCGCCGCCTCTGACCCTGGTCTTGGAATCCTGTTTGCATCCTGATCAAAAGTGTAGGGATAGGGTAGTGAGAACGCAGAGAGACTTGGGGAGGCGGGGTGCTGTGGAGCCCGAGGGAGGCGGTAAATATCCATCAATGGTTGGCCGGAGAACTACCAACTCCAAGGAGTTTCTGTCCTTTGTGGTGAGGGACCGAGACTCGGATGTGCCGCGGAAGGCTGGATGGGGGGTGGGAGCCTATGAGGACAGAGTGGGCAGGTGCGAAATGGGAGGGTTGCATTCGCCCCCAAAGGATCGAAGGTTGAGTCTAGAGCCCTTCAGCCCCCCTGGACCCTTCGTGCACTGACAACCAATGGGTGCTCTAGGGCTGAGAGATGAGGACCGCCTGGGGGGCAAGAGAGGTACCAGACGCCCCACCTTAAAGTACCACGGGCTAGAGAGGGGCGGCCTTTCCTCCACACGTAGAAATGACCGGCCGGGTTTCCTGAGCGCAACCGGGTGTGTGCCGGCGCGTCTGGGAGGAAAGGAAAGCGAGCGGCAGGGAGTCGAGGGGTGGAAGCGCCGGCCGCTGCCCGGCGGCGACCCTGGGGCGCTGGCCTGCTCCACCTGCACCCCATAGAGCCCGGCGTTTCCAAGTTAGAATCTCCCAGGCTACCGCCACAGGGTCACGCGCCACCCGAGCGGGGATCGGGCTCCTTCAGGCTCCGGCCACCCGAGCAGTCGGGCCCGGGGCGCGGTCCGGGTGGAGGTCGGAGGTGGGAGGGTGACAGAGCCGCGAGCGCCGCGGGGGCGCTGGGCGCTCCTCCCTGCGTGGCCCCCGCAGCGCGGCCCGAGGGGGCGGAGCCGCGTCGGGCGGGCACCGCCCCGGCCCCTCCTCCTCCTCCTCCTCCTCCGCGCGCGGGCCTGGCCTTCCCAGCCCGGCGTCCGGAGCCCGGGTGGCGCGGCGGGTCCGGAGCCGAGCGCGCCGGGCGCGGCCGTCGCGTTGCGGCATGGTCCCCGCGGCGGCGCCGGGCGCTTAGGCCCCGGGACGCGGTAAGCGAGGCCCCGCACCCGAGCCCTGGCCTGGCGGCGCGGGGGTGCAGGAAGCCCGGCTGTGCCCCCGCGAGCCCGGCCCCGCGACGGGATGAGGCTCCCCCTCCGGGGCCCGGCATCAGCGCGGACGCTGTCCCCGAGCGCTGGGCTCAGGCCGGGGCGGCAGCGAGGAAGCGGCTGGCTGGGCCGCCGGCCCGGCCCGGACGCCCGCTCCCGGGGGACCCGGCGGGGAGGGGTGGCCGGGGGCGGGAGGCGGGGCGGGCGGCGCGGCGGGGGCGGGCGGGCTCCGGGAGCCGCGCGGGTGTAGACGCTGGCCCCTTACATATGGAAATGACGCTCGCGCGGGTCCCCGCGCTCGGCCCTTGGAAGGACGCCCGCCCAGAAGCCCGGCGCCGCCTGCCCAGTGCCGCCCCGCGTCTCGCGCCCTAACAAAGCGCCCGCCTTCGCTTTGCAGGGCACCCGAGGCCGGCGGCCGGCGGCTGCACCGGCGCAGCGGACAGGCCGACGGAAGGTAGGCGAGGATGGCGGGGGCCTGGCGGGGCCGTGGCGTGTCTGAGCTTTCGGGGGGTGAAGCGGCAGGCGGGTCGGGACGCATCGGCATCACAGGTCGCCTGGGACGTGGGCTGCGCGTCCGCCCTGCGGCCGCCGGGCTGAGCGCAGCCAGGTGGGCGCCTCCGCGCCCCGCGTGGTCCCCGCCTGCAGCTGCCACAGCTAAAAGCGGCTACTGTGTGCGTGGGTCCAGGAGTGGACTTGAGTCCCGATAGGGGGGAGCAGAAAGGGTGGTGGTTCTCTTGCCTTGTGCCAGCCAGGCAGGCTTATGATGGAGAAGCTGAAGAGAAACCTGTCCGGGGAACTCCGGGGTATTAGCCTGGGCTGCCTGGGTATCGGAGCGCTACTTAAAGTGGGGATTTTCGAAGGTGTGTGGGAATCAATGCTTGTAGAAAAACTTTCCCTGGGCAATTACTAAGAAAGAGTAAAGAACAAAATGACACTCAGTTTTCTGAAAGTCTTGGTCGCCAGACCAGCAGGATGCAAATGCGGAGTGTTGCGGAAGAAGCTTTTAGGGTTCCAGGGGCCGGGCTTCTGCAGGCACCAAACCGATCCCTGACAAAAGGACAAAGCTGATGGAAACTGTTCACTGCTGAAAGCTCTTTCTGCGAAGTTGAGAGAAAGAGATGGGAAGAAGCGACCTCCTAACCTCAGCCCTGCAAATAAAATAGCAGCTGGAAAGATTGTTCCATTATGTACCATGTACCTTGTGTCTAGACAACTTATCTATTATGAGGTCTTCGGCTTTCTCTACTTCACTGGAGCAGATCCTCTCCTAGTGTTGAGGGACTCCTGAGATGGGCTTGCTATACAATTTAACTCCCAAATTTATGAAATCAAAACAGATTGCGTGGTTGTCTTTCTGTGACTGACATGGTAGCTTTTTAGGATTAGAATCCTAATAAAGTCCACCAT
Source organism: Cynopterus sphinx (assembly GCA_030015415.1). NCBI lineage: Eukaryota > Metazoa > Chordata > Mammalia > Chiroptera > Pteropodidae > Cynopterus > Cynopterus sphinx. The sequence goes on along the minus strand of CM057384.1, from coordinate 108,083,202 downwards.
GGCACATTGGCTAAGCTCCTGAGACTATCCAAGATTCTCAGTTGGGCTCCCTTGCATACGTTAACATAAATTTATATGTTTGCCTGTTTCCTGAGGCTTGACAGTCTGTAAGGAAATGTATTTTTTTCTGTGTCAGCTTAATTTTATCTTGAATCTTCTCTAGTGACTAACATGTTGGTGGCTGACCTGGAATACTGGCAGATCTTGCTCTGGAGTTTAAGGGGGATGTGAAAATTCCCAGACTATGTGTAAAAGTAACATTTCAGGTTGGCTACAAAATCAGTTTGTTGTGGTTTCTTCAGCTGTTGTCACTGTCCTTAGGGAGGTTAAGTGAACTGCTAGGGAGTTTGTTTGCGTATCTATTTATTTTTACCTACTCTCTGTTGATTCTTTAGAGGAAAGAATTCCTAACTGCAGTAGGACTTATGGATGTTCCAAGTGGGTTGAACATGGGGCAGAGGCAGGAAAAGGCTTTACAGGGGCCAACAGAAAGGAAGCCATCACAGGTACTTTCTTTGCATTAAAATGTCAAGGATCAGTCATTTTAATAGGTACTTGCTTGGAATGTCATGGGTGTCTTTTTTCTTGTTCTTTTTCATTTTAGATATGTGATGACCCTTAATATCAAAAGATGTTAACTGTCACAGAGGAGAACAGAGTTCCAATGAATTCTGAACAGCCAATCTTAATTTAATAGGCAGTATTCTTATCATAAGTCAAATGTTGCTCGAGTAAATTGTTTTTAAATGTCATTGCAAATGACTTTCTAAACTAACATTTCACCAATCTTGATGCTTCCATTTTATGTTGATAATGAAAATACATTCTATCAGGTTTACATTGATAAAGGGTTGGCAAGTTCAGCCTGAGCATTTTCCAGGGATTCAAACAGCCTAAAGCCTTTTCAGGAGGTTTATTTTTATAGATGCCAATTCATTTGTAAGCCAATAAATTATGTGTTGTGAATTCTGGCTATTGAACTTGCATCTGTTGGGCAGGGTCTTGTAGAGAGACTTACTGAAGCTTGCAAAAAGATATTTTTATCCTATTTACAAATAAAATAGAATTTTTAAAAGATTATGGGAATATGCAAGTGAGAACTTTGAAATTAGGTTGCTTTTTATTACAACTTATATCAGCAATTAACCATTTATTCCAGCTTTTAGGTGGAAAATTACATATTATATTCTAAGGCTCAGTTCAGAAACGAGGTTGGGAAAATCTTTTGTTTATAGATGCAAAAAGAGAAGCTCTTTTATATTAGGGATCTGTTCTAATAGCTGCGGGCATTCTACATTATTTTGAGTTAATATGGCTCAAGAAGTGAAAATTGTCACAAGCTGGCTCTTTTAAGAAAGTAACAAACAGGCAGCTGTTTTCTGCTTCTGTAATTTCACTTAGTAGCTGATTACAGGTCCTGAACCCAAAGTGGTAGGCTAATGATTTTATTCCTCCAGCTTTCCTAAGTGAATGACTTGATTGGCTAACCCACCTAGCTATCAGGTTTAACAAAGCTTGACTTTTCTACATCATTCAGGATAGTAAAATACTACAGTTTATTTATGTTTTAGAATAAATTCTAGTGGGTTACCCTTAGTTAAATTAAGTTTTATAGTGCAGTTAGCAAAGGTTATTTTCTTTTAAATTTAATGTGACTTTCTCCTTGTGTGTGGTGGCATTTAGGCTTTTGTGTTATATTTTTATATCGTGATTTATATTCTTGGTGATATTCTTGTGCTTTTGGTATCTAGTTAGAAGTGAGGTGCTAAGAGGAGGCTGTCTGTCAGTAATCAGTTTGGACAGCAGTAGTTTTTGGCAGAAACATTCTATATAGATATATAAATGAGGATTATTAAGCTTTTGCTAAACTTAATTTTATTCTTGTCACTATTTCATTTTATACTGAAATTAGTCCAAGATAGTAGAACTTGAAATCTGTGCAGCAAATAAAGTGCAGAAAAAAAAGAAGGAACATTTAAATTTGATCATTATGAGGCTCTGACTTACCAAAATGGTGAAAGCTGAAGGCGTGAATGAAAAGCTTTGCCAAAGCAGGGTTTATGCCTGTTTATCACGTTAGTTATAAAGTAACAAAATTAGTCACTTGGTGGTCACTGCCTGGTCTGTGGACTCCCAACAGCTATGTCTGAATGCAAATCCAGCAGCATCTATTATAATACCCAACGAAAGCGGCTGAGCCAAGAGGGACATGCAGACATTCCTCATAGCTGTTCAGCTGCTTGACCATCTGGAGGGGAAATAAAAGGCCTGGGCTAGGGGGTCTGGCATTGTGCTTATTTATTATTTGGTTTTCCTTGCCAGGCTTTGTTCCTTTTTCACTCCCACTGACCGAGAATAGACGTCCCCTTTGGCCATGGTGCCATTCTTACAAGCTCTCTTCTATATCTTGGATTCTGGAAAGTTCATAAGTTCATGTATCCACTTCATGCTGGCCTTATGTTGGGGAGTTCATTATTCCAGCTGCACCTTCACCTATCTCTTTTCCAGTCCCAGTTGGCACTGTGAGTTAATCAGCCCGGGTTGCCGAGTGGAACACAATAACACAAATCAGTAATGGACATCCTTGTCAGGGTCTGCACATTTTGGCAGCCCTGTTTTCAGTTATTTGGAAAGAAAATGCTCCGAATAGTTCTCATTATGAGTGGTTACTGGGTGGTAAATGTTTTGATTAATGGCTCTGTTCATCTGCCTCTTATTTAACCACCCCTAGTAAGAACTCCAAAATATTGCTCACACACTGGCCCTTTTATTCCAAAGGAGTGGTAAAGGCTTCTGACAGTTTGAGAAGGTAGATGATGAAGGTAGGGCCAGGTTTATGACAGGCTTTATAAAACTAGAATTGTTCTTTGCCATTTGAAGGACGATTTATCACTCCAAACCAAACTTTCTTTATCTCTGAGAAAGATTCCTGTCACTGATGGATGTCACTTAGGCTTTGACTCTGGAAAGCCTTGAACTGCACAGATTAGACATAAACATGTTTGGGAGAATTAATTCAACAACTGTCAATTCCTAGACTACACCCATTATTGAAGATATGGGACTCTTCATGTTCATTTTTATATAAAGATTTATTTTTTCCTTCCCTAAATCCTACAGCAGCTTTAGTAAAGGGAGATTACTTATTCTATGTATCCCTAGTGCCTTGTAGTCTATAATTATGCAATATGTGGATGAAGAGAGGGAGGGAGGAAGGATCCCACCACTCCCCATTCCAATTTGCGGGAGTTTGTGCCCATCAAGTGTTCCATGGTGGGTTCTAGTCCTTGGTACATGTGGTTAACACATAAAGGTGTAGAAGTGATTTGCCAGTAACATTTCAGTGATCCCATTCATGTGTTCTGTGTACATGTATAGGATTGAGAGACAGTATGGTTCAAAGTCAGACCAGGCCCCACCCCCATATTAGCACTGTCCCCTTGGGCAAGTTGCTTGATTTTGCCAAGCTCCAATTTCCACATCTTAAATGGTAATATCTCTACTTTAAAGAATGAAGAGGATTAAATGAGATTATATGTGTACTTGGTGTAGGCCAGATTAAATGCTCAGAAGTTTAAAAAGAATTTCTTCTGAACTTTCAACTATAGTTCAGTCTTTCTGCTTTTATTTCACATTAAATTTCTCAGTAATCTCTCTTAAAAGATAGAGAAAGCATTGAACATTATCTCCTGCTATTACCATTTAGTAATGTATTTTAATATACATAACATGTCCCCTGCCCATTCTGGCATTCCACAGTTCTCCCTCTGCATCTTTGAAGGCAGACCTATGTATGGCTGATTGACTTGTATAAGTTATCTCTCTTCAGTTTACCCCTCTTTTGTAAGTTGTCGGTGTTTTCTTGGTTTTCTCAGTTTCCTTCCTGTATCAGCTTTTTCTAGCATTAGTTCTCTTCCTTGCTTACCATATAACCCTCAGGACAACCCTTCCAGATGGGTATTATTCTTCTCATTCTATAAACCAGGGGACCAGTGATGTTATTTAGTACAGATTCTCCTCCAAAGTCACATCTCATAACAACAACAACAAAAAAAATGCAGCTGAAGTTTGTGAATCCGTTGGCTTCCTTACTAACTCTCTGAACCAAACTTCAGATGGCTCTCATAGCTCAATTTGGCAGCGAGTGTTGGCTTTCTGCTTCTGCTTGATTATGTTTAGAACTGTAAATGCCTTTGTAAAGGGGTTGGATGGGGGAAGTAGAGGTGTGTTTGTGGAAGAAAAAGTCATTTCAAAGTCTTCATATGCTTGTTTCTATAGCTCTCATTCAGGTTAAATTTGCACTTGAGGAATCTCCACTCAGTCCGCAATGTTGATTGTGTCTTGGTGAGAAGAACACACTGTACTGTGCCTTTGGGGGGAGCTGTAAAAGAAATAGAAATTGTGGACCTTGCCCATAAAGAAATTTTTGGCAAGTAAGGGGAAAAAAATTCTTGCACATGAAATTACTGATGAACATTTGGGGGATAATATCAACCAGTAAAAATGCATTCCATGCCAGAAGAATAATGACAACTTGTCGCCATATGTAACATCTTTTAGATATTTCCATCCGTACTATCATGTGTTCTGCAGGGGTGAGGCTGTTTTCCCCTTCCATCAAAAGAATGTTTTCATAAGTATCTTGGGAAGGAGGGAGATGAAATAAGGAGATTAAAGAAAAGAAAGCTGCCATAAAATGAAAGAAGCTTGATTTAGTGAAAATACTATGACCTCCCAAAGAGCAGGGCTGGTGAGCTTATCAATTCAAAGTTGTGGATAAGATCAGGATTTCTCAGTACATTGTGAGTTTTGTGGCCTATTTATGTTGATTTAGATGGACAAATCCTCACCTCTTAAAAATAATTTTAAAAGTGGGAAGCGTTAGAATCCTTTCACTTTTGAATTTTTTTTTTTTAATATGAAAAATTAAGCAAAAACAGAGTAGCCTGGTTTTTATAAAGTTGGTCAGATTACAGCTCAGGGGACTGTTAAACTCAGTGAGTCTGAGAGCTATGGCAACCCTGAACATCTCAGAACACCTTGGGGATTCGCAGCAGATCCCAGCTGACAATTAACTTGCAGACTCTAGGTGAATCTCATTAGCCAAGCCTTGGCCTTGTCTAAATTCCTGGGTTTTGTGGTTTTGCTTAACACCTGGGGGTTTCTTTTCTGCTTTGATGTTTATATAGCACTCTCAACTTATTTTGAAAACATTTACATGGTGATTAGTTAACCCAACAGACCAATTCTGGGAAGGTAGCCAGAGCCAGCAGCACCTTAGTAATAGAAAAACTGATAATTAGGAGAAGAGACCTTCTGAGACCAGGAGTCTGGACCAGAACGGTGACACGTCCTGTTAATGAGTGGCCCCAGTAAAAGTCGAGCTACACAGCGGAGCTGTTTGAATCCATCTTCTGGGTTTATTTGGTTCTACTGAAATCTTTGGGATGGCCGGGGCCCTGTTTTAGCTTGTCATGTTTTGAAGAGTTGTCTATGGAAAGGAAGCCACACAACCTAGAGCAGCACTGATTTGTTCAGGGCTCTCCTATTTTAAGTTCTGCCCAGTTCAACATTTTAACTTGTGCATTTCCCATGTTGTAATGGTCTGCTCCATGGAACATCACCTATAAGTTAGAGATTTCTAACCAAGAGCTTGATTTAAAGGTGCTGCTTTAAAAAGTGGAATGGTGGTTGTCAGGGCCTGGGGGAGGGGGAAATGGGGAGTTGCTGTGCAGTGGGTATAGAGTTTGTCATGCAAGGTGAAAAAGTTCTAGGGATTTGCTGTAGAACAATGCATATGGTGAACAGTACTGTACTACACACTTAAAATTTTGTTAAGAGGGTGGACTTAATGTTATGTGGGTTTTATCACAATCAAAAATTTATCGTGATAAAATAATTGACAAGATAAATTTCTTTAAAGGTACTGCTTTTTATAATCAAGGGCTGTTTCTGAGACCCATGTTTCAGATAGATGAGGTCACCTTCTCAAGGGCATATGTCGTATTTGGCTTCTGTTGCATCATGATGAAGGTACCTTCAGAAGTGCAGGTTTCAGGCTTTCATTGGAAGACCCAACACATTAAAAATGAATTATTGTAAAACAAAAACAGATTTATTTTTTAAGCATGATGTGCCTAGTATTTTATAATATATATTTTTAGCATAAATGATTCAGAGAGTTATTGATGACTTCATGTTTTTACGGATCCCATGGAAAATGGAAAAACAGAAAGCCTGGAGTTTGGGTGGGTCACAGAGATGGAAGACAGAATAAACAGATGAATAGAGATGAGATGGCCAAAGGTAGAGGTTCCGTGAGATTCTGTATGATTTATATGGCTCGTAACTCCTTCAAGCCTCACAGTCTGAAAAGTTGGAGCGATGTTTTTCCCTTTCTCTAGGCAACTAGGCATTACCTAAACCTCCCTGGGACTAAAAGGAGCCTCAGGGAGTACTCTTCCTGTCACACCTCATGTAATTGCACCAATGAAGTTAATTGAGTTGCTTTTTGAGGAACTCTGTGTAAAAGGCATTTGGTCTCACGTAAACAGGGAGGTGGTTTTGTATCAGACTGTTTTGTCCATCGCCTCTTGCTGCAGCCCTCCAGTCTAACAACAGAAGGGGGCATCTAGGCTAAAAGAAGAGAAACCAAACAGCTCATCCAAGCTGGCAGATTACAACATCTGGGCAGGTCGTCTGGAGCTTGTGGACTTATGTGAGAGCTCTGGCCCTGCAGTCTGTTGCTGCTAACAATTAGTTCATTTGAAAGAACTGGATGTCAGGAGTGGTCTTTCACCATCTGTAAGTCCTGGGCCAGATGAGCTGATAGAGAACTGCTCTCAGTTTTGAGTTTGATAGACTGGCTGTTGGCCTGAGGGCCAGGCAGGAGAGGAAGGTGCCTTTCTGCTTAGGAGACTCACTCATTCTGCTAACGTTACTGCGTTACTGCTCAGTGACCTGACCTCTAGGTGATGATCCTTGTGTAAGGGCGTGGGGCAGCTCCACTGGCCAGGGTCCTGAAGACATCCGTGGTCTTGCTGGGAGGTGTGCAGTGTTACTTCTCCTGATGGCCCTCATCAAGATCCTGATCCATCAGCATGAGGGGGCCAGGGCACAAGGAGCATTCCCAAGGGGCTAACATGGGTGGGGATAGTGTGCTAAGGGGTGGTGGCAGTAGGACTCCTGGGGCTGACACAACCTGTTCTTGTCTCTGTCCCACACAGGTGAGCGCTGTGGGCTATGGGATGGATGAGGTGGAGCAGGACCAGCATGAGGCCCGACTCAAGGAGCTGTTTGACAGTTTTGACACAACGGGCACTGGGTCCCTGGGACAGGAGGAACTCACTGACCTTTGCCACATGTTGAGTTTGGAGGAGGTGGCCCCAGTGCTGCAAGAGACGCTGCTTCAGGACAACCTCTTGGGCAGGGTAAGGTTTGGGGCAAGAGCACCGGCAGTGGGAAGTCAGGGCGGTTTCTGTTGGGGTGTTGGGGGGTGGGGCAAACCACACATACTGCAACTTGTTTCTAACATCCTGGCTGTGTGTGCCCCTAGTTCTTAATCTGATAAATAAACAGAATGTAATGGCTGTGACACAACAGTGCAGTTTGCTCAGGTAAGGAGGGCCTGCTGTAATTTGTGCTCTGGAAGAAGGTGAACAATGAACATCTTAGAGAAAAATAGATAGCAAGAGGATATTTTCCAACTTTTTTCTCGTTCTTTTTGAATCATTTTATGGACTCCACTTTCATCATTGAGACAGAAGAGAGGAGACAGATTTCCACTAAGGAAGAGGGAAATGCAGTGAGAAAACTGCCATTCACAGGAAAAGGAGATTGCTATTATGACTTTCTACTCCGAATAAAGCTATTCTTGTGTGTGACTTGTTTCTGGAGTGAAGTATTAATTAAACTCTTCACCCAGGAAATAAGACAGGAGGGTAGTAAATACAGTGCAGGTTCAATTAAAACCCAGCATGACTTGCTTCCAGCCGGGATGTACATGTGTGCTGATGTTAACTTCTGTGTTGACAACAAATAGTCATGTTCTCTCCAGAGATCGAGTCACAGATGAGTAAGAAGTGAGAAGGGGTCCTTTTTTCCCTCTTGCTGTTAGTAGGAAAGATATTTGATCTGTCAGGACCTGTTCTCATGATAAGAGCCTCATGTGTATGGCTTTGCTTGATTTCTGCTGTTGATTTTTCTGAATGGTTGAGAGAGAAAAATGGGCAATACTTTTAGAGTTCTATGGCTGTCACTGAAACAATAGTTTTTATCATGTGGTGTAAATTGAGGAAGCAGTCATGAAACTCAATTTTATGCCAGTGACAGAACTTCCTTTTTTTTTTTTTTCTTCATTTCATTTTCACTGTCTCTTAGCTGAAAAGTTGGGTAAGTGACCTTATATATTGTACGTACACTGTGTTGGCTCTCTGTAACATGGACAGAACAAGAGTAGCAATCATCCTGAAATTAATACACAAAGAACGATATGCTCAGAGGGTTGGCACCATGAATGTGATGTTTACCAGGGTTCACACTTAAAGGAAAAATTGAGTTTTTGCAAAATTAAGACCATTCTTGGTCATTTTGGGAGCATTAGCTATTTGTGAACATAAGTGATTTCTAAAGAATGCTACAAATCTTGCTTTGAAAGCACTAGAAATGAGGGATTTGAGGATTAAACTATTTTTTCCTCATCATGCAATGTACTTGTGTTTTTTAGTTCTGCCTCAATCTCAGACACTTTGGGGAACCAAGAGTAGTGTTTCCCTCTGTAGTCCTTAGAGATTTGAGGCCTTTTGGTGTCTAAGGAATAGTATGAAAGAGTAGATCTCTTTTAATACTTATTAAAGCCTGAGAGGACATAATACAACTTAAGGTTTTCTTGAGAGACTGTTAGAGTCAATGTAAATATGGAACCCACTGCTGTAAACAGATCCACCTAGGCAGCAGATTAACAGTTTGCTCTCCAGGTGTTGCACATCATTGCCCTCATTTGGCAAACTAAAAAGGGTAGCAGTTATCGATTGATTTGTTAATAGCTTGACACTACCAGCCTGCTTTTTACATTTGCTATTTGTCTGTGAATAATGAATACCTAAGTGGACTATAGCATGATATTTACTTAGTGAGCCTGTGATAAAAGTTAAATAGATATATGCATATTGATTTCATGAGGGAGGTCCCTGGTGATTGTCTTGAGAGCAGTGTTGGCATGCATTAATGCACTATTGTTAAATTTGCATTTTTTATGAAACTGAATTATTCTACTCAGATGAGCACATAAACTTAGCCATATGCTAAGATACTCTCTATATGGCCTATATTTCCTTTTAAATATAATGAAAAAATTCCTTGTAAGTCACAGAAGCAATCCAAGTGCTATCACTTCCTTGATATATTGAGTAGGGCCATAGTTGAAAAATTATGAGTTTTTAATGCCAGTTATTTTTTTTCTCTTAGATAGTATTTATAAAGAACTTATAAAGGTTAGCAGTTTGGTTTAATAAAACAGGTGAAAAAAATAGTAGCATGAGAAATCTAAGTAGATCCATGTATTCATTCATTTAACAAATATGCATTATGTGTGTCCTGCATGTCAGATGTTAGCCTTATGGTGTGGCTGCAGCTCGTTTATGTTCATTGTAAACTAATGTTTCCCTGAGAATTGGCTTTTGGATACATTAGTATCCATCAGCTTCCTGGATGTTTATGGTTTTAATGTTATCTTTTAAATCTTAATGAGTATAGTTTTTAAATAAAACAGAACTTCCAAGTTTACCTTTATTGGAATTGAGCTGAATTAACCTGTTTTCCTTGAAAATCAAATAAGATAAAAAGCATTTGTACCCTTCAACTAAGAACATGACTGTTGTCAGGTTTTTTTTTATTATTATTATTTTAAAATCCATCTTAAATAACTTCTTGTACTTTTTTTTCTTAAAGCCTATTGTTTCTTTTGATAGTTGTTAAAGAAAGTAATATAAATCTTGCCTTTTTCATGTATTTTAATCATAGGCCACTTACCCCCAAATTGTTTAAATTCACCTTTCTAGTCTTGCTTTGTAACTTAAAGCCCTATTCCCCTGAACACAGTGGTTACTGTATAAGTGTTTGAAATGTCTAAAGATGTGGTCAGTGATTTGAAGGAAAGAGGACATTGCTAGTAGGGATTTCTAACTAGTTTTTCAAAAGAGCTCCATCCACATTTTTGTCATAGTTGAGCACCTGTCAGGTGGTGAAATCCCAAGACAAGGGACTTTTAAAGACACTGAAGAACTAATAGTCTTCATGGCAGATAAATAGTACTGGGAGCAAATACTACAGACATTTAAGAAAGGGAACCACATTAGCGCTTTTATTTCATCCAAGCAACTGATACTTATTGTAGCTGCTACCAGTTTTTGTGTCTTTTAAATAAATGTCTCTGTATACCTTTTTTACTAGAAATCAGGACATAAGTATGATAATTTGCCTTGGTTTTATTGAAGTCTTTAAGTTATATCCAGTTTAAAAAATACATTTTTTCTTTCTTGTGGAATATACTAGTTTTGACAAAAAATAGTCCCTGAGGTTCTGATGAATTTTCTTGCTATACTTTTTAATATGAATCTGGATGCTGAGGGCCCCAATGTTCTTGCACTCTTTAGAATCAGAACAAGCCACCATAGGTGGACTCCATAGGTAATGTGCTATGTGTACTTCAGAAGTCATTAAAGACACTGAAATGTTTTAGTATTAAAATTTGATAACTGTACAAATGTATAATTTAGCTCAGCTTTCCTACTTCTCATTTTAAAGTACTTGGGGTTCTTTTATAAATATCAAGATTACTTTCATATGGAGGATTTGCTTGTTTCCAATTCATTAAAAGCTTTTAAAGATTTTATGCATGTTTTAACTATTTGAAAAGTAAATCAGAAATACAGAAGTACTTTCTGGTGGTGATTATTTGGATTTGTTCTCTACGCATATATCATCAAGTAGTACCTATTTATAGCTCCCCTGCGTTGATGCTCTTTTTTTTTGTATTTTGATATGAGGCTTTTTGAATGCATTGGAGGGAATGTTGAAACATTTCTCATTGCATCTCTTAAATGTCTGAACCTTCACTGTATCTTATTGTTTAACCACTGTAGAGTAATTTGAAATAGTGAAGGATATTTTCTGATTCCTATGTTGGTCTTGTGATTTGGAGTGTCTCTCCATCACTCATTGTTTTCTTCCTCCTTTTCCTCAGCTATTCTCTCCTCTCTCCTCTCCTCTCCTTTCTTTCAACACCTACAGTACCTGGTATTGCTAGGTGGTCTCCAATCCAAATACTAACCAGGCCCAAACCCTGCTTAGCTTCCTAGATCAGACAAGACCAGGCATGTTCAGGGTGGCGTGGCCATATATTCACTCATTTTCTTTACAACATTCTCATCTGGGGTTGAATTTAATGCCTAAGGGTCTGTGGTTCCTATTTATACACAAGGAGACAGTCTGAGTAAGAGGTTACACGACTTGTTTCTATTCTGTGTTAACATTTCCTGTTTAAATTCATTGCATAATTAACTTTGGTTTGACATACTGTGAACCTTCAGTATTTCCGACATATTTAGCCTGACTGAAAGCAAGGGCAGAGGGGAAATTTACATGGTCATTCTCTTTTACCTACTTTGCTTTTGCCAGAGAAAGAATGGTCAAGAATGCTCATTAGATTTCTAAAATATTCCACTCATACTTTTATGAGTAGCTTCTTGTGTGGATGAGGGGACTTAAAGTTCTTCAGTGTCCATCTGTATGATAGAGGAACCTGGAACTTGGAAAAGTACAGTGACTTGTCCAAGATCATTTGAAACAGCACCAGAATAGAAACTCAGATTTCTCAGTCCTTGAATGTGGACGCTTATCTCCACAGCCTCCCCAGACTCTGACTATGCAGAAGTGAATCTCATTCTCCATTTCCCCTCAACCCACCATCACATTGGGACAGTGTACTGTTGGAGCAGTTTCTGAAGTCAGGCCTGAATTCATATATTGACTCTTGCCACTTTCTAGCTATATGGGCATTTTATCTTAAATACCCTAAGCCTTAGTTTCTTCCTTGGTATAATGGGAAAAATAATACCCTCCTTGTAAGATTGTGGTGAGGATTGACTTGAACTGTGTATATCAAAGACATGGTAGAGCCAAGTACACAGTTAGCCACCATGTTCTATACCTCCCTCCATCTCTTACACACCCAGAATGGGTCTTTGATTAATAATGACTTCCCAGTAACAATTTTCTGAGAAATCTCATTGGAGTAGAGAATGGATTTGCTAAAAACTCGTGTATGGTGGTGGTTTGCATCTGTTTTCATCCATAGGCAGGGCTCTTTCGGTCAGTGTCGGAGCACAACCTCACACAGTTGCTTTAGGTTTTCAGAATCTGCCTTTTTAAATGGCCTTCACCCCTCTCAGGGTTGTCTGCAGTAAATGACTGCTAAGCTACAATAACCTGAATGCTTTACTTAGAGGACAACATATCATAACTATGTCTTTCATTAAGAAACTATGTTTTTTTGTTCATCTGTCATTTCTCTTTGCATAATGCCACAAACATTATTTTCCTTGACATTGTCCTTCTGATGAGTCCAGGTTTCTATACCCATTTCAACTAACACAATGTTTTGAATGTTCTCTCATTGATTTCCTTTTGTATTACTAGATGTAAACCTCTCCTAAGTATGATGACAGTCACATAGGCCTTTGTCTTATTTAATGAGCTCACTTTATTGAACACTGGCTTGAGCTCTCTTATCTTTGGCCTGTTTGAAGTGCTGCCTACATACATATGGAAACTGTATGCATTTGATCTCCAAGATTGCACAAGATGATTTTATGCAACGTTAGTTTCTTTATTCTACTTCCTGTTACAGGGTTCTTTTGTGGTTTAAATAGCATTTGTTTCTTAGGTGATGCTTAAATTCTTTTTTTAAAAAGACAAATTGTGTCCATAGAAAAAAGCATTTATATGAAATTTGGAGAGCAAAAGTGATGAGGTAAATTTCTATTAAGCAGTAGTGACACATGACAAAAAATATCAGACTTGACTAGTCTTCCTGTTAATTTAGTTTAAATGTCATGTGTATTTTCAATCAGTCATGTAATTTTCCCATTGCTGCAAACTGCCCTTTGAGGCATACAAGATATAGGAATGCTTGTAAAATGAATGGCAGCAATTATTATTCAAATGAGGAGATACCAGCCAGGGTATGCACAGCTGGGAAGCTTGTTACCTTGTGAGATTTAATTGCATTGTATATTTGTGAAGATTTCTAAATTTTAGCATAATACAATAGTAAAACTCCCTTGGAGGAGAAAAATAGTACTTAAAGATTCCAGTTATTGGACTTCGTGAGCCCACTGAGGCATGTTTCTTCACAATAGAGGGCATTTATTAACATTTTGGTTCTGGGTTATGCCCTAAGGGGCTTTTCCGCCACATCAGTATTCATGAGCATTGATGGAAAATAGCAGTCACCTGCCTCTATTAGAGAACTATCTTCTTGAAAGATGTGAAATTTACTGCTGTTTATAGTGGAGGATCCAATGTCTATATGCCCTTGCAAGAAGGAAAATAAAAATCAAATTAAGACTTAAAGCTGCTCTAATATTTTTTTAATTGAGGTTGCATTAATTAATAACATATAAGTATCAGATGTACAGCATTATAATTCACTGTCTGTATACACTATAGCATGCGCACCACCAAAAGTCCATTTTCCATCTGTTACCATATAATTGACCCCCTTTACCCATTTCACACTACCCGTACTCCTCTACTTGTTTTGATCAGCTTGCCAGGTTTTTGTTTTTGGATTTTTAGATTTTTGTTGTTGTTGTTGAGGAAGAAGGAGTTACCTACCTAGAAAGAACCTCTAAGTTAATGATCATGTTTAATCTTTTGTAGACCCTTTTTTTCTAAAATATGGTGGATTTAATATAAGTACATTTTAGAAACCTTCAAGTTCTGCCTATGAATATCTTGGAGAAATCAATTGTCACAAAATGTCCCCATTTTCCTGCCTGCTGGCCAGGTAGGATATGCTCATTTATCAGAGGCCACTACAAGCCTGTTTTTTCTTACTCAGGATGCTTAACCAGATTCTGCCTTGTAGTTCCTAATAAACTTCTTCCCTTTTCCACCCTCCCACACTCTAGAATCTGGAACAGCTGATAAACTCCTTGAGGGCAGAGGTTACTTATCTTCTTGGTTATTCCCTGAAGCCCTAGTGGATGGCTTTAAACCTGGTAGTTTTGTGTAAAGTTGAGGATTTGACCTTGAGAGGTCAGACCAGGAGTGGAGCAGTCCTGGGGCAGCAGACCTACTGGACTTTAATGTGTTCAGTTAGAAGGCCTGGGTTCTCCAAGTAACCCCATCACTTCAAGACGTGTGGCCTTGGGCAAGGCACAGACCTTCTCTGAGCCTCTCTCATCCTTCTCAGGAGGGGGCCTGCCTTGACCATCTCACATGACTGTTGTGAGAGCCAAATGATCAAATGCCCAGGAGAGAATGAACCTACACTAATACCCCCATCCATCTAGTATTATCCAGGACCCATGTTAATAAAATTTTCTAATAGCTGTATCTCTTACCCCAATTAGTGTCAGATTTATAAAGCAAAATGTTAACCATTGGGGATTGAAAAAATTTTAATGTTTTTTACCCTATTCAAAGAGTTATTAAACATCATAAGGTTGTTTTTGATCATTTAAAATCTTCTTGGTCTTTCACTTATCCTTCTACAAGAATGATACCCTTAGTATTTATTTAGCAGTACATAGAGCCTTGACCCAACACTAAATAACTCCAACATAGTAAGTTTTTGAGTGTATATGCCTTTTTTTATAGTTTAAAAAAGTTTGTTAAAGTGTTAAAAATTATACTTTATTTTTGTTTGAGGGAGGATAGTTCATGTCTTTCTTCAATCCTAATATGTCAATAGTTACTTCTTGCCCTTGCCTTAGAGTGCCCTTGTTTTTTGTTTGCTGCTTCTAATCTGTAGAGGCTTGGGAAACAGGCTAACGAAGCTTATAATAAATCAGGTAGAATGAAAATTAATAACTCCTGAGTCGTATCTGCAGCATTTTCTTCGAGAAGAGAGTATGGGCTTTATGCCTTCCTCAGCTTTGGGCACCACTTGTTTCCCAATTGTCTGCTGTACTCTAGACCATTAAGGTTGAGAGATAAGCAGCTTCCACATAAGTGAGGATATACTGTCTTCAAAAGTTGGTGTGTTTGTATGAGACCTGAGTAATCCCTTGAATGTGTGTGGCATATAGTAAAGCTTTGGAAGTTAATTAAAAGTAACTTCCATGTTACGGTTGTTTTTTTCACTTTTCAGGGGGAATAAAACTAAGGTACAGGGACCCCCTGGGCAATTTTCATATCTAATACTCACTGAATTGAACTGTTAGGATGAAACTCAGAATAGCTCTTTCCAGTTGTCTCTATCAAAATTTATGCTTTCAGTAGACCCTGCAGAGACCCATGGAAACAAGGATAAAAGATTTGAAAGTCTTAAGGCAACCACCTCCCTTTTGAAACAGGAGCCTCTTTTTTTGTTCAACTCATAATTGTGGCAAGGAAAGACTTAAGTTTCATTCAGGTCATCTCCATTAATATCCTAACTAACAGGAGGAACTTAAAGGTGCGTCCCTAAACAAAGCAGAAGGGATCAGTTTCTCCGATGCTGGCCAACTGCACAGATCCTGGGGGCAAAGCAGGCTCCTGGGTCTCCCTGCTGTCACCCCCCTCCCACACACACACACACAACTCCCACTTGGCTTACTTGGTTACTCTTATGGCCAATTGCTTTGCTTGAGAATATGGCCCTGTTTCTCTGTTAAAGTGATAGGGACAGCCACCTCTGTTACAATACCTCCTAGTAGTATTAACTTCCCCTCACTGAGTATTTCATAAGTGCCAGGAAGCTCTCGGTACCTTATATAACTCTAATTTTATCTTCTTAACACTGTTATGAGAGTGGTGGTACCGTAAATAACCTAAAATACATGCATGCTCTTAGCATTGCATCTGCCTGATTCCCTGTGACATTTCCTGAGAATTTGTGCTCCATGGCAGCAGGGATCTGTGTCACTCTCTTTCACTGCTATATCACCAGGGCCTTGGAAAGTGCCTGCATATAGCAGGTGCTCAGTAAGTATTTGTTGAAAAAATCATAAATATCAGTTGTTAGATAGCCCCATTTTTTACAGACGAGCCAACTAAAGCTCAAAGAGGTTTAGAAATTTAGCCAGTTCACAGAAGGAAGTGAGTGGCTGAGCCAGCGTTAGAACCTGGACCCAAGCCGTTCCAGTGCAGAGCCTGTGCCCCTAACCCTTCCCCACCCTCCCTGAGAGGGAGGCCTGATTCTGATAGGAAGTAGTAAATACCTGCAAGTGCCCCTGAGGAGAAGTGGTGTCTGTTAACTGGTTGGGAAGATGGCCTTGCCCCTGGGAATTGGAGCTGGAATGCCACAGTGCCTGAAACCCACCTCTGACTCTAGGACACCACAGGACCCAGCCCTCCTCCCTCCCTCAGGCTTCTCAGCATTTTGTCCTCTGTGAAACCTAATTAGCACGGCTTACATTTCTACAATCTTTTAACCCTTTCATTGATTGCACAGTCCCTGCTCTTTAACAAATGAAATGCCTCACCTCCCTTGACAGATTTTGTCTCTGGCCCTGTAGATTATGCCAATTTTTAGTCTGTGTGATCTAAAGGAATATGATTTTGGAATGTGATTCCAGTTAATCTAATATAGTAGGGCAATCACATATATTTTGAGAGAATGTTGTCAGTTTCAAGAATACACACTTCTATGACATGGGAATCTCAGTGGATTCTTCTTCTTTGCTTTGATTTACATGGGTAACATCGTATGGCTTTTCCCCTTATTGTTTAGTAACTATTGAGGTTTGTTGCTTTTCTAAATTTAATTTGAAAGTGTTTTTTTTCTGTCACCGATATTTAAACTTCTAGGTAATGTTTTGTTATGATACCCAAAGAAACCCAAGACAGCACGAATTACAAATGTACCAACTTCGTATTTACATGTGGGCCTCTGTATAAATAGATGCCACATGATCAAGCTAGAATAATGGTGAGAAGAAATATCATCTCTCCCTTCTGCCTCAGGGTGAGATCACATAAATTTACATTATAGAAGAGTATACTCATCCATAAAGGAGTCCATTTTACCCCTTTAACCAAACTGATATTTCTATTCTGAGTATTTACTTAAAGAAAACTCAGGTTCTTTCCTCCGTTAGTTGAGGTGACTGTGTTTTTAAGGATTCAGGAAAATGCTTTCCAGAGTCCTCTTATCTTTTGTGTTTGCTATTGATTTCTGCTTGTTTATAGAATCATAGGGGCCTTGGGAGATAAGTATTATATACCTGCCTCAGGCAAGACTATATTCAAGTCATCCTCAGAAGATAAATTTCTCCTTTCTAGAATATCTTAAGAGACAAAAGCATCTCTGGGGTATCATTACAATGAATTATTTTGGGGGGAAGTTTTTCCTAATACCCAATCAAACATCTTTCTTTTCTGGGCTTATTCAGATAAGGAAAAGAAGAGTTCAAAACATATCGTTTTCTGAGTTTATAGAAAAGGTTTTGCTATATAGCTTTTCTCTGCAAGGTTGAATAAATATTGATATTAGTGTTTATGACACTGGGATGTCAAAAATAATCAGCCCACTTCCCTTTAGTGCTTTAGAGAAATTAAGTAAAAAAAGGAACAAAAGCAGGTTATGACTTACTTCAAGACTCTCGGGATGCTAAAAATAGTTCTGGTACTTTGTATGTAGATGGATTTGTTTCCTTAAGATTGTGGAAACTATTTTGAATTTATTTTTAATTCCTTATTTTTAGGTACATTTTGACCAATTTAAAGAAGCATTAATACTTATCTTGTCTAGAACTTTATCAAATGAAGAACACTTTCAAGAACCAGGTAAGGACATTAACTTATCTTCTCTACATTCCCCTTTAAAAGTTGTACAAGGAGAAATTTGGAGACCTTGCAGCATGTCTATGAAAAATTTGGGGCACTGCCTTTCGTACATTGAACAGTTATTTTCAGTGCTTTGTCTTTTGATATTATCATAAAAGCCTTGCAGCTGTTGAACACTAAAATGAGACTTCCCTCCAACAACAGTGAATTATGGAAGAAATAACTGGATTATTCCTAGGCAGTATGTCAGATGGGATGGCGATAACTCACTCCTAAGTGAGCAGAGTGAGGCTGAATGATACTTCTTTTATCCTTATTTCCCATGGACATGGAAGGATGGGAATTGGGGGCAATTTTGCCCGATAAAAGAAGGGTGGCCTACCTATCTAGAGATAATTTTATTTAGTCCTATTGAGTGTATAACCCTCTGCTATAGGTATTACCACATTATATTATAACAGTTTATCTCCCTCTCTCAAGTGGTAGTTCCCTGAGGACAATGTGATTCAGTTTTTGTATTTCCAGGGCCTAGCACAATGGTTAACACATAAGTAAGTATTCAATGAATGTTATGACTTTAATATACTTCATTGATTTTTTAAAGACACCATAGATTATAAGACACATCATTATTTTATGTATCTCTAAGAAGAAGAATTATTGCAAGGTATGGTAAAATGTCATTTTTTATAAGATATCCTAATTTCAGTGTTCCAATCTAGGTATGTTTGTGTTTGTGTGTGTGTCTGTCTTAGAATTGATGAAATATGGTAAATATTTAAGGGGACATCTAGACACTTTTGAGATTTGTATTGCATTCATCAAATCAGTATTTGTCAGTCTAAGGCTAGGGATCGACTATAAAGGGGCATAAGGGAATTTTGGGGGTGATGAAACTATTTAAAATCTTGAGTGTGGTGGTAGTTCCATATTTTATGAGTTTTTCAACTCATAAAATTGTGCACTGAAAGGGTGAAATTTACTGTTTATACATTATACTTGTCTTTAGAAGAAAAAGATCAAAAATATAGTCCAGTTTTTGAGACTGAGAAGAAATCATTAATATTTTGTTGCTATAAGGAGTCATTCAATGTGACCTATTTAGATGAAGCACAGATGGGAACTCATTTCTTACACTCACTGGCGATCCAGTTCTTCATTGCACCTTCTGAAATGCTCCAGATTTGTGGCATATGTATGAATCCTGTGTTTAGCACCGTTTGGATTCTGGATTGAGTCTCTCTCTTTTTGCCTATGGTGGCCACCCCTAGGAAGATTCTTGTCAACTCTGAGTCTTGCCAGAGCTCTTGGAAGCCGACATGAGCCTTGGGAGGGAGGTTATTGCCATCTCAAGATTTTCTAGACTAACATTAGAATTTCTGTAGGTGACCACTGCTGGAACATAGACTTTTGTTCTTATGGGGGCCTCACATTTTATTAATGTTTTTTGTTATTTAAGGTTGTCATCTTGATAACAGTGCAAGATCTAGGGACCCTGAATAGAGCTATGATGACATCACCCCATTTAGTTAACACAAACATAGGAAATATAAGCATACGTTCCATGGTCTTCTGTAGGCTGATAAATGTGCTTTTATGTGGGTTTGGAAGGGATGTCCTGCCACTAGTCTACATAATCCTTTTGCTGCCCTTTCTTCAAAACCTGTACTGTCACCTGCCAGAAAATTGTCATAACATACAGATTTATGGCGACCACAAATGTGAAGGGTATGCCCTAGAGTTGTGCAACACTGAGACTTAAATAATGGCACGAGGACATAGACAAAGGCTGACTGAGCTTGGAAACAGCTAGGAAGTAACATTTATGGATCTGGCTCCAGATGGTGGTTTCAGAGTTATGTGTGTCCCTCACTGCTATGCAGGCCCAAACCATAATTTGGATAAGTCTTCTGGGACAACACACAGAAGGGATTTTTATAGTTTTGCTGTGTGCTTCATCCTTTGGGCAGGCTGGAGCAAACCTTTGTTATCGAGCTACCCTAAATCCATGTAATGAAGCAGCAGCATACTTATCGTAGCATTTCATCCCGCATTCATGTCATGTCCCTGATGTTTGGTCTGGCAGGATAAAAGCTAGGATTGAGCCTGTGCCTTAAGTGTTTTATCTAATAGGAGGCGGTGAGTCAGCCCTTCCTCCCATGTTCCCTTCTTTGTTTCCGACATTCTCTGCTTTTTTTTTTCCCCCATCTCTGGCCCTTTCAGTTATATCTGGGGATCATGCAGTTCTTTCTACTTGGATGTTCCTCCACCCACTCTAAAATGTGACTCCACCTTCACAGGCTGACTGGCTTGGCTGGCAAGAGACAGAGAAGGAAGAGTCAGGATTCAAATGTAGTATATCATGAGGCCACCCGAGTTTATTCTCTCCTTCCCCTTTATGAAAATGACTATCCCTTAAGTTGTAGACCATATCATTGTCAGGCTGGAGAGAACGCTGCCATTTTATTCATGAGCTAACTGAGGCCTAATGAGGGACAGAGCTTACTTGAAGTCTCACAGTTAGTGGCAGAGGAGGGTGCAGATGCTGTGTCATCAAGAGATGTGACGCAAGGAGCCTGTAGTATAGGGTTGTCAACCTTTAGATGGGTGAGCTAGGGGCAACCCAGTCCTCAGTAAGTGCAACTTGGCCAGAAAGATGCTGACAAGTGGCTAGAGGCAGCAGGAAGGAGTGAATTAGAGCAAGTTTCACCTGCTCCTCAGTGACAGGCCTGTGTCCTCAGCATTATTTGGCTGTTCAGCACTTAATTCATCTTCTAACATAAGGGACCAGGGCTGTGGTATTTCTGTCTTACCTTTTGAAATCAGTGGACCTACTAGCCTTTGAGAGAGAAAATTGCCTTTAAATTATGGAAGGTGACTAAAAACATAGGTGGGCCATAGGACATAGCCTTAGAAACTGAATGGGTCATGAACTGATGTTTTCTAACATCTAATATTTTTATGCATTTAAAATACTGTGTGCTGTACCAGACCATAATATAGAAAAGCCAGCTTGATATGTTAGAAAGAGCCTTGAGCCAGGAGTTAGGTAATCCGTCTCTGCCCTTCTAATTGGGTGGCCGTATATGTCATAACCTCTGTGGTCTTTGATCATCTCATATGTAAAAGTGGTTGTACTAGAAAATACTTAAAATCCCTTCAGCTCCAAGATTTCATTGTGATGTCTCCTAATATCTAAATGGCATTATCTAATTTATGAAAAAACTTGGTTTTCTGTGAAATTTTGCCTAACATAAATTGACACCAAAGTTTTGCTTCCTAGAGGCACATGCACAGTATATAGGATGTGCTCTCATAATCCCCTCATAAAAGACAGTTATATATAAAAAATGCAAAAACAATGCTATAATAGAATTTGAGAGAAGATAAAATTACCTCATTTCCATAGTCTTGGGTTCTACCATTTATAATTTCTCTGAGGTAAAGTTTCTTTATTTTTAAAATTAGAGAGTATGGACTAGCTTGTTTTCAGCATCTTTTTAACTCTGATATTTATGATTCTAAATCTTAAGTGTTTTTTTTTAAAGAGCAAAAATAACAACAGCAATAACAACAATACAATGAAAAGCCCTGAAGTTCACTTAAGGTCCAAAAATTGGATTTGGGTTATAGGGAAATCCTTTGTAAATTCCAACCTGATTAATATTGCCAGTGGCATAACTCCCTCATATCTACATGTACAACTTAATTTTTTTAAATTGTTTTCCTGGAATAAGTGAGGGACAACAACTTAATTATTAGTCATTTATTCAATTTGCTACAGCCTGGGATGATAGGATTTTTGTAATGGAAATGCTGGCACATGCTCTAAGCTATGTGGCATCCACGTGCCGTTTGGATCTGCTCTCCAGAGATCTTTGTCCTCGTTTGATGCATCTGGCATTAGATTTCTGTTCTATAGTCAATGCTAGCATAATGCAGGTAGCCCTTTCTTTTCCTGATAAAGTCAATGTGGACTACCTTTCCTTTGTTAATCTGGTGAGGGGAGACACAGGTTTGCAAAAGCCAAATCACTAGAAAAATAAAAGTAGGCATAGTTTTTGGTGCAGATGATTGGAGGATTTTGTTTGTTGTTGTTGTTGTTGTTGTTGTTGTTGTTGTTGTTGTTTGCATAATAAGCATTCCTAACTCCAGGAACCACCTTATTTTTTTTTCCCCCTCTTTAATTCTGCCTCCTGTTTCTACTCCTGACCTGTGGATATTGCTGTTGCCCCTTAAGAGCTGGTCTCTGAAGGCGGGGCATCTCCTTGTACACACACAGGTAGTGTGCTGCGAGGGCCTGGCGCACCCAGGGCCTGGTACATCTGGGGTATTGTCCATGGCTCCACCTGGGGTGCGAACCCAGGACCTTCTACATGTAAAGCAGACATGCTAACCACTACACTATGGAGCCACCCCGGAAGCACCCTACTTTTAATTATTTTTCTTATATTTTGAGGCAGCTATAAATATAATTAACAGGTAGCTACCTTTTCATTTCACTCAGGAGATGTGCATTGAAGCAGTTTCTATGGCCAGACATTGGGCTAGTTCCTGAATTGCAGTGATTGAAGACTGGTGTTTGCAACTTCAGAAGACTTAGGCCCAGCACTCCTGTTTTTAGGAGTTATTATACACAGATGGCCCAATGGGCATGTTCCATTGTTCTCTCTTTGGTTGAGTAAGATAAGTAAGAACTTAGTCTCCTAATCCCTTGGTATCAATGAGATGTTGACAGTGAGGAGCAGAACCTTTCTCTCTAAAAGCAAAGTAAAACCACTACCACTATCACCACTACCAACAAAAGAGGGTGTGAGGAGTCAGTGCAGGAATTCAAGGCGAATTGAAAACATTCATACCCACTGGTGGTCAGGTAACATGGTAGGACCTTTCTGGAATGATATAAAAACAATAGTCACCGAAAACTATAAAAAAAGCCTTTGGGTAATCAATGCCACTCAGATTTTATGCTATAGAAATAATTATGGATGTGCACGAAGATGTGTGTATAAGAATAGTCATTTAAAATGTGAAAATAGATCTCGGAAGCTAAGCAGAGTCGGGCCTGGTTAGTACTTGGATAGGAGACCACCTAAGCAGACCAGGTACTATAGGTATAAAAAATAAAAAAATAAGGGATTGTAAGCTAACAAGGTCCTTGCAGTCTGTGAAGTCAACCAAAGGTTGCCTCACCATAAACAAGGAAGGAAGGAAGGAAGGAAGGAAGAAAGGAAGGAAGGAAGGAAGGAAGGAAGGAAGGAAGGAAGGAAAAGAGAAAAAAATATATATATCAAGCATAAGCATTTGGCAATTTATTGGTAAGGCAAATTACGATGTATCTGAAATCAAAGTTTAAGCAGCTATTAAATTGTACTATAGAAGAATACAAGGATTTTACTAAGGATAAAAAGGCAGTTTTTAAAAATGTATATGTGCAGAAAAAATACTCATGTTATTTAAAATTAAATAGGACTGGTGAGAATTTTGATAATGAACAGTTTATTTGTGAGTTCTGATGTTGTAAGTTTATTTCAATTGCAGTGTATGAGATGATTTCCAAACAGGCCATGAAGTTGATCATTTCTACAGGGAGTGTTAGAGAATTGTATGTTTCTCTCACTTCGGCCTGTTGCTGAAGGGAAAGGAGATAACAAGGAAAAGGAATGAGGCCAAGAATGAGATGGAGGCAGCTCTAGTTTCTGAGATGACAGACTGGATAACGTCATTGTGTGTGTGTGTGTGTGGTAACCTTACCGCAGAGAAAGGTTGAGGAAATTTGCTGTGGGATTGAGTGCTGTGAGACTCTCTGGCTTCATTCTGCTGGGGCCCCGTGTGGGTGCCTCTCCCTGGTGCGCTGGCTCCTCCCAGGAGCAGGCTAGAGAAGCAATCCTGTT
The DNA here is from genome assembly GCA_030015415.1 of Cynopterus sphinx. Taxonomy (NCBI): domain Eukaryota; kingdom Metazoa; phylum Chordata; class Mammalia; order Chiroptera; family Pteropodidae; genus Cynopterus; species Cynopterus sphinx. Next base: position 108,059,314 of record CM057384.1, on the reverse strand, counting down.
ATTATCAACTCAAAGAGATTTTCCTTTTGAATGATTTTCAGCTGCCTTAGGGTTTAGATGGACTGGAGTCAAACCAATCATCTCTGGGTGTTGCCTTCCTTAGGGTGCTCATCTTCTGAAAACTCCCTCCTAGGCTAGGCTATTCTGAGCCATCCCCAGTACCTTTGTGTTCAGAAGCCGCTGTGTTCCATCAAGATGCATCATTCAGACTGGGAGGAGCTGAAGTAGACAACTAAAATTCTGTCATTGCATCCAGGGAGGACCTGAAAGCTCCAACTGAACATGTGCATCAGGAGAGAGGAGTAGTTGGGAGCAATGTGACATCGCCCCAGAAGCAGCTGCCTTGGAAGGGTCGTGTGCATGCGAGTGTGGGGTGATGATCATGCCTGCTGACACCTCCTGCAGAGGCAGGGAGCATACCGGAGGGCAGAGGAATGGCCGATCACATTGGAAGGCTTTCCCAATGTCTTTTTTATGTTATTCATTCTCTCTTGACCTCTCTTTTCTCCTCCCCTCCTTAGGACATCCCTCTCCTCACCCCTTTCTTCTTTCCACCACTCCAACTCACCTTTACACTCCTCTCCTCCTTGCTCCCACCCCACACTCTTCCTTACCTCTCGGTCCCCTGACCAATCTGTTCCTCCTGCTCCCCCTCCACAGTCCTCCAGGTCTGTGCACATCTCCTGTTCTCCACCCTCCTTCTCTCTCTTGGTGACTCTCCCCTCTTTCTAGCTTCTCCCTCCCTCTCAGTCTTGATCTCCCCTTTGATTCTTTCTCTCCCTTTTCTCTTATGGAAAATCAGTCTCTTGCTGTGTGATGCTGTGTAAGGGCACCATCAGAGTAGGCAGGGGACGTGGGGATAAGAGGTGGGCTGGTGGTGCTTGCTTGCTACCTGGCTGCTTTTCCCTAGGGAAGATAAGGAGGTTCTTGTCATGAGATTTGTACATGCTTCATTTTGACTCCATGTCTTATTTTCAGATGGATTTTGGGAATTTTGTGAGCTCAGCAGAACTGTAGTTTGGAGAGCCTCAGATTGGTGGTACCCCTGTGCTGAGGTCCATAGGGAATGCTGTCCGGGGAATTTTCCAGGCTGACTAAATGGGGTAGGAAGGGAAGCAGAAAACAAGGCTTTGCATGAGCAATTCCAAAATAAGGATATCAGGACCATAAAGGCAGGGCTATCTTCTTTATCATGGTCATTTTTAGGAACTGGGAAATTTGATTCAAAATATGATAAAATATTTCTTATTTCTCAGCAGGTACAGCATAATGTCAGGTGTTGGTCATTCTCACTGAAACTGCATTTCAGTTTTCCTTTCATTGTAACTGTAAGGCCTTCTGGTCATGAGTCCTACATATGCATGTTGGTTCGTCCTGGTTCTGGAAGGTGAACATTGTTACAGGTCTGGAGTTCCTCTTCTTGGGACAGATGAGATATGGAATAAGGAATATGGTATCTGAGCATCCAGGTATTGTTTAATTTATAAGACTGAAAGGAAATTTGTTTTGTTTTGTTTTTGTCTTTTGAACTTTGATTGGATTTTTCTTTTTTTGATTATTGGCTCTATGGAGACTATTATTTGCTTTTGTATTACTTTAGCAGTCTTTAGAAAATTGAATCAAACCAAGCTTTTTGGTTTATGGACTAAAGCATAGATCATCCAAACTAGATCAGGTAGAGCTGCCTCTAAGCCACCTTAGTATGATTGGTATACCCCATAATAAGCTCTTCAGAAATGGGGTCCAAGACTTCTCTAAGTAGTGATGACAAATAGGAACAGAAAATGGGAAAGAAGGGAAAATAACCCAGAAGCTTAACAATCAGGTAGAATCATAAATATATGATCAAGGAAATAAAACGCTGAAAGCACAGCAGTCCTTTATATTTTGTTTGTTTCACTGGCATTTCACATCTCTCCTTGGAGCTCATGATTGGAGCAGTTACTTACATTATAGAAAGCTATATGATATAAGTTATTTTATTTCTTGATCAAATGACTCCATAATATCTGGCACAGATCAGATTGGTCCAGTCTGAAACCCTGAAATATGTAACTTACATCTGGATGCTCTCGTAAAGTAAACTGCCTCGGCTGTGGTTTTGCAAGTGTCGTTCGGCATGGTAAGGAAAGGGGTCTGGCATTCTTTAATTTGGATGTGTACGAGTCTTAAAATTCCCACCGAGGCCTCCTGCTTAGTGGACTGCTGCTGTGGATTTCTAAAGGCCTGGTTGAGAATGAGGAGGAGAATCGCAGTTTTCAGATACTAAACATAGCAATGGCTGTTGACTGTGTATGTTCTCTCTGGACCTCCTTACTTTTGTTGTCTTTTTTTGTGTGTGTATGTGATGTAAGTACAGTGATGCTGATGTTCCAAATAGGAGAGGGACATGTGAATGTGTAAGTCAATGAAGTAACTGTTTTTAATTGGTGTGATTAGTCTAATTCTTTACTGGTTACATGGATGATTTGGGAAATTCAATATGAGGAAACCTGAATACCAATTTGCCCTTTGTGTATGCTAACATCTTTATTCCAAAAAGATAATACAGTTTAATAAATTTCTCTAGAAATTGACTTTGTGATATATGTACATTCTGTGAAAGGTGTTTACTTAAAAGTTTGTTCAAAATTAGTTATAATAAAATGTAATTTAAAATTTCTAAGTTCTTGGCAATACAAAAATAAGCAAGTAAATAAATCATCAGGACCCCCACAGCATACCTGACGGTTCACAGTCTCTTACCTTCCATTGCTTAGAAAAAGAGCTGTTTCAAATCTACTACCATTCCCTATACGGCATGGGGTATTTAGTGATAAATAGCTAAGGAATCATTTCATCCACAGGTGGGTTTTGGATTAAATTGCAGTGAAATTTTTAAGATGGTTGCGCTGTCCCACTACTTTTTTGCCTGTGAAAAAGCTCAGCGTGCATCAAGACCTCCTCTGCCACTTCCCTCTCCAGACCACAACTGTGTTCTCATACTGGGGAAATCCCATGTTCCGTTTTCTGATGTTATAAGTTTTCCTTTTAATCTTTTCCAAGCCCCCATCATCGTTAATGGTGTATCTTGTTGTTTGCCAGTAAAATGTAAGAATATGTCATAAATTAAGGATGGTTCTGCATTGCCTCTTATCTGACTAGCATCTGTGGGTGTCAGCTGCCAACAAGTAGCTCGGGTGTCTGGGCCACTCCTGAATACTCACAAGCTGACACACTCTCTTCTGATAAAAGGTACCTTCAAATATGCATGTAATTTCACTATACATCTTGTATGCTTAAATACTTCCTGTATGAGAATCGCTCGACCTAATACAATGACTTGGCTGGGACTTTTAAAAAGCTGGTTATAAATATCGCTAGAAATTATAGAGCAAGCATAAATACTTCACTCTGAGCTTTGCTGAGCGTTTTCAGAATGCTTCTGACCACATCTGTGAAATCTGAACTTACACCAGAGGAAGAACAATGGGGCAAGGAGAGGCAAAGTATGTCACTGTCATCCCAGGAAAACTGCAAAGTAACATGGTTTCAGTGATGATAAAGCAAGGATTTTGTCTTTTTAGTTCTTATCTAATCAACCACCCTCATTTTGTTGGCATGTATGCATACCTCACCTAAAAATCTACACGTCTGAGTTCAGACGTATCTCGTTAGGATTGTGTTCAAACAGCACACGTATTGTGTTCTCCAGAGAGACATCGGGTCTGTGTGGATGATAAGAATCAAAGTGTTGCCGGCCTTTTGCCTGTTAACAGAATATTTTGTTCTCCTAATTCTGTGCATGGTGCTAAAAAAAAGTTCTGTATCCATGATGACATTTGCATAGAGTGAAGTATTTATTTTATTGCTTTAAAGCTATCCGTTGTAGACGCCTTAGTGGTCGTGGTGATGGTGGTGGGAGTGGTGGTGGAGACGATGGTGGTGGTGGTGGTGGAGGTGGTCAGTGTCGAACCTGCGACGTGTTGTGTCAGAATGCTGAAGTCCTTTAAAGTCAAGGGATGACTCTCCTTATGCACAATTCTTTTTATTTTGTACAGCACTGAAGCTCACGAAGTAGAAAAAACATAATATACAATTTGTCTTAGTGCAGTTTTGCATTTGCTATTTTATTCCACAGCTTTTAATTTTATAATGAGCTCTTGATGCCAGGTCACATATAAGCGATGAGCTGCCATTAATTGATTAGGATCCACCGTGTCAGTTTCTTTGTTCTGTCATCCTGTTTATCTGATAGATCAGAAAGTGGGATGGTTAACAAAGGAGTCACTGAGGTACGAGGGGTGTGTTTCAAACTAATTGGTGTGAACACTAACTTTACAGTGCTGATACAGTGTGTGTTTTCTCATGACTTTCTGAGACTTCCTCCAGTGTGTCTCTTTGTTAGTATGATGGCATCCTTTCCCTTTCTCTGCAGCACACTAGCTTGAAAAACAGAAGAATACATAAGACCCCTTGCTTTGTCCTGTTCTTAATTCTGTGCTTTTAAGTCAAATCCCTCCCTGATGGCATTGACTCTCTCCCCTCATGTATAGAGATACACTCGGAGTGTTGTAAATCATTCAGGATTAGAAGCTGTGCTCTGCATCTGACCTGGTGGCTCGCATACGCCCACAACGGGCAAATGGTGGCGGTTTATTTTGGGGCTGGTATAAGAGGCTGTATCTGACAGCTGTGAGTGTCAGCTAGGGGCTGAGATCGTCATGTAATGTGGCCTCAACTCTTGTCTCTCTGTGCAGAGTGCTCACTAGAAGCTCAGCCCAAATATGTTAGAGGTGGGAAGCGTTATGGACGAAGGTCCTTACCTGAGTTTCAAGAATCCGTGGAGGAGTTTGCAGAGGTGACAGTGATTGAACCACTAGATGAAGAAGCACAGCCTTCACACATCCCAGCTGGTGACCACAATGAGGTAAGGACTCAGACAGGCACTTTCAACTGGACCACGTCACGTGATGTAGGGATGGGAGAACTAAGGGAGTTTATGGCTTTTCTGAGTTGCCAACTACTTGCTAATCTTGTTTCATATATATATATATATATATATATATATATATATATATATATATATATATGTATGTATTTTTTATTAAATACATATACATAAAAATATATATATATATTTTGATACATATGACTAGTTTTCTATTGTTGGAATGTTTTCATCTCAATTTCAACTTTAAGAGAGCTCACATTTCTGGGTATGCTTTATGTTTATACATTTTTTGATTCATTTTTTTCAGATAATATGGGGTCTGCCACTTATAGCTCTTCTTAGAAGTAGCTCTCTCCTCCATGGCCCTGTCATTTTTAATTGTGTGAAAAGCCACCCGCCCCACTCCCCCAACTATAAAACGGCATCCATGACAAGTAGGAAGTGAAAGCAGTGTGTTTAGGCATTTTAAGAACTGGCATCTTATCTATTGTGGCGGAGTAAAATAAAAGCTTTAAAACTTGATTCTTGTCACAGCAACTCAGCAGTTGCCATAGTTCTTACCAGTTCCATGACAGCCAGGCACATCTGGCTCTCCAGCAATCAGAGATTTGCCTGCCTCCCTCATCTCCCTGCTTTTCATTTTACATGTTGCCATTATGTACCAATAAAGGAGAAGCAGTAATATTTTCTTTATTCTTTCTTTACGGCTCATTTACTAACATGCCATTTATAGAACATGATGGAAACTGCTATGCTGAGCAAGCTCTAAATATGTCTTGTACATCCCAGCTCAGACTGGGAATGCAGATATTTCAGATACTAATATAAACTGGAAAAGAGACAGAGTGCCTCAACTTTCTTAATGTTGTCTGTAGATTGTAGGTTGAGTGGAAGTGTGCATGTGTGTGTGCGTGTGTTTGTGTGTGCATTGCCATCTAACGTTCATGTTCAGCATACTAAAATCTACAGAAAGTTTGCTTCAGCAATTCCCCCTGAAATCAGACATTTAGCATCCTCAACTTTCCAGAATACCTACAAATTCAAAAGTAACTAAAAGGAGCCCAAGGACAGAACAGAAATGAAACCTGCCATAAATACTGCAGTTTAGAAGACATGTAACTGGTCTGCCAATCAGGAGTTTGTACCATTTTTTAAATAAAAGCAATTTCTGGCCTCACCCCAGAAGTGACAAAGCAATGTCAGAAATGTGAGCCAGAAGACAGGAAGAAAAGCAGCTAGAGAACAGAGAGAGAAACCACGAAAATGACGCAGGAATAGTGTGGGAGAGAAGTAACAGCTGAAAAGAAAGAAGGCCATGAGAAGCAAGAAGGGAAATGCTGCCCAGAACATCACATCACTGGGGGCCAGTCGGCCTGAGGCAGAGGCTACTTCCTGTCTTAGTTCACTTGGTTTCAGACTCTTTCCTGGGTCCATTAGAGAACTAATTTGCATACTTTGGTTATTGCAATATTCATAATATTTACCTTGTTCTCAGGAAGGCTGTCATTTTATGACATAAAGTCTGTTTTGTAGCCCTGACTTGTGACCCTGTGGAATGTATCCAAGATGCTTCTCTATGAATAAAATGATGAAAACATGTCTTAACGTTTTCAGAGGCAAGCTTTTGTTATTTGGAGAACACTCTTAAGTCTGGTATTGCCCTTCTCCAACTATTCTTACTACTTGAGGCATTATTATTCGGTGCTAAGAAACTAAATGATGAGTTAGTTTTTGCTAGGTGGTTTGTAGTTGCCATCTGGGGATACTTGGGCAGAGCTGATTTTGTTGCTGGCAGCATATTTCTTATATCCTTGTTTTATCTGACTACCGGTGAGGTTTACTGTTAGAAAGTGAGACTTTGGTTTCATGTCTAAAGATAAGAGTTGAGGCCTGAGTGATCAAAATCTTGCTGCTTGCATCTGAGTAAAAGGGAAGAATCGTTTCACCCCCAATGTACTTGAGCTTCCTTAACTTCTCCAGAATCTCTCAGGTATGACCTTTTGATGCTAAATATTGAAGCTTTTGTGTTCAACTGCCCACCATCAGTAGAATCGCTACTGGAGGCCTGGAGAGGGTCATTTCTCTTGCCTGTTCCCCTGGAAGACTCCTCCTGATTCAACTTTGATAGTCTGTGATATCCCACCTCAGAAAGCCTACAGAAGCCTACAGCTGCCATTTTTTACTCCGTCTTTTTAAACTGCTAATGGTGGACTCAAACCAAAGCTCATCCAGCTGCTTTCTTGCTGAAAAATGAAGTGTTTGTGAGCTGAATCGAGCTTGTCAGTTTTCAAATTGATTCATCGCTTTGAAAAATTAATAGCTTCACATGTGACACTTTTGATGTTCCTGTTGGCAGTAAGAAGGGCCAGTCCCAGCTTTGTGCAGTAACTGTGGTCGTAGGTCACACTCACAGATACATAGTCTGGTGGCATAGTTTAATCAGTGTGTCAGTCTTATTGCCTTCTGCTGGGTCCAGATAGCAGTCCTGTTTCCTGGCCATTAAGAGACACTCATTTGGCTAACAGAAGTTTATGCTCTGGGCAGCATGGGCTTGTGCTAGAAATATCCCCGTCCCTTCTACAGAAGCTGTTTAGGTCTCATCAGAGTACTGGATAATCTTCCGTATTCTAAGGTAGTCCCATGTGGGGACTATGGGGAAGAAAAAAATTCTCAGTGATATGTGAGATTTATTCTTAACTTTTAAAGAGTTTAGAATCTGTCAGGGGTTCTTTATGGTACTGTTGGCAGCTGCTTCTTCCTTTTGGTGCCGGGGACCCTTTTGTCTGCTGCCCTTGGGCATTAATTTATTTCTTGGGTGTGTGTGTTACCAGTTGCTTATACTTCATCTCAATGCCACTGGGCAATATTGAAGGAGGGAGCAGGGCTGAGTCTCTCCCTGGCATCACTATTTCATAAAGGTCAGATGGAGAGCTGGAAACAGGCCTTCTTGGTTTTGACTGTGGGTTTCCAAGATTGTGGATCTTGGCTCAAAGGAAGGTAGAATTCCTAGCCTGCCTGTGGGCTGCAGTTCCTCCTGCTCTCAGACATGCCTGACTTTTTCTAAAGTGACTTTAGAGTTTTTTGCTGAAGACAAAAAGGCCTTTACCTGTTATAAGAAGTTAAATGGAGGAGAAATCTGGCTGTTACTATCCAACAAGAGACTAATTTTAGCTCTAGGGTGACTCAAACAGTATTACCTGAGGACTTGGGGGGGGTGGGCAATGGAATGAAAGGGTGTCACAATCACCTATAAAAGCTGTTCTCAGTGTAGCTCCCTTCCTTCTAGGAAATCATCCTGTAGGGATATGGAAGCAAACAGTTATCTGAAGGGATAAAACAATAATCCCCCACCCCTTCCTCTCTAGAGTTATGCCATAATAAGGGAGTTGCTACAGCTTGACAATTCATCCCGAGGCTCCTGGGATAGGAGTTCAAGATGTTTTCCTGCATCTTTCCTTGTGAGGCCTTCTCCTGTACATATAATGAAAGTTATAGGTAATTCTTAGTAGTCATACCTCTTTGCAGTCTACCTGTTACTCCACTGTTTGCCTCCCGCCCAAGAAGACATAGATAGTAATGCAGGCATGTGGGAATAATGCTATTACAGAAATTGCTTTCAGGCAACTAAATTTATTTTTAATGTGAGTCGCATGTGAAGCTTCAGGCTACATTAGTTACAGTGACTTGGGATGCCTCTCGTGACTGTTGTATACACCGTTGTGATCTGGTGCCTTGGGTGAGACCCCACATCGTTGCTATGGGGTACGGAACGCCCCACCACTGTGGCCTCATCCCCTGAATAGAATATATGAGAATAAACCTTGTTATAAGGTGTTTTTGACTGTGTTCTACTTCTGTTTCAGTTCACATATGTTAGTGCCCTAACATAAATTGTAAATGTTTAATTAGTTTCCATCCTACCCTTTCCTCCAGCTTTATTCAGGCAATTTTATTCTTTATTTTTAAAACAGAAGATGTCTAACCTAGCTATTAAGTTTACAGGTTTAGTTTACAAGCCAATAAGGCCATTCCATAGGCAAAGGCTACTGTAATCTGGCTAAATTTTCCACATTGAAATGTGTATTATAGAACTTCACTTGGAAACCCTGAAGCAGAATGTGCTAATTCACAAGTGACAGGTGGGTTCCACCATCAGGCTGAAAAGTGCTTCTACCTTCCAATTTAGTGTGTTTATCTGGCAAATGGATCCCTTGGGAGTCTGACCTCTCATTCTGTGTGGTATTGAAAGGAAAGTGATTTTTCTTTTTTCATGGGATCATTTTCGCTCAAAGCAATTCAGCTAGACATTCTATTCTGAATTAGTCCCGACCAACAAAGGGTACATTCTTGATTCCAGCATAAGGTGTGATTACTGAGAAGGTTTTGGTTGTCATTGTTTTTGCTAAACTTCATTAAGAGACAGAAGTGAGGTTTTAGATTCCAGAGAGTTCATTTTCCCCCTTTCATATGCATATCTGTAGTGCCTGCTGAACTGACCTTGAATTTTACGCTCATGTTTCTTCTAAGGGTAGCTGGAAGGGGGCAGAAAAACAAAACGCTCTCAATTCTATTTTGTAATACTCAGACTTGGTAGGAAAGGTTGTTCAATTAATACAGCTGGGGCAGGGCCACTTTGCTTTCTGCCCTCGTTGAAAACAGGGAACACCTTGTTAACTCTTTTCCTCCATAGGGAATAAATGGGATCTAGTAAGATTCTTATCAAGAGCAAGAGGCTTTAAACAATTATTTCTTCAGCTGTAGACAATAATAGTGTAAGCCAAAACCAGACAGTTTAAGTGAGGACCTGAGAGAAAGGCTAAAGCCAACTGCTTCATTCGCCCAAGAATAGACAAGCAAATCAAGTCTTTGTGTTGCGACTCTGGGTGTAATGGGAGAGAGTGGTAGTTTCAAAACTTTTTTTTAAATGCTGATTTTACTACCTTGCATAAAATCATATATGCATAACACTGCAGTTAAACGTCATGAATTATTCATTCACATTGGATAGAGTAAATATTTAATTCCAGAGCAAACTTCTTAATGACTGAGAGAAGTTGTGCTAAGAGCTTTTGTATTTGAAATGTACCTGTTTTCCCATTACTCTCATTATATCTTTTGTTCTAGTCTTTGACTTTGACAAAGTACATAAGCAGTTTCCCTACTATTGCCATTTATTTCCATCAAATATGATATCATCGTGATACATTTTTTATTAATGGAATGCCAATGTTTCCCTTTGTATTTCTTAAGTCTTGTTAGATCATCTGGCTGTTCCCAGAGATGAAACACTCTTTTGAGATGCAATTGTAGATCACTTGAAAGTGATATAAGAAAGCCCCTTCAAAGGTAATAAGATGTCTCTCTTTGTAACACAGACTCAGCTTTCAGAATTGAAGGCTTTCAGGCTTTGCTGTTCTGGTAGGTCTTCCTGACTTGGTCCCAAAGGGAATTCCCTTGGAGTTAGCCCCAACCTCTACCTCCTTTCAGGTCAATAGTTTCTAATATTTATTTTCTAACTAGGAAATAAACAAGTCAATCTCAACAAGTCAGTTTTAATGATAATAGTAATATTTTCCAACTATACCAGTAAGTGTTTTCCAAATAGAAAAGCCGTATTTCCTGTCCCTGGGGAGCAGCTCTGATGAGCAAGATGCCATAAGCAGATATTAAAAAAAAAAAAAAAAAAAAAAAAAAAAGCCTTCCTTTAAGGACTTTAAAATCCAGTGAACCGAAACCAGTCCCCAACCTTAGTGGAAGAGGCTGAAGGCTCAAACTCTTTTAAATTCAGCATTTCTTTACACTGCCAGTACTGAAGTCTTTTTGACAGTATTTTAAAAGTCATACCTTAATTTCTGTTATCTCCACTACACACTTGTAACTTTTCATTGCTTTTAAGGATAAAAGAACTGATTTGCATTCTTGAGACAGCCCTGTAAGTGAGCAGCTTGTCCCTGGGTTCAGAATAGATTGAGAGCTGGGCAGTCAGGCTCTCTCCCTTGCCCTATCTGCCTTCAAAGGCAAGACAGCAGGAAATGAACCAAAGTCCCAGGCAGTGTGTCCCTGCAGAAACAGTAGCCAGCCCTCCTAGCCACACTTAATGTCCAGTACTTGGCCCAGAGTGTGAGTTTTATAAACATCGAGAACTCTTAGTTAAAGACGCCGTAGATGCTGTTTTTAAAAGTCTTACAGGTTTCAATCATAAGCATTCTCCTAAACTAATTTTTTTTAAGGGACTTCCTTGCTTAGCTAAGTAAGCTGCTTTTATAAAATGGACTCTATAGCTCAGTTTGTTTGGGGAGCTTTGTTATTCTAGTAAATTTCCTTCCTCTTCTCTCTGGGCTTATAAATCTTTCCTTTTTCAAAAAAAATCTGTTTAAGGCTGCTGAGATCAGCTCAGCAACCTCCGCTGGGAAAGAATAGCCCCGTGTATGCCCCCCATAATCGTTTTAATTAGCCGTACATTCTGCAGGGCACAAGGTCTGTACTGGAGCAGATGGCTGGTGGGGGCTATGACTGGGCTATTGTGGGCAGGGGCTGCGCCAGGCCTGCAGGCTGCAGATGCTTGCCTAGCCTTGGGGCTGGAAGCCTGGGAGCCTAGTTTCAACCCATCTGCTTTGCAGTCCAGCAAAGCAGGTGTCCCTCCAAAGAAAGCATTCCTGAAAGCAGTGTAGCCTGTGTGGCCCACGTGTGCAGAGCACCCTTGTCCAGCTGTAGGACAACCAGAGAGCTGGCCACAAAGGCCAGCATAATACCGAGATGCACAGCTCACAAGGTGGGTACGGGAGATCCCTTTGTCTGCTTGAGGGGGTGGCAGCTGCCTCTATAGCAGCCATTTTGGGGCCAGGCAACCTCTGACCCTCTGTCCCCTCTCTGTGGGGCTGTTGGCCAGCACACTTGGCCTGCTAATGTGGTCACGCAAGCAGCTCCTGCCCGCTATGGCCACCCAGGGGACACTGTCCACTGTGAGGAGGGGGCCCTGAGGAGGTCTTGCTCCTAAGCTGAGTCAAAAGTTGATTTATTTTTCATAACTACCATACTCAAAGCTGTAATTTTTTTAACATTTTATTTTTATATTTTTGATTTTTTTTAATGGTGACATAGGTTAACGAAATCCAATAAGTTTCCCCTGTATACTTTAACAGGAAGGCATATATATGCTTACACTGTGTGCTCACCTCCCATAGTTAGGTTCCTTTCTGTCACCACTCAAAGCTGTAATTTCTACAAGTCTCTTCTGGGTTTCTTTTTAAAGCTGTCCCTGGTCTGTCTGCTGTTTCTTTCCTGTCTGCCCTTGTCCTAGTTTTGAACAAGCACCCAGGTCATGGGAATAATTGTTGTATGTGTTTACAGGCATTTAGCACTTAATTTGTAGCAGTTATTGTTTTAAGTACTTTTCAAACATTAGCATACCCTCTTAGGTGGCATTGCTATTCACTTACCCATGAGAAAACTGAGGTACATTGGGAGTTAAGTAACTTGCCCAAGGTTGTACAGCCAGTGAGTGATGGAGCTGAAATTGAACGTGGTGAGTCTGACTCTGGAGTCCAAATCCTTGACCACATCATTGTTCTGGCTGAAATTATAATAGCAATAGCTAACAATTCCTAAGTGTCGGGCATATGCTTTCATGTCCCCATGAGGTGGATATCCCCACCTAGCAGATGAAGTAAGGTAGTGAGGGGTCACACAAAGTGGCATAGCCAGATCTAACCCGGACAGCTTCGTCAAACCCTCAGGCTCATGCATGTCACCATTTTACCTCCAGAGTTGGGAGTAACTAAAGTCCCACAGAATGATTTTTTTTTATATTTATTAATATCAATTATTTCAAGGGCAAAAATTAAAAATTCGTTTTCACGGGTTATGCTGAGAACACATCCCAGCAATTGTTCCTCCCTTTCTCCCACACTTTCCCAGAGATTTTTGTGATTATCTCCTTTCCAGTGCTCATGGCTGATCCGTGTCTAGAGGCCACCTGCCAGGTTTTCACTGCTCTGGGTAAACCATCAGCAATTAAACGACCTTGTTTCAGAATGATGCCTCTTTTTATTGGTGGTGTTGCAGTAGCCAAATGATCTAATCCCCCAACCTTCTAACCTGCCTTCCCCCTCTCTCCTCTTGCTTTTTAATTGGAACTACTGGCTCCAGGCAGTGAGAATGAAAGTAAATGAGCTGTGAATGAATTGAATTCATAATCTCCCCCATTTGTAATTTAATAACAAATATTCTGCCACCGTGTGTTTACCTCCCTCTTTATCTGGATGGCAAACTCCATCTCCAGCTGAGGTGGTCTTGGAATGAAAATGTAGCCATTAATATAAGCTTGCTTCTCCTGGCTGGATCTGTGTTTCTTACACAGGGCCATGGAAGAAATGCTTGGGAAGTTGTTAACCCCTAAAGATTTCAAAACAATTTATCTTTTACCTCACTACCCCTTGCCTTCATTGTTTGTGTGAAATCACTTAAGTTGCTAGTGCTGCCTGGGGCTTAGAAGATTGTGCCATACCTGATGCCACTGGGTTAGGCTGTCTCAAGGCGGCCTCTTGTGGATCATCGTGGTCACAGTCCCCGACGTAGGTCTCAGGTGAATGTCCCTGGTCTTTCCACACTCTGCTAAGCTTAGGAGGCATTGGCATCAGCAGCTTTCACCCTCCTAGGCAGCACCTGGGCTTCCTATAGAGGCTTCTCTGTCATAGGTCACAGATCACAGTGCTAGAGGGCATAGCAGACATTGCAGTGGTATACCAAAGGGAGAGAACTTCCCTCTTCTCCACACCCCCAAATCACAGAAAATCCTTTAGTGAGAATTTGAGGGCAGATGGGCAAAAACAAATAGTGAAGCTGTACCTATCTATATTGTATAAACAGCATTTTTAACAGTAAAGAAAATCAAATTGTTCCCCATATTCCTTCAACCAAATGCATCTGTTTTATGATCTCTGTTTCCTTCCAGTTTTTGTTTAATTGTATAAATACTTTTGCTAGTGGTAATTATAGTGTAGGTAGCATTTTTGTTATTGTCTGTCTTTTAACATTTCATAAGATGTGTTTCCATGCTCCTACATAGTTTTATAATTATACTTTTAATGACTACGTTAGAGTATTGTTATACTTTTATACTCCATTGTTGAACATTTACATTGTTTTCAATACTCATTAAAAATGCTAAATGTAGATATTTTACATATGCTTTTATTTCTTTGATTGTATTGCCATTGGAAATCATGAAATTATTGGGTCAAAGACTATGACTATATTTATGGCTTTTGATACAGTAAGCCATTTTCTTTACTAAAAGGATAATATCCATTTACATTGCTACCAATAACATAGTTAATAGTTTTAAATCATAACTTGATGGTAATAGGAGTTGTATCTTAAATACTTTGCTAATTTAATGGGAACAAAATGATTCCTTGGTTTTCATTTGATTACTGTTTAAATGAACTTTTTCCCATATTTGTTTAATTGTGTTGCCTCTTATGTGAATTGTGTTTGTGTCCTTTGCATATTTGCTGGAGACTTGGCATTTTTCTTACAGATTTATATGAATAACTGATACCTCCCCAGGGCCACACAAATTGATGCTTTAAATTTAAATATGGTAATGAAAGAACATCTGCCAACATAAATTTGATATGTGCTACATAAACACATGTGCTATAAAATTAGTACATTTCACGGTGCTTATTATGTGCCAGGCACAATTCTAAGCATTTTGCTCAGCTCGGTGAAATACATATTACTTTATTCCCATTTTAGAGACAGAGAAACTGAGGTGAAAGAGGTTAAGAAACTTGTCCAAACCTAACCTGGTTGGTAAGCCAGGATTCAGAGCCTGGCGGTCTGGCTTCCACATCTGTGCTGTAACACCTACAATTGATCTCTTATTAGTCAGAGATGAGAATTAGGAAAAGAGGGCAGCAGGGAAGTACTACTGCTCTTGGGAGTGATTCTGACACATGCACCCAGTCCCAGAGACTCCTGTCAGAGACAGTATATTGTAGCCTCTTGCTCCTCTGAACTAATTGCTAACTGTTTAAAATAAATTGAAAAGTGAGCAAATGTAAGAAATAAACTTTTATGTAGCAAGATACACACCTTGTTACTTCAGGAATTGTTACCAAGGATTTTTTGAGGGTGTATTTGCATTTTTCCAACTGTATCCCTACAGAGGCTCCCTTTATTTATTCGGGTCCAGTGATACCTGTTCTCCAGCCTTTAATCCTGTCAGTTTGTGCTATTAAAAGTTATACACGGCTTGTGATTTGGTAGATTGTATTTTGACCAAATGGTTCTTAGATCATAGAAACCTATTTTATTTGTTTTAAGTGAATTAATGGATTTCATTTTAGGATTAATCAAACTTACACGCTGAATAATCAATTTCCACATTTGGGATGCCAAAATAGTATGAGCATTTAAATCATTTGCTCTGTTGGATGAGGAAATAAAGATGAAGGGACAGAGAGACAGGATGCTTTTATTAGTGGGGCTTTATTGATTTAAAACACACACACACACATAATATATATATATATATGTATATATGTATATATGTGTATATATATGTTTTATATATATGTTATATATATATATAATATATATATATATTATATATATATAAACAGTTGAATTCTACCCAGAAAGTATAATGTAAGAAAATATATGGAGGACTAGTTAGTCTACTTCCCTCCCACTTCCTCCATGCCTTGTACATTCTCCAGGTTTGAGATATGTTTTTATGTGAAAATGCGGGCTGACAAAATTATAATCACAAACAAGCAAAAAATCACACTACACTAATTCACTTTCCACGGGTACCACGTATATTAGTGACTTTCAGCGGTAATCCGAATGAGTTGTAGTGAATTTATGTATTTTGAGTTACGGCCTTTTATGCCATTTCTGTATGGCAAGAATCCATCTCAGCATTGTCAGTGTCTGGTTTCAGTTTAGTGTGACAAAACTTGGTGAACTCCTTGAACTGGTGCTATCTTCACTATGTTTTCTTTCTTTCTTTCTTTTTTTTTTTTTAATGCCTATAGCTCCTGGTCTTCCTAGGTGGTCTCTCAACCAAGTACTTATCAGGCCTGACCCTGTTTAGCTTCTGAGATAAGACAAAATTGGGCTCATTCAGGCTGTCATGGCCGTAGACTATTCACTATGTTCCTAAGTAAAATAAAGAACTGTGAAGTCCTGGTGGACAGTTGTCTTTCAGTGAAGAGGAGGGGACAAGCATGAGTGAGTGTGGAGGGGAACAGAGCAGGTGTGCTTAGGTTGCCTGAAGTACTTTAGCCCATATCAATGAGAACAAGCTACTGAAAGTCAACATTTAATTTAAGAATTGCAGGTGGCACACCATTCTGCCATGAGGAATCCAAGCTCTGGAGACAGGAGCTAACTAGGCTCCTTTTCCAGCTGAGTTTATTTCAGGATTCTAAGAAATCAGTTTATCTTGTACAGTTTAGCCATCACAGAGGATGGGCTGGTTATTCGTTGTCAAAGGCAGCTTCGTTCATAAAGTTGGCTCTTTGCTGAAATTGCCACTGGGTTTTGAATGGGGGGGTTACACCTTTTCTCAGCAGAGTTTCCTATGATGGTTGTAGAACCTGCCGACAGGAACCATCAGGCAGATCGCTAGCAAGGCCAAAGGCCACTGCAGACCTACTTGTTGCCATTGGTTGGAGCAGAGCTTTGCCATGCTTGGCCAGTGGAGCAAGGCATGAATATTGGTTCTGACTTATGCCCTTGCCTGGCTGCCTTTGTGCACTGAGTGCTTTTGTGCTCAACTCTGTGCTGACTCACAAAAGATACATTAGTAACATTGTAGATAAGGAGGCAAAATAGCCCTGTTCAAATACATTTCACTGCTTTTAATGTGATTTACCAGCAATATATATATTTTAACTTGAGCTTTTCAGCCTACCTATTTTGGGCTGCATCTCAGTCTCCTCACTGTGTCACAAACACACTAAGCTTATTCTTGCCTCCATTCTTCAGCAAATGTAGTAACTTCTTTGTTTTCACTTAACTATCTCTTGCTCATCCTTCAGTTCTTGGTTTAATCATTCTTTCAGAAAGTCTGTCCTGATCTCTCAAATCTGAAGGATCCCATTTAGATACCCTCATGACATGTTGAACTTCCCCATTGTAGCACTTAATATACTTTTTAATATTGCACTTCCTGTTTTGTTTTTGTCTGCACATCTTTATTAGCATGTAAACTTCTCGAGGCAAAAAATGTTTATCTTGTTTATAGTTGTATTTCAAAGATGTAGCATAATACTTGGCACCCAGTAAGCATTTATTGAAAAATAAATTTGTAAATGCATGCATATGAACATTTGTTGGTTAATGTATTCTGAATATTTGCTCTGGCTTGGTTCTATTGGTGGTGATAGGTTTTGCTGATGAGTAAGTGACCTCAAATCCTTGGTGAAACACTTCAGAAGGTTTTGTGGTGTTTCTTAGGAGTCTCCTCTCCATGGGCAATAGTTGACTGAGGAGAAATCACTAGAGGATTCTAAATCATGTGATTCACTCAGATGATGATTTCAGAGCCAGAGAGTGATCTGGTCTTGGAAAAACTGAATAAGTTCTACAGCAGAGTAATCTTTTTCTCTTGCCTTCTCTAGCGCTGGAAGATGCAACACAGTGAGGAGTATGAAGCAGAAGGTAGGGATGGAGTTCATGTCGGGCCTGCCTGGGTACAGGTGCTGCCATTCACAGGGCGCTTTCCACACCTGCCTTCCTGCTTCTCTAAGCTTTTCTGACTGTCATGCATGCCAGCTAAGAAGTAACTGTAAGAAAATTTGATAGCTTGTAGTTTTAAAATCCTAACATTTAACATGCAAGATACGGGAACTAAGATGTAGAGTTTCACTGATGGGTTTATTACCTTCTCGCATAGACTTTAAAATTAACCTGTGAACAGTTCTAAATTAAATAGTGGCCTATCTGTATCGCTTGACAGATTTTAGATATATTTAAGCATCAAAACACGTTGATCTTTTGGCCAGCAGATGGCACTGTTGTTCAGCTGACAGAACCTCTGCTGGCTTCATAGCCCCCCCTGGGTTAACTGTGCTTATTTATACTTGATTGTATGTTCTCTAGGTCTCCAACCTGCAAAGACACAGTAGTAATGGACTTAACGTCTTTGATAAATAGTAGGGGTAGTGCTAAATGCTCTTCCTAACCCTCCAAGTTTCTTCCATACACACAAAATTGTGCCGCTATTTATCTCATGTTTATATAATGACTTTACAGAATCTCTAATAGTTGAGTGGAGAATTTAACTAGAACTGAGAACTTTTAATTCAAGACAAATAAATTTTGCTATGTAGTTTTAAATATGTAGTTTGATCCTTACATTTTCAAATAGAACTTATCCTAATAGAAAGCTAATTAGTAGCTCGCTGTTTGCAATTATTTATTTTTTCATGTGGGATTGTTTGACCATCAGAATAGTCATATGTGCAAAGATTTGGGAACAGGTTAGTCTTGGGACTTTTATGATTATTTTATGATATTTATGAAATTATTCTCAATAAAAGCAGTCCTAGTGCTTAGACTGGAAAGATAATACAGTCTGGTAGCTCTAGCTGGGGCAGGGTATATAAAGCTCTTTGGAATGCCTCTCAGCTAGCTTTCTCTTCTGATCACACAAAAGCCTAAGCCTGTGCATATTTTCACTTGGAATAAAACAGGACTAGACCTTGGCATCACTGAGCAGCAGGTATTTCTTAAAAGGGTATGACTGCCAGGGAAAAAAGGGCCTGTTTGTGCTAGTAGCGGCCAAAAAAACAATGGTTCCATTTCATTTGAACTTCAGAATCAAATCAAAAAGTGGAATCAACATGTATAGTCTTTGTCTTATGGTATTTGCTTTCAAAAAGCACAATTTTCTTTGAGAATAGGTATCACTCTGCAATGTGTTTGGAGACCACACATTATAAGCTTTTATTTCAGGCCAGTTAAGATTTTGGAACCCAGATGACTTGAATGCCTCCCAAAGTGGGACTTCCCCTCCCCAAGACTGGATAGAAGAGAAACTGCAGGAGGTTTGTGAAGATTTGGGGATTACCCGTGATGGCCACCTGAACCGAAAGAAGCTGGTCTCTATCTGCGAGCAGTATGGTTTGCAGAATGTCGATGGAGAGGTATGCCTTGCATGATATTTTTATTCAGGAATACTAGTCTTGATAAAAGATAACCTGAGCCCAGGTTAGGGACAGCCGTCGTTTGGCTTCCTGCAGTGTGTTACAGAGACTCCACTCTCTTTTGTTTTCCTAGGAAGTCAGCCACAAAGATTGTCTTTCAGGAGCTCATGTTGTACTTTAGGAAATAAAAATTTGCAGTAGCTGACAGTGAGTTCATACCGTGAGCTCCTCAGCATGCTAAGCACTTTACGCCACACTATTATCAGACACTAGCTCAGTGCAGCCGTGATGTCAGATAAATTTGTAGACATGGCATGCACAGATGTGAATGTGAGAAAAGCATACAGGAAGGATTAAGCAAACATTTGAGTTGAGGGAATATTTTGCAGGCTGGGCTGACGAGTAGGTTTTTCAGCAGACTAAGTAATGTGTAGGAAAAACTGACTTGCCGAGGATGGTCTGGGCTGCTTTTGTGGGATGTATTGGTGTAAAGAAAGCCTCTGGTTAGGAAACCAGCCAGGAGCAATCACAATATTTTGGTCATGAGGAAATGAAGAGGGTAGGCTGGTGGTTTTGAAGGTATGCAGAAGTGTCTTGAAGGAGCTCCCGAAAAACTCTTGCTTGGTAAAATTCTGACCTTTATGTTTTCTGAAAAATTAAGAGGGGAACAGGTAGAAGAACTGGGCACATGAGTAATCATGAAACATAAGAATGTAAATAATTCCAAGATGTGTCCTTCAAAGAGCTGAAAATAATTAGAGGTATTTAGAGGTTAGTTATAGGTGTAGCTTTGATAATCTTTGATTGTAATATTTGAAAACATGCTATCTGTTTGCTCAGAGAATAGGCAGTATTATTTTCCTAAGCCAGAAAGAGATTTATCATTGAAAGTTTCTAAGTAGCCTGGCTTTCAGACAAGCTCCCTCTACCCCGCCCCTTTCTTCCTTGTGTATGTGACCACTATATACCCTCTGATTACCTTTTTAATGGCTCAGTGGTCATTTACTTTTCGGTAGTGGGTTTTGAGTCATAAAATTAAATGCATCATTCTAAATTATAAACCAGTGCAGTATGTAGAACCTTGGGTGGTTTTTGCCAAGAAATATTGCATAAACTTGGATTATTTATCTAAGAACAGCCCTTGGAATAAACTGTAGCCATCTGCAGGGAATTGCATCTTTTGTGGTACAGTTTTCAGAATCTGGGAAAAAAATTAGCGTATTTAGTTGTTTTCCTCTGCTCTGAGGATGAGTAAAAGATTGCTTATTAAATATTGCATTTACTTAGTGTTTTTCTCCCCCCGCCCCAATCTTGAAATACTATAGCACTTTGTCTTCCTAGCACTAGACCACAGAGCAGCTGAAAGTTCAAGATGATCTCATCAACACATACTTTGAAATCTTAGAATTTTACAATTGAAAGCAATTATAGATTTAGTCAGCCCCTTATTTTATAGAGAGAGATTATTGCTGCTTGTTGCCATTACCAGAAAGGGGATATAACTAGTACTCTGCTTTCCAGACATGAAAACATCTCTAGGGCATGGATGACGACACACTGTCCCCAGATACCAAATGTAGCCCAAAGGCTATTTTATGTGGCCTGCCCAGTGTTTAAAAATTAAACTTTTTGCTGCACTTTTTAATATCAGGAGATTTAAGATCAGAAGATTTGGCTCCATTTTGCTGGCGGTGAGAAGTGCCTACCTCCTTTGGACAGGACATGCACTCATGTGTCAGTTCACAGCTTTAAATGGCATTACTTTCTAATGTCTCAAGACCGTGCTGCTGCATTTATTTATATCACCTGCCTGGCCTCTCTGGATATTTGGGTTTGTTGTGCCTGTTCTGGTGCATTGTTTTGCAACTTACACATTAGGAAATCAACTGTCCAAAGACCTGGCTGATGTATCTGGAGGAGTAAGAACGTCCTCCGGGTTCTAGATTAGGCTCCTGCAAGGCTACAAGGGGTGCAGTGCCCCAGTTGCCCATTTGACTTACATTCTTTTCAGCCCAACCCTGCTCTCATCCACCCTCTTCTGAATCCACATCCTTTTATTCACAACTTGCCTACTTCCCCATATGCAATTATTGGCAACACTCACTTGCTCTACCACTTTGAATAGATGAGGTGATGGGTGTTTAGGCTATCTGGAAGTAATGCATCAGTTTGTCCCGGGTCACCAGGCCAAACGGTGTAGAGCTAAGGTTAGAGTCAAAATATGCTTGTTAACTTCAATCAGCATACCTGGCTTTTACTGTGACTCCTGGTTTGATGATCCTGAAAGCCTGGTCCTCTATGAAAGTGTTCTTTTGGTTGATAAGACTGAGACCAAGAAGCTAAGGGATCTTGGCAACCTCAGAATCTTGCCCAGAATCTTTCATTGGTTTCATCACACAATTCTCTATTAGGAACTCTTGCTTCTGCCAAAGATTTCCACTCTTTAGAATAGTTTTCTTGTTAGCGTCCTCTCCAGAGGAAGCAGTATAAAAATAAGAATAGAAACAGATGTTTCCTATTAGATATGAATTTTTAAAAAAAAGCATTTGAGATAAAACAAATGCCTCAAACACTTACATGAGGAATAAAATCAACAATTCTGAAATGACTCGAATCCTAGCAATAGTCCAGACTTATGAAATGAATATTGAAAATTTGAAGATGTATTACCAAGAGCCCTTTGTTAGAATGGACCCAATTACCTGTAGGCTCTGAGGCAGCGAGAGTAAATTTGTTTGTTTCCTTATTACTTGGCAGCATGGGCATCACCTGAAGACTTGTTAGAAATGCAGAATCTCAGGCCCCACCCCAGATTTAACTATCAGAGTCAGCATTTTAACAAGATCCTCATCTGATTTCTGTTTGGTACATTGGAGTCATGCCCCTATAGGAAAATGTTAGCCCTCCCAATAAAGAGGGATCCGACTGCCAGGAGGAAGGAGGTCTTTGCCTTCCCCCTGTTTTGTGGTTAGTGATTCATCTGCTTTATTCTCCTTCCCATTCCTCTATTGTGCTACGGAACAAACCGTCTCCTAGGCAAGCCTCTAGAAGGAACTGTAGTCCAGTCTCCCCTTCCCCAATTATCTGTTGATTACTGTCAAAAGGTACAAAAATTGCCAGACAAAATTTCCTTCTCTTTACCTCTCTTGGAACTCTTCTATTGTACATACACAGAATCCTTCATATTCAGTCTTCATTTTCCTACATTAAAGCATTAAAACAGAAACACAAAACACACAGTATTGTTCCAAGTAACAGCCTAAATCCCAAGTCACAGGTTTCAGACCCAAACTCTTAGATCATTGCAGTCTATCACAGACCAAATTCTGCTATGCTGGCATACCAATTTCGGAAATTCAATGTAAGTACAATATCATATGGAGTCACCACAATATAATAGCTCAATAAATGTCTAACTAATTTTTACTGTTATAACAGCAGAAACTACATCCTTATATTTTTTAAGTAAGAGTAAGTAAAAGAGAAAAATAGTTATTGCTAGATTAATGTTTAAAGATTATGAAGATGTTGAAAATGGACTTTTGTTTAGTATGTGTGAGGTGGAAAGATGTGTTACTGGAAAAGAAAATAAATTCATTCAGTGGAATGAGAACAAAGGGTCATGTTATATTTTTGGAGTCCTGGGGTCAACAGTGGTGTCAATTTCTATTGGCCAGATGTGTATTTTGGGCCTTCTGCTATTTTGAGTGAAATATTTTAAATATATGGTTACCCTTGTCTAGATGCTCGAGGAAGTCTTCCATAATCTTGATCCTGATGGTACAATGAGTGTAGAAGATTTCTTCTATGGCTTATTCAAAAATGGAAAATCCCTTACCCCATCAGCATCTACTCCATATAGACAATTGAAAAGGCACCTCTCCATGCAGGTAAGAAATACATAGGAAGCAGTTTCTTTGTGAGTAGGAGTTAAGCCTATGGAGTAATTTCTAATGACTTACTTAATCTGTTGTCTGAAGGAAAATACTAAGGAGAAAGAGAGAAGCAAGAGAAGAATAAGAAAGATAGACTGAATCATTGGGAAGGGAAAGTTGGGTTTCCAGGAATGACCCGTAAATTACAGAGTGGGGAGACCACTAACTGTGCTCCTTAACGCTATCAGAAGAAACCTGGTGTTAGTAGAGACACATCTTGCTTATGTCAGTGCACTTTCTCCCAGACCAGTTGTTCTTGATAAACTTTGCATTCTTGACTCACTTGGGGAAAGGGGATGAAAGGGGCTACATGACTTTTTTCTGGCAGTGTAAAGTAGGGAAACATGCCTTCTGCTCCTTTTGGTCAAGGCGGACTAATTTTAGTCTTGACCAAAATCTTGTTGAAATGCCTGAGCTTGCTCAAATCTCTTTCTTCTTCCAGTCTTTTGATGAGAGTGGTCGACGTACTACAACCCCATCGGCGAAGACGGGTACCATTGGCTTTCGGGTCTTCTCCTGCCTGGATGATGGGATGGGCTACGCATCAGTGGAGAGAATACTTGACACCTGGCAGGAAGAGGGCATTGAGAACAGCCAGGAGATCCTGAAGGTGTGGCAGCTCACATGGGAGAAAAATGAGAAATTGGGGAAGGGTTGAGGAAAAAAATCCAGGTTTTTATTGAGACTGTGACTTGATTTGATTTCTCCTTAATTCTTCTAATCACAATATCTCAGGTAACTTTTCCTACTCCTTTTAATCAGGAGTCTGTTGCTAACTACTTTCCATTTTTTTAATCCTTGAATTATTGACAAGAGAGATGCTCTTAACTGATCTCTGGCTGTTAGAGGTTAGAATCTTACCATTGTGTTTATAAAGTGCCAGATAGCATTAAAAACAAAAAACAAAAAACAGGCAAATAACCGTCTTATGGTTTTCTTAAAGAGAACTTAGTTATGTTCTGGATTAAAGGCTGTTCCTTAGCAATCACTAAAAAAAATGTAATCTTTCATCCTCTAGAATATAAATTCAGTTCTCTAGATTTGTTAACTCACATTCTCTGCTTTCAGAGGATAGCACTTGTTATTGTCTTGAACTTGTTTTGATTTATAGGCCTTGGATTTCAGTCTTGATGGAAACGTCAACTTGACAGAATTGACGCTGGCTCTTGAAAATGAACTTTTGGTTACCAAGAATGGCATTCACCAGGCGGCACTGGCCAGCTTTAAAGCTGAGATCCGGCATTTGCTGTGAGTTGAGTAGAAGGTTCACCTGCTCCATTTCCTTTTCTGCTTGTCCAGCAAGTATTCAGATGCCTGTGATATACATCTTTTATTCTGTGTGCAAATATGGCTATCATCTTTCTATTGTGAAAATGAGGTAGAGCTTAAATTTGCATGTAGGTTTTTGAAGGGAGCTGTGGAATGAATGTCTTTTGTTTTGGAAGGGGTTTCGTCGTCTCGGTTTTATGTTTGTATCGAAGCAAGCCGGTTGAGAGCTTTTGGGAGCCTACTCGTTGCTTAGAAACAGTTTCCCATTAACTTGGCTTATTTCTGATTCTAGGGAGCGAGTTGATCAGGTGGTCAGAGAAAAAGAGAAGCTACGGTCAGATCTGGACAAAGCTGAGAAGCTCAAGTCTCTAATGGCCTCAGAGGTGGACGATCACCACGCGGCCATAGAGCGGCGGAATGAGTACAACCTCAGGTGCGACTGGTAGGACCAGGTCCCTCCTTTCCTACCACCCTGGCCCAAGGCAGTGGGGCTCAGCCAGCCTGCCTGCTTGGCCACACCTGGCTGGAGTGACTTAGGTGTGGTTAAGCCTGAAAGAAAGCAGGCTACACTAGATACGTTCTCAAGTTGTTTCCCATCTCTGACTCTGTGTTTCCATTTTTGGTGGATCCACAAAGGGATCTCTGCAGGATCCGAGAGCAGCTTGTTGGTCTTTCATCCTCACAGGAAACTGGATGAAGAGTACAAGGAGCGCATAGCAGCCTTAAAACATGAGCTCCGAAAGGAGAGAGAGCAGATCATGCAGCAGGTGGGCAAGCAGCGCCTAGAACTTGAACAGGAAGTTGAAAAGGCGAAAACAGAAGAGAACTACATTCGTGACCGCCTTGCCCTCTCTTTAAAGGTAATCATCCTATTAAATCTGTGGTGTGTGTTCTGGTGGGGATACCTCATGGAAACCACAGCTCTTTAATAGGGAAGGCCTGCACAGAGCTCAGTCCAAGGATTCCTGTAAGTTTACTCAGTTGGGTCATGACCCAGACATGGCAGAGCCCCTGCTGGGATCTAGATTTCAGGGGTATCCAGACTTCTGGTTTGCAAACAGTGTTGATTAGTGTATCTTGTACTTCCCTCCTGAAGTTGCACTGGGTCCTCAGGGCTGTTTGGCAACTGATTGATGCCCTCTCCCTTCCCTGCCCTCCTTGTACTCCTTACTGTTAGCAAATGGCCTTGTCTCCGGCCACACAGAGCCCATCAACTTTGCTTCTCTGCTTCCAAATGTGCCTTTTCCTTTAAACATCCTCCTCTCCTTTCCTGTGCCTCATAAAGGAAGTGACCCTTCTCTTTACTGGACTATGACACCAGATAATATGGTACAGTGTAGTCTAGAGACGGGGGCAGAGGGTTCTGGACTCATACTGCCTGGTTCCAATCTGAATAGCACTGCTTACTGGAAAACCTTGATCAAGTTACCCAAACCTGTTTTCTCTTGTGCAAAATGGGCACTATTATAATAACTACCCCATAGTATAGATATAGGGATTAAAGAAAATGCTACATTTACAGTGTCTGGAAAGTAATAGGTACATATGGAATATTCACTGCTGTTGAGGTTGTGAAAGGCTCCCAAAACTCCACACATCAAAAACTGAGCTAAATTCTCACTTCCTAACAATCAAACTTCCTCTCCTGAATTTTCTCCCTAATCAGTCTCATCACCATGTGCTATTAAGTCACAGAAGCCAAAATCCTCAGTCATCCTCATAGTCTTTAGAAGTCCTGTTGATGCTCTGAAATGCCTCTCAGATTTATCCACTTCCTCTTCATTTCCACAGGCTCTGGATAGATTCAGAATTCATCACAGTTTCTCAGTGGACTTAATGTGTAGCCTTTTTTCTAGCTATCCAGCCTCCCTATGGCCACCAGAGTCACCTTACTAAAGGACACTTTCAGTCGTGCTGTTACCCATTGTAAAAGTGCAATGTGGTAGCACTGAAGGCCCCTGAAACAGGCCCTGTCCTCATACTTTTCTAACCTCAGGAACTGCCAGCAACCTCCAGTGCCATGTTCCCAACCCCGCTGCAGCTGCCATCAGCTCTCACGGTTTCTCAGTGGGCTTTAATGCTCCTTCACTGCTTTCTTCAATACTGCAGGCCAAATTACTTTTTGTTCCTATTTCACTTATTCTTTTCTTGCCAGAGGTAGCATATTTCCTATGTTGTCATAGATAATCGTATCCATACCTGCTACCTCCCCATAGTCCAACTGTGCGTGCCCTGTGGTTAGGAGCAGAATTCGTGTCCAGAGCACCAGTACAGGCCTGATACACCAATATTTCTCCCCATTGTTTTGACATCTAAATTTAGACATACTTTGAAAGGTTAGAGTTGTAGAATTGGCATTTTGGGGGAAGGTAGTATTTTTTTAGTGCTTTAAGCACATTCTTTTTTACTCCATAAAAATGTGTGAAATAGAATGCATTAAAATGTATTGGCTCTGTATTCTTTTGGCAAAATGTACTTTGAAAATAATGTTCTTCCAATCAGCCTTTAACATTGGAATAGAAAATATGTCAAATGGCACATCTTCAACAAATGTAGATAGAAATTTAATAAGTCTTATGTATATAAAAAAAAACCCCACATTTCGTGGACTTCAGTTGATGTGTTATTTTATTATAATAATTTAAATATACCAATTATGAAAAATCCCTATGTGTAGTTTTTACATCTTTAAACAAAAATGAAACTGTAATTAAATATAAATTAAGGTGTAACATCACTAAATAAAAATTTATTTTAGATTTATTCTACATTTTATAGTTTATCAGACTTCTCTTTTGCTGTCATCTGAACCATGTACTCAGTAGCCAGTTTTCTTTCATTTAACATATGTCAAGAAAGTTTATTTGTGTCATTGAATTTTCTAATGCAATGCTGTCCAATAGAAATAATGCAAGCCATATATGTAATTTAAAATTTTCAAATAGCCACATTAAAAGGTAAAAAGAAATAAGTTAAATTAATTTTAAATCATTTTATTTAATCCAGTATCTAAAAACATTATCATTTTGACATGTAATCATACACAAAAAGTAGTATTGAGCTATTTTATATTTTTGTGCTAATTCTTAGAAATCTGGTGAGTTTTATACTTCCAGCACATCTCAATTTATGCTGTGTGTATTTCAAGTGCCTAATATCCACATGTGACTACTAGTAGCGACATATGGGACAGCACAGTTCTATAAGATCAGAAATAAAGAGGAGGCAGACTTTTGGGTTGTAGGATAAATTGTCAGTTTTCTTTTATATTTACAATTGTCTAATCTGAAGCTTTCAGATTAAACAGATTTTCCCAATACAGAGCACTGATTTATGCCTCCTATAAAATGGTACAACCATTTGCTTATTTTTTCATCTGTGCCTATTTAATTTCCCCAAATTTCTTCAGGAAAACAGTCGTCTAGAAAATGAGCTTCTGGAAAATGCCGAGAAGTTGGCAGAGTATGAAAATATGACAAACAAACTTCAGCAAAATTTGGAAAATGTGTTAGCAGAAAAGGTAAATCTGTTTAGATTTGATTTCCTGATATGCAGCCCAAAGTGTAGTTGACTCAAAAGAGCAGAAGCAATGACACAAGAAAATGTCTATTAGGAAATGATGTAGGTGGCTAAAGGAAGCAGTAATTTTTGCGGGGATGTAATTTAAGAGGTTGGATGTGAGGGAAACATTGCATGGCACTGAGAAATGATCCCTGCCTTAGTTGAACACATCACTCTAGTATGTTCTTCCCATCATCCAGTTGGTAGTGTTTCTTTCTACACTGTCACATTCTTGTCATACTCAGGAGACTGAATAAATACCAGAAACTGGGGCCCTTGGTATGTTAGAGGTCAAAGAAGGACCCTTGGGAAAAATGACGGCGTTTCTCTTTTATTTTTCTAGTTTGGTGACCTTGATCCCAGCAGTGCTGAATTCTTTCTGCAAGAAGAGAGGCTGACACAGATGAGAAATGAATATGAGCAGCAGTGCAGGGTGAGTGACTGAAGGGAATTTAGTAAGTGGAGGAGTGCCTGGCTTCAAATCCTGCTTCACCATTAACATTAACTAGCTGTGTAACCATGATTAAGTCACTTCATCTGTGGGCAGCTCAGT
The DNA here is from genome assembly GCA_030015415.1 of Cynopterus sphinx. Taxonomy (NCBI): domain Eukaryota; kingdom Metazoa; phylum Chordata; class Mammalia; order Chiroptera; family Pteropodidae; genus Cynopterus; species Cynopterus sphinx. The sequence goes on along the minus strand of CM057384.1, from coordinate 108,030,898 downwards.
TCTTCACCTATAAGATGGTAAAAATAATAGCGTCGTTGTGAAGATTCAGTGAGTGAGTATATGTAGAGTGCTTAGGACAGAGCCTGGGACATAGGAAGCACTTAGCCCAAATGTTGGCTATTAATATAATTATCCTAAAATATTAGGAAACCATACAAACTGCATTTAAATCTGCTTTAGGTCAGAAATCGCTAGTGCTTAGAGGAAAATATTGTTTTATTCTGAATAGAAGAATATGTGGTCATGTTGATGTGCTTATTTCAACATTAGCCTTTCCTGATTGATCATTATAGACCTAATCTGATGTAATTTGCTTTTGTCTTGTGGGTTATTTATTTCCTGAATACATTACTTTATTTACAAAATGCAAATGAAGCAGAAACCACACAAATCTTTAGCTAATAAATCATTACAAATTCCTACTAGAAGAGATAAAAAGTGCTTATATAAATAATAGCAATCCTTGATTTTTTTTTAAAAAAAAGTAAGTCTCCTAAGCTTGGGAATTTGAATTTTTCCCTTAAACCACAAATACTTGTTTATTTTAACAAGGTAAGTATAACTGAGTTCTGACTGCTTTAAATGAACATGGTATTTGTGCAGAAATGAGGAAAATATCACCCCCTATGGGTTTGCTCATGGTGTGCCTTCTCAAGAAATATATAGACACATTTTGAGTAAAGAAATGAAACATTTATGCCACTTTTACAATTAAGTTTGGTTCTTATCAAGTAGATACATTTTCTTTATATGTTTTTAAAGTGTATAATGTCATACTAATATCTGTCAGCTCTACCCCCCAAAAATTCCCCAAATCTGTCCACTTAGTTATTTTTTAAAACAGCTTTTCATACTTATACAATTCACCCATTTAACATGTTCAATTCACTTTTTTTTAGGATATTCACAGAACTGTGTAACCATTACCATAATCAATTTTAGAACATTTAATTACCAAAAAAGAAGTTCACACTTCCTTAGCTGTATTCTCTCCCATGACTCCAGCCCTAGGCAACTATATTCTGTATCTATAGATTTGTCTATTGTTTACATTTTATATAGATGGAATTATACAATAGATGGTTCTTTGTAACTGGCTTCCTTAATTTAATATAATGTTTTCAAGGTCATCCATGTCATAGCACATATCAGTACTTCATTTTTTTCAGTTACTAAATAATATTCCATTTTACAACTATGGCACATTTTATTTATTCATTCATTTATTCATGATGGACATTTGTTTTGAATATTATGAATGCTGCTGTGAACATCTGTGTGCAGGTTTTTGTATGGATATATGCATACACATACCTAGGATCAGATGATCACTGTATATTTAACTTTTTGAGGAATTGCCAAACTTTTTCCAAGAGATTTGCACCATTTTACATTCCTACCAGTGTGAGAGTTCCTGTTTCTCCACACCCTTTCCAATAGTTATATAGTTTGTCTTTTTATTTTAGCCAACCTAGCAGGTGGCTAATGCTGTCTAGTGTCTTTTCATTTGCTAATTGGTATATCTTTTTTGGAGAAATGTCAATTCAGATTCTTTGCCTAATATTTAAGTGGGTTATTTGTCTTTTTATCTTGGAGTTATAATTCTTATATCTTCTAAGTCCCTTATCAGATACATAATTCACAAAAACTTCTCCCATTCTGTGGGTTATCTTTACTTTCTTGATGGTATCCTTTGAAGCACAAAAGATTTTAATTTCGATGATGTCTAGTTTATCTTTTTCTTGTTGCTCATTGTTCATGCTTTTGGTGTCACACCTAAGACTGTGTTGGTTTTTAAACTCCAGGTATTACAAGACCAAGTGGATGAACTCCAGTCTGAGCTGGAAGAATATCGTACACAAGGCAGAGTTCTCAGAAACCCCGTGAAGAACTCGCTGTCGGAAGACCTGGATGTTAACAGCGGTGGCCTTGAGCCTGACCAAGGCAAGCCGTTCAGACATGGTCTTTTCAGAGTCTCTGCCTTTGACTTTCTTTTTAGAACCATGGTTGAATGTAAAATTGAAAAACTTTGGTGACCAAAAAAAAAAAAAAAGACTGGCAATACTATTTTCTTCAGCTCTTTCACTTGTGGTCTGTTTTTTTCATTTGTTCTTGAAGTCTTTAGGAGAATATTTCCATCTGATTTTTATATGAATCAAAGAATGAATGGGACAATCAAACCACAAGGATATTTGCTTTGTTTAAAAATAAAAATGGCTGCAAGTCTGAGAATGTAGGCCTTGGGAGTGTTAGAGTTCAGCAGAGCTACTGCTGAATCCTCCCTTTCTGAAACAGTGCCTAACTGACACAGTGACGGTTTTGGAGAATGGGCCAGCCAGAAACCACAGAATCTGGTTTTCTTATGCTGTCTGTGCTGAATGTCTGCACTGCTCCTGCAAATAACAAGTAAGATAAGCAAGTGTTGGTTGCCTCTGCCTTTGAGGAAGATTTTGAGTGGCAAGACTGGAAGGCAGAGTTGTCAAGGAACTTTCTACATTCTTTATCAACTCTTTTCCTCTTTCCTGGGCTCCTGCCTCTTTCCTCCAGTGTGTTGAGTTTGAATTTCAGAACGGGCTCATAATAAATTCTCCTGTCATAGTTTTGTCTACTGGTACTTGTTGCAGGAGTACAGGTTCTTGAAAGGGTTGCTTATTCTTCTTCTCAACTATTTACTCTAGAATAAATAAGGGATTGAGGCAGGGATAGAAAGAAGCCTTAAGACTTTTCCTCTGATTCTAAGTCTATAGCCTTACTGTAGTGTAAGGATAGAGCCCAACTGATGATATGATACATTTCAAAAGCTTTTCTGAACTTTTCCATAGATGACCAAGCGTTGGAGGGTCTCCTCATGGGTACATGATGCAGCACTGGGGGTGGAATACACGCCAAGTATCACTTCTCAGTTGGGAATATGCCCCGATATAGGAAGCAAAAGCTCAAAGCAAAACTGCTAATTCCAGAAGCTAGACTTATGCCTTTTCTCCCATCTGCCTGGGTACCCCTGCATGAAAAATTTTTTGCATCCCCTGTCTTAAGAGATTTCTATATAGTAATAGACATAATCATTTTGTCTATGTACTAGCTCACCCCCCAAACTTAACACTTTGCATTTTAGTGTCCAGCAATCATGGGCAGTTGCAAAGGTGAGCTCATATGGATGAGATGAAAAATTTTGCCTGAACTGCCTATTTCTGTGTTTCTAGCCTATGCCCTATTTGTTTAGTCTACTGAAAAATAATATCAGCTAAGTGTTTCATCACCAAAAAGGATTTATTCAAGGAAGAGAAAGAGTTGCAAGTCAGTGCATGCAGACATGGTGAGACACATGCATACACTGGCCTGTGTGCCAAGGGGGAGAGGGATTTATATAAAGGAAAAGGAATTCAAGGGAGGGGAAATTAGAACCATAGAGCTTTATTATAAACATAGAGTTCTTCCTGTGGGGTTCTCGTGATTATGTAAAGTGTGAGAACTCCTCCCATAAGCCTTAGCTTCTCTTATAGACCCTCTCAACAGATTATGTTCATTTTAAAGTCCCAGTCAATCTTTATCAGTATTTAAAAAATTTTAGTTGATAATTTAAGATTAAGTTCCACCTGTACTACAAGAAATTAATTTTACAATACTCAGTCTTCTGTAATGTTGAGTGGTAGGTTGGCTATCTTGACCCATGATATCATGAAGTAGGCTGGTTATTCATTCTCCTGCCACATTGCTCCTCTGCCAATTTGTTGCTCAGGATTTGTTAGATGAATAGAAGGCTGGTTGGTTTGACCAAACTTCCTCACTCCACAGCATTTTCACTGGGAGATCACGTTTAAGCAACAGTTTTCATATCTACCCCCCACCTACTGTTTAAAAAGATGGATTCTGTCAAGGTTTGGTGCACTGCTGTCCATTAAAGAATCTGCTCACCTTCATTTTTCTAATTTTCCCTAATGCTTGAAAATAAAAGAGACTTACTTCTCTTTGTTTCATTTGTTTCTTAGTAGATCTTGTCTGTGGCAGTTTAGGCTGAAAATTATTCCTTTGTAAAACTGGTGCCCCTCCTCAGATGCCAATTGTGTTATTGAAAAGTAAGGGTCAACAGATGCTGTGTATTTTCAGGGCTTGGTTCTGAAGAATGCAATCCACTGAATATGAGCATCGAGGCAGAACTGGTCATCGAACAGATGAAAGAACATCATCACAGGGACTTGTGTCGCCTAAGACTGGAACTTGAAGATAAAGTATGTTGTTCTTATCAGTCCTGTTCTCTGATTTCTCTAAGATCTGACAATGTTTTGCATCATGTAGGACATTCTCAGTTCTTGTTTCTCATAGAACAGCACTGTCTGTATGTTTCCTCTTGTGTCTTACCAGCTATTTGGGAACCCACTTTGTTGCTTCAACTTATTTTTCTATATTTCTCTTTTACCATTCCTTTGAGTTACATTATCCTCCAACCAAACCAGGTAGCTTGCTGTTCCTTATCAGACTGTTTTCTTCTGCTCATGCTATTACATGTTATTACCTCTTTCTACCTCTTCAAAGCCTACTTATCCTTCAGAGTTCACATCAAATGTTACCTCTTGCATGAACCAATTCCTGAATTTCTGCCAACCAACGTTTGTTTGTTTGTTTGTTTGTTTTTTGTCTATTGGATCCCCTGGTTACATTGTAGCTCTTTTTCTATATCTTTTATATTTTTTATTCTGCCTTGTAGTATACATGTTTGTATTTGCCATAACCATGTCAATACCAGTTTCTCCTTAATGGCAGGGACTATGCCTTACCCAGCTTTGTGTTCCCACAAGGCCTGATGGGTGTTCAGTAAACACATGAATTTAATTAAGTTGTTAAGACCCTGAGTTCGCAGTTGGAAAGGATGCCTGGGGAGAAAAATGGTATCTCTGTGACAGTCTAGTCAGTTTTAATAGTTGTTCAGAAACTGATAACATTCAACCAAGTTCAGATAAAGGAAAGCAAATCATGCTTGACTTAATATATCATAGTTAATGTATTTTTTACTTGTTACTTTAAAACAAAATGGGAAAACTGAGGAATGTCTTGTACGAAAAAGGACTTCTGCCCTATCACATTTCCGTTGTTTCGGGTCGAGTAACACTGTGATGGTTTGGCTCTCTGACCATAGGTGCACCATTATGAAAAGCAGCTAGATGAAACCAAGGTCACCTGTGAAAAGGAGCAGGAGAACATGAAGAAGAAGTATGAGAATGAAGTGCACATTTTGGAAAAACAAATAAGTGACCTTAAAAATGAAATTGCAGAACTTCAGGGCCAGGCAGTAGTACTCAAAGAGGCACAGCATATGACTGCCTGCAGACATGAGGAGGAGAAAAAGCAACTGCAGACGAAGTGGGATGAGGAGAAAACTCTCCTTCAGGAGAAGCTGAGGATGGAACATGAGATGGAACTCAAGGACAGGCTGAAGCAGGTGGAGGAAACCTTTAACCGTGAGAGGGAAGGACTTATTCAGAACGGTGCCTGGACAGAAGAGAAGGCGAGAGGCTTGACTCAGGAACTGGAGCAACTTCACCAGGAGCAGCTGAAAAGCCTGGTGGAGAAGCACACTCTTGAGAAAGAGAAGTTGCAAAAACAGCTCTTGGAAAAACACCAAAGGGAACTTCAGGAGGGAAGGTAAGAAAATGAGGGAAATGGAGCAACCTGCAGTGCTGTCCTTCAGGGACACTAGGAGTTCCAGTCAGTTAAAGAGACTTTGATAAATCAGAAGGTGTAATAGCCCATTGATTGATTAGATCCTTTTTTTAGTTTTTTAACTTGTTTTGCCATTGTTCAGACATAAGCCTATCTTGCAGTTATTGAAACTTTTTTTTTTTAAGAGTAAATTATGTCTTATATCTGACTTGTATCTTGTAAGGTTACACATGAGAATGAGATTTGCAAATGTGGTTTCTTCCTACTTCATCCTGTTTTTTGAGAAAAGCTATTTACAAGCTAGATTCTGGGCAAAGGTATATTTCCTTCTGGAGTTATAAAACTGCTTTGTGCTTACCTTACTCACATAAAATCTCAGGTACATTTGAGGGTTTTGGTGCTTCATACTCTGATGAACTTAGTGATACTTCATTAAACAAGAAGCAAAAACATAATGAATTTGTTAATATGTGTGGTTTATGTGACTGTTCTTCAATGTGGACTTAATTAAAAGAATTTTATATTTTTCCCAAGTTAGGGGTTATGTCAATATGCATTTGATCATTTAATGTGAAATATCAGTTTAAGTTTTTGGTTAAAGAAGTACAAATTAGTAGTTGATAAATGCCACAGGGATGGGGAGCATGACATAGGGAATGCAGTCAGCAGTAATGTGATGGCTATGTGTAGAGCCAGAGGGAAGATAGAGTAATCAGGGGGATAATTTCATATATTATATAAATGTCTAACCAATGTGCTGTATACTTGAATTAAAAAAATCTAAAACCAAATATATCTAGGAGTATGCAAAAGAATTCAGTGTCTAAATTTTCCTTCTAAATGCAGAGAGAGTTAAGTACTAAGTCTTTTAAATGAATTATGTCTACCAGTCTTGGCTCTCAGAAATGAGATCTCTTCTCAGCAGTAATGAATCATATAGGGATTAAGTGAAAATCACTTTTAGAAAGTACTAAATTGTTGGCTTGGCAGCTTCTTCTATGCATGGGAAATGTTTTTGTTTGCTTCTGGGATTGATGGCAGTTTTAGTAATGTTGTATGTTGACCACATTTAGGGAAAAAATGGAAACTGAGTGTAATAGAAGAACGTATCAGATAGAAGCCCAGTTTCAGGCTGATTGTCAGAAAGTCACTGAGAGATGCGAAAATGCTCTGCAGAGCCTTGAGGGGCATTACCGCCAAGAGCTGAGGGAGCTCCTGGAGCAGCAACACGAGGAGAGATCCCAGTGGGAGTTTGAGAAGGACGAGCTTGCCCAGGAGTGTGCAGAAGCCCAGGAGCAGCTCAAAGAGACTCTCCAAAGAGAGAAAGCTACTTCTCTGGTCCTGACCCAGGAGAGGGAGATGCTGGAGAAAACATACAAAGAACATTTGGATAGCATGGTTGTGGAGAGAGAGCAGCTACTCAAAGACCTGGAAGATCTAAGACATGTGTCTGAGAGTCAGCAAAGTCTACTGTCCAACCAGATACTTGAGCTGAAAAGCAGTCATGAAAGAGAGCTGAAGGACCGTGAGCAGGTCCTCTGCCAGGCAGGCATCTCAGAGCAGCTGGCCAACCAGCATCTCAAAAGGCTAGAAATGGAACGTGACCAGGAGAGGGAGGAAATGATGTCCAAGCTTCTGGTCATGGAGAGTGTCCACAAAGTGACCTGTGAGAAAGCAGATCGAGACAGAGCTGAGATGAGCATGGAAATCTCCCGGCTTCAAAATAAAATTAAGGAGATGCAGCAGGTGGCATCTTCTCCCTCTAGGCTTCAGAATGGCTGCCAGGAAATAGGAGGGGAGGAGGCAGAAGGGAGTGGAGCCATGTCCTTGCTGCAGCAAGGAGAGCGGCTGTTGGAAGAGAATGGGGGTGTCCTCTTAAGCCTGCAGAGAGCTCACGAACGAGCAGTGAAGGAAAATGTGAAAATGGCTGCTGAAATTTCTAGATTGCAACAGAGGCTGCAAAAATTAGAGCCAGGGTCAATAATATCTTCCTGTTTAGATGAGCCAGCTACTGGATTTTTTGGAAATTCTGTGGAACAAACGGAGCCATTTTTACAGCAAAATCGAATGAAGCAAGCAGAAGGTGTAAACATGCGGCGTGTCCCAAGTGACCTGAGAGATGAGGAGGCCCGGGATCTGGAAAGTACAGGGACGAGTTCAGGTCAGAGACAGGAAGTCAAAATAGAGGACTCTGAAGCATCGATAGAGAGTTTTTCCGAGCTTGAAAATAGTGAGGAGACCAGGACTGAAACCTGCGACCTAAAGAATCAGATTTGTCAACTTCAGGAACAACTAAAGATCTTACGTGCAGACTGCAATCGAGCTTCTGAAAAGAAACGAGACCTACTTTTTGACGTTTCTGTGCTCAAAAAGAAATTAAATGTACTTGAGAGAATCCCTGAGCCTTCTCCCAAATATAAATTATTATATGAAGATGCCAATAGAGAAAATGACTGTCTCCAGGAAGAGTTGAGAGTGATGGAGTCACGTTACGATGAAGCTCTAGAAAACAACAAAGAACTCGCTTCAGAAGTTTTCAGATTACAGGATGAGCTAAAGAAAGTTGAAGAAGTAACCGAAACATTTCTTAGCCTGGAAAAGAGTTACGATGAGGTCAAAAGAGAAAACGAGGAACTGCATGTTCTGGTTTTGAGACTTCAAGACAAGATTGAGAAGCTGCAAGGAAGAGCAGTGATACAGTGTGACTGCTTCTCATTATGGGAAGCCCATTTAGAGAACCTGGATGTCAAACCTGCTGAAAAGGGACTTGAACTAAATCAGACACTGGAAGAGTGTGAGCCAAAGGTTATGAATATACAGCATATTATAGAAGAACATTATCAAGAAAACCAGTACCTTGAGCAGGAGAATACACAGGTGCTGGAAAAAGTAAAAGCACATGAAATCTCCTGGTTACGCAGAATAATCCGGACACATCAAGAAAAGCATGGAGAACAGAACCAAATGATGCTGGAGGAAAACACTGCTTTCCTAGGCCTTCAGGACAGGCATATTCAGCGCCAGGCCATGATAGCAGAGTTAGAACTGGAGAAAAAAAAGCTGCAGGAGCTGACTAGAAAGTTGAGGGAGAGAGTCACTAATTTAGTTAAGCAAAAGGATTTACCTTCTCAAGGAGGAAAGGAGGAAGAGCTGAAGGCAATGATGCATGACTTGCAGATCACATGCAGTGAGATGCAGCAAAAAGTTGAACTTCTGAGGTAATGTATATATGTAAATTCTAAACTTCACAGAATCCCACAGAGCACCTGGCCAAATCTAACTTCCGCTGCTTGCTGTACCTAGAGAAACTAACCTGTTAGTCTTCAAGAAGAGAGCAGTACTTTAGACTTCCTTCTGCTTCTGCGTTGTATTAACAAATAGAATAACCTTGCCTAGGAGGCATTTCCTTCCTCTGTAGGAAATAAATGTCATTTGGGGTGTGAAAGTTCATAATGGGGAGTATTTGCTGTTTAACTGTGTGTGTCATCAATGTATGTCAGGTCTTTAACTCTTTTCTAGCACTTCATATGGATAGGTTTTTTGGTTTTGTTTTGTTTTTGTTTTTTTGCTTTTAGTTATTGTCCTCATTTTGATGAAAGATGTCATATGAGAATGAATGCCTTTTATGTATTATTAACTTGCTTGTTAGAAAACTCTTATACTAATATAGGACAAATGTGTTTTGTGGCTTATAGTTTTTTCCTTTTATCACTAGAAGTACATGCTGATAATGGAAATGTATCTTAGAACATACCATTTTATTGAGGAGCTATCAAATTCTAAGAAGTGTTTTTAAAAATAAAGACAAAAATGAAAATGCTTGAGCCAATGCTCACTTGACTTTATAAAATATGATGGCATTAGTCATCTAGCAAATCCAGTCTAAAAAAGAAATCTTGTAAAATATTACATCATGTCTGAAATATCTTAATGATATGAAACAAAATAATTTATTCTGGATATAGTTTTTCCTCTTCTTCAGACCATTTTTAGTTCTAAAAGTCAGAATGCAGTGAGATGAAAAAAATCACAGAGTAAACATTACTGTGTATATATAGTGTGGCCCTTTTATTTACGTAGTGAATTTTATTTCTCTAGGTACCCTGGCCCTAAAACTAATACAATTTAGTAATATAGCTCTTGTCTTTTTTAAGCAAGTAGGACTTGAGACTAAGATAAATTATTTGCTCAAAATGTATAGTTGCCACTGAGAAAATCAGCCACCAGCGTGGGCATCATGTCTCCATTCCTATCTCCACACTTCCCTTAACGTCTTTTAGTGAAATTCTTGCTTCCCAAAAGAAATGAGTCAATATGTCATAGCTTGATTTCCAAGTACTAAGAGACGACTAATTTAGACTTCTCTTTTTAACTGGCATGCAATACTTGTTTCATTGGAAGTTACTAGAAAGTATTTTCCAAAGATGCCAGATGACTGCCTTTTTGTAACTATTTTTTTTTAAATCTCTGTACTTCAGATATGAATCTGAGAAGCTTCAAGAGGAAAATTCTATTTTGAGAAATGAAATTACTACTTTAAATGAAGAAGATAGCATTTCTAACCTGCAATTGGAGAAAGTAAATGGACCTCAGGAAGAAATGTGGTAAGACATGTACTTAAATCTTCCTAAGGCATTTTTGCAAGAACTAAACTATTTTACCTAAATTTTTAAAGCCAAACTCTAAGTATATTTTTATTGTCCCTTTAGGCAAAAAATAGAAACTATAAAACAGGAAAAAGCTGCAGTTCAGAAAATGGTTGAAAATTTAAAGAAACAGGTAAGGAGATACTTAATATTTCCCTGTGCTTTTTAATTCTGAAATTCTTTATTTTTATTGGAAATTTTCAAATTTACAGGACATGCTACTGGAATAACATATAGCTAATGATAGCAGGATTGTAAATCTGGAATTTCAAAATGAAAACTCACCTCATGCTGATTCCACACTAAGTTTCTACTTTTTTGTGGATAGAGTAATGTATATATTATTTCTAGATTCTGAGTGCTTAATGCAAGCTTTATATCAGTGGGAATGGGGAGGTGATACCTCTAAAACCAAATCTGTATAATACTAGCTCTGTCCCTCAAGTAGTTTCAATGATTAGCTCCCTCCTCTTTCCTTACCATGATTGAAAGCAGAAAATTAAGGATAGAATTCACAGATACAGAATTCCAGTTAATAGGTATATCTTTTCACAGAATTGTTATTCATTCAGATAGTTGTCGAATTCACAGATATAGAATACCAGTTAATCGGTATATTTTTTCACAGAATTGTTATTCATTCAGATAGTTGTGCCATTCAATTCCTAATTTATATAATCTCACAACATGCAGTTTTGCAGGGGAAGGCCATTTAATCTCTCTGAGACAGTCAAAAGACAAGGACGTTTTGGGAAAAGAGTACTTTGAATACTTGAAATAGACAAGGTGTTAACATCCAAAATATATTTTCTACACTTGGGAACAAATGGCAAAAGCCAGCTGAAAAATTAATAATTGATATGAATGGTCAAGTCACAGCAAAAAAGGAATACAACAAATAAAAAGATGGTTAGCCTCATTAGTTATTTGGAAAGTGCAAATTAAATGCGTTTTTTTTCATCTGTCAGATTAGCAAAAAATAAAGATTGATGTCATATAGTATTAGAAAACTGGGGAGGGAGTAAATGAAAGTACTCATACTTTGTTGATAGGACTATAAATTGGTAGCACTATGAGGAAGACAGTTGAGGGCTGTCAAAACAGGAATGTATATGCATACTTTCTAACCCTGCAGCCCCACTTCTAAAAATAATATTTCTAAATACAAGATGCTAGCTACCATGAATTTTCCAAAAGATTGTTTTGTTTCTTTATAATTGGATTCCATACATTATGGAACATCTTGATACATGGAATACCCTATAACTACTAAAATATATAGCATGTGGTGGTTTCTAAATGCACTGACTTGGAAAGATAAGAGTCTGTGAGATATTGTAAGCAAAAAGCAGACTGTCCAGACGTCTGAAATGATTCGAATTTTTGTTATAAAGAAGAAAAAGTCTCAATGTGTATCTGGGTTTTGTGTATGCATAGAACATAACCTGGATGGATACAGATGTATCTAGCTGTGAACAATGGCTACCAGTGTGGGGTGGGATTGGACTGTGTCACTTCTTCATATACTTCTACATTGACTGAGTTTGTAATAATTACTAGGTATTATTTCTGTCTGTGTGTGTAGCTTTACATATAAAGGGGAAAGCAATTAGTCTCTAAATCTGTTTTTTGGCAGAAGTAAGGATAACTAGTTTTTAAAACTTATTTCAATTTTAATTAGATTTCAGAATTGAAAATCAGAAACCATCAGTTGGATTCGGAAAATACAGAACTTAGCCAAAAGAACTCTCAGAATCAGAAAGAACTGCAAGAACTTAATCAACGTCTGGCAGAAGTGCTATGCCAGAAAGATAAAGAGCCAGGACACAGCACATCTGAGGACTGGGAAGAAGAAAAGTCTAATCTGAAAGAAGAACTGGAACACTGCAAAGTGCAGGTATGGTTTATAGCCACCGAACAGCCTTTTTGGAGGAGATCCCAAGAAATAAATGTTTATGTTAAGTTTTTTATACATAAAGTCTTAATAATTAGAATAGTACCAGCACATAAATGGATAAGCGGAATAGAAAGTCTAGTACAAATGGAAACTTTCTAAATAATAAAGGTAGTTTCTCAAACCACTGGGGCAAAGATGGACTTTTAATAAATGGTGCCTGGAAAACCTAGTAGACATTTGGAAATAGATAAAATTAGAACCATGTCTTGTACAGAAAGATAAACTCTAAATGAATTGGGAGGCTAAATATAAAAAATAAAACTATACAAGTCCTAGAAGAAAACATGGCTGAATTAATCTTTAGCCTTGTATAGAGAAAGCTTGTCTAACTATGACTCATAAACCAGAGGCAAAAAAGAAAAAATTGATTAATTTAAAAAATTTTTAATGGCAAAAAAAGGTCAAAAGGCAATTTACAAACTGGGAGAAAATATTTACATCGTGTAGAGCTAATATTCCTGTTACATAAAGAACTCTTAAAAAAATCAAAGGACTTAGGACCAAAATTCGATAGCAAAATGGAGAAAACACATGAACAAACAATCCACCAAAAAAAATAAATAAATGGCCTTCAAACCTATGAAAAACATGTTCAAAATCACTCGTAATTAGAGAAATGCAAATAGAAACAACACTGATGTATCATTTCTAACCTATGAGATCGGCAGTAATTTATAAATATGACAACATACTTTGTTGGCAAGGCTTTGGGAAACATACTTTCATACATTGCTGGTGGGATGTAAATTCATATTATCCATCTTGAGTGAAATTTGGCCGAACCTAGCAAAATTACATATGAATTTACCTTTTGTCCCAGCAGTCACACTTCTAGGAGTTTATCCTAAAGATACATCTTCAAAAGTATGAAAATTCATGTGTACAGTTATTTATTGCATCATTTTGTAATTGTAAAATGTTAGAAATAACGTAGATGCTCATACAAAAGAAAGTGGTTGGATAAATGTGGTGGGGATAGCCCCCCTATATAGTAGTACTATGAAGCTTTAAAAGGAAAGATATAAAAAGAATGAGAAAGATCTCTATTGATACGAAATGATTTCCAGGACATACCGCTAAGTGAAAAAAGAAAAGCTCAAAAGATTATCTACGAGTATCTATGGTATGCCTCTATCCATGTCAGAAAGAAAAGGACGTTAGAAAATACACATATATCTTCTCATTTGTGTAAAAGAAATAGAGGAATGATAAGCCAGAAACTAAAGAGAAGGTTACCTGCAGTGAGTGGGTAGAAAAGGGATGGAGAGAGGAATGGAAACGTGGTAGAAGGAATGGTGAAGGGAGTGACACTCCTGAGTATATCTCTTCATGTAGCTCTGATTCTTAGGACCATAGTAATGTTTCACATACTCCCAAAATAAACACACAATTAAAACTAGTCAAGATGTGGGGGGATACAAAAATGGAACACAAACTAATAAATTAACATAACTGTATTATAAGTGAATAACATAACCACAATAAAGAAGAATTAAGAAATTTTCAAATTAGTTATCTTGATCCTAGGGCTAGTCAGTAAGTGAGTTTCTCATGGGGGTGTAGGTTAGTAATTCTGAAACTACTTTGTGTGTACCAGAATTGAACAAATAAGTAAATATGTTGTGAACAATAAAAACTGAGTGTCTCACTATTGGAGAAGGAAGTTGCAAGCAGAGAAGGGGGGAAGGCTAATATGAACCCTCTGATGTTGGGTTGGCATCCAAGATATTAGTATAAACTCATGTTTCTTTATATATATGTGGATGAATAGAGATACAGGTGTGTATACGTGGATGGAGTGCACTGATCTTGGTTTCTGTCTACCATAAAAGGAACCAGGGCTCCTAGGAAAAATGATTGATTCTAAGGCTAGGACAAGGAAAATTCAAGATGAGCCTAGCATATTTCATGGTGCCTGAAAGAAAAAAGTACTCAAAAAAAAGAGATGGCATGTTGGAAGGACACGGGTCGCAAACTGAAGGAGCTGCTAATAGCCAAAGCTGGAAGAATTTCATCAGCTCAATGATCATAGTCTAGCATAAAAGTTACAAAGTAAATATAGAATAAAATAAATAAATATAGATTCATAGTGATATAAAAAACTGAATAAGTAAATAAATGGAGGAGAAACACTGTCTTCCTTACAGTAGAATTTCAGTTAATAAATGTAGAAGAAAGGAAGGAAATAGAAAGTCATTATCAGGCAAACTCCAGAGTAATAATTGTTATAGACACTGATAGACACTAAAATTAATAAGCAGAAGTTTAAGGAAAAACATGATTTGCGAAGTCTCAAAGTATGTCCCCCAAGAGAAAGATAGTGACTTTACAGTGGAGAAACCTGCAAAAACTACCCTAGAAATCACATTTATGCCATTTAAATGGAAAGTCTTCTAAAGATAGTTTTAGTTCCATTGAGTATAAGCATGGTCATGAAACAGTGTGTGCTAGTGTCCTTAATGCGGTTTTTGTGAACCCAGTAAGTTTCCCCAGGCTAAATGAATATGTATATTATTTGACGTTTACATTTTTTTCTTAGTCCTCCACTTTAATGTCTTCTCTGGAAGCAGAACTTTCTGAAGTCAAAATACAGACTCATATTGTGGAACAGGAAAACCTCCTTCTCAAAGATGAACTGGAGAAAATGAAACAAGTAAGACTGCTGCTTAAGAGGGGTCCAGGGGAAAGGAACTGATAGGACAAATGTGTTTGATAGTCTGCCTTTTCTGGCTATCAAATATCCTTCTACTGACTTTTGCCAACTAGCTTGTTGCCTTGTAAAGTTGAGGACTTGCAGTACAAGTCTATAAGGGCTCGTACTGTTAATTCTCTAAATGTTGTTTCAGTTATGTAACATATATCTTATGGAGTGAAATTCTATTACTGTAAATGAATCACAACTGCTTCAGTTTAAGAAATGTGTTGCTCTGCTTTTTTCTAGCCAGGTAATAAAGTAATATTAAGTTTATCTAAAAAGAAGGTGACTTTCTTGCTTATAGTTTTAATAACTATTCACCCAGATTCATGAGACGCAGGCCAAGCTGGTCCCTCTTATTTCTTTTTCTTATAGCAAATATGAGACATCTATCTAAGGCATACGAGTAAATTCTAAAGTGTTATCAGGGATGCAGTCTCATTTATAAATTTGGCTTTAAGAAGCCTATTTCAAAGTTTTGAAGATTTAAGTGTAAAAGAATTCACCTTAAAGTTATATTCTAACATCATCCTATTTGATTTTTTATTCTGAATTTTTCATTGAGTCCAGGACCCTTTCAGTTTGAGCAATCTGATTTATAATAGAATTTAGTTCTATTTTATTTATTTGCAGCACCAAGGCATTACTTTATTATAACACCTTAGATTATAAAATCCTCTTGCGTATCTGTTCAGCCTAGAAGCATAAATCTGTCCCTCCCTGAATGCTGAAATATTTAATCTATACTGCTGAGTGTTATGTTTGTGTCACTCTCTAATTAATTCCTATCAGTCTTGATTTTCTAATTGGATTATAAGACTCTCAGGAAATTTGTGTCTCTCGTGATACCTAATATAGTACTGATACCTAATGGATGCTTTAGAAGAACGTTTTCAAGTCAGATGCTGCTGTGTGAAGTATACCTGTTTTGCCATAACAGAAGCTGTCTGTCCACGTACACATTCCAGAAGTTAAAACTATCAGGGCTCTTCTTTAGTATATAACTATTCCAAAACTGTTATTACCGTCATCCTAATTCGTTTGGGCATACTTTTCTCTTTTACCTTTTGAAAGTCTGACTGTTGTTCATCCTTTAAGATAATGGTGGATTCCAAATCCATAGCATGAGATCTGTATGCTTTGCGACTTTGCTAAGCTAGAGATCAAGAGAAAAGGAGCAGAGCTAGGAGTAAAATAGCAATGATGATATCGTTTGGCATATTTTATTACATATTTATTACAGAGGCATTGATATGAATCTTGAGGTGGAAAAACAGTGAGCCCTGTTCGCTTTGGGCAGAAAGTTATTTCATGGCATGCTTCTGGACCACAAGAGTCGGCTGGTGTCAGCCCATTGTCACTGTCATGCAGCTTGCACCTAGAAAGCATGTACTCTTCTGTATGACATAATGCCTCTTCATTCATAAAACACAATAGCATCAGAAGTCACATGCCAGTTTGTAAACACCCAAAGGGGTACAGGCTTGGTGGAAGCCTGGAAATAGGGAAGCAAGTTAGTGAGCAAAAGAGAAAGGTCTTTTATTAAACTAATGCCCAGTATTTTAAAATAGATTTCCTACATCCTTCTCACTTGTTTAGATTTGTAAGGTATGCTGGATTTGCTGCCAATTGAAGACAAGATTCAACCCTTAAAGGCTATTTTGTTATACTATTAGTAAAACTAAATGTAAAAGAATTTAAGAAAGGAAGTTGAAAGTTGGCAGTAAAATCATAATGATAATAAAGAATTGAAAGTTTGAAAGCCAAGTGAAGTGGAAGGAAATTGTAAATGTATGAATTGTGGGTCATAAATGTATGAATTGTGGGAAAGGTTCAAGAAGTGTAAGAAATAATCAGTCTCTTTAAAGCAGTGTTTGGGGGGAATTGGAGGTTGTTCCCTCGACCCTCGGACATTTAACAAAGTCTAGGGATTTTTGATTTTCAGAACTGGTGTGGGGTAGGGCTGCTACTGGGATCTAATAGATAAAGCCAGAGGTGCTGTTAATTACAGTGCACAGGACAGCCTCCCAAACAAAAAAATTATCTGGCCCAAAATGTCAGCAGTGCTATGGTTGACGCTGAAAAGGAACAACAACAACAAAAAGTCTTTGGTTTGTCTTGATTCCATAAATGGAGATGCGGAAGCTATTTTGTCCATACTAGCAACATTTTTCTCAGGAAGTCAATTTAGGCATCACTGATTATTTTACCTTTAAACTTGCCCTTGTGTTGATACGTCATACTTGGTTCATGCCAATTCTGTAGTCCTGACTGAGATTTTTTTTTATTTAAAGATTTTTTTCTAATTAAAAAAAGCTTGAAGAAAATCTGTTGTGCTATTGTGTACACAAGTTAAATTGATAAATAGGATGACAGTATGTTATTTTACCCTGAAGGGAAAACGGAAAGCTAGAACCATTATTTAACAATGTCTGGTTGCATCTGTCTGAGCAGACATTTTCATCAGTCAGTTGGAGAATGGAAAGAAGCTGGCAAGGAACATTTTGTTAAAGTTAATTATAGTCCGCTCGAGTTTATATGTTCTCCGAAATATCTGTTGATAGAGAACTAGTAGTAGCCATGAAAATGACCTGTTTATAAATATCTCTTTATAAATATAGCCATGAGATGTGATGGGGCTTGTTTGTTTATCTCTTAACAGCTGCACAAATGTCCCGATCACTCTGACATACAGCAAAAAATTTCTAGCATTCTAAGATACAATGAAAAACTACTGAAAGAAAAGGAAGCTCTAAGTGAAGAATTAAATAGCTGTGTTGATAAGGTAGTAAAAACAAGACTTTTTATCATTGTTTTACAGTGTGTACCATAATGAGCATTTCTCTATGAACAATGCTACGGGGGCCTCCTGTGTTAGCCTAATTGTTACTAAGTCCCCTACAATAGCATTCAGCAAGTATTATGTTATTAAATACAGTAAGATAAAGTTTGCCTCATTTTAATAAGTAACCATGCCACTTAATATATATTAAATATATCACTATTCTACTTACATGTCATACAAATGTCATATTATTTGATAATCTGAGGTCTATTACATAGACACTTTTTTCTATTGTATTTTCCCTAGGAAATCCAAAAACGCTGCTTTTGTCCCACCTGCCTTAATAAGCATTTCGTATTTTCCTATTATAGTACCCTCTTTTGAGATTTCTAATTACCTTCCAGTCCACCATGTCTCACCTACAAAATGTGAGGCAATGAGAAAGAAAGAGACTCCTTAAAATTAAGGGTAGAAAAAGGAGTTGGTCAAGAATACTTCTTTTACCTTGCTCTGCTCCCCCATGTAAATGAGCGAGACTTGATCTTTTCAGCATAAGTGGAGGCATGTAAATTGAGGCCAGATATGATTGCAAAAAGTACCTGTTACCTCTTTTCTTCTCCTGAAACAGTTGGCAAAATCCAGTCTTTTAGAGCATAGAGTTGCAACTATGAAGCAAGAACAGAAGTCTTGGGAACACCAGAGTGAAAGCTTAAAGTCACAGCTAGTGGCTTCACAGGAAAAGGTACATGGACAATTCTTGTTTCATCTACATGGTTAAAATTTTCCTATATCTTCCAACAGAACTCGCAGTGGAAAGAATGTTCCAGGTGGAAGTGGCCTAAGAAGGCTCAGAATGATTCAATTTGACTAATATTTGATACATCCTTATAGTATGGTGAAATAATTTGAATGTTTTCCTCAAAGTTCATTATTATGAGATTATCTCATCATCATGAGATTACTTACTTATGAAAGCTTGAGAACAGTGTATAAAAAGGACTCTTTGTTCCTAATTTAGAAACAGGATTTCTGAAGCAGGTCCATGCACTAATGTAAAGATTTCTATCAATATTTTTTTTACAAACTTAATTTTTTTAATTGAAATAATTGAGGTGTTTGCATGGAGTGGGGTTCTACAAATACATATTTTTATTTTCAGCTAAGAAGTCTTTTTTAAACACCACAGGCTAAAACATAATTTGCATAAAATTAGATAAAAACATCTTTTGTAACGTCACTGGTACTCATTGGTTCTGTAAGATGTCACTTGGTAATATACCAGATGACTATATCAGTCATACCTTGCCCTAGGCATAGTTCATCATTATCCTAAATATAATTTAACATCCTGTAAATATACATAAAATACTGGGTTTCCCCAGAGCTACTGTCAAGAGCTGGTTATAATAAGTAGAAACAGAAGAGACCGTGGCATTCTTTTGTCCTAGTTCATTCATACCAGGACATGGTATAGGTTAGACCATGAGGATTTGGGTCACAGTATAAGACTGTTCTCCTGATTCAGGTTCAGAGTTTAGAGGACACCCTGCAGAATGTAAACCAGCAAATGTCCCGGATTAAATCTGACCTACTAGTGACTCAGCAGGAAAAGGAGGTTTTAAAACAAGAAGTAATGTCTTTACATAAGCAACTCCAGAATACTGGCGACAAGGTAACTTTCTTTTTTTATTAAAGTACAACCTACCATAAAAGTGGGCATTAATTCAATTATTATCTCTTGGTGGTATTTTTATTTTTAATTGTGTTTTTATTTGTTTTTGTTTTTTTATAAAGTAGTTGTTTCCATTTTTAAAAATTACTTCTGCGTTGACAGTTTTCTCAGGATGATTGTAACCTTCTTTTTCATGTTTTTGGCTTAAAAAGCAAAAGGTTTACCTAGTAGTGCCACCTTTTTTACTTTTTAAAGCACTTTTCAGGGTCCAAAAAATCACTTTGGTAGCTTAAAGCATATTCCTGTCTTCAGGCCTCAATTACATGGACAATATGTGCTCTGGAGTCTAAAAAAGGATATGATTGCATATGTGAAAATGAAAATAGAACTTAGCTTGTGAAAGCTTTTCGATTTAGCAGTGCATTTCAGAGTTCCCTCTATGACCTCCGTTAACCAAAAGAGCAGTTATCTCTGTTCAAAGCATATCTTCATAAGAAGTCAGCTTTTCAGGCCAGCAGTTTCTGTGCCTTTGGGTCCTGTATGGAGATTTGATCTATAGTGACCTTTGCTATTAGACTTGATGTGGCTATTTTGCCAAAGACCATTTTAAACAGAGAATTTACAAACCTTTTTTTAAATCAAACTCTGATAATATTGTTTTATTGATAACTATATATACATACACTCACTCCTATTAGAAAATAAAGGTGAAGTGAAGGTTGAAAGGCACTTACTAAGAATTGCTGTCATTAAGTAATGTAATGGCTGTGTAGAGCCTAGGGAAGATGAGTAATCAGGAGGATCGATTCATAAACTATATACATGTCTAACCAATATACTGTATACTTGAAACTAAAAATAAAAAAAAATTTAATTACTGTTATTAGGTAAATATGACAAAGTAGAAATCGGCTTATTTGTAAGGCTTTACTCTGCAATTCTCTCTTAAGAACTGGGCCCCAGGAGTAGCTACCCAAATATCAAGATTCTATAACCAGCAGCAAAATCTGTCTTGGAACAAGTTGGATCATCTGAGGAATGAGGAACAGCAGCTGCTTTGGCAAGAGAATGAGAGACTCCAAACTGGGGTACAGAACACCAAAGCGGAACTCATACACTCCCGGGAGAAGGTAATTTGAAAAGTTGCGCATGGTGGTGTATGTTTGAAAATGCTTAGTTTGCTACAAAAATGAATGTTTGGTAAGATTGAAATGGTTCTCAGGTATGGATTTAAGTATTCTGCCATGGCAGACTTATTTTAAGAATGTATAATTTATCTTTTCTTTTATTTCATTTTACCCTGATAGGTTTATACAGTATTTTTCATTTTGTATAAGCAGTTGATTTTAATCCTCATATCCAAAATATAGACTCATGGAAATTAAGTTAACTATATCTTTCTCGTTCAAATAGGCTATCCACCAAGATTAGTAGTGCAAAAATGACAAAACTAAACTCAAATCTTGTTGGTCTAACTCCTTGTAAGAGAAAAGGTTCCCCCTTTAAAAGGTTACTTCAAGGTTTAGAGGTTCGAATGGCCTTTTAAAGATTATATTTAAAATTTTCAAGGTTAGAATCATCTTCCAACCACTAAACCAACATTTAAATTCTTTACCTCTGCTAAGTAGTCAACCACCATGTTTAACTTAAATATATCTTTCAAGGAGTAACTCTCCGAAGAGCCATAGATATTTATTTAGAACATCTACTCTGCCTGAAACTCTGTTGTCACTGAAGTTGCAGTGTTAAAAAGACAGACACGGTCACTGTCCTCGTGGAACTTGGTTGATGTAGAATATTGTTTTAGGTATGATCAGTCCGATACAAAGTTGATGGGCCTCATTCACTCCTGAAAGTTATGCTTATAAAAGCAAAAGTGCTTAGGATTGTTTTCTTGACTCCTAGTCATTTGGTAGAGCCAGAAGTCCCCTTCTTCCCTGTCTGTTCCTTACAGTGTTGGATTTTTAGACCTAACCAGACCAAAAATAGATTTACCTAGAAAGGATCTTTTGAAATCCAAAAGAGTAGGCTTTAAGAACTGGCAGACTTGACTGGAAAAAAAAATGTTTTTAATAAAATACCCAAGCACTGAATAAAACCTTTACTTATGTTCCTTGTTTCTCCTGGCTGGATGATTACATTAGCATTTCTTCCTCATACATTTGTTCTTATTAGGTTCGTCACCTAGAATCCAGCCTTCTTCCCAAGCACCAAAAACATCTACACTCATCAGGTACTTTCAAGCCCACAGAGCAGGAGAAGTTGAGCTTAAAGAGAGAGTGTGAACAGTTTCAAAAGGAACGATCTCCTACTAACAGAAAGGTAAGTTTTCAAGAGTTTATATCATGTGTCCATATTCTGATTATGTTTCCCAAAAGGTGTGTTTCTTCCCCTGTGTGCTTCCAAAGAAATGACTACAATGGCAGAATTTGTTTTTTTCTTGTACTATACTATGCTTTTGTGTCTTGACAAAACAGTATCATACTTCTTTTTGAGTGATGGTTGAAAAGGAACAATTAATTAACTTTGAGCTTTCATAAAGAAGATGGTTAATTATCTTCATTAATATTACAAAGCCTTTATAATTTAGTAAAATATATAGGGCCTGAATATTAGGAACATCTTAAGATTTGTATTATCTATTAATGTATAACAAATTAAAACAACAAACATTTTTTTTCTTATAGTTTTTGTGGGTAGGAATTCAGAAGCAGCTTAGTGGAGTGGTTCTGGCTCAGGGTCTCTCATGAAGTTGCCATCCAGACACCAGCTGGGGCTGGATTCATCTGAAGGCTTCACTGGAACTAGTGGATCCACTTCCAGGTTCATTCATAAAACTGTTAGAAGGAGGCTTTTCTTCCTGACTGTTGGAGGCCTAAGCTCCTGACCACATGGGCCTTTTCTCAGGACGTGGCAGCGAGTGAGAGAGAGATTCTGAAAGAGCTAGACGGAAGCTGTTGTACCTTTTATAAGCTAACCCAGAAATGACACACCATCATTTCTGCTGTATTCTACTGGTCACACAGTCTAACCCTGGTATATTGTGGGAGGGGACCATGTATAAGTGTGAAGACCAGAGGTGGAAATCATCAGGGACTACATGGGAGGTTAAACCTCTGTGGCACAGTTCAGTTTGTTTTCCGTATTTGGTTTCATGAAGAGTTCTAGACCAGTGGTACTCTGGGAGTTTGAATTTTCACTGTTATCTTCCTCTTCTGAAAATTGTGGTTCGTTCATCTGGGGAGAATGATGAACTGCCATTTACTTTATTATAAAAATTTTATTAAAAATGTTTTTAAGTTTGTGAATTATGATGACCTTTGGCAGTAAGAAGACTGGGTGTGCTCTAAAGCTGAAATGTCATTTAATTTTAGGTACATTCAAGTAAACTTTTCAAGGAAGACTGTGGGTTTCATCCAGCTGCTCACAAAGGGAAAAGTCTGAGGATGGGTCTTAGAATAACAACGAACTTAAATGTACCTGGAGAGATTACACTTCATTTCACAATACTTGCTACTCTCCTTCAGTCCCTTTTGATAGAAGCAAAAATCAACTTTTTAGAATAGTGTCATGTTTTCTACTTAGCAATATTCTGAATCCCAGTGTCTTCGTGTAATAGAGAATTCCAAAACTTGGATATTCATGAAATCTTCCAATTTCATCTTTAAAATGCAGAAAGGAGTTATAGAAGTCAGGTTTTATGTACTCCCAGTTTTAAACCTTTTAACTTTGCCTTAAGACAGTGCTTTTCCCACTGCAGATCCATAGTAGAAGATCATGAAATTGATTTAGTGAAACATTAGCATTTTTTATTAATAATGGCTCACATAAGGATAAGTATTATTTCATGAATTTTCTTTCAGTGATATATATTTATAACTGATTATGCATATATATGTACATGTGGGTGTGGGTATATTGTCTGGGTTACGAGATAAAATGTATTTCATACAACGAGTGGCATCAAAGTTTAAAAGCCACCTGCCTTAAGTTATCTATTCTACCTAGGTAGACCATGTGCTGTAGGTGTAAAAAATAAAAAAATAAGGGATTGTAAACTGACAAGGTCCTTGCAATCTGTGAGGTCAACCAAGGGTTGCCTCACCTAAAAAAAAAAGAAAAAGAAAAAAGTTATCTGTTCCATGTAAGGAGTGATCATTAAAACTAGATTACTTAGATATAATCAATGCACTGAATTTTTTTAAGATGATTTATTTTTTAATTACAGTTGACATACAATATTAGTTTCAGGTGTACAACATGTCTAATAGTGATTAGACATTTATATACCTTACAAAGTGATCACCGCAATTAGTACCCATCCAACACCACACATAGTTATTACAGTATTATTGACTATATTCTCTAAGCTGTACTTTACATCCCTGTGACTGTTTTTATAATTAGCAATTTGTACATCTTAGTCACTTCCCCTGTTTCACTCATCCCCCTCCCATCTGGCAACCATCAAAATGTTCTCTGGATCTGAGTCTATTTCTGTTTTGCTTGTTCATTTATTGTTTTTTAGTTTCCACATATGAGCGAAATCATATGGTATTTGTCTTTCTCTGACTTATTTTATTAGCATAATGCCCTCTGGGTCCAACCATGTTGTCACAAATGGCAAGATTTTATTCTTTTTATGACCAAGTAATATTCTAATTAATGCACACATTATATTGTTTGTTTTCTTTGGAGGAATGAACTCAGCTTTTTTCCAAAGGTTTGTGATTTCTGACTAACATCAATTTGTTGTAATAAAGTAGAGGAACTCCATTTGGGTTTTTTGTTTGTTTGTTTTTGTGTTTTAAAGGGAATTTTTTGTTTTTTAACAGGTCTGTCAGATGAATTCCCTTGAACGAGAATTAGAAACTATTCATTTGGAAACAGAAGGCCTGAAAAAGAAACAAGTAAAACTGGATGAGCAGCTAATGGAGGTAAGCTTTTAAGTAAATGGCCTTGGCTATGGAGAATATTTTAATCCATGAATGAGGCATTTGTTGGGAGAGACTAGCACAGCACTGAATTTGTACCATGAAAAAAGTGAAATGTAAGTATGCTGCCAGGCTGAATTCTTTGGCCTATCTTACTGAATTTAATGGACATTTTAGCTTAATTACTAGTCATAGGAATTCATACTGCTTCACAGAAGAAATAATGTTGATTACCCTAAAATATAAGGACCTGTATATCAGCAAATTCAAGTGGCAGGGATTCTGTCCAAAACTGAATAGAGGTCCCAAGCTCTCTCGCCATTCCTCTGATTTATAACAGTTTCCTGTCACCTTCCATGTTGGATGGTGTTTTATCAGTATGATCACTCTCTAACAACCTCTTCAGTCAGGAAATCGGTGCAGGGCATTTGAAAGCATTAGCATTGAGAAGTTTAACACTCAAGTGTTGCCACTGTTTATTAAATTAGTAACTCAGCACTGCCTTGTGAGAGGTACATCTGTTAAATATAGAAATGGATTTGTAAAATTTGTCAACTTGGACATTGGGGTTCGGTTTACTAGATTGCTTTCTAAATACTGAGAACAATTATAGGTGGTAAAATAACTAATATACAAATCCTTAATAATTTCATTGAGATATTTTGCTTTGGGTAGATAAAAATATTAATAAATGTTTAGTGAACTGTAAACTTTATGTAAGGTAGAGAGACATGGATAGAAAATGTCTTTTGTGCTCTGAAAAGTACTACGTATACAAATATTTTTAAGCCAGAATTATAGGAAGAAAAACATTTAAAGATTTTCTTTCATGAAGCTGGGCAGGTTCAAAGGTAGCTTTACATAGATACTTGGATTTTAAATGTGAAATATTGGCAAACATATCACATTGACATTTAAGTGACCACTGAGGTTTTGTCACTTTTATGTTCTCTGATTTATTCACTAATAGGGAGATTCTTGAAACTCTAAATTGTGAAATCTAAACCATTTTTTTCCTGTCAGCATGTAATAAAGGTGATCAAAACCTTGAGCTATGGGATGTGTTTAGATGTAAATATGTTCTTTTGATGAAATAATTATAAACTGTAATGAATAAGATATCAGTCTAAGCCTGACATGTCCAATAACAAATTAAAAAGTAACAAAGTATTCTTAATCGCTGCTAGATCCTCTCCAGACACTGCCAACAATCAATTCTCTCACCTGCTCTTGCTGGCCTTGAAAGTCTCCTTACCTCCAGCCCTACTTTAGGTTGTTAGCAATCATAAGCAATTTCCCCTCATTCTCTCCCTGATCTAGTAGTAAATATTTGCTAATGGACGAAGAAAATTTGGTTTCTTGGCACTAGAGTTGAATAAAGAAAAAGCATAAATTTTTAATTGGAACGCTGAAAAGAACATCTTACACTATTCTTCCAAAACTCTTTAGGAAATAAGACTGAGCTGCTAACTCTGTATAGATCTATACAAATTGGATTCTATAGCAGTCTTACTGAAATATAATTCACATAATACACAATTTTAATTTAAATACACCTATTTAAAGTGTACAGTTTTGGGTATGTTACATTAATTTTAAAAATTGAAAATATTCACAAAATTTGCCATTTTATCTATTTTAAGTGTACAATTCAGTGGCATTAATTATAGTCACAATATTCTACAACCATCACCACCTACTTCTACAACTTTTCATCACCTCAAACAGAAACAATAACCACTAAGCAAAAATCCTCATGCATACCAGCCCTACAGATTGGCTTTTTATTTATGTTGTCTATAGATTAGGCCAATTTGGGAGATGTGCAATGGTTTTTCACACCATTCTTTTGTGCCCAGCTCATCTGAGGGAAGGTACATTCCTCTTATTCTGCCAGGGATTCTCATCAGGTTTGCATATGGGGCAGGGGAAAGGCAGGGAGATGTTCCTACATCAGAATCTTTGGGTCAAGGAATTTAAGAAAAGCTTTCTGGGTGATTCTAATATGATATATGCATTCCCTTGGAGGAAGGAGCTTCTCCTCGCCCCTGTATGACAATTTAAAAGCCACTGATAGAATACATATCCCTACCCCAATGTAAGTTAAGATCCCAAATCACTCAACTAGGAAATGGAAGAATTCGTCTCCTAATGCAGGGCTTTTTCAATGATATGAGGCAATGTTCTGTAAACAATTCATTTTGAACATTCAAAATAAAGGGTTACAGACTATATCAGTAGTTCTCAAGTCTGCTGTGTACCCCAATAGTTCAGACACTTGAACAACAAAATTGTTATAGTTCATATTCTGCATCTGCAAATGGCAAGGTATTTAACTTGAGAGCCATTCCATACTGGACCAGGAATCTTCTAAATAATTATATTGGGGATGAGTGAAGATAAAGATGCCAAAGCTTACAAACCAACCAAATTACAATATGTGAGGAAGGGGTTGTAGGATTAAAGCTATATTTTAATATCTATAAAATTGATATACAGAAGTGTAAATGTTAGTCCTTTATAAGTTCTTACTGACTAGAGCACACATATTCAAGTATATGATATACTCAATTTATACTGTTCTTTCTCTTTTTGTAACTCATACTTTTCTTCTTTTTATAACTCCTGTAATTTTCTTTTGTTTTATTTTGTCTGTGGCTAACCTGTACCTAGAATTCTGTGGTTGGAACTAGCAGAGAAGGGTGCAGTTCTCTGCCTGAGATAGTGTGTGAAGGTAGAGCATTCTCTTTCAATGAATTTCATAGCATGGAGACATCTCATTAAACTCCTTGTTCATATAACCATTTCTACTAACTATAACAGTTAATAAGTACTTAAGGTAAGAGCCAATATTCATTTTCATGTGGAATATGTCTTTTTACACTTATATCAGAATTTTCCTCAATATTTAAAAAATATTGAAAATCATCTCACTGATATAAAACCATGGGATCATAATTCTCCATATACTTTATTCCTGAAAATAAAGTGACCAGTTTTCAAAATATATAACAAATATTTCAAAATGGGTAATGGCCCATCTCAGAAATTTATATTTAAGGAAATGGATAGTGGCTCTGAAGCTTCATGACAACATTTAATTATAGTTGTATCCTAGAGAACCTTTTCCCCTTCTCACAAGCCTGGAGGTACCTCTTCTTGAGTTTAGTACTTGATCACATTTGTTGCATGCCTTTCATTGAGCCTTGTGTCTGCTGAATGTGTTGACAAATGTGAACTGGCATGCTTCACTGGCCAGATGCAATGCATTCTCCTTTTTCCTCTTCCCAGCTTTGACTGGTAAATGATACAGATACCATTTCCTCATTGTCTTTTACAAATACTTCTATTCCACCTACTTCATTTCCCAGATGTTCTGGGATATCACTGGATATCACCTCATGCTCCAGAATTGCCTGTCTTATTATGCTATTTAAGAGTACAACATTGATAAATGTTAAAAATTTTGTAGATGCAAGATGATATTCTTTGAAAAAAAAAATTCAGCCATTTGCCTATTCTAACCCTGGTGGTGGTGGTTTTTAAAAGAGGGATAATCAAATGTTCTAGGGTCAGGAAAAATGAAGTGGGTTTCATATTGTGTACCTCATACCCTAAATTCATATCATGTACCTCATGCCCTGTAGTCATGCCCTATAATTAAAGAGTGAGGAAGCACGTTATCAATGAGTCATAGGCTTCATTATTTTCTGGTTGACATTTTGAAGGGCAGCTCTGTGATTAAAGACACTGTAGCTGACCAGGGCTTTGCCCTTGTCCCCCAGATGCAGCACCTGAAGTCCACTGTGACGCTTAGCCCATCCCCTCATGCTTGGGATCTGCAGCTGCTCCAGCAGCAAGCCTGTCCGATGGTGCCCAGGGAGCAGTTTCTGCAGCTTCAACACCAGCTGCTGCAGGCAGAAAGGATAAACCAGCTCCTGCAGGAGGAACTTGAAAATAGGACCTCTGAAACCAACACACCACAGGTATGAGGCTCTTGTTTCTCCTCTCAGAGTAAACTCAGATTACCTAATTTAATTTTACCTGTTTTTTTAAAATTACACCAGTTTGAAGGTGGGACTAGGACATAAATCTTCTGTCAGAGTTACACTGTACCTGTATTACAAATCTACAGAACTACAGTGGCTTTTTTGTTTTGTTTTTGTTTTTTTGCAGTGCTGTTTTTGAACTCTCAGCTTCCAAGCTGAGTAATTAAATGTTCTGGGTCTCCTTTGCACATTCATAATGATAAAGTATCAGGATCACTTGAGCATAGTGCACAATTAATCTAATAGTCTTGCCTTATACCAAAAATATTATAAAATTCAAGTGCAACTCTAGGATATACATTACTAACCAAGCATCTTGAGTTTTCCTGTACCAGAGGACTGCAGCTGCAGCCTGCTGAGAGTTCCATGGAATTCACAGTGGAGACTTTACATAATTAACAAAGAATGTGTAGTCAGTGACTCTTTTTAGTTGACATAATAGTTCGCTTGGAGTTTTTCAAACTACATCATTTAAAAAATTATTTTAAAGAAAATAAAGATCTTCCTCCCCTTCCCTTTGAATTAGCATTATCCCAGCTCACTACCACACACAAGTTTATATTATCTAGGTTTTCAAATAGTTATTTCTCTTTAGCACTTCATTCACAATAATCCGTTTTCAGAACTCTCTTAACGCTTTGCTCTTGCCTATTTAGTTTATTCAGAATTAAAAATAAAAATTTTTAAATAGTTTGTAGAATTCTAAATTCTTTCTGGTTTGGACACTCTTCTGTTTTTAAATACTCAACTCTTTTAATCCCCTCACAGTGGCTTTGCAAAGTCACATTAACACTGTAATGATGTACTAGAGCAGTTCTCTTTTCCTCTCCTAGTAGATATCTATGCTGTCATGATGTACTTCTATCTTTTCTCTGTCATTTTTAAAAACTCTAATTCTTTATTCCCATTAGAATACAATGAATTTTAAAAGATGTAATTCATTTTACAAGTCTATATAGTATATATTGACTCAGGGGAAACATGATTTTTTTAAGGATAAGAAATTAATAAGTTGATAAATCACTTAAATAAAATATAGGTTCTGACAGAATAATACTTTAAATTCTAAACAGTAAGGCATATAAGAAGAAATAGTATTCAATTAGTATTTAAAAAGCCATTTTAGTTAGAAATCGCATTCTACATTACAGGTGTCATTCCAAGAAGCTTCATTCCATTCTCTAGAACAAAATGGACAGCTCTGAAAAGATGAAGTCTGGCCCTGGCCACTTCAGAAGCACTGTCTTTTGTGTGCAGTGTTTTGTGTGCCACATGGCAAAATTTCCAATGAAACTTAAAATTTTGTCTTTGGTGCTTTAAAATCTGTCTTCAGAAGCTTCTGACATTCTATTTCAATTTCCAAATATTAAAATTAGGTTCTTGACTTAAAATCATAAAGATCAGGTATTGGAGAAAGGTTTCAACCCTTCATTACAGAATTATAAAACCAGGATCTCAATCTTTAATGGACATTTTAAATCAAATAATTAGGCTAAGGTTCTACTCCTTGCTTTCTCATACACTATTTCCAAAGCATGTTCTTCTCAACCCACCCACCAATGTTTTAAAAAAAGATATCCATTACTCCATTTACTTCAGGATTAAGTAGACAAAAAAGGTTAATATGTTTGTACCAAAAAAATAATTCCTCCAATCAGATGGGAAGGTGGGCTACTTATTATTCTCAATAGAATGCCACTAAAAGTTCTCCTGTTCCTGGTAACTGAACTGGCACCAATTTTAAGATTATTGGAATCTGCACGTTGTCTTTGTGTGTGGAGTGATGTGAATTCTTCTGCCTTGTGTCGCTTTGCTTGCACATGTGGTGTTAATGTGTGTTATTAAGAATTGTTTGCATTATAGATGTGTGATTTAGACTCCCCCCAAAAAACAACCTGGACATCAGGGTGAAGTGTACCACTTGCCTTCTTTCTCTAGGCCTTGCTACCGGAGCAGCGAGCAGTGCATGCAGATTCCTACAGAAGGATTGGGCACCTGTGAAAACTGGGCTGCTATTGATGGCATTTCTTACCATGACAGATACTCAAATGCACACACACACACATACCACACAGAGACATAAACTGAAAAATGTTTTTGGAATCAAGTGCTCTTTTAAGTTTTGATGACAGTGATGATGATGATGCCTTTACAGTATTATGTCTCTTATTTATTTATGTAGAAATATCAGATTTTGTGAATAGAAATCACAAATTTCAGCTTGTTACAAATAATTTTATTTATACCTTTTAAAGAATGTGGATTCGAGATTCTTGAAAGGATGTATTCTATATATTTTCTCATTCCATATGTTGTAACTATTTTTAATAAAAGGTACTACTTTTATATATGGAATATGAAGAAAATCAGGGTTATTTATACTGTTTTGTAGAAGATGTACAATACGTTTTTGACAAGAAAAAGGAAAACTTTGATGAAACAATAAAATAAATTTTAAATATATGACTGCCTTCGTTTTCCCTCTTTCCCAGCCTTTTGCCATACACCATGTTCTTTGAATTAATTACCTGTTATTGTGGAGATGTTGTTTTGATTTGTTTTTTTTTTTTTTTAAGGCAAGTAGAAGTCAGGCATTTTTCACTTTACATTTGAACTTTATATCTTTTAAAATATAGGATTTTTTAATGCTAGATATTCTCAAGGCCTGATTTCTTGAATGGATTTTTTATGATTTTCATCTTAAAATTAGTCACATATTTAGATGTTTGTTTGAATAAATGCTGTTATTTACTAACCAAACAAATGTTGGCTTTCAACTCATGTTTGGTTATTCTGCATGCTTTTTAAAGGATGCCTTTTTGAGAATATTTTTAAAGTCACGTTATGCCAACAGCCATTTGCTTAAACACTTGAAGAACCTCTTAAAATCTGAAATTCCTTACGTGGACATTTTGGTGGACTTTAGGGAGAGACAGTCAGTTGCACTCTAAGTCTCTCTCTTGGTCCCTCTGTTCTCCCAAACCCACATAATCCTTAATCTGTCAACTGCTGTGTGAGGAGAGAAGAAATTTAGGGCTCTTTTCTGCCCTAGCTTGCTTCATCTAGGAGTTGTTTGTGGGGAGAATATTTTTAATTTTAAATCTGTTCTAATGGTAAACCCATCCTTCAATTCAGATGTTTGCTTCACATTGACAAGTCAGACTAGGAAACAGATGAATAGAATAATTGGCAGGAAGAGGCTGCTTATCACGAGAAAAGAAACACAAACACGCTCACAGTAATCAGGCATTTCAAAGAAAACTCAGAGGCACCTATTGCAAGCCGATTGGAAATATTAGGCAATCCTGAACAAACTCAGTTTCTGCTTTGTTATTGAGAGGCCCACAGTATTGCAAAGACCCAAGTCATAATTTATGTTAATACCTATTTTACTAGATGGGCACACAGGTATTAAATTATGGGTTTTAAGAATTTTGCTTTTTCTCAGGGGAAGATGGTAACACAGGTAAGATTTTTTTTAAATTTGTGGTTCTTTCTCTGTTGGGTTACTTTTCTAACATGCACAACTCATGCAGAACTCCCATTTCATCAGAAATCCACCATTACTGTTATAGAGGCAAACATTTGCTGTCCTTTCTCTAGGTATCTTATGGGGAAAATAAGCTACTAGTGTTTTATTTTTTCAGTGTAGCACGATTTTCAGATGATATACTTTCTTTTTCTTCCCTTCAGGAAAACCAGGAACAACTGGTAACTGTCATGGAGGAACGAATGATTGAAGTTGAACAGAAATTGAAACTGGTAAAAAGGCTTCTTCAGGAGAAAGTGAATCAGCTCAAAGAACAAGTGAGCCTCCCAGGTCATCTCTACCCACCCACCTCACAGTCCACTTTTAACTCCAATTTTACATTCCTTTATTGCCATTAATTTTTGTTGTCTAATAAAGGCAAATTTTATGAATGTATAGGAGAATTTAGGATTCACTCTCCCCATACCACTTCAAAAATAATGTTTTATACATTACTTTTTTTAAAGTTCTTGTAAGGTACATGTTCATCCACAATTTTTAAAAAATGTATTTGTTAACAGTGACTTGGGTTTTTGTTTGTTGGGGTTTTTGTTTTTTGTTTATTTAGGCCCAACACAGGAAATACCTCTAGTTAAATAAGCAGAAAATTTATATTGGTAAAAAATTGTAGGATGTTAAATAGAACTTTAGCTTTCATGTTTGTAACAGCTATGACAAACTGAAAAAGTACTTTATGACTATAACCAGACTCAAAAGGCTATGCTTTGAATTAGATCCAGACCCTGAATTCTGAGACTACTAAGCACCTGGAACCTTTTCACCTGCTGGTGGTAGATGTGGCCTGTTTAGAAATTATATGTGCATCCACTGAAGAGACATGCAAAAAGGAATACTTTCTAGGAAAATTCTATAGCTTCTCTGGAAACTGAGATTGAGTTGAACTGATGGGAATAGGAGGAAGGAAATTGCCCCACCTTGTTTTCTAGATACATTAAATTTAAGAATACTTTCAAGAAAGGGTCTTAACACAGAGAATGGAAAAAAAAAAGTTCCTTACAATAAGCATTTATTGAATCAGTCCTTTCATCCATTTATTCAACACATAGTTACTATGTACCAGGTACTGTTCTAAGCATCAGAGCTACAGCAGCTAAGAAAAAAATCTCTGCCTGTGTGCATTGTAGTTCATCTACAAATTACTTGGACTTGGCTAGGTAGCAGTTTTCAGAATTAAAGTAAATGGGGTCTACTCTGTTTTCAGTCAAGAGGAAGACAAGAAATACTTGATTCAGCCCCTTTTAAAGAAGGTTTCCTGAAGGCCTCTTAACCCTAGTATTGAGGGTTGAGTAAGATTTTTACAGGTGAAGAAATGTGGGAATGGCATTCTAGGCTATGGAAACATCGTGTAATTATGACAACATATGGGTGAGACATCTACAAACACTGGGGTTAATAGTTTGGCATAACTCTGTCCTGAAAAAAGCAGAATAAACTAGAGAGAGATGAGCTAGCAGTAGAAAGCCTTACATGTGGAGCCATGGAGTTTGAATTTCATTCTGTAGGTGATAAAGAGCCATCAAAGTGTATTCTAAGGAAAGGAAGGAAGGGAGAGAGGGAGGAAGAAGTTATATTACAACAGTTCAAAAGAGATTAACTATTTTACACTTGCCAGTCATCTAGGTTTGGAGCTTCTATGGTCTTTATCATTGCCCTGTGAACTGCTGATAAATTAGACACTCTTTAGTTGTTAATCCCTATAAAAATTCATACTTTCAGATGCCCTGCTTGAAATTGGGTGTCAAATGAAGAGTTAATGAGAGAAGGGGGAATCAGAAGATATTAACAGGAGCAATAATAAAATCATCCCAAAGCCACTGACAAGTTTTTCCACCTTTACCTAGATTATATATTCTAACCACAGATTAGACTAGATCTTCTAGACAAGGCTCTAAGCAAAAGAGGAAGAGTTAAGGA
The DNA here is from genome assembly GCA_030015415.1 of Cynopterus sphinx. Lineage (NCBI taxonomy): Eukaryota > Metazoa > Chordata > Mammalia > Chiroptera > Pteropodidae > Cynopterus > Cynopterus sphinx. The sequence goes on along the minus strand of CM057384.1, from coordinate 107,997,038 downwards.
AGAGTAACTGCCCAAATCGTATCTCTTTGTTATAATACATGAGCCAATTTTTTAAATAATCAGGAGGCTGCATCTGTTAAAAACAGAGTTAAGCATAGTTCACACCCTATACCTCAGAAACAAATTATAAAAGTATTTTGATATTTTTAGAGAATGATACCTAATTTTGGGGGGAAAAAAACTTTCATTTTTGAACCCTCAAAAATCTATTTTTTTCTTTTCATCAGTGACTTCTAAACATATTATGCCAAGAAACAGCTTGAAAGAAGTGAATTTGCTCTCTTGTATCTCTGATGCCAGTCTGATGTTAAAGCTTTATTGTAAAATAAAATAATATAATTGATAGAACCCATTTGCCTTTATTAAAAAAACTGTCCTTATGTCAGACTTCACAGAATTATGGAAATGGAGTCAAGATGTTTTTGGTTCTGTTTCTAGCTCTGCAAGAATACTAAAGCAGATGCGATGGTGAAGGATTTGTATGTTGAAAATGCCCAGTTGTTGAAAGCTCTGGAAATGACTGAACAACGACAAAAAACAGCAGAAAAGAAAAATTACCTCCTGGAAGAGAAGATTGCCAGCCTCAGTAATATAGTCAGGAATCTGACACCAGCACCATTGATTTCTACACCTCCCTTGAGGTCATAGCAAAACCAAAGGATACATTCATATTTGTGCACTTTACTTAAACGGATGGAACATTTCAGTAGGTTCTCTCAACCATTTTTTAAATTTAAAAAAACCTTTCATAGCTTAAAGTTACGCCTAACCTAAAACTGCCAGCAACTCAATTGGAGTCTCCATTCATTGTAATGAGTTTTCCTAAATAGACGCTAATGGGAGTTGCAAACAAATAGACACATGTTTTACTGTTTGAATTATTCCAAAGTTTTGAATTTTCAAAAAATATTTTAATAGCCACCAAGAAGGTAGATATTGAAAACAATTCAAGAACCTTAAAACCCCAATTGTGAATGAGTTTTGAAAAATAACTATTATGTACAAATCTCTCTAAATTCCAGATATTTTAAGTTTGAGATCTGTCATTTTGATGTTTGTTTTAAACCCAATGTGTGTCTTTTTACACACTTAAGTATGGAAAAATCATTCTGTTTCAAATAGTTTGGTTCTTTGAGTTAATTGGTAGACTATTTGGTAACAGAAACTGGGCTCAATAATCATTGAGGTCAGAAAAGCCAGAGTCCATAGAACTCTACCTTCTAACACCTATAACCACCCTTGATGTAATACAGAAATAAAACTGGTTTACTCAACTAGACTGTTAACTAATGTTAAAACTTAACTTTCTTTAAACAGCCTTTTTTCCCTTCTTATAAGTTTTCATTTGGGAGCTTGTATTCTAACAATGGATAAAGCCACATTCTTATAGCATTTGAACTATACAAAAAGCACTGAACAAACCACTTTGAAGTAAACAGCTACTCTTAGGAGTAAGCACACCATGTAGTTTTCTTTCTAAAGTATTAGAGTTCATGAACTTACATTTGGGGTTGCCTCAAGAACTCAGGGAACAATACTTTAACTGTCTTCCTGAAATACTGTAGGGCCTCTAAGAATTTGAAGTGTATAAATCATATAATCTTATTTATTTGTCTTATATTTAGAACCATAGTAGAATTTTTATTTCTTTTAGTGACTGTAATCTTCTGAAAAAAGGGCCTTGATTAAAGAATTAAATGCTTCTTCTAACTTATGGAAGAATTATTATCATTTGCTTGTTTGTGTAAATAGGTCAGAATTTCCATACTTCCTGTTCTTCTACACATCAAATATGATAAGAAGTTTTTACTGTGATAAGCATCGGCATGCCATTCTGAGGTAAAGGAGTGCCAAACAGGATTTCTCATTCAGTCTCAAGATCATAGAACAGTAAACATTTTACATTGGATAACTTTTTGTCCCACAGTAAAATCTAGTTGTAGCCTATATCAGTCAGGTATTTATTTTTGTGGGAGAGCAATTAGATTTTTAAAAATTCACTTTGGTGTATCCCAGGAAGGCCAAACCTATCAATTTATAAGAGGTATTACAGCAAAATCAAACTTTTCATAGGCAGAAACAAAAGATGAAGCAAACTGCCTAAGAAGCCATATAATGTCAGAAACTCAATCTCAACAAAATAATTTTCATGAAGGAACTTTACAGTTCCTCCAGGCTTACCCATATACTATTAGTCCCACCTGCCAACTCAGGAGTACTTCCTATGAGCCCTGATAAAGCATGGTGGTTTGTGGGACTGGAAGTTCACATTCACGAAGCAAACCTTTTCATTTTTGGACAGCTCTTATCAAAAAGTCCTGATTTCACCCTGGAAAAAATTGTAATCCTTCCCTAGAATTATACTTCAAAGCCTTTGATATTTACTATCATCCCTTCCCTCACCTTTTCTTCCAGTGCAAATATTACTAGTAAATGCAACTACTTTGACAGTCCTGGATTTAACAGTCTTTCCCCCTTAAAACTGAGTAGACCTAGGCTAAGCTAAGTATCTGCAGTGTACTTATGTGATACGCTTCAAGTTACTCAAGGTTATTAACATCAGAACTGAACGCCAAGCATATTTCTCAAATAGCTGACTGAGCATGTTATCACAAGGGTTTTCATTTTTTACATTATAAAAACTATAGATTAATTTGTTTATTTCATATAAATCTGTATTTATATGTATATAAAATGCCATACAATGAATGTGAATATGACTCTGGAAAGTTTTAGACTACATTTAGGACCCCTTTATCCAAAATCAAAATGCTGCTCAAATGAAAGTTAATTTAACCAACATCTAGGTGCTTAATTCCTTGTTTTACACTTATAAGATTGGGATAAAGATCAATGTGAGAAATATATAGTTACTTTAAATTTATACATTTGTGCAGCAGTTTATTTTTGTAGTTTATAGTAGGAATTTAACTGGCAATTTATAATATTGCTTATAGCTTTTAAAAGACCTTTAAAAGAGATTAAACTATTAAATGTTTAGATTTTGCTTTCAGACTTTATTATAGCACTCTTTAAAATCACAAAGTATTATTTTATAAGTGTTTATAGCTGCTTGTTTATTAAAAGCACTGGTTAAACTTTCTTTTGATTTTCTAAGAACAGTGATTTAAATGGTCTTAAAAAGATGGGATCTTAATGTCACAAAGTTCGCCTTTGTAACCATATGTTGCACTAAGAGGAAAATACAGAGTAGTAAAACCTAAATTGTTCTATTTTGCATTCTTCTGCATTTTAGAAACCTGAGCACTTAAGCCCAAATTTCTGAAGGGAGAGTAGAAGGGGAGGGGTAGAACAACCAGTTCTTTATTTTTCTAAAACTCTTAATAAACCCAGGTTTTAAAAATTATTTTAAATGCAAATCCTTCCTAGAAGCTTCAAATGAATTGCTTATAAATTTATTCAAACATATTTTACATAAATAGATCAAGTCGTAGGCTTTGACGGTATAGGAGGAGCTGTTACAGGCCTAGTGTTTCAATAATGTACCAACACCCAGGGCAGGTATTATTGTAAGAAACTTTTTCTGGAGAATGAGTAAAACTTTATGGTGGATTTTAACATGTAAGAATGAATTTTTTTATTTTTGTAATTTATTTTCTGAGTGAAAGAAAAGAGAAGTGTGTTGCTATTGTCAGCATCTTAAAGGTATTCCGCAATCAAGGCAAGTACTGGTTTTTAACAGATTATGTGTAATGCCTCATTGGAATGATAATTATACAAGTAAGCCAAAAACCAAGTCAAAGCCTAATAACCAAAGCATTCCACATTTAAAACTTATTCACTATATCATGTTTGAACCTATTTGAACATCTCAGCATTGTAAAACAGTTTTGATTTTATGGCATGTAGGTAGCTGTTTAATAATAAATCCAAGTTAGCTTTTTCTTTTTCAGCTTTTCCAAAAGATATGTTAAATTTATTCTTATGAGAAGACATTATCATTGCATGATTTAAGGGAACATTGATTTTGTGAAGGAAAACTTGAGTTCATATAAAGCCATCTCTAGGATTGTTCTCAGATAAAGATTAATATGTATGTATGTATTTATATCGACTTTATATATTTCACCTTAGCCATTCATTCTATCCTAGAAAGATTTTAATGTGAGCTCAAAGTGTAAATAAATAACTTGGCAAACACGGCTCTTGTTTTCTATATACCCTGAACTTTTATAAACAGTTACAGTGTATTTATCATTAGTATTTAGAATGAAAGCATCAAAATTTTGCACTAAAAATTCTGCAAATGCAAAATCTCAGCCTTGACTCCAGACCTAATGAATCAGATTATGCATTTTTAAAAAAAGACCCCCCAAATGATCCATACGTGATTTAAAGCACTGGTACTCCATTTCTGTCACAGAATTGATACTTTCACACCAGCTAGTTTGTGTTTCCTGTCCTTGATGTGGTTCATAATTTACTTCTAGAATCCTGATTTAATCAGGCAAGGCCCTGCTTGAGATTTTGGGCGCTTCTGAGGTGGCTATATTTCACTTTGCCACCATTATGGATGACTCTGACTTTTTTAGTTGAGCGGCTTGTGAATGATGAGCTATGTGCAGTTAAAGACACAAAAGTTAAGCTGAAAGCACATTAATATGCTGAATACTGAAATATAAAATAGAAATGTTGGCCAAATTAGACCCATCTCATGGCCTTGTTTTATTTTCACATCTTTTATACTGACCTCGCGTTACCTTTATGAAGCATGAATTACTATTATCTCCATTTTACAGATGAGAAAAGTGCAACTTAGCAAAATTGTGACTTACTCAAGGCCATATGTCCTGCTATGTAGGAGACTTAAGACCCAAGGCTCAGGTTTGTCTGTATTAATATGTTGCAACACATATCAATTTCTACTTCTGGCAAACAATAATAAATGTAGATTGAGTAACAACTCGTATGTGCACTACACTCTAAAGAAAAATATAGAACATTCCTGAATTTCTGTTTATGATTTGATTGGGGTAGACTAGTAAGATTTATGCAAAAATTTGAGGAAAAAATACATTCATACATAAAATTAATCAAGTTTTGTTGATGGACTCAGTCCTGTGAGCACTAAGGAAGTTGAGTGTCCTCAGGTATTTTAATGTAGAAAATGAGGAAGTTTCTTAACCTAGTGTTAAATGTAAATGTGAACTTCATTGAGATTAGCTTAACCTGTTTTCTTGGCCACTCATTCTTTTTGCATTGAAAAAGCCATAGTTAAATTTTGTCCAGAAGACCAGAATTTTGACAAAAATTATGCCAAATGTTTATAATCTATTGATTGGAAAGTTAAATTTAGACAAAATTTGCCATAAGTCACTAAAGTACTCTTTGTTCCTTGTTTGGTTTTGTCTCATTTGTAAATCAGGAAAAATGGCTAATTTTGACAAATAGGCATCTTTAAAAAAATCAAAACCTCACAAAGGGGAACTATAAAATTGAATTAGTGAAATAGTGTAAACTAAAGAGTGGACAACCATGTAAAACAGCTGAATACCTTTATATTAAAATATTTAATTATAAAATCTTCACATGAGATATTTTTTACTAGTTAAGGGAAAGTAAATGATCCTGAACTGTCCTTACAACTCAGATGGGCATTTACAAATCATTTTCCTTTCTTGTTTGGAAATAGTTTTCTGTCCTCAAGATCTCAATCAATACATGCCAACCCCATACCATGCACTGAGGTATTAAAATGCTATAGGGGAGCAGTCCAAGGTAGCAGCGTAGGAAGATCCTGAACTCATCTCCTCCCATGGATGCACCAAATTTACAACTATATATGAAACAATTTCTTCTTAAAGGAACCTGAAAACTAGCTGAACAGTTCCTTTACAACAAACAGTAAAAGGGCTACATCAGGATAAATAGGAGAAGCAGAGACACACTCTCACCAAAACTCCACCTCTAGTGCTACAACTAACAATCAGGAGGGCTCTCACAAACCCAGAGTTTCTCCCTGAGGTGTGAGGACTTCATAACCCACATCAGATACCCCAACCCTTGGGACCTACAATGAAGAGATAAATCCTCACAAAACATCTGGCTTTGAGAAACAGTGGGGTTCACATTTAGGAACCCCAAAGGGCTGTAGAGAACAGATATTTCTCTTAAAGGGCTCAGGCAGTGACTCACTTGCTCCAAGGCTTAGTACAAAAGCAGGAGTTTGAAAGTGTTTAGACTGTATATAAAGGAAATTCATTTGCTAATCCTAAAGCATCTATCAGAAGGGCATAAGCCTGTTGAGGTTCTCTCCAGGGGTGTGGGTGGGCACATTTTTGCACTCTGCCCTAACTTGATAATACCTGCAGGTATTCCTGGGCCCAGCGTTCTCCCACTGCCCAGCAAAAGCCAACAAGTACACTCTAGTCCTGCACTTTTCCTTGGTGCCATGAAAACCAGTGGGAGCATGAAGTCCACACAGGGGATGCTCCATGATCTCTTGGGTATGGTGACCAGAGGAGCTTGTGTTCCTGGTTCACACAGGACTATAACAATTGGAGGTACAGCCTGTGGCCATGCCACCCTGAACACGCCCGATCTCATCGGATCTTGGAAGCTAAGCAGGATCAGGCCTGGTTAGTACTTGGATGGGAGACCGCCTAGGAAGAACAGGTGCTATAGGCATATTAAAAAAAAAAAAAGTGGAGATTCAGTTCTACCACCCCTACAGCACAACACAGCAGACTAAAATATACTCCTAGTCTTTCTGTTAAAAAGGCCAATTATTTGCCCTGAAGCTTCAACCTGAGGGGCAGACATCCAGTTTGCCACACATCTAGAAACTACAGAGGTATACTCAGGGAATGTAAGCTGGGGGCACTATTGTGCTTCTCCTAAACCTCTTAAAGCATCTACCAGAGAGGCATGAGCCTCTTGAGATTCTCTCCAGGAATGTGAGTGCTGGTGGGCACATTTCTGCACTACAGCTCACTAGTACATTTCAGAAAAGAGCTTAAATACTTATCTAAAGCCCCAATTTTTGCAACTATCACCCAAGGAACAACTCTGAATCACCTGGTCTGGAGGCCAGCAAGGTTTATTGCAGCCCCACAAGACTATATATATTTACATCCTTTAAAAGCTACTGCCTGAAAGCCTGGCTTCCAATTAGCCTATAACTAGGTGCTGACTGAGATTCCTCCATTTAGAACACTGACAGGTCTTAGCACACCCTCAACAACTAGGACCTATCAAGAATAAATTATGCTGCTTAAACAATCACAAAAGTTCAAGGAACAACCAAGAGCTATGGCAAGGTTGAAAGATACAGTTCATCTTCATAAAACCACTCCTTCAAGACTGGGAGAGGTATCTGTTTCATCTAATAAGTAAAAAGAAAAAAAGAACAATTATGAAAAATCAGCAAATGAATATGTTCCAAATAAAAGAACAAAATAAAATGTCAAAAAAAAAAAAAACCTTAATGAAATAAAGATAAGTAATTAACCTGATATAGTTCAAAGTAATGGTCATAAGGATGCTCACCAAACTTGGAAAAAGGATAAATAGTGCAAACTTTAACAAAGAGGTAGAAAATATAAGTACCAAAAAGAAATCACAGCTGAAGAATACAATAACTGAACTGAAAAATATGCTAGAAGGATTCAAGAAAAGACTAGGTGAAGCAGAAGAAAGGATCAGTGATCTAGAAGATGGCAGTGGAATTTACCCAAAAAGAGAAGCAAAAAGAAAAAAGAATTTAACAAAGTGAAGATAGCTTAAGAGACATATGGGACAACATCAAGTAAGATGCCATTACATTATCAGGATCTCAGAAGAAGAGATAAAGGGGCAAAAAACTTATTTGAAGAAATAATGGCTGAAAACTTTCCTAAATTATGGAAGGAAACAGATATTCAGATCCAGGAAGCCCTGAGATTTCCAAATTAGATGAATCCAAAAAGAGCCACACTAAGACACATTACAATTAAAATATCAAAAGTTAAAGATAAAACAAAAATCTTGAAAGTAGTAGAGAAAAACAACTCTTTAGGTACTAGAGAACCCGTAGAAGACAACACATTTTTAAGCAGAAACTTTGAAGGCCAGAAGAGAGTGGCATTATATATTTAAAGTACTGAAAGAAAAAACTTCCAAGAATATTCTATCCAGCAAGGTTATCATTCATATGTGAAGGACAGATAGTTTTCCAGACAAGCAAAAGATAAAGAATTTCACCACTAAACTGGCATTACAAGAAATGATAAATGGACTTTTCTAAACGTAAAAGAAAGGACATTGATTAGTAACAAGAAAACATGAAGGTATAAATCTCACGGGAAAAGGTAAATATGTAGTAAAGGTATTGAATTAATCACTTATAAAACTAGTATGAAGGTTAAAAGAGAAGAGTAATAAAAATAATAAGTTAAGACACAAAATAAACATATGTAATGTGACATCAAAAACAAAATGTTGCGGTGGTAAAAAGTGTAGAGTTTCAGAATGTGTTCAAATTTAAGTTGCTATCAACTTAAAATAGACTGTTATATAGATAGGCTATTATATGTGAGCCTCATTGTAGCCACAAAGCAAAAACCTATAACAAATACACAAAAGAGAGGAATCTAAGCATAACACATAAGAAAATCATCAAGCCCCAAGAGAACAAAAGAAAAAATACAGGAAGTACAAAAAAGCCAGAAAACAATTCACATCAATAAGTACATATCTATCAATAATTACTTTAGGTATAAATGTACACTCCAATCAAAAGACATTGATGGATAAAAAATAAGACACATCTACATGCTGCCTACAAGAGACTTACTTCAGATACAAGAACATACATAGAAAGTAAGGGATGGAAAAAGATGTTCCATGTAAACAGAAACAAAAAGAAAGCTGGGGTAGCCATACTTATCAAACAAAATAGACTTTAAAACAAAGACTAATAAGACAAAGAAGGGCATCACATAATGATAAAGGGCTCAATCCAACCAAAGGATATAACATTTGTAAATCTTTATGCACCTGACATAGGAGTACCTAGATATATAAAGTGAGTATTAATAGATCTAAAGGCAGAAACTGATAGCAATACAATAATAGCAAAAGATTTACTATCTCATATCGATGCATACATCATCTAAACAGAAAATTAGTATATGGAAACATCAGCCTTAAATGACCCAGTAAACCAGATGGCCTTAACAGATATTTAGAAAACATTCAAATACAGAATACATACTCCTCTCAAGAGCACATTGTGCAGGATAGGTAGATCATACGTTAGGCCACAAAACAAGTCTCAATTTAAGAAGACTGAAATCATATCAACTATCTTTTCCAACCACAATGGCATGAAACTAGATATCAATTATGAGAAAAAAATGGAAAAATCACAGATACGTGAAGATGAAACAACATGCTACCGATCAATGGGTCAAGGAAGAAATCAAATAAGAAGTAAAAAAATAGTTTGAGACAAATAAAAATGGAAATACAACTTACCAAAGTCTATGGGATGCACAAAAGCAATTCTGAAAGGGAATTTCATAGCACTAAAAGCCTACTTCAAGAAACAAGAATCTCAAATAAACAATCTAACATCACACCTATAAGAACCAAAAAAGCTCAAAGTTAGTAGAAAGAAAATAATAACAAAGATCAGAGCACAAATAAGTGAACAAGACTAAAATGACAATAGAAAAGATCCATGAAACTAAGACCTGGTTCTTTGAAAAGACAAAATTGACATCCTTTTTGTTAGGTTCACCAAGAAAAATAGAGGGCTTAAGTAAATAAAATTAGAAATAAAAGGTGAAGTTACAACTGATACACAGAAAGACAAAGGATACCAGACTAGTGTGAACAATTACACGCCAACAAATTGGACAACCAAGCAGAAATGGGTAAATTCCCAGAAACATACTTTTTGAACACTGAATCATGAAGAACTAGAAACTCTTAATAAACCAATAAATAGTAAAGAGATTGAAAAAGTAACCAAAAACCTCCTAAAAAACAAAAGTCCAAGACTGGATAGCTTCACTGGTGAATTATACTAAACATTTAAAGATCTAATACCTACTCACCTCAAACTCTTCCAAAAATTTCAAGAGGAGAGAATGCTTCTAAACTCATTTTATTAGGCTAGCATTACCCTGTTATCAAAACCAGATAAGGACACTACAAGAAAACAAAATTACAGTCCAAAATCCCTGATGAACATAGATGCAAAATCCTCAACAAAATATTAGCAAACCAATCTGACACTACATTCAAAGGATCATAGAACATGGTCAAGTATGATTTATTCAAGGGATGCAAGAATGCTTCAACATCTCCAAGTCATTCAATGTGGTACACATTAACACAATGAAGAAAAAAAATGTATCATCTCAATAAACACAGAAAAAGCATTTGACAAAATTCAACATCCATTTATGATAAAAAACTCTCAACAAAGGTATAGATGCAACATACCTCTACATAATAAAGGCCTTATACGACAGCTAACATCACACTCATTGGTAAAAGCTGAAAGCTTTTCCTCTAAGATTAGGAACAAGACAAGGATACCCACTCTTGTCACTTTTATTCAACACAGTATTGGAAGTCCTAGCCAAAGAAATTAGGCAACAAAAAGAAATCAAATGTATCTAAAGTGAAGAAGTAAAACTATTTGCAAATGACATGCTCTGACACCAAAAAAAACTGTTAAAACTAATAAACAAATTGAGTAAACTGGCAGGGTACAACATCAACATACAAAAATCTGTTGCATTTCTGTATACTAATAATGAGCCATCAGAAGGAGAAATTAAGGAAACCATCCCATTTATAATTGTATCGAAAACAATAAAACACCTAGGAATAAATTCAACCAAGGAACTGAAAGACTTTTACAGTGAAAACGGTAAGACATTGATGAAAACAAGTTAGACATGAGTAAGTGGAAAGCTATTTCACATTCAGGAACTGGAATAATTAATATTGTTTATATTACCCAAATCTATATGTTCATTGCAATCTCTATCAAAATCTCAATGGCATTTTCACAGGAATATAACAAGCAATCCTAAATTTGTATGGAACCACAAAACTATGAACAGCCAAAAAAATCTTGAGAAAGAAGAACAAAGATGGAAGTATCATACTCTCTGATTTCAAACTATATTACAAAGCTATAGTAATCAAAACAGAATGGTGTTGGCATTAAATAAAAAAAAAGGAACGGGATAGCCAGAAAGAAACCTACCCATATATGGTTAATTAATTTATAACAAAGGAAGCAAGACTATACAACGTGGAAAGGACAGTCTCTAAATGGTTTGGGAAAAACTGGACAGCCAGATACAAAAGAATGTAACGGGGATACTATCTTACACCATACACAAAAGCTAAAAATGGAATAAAGACTTGATTGTAAGACCCAAAACCATAAAACTTCTAGAAGAAAACATAAGAGGTAAGCTCCTTGATATCTGTCTTGGTGATGATTTTCTGGATCTAATTCCAAAAGCAAAGGCAACAAAAGCAAAAACAAACAAGTGGGACTACATCAAACTAAAAAGCTTCTGCATAGCAAAGGAACCAACAAAACGAAAAGGCAACCTACTAAATGGGAGAAAATATTTACAAGTCATATATCTACTAAGGGGTTAATATCCAAAAAATATAAAGAACTCATACAACTCAATTAACAACAACAAAAAAAATCCAATTTAAAAATGGGCAGAGGATCCAAACATTTTTCCAAAGAAGATATATAGATGGCCAACAGGCACATGAAAAAATCCTTAACATCACTAATTATCAGAGAAATGCAAATTAAAACCACAGTGAGATTATCACCTCACACATGTCATTTGTTTATTTTTTGGTAATAGCCTAACAAGAGTTGACGAGGATGTGGAGAAAAGGGACTCACACTATTGGTGGGACTGTAAATTGGTGCAGCCACTATGGAAAACAGCATGGAGGTTCTTAAAAAAAAAAATTAAAACAAGAACTACCATATGATTTAGCAAATTCCACATCTAGGTATTTATCTGAAGGGGAAAAAACAATTATTTGAAGAATTACATACACCCCTAGATTCACTATAGCATTATTTACAATAGCCAAGGTATGGAAACAACCTAAGTTGATAGATGAATGGATAAAATGATGTAATATATACATACTATGGAATACTACTCAACCACAAAAAATGAAATCTTGCCATTTGTGACAACATAGATGGACCTTCAGAGTATTACGTTAAGTGAAGTAAGTCAAAGATAAATACTGTATGATCTCACTTATATGTAGAATCTAAAAAACTAAAAATTCATAGATACATAGAACAGAATGATGGTTGTCAGGGGGTAGGGTGTTTGAGGGTTGACAAAATGGGTGAAAGTGGTCAAAAGGTACATAATTCCAGTTATAAATGTCATGGGGATGTAACATTTGGCATGGTGACTATATAGTTAGTATTGTAGTGCACATTTGAAAGTTGCCAAGAAAGTAAACCTTTAAAGTTCTCAAGAAAAAAATTTGTGACTTTGTATGGAGGTGGACGAGAACTCAACTTATTGTGGTGATCATTTTCAGTACCAAATCATTACATTGTACACCTGAAACTAATAAATATGTTATACATCAATTATACCTCAAAAAATGCTATGAGCAGTAAAAGGACTATTCTTCAAAACTGTTATTGCCATAAAAATATTTTTTTAAAGCCTGTGCAAATATTCTAAATTAAAGGAGGCTAAACAAACATGACAATGAAATGCAAACTTAATCTTAGACTGGATTCTATATTAAAGAAGAAAATATGCTACAAAAGACGTTGTTGAGTCAATTGGAAAAATTGAAATATGGATGGTAGATTAGAAAGCAGTATTGCCTTAGTGTTAAATTGACTGAAGTTTATAACTACTGTGTTTATGTAAGAGAATATTCTAAGGAAATATATACATACCCACTGAAGTATTTAGGGAAAAAGCTATAATGTATGAACTTACTCTCAAAGGATTCAGAAATACAAAATCACACACATACACACATACCATCAACAAATAGAGCAATAAAGCAAAACATATTTAAAGAATAGGTAAAGGGAATGCACATATATGTATTATTTTTGTAACCATTTTTAAGTTTAAAATTATTTCTAAATTATACATTCAAAATGTTAAAGGTACCAATTTACCAGGTGTGGTACTAGGCACTTTAACTTCCTTACTGTCACAGCAACTCTGAAGAATAGATGATATTCCAGGGACAGAGAAGAGGAAGCTAACTAGAAACCATTTAAGGCAGCCTATTCATGTGCCTATGGTCTATTATGAAAAGTTCAGCCGAATCAGACATTTTCCTATATTTCTGGGAATATGGAAAATGGGGAAACACTGAGATGAGACTGAGGAAGTTGGCAGGAGAGGAAAAAGCCAAAAGGAAGCATCCAGGTGGTCAATGAGCTACAGGAGGAGCTTTTAAGGACATGACCTCCCCCCAACACACACATACACACACACACACACACACAAATGATAGTCATGATGCAACACATCAAGATCGAGTTAGGGGTCAGGAAATTTCTAGTAAACAGTGCACTCTCCTCTATATCTGTACTTGATAGCATACAAGTATTTATTTTTCCTTAGGTAAAAGACATACTTTACCCATGTCTACAGATGCTTTTACTCTCCTGCTACCTTAGGAAAAATTTCACTCAAAGAAACGAAAACCTGCTCTAGCTAGTTGAAGTAAAAGGAGGTTTACTGTAAAGAATCATTTGTTTCATGGAACCAATGGGCAGGAAATATAGACATTGCAAGGTATAAAAACAAAACCCTAGGTGTCCCCCATCTCTATCCTTATTTATCTCTCATCACGTGGTCTCTTGTTTTTGCTTCTGTCTGCACCTGTTTCTGGAGGTGGAGTTAGTTTTTTCCTGCTTTATATCACTTTCTTGCTAGTGTGACAGAGTGCCCAACCATTATTTCCAAGTCACAATTCCAAATTCTTAAAGAATCTGATTGACCAGGTGGTGGGGTGGGGGGTGGGGGGGTCTTTCCATAATCCAATTATGGTGTGCAAGAGTCAGGGTCTTAAGATACAAGTTGCAGAGGCCACCACATGAGAGAGGGTACTCTCACGGATAAGTGCTTAGCAGTTAGTGAGGGAGATTTGGGCTAAAGATGTGTAGGCAGTGGATTAAAATGGCTTTAAATGTAGGATTTCAAAGACATATTTTCCTGTTTACTCGCATTTTCGTTGGAGTATACTGCTGTTCAAAGATAAGCACCATTTTAAAACACCACCTAATGAGTCACTAACTATTGCTCATTATTCCTACCTTTTGTCCCTTTTCACTGTCCTACTCCTTTGTCCTGATCCCTACACGTTCTCCAGCTATCACATATAGAGCTTAATCGGGGTATCTGTCCAGTCACAGTGGGTATAATAAATGTAACCCTCCATATCCTACTTAAGTGACACAATCGTATAGCTACTTATTTAAAATACTTCAGGGGAAGGCAAAAAGTAAAGGTCTTAAAATATATTAAGAAGATTTAAATTTTGTATTAAGATTGTGCTTAAAAGAAATTCTATTGAACTTTTTCCTTTACTCTCAAAGACGTGTAGGAGCCCTTCCAATACGCTTGCATAAGCAACTGTGCATTCCCAGGTGAAGCAGGTACCACTCTGTATAACTGCCTGCTGACTTGTCCGATCTCCATTAGACTCAGATCTTTTAAGACAAAAACTAGTGTCTAATTCACCATGGTATTCCTCATTCTCAACTCAATGCCTGAAACAAAATTGGTACTCAATTAATATTCATTATATGGATGGAAGAGTATATACATTTCTATTTTGAGTTTCTCATCCTGTGATGACACACAGATACATAAAACGATTAGCATATGTACTAATGGTGTTCATCTCAGTCTTCTCTTTATTAAAGAATCTAAGTTTTTAAAATGTATTAGCAAGGAATTGCGGACAATTTTCCAAGTAATTTAAGTAAAATCATCTTTCAGCACAATAAAAGTCAAGTGGTGTATTCCAGCAGTTGAAACAGTACATTTCCTTTTTAAGCCCATAACTCACAATTTAATTATTCTGACAATAAATAATACAAATTCATGACATTTATTCAGATTATTTGTAAACATGGTATAACAAGCTAAATATCACTTTTTCTATAGAAAAGAACAAAATTCTAGTGGATTTTTTTTTTGCTAGAGACGCTTGACTTATCTCACACAATGTTATAATTGTTTAATTTTTGCTACTCAGTAAGTTGCAATATTCTTAACTTTCTGATAAAACAAAAACCTAAAATCTGGTTAATGATCTGATTGCATGTAGAAGGGTTCAGACTCTGCCTCTAGGTTTGTGCTTGACATGATTTAAATGTCTTCCTTCAATAAACTGTCACCCACCTGCTTGAACCTAAAAATCTAATGGTAAAAGAAGACCAAGTCTTTTTATTTCTATACTTTATTTCTATACTCCTGTTCATTAGACATGTAGTTTAAAATGGAGATAAGTCATGAGCTAGGGCCACTTAAAAACAATCTATTATAATTTTCTCCCCAAACAGAAATAATTGCATCTTTCTAAATTCAAAGATTTTAAAAGACTAAGATTTTTAAAAAGAGAATATAAAAAAAGTAAACATTACCTCAAATCCTACCAACGAGTGGTAGCCATTGTTAATATTTCTGTAGCCGGAGAAAAAGACATATCACATAGAGAGGAAAAAAGTAAGGATGATTTTTCACCAGAAAGACTGCAAGCAAGAAGATATTAGAATAACAGTTATAAAGTACTGAAATATGAGGATCAAAAATATGGTGTCTGAAGGAACCTGGACTTTGGGCGGTAAACACACAATAGAATATACAGATGTCAAATGATAATGTATATCTGAAAATTATATAATTGTATTAACCAATGTTACCCCAATAAACTTAATTTAAAAATTAAAATAAAGAAGTACTGAAATATAATAAAATATATAATAAATATAATATAACAAAATATAATATAATAAAACTGCTAGCCTAGAATTTTTTATCCAATGAAATAAAAACAAAAAACTTGTTTTTAAAAAAACCCAAAAGGTGACATAAGGACTTTTCCAGACATAAGCAGCTTTAATAGTACATCACCAGTAAAGATGCACGATAAGAAGTGTTAAAGAAAATTGTTTTCCAAGATAGGAAATGATACTACTTAGAAACGAAATCTGGATCTAAACAAAAAAAAATAAAATAAAAAGCACTGAAAATGCTAGCTACATGGGCAAATGTATTTTTTTTTCTCTTGGTGGCAAATTTAGTAGCTTTAACAATACCAATTTATCTTACAGTTTTGTAAGTCAGAAACCTAATGCAGTTCTCATTGGGCTAAAATCAAGATACAGGCAGGGCACATTCCTTTCTAGAGTCTTCAGGAGAGAATCTTTTTATCTTTTCCAGCTTATTGAGGTTATCAACATTTTTTGGCTCATGGCCCTACTCTTTCATCTCCAAAGCAGGCAACATTTAATTTCTCTGAGTCTTTCTCCATACTCACATCTTCCTTTGATTATAGCTGGAAAAAAGCTGTCTGCTGTTAAGGACTTCTGTGGTTAAATTGGGCCTACTTGAATAATCCAGGATACTTTCCCCATCTCAATATCCTTAAACCAATCATGTTTTCAGAGTTCCTTTTGCACATGGAAAGTAAGGTTCACAAATTCTGATGATTAAGGCATGGACACTTTTGAGGGACTATTGGTCTGTCTATCACAGATATAGAAGACTTGAACACTACCAAATGCACATGAAACATTTACCAACATAGACCAAGTTCTGGGCCATAAAACAAGTCTCAATACATTTAAAAGAATTCAAGTCAAATAAAATACATTCTCTTTTAAGGGGATTTTACCAAGTAAAATCCCTCTCAAAACTTAATGTTAAATAAACCAAAAGATTTGAATGAGTACCAAATTAAAATATAAGATTGGCAAATAAGCACAAGAAAAAAATTTCAACATCATTAGTTATTAGGGAAAAGTTAATTAAAACCACAATGAGATACTATTACGTACGTATTAGAATATCTAATAAGAAACAACTGAGGATGGTGAGACTATAAAATGGTGTGGCTATTTTAGAAAACATTTTTTCAGTTTCTTACAAAGTTAAAAATATACCTACCATATTACTTAGTCATTGCTTTCCTAAGTATTTAACCAAGAGACATAAAAGCACATATTCATACAAAGGCATGTACATGAGTGTTTATGCAGCCTTATTAATAACGACCAAAAACTGAAAACAACCCAAACATCCATCAACGGATGAATGGATAAACAAATTGTGGCATAGCTATACTATTCCAACGAAAAAGACTATGTTATTGAACATACAACAACATGTATGAGTCTCAAAATAATTATTTTGAGTGAAAGAAAGAACAGAATAAACGTACATACTGTATAATTTCATTTACATAAACTTCAAGCACCTGAAAAGGAATCTATAGTGATATAAAACAGACAAGAAGGGCTAAAGTCCAGATGTCAGCAGAATCGGTTACTTCTGGAAGCTCTGGAGGGAAATTGTCCTTGACTTTTTCAGCTTCTGGGAGCTACCTGCATTCATTAACTCATGACTCCTTCACGTTATGGCAAACTCTTGATTCTATCATCATAAAACCTATTCTTATAAGGACTTTTGTGATCACATTTGACCCATCTGGAAAAATCCAAAATCTCCCCATCTCGAGATTCTCTACTTAATCACATATGCAAAGTCCCTTTTACCATGTTAAAGTATTACAAAGCTTCTCCATTATCTGGACCAGCCTATCCATGGATCTTTATGTTACACTCAGTAGTGTCAGTGGTTCAAATATTATTATTATCATTAGAATTCAACACATTTGGGATTAGATGGGAGAAGTTTTTATGTGAGAGATGTGTTTGTTTATGAGGTAAGAGAAATAGAGATAGTAAAGAAAGTAGGTTGAAATTTCTTTTTATTTTCTTACATTCTCAGTCATCACAATCCCAAATCAGAAATATCATCAAAATTGTCACTGGAAAGATTAATGATACTATATTAAGAAAATTGTCCTGATTACCAGGTATGATTATTCAGTTCTATTAACTAATGTATGTGATATCTATACCATGGCATGCAAGTCTATACATGCTCTAAATTTGGAGGAGTCTATTATGGAAATGTTGAGCATAAATTTGTTTAGAGGCTCATTAGCACTGCGAGTTTAACAGTGAAGCACATCAGCAAAATACAATATTTGAATGTTACTACCAAGTGATTTGGAATAGAAGTTCCAAATAGAACTTCTCAGTAGAAGTTCTAGCAATTCGAATGTCTCCAAGTAATTCGTGAATCATAAGAAATCTGTTATTTTTATGCCTCTTATTATTATCCATTCCTCTTCCTTTTCTACTAATTTCTGGGACATTCCCTGTATCATTTTCAATGGCCCATAGTTGTTGTTGTTGTTGTTTTTACTATACTCCATGTCTTCTGACATGCCACCTTCACATTACTTCCTTAATTCCACCACTTCCACTTCTACTCTACTATGTTTAATGTGGTCTCACCTGGTAATTTATCATTTAAAACTCTTGAAATTCTCTCTGCCCACAATCTCCAGTTCATGCCCTCTCAATTCCTCACTCCACTGAATCTGTTCTTTGTCTACATTGTTATTTCTAGTTCCTCAGTCCTGATTAGTATGAGATAAACAGCATCACCAGCCAAAGACAAGGAATCTGGATATTTAATGTCCTGTTCAGACCTGCCTTGACTAAAAGCATGAGTTAGGTTAAGTTTTTAAAGATATTAAGATCTTTAAAGTAAAAACTTTTTAAGTTGACATGGGAAAACACAAGGCAAAGTCTCAGTTCTTTAGAAACCTAATTCTCACAATTGTTTAGACTTTTCTGTATTAAAATGTATTTAATGCTTTCCGCCAGTCCATTTTGACTGCTCCAATCCCGAGTTTTAAATTTTGACTAATCTCTGGTTTGTTGGATTTTATCCTCAAGTATATATTTTCAGAAGGGCCTACAATGCTGTAGTCTCCCAAGGTTTTCATGTTTCATTGCCTTTCATTTTCCCATGAATCTTTAGCCTTTATCATCCTAATTTGTTTCAAATTGTACAGATTTCTTAAATTCCATCTTTTCCTAGATACTTCCTTCTGGAGCCCTCTTAAATCCAGCTCCAATATGACTGCATTCCAGCTATACAGTTGTGGTACTGAAACTTAAATTCATTATTCTCCTGAGTTACATTATTTCTTTAATCCCTATTTTCCTATTTTTGTTTTGTTTGTTCTTTGTGTGTAAGAATTTTTTCTCTCATTTTGATAGAATTTACCCTCTAATAATTTACTAGAACAGGACGTGTGGGAAGTATACTTTCTGACTTCCTTCATATCCGAAAATGTCTCTTCTCCCCTGCTTTTTGATTGATAGTTTGGGTGGATATGGAGTTGTAAAATGAAACTGATTTCCTTTATTTATTTGAAGGCATTGTTCTGTTATCTTATAAGCAGTAATTGATGATAATGAAAAATCGGATGTTAGTCTGATTCTTATTCCTTTATAATTGGCCTTTGCTTTTAATGTAGGGAGGAGGTAAGTAAACTAAAATGTTAAATCAAGTTATATTCAGAGACTGCAATATGCTGATCAGCCCTGCAGCCAGGCTAGGAGAATACTTGCAGAACAAAGGAAGATTGGGCCACCGCCTGACTGCACTGGGTTTCCTCTGTCTTCATCCCAAGCAGTGTGGGACTTCATGGTAGCTTTTACCCCAGAGAAGCTAGCCTTCTTTTCCCCTTCCTCTCTCTCTATTATTGCATGGCGGTGGGGCTGTGCACCTTTTATGTTGGGCTTGAACCAGGGTGGGCTTGCATGCGATCTCCCTTTTGCAGGCAGAGGGCCACAACTTCACTCTAGACTTTCTGGCTAAGCTTGCACTGCCACCTCTGTGTCAGCAAACCAGGGGTCACCGCTTGGAGTCTCCTGTGAGCATGCATGCCCTCCCCATCCCCTCCACTTCCCCAGCAGCGTGTACACACACCAGACCAGCCAGAGTCCACCAAGAAGGCAGGGTCTGGGCCAGCCTAGCTGTTCAGACAACACTGAAGCAGCCTCTCTTCACTCCATGCAGGACCTGAGTCCTTACTTGGGGGGATTCACCCTGTCCTGCATTAAATTGACCCCTTTATCTGAGACAAGAAGCTTTTAGCCTTAGGGTGCAAGGTAAAGGTGACTTAAGGAGAAGGAAATGAAAAATATATTTGTTTGAAATACTTTCAAGACAGCAGTTTAGAGTTCTTTCATTTAGAACTAATGTAGGGAGGAGGCCAGAGGACTAAAATGTTAAATCAAGTTATATTCAGAGACTGCAATATGCTGATCAGCCCTGCAGCCAGGCCAGGAGGAAACCTGAAGAACAAAGAAAGATTTCTGCTGGGACTGCTAACAACCCATTCCCCACACCTGTGAAAGGGAAACAGGAAAAACAGTCTTTAAGTGACTGCCCTACACAAAATAAAATCGTTCATTTCTTATGGCTGAAATCATGGGGAACTTAGCTGGGAACTGCTGGTAGGCCTTTCACACTACATATTCTTCCCCTTCCTCTTCCTTACTGTATGTCCATATCAAAGGAAATGGGTAAACAAAGTCTTTAAACTGTAATTCACTAAAACTAAAGAATGATATATAAACCAAATTCCCAGAACACTGGGGGTCCCTCTCAGTGCCTTCACTCTCACTGTCCCTCTCAGTATCTTTCTCTTCAGTAGTCTTTACTCTGTTTCTCTCACTGTCCACGTCTCTCTTAGGCTCTCTCACTCTCTGCCACTGAGAGGAGAGCACACTCTGTCTGTGGAGTGTTACACCTTTTATAATACACTTTCCTTTTGACTCTAACTTTGGCATGTGTGTTGAAGTCTTTCTACACTCTGCCAAATCTGCCCTGTCCTGAACTTGAAGGAAAGGTTTTATGATCTTTCCTTTACCCTTGATCTGAAATTTCACAATTTCATATTGAGACATGGATCTTTCTTCATTAATTTTGAGGGGCACTTGAGATATCCTTTCAACTGAGAAATTCCTTTGCTCCATCTTTAAAAAATATCTTGTATTACTTCTTGATGATGTTCTCTCATTTTCTCTATTATCTCTTTCTGGAATTCACATTTTCAGGATATTAGACCTTTTGTGTAGAGACTATCTTATATTTCATATCATCTCTGTCTTTCTGTTCTGTTTTCTGGGAGATTTGTTCAACTTTCCTTTCTTCTGAACATTTTATTTGGCAACCCCTATCTTTAATTTCCAGGAGCTCTTTATGGCTTTCTGATTGTATCTTTTTCATAGCATCCTTTTGTTGATTTATGGATGGAATATCTTCTCTCAAATATATCTATTGATAGTAATAAATGTTGTTGCTTAAAGTATTCATCTATCTTATGAATTATTTCTTTGGGGTCTATTTTTGTTTGTTATCTCTCATGTTGTAATTTTTCCTAAAATTCCTAGTGAATCTTGGTTGCATATTTATATGTAAGAATGTCATTAAAAAAAAAAAAAAACCACTACTTGAGAGTCTATATTGAGGCATCAGGGCCTATTGCCTGGCAGACTTCCCCATGATGAATTGGTTGTTTTGTTCCAGGACCTACAAATGTTAGAATGCTAAGATCTTTGTTTTAAGGCCATTTGATTTCTCCAGAAAAGAACACTAATGCCCCCTTTCTGGGGGATAGGTGCCTAGCTTCCTGAAATTCTGGGGGCAGGAGAATAGTAGAGTTTTGAGTTATAATTAAAGCCTACTTTCAACTCCATATTTCTTTCCTGCTTTCCTTAACTAAACCAGATACTTGTGAGCCCTAAGCCTCTCCTAGGTCTTTGGCTGTATGTACTTTCTCAAGTATTTTAGGCTGTGGCTTCCTGTGCTGCTTCTTCAGCTCTCTTCATCTTCTTTCCACCTCACCTGAATCCTATTACTCTCTAGTAGAAATTCATTGATGTCATGTCTATTGACTGGCCCATATTTTGTTCTCATAATTGTGAGCTTATTCCCTGTTTATCTTCCATTGTCAATTAAATGGGGTTCCAGGAGTGAGAGGAGATATATTTACATGGCCAATCTCCATATAGAACAGGACATTTCCTTTCCCCCCCACTTAATCCTTTGTATTCTGGTTCTGATGAAAGACAGGGAAAATTTTCCCACTTGAGGGGAGAGACCAAGCCTTGCACTGAGAGAAGAGGCTCCATTGGTGAATGTAGAAAGAATTCAACATGCACACCAAAGTTAGGGGCAAAAGGAAAGTTTATTAAAGGAAGGAAAATGCAGACTAGAGAAAGCAAAGATGAAAACCCAAGACAAGGAAAAAATCTCACAGAGTGTGTGTGGGGGGGGGCTGGGGGGATCTAGTTTATATATCATTCTTTAGTTTCTGTGAGTTATAAAGACTTTATTTACCCATTTCCTTTGATATGGGCATACAGTGAGAAAGGGAAGGGAAAAGGTATTTATTGTGAAAGGGTAAGAATATGTAGTGTGAAAAGCCTGTGAGCAGTTTTTAGCCTTTAATCCACAGGTTGCCTGTGGTTTTAGCCATAGGAAATGATTTAATTTTGTGTAGGGCAGCCACTTAAAGACTGTTTTTCCTGTTTCCCTTTCACAGGTGTGCGGAATGGGTTGTTAGCAGTCCCAGCAGAAATCTTTCTTTGTTCTGCAGGTTTCCTCCTGGACTGGCTGCGGGGCTGATCAGCATATTGCAGTCTCTGAATATAACTTGATTTAACATTTTAGTCCTCTTGCCACCTCCCTACATTAGTTCTAACTGAAAGAACTCTAAACTGCTGTCTTGAAAGTATTTCAAACAAATATATTTTTCATTTCCTTCTCCTTAAGTCACCTTTACCTTGCACCCTAAGGCTAAAAGCTTGTTGTCTCAGAAAAAGGGGTCAATTTAATGCAGGACAGGGTGAATCCCCCCAAGTAAGGACTCAGGTCCTGCATGGAGTGAAGAGAGGCTGCTTCAGTGTTGTCTGAACAGCTAGGCTGGCCCAGACCCTGCCTTCTTGGTGGACTCTGGCTGGTCTGGTGTGTGTACACGCTGCTGGGGAAGTGGAGGGGCTGGGGAGGGCATGCATGCTCACAGGAGACTCCAAGCGGTGACCCCTGGTTTGCTGACACAGAGGTGGCAGTGCAAGCTTAGCCAGAAAGTCTAGACTGAGGTTGTGGCCCTCTGCCTGCAAAAGGGAGATCGCATGCAAGCCCATCCCGGTTCAAGCCCAACATAAAAGGTGCACAGCCCCACTGCCATGCTATAATAGAGAGGGAGGAAGGGGAAAAGAAGGCTAGCTTCTCTGGGGTAAAAGCTACCATGAAGTCCCACACTGCTTGGGATGAAGACAGAGGAAACCCAATGCAGTCAGGCGGTGGCCCAGCCCAGCTGCAAGCCATTAGGGTTTTCTCTGGAGATCGTAATGGTGTCCTAGAGCCAATCCAGAAATGAGAATAGGACAGACAGGGGACAACAAGGTTGGAGAGTTTAGCATGGGTGTCTATGTGTCCTACCTAGCCTGGTTACTAGTTTCTGCTACAGAGGGGAGGGGTCAAGGAAAGGGCTACGGGGCTTAACCTGTGCTAGCTCCTGCAGCCTAAAGCTCCGCCGTGCCCCCAAGTTAACCCCCAGGAAAAATGAAAGCAAGGGGCTGAAAGGAACGGAAGGAAGACTACTTGGGGGCTCACCAGTTCTGTTGCTACACAGTCTTAATTTGGAGTCCAGGGTGCACTCCTTAGCAGGTCTTCTTTGCCATTCTGATGGAGGTGCCAAGTTTCTAGGAAGTTAGAAAAGAAGTAGGAAAGACAGGACCGGTGGAATCCTGCTCAATTAGAGGGCTGGGCTCTACCAGATCCCTGAAACACTGTTCAACAGTTGTCCAGGGCCACTTGATCTACAGAGATTGGGATAAATTTACCACCTTCTAAAAAAGAGGGGAGCCATGGTATACTTGGCTGGACCAAGTTTATCCTTTGATGCCTTTATGGTTAGTCAGGAAAGATGACGCAGGATGGAGCGAATCTCCCTTAGTGGGGATTCACGTCCTGCACCCAAGAAAGAATTCAAGTGCATGCTAGAATTAGAGTCAAAGGAAAGCTTATTGAATTTAGTTTATATGTCCTTCTTAGTTTCTACAAATTACAGTTTAAAGAGTTTGTTTACGTATATTCCCTTTGATAGTAAAGGTATGTAGTGTGAAAGACATGGGTATGCGGTATTAAAGGCATGCTAGCAATTCCAACCTCCGTTCTAAAGGTTCCCTACAGTCTGGCCAGAGAGAATGAATGACAGAGTTTATTTTGCATAGGGTACAACTTAAATAATGTTTTGCCTTCACAGTATCGGTATGGATATGCGGTTTGTTAGTAATTCCAGCAGGAATCTTCCTTTGTTCTTCAGATTTCTGACAGCACATCACAGGCTCTGAATACAGCTCGATTTAACATCCATTTCTCATGCCTCCTCCCTACATTAACTAGAGCCTTCAAGAAAGCAGTCCAAAAGATAGGGAAGAGATGATACGGAGTAAGTTCCCAGAAGACATGACCTGGAAGTAGAGAGTTTTGGCAGGGAGAAGAAAGACTGAGCAGAGAGAATAGATCCCAAGCTGGAGTAAGAATTAATAGGCTTGTGAAATCCATCTCAACAGCTATTGAAAAGCTTTTTGGGAATTATTGAGAATATTTTATCCCAATTCTCATTAGGGACTCTTGAAGATCATCTTTGTAGGGGGCCTCTGCACAGGCATGGATTTGCCACAGCAAAAGAGAAATAGTGGCATGGCTTATTTAGGAAGATGGAGTAGAGATGATGTTTCTGAGTATCCCTGGGCTCCCATGTGGTGAAGAAGGAATGCAGGTGTTTCCACATTAGATATACATCAGATATAATGAGAGCCCTCAGTAAATTTTTACTGAGTTCTCGAAAAAAAAAATCTTACCATAAACCAAGTAAAACTTGGTAATTGCAAAGAGTAGTTAAAAGTTAAATTAAAAGTGTCTTAAGGTAAAGCCCAATTTTGGAAGAAAGGTAAAAGTTTCTAGGGCAGGGAGACAAAGATACAGAAAGATCTATAAGGATAGCCAACTGAAGTCAAAGGCTGGCATTGCCAAGAATAAAAGACTCACTTTGGCTAGCTGTCGAGGTCTCAGAGGACCTCTAAATTCTGGCAATAGCAGTATATAGGAAGAAGAGCTAAGCTTAGGGACACCCAGTTTCCCAGCTTGACTCCTTTTGATGAGACTTGTGATATTATTTCTCTACATTACTATGTAATCTATGTTACAGGGGTAGGGATAATTCATAGAGAAGTTTGGTAACCCACCTTAGTAGTTAATATTAAGCATTTGTATTTTCAGAGCTGCATACACATCACACATCCCTATCCTTCTTAGGAAACAACTAAAGCTTCTGCCTGAAATGACACTGAGGATTGTATCCTCCCAGATTTTAAGAGCAAAACTTTGGAGGCTTGAAGAGCCCTAGATTCTACCACAATTATTATTTCCTCCTGAGGCAAAAAAAAGTTTGTCTTGTTACATGACCAAGAAGAGTGGATTGGAGAGTAGAAGCTTCTCTCCTTTTTATTTTTATTTTTTTGAAGAAGCTCCATACATAGGGATATTTCTTGAACAATCCTTTATTAAATAACTTGGCCACTAAAATTTTACATGACTCTTGCTAGAGGAAGTAAAAATGGCATAAGGACCTTGGCTTTCTTTGAAAGCAGCAATCAGGCATGAAATTTTATTTTATCCTAATAATGACTTTATATAATGTTAATATGTTAACACTTACTTTAACAGTTTTTTAGTGAAAACATTACAATAAAGATAAATATTTTTAAATAAAAGAAATCACCTTTATGTCAATTATCCTATTTGGGTAACTTATTTTTGTGTATTTCCTTCCGCCTATGTGACACAACATTGTAGAGCTGAAAGACACTTTGGAATTCAAATAGTCCGATATCTTTATTTTCAGATGAGAAACTTAAGATCCAAAGAATTATGAGGTTAGCTCAGACTAACACTTTATTGCCTTCCTTTAAAAAAATTTTAATGTTAAATTAAAAAAAAAAAAGTTGTTGGTAAGACATGAGTAACTCCCTAATGGTTGATTTTCTTCACTGAGAATGCAACTGCAAGGGGAAAAAATATTATGTAATACACTATTAGCCTTAGCAAGAGCAATGTCTGGAGAATTATAGCAACAAAATCTGGATTCCTTAATAAAAACTCTCAAAAGTCCAGGAATTAATTTCTAGAAAACAGATGTGAATTCAAAGCATTCATATGTAAGGATTTGGATTCAAAGTTCACATATTGCTATGCACTGCTACTGCTGATGCTGCCTGCAGATTGTTGATTCTGGAATGCACCCTCCTTGATAAAAAGGCAGATTATAGCTCTTAAAAAGAGCACCTAATTGAGGCTTTCTCTCTGCTGTAATTCAAAGAATTAAAATAGCATTGAAAAGGGGAGTACTTTACACAGAACATGGTGGCTTTCAAAACAACTGTGTTAGAAACACTCTGGACTCACATTAGTAGAATTCTTAATGTGCCATAGCAGAAAAAGGCCCAAAAAGGCCCAGTTCTGAGACTAGTCTGCTGCTAACCAGAAATATAATCTGAGGCAAACATTTAATTTTTCTAGTTTTGTTTCCACATCAATAAAATGAGGTTAGCCTAGCTGATCTCAGAATTCTTTTTCAACTATAAAATTCTATGATTCTTTCCCCCATGAATGGGAAAGGTATCTTGTATTTCAGTCAGCGGGAAAACCACAGGTGTGAAGAGCTGGCTTTATTTAACATCCTAGTATCCTTTTGTTCTCTTATCCTTGTGAGGTAAAGCCTGGGCAGAAACCTGGCACTTTGTTGGGATCTCCTTTCCTCCTTCATCTCCCCCTTTCATAACCTTTGTGTAACAAAATCTTATTGTCTTTTCATTTATATTTCATTATTCTTTGTTCTCCATCCACACTCCCGACAGTTTAGTATCTGAACCATAGGAACAAGTAACTGCTTTTCTATATTCCATTCAAAATACAAATCTGCTATTCTATTGAACTCTATTCTGTTCTATTGTTAAGACTTACATACCCACGCTCATCCTTGAGTCCTCTCTCACACTCTGTTTTCAATCTGTCAGCAAATGCTGTTGCCTGTCTTGATAATATGTCCAAAATGTGACCACTTCTGATCATCTCCACTGCTTTTACTCTGGTCCACCCAGCAATAGCTTGACGGATCTTCCTTTTACCTTTGTTTCCAGTCTGTTCTCAACACAGCATCCAGCATGACCCTATTAAAACATTAAGTCAGATTGTGCTCATAGTGAAATTTCTCACAATGACCTACAGAGCCCTAGGTGTTCTAGCCATCGTTACCTATCCAACTTCATTTCCCACTACTCTCCTCCTCTGCTCTAGCTACAAAGACCTTCTTTACTTCCAGGCTGCTAAAAGTATGGTGACTTGCAGTGACTTTGCACTTGCTGTTTCTTCTGCCTGAAATATTCTTTCTCTAGATAGCTGCATTGCCCATTTTCTCATTTTGTCACTTAACTCCAGTCTCCTCGGGTCATTCTATCACACTGCCTAACATCACAAGCTCTCTTTTTCTTGCTGTATTTTCACTTCAGCACTTAGCACTATGTGACATACCATATATATTTTACTTATTTTTCCTTTATTGTTGTTCTTCCCAGAAGAGTAAGGCTTCTTGTGTTTTGTTTATTGCTCTCCTCCAAGCACCCAAAACAGAGCCTAGCATAACAGGTGCTCAGTAAATTTTTGTTGGTTATTGAATGAATTGTGAGAACTCTGCACCTAGGGATGCAAAGATGGAGACAGACATTAGATAAAATGTCTTGTTTGTTCACGGCGAAACAAGATTTGACCACCATCCTAATCTCGTGTAGTAAAAAACTCCTTGCCTGTTAGCTTGACACCTCTTCAGATGTTTTGATCTCAGGGAAAGCGTTCTCCGCTATGAAAGACTTGTCCCTAGGGCTGGATGCCGTCTTCTTTTCCACATCTTACCCTTTACATTTGACAGCTCTAAGTTGTGTGGACATGAGGTCTATTTTAGGTTTAAAATGCCAGGTCTTGCTTTGTAACGCTCAGGACTCTAAGAGTGTAATATTGACGTCCAAGAGAAAGCGTGTGGCTACTAAGTGTACCGAGAGGGATTCAATAGGCCAACATCGAATTTATCTGAAGAGGGGTGGGTGGCAGACACTCGTTTTGTTTTTCTTCCTCCGTTTTCTTCATCAGAAGGACGCAGTCCTGGCACGCAGGAGACTATGGGTTTATATTTGTTTGATTAGTACTAGGCAGAAGGGTGTTTTCAACACCCTAGACTTTGGGGGTGCTGCCCGAGCGTGGGTGGGGGTCGTGGTCCTTCGGCTGGAAGCATCCTGCATTGCGAGGGACCTGAAGCCCCGGCCCAAGACGCCCTACGAGGGACGGACGTCCGCGCTCAGCACGACGACGGGAACGCGTCCCGGGCAGCGTCACCCGCTCCCTCAAGGTCCTGAAGGGGAAAAATAAAAAAATCTGTGGGAAGAAGGGACTCCCCCGAGCGACCGCGCTCCGTCTGGCCGGTTTGGCTTTCTCCTCGCGGTCCCCCGGGCCTCGGAACCGGCCCGTCGCCGAGGACGCGCGAAGGGCCGCGTGCGGGGCCCGTTAGCCGAGGAGCCGAGCGCCGCGTCCCGCCGCCAGAGCCGCGCCCCGGAGCCGGGGCGGGGGAGGGGCGGCGGCGGCGGCGGCGGCGGCGCTCGCGAGGCGTCGAGTTTCCCAGAATCCCCAGCGGCCGCGGCGAAAGTTTACGGGCCGTAGGCGGCGGCGGCGGCGGCGGCGGCGGCGGCGGCGGGGGCCGCGGCGGGAGCGGGAGCGGGGGCGGCCCGAGGCGGCCCGCGGCGGCCCATGGCCCCGGCCCGGCGGCTTCGGCCCGTCCTCACCGAGTCCTCGGGCGGCGTCGCGGGCCGGGGAGACTTCCGGGAGGGAGCGGACCGGCGACGGAGCGGCGGCCGGCGCGCCTAGCGCCCCGACCATGCAGCAGTCCCTGCGGGCGACCCCGGGCTGCGGAGCGGCGGCGGCGGCGGCGGCGGCGCGGGCGGGCGGGAGGCGGCGGCGCCGGCGGCGGTGGCGGCGGCGGGCACGGCCGGCGCCCGGCGCGGAGCCCTAGCGGGGCTGCGTGGCGCGGCCTGGGGCCTCGCCGCCCAGGATGCTGTCCCGAAAGAAAACCAAAACCGAGGTGTCTAAGCCGGCCGAGGTGCAGGGGAAGTACGTGAAGAAGGAGACGTCGCCTCTGCTGCGGAGTGAGTGTCGGGCGGCCGCCGCCCCCCGCGCCTTTGCGTGCCTGTTGGTCCCTGCGAAATAGTTGTTTCTTTCTCTGATTTCATTATGTCTGAACTCCCGTCTGGCATTTGAAACCGATTCAGAGTAAGAAACTTATATCAGCCCCCCCCCTCCTTGGGGGCCCCTGAAAACAGCAGCGAACTTCCCCGTCTCCTTGCGGCGTTGCTGTTGCTTTCCCTGGAACGGGGAGGCTCTTTAGGTTCCTTGATGCCGTAGGAGTAGAAGCGATTGGACCGGAGCCCACTTTTTCCTCTTCCCTAGTACGTCGAGGTGTCTGTCCCCTTGCGTTTGCAGACATTGAGGTGTCGCTCGCCTGTGCCGAAAGCTGTGCGACTACTTGGATGGCGTCGCTCAGCTCTGCTGCTGGATGCAGGCAGGAGGAGGTGAAAGCTGACCTTTGCTACCGTAGCCGCTACCTGGAGCCTCATCGGTCTTAGACGCCCCCAGTCCGGTGTAGTTGGCCGGATGCATGAGAATTTCTTCAAATAAGATCTTCGAAGGTTCCAAAAAGACCAAGTACTCAAAATGATTTCTATCTATCATATTTCAGGGGGAATTCCTGAAAAAAAAATTTTTTTTTTAACTGTAATAAGATGTATTTCTAACCCCCATCCCCACACTTTTCTTCTCTTAAGTTTAAGTATTTGACCCTGGTTTTCCAGCTGAATATTTTATTTGGAATCTTTAATTCTTGCTGTGTGTTCGGATCATTTGTGAGGTAAGGAACTGACATTTTGGTACTCACACTGCTGGCTGGCCCTTTGTGTAAGTTTCCTTGGAAGCTTGTAGTAACCTTGTGACTTAAGCATTACCTCATATTATAATTGGGAAAGCTGCTCATAGAGATTCCTAGTATTTGTCCAATATCACAGAAAGGGGTGGAGAGCATGTTTTTCCATTATAACCACATCATCATCTTTCCACATGTATCCTTGTATTTGAAGTGCTTTCTTATAGAACAGCAAAATAGATCAGATGAGTACAGCAGTAACCTGAAACTTGATTTTTAAACCTTTTATTAACAGTTCATTTTTTAGTTACACAGTCTCTTATGTTTTTGGCTAAGTTTGTGATTTTTACAGTTTGCTGCAAATAAAGTTATTAAACATTGCTTGAAATCATGAAATATGTTTGCCTTTTAAGCAAATAACTTGATATGTTATTTTCTTCGTTTCATCAAATGTTGAATCTTGTTTATTTGAATATTAATTTCTGTCTAGAGTTTGCTTCTGAAGCTTATTAATATGAGTGCTCTCTTATATTATTTACTTAATGAATTAATAAAAATGGTCACCAAATCCAGTTTTCTTCATTTTTTAAGGGTATTTTTGATTTCTAACCAGGAATGTCTAAATTCTGTATTCCAAAGTACTATATCCTGAACTGCATTGTTAACTGTTCTGTTTTGAATTATAATTACTTGTTCTTAAAGGAGCCATAGTTTCAGTCTTGGAGGTTATTTTTTTTTTGAATTTTATTGATTTCAAGTATGCAGTACATTGGTTAGATATTTATATAGTTTATAAAATGATCCCCCTAATTGTTCTTTTTCTTCTCTGCCTCTCCACCTAGCCAATACATTAATACTAACTGCATTTCTTATGCCGTGCTCCTCATCCCCATGGCCATCTATCAACTACTAATTTGTACTTCTCACTCTTCACCTCATTCTCCCAGTCCCCCATCCGCCTTCCCCTGTCTGTCACCAGATTGTCCTCTATATTTGTGAGTCTGTTTTTGATTAGCTTGTGCTTTTTGTTCCTTAGATTCCACATATAAGTGAAATCATCTGGTATTTATCTTTCTCTGACTTATTTCACTCAGCATAATAACCTCTTGGTCCATCCACGTTGTTGCAAATGATAGGATTTCATTTTTTTTTAATGGCTGAGTAATATTCCATTGTATATACGAACCATACCTTTATCCAATCATCTGTGCATTTAGATTGCTTCCACATCTTGGCTGTTGTAAATTGTTCTGCCATGAATATAGGGGTGCATAGACCTTTCTGAATTATTGTTTTGGTTTTCTTTGGATAAATACCCAGAAGTGCAATTGCTGGGTCAAAAGGTATATCCACTTTTAATTTTTTGAGAACCGTCCAGACTTTTCCATAGTGGTTGTACTAATTTGCAATCCCACCAACAATGTTATGAGGGTTCCCTTTTCTCCAAATCCTCACCAACACTTGTTCTTTGATTTATTGATGGTAGTCATTCTAACAGGTGTTACGCGATATCTCATTGTGGTTTTAATTTGCATTTTTCTGTTGATTAGTGATATTGAGCATCTTTTCATATGTCTACTGGCCATCTGTATTTCTTTTTTGGAGAAATATCTGTTCAAGTCTTCTGCCCATTTTTAAATTGGATTGTTTTTGTTGTTGTTGACAGGCTTGGCATTTTTTGAACTAATTCAACATTTGTGTGCCTTTGTGAAATGAGATCTTTTAATTTTTTTCATTTCCATAGCTAAATTTTTGGCTTTTCAGCTTTTTATCACTGTACTAGTGCTACATAATTCCAGGGGTAGGAAGACTAGGTTAATAATTTCAAAATATTTTTAAGGAAATCTACCTTTACATGTTTGAGAATAGCATTATGTTTTTATTTTTGAAATTGTGTTTGCTTGAAGAAAGATTTGGGGGAATTTTGAAAATGAAGTGAAATCAGCAAAACTATAATCTTAAATTATGTTAGTAACTATTCATTAGGTTGTTTACTATTTTTACATTTAATCATGAATATTTTATTAGTACGTATTTCATATTTGAGTTTATTAATGTTTCATCATATGTATGGTAATATGTGTAATACATTTGATTCTACACGTTTGTACAAATTATAAATACATCTAAATGGGAAAATATTAATCAACCTCAACTTTAAAATGCCCAAGTACTCTCTTAATCAAAAGTTTTAATGGTGTTTTCTTACGTCCATTTAAATTTTGTATTTTGGGGTGATAGATATAAATGAACAACTTTTAAAAAACATTTATTATTTACTAAAGTGGTCATTTTATTCTTTATTTTATTATAGATCTCATGCCTTCATTCATCCGGCACGGTCCAACCATTCCAAGACGAACTGATATCTGTCTTCCAGAGTCAAGCTCTAATGCCTTTTCAGCTTCTGGAGATGGAATAGTTTCAAGAAACCACAGTTTCCTTAGAACTCCAGTTCAAAGAACACCTCATGAAATAATGAGAAGAGAAAGCAACAGATTATCTGCACCTTCTTATCTTGCCAGGAGTCTAGCAGATGTCCCTAGGGAATATGGCTCTTCTCAGTCATTTTTAACAGAAGTTAATTTTGCTGTTGAAAATGGAGACTCTGGTTCCCGATATTATTATTCAGATAATTATTTTGATGGTCAGAGAAGGCGCCCACTTGGAGATCGTACACATGAAGATTATAGATATTATGAATACAACCACGAGCTCTTCCAAAGAACGTCACAGAATCAGGGGAGGCATGCTTCAGGTAACTTAAAATTAGAACATTAGTTTAGATTCATTAACACTTAATTTAAAAGGTGTTCTTTTCTAGATTTTCTTGGGAAGCCAACAGATATTCCTAGAGAAATACTTCTCTATTTTTCCAGGCTTGCTGAGCCAGCTTGCAAATAACCATTAACCTACACCGAGTGAAAGAGTTTTGTGTCCATTAATTTTAACTTGTTTTATAAAAACTTGGTACTTACTTGAAGGTTATCTTAACTGTTAATACTATGAACCTTTAAAACCTAGATAATTTAATGTCTGTGCTTGGTGGAACCTAGGTTTAGGTTTGGTAGAATGGGAAAGCTAGGGTTTCAGAGATCCAGGATTTAAACCTGGGAAAGGCAAGGCATATAGGAAAGAATTGGGCATGGTAGGTGACACTATGGGCAGCTACACCATTTCTTAGCTAGAACCTGCAGTTTCTCTGAACAAATCATAGTTCAATAATGAAATGATTAATTGCATGTTAAGCATAGGCAAAAACATAAGCCATATAATTTTTTAAAATCTGCTTTCTATATTTGCTGACTTGGGGATTCTTGTACAAGTTGTAGAAGAGAGAAGAGCAATGCAGTTCTGCTGTATTCCTGAAATACCAGAATACACCAAATAAACTGAAGCAAGCTGAAAATTAAACATTTTCATTAGATTATTTTTTCCTGTAAATTATAGGATTTAAATTTTGGCAGATTAAAATAAAAAAAAATACATGAAACATTTACATTTTAACTCCCCAAATTTCAAATAAGATAACTTAAAACCAGTTGCAGCGTGAGTATTTTGAGTGTAGGAAACATTTAGTAAGAATCATATGTCTAGCATTTTCCCTTACATTCTTGGTACTCCTTTCTGGTACCTTATTTGGGGGAACAAAACCAATGTAATCACAAAATAATCACAGAATAGTTTGTATACTCGGCGATACTGACTGTAAGTTTAATAGGGAATCGGAAGAGAGATAGGGTAAGCTGGAATACTTAGAGAATGATTTGTGGATGAGGTAGAATTTCACTGTGCTTTGAGCTTGGACTTTAATGGGACAGAGGAGAAGGGCATTTTAGGTGGCAGATTGGGAATAGCCCAGTGAAAACAGAGCAGACATCTTGTAAATCCAAGGAACTCTGTATAGTTCTGCCTAGTTTGAAGAATGATGTAAAGTGGAATGGAGATTTGTGGTTCAGCAACAAGCTGTAGGATTTAAATTTGAGTTAAGTAAAACCATTGTAGATTTCAAAAAAAGACAAGTCATTTTATGAAAACACTGTTTAGAGATTAGTTTACTAATTGTACTCAGGGTATATTCCTAGAGAAAAGAGGACAAAAGGTACTGGTTGTATTGGAACGAAAAGGGAAAATTTATGACATTTTTGAAGAAAAAATGATAATTATGGGTTTGGGAGAGTAAATCACTACAGTCTGAAAATTGAGGAATAGTGTTAAATAGTTGGTAAGAGCAGCTTATTTTGTGAAATTTTATGTTGGAATCTCACTGGGACATTGTAGAGGAAAGGTTTTCTAGGCATAGAAATAACTGTAATGTGCATGGGTGAGTATCTTTAATTTTTAAAGAACCTCTAGGTTAAAGGATTAGATCATTTATACTTCAGTGTTTATTTTGGCTCTTTCTAATATCTTGTTTTAAACCGCAGAAATTGTTTTCCAACCAAAATAGTAAGTTTAGCTCATGTATATTCTTTTAGAGTAGTATCTGCTTATGATAGGAAATTTTCAAAATGCAAAGTACCCATCATAGCAGAGATTCTAAATATTTTAGTTTTCCTTCATCTTTTTTCCATAATATTCTTTTTTAAATATTACTATAATTGAAATCTGTGACATTTCATATTCCTGCATTTTACTTGAAGTAGTTTCTTAATATATGATATTTATGTGTAGTTTCAGTGACTCTAATCTTTCATTCAGTTCATGTTCGATGGTTAATATTTCATATGTTAATGAGGATGGTCATGACCTAGGTTGGGGACATTGGAAAAAGGGAGAAGTGGGACACATCTCCATTGATGAGTCTTGGCCTAATAGGGTTTGAGGGATAGGAAGGGGGAGTCATATAGGATTAGCACAGCACCTGGCTAGATAGGAGCTCCAAAAATAAATGGTTGAATAAGTAGATGAATCCAGAGATATCAAGTCTGAAGTCTTAAGACAGTTTTGGTAGCTCAAGGGTAGCAGGAATAGTTTATAATAACATAAAAGTCTGTTTATGATTAATACAGATTGTTCTTTGCACTCACTTTTCCCATGTATATATCACAAACATCACTGACATCATTAACACTTTTCTGCTTGAATATAACTATGAAGAATTAATAATACCATGTTGAAATCCTGTTTTAAATTTCTGATTTGGAAAATATCATTGAGAAAATACTTCGAGAACTAAATTTCTATTGATCTCTTAGGAGCAATCTGACAGTTTTTGTAAGTCTAATGACAGACTTTAAAGCAGTTTTCCAATAACTATTTAGAAATAAATATAGTTAATTGGATACTTTTTTCAAATTAAAGAATGTCATTTTTAAAAAGATTTATTACAGAAGTTGTACATACTTGAGAAATTTTACTTAACATTGATTTATATTGAGGCAATAAGATTTAATGTTTGACCTTTTAGGAAAAAACTTGCTTTGAAGGAGTCTCTTAGGTTGCAGGGAAGAATTAATAACCAATTATTAACCAAACAGAAAAGCCTAACGATTGTCTTTTCCAGAGGGAAAAAATCCAAAGGTGAGACAATAGCTTCTTGAATTCATTTTGAAAAGATTTGGGACTTATTATATTTTTAAGGTTTATGCTAGAGAAAGTTCAAGGAACTTGAATGAATTGAAAGGAAAAAATAAGTATGTGGGAGGTTAAGGATGTACTATAGACAGATTTATTTTCACGAGCTTTAAATTTTGATTGCTGTTACTAATGTAATCATAAAAAAGATATGGAAGGAAATGGTTTTGTAATGAGTTAACGAGGTTTGTAATTCCTGCCTATTATTTGTTAGACTTCTCAGAAACACCTACTTCAAAGGTTAACTTCATCTTATTGAATTTAGCAGAAACACAAAAACAGATTGTATTATATCTCAAAGGGTTTTAGGGTCTAGCAAGTTCTACCTTTAACTCTGAAATTTGACCTTTAATATTTTGGCTTACTTATCATTCAGGCACTTAACTGTATGTGCCAAAGGAAGGGAATCCTGCTGTTAACAGGAAGTCTTCAGTTAGAATACTAAAGGCAGATTGAATTCCTTTGATTTGCACTTAAGTAACTTAGTTTTATACAGTTTTAAGCAACATACTTTGAAACTCATTTTTGAAGACAGCTAAAGACATCGAGTTATAAAACTGAAAAGGGAAAGTGTCAAGTTTTTTAAAAAATGGAGTTAAAAAAAAGTTTGTTTACTCCGGGATATGCATAAATATTTAATCATCTTTTGCGGAGGGGTTAATAATCTTTAGGGATACAACTTTATTTGTAATTATGTTGCCAAGGAGGAAGTTGGCTTGCTTCAATACTTAGACCTCTACAGTCAATATCTTGATTATAACATGGGCTATAGTTGTTAAGTATTACCTTTGTAGACCTTTATTAGGGGGTCCAGATTCCATTTTGGTCTCTGTAGTCACTACAAAATTAGGAAACTAGAATTTTTGAGCCTTGTCTGTAAGGGCAGATCTCACAGATAGATATCTGCCTGGTTATATGAGATTAAGTTCTTTGGAGGTATATCTAGTGAAAGCTTGGTAGACAAAATAATTCTTTTGCCGTGTTTTGGGGAAATTATGTTTGGCTTATGAATATTTTACTTTATTTTATATAAATGGAAGATGTGCACTTAGTTCCTGCAAATGGAAGTTATTTTGACTCAGAAATTAGTTCTCATTTTCTACTGAGTTTAAAATTGGTAGCTTGCTTTTTCTTAATTAGTGGCAGTAATATTTTTCTTTGAAGAATTACAGAAGCTCTTTTGTTGCTAAGATTACATAATATTGTCATTCGACTTTACACCATCTTTGTGGCCTTTGGTAAATGACTTAAACCTTGGTCTCCTCGTCTGTATAGTGGTAGTGATTCTGTTACCTCATAAGAGCTATTTTGACTATGACATAGTGCATATGGAAAGGGCTAGGGATGGAGTAGACACTCATAATAGTGTTCATCTGTTTTAGAAATGTATCTCTTTCTTCCCAAAGGGTACTTAAGCAAGAGTGATTTTGTTTTCTTTTTTGCATTTTCCTTTTTACCAGAATACTTTATAGGTGGTGTTGTGAACATTATAGTGCATCAGTTCCAGAGACATATAATGACTGATTTCTCTTGTGATGTTAAAATTGATCATGGGATTAGACATCAGCCCCGTTCATCCATCATGAAGTTCTTTCAGCCTTTTACTTACTGATTTGGCAGCCATTAATGATCATTAGCTAGACCCAGTATTTCATTAGGTGTTGCAAATGATGATACTCTAATACTGTCATTTCTTCTTTATTTAGTTGGAATTCTGTAATGAAGAACTTTCCCTTATCAATTACTTGGTTGCTGTTCATATAAGAGAATAAATGCTAGATCTTTCCTTTTGTTTACTTTTGTTTCAGAATAATGAATTGATACCCCAGCCACCTCCTAAGGTAACCAGTGAGTTTATGTTTTATTATCTTTATGAACTCAGGGATTTTTCAAAAACTAACTCTAACTTTGTTTGGATTTCATCAGTTTTTTCATTCATGTCCATGTTCTGTTCCAGGATGCAATCCAGAGTACCACATTGAATTTAGTTATGTCTCCTTAGTGTTCTTTGGTTTTTGACAATTTCTTAGTTTTTTCTTGTTTTTCATGACCTTGAAAGTTTTGAGGACTGCATGTTTGTCCTTCCAGTTTTTGTCTTCACTTTATTATCTCTGTTGTCTTATCTCATCTTTTGGTTTCTTGATTTTTGTGGTCCTTCTTCAGAGAGACGATAGCTTCTTTTTTCTCTCTTAATTTATGGCAGAATATATGTGTTTTTTTTCTCTGCTTTGGGTCAACATTTTTCTGCATGTTCTCTTTAATAAATTCTATATCTTTTGTTTCTTTAATTTTTTAAATAGAATTAATGTTATGCTGTTCTTATTACACATTTATGAGTAAATTGGATTTTCCTGTGATAGCTATTTGAAATTGGCTCCTGTGGTTTCCGGAGAGTAGAGGGTTGAGGAAGGAAAAATAAATTACCAGGGTAGTGTTTGGGGCTAACTAGTTTTTCACAATGCTATGTTCTCATTTTCACTCCATTCTTTGCTGTTCTCAGCTACTTTTGACAAATATACATGTGTATTACATA
Organism: Cynopterus sphinx; assembly: GCA_030015415.1. Lineage (NCBI taxonomy): Eukaryota > Metazoa > Chordata > Mammalia > Chiroptera > Pteropodidae > Cynopterus > Cynopterus sphinx. The sequence continues at coordinate 107,958,736 of CM057384.1, read as the reverse complement.
TAGGAATTATACTACTCTCCATTTTTTAATTGAAATTTTATCAAGATAATCGTAAATTTAAATGTAGTTGTAAGAATAATTCAGAAATTCAGAGATCCCTGATACATTTTCCTCAGTTCTCTCCATTGGTAACATTTTGCAAAACTGTATTAACATTGACACAATCCACCCATCAAATTCAGATTTCCTCAGTTTTACTTAGACTCATTTATGTGTGTGTATTGTTTTATACTTTATCACATAACGTTATGTCTGCACCATGACAGTTAAGACACTGAACAGTTCTAGCACCATGAGAATCCTTTCTATTGCCCTCTCATTACCACATCCACTTCCCTTCCCAACCTTGGCAAACAACCACTAATCTTTTCTCTATTTCTAAAGTTTTGTTATTTCAAAAATATTTTATAGTTGGAATCGTACAGTATGTAACCTTGTAAAATAGGTTGGCTTATTTCACTCAGCATAATTCCCCAGAGATTCATACAGGTTGTTATATATATTAGTAGTTCCTCTTTTTCTATTGCTGAATAATGTTCCATGGTATGTATGTACCATGTTTAACCCATTCATTGGTTGAAGGTCTAGACTGTTTCCAATTTGGGGCTATTGTAAATAAAGCTGCTGTGAACATTTGTGTATGTTTTTTTTTGTATGTTAACATGTTTTTATTTCTCTGGGGTAAGTACCTAAGAGTGTACTTGTTGGGTTGTATGGTAATCGCATGTTTAGGTTTATAGGAAACCACCCATTGTTTTTCAGAGTGATTGTATCATTTTACTTTCCTAATGACAGTGTATGAGTGATGTGGCTTCTTTACATCATCACTAGCATTTGGTATTATCACTGTTATTTTAGCCATTCTGTTAACACGTGTAGTGATAGTTCATTGTTTTCATTTGATTTTTCCTGGTAGCTAATGATGTCAGACTTCTTTTTATAAACTTTTTTGTCATTTATATATTGTATTTGGTGATTTGTCTGTCTTTTACCCATTTTCTAATTAAATTGTTTTTATCGTTTAATTTCAAGTGTTTTTTATAAATTCTAGTTACGAGTCCTTTGTTGGATATGTGGTTTGCACATATTTTCTCCCAGTCTAGCTTATCTTTTCATTATCTTCACATGGACTTTAACAGAGCAAAAATGTTTAACTTTGCTAAGATCCATTTTATAAATTTTTCCTTTTATGGGTTGTACTTGTTTTATTTTACTTTCTTCTGTTTTAGATGAGGCAACCATTGGTTGACTTCATAGATTGCAAGGACCTTGTTAGCTTGCAATCCCTTATTTTTTATTTATTTACAATTTATTCATTTTATTTTATTTTTTACACCTACAACACCTGGTCTTCCTAGGTAGTTTCCCATTTATGTACTAACCAGGTCTGACCCCACTTAGCTTAAAAGATCAGACAGGATCGGGCTTATTCAGGGTGGCATGACTGTGAACTGGATAGTCCTAGATCCCAAAGATTTTCTCCTGTATTAAACAGTTTTGTAGTTTTATGTTTTATATTTATGTGTAATCCATTTGAGTCAATTCTTACATAAGGTGTGAAGTTTAGGTCAAGGTTTATTTTTTTGCCTATGGATGTCCAGTTACACCAGCACCCTTTGTTGAAAAGGCCATTTCCTCCATTGAGTTACTTTTGCACTGTTGTCTAACATTAGTTAAGCATTTATATGAGTCTATTTCTACATTCTCTGTGCAGTTTCATTGACCTGTGCATCTTTCCTCCACTAAAAGCACACTGTCTTTATAGTGTAGCTTATTTATTGAACACTTAACTGTGTGCTCTGTTGTACAGACCCTGTTACAGATGTTTGTGAGCAAAACAAAGATTTCTGTTTTGCGTGCGTCTTCAATTCTTGTGCAATAAGAAAGATAAGCAAAAAAAAAAAAAATAGTGAATTTGAAGGTTAAATGACAGCAGAAAAGGTAGAATAGTGTAAGTGAAATCTGGGGGAGACATAGGTTGCAAGAAAAAGAAGTTTCATTGAAATGATTGAGAAGAGACTTGAAAAGGGTGAAGGGAGTGAGGCAAGCAGATATCTGAAAGAAGAGTGTTCTAGGGAAAATGAATAGCCAGTGTCTGCCATGTTTGCAAGGAGGCCCGCATAGCTGGAACAGAGTGGACTTATAGAGATAGAAAAGTAGCATCTTAGTTCAGAGAGGAATGGAGAGCTACTCACCATAGGGCCTCATATCAGTTATCTCTTGTTAAAGCAACAAGGAAAAGCTCATACTGAGCTCAGCTTATCATTAAACTATAGACTTGTAACTAAATCTTGTGTTGAGCTATGAGTTTGGGGAATAAAAATACACAGCCAATGTCCCCCCCCCCTCGAAATAACATGTGGTAAACAACTTTTTTTTAAAGAGTTCTAGGAATTTAAATGTATGTATAGATGCATGTCATGCCAGCACCATTAGTTTATAGAACGTTTCCATCACCCACCAAAATGCCCTTCTTTTTCTTTGTAGTCAGCCCCTTCTCTCAAACCTAGTTCCTGCCAACCACAATTTTCTGTCCAAATAGTTTTGCCTTTGCAGTAATTTCATATTAATGGACTTATACAATTTATAGCCATTTGAGGCTAGCTCCTTTTACTCAGCATAATGCCTTTGAGATTCATCCATGTTGTTGCATATATCAATAATGAGTTCGTTTTTACTCCTGGGTAGATTCTATTATATGGTTATACTACAGTTTATCTATTCTCTTCAAGATGACATGCATTTCTATTTTTGGGCAGTGATGAATACAGCCACTATAAACATCCACATGCAGGTTTTTGTGTGAAGATGAATTTTCATTTCTCTAGGTTAAATACTTGGGAGAATTGCTGCATCATATGGAAAGCATATGTTTAACTTTATAAGACACTGCTGAACTCTTTTCCAGAGTGGCTGTAACATTTTGCATTCCCACCAGCAGCGTATGAGAGTTCCAGTTGCTCCATATCTTCATCAAAACTTGTATTCTTACGGTTATTTTTTCTTATTTTTGGCCATTTGCATACATGCGTACTATCATTTCATGTGGTTTTAATTTGCATTTTCCTGATGGTTTATATGATATTAAGCATTTTTTAATGTGCTCATTTACTGTCTATCTTTTTTGGTGAAGTGCCTATTTAAATCTTGTGCCCATTTTTTTAAAAATTCTGTTTTCTTAATGTTGAGTTTTGAGAGTTCTTTATGTATTCTAAAGTCCTTTGTCTACTATGTGATTTACAAATATTTTCTCCTAGTCTATAGCTTGATTTTATTTCTCTTAACATTGCCTTTCACAGAGCAAATGTTTTTAATTCATATGAAGTTGTTTTTCAATACTTTTATGGGTTACACTTACAATATCTTGGTGAAGAACTGTTTGTCTAACAAAAGGTCACAAGAATTTATCTTGCTTTTTCTTTTTTTCTTTCCTTTTTTTTTTTAAAAGCCTATAGCACCTGGTATTCCTAGGTTGTCTCCCATCCAAGTACTAACCAGGCCTGGCTCTGCTTAGCTTCCAAGATCAGATGAGATCAGGCGCGTTCAGGGTGGCATGGCCATAGATTTTCTTTTAAAAATTTTATAGTTTTATGTTTTACATGTGATACATGATCCAGCTTGAGTTTATTTTTATGTAAGGTGGGAGGTATAAGTTATAATTTTTTTACATTTGGATGTCTAATTGTTCCAGTATCATTTGTTGATAAAACTATCTTCCATTGAGTTGCTTTTTCACTGTTGTCAAAAATCAATTAACCATGTATGTGTAGGTGTATTTCTGAATTCTCTATTCTGTTGATCTGTTTGTCCATTTGACAGTGCGACACTGTCTTGATTTTTATATCTTTATAGTAAGTCTTAAAATCATGTAGCATGAGTCCTCCAACTTTGTTCTTCCTATTTAATTTGTTTTGGCATTTCTGGTTCTTTTGCTTTCTCATGTACATTATAGAGTCTGCTTGTCTATATTTACATAAAACTTCGATGGCATTTGATTAGAATTGCCTTAAACCTAAAAATTATTTCAGGAAGAATTGACATCTTAACTATTTTGAGTCTTCCAATCCATAAACATAGTAAGGCATCTTTCATTTTTTTCATCAGTGTTTTGTAGTTTTCATCATACAGATCTTGCACGAATTTTGTTAGGCTTATTTGTAAATGTTTGATTATTTTGGAGCCATTAAAAGTGATATAAGTAGTTAAATGTTTTCAATTGTTGTTAGTATATAGATACTTAATTGATTTTTGTATGTTAACCTTATACCCTGCCACCCTGATAAATGTACTTAGTAGTACTAGGGTACGACTAGCTTATTTTTAAGAAATTATAAACTTGGAATAGTTTTACAAATTCATTTTTGCTGTTTTAGAATAAATGTCAAATCTAAAATCTTGAATGAGTGAAGTTTTCTTTTCCTCACTTTTCCTTTAGCAGTATACATACTTAAGTAGCTTTACTGGTAGTTAAATGTTTGTATGGCCAGGTGATGGAGGCCTCAACCAAAAACCCTAATTTTAAAGAGAGAGACTACTTTCTCCCTCTTTTTGTAATTAAATAATAGTAATACTAGCTAGTTTTATGACAAATTTTATTTATAATGATAAAATCATGACTTTTAACAAGAGTATAATCAGGATAGTTAATTTTATAACTGTTTCTCAAATAGCATTATTTTAGTTTTGAATAATTGTTCTGTTTCTTTTTCTCCGCAGGTATTGGAAGAGTTGCTGCTACATCTTTAGGAAATTTAACCAACCATGGTTCTGAAGATTTACCCCTTCCTCCTGGCTGGTCTGTGGACTGGACAATGAGAGGAAGAAAATATTATATAGATCACAACACAAATACAACTCATTGGAGCCATCCTCTTGAGCGAGAAGGACTTCCTCCAGGATGGGAGCGAGTTGAGTCATCAGAATTTGGAACCTATTATGTAGATCACACAAATAAGAAGGCTCAATATCGGCATCCCTGTGCTCCTAGGTATCGACGTTTTTTTTCAACTTTTTGTTTTGAGATTGTCGATGTTAGATTTTGAGCTCATATTTTCATCAAAGAGAAAGGCATCCTGAAGTTTGATATTTGAGAGCTGTATTTTTCAAAATTTCTGATACTTTCCTCTAGACTTATATTTAGTAATGAATCCCTTTATAATTAAAAAAAAAAAAAAAACAAAAAAACCCTCTCTTTAAACAGCCTGAAAAACAGGGTAGCATTCTTATAATCAGTTTCTGCTTTAATGTGTCAGGATGTTTTCATTATAGATACCTAAAAATTGAAATAAATAAAACATCTGTCTCTTTACATTTAAATTCCTATAAATAATACAGACCTACCTCCTAAAGTGTCAAAATATACTTTTGAATTGTAACATCTTGTTGTTTTTATTCAATTTCAGACATTTTATGTTCTATTTCTTACTGTTGCCAGGTAAGAAAGTGAAAATTGGAACTGCACAAAAATCCCAGATCTGTTTCATAAATGTAGCTAGTGATCCTTTGGGCTACTTTGAATGATGCTGGGTTTGTCAGTAGATCTCACTTATGGCCAGACTTCTAGCTCCCTGAGTACTTTAGCTAGTTGTCACATGTGGCTATTGAGCACTTGAAATGTGATTAATATAAATTGAGATGCGCTGTAAATGTGAAATAAACACTGGATTTCAAAGTACATAAAAAATCTAGTAGTTTAGTAAAGAAGTTGCAAATGTTTACAGCTAACTACATTTGAGGTTTCAAGAACCGAACCATAAAATTAAAAATGGATAGAATGTTATCAGCATGTTAATTGAAGTTGTTTAGTATCATCTAACATAATACAAATCTTTGGTTATAGTAGACATTGGCATTTTTAATCATTAAAATCATTATAAAAATACATTATAATATTCTCACCTATTGTGTTGTTTTAATCATTTTACATATTTGGATTAATTCAACTTTGAAAAGCAATTTTTTTTCAGTGATTCCATTTAGTGACAGTGTTTATTGAAAAACTGAAGTTGTCAAAACCAACTGTTCTGCCTATGGTGGCCTCTGGCCCCTTCACCTATTCTGTATCATCTCAAGCAAGCCAATGCCTCCCTGGCTTCCATTTTCAGTACTGGACATGAGGATAATTCAGAGTCCCCCTCCCCACCCAGTTATGATCTCTACTCCAGAGCAAGGATGAGTCCCCCTTATGCCTGCTGGGTCCCCAGCACCCAACACAGAGTTGGGTACATAGTGGGAACATAGCAGATGTTTTTTGAATGAATGAATGATGAGGTAAAATGTGTTTACAGAGGTGGCAGAGGACTTTGTAGTCTAGACAACCAGATTTGAGAGTATGTTGAGCTTTTCTGTTCATCATCATTAACCTTACATTATTAGAGAATTTTTATAGTTATAAAGCATTTTCACAATTTCTTTTCTCAGCATATCTGTAGACATTATACAAGAGAAAATAAACACCTTCCTTAAATTCATATAGTTAGGTAGTAGTAATACCTATTTTGATTTTCTATATTATTACATATACAGAACTCTTGATTTATATTAGCTCATTTAATCCTGAGAACAGTCATCTTTGGTATGAATTTATTCCATTTTACAAATAAGGAGGCTGAGGCTTAGAGAAGTAAAGCAGTTTTGCCTACATTTATGTAATTTTTAAGTGGCCAAACTGAGGTTAAAAGGCCTCAGGTATAATCTTCAAAACCTCAGTTTCTACCTACCCCTAACTGTGCTATCAAGGAATATTTTATTTTGCATCTACTTATTATGAAAGAAGAATTGAAGATAAAATTCAGTATCATTTGCACTTTGATTTTTAAATTGTTAACCACAGTCTAACACTTATTTTAATTCCAGTTTAGTATTGCAGTGACCTTTTATGATACACACAGAAATCTTAATGTGGGAGGTAGGCCCTTCCTGTTTTGCCTCCAAGACTGGAATAGACCATTTTGGCTTCCTAGAATTCAGTCTTTAGCCTTCGGGTGGTTCAGTGTTACCATTTTTCCATATAACAGCCCCCTTCCTGCTTTGCTATTCTCTCCCTCCCCCATGCCTCAAGATACATGCTATTAGAATTAATTAAAAGCATGGTCTTTTTTTTTTTTTTAAGTCTGGTTTAAAATAGGTTCTGATCAATTCTAATCACATAAACTCTTAAGGTGGTAAAAACAAAAAGGAAATATTACAATTAATGTGGATATTTCAAGCATAATCATTCTTACTGTATTACATATTCTAAACCGCCTTTCAGCCTTAAGGAGGAAGAAAATATCCATTGTCATTTTGAGAGAAAATCTTTCCAACATAAATTTACAGGTAATTGCTAGTAAATACTAGAATTTGTGATTCTAGTTTTAAGCCTCTGTATAAAGGTTACAACTTAGCTCCAACTTTTTATAGCCTCCTTTGAAGGCATCCTTCAAAAGAATAACAGCCAGAAGAAATCTCTTAAAAATATGTAAAGATTTAGCTTAAGTTTATATTCATCACTAGTGACCTACTAATTTCTGAGAGAAAGTAGATATTAATTCCCCTACAGTATGATTTTAAAAATAAGCTAGACCTTTATGGATTTTTAGGTGGTAGAAGGAATTAAGTTTGGGCAAGAGGCTCATTGGAAAATGCTTAAATTTTATTTGTTCTTTATAATTTGTTTAGATTTAGGGCTTTTATCCTAACGAATGTCAGTTCTTTCTTCTTAGTGTACCTCGGTATGATCAACCTCCTCCTGTCACATACCAGCCACAGCAAACTGAGAGAAGTCAGTCCCTTCTGGTACCTGCAAATCCATATCATACCGCAGAAATTCCTGACTGGCTTCAGGTTTATGCTCGAGCTCCTGTGAAGTAAGTAAATTTATAGCACAAATTTTTGTTGAGGGGTGAGTGGAAAACTGAATGGAGTCTCTGGGCTGCTTAATCCATCCAGCACCATATTTTTCTCTTAATAATATTGGGCTTCTAAATAATATATATATTTTTTCCAAATAATATTTTATTTGAAGAAAGGATATCATAGCTTTTAACATTTGAAAATCATTGATTAGAAATATATTCTGTAAACATTTATTGAATCTTTCTGTGCAGACATGTAACTATATTAGGGATACAGTAAGAAGCATACATTCTCACAGGGGGAGATTGAGTTGTAAATCAATGATACAATGCCTTGTGATAAAAGTGAGGACCCAAGTAAGTCCTAGGTTCATGGGTGAAACAAGGCAGGACAGAATGGTGTTGAGGAAGTTGTACAGATATTATCTGCAAGTTCTGGGATAAGATGGCCTATATTTACTGATACTTTTTAGCTGTGTAACCCTGGGCAAGGTGTTTAACTTAGTTTTGTCTTCTGTAAATTAGGGATTATAATAATACCTACTCTTAAGGTTATTAAGAATTCAATAAAATAATGCATCTCAAGTGTTTATCACAGTGCTTTGTATATTGACAGAGCTTAGTAAATGATTATTGTTATTATTAGGGATGGAGTTATAGAATAGTGGTTAAGATCATTCAGGAAGGGGACCGAGTGTGATCTTTGGCTCTGTCACCTACCTACCGAATGACCTTGTGCAAGTTACTGAATTTAGACATTGTGTTTTTTCTCTCCTGAAACATGGGGATAATAATCTAACCTGCCTTTCTTGGTGTGATGAGACTTAAGAGTGATCATGCATTTTAAAGTATATGGCACTGTGGCTGCCATGTATAAGCCCTTTGTAATGATTTCTTATTATAATGAGGGGAGCAAGATAAGCTGCACCTGAGAAAAAAATACATGCGATAGTTTTTAACCCATGTACCCCAAAAATACAGGCCAGCGGTACTTGCGGCTGCAGCATTTTACCTCAATATAACTCGAGGATTATAGTCCTAATCTTATCACTAAAGTATGCCACAAAATATCTCACTTTTATACTCACTCTAGTATATCGATAGTCCTTGGAAACAAATGACATCGTTCTATTTATAGCATTGTTTTTAGTAGTAGCATTCCCATTTACAAAACAGTAATTCCCGATCACCGAAAATGTCTAATTCTAGAAAATGTAGCATTCCTATGCATGATGTTCACATCGAATAGTTGTTAGCCAAAGATTCATTTAATGAATCCAATTTATGTATACATTTCTGTTACATTAGGATTAGAGACAAGTTCTGTTTAGAAATAACTCCAAGAATAGTTTTTATTTTTATTTTCACACTGAAAACTTGTCTCATTTGCTTCAGCCTCGAAGAGGGTGTGTTTATGTGAAATTAACACTGGCAGCGCACTGCATTTTTTTTTCTAAATGGGAAAAGGGTTAAAGATAGTTATGCATTTGCCAGTCCCCCAGGGCACTGTGGGATGGATTCTATTTTATTCCTGTGGCTTGGTGATCCTGCAGTATCCTTGACCTAGTTCTGCATGTAGGTGGAAAGAAAAGTGGGCATAATTTTATAGGGGGTAGGTATAGAGGACTGGAGCTGGGAAAAGCAGCACTTTTGGCTTCTAAGACAGCAACCACTGACGTGTGAACACATTTTTTGGTAGCATTACAGAATTGCTGTTGGTATAGGTAGTGTTTGAATAGAATACTGCCCTAGGAAAAACATATAGCAGAAAAGATGCTATAAGCATAGGCTACTGGTGTGGTTTACAGCTTACTTTCTGAATGCTTTACCTGTATATCTAGAGTATAGTGGTTAAAAGTTAAACTTGGGGTAGCAGATTATTTGGCTAGTTGAAGAATGGAAATTATTATTATTATTTTTTTTAAGAGTAAAGCAGGAGTAGTGGGATGGATGTATTATAGGCAAAAGGGAGGTAACTATATAGAAACAGCAGGGGCAAGAATTTGGAAAGGAAATTGGTGCATTGCATACTTTTCTCATCTGTGGTCTTACTTACAGTGCTTTTTCTTCTTCCCAAAGGATTTTCTCTAATTATTCCGGTTTTGTTGCTTCTGTCATTTTATTCTTGATGCTAAATGCTGTGATTTGGAAGTCAGAAAATTACCTGTTGCTTTTTCTATTCCTTTTTTAAAAAACTTGAATATTTATACAGAATATTTGTTTTAAAAACAAGTGTGATATTTTCCAATTTATTTTTGTTTTTCCTTACTAGAGTGTACACAGGTGATAAATGAGCTTTAACATTCTTCTAGTTTACCCCCTGACATAAATTTAAGCATCTTGAGTCAGTAGACATTGCTGAAATGCCCCTTAGCTATGGAATTTAGAATCTGGAAGATTAAGATTTTTTCGTTAGGAATTATGAATTTGTTTCAATCAATAAGTAAAATCTTAAGCTACACGAATGGCAGAGTTTCTAGAATATATCTTACAACTGTTTCTTCGTGGAGGCTGAGTATATTTCTTGCAGTATTTCCACAATTTATGTTGGCAAGTGGTTGCAGTTTCCCACTGAAGAGAATATTTGTAGCACTCATTCAGTAATTAAATGAGTAAACCTGAGATCCAACAAAATATATTTACCTTACAGTTTTGCGTATTGTGCTTCTGATATTTTTGGTACATATAACGAAGTTATACAGAAATGTATGTCAGTGTGCCAAGCAGAGTATGTTGGCCCATACTGGCTGCTCAGTATTTGTTTACTGTTTCCCTTTCTTAAAAACCTTTTAAAATTTATATTAGACAAGTGATCGTTTTGGAATAAGATGATAAATGAATTATCAAACAAAGGACCTTTAGTTAGGATAATCATTAAAAATAAATTTACTAGAATTTATAATCAAAGCTTCTTCCTATGTCTTCTCTGCAATATGATTTGAGAAGTATAACTTCAATATCATATATGTATACCTTGCTCTAGTTAGGTACTATGTCTAGTCTTAGTAACATTCAAAACTATTAATTTGAAGCATCTTGGTCCATAGTTCTCTGTCTTTTTGATCTTTTAGTTACTAAACAATTTTGCAAGAGATATATAGCCTCATTTAGTTTTTTCAGCTGCAAAATGAGAAAATTTGATTAGAGTACTGTCTTCAGGTATCTTTCAGTTCAAAGAGTAAATTACTGCTTTAGTAGTTTGTGGCATACTCAGTATGTGATCTACCTACCATTGAAGAAGGCTTTCTCAGATACATCTATGATTTTATATGGGGCTTTTTCCACATTGTGGAATCTTCTACAGTCCACTTTTTCTCATTTTGAAAAGAGCTTATTCTTTCCTTTCTGCCTTTTTTTTTACCAGCCTCAGAAAAACTCAACCCATGAATGATGGTTCCTCTTCATTCCTCTTTCTGTTTAGTTCCTTATTTGCTGTAGTGAATAGCATTCCTCAAAAGGCTCTATCTACACTAATAACACAAATGACCTTGCTTATTTTTATGTATTTTTGTTTGCAGGTATAATGTGGTCTAAAGTATTAATTTCCTAAGAGTTAACTTTGGATGTACTTATGAATAGCATTGAATGTATCTTCTGAAATTATAGAACCACAGTGGTTTGAAATCTTTTTTTATTGTTGTCGAGTATTAATATTAGAGTAATCGATGCTTAAAAGAAATGGGTATTTTTTAACTTAAATTGAAAGTGATATGAGCAGTGTTCTCCTTTCCCTAAAAAAATATATTTAAACAGCACTTAATAACTCAATTATTTTTCATTATTGCTTGATATTTATAAAAATAGACCAGTTTATTGCTATAAATACATATTTATATGTGCGTTCTGAACATTCGTATGATTGTGTTTTAAAACAGATATGACCACATTCTGAAATGGGAACTCTTCCAGTTAGCTGACCTGGATACATACCAGGGAATGTTAAAGTTGCTTTTCATGAAAGAACTGGAACAGATTGTCAAAATGTATGAAGCATACAGACAGGCTCTTCTCACAGAGTTGGAAAACCGCAAACAGAGGCAGCAGTGGTATGCCCAGCAACATGGCAAGAATTTTTAAGTTAATTTTTAAAAAATAAAATTTAAGTTTTATAAGGGCTTTAAGATATTTTCACAGAAAAAGGCTGCAAACAAGTTCTTTGGTTAATAAAGGCAGCTTGCTTTTTGGAAATAAAATTCTAATTTTACATGTATTTTGTTATCAAAAAATACTCAATGAGCAAAAAAAAAAAGTGAATATCATTTTAAGAGCCATCATGGCAAACACGTGCAAATGCTGCATTTTAGGAACTGCTTTGAATATTCTCAGTGGAGACAAATGCAGAAATTTTCTATTTAATATCTGGTTATTAAATAGGAAATGATCACTTGGTAAACTCTTAGAATAGCAGTACCTTTCTTTAAAAAACAGAATGAGAGATAACCTATGCAGTATTTAAGAAAAGATGTTTACTGCTTTAGTATGGAACATTGGAATCAGATGATTTCAATTGTTACTATTGTGTATAGTTCAAAACATAAGATTTGGGACCTTTTTTGTGATAATTTTTTATATATAATTTATGAGGTTCCCTTCCTCCCCAAAATGTAAAGAACCTTTTAAATGTGTTGAGAAAGTATTTTATGGTATGAAAGGGTGAAAGGCTTGTAACCTTTCAAGAATAAATTTAGGCATAAGGCCTTAGCCTGTGCACAGCACTCAAAGTTGCTAACCTTACACCCTTACTTTCAGCCAGAGCTCTTACAGCATGTACGATCATGGCTCTATTGACACAGTAGAGGGTTCATGACAGCATAACATGCTGCCATCCTAACAGACTGGGTTGAGCTGCCAAAAATGACAATCAGGGATTCATTAAGAAGTCTTGCCAATAAATTGATTTTACATATCTTTTATAAGAGTTTGTCACAGAATTTTAAAACCCAGTATTTCTATCCCAATTTTTTTCCTTTTGGTTTAATGGTTATTAAGACATTGTTCATAAGTGGTGTCATACATTTGATTGCAGACAAATCTTTGGCATTTCTAGCCTATAAATCTCTAGAATTCTATGAACTTCAAATTAGTTGAAGTAGTTCTTTGGTTATATTTACATGTCTTGTAAATATGTAAATACATTTGTAGTTTAGGTAATCTTCCAAAATACAAAGCACTCCCAGTTAGATAATGGCAAATTTGAATTGTTGATAAAATGTTGAAAATCTTAAGTTTGATTTTATACAATAAGCTTATTAAATATATTTTTGTGGAAACTAAATGTGTTGTGTTTGAGTCCATGTTTTATACATAGTGTTATCAATACTCAATTTTTCCATTCAGAAGATACATAGGCAAAAGAAGCAGTATTATAAAAGGGGTACTAAAAAATGAAAAACTAGAATTTTATCAGAAAGGAAAGTTATTTTGCAAGGTATGTGATCAAACTTTTCTAAGATTTAAGTTTACATATTTTATGAACTCATATACTCTTCTATCTTAATTATTTTCTGTTACTCCTTATTTAAGGTATAGCCATTTCTAAGAAAGTTAGAAATAACTATTTTAGAGCTCCCAAACAAGAAGCATTACTTTTCTTTTTTCATTACCACACTTTTTTTTTTTCTTAAAGGTATGCTCAGTGAAATTCCACTTGAGATTTTAGTAATTATAAATACAACGCAGATTCATTTTTAAGATGACTGGAAGGTACCTAGAAGGGATTAGCATACATTTTTTAAAATGGAAACCAAAATTTGAAATGGGGGTGAACATTAAAGAAAATGCATTTTGAATTAAAAAACAAAAACCTTTATCATTTCTATATCAGTATCTCCCAAACAGTTCCAAATTCAGTAAGCATTTGTCTTTCATCATAGGAACCAGAGTAAACTTTTAATAGTTCACATTAAAAGAATAAACCTATGAATGATACATTTCTTTGTGTACCAAATGAAAAAATATACAATGCAATGAAACTCAAGTACATATACAAAGTGATTTTTTTGTGCATTTTTGATTGAGGTTTATATTCTATATTAAATCAATCATAATATAAAAGAAGCAATATATAGTTTTTGATAAAGCAACTGAAAAACTCTTAACTATCTTTAAAAATAAGAGCTCATGGTATATGTAAGATGATATAGATTGAATCAAGCCTGTTGAGTTATGATGCTATACTTTAACAAATGACTGTGAAATAATTTTAAAATTCTTTTGTAGACATTAAGTGAGCATATCCAACATGGAGTAATATTACTACGTGGTTTAATTATAACCCAGTAGTAGAATTTAGTAAATTCAAGCAGAACACATGTACTGTCATCATAAATAGACAAATACTTTAAATTATAACAGCATATTTGAAGACAAAGTCAGGAAACTGTACATGTTAACAAAATGATATAACCATGCATACATACATCTTAAACACCAAAGTAAAAGAGCTAAACCCTTTTGCAGTCTTCAGAGGTGTTTGGTATTACTCTGTTCTGATGGAAGCACTTTGTATGTTTGCATGGAGACATAAAACAATATTTAACTGACGGTCATGCACCTGTATTTTTTAAAATCTGGATTAAATTTTCTTCTTTTCTGATTGTTCAGTAGATTCTGACTTTGGTGCAGGAAAAGCTTGTTGATACAGATGTCTGTGGGTTGCTGCTGCACTGTAAAGCTTGTATAAAGCCTAGAAATGCAAGAATCCAGATTATGAAACATTTTACTAAACACAGATGTATAAAATTTTTCCTTTTAGTATATTTAGTTTAAAGTATGATATAAAATTTAGCATGCTAAAATTGGACTCTCATCATATAGCATAGAAATGAACTAACATCTTGGAACTCAGAAGTATTCAACTTTCCAGTATGTGTTACTACTTTTATGGATTGATCTTTGTGGTAGATATTTTATTCTCAGACTACGTTTCTATTTACTTTGCACACTTCTTGGAGCAGAGCTTCCTAACCACTATGCTCCAGGATTGTGTTGAGAACACATATTGTGAATATTACCAGTTTTAAAGGAATTATAGTAGCTCATAACTTTTGACTGCTAATAGCTACCTTATTATACATAGACTACTTGATATATCAGGTCTTGTTAGGTTTTTCAGAATGGGACCACTTTTATTCTCCATTATTTCCTGATACAGTCATGCAAATGTAGCACATATGTTGTCTGTCCCCTCCCCCTCCCTCACTTAAATGTTCTCATTTCCATTAATTAGTTCATATCTTGCAAAACCTTATTCAGAAACATTACCTCAAAAAGCCTTTCTTCATTAAAACTTCCCTTGTTCTTGGTGTCTGTTTAAGTGTCTGAATCAGAAATTTTTACATACTGCTTTATATTGGTGTTCATAAATATTTCTACATTCTTTTTTCCTCCCTTAGCTAATGTCTAAGGTTCATTCCCTTCTCTGACGTTCACAAAATGAACACTTAGTTCTAAGACCAACTTAGGTAATTCTGGAGTCTGTAAAAAGTCTGAATATTTTTAAAAGCTGGATATTCTTTAGTAATTGATTCTCAGGAAATTCCATTAATTTTCATCTTTTGAATCCATATATCTATTTTGATTTTCTTAATTTTAGTACCATCATTTCTATGAATGCATATTGGTGTAACATGGTATTATCTTAATTCTATTTATATTCTGATTCTAATATTCAGTTTGATACTGTTCTTTTAAAATCTTTGATATTTTCTAATGTTTGATTTACAAAGTTGAAATTTGTTTTTACTTTAGTGAATTTGTTTTACTGAATTTTACATAAAGCAATTCCTTATTAACCTGTAAATATTAAATGTATCATTGTATTTGATTAGAGGACATAACCCAGTTACATGTAACAGCAGACACTGAGGAAAAAATTATGTTCTTCAAGATCAGTTTTGCTTCCTGAAGACAATGCTTAAATTAGAGATAATTTTTCAAATGTAACAAATGATTCCTTCCTGGAAGCTGAGATTGTTTCCTCAAATACAAAGATCTGCACATGTGGAAAGTGATAGAATGGTAGGAGAAATGGATAGCAATTTATAGGTCATGTCTGAAACATGCCCACTGCGTGCTAACTGGATCCTGTTTAAAGTGTACAGGTAACTGTTACTCAAAAGCCCAAGTTAAAAACGACTTCTAAAGGGTTTAGGTCATTTAAATACTCTCCAGTAGTTATGTTTTCACAAGATTTATAACTACCTTTTTCACTCTTCAGTAGAGCAAAATGCACAATGTTAGAGCTTAAGAATTTTGAAATTTTCTACACATTTAGGTAACAATAGATAAAATACTTATGATATTCAGTTCTTGTGTTTCATATTCAGATCAAATCACATGATGTCTGGAATAAAATATTCCAAAATGTTAAAAATTCACAATTAAAATTATAAATGCTAGGGAAGCACAGGCACAGTAGTCACTAAAGATTTTCTAATCTACATTTATACAACCTTTAAAGGCTGGTCAGCTTATAAAATAAGAATATAATGTTTTTAAATAATATGCTTATAAATGTTTTAATGTTTATAAAATAAGAATGTAATGTTTATAAAAATAATGTTTATAAATAGAATTTTTAATTTAAAAAATTTAACTTACCTCATTTGTACTTCCCTGTGGCAAAGGCAATTTAAAAGGGAGAAAAGAAACATATATATCCTGCTTCAGTAATAGCATTATGATACTCAGCTTTGTTTACAATATTAATTTGTGAGCATTTAAGAACAAATACTCCTATAGATTTTTTTCTGTTTAGATTACATATTATATGAACCTTCTGACGAGCCCAACTACATATCCCTTATAGGTTTCAGCATCATATTCTAGGAGAGCTTTGGGATTTACTTCAAATAACCCTCCTTAAATCTTTTGAGACTGAGGGGCTATTTGAGACAGTGGCTCAAAGGATCCAGTTTTTAGTTCATTTGTTTCCTATAGTGCTACCATTAGTTTATCTCAACTAGATTTTTCAAAGGCACATGGTAAATCGATTTACCATTACAATTATGTTCTAAAGAGAATTGTAGCTATTATTTGCTACCTCAGACCATAATGTTCAAAAGTCTTAATTGTGAAGAATCTTAACTTTAGCTTCACTAAATTCCCCTAAATTTTCATAAGGTAACTGAAGACACTTCCAGGATGACATAGGTAATTATCGGTCTAGGTGTGTTTATACTTGTCTCCCTTGTCCATAATCAATTATTTGAACAATGAACCATGGTGACCCTGACTCCCTAGGTTATGGTTAATTTGACCATAAAGTACAGCTGACCCATGTACAGCTGACCTAGAGACTGACCTGGACTCATGGCCTGGGGTAAATGTCTAGTTCAAATAGATAAAATCTGAAGCAATCAGATACTGCTTTTAAGAGTTTATACTGAGACAACGACTTATGATACTAGTTCATATATGCTACCCTACACCAATGCTAGTCAGATGATAGGTTATAAGTATGAAGTAAGGTTAATATATAATCAAGTTACAATCAGCTAAATAAAAACTTGTTTTTTACACTTAACGGCTTGAACTTTTAGGACAGGAAAAAGTAAAAACTGCTTAATCCATGTATTTTGAAAAATATTGAAATGTTAACTGGAAAAGAGTTGTGTGGGACTTGATATACTGTTTTACAGTTAGTTGTGTCTGGCCATCTCGACAGATTCTGAAGTTCTTGAAAACTGGGCCCCAAATATGTTCATTTGTATATTTCTAACATCTACATAGTGTCTGGTACATAGATGTGCTGAATTTAGTTGGAGAGAATTAAAAGTGTTCCTACCTGGTCCCACAAGGCTGCAGCCACTTGGTCTATCACAGCTCCCAGCTCTCGATATTCTCCGGAATACCGGATATATGCCCAGGTGCACAGGGTGATAAGGGTCAGTCCCATTATCATATTACATAGGCTAGCTATGATGTCCAAACCAATGAATCCTGTCACACCAGCAATCACATATGTGATAAAGATGACCACAAACAGTGTGGCTGGAGTGCGAGCTGCATGGAAGATATTTTTGCTATCATTGTGCTTGATATACTGGATGTAAAGTTCATCTATTTCACTCTCCAACTGCTGCAGGTAACGCCGGCTAAATTCCTCCCCACCCATCTTCTTTACTCCTCGGAATAGCTTCACAGATTCTTCCTTAAGCTCCAGATGTTTGGTCTGAAGGTCATTAGGGGCCAGAAATGGTTTGTCACCACCACAAATCTGTAACAGATGGAGAAGTATTATTTATGCAGTGCAAAAGAAAATTAGGAATTGTATCAAAATTTTTCACTTAGCTAAATTTGTTAGCATACACTGATAATCAGAAGGAACCTGCATATATCTTTTATCAACCCACATCTTTCCACAGTTCATATTTGTCAGGCATGACTATAAATGGGACTGGTACTTTACAGTTGACTTAAATAAAGTCATTCTTAATTTTTATTTTCTTTTTGACATGGGAAAGAATATCCCAACAATTCAAGTTCAAGGAGAAAAGGCATGACACAAAGTGAACTGCAAACTGAGCTCATTCACAGAATGAATCCAAATTCAAGAAAGCTAGTCCACCTATGAAATTTTTTCTAACTGCACTGAAGTAAGTTTGACCAATGAAGTTTAAAACAATAAACAATGCCATAAAGCTCTAAAGTAAAATTGTTAAAAACATTTTCTTTGGCAGTTTCACCAATTTTTGTTTCAATGGAGCCCATTCAGTGTTTTCTTCAAAAGACTAAATGGAAACTAAATGTTCCTGGACCACATTTTCATTTTATTTATTTATTTTTTCAGAAGTTACAAGGGAATTCTCAGTTACTTATATCATTCACTTCGGTTATTTAACTACATAAAGGATACTTTTATTCTAACTATGCTTTAGTTATGTCATAAACATCATTTCATATACTTGATTCTAACAGTCCATCAATTTTTAATGTAATTTTGATTTTATAACATTTTCAAGGAAAAAAAGACCTATCACACATTAATAGATATGTATAATAATTATGAGATGCATCCTAATCAAGAAAAGTTAAAAAGGAAATATGGTATATAGAAATATTGGCCTTTGAGATTTGTTTTTCCTAACATTTTAAAATTTAAGATAGAAATATTGGAATTGTTGAATGTAGGGAGGTATAGTAGAGAGGCAGCATATGTTATTTTAGGCAATAGATCTTAAATTGGTGGGAAGATCTGGCAAAAATAAATAAAAATTGTGTCTATTATAAATAGAGAGAACATTTAAAATATTTAAAGTTATGCATATGTAGTGTTCTTTGTTTTTAAAATATTTTAGGAAGACAAATATAAATGTGATATACACAGACTGAGAAGTCAAAGCCACCTCTTTGCATATGTATACTATATAACTTAGAAGATAAAAAGAATGAGTTCATGGAAGAAATACTGATTTTAGTTAAAACATCATTTAAAATATTATTCCTTACCTCTTCCATTTTTTTGTTGTATGTATCCTTGGCAGTTGCCACGGCCGCTAAGTTGTTAGCTTCTGCTGTGGCCTTTGGACAAAGTATAAAATATGATGTAAAATGGAATTCATGTTTACTAAAGTTCCACAGGCATTTCTCATTTTTGAGCATCATGTATAAGAAAGGTGTGAGAACTCAGTCATCAAATAATTTGAAAATGTTGAAAAGTTTCCACTACATTTTTAAAACTTAGTAAAACTAAAATTTCAAAATGCATAAAACAGAAATTTACTCAATAAACCATAGTTCTAAAATGAATTTTCATTTGGAAGATTTTTCCTCTTAAAAATATTTTTAAGCTTCTTATCAAATGCAGGGTGGGGGAATCTATAAGTCCAAACACATGGGAAATTTTTATCTAATCTATATATCTATATCTGTCTATAGAGAGAGAGAATATGTCAAGTTTAGGGACTGCTACTGACAGAACAATGTACCGCTGATAACAAGAAGAGAGTATTAAAGAACTTAAAGAAATGTTTAAATAATTGAGGAAAAAGCTAGTTTCTCCTTTTTAAGTGTTTATTTGGAGAGACCATTTGTTTAAAACCTGAGCTTTTCTACTTGTTACATGTGTGAATCTAAATCATAGTATGAGTCTATTTTCTAAACACTAATACAAGTGATTGTATCAGCCAGCACAAGTGAGGCTGGTATATGTGTATGTGAAAATATTTAGCTGAACACACAAATGGGCAGTTACTAGACAAATAATTTAATAAATCATTCTGTCTACTATTTTTATATGGCTAATTTTAGACAGCCAGATTGGAGCAGATCTTTTGCTTAGCATAGCATAAAGCTAAGGAAAGCTTAGTTTTAATAAGTATGTTTTAAAATGTCATGCCTCCTGATTAATAAATACCTGTAACATGGATTTGGGATGTGGTAATTCTTCACCTTGATAGATCTTTATATAAGCCTAAAAAGAAAAAAAGAAAAAGACTCATGTTCAAGTAATTCTATTCACTATATCTCTAATTCTGTTGAACTGTATTTTAAGATTTAAGGTCTTGACAGTTCAAAAATATAAGGTCTTGGCAATTTCAGGAACTATTTACTTTTCCTCATACTTTAATTCCTCCTTAGTTCTTGTTCTCTTTTCCTGAAAAGCCCTTTTCACACATTTCCACTTGCCAATACTACTCTTCTTAAAGGCTATCTCACTTCCACCTCCTTTAAAACTTTCTCAGAGCCCTCTGCTGGGAGTAACCTTTCTTTTTCAGTGACCCACAGGAATTTGTACCTGCTGATTTCATAAGCTTTATGGAACAGATCTGTGTAAGGGTCCCAAATCTCCTACTAAACTGTAAGCTTCTACACAGTGTTATGCACGTTAAGAAATTTTAGATAAATAACATGTTATTTATTGCTGGGAGTGATGTAGGTAAGTAATCACATGGGAGGTATATGACTGCATTTTGAGTATTTTAAAAATTGAAATTTTAGTCCTTGGAGCATCAATACATAAATTAGATTGATAACTGAAATTCTCCACTACATATGCGGATTGGTCTTAATAAAAGAAAAATGTTTTATTCAGTGCTACCTGAGGAAAACAGGTAACTGCAAATTTAAAGTAATTCCACTTCAAACTGGCTCTTGGTGTAGGAGGCAGAAAATGTGGAAGTATTTTCTGCAGGAGGAAGGCAATGTAAAAAGCCCTTTGGAAATCTTCATAATGAAAGTATAATTCAGTATAGGTCATGACAGAGGACTATGTGGTAAGGACCCTGGGAAACACCTCCCCCTTCAAAAAATAGACTTTCAACTTTTAGATACATCGAAATATATTACCTTCAAAATAAAAGGGAAGAGTAAAGTTACCTCAAGGAGTTTTCCCAAAAAATAATTTCAGAAAGTAAGTTTCCATTGGGAATCTAATAATTTTTTTATTTTTATAGAGTCCTCATACCTTTGCCTCCATATTATGGAGTCTATAACTTTTGTTGTAGTTCAAATAGTAACTGCCTTCCAAAACATGTCAAATCTAAGTACTCACAAATGCACTAGAAATGAGAGTGATACCTTGAAGTACTCCACCAGACCTCGGCAGGTGATTTTGTTCCCATTGATCTCTTTAATATCTAGGCTCTCAGGACTAAGTAGCCAAGGAATGAGTATTTTCAAGTTTTTGATGAATTCATCATCTATTTCTACAAGTGAAAGCAAATTCATCATTATTTTAAAAATCCTATCCAGTCTTCCATGCCGTACAATAAAACATCCTTTGATTTCCTCCATTTCTTCTTCCGTTATAAAGCCATTATTTACTCTCCCATCATCTAAATTCCTGAAACCCACTTTCCCCAGAGTGAATGATCCTCATTGCCCAAACTTCTACTGCTAGGCTTTCTAATCTCCACTTCAATTACAGTTATCTTCTATATATAAAACAGCTTTTTTCTCTTTTTTCTTTTTTTAGGCAAGGCAACCCTAGGTTGACCTCACAGATTGCAAGGACTGACCTTGCCTGCTTACAATCCCTTATTTATTTATTTGTTTGTTTGTTTGTTTATTCACACATTCATTCATTCATTCACTCACTCACTCATTCATTTTTTTAAGCCTATAGCACCTAGTCTTCCTAAGTGGTCTCCCATCCAAGTACTAACCAGGCCTGACTCTGCTTAACTTCCAAGATCAGACGGGATTGGGCTTGTTCAGGGTAGCATGGCCATAGACTAAAACAGCTTTCTTGATATTAAATGTTAGACAAATAATTTACACCCCATTCACATAACCATTTCATGTACACCGATATAAGTTTTGTTTGTGGTTTCATATACAAAGGCTCATGAATTGGGAAAAAGCCAGATATTTACTGGCTGAAAAGATGTATTCAGAAAATGTATCACAAATTGTTCTGTGTTGGTGCGCTCACTTTCTGAAAAGTATAGGTGTGGTAACTAGAACACGAGTTCAAAAAGATAGTGATGATGATGATGCTACCTCTAGTGGTGAAACTCAGCTACACAAAATAGTATGGCAAGAAAAGGCATGGAAGCCTAACAGTGAGCATATCAGAGGAAATCTGAATTATTTACCTATTACGTTTGTCACAAATGATTACACATAACCTATGTTATAGTATTACAGATTTATCAAAGTAACACATAAAATATATCACCAGAGAAGTCTTTTGTACACATTGATAATTCCTTAAATCATTATTTCAAAACAAAACAAAAAAAATACACATAATACATGTAAAAAGTAAGATATGTCCAGAGACTTGATAGCTAAGCAAATGCAGTAACTGCCTATAATTTTTAAAAATCTGAATTTCAGCAGAGTCACTTGAGTTTTCAGGTTTTGGGATTGGTGGTTTCTGAGGTCTTAAGGATAAAGATGCAAATCTTATGATTGTGTTTGCACTTTCCCTGATTGTTTTTATAGTCTCAATATACAATGAAATACTAGTTTACATAAGAATTCATGTTTCTCTTCTCTTGCTTGCTACTTTTATGACATGCATTAGCATGATATTGGACATCTTTCAGACTTATTTTGTTTCATGTTTTGTATAGCTTTGAAATTTCAGTGCCCTATGTTTATGTCTAGTTGTATAGGAGATGGAAATGGAATTTATAGAAGTATAAAATTGGAATGGAATAAGATACACTTAAATATCTAATATACCAGTAATTGTGGTAATTATTAATATAACCTGCATATGTGGTTAAAAATGTGTCCTGAAGATGGCATTAGCCATGGTCTAACCTTCTTCTCAGAGACCAATGCCAGGCATTCCAATTTTAGATTCAGAAAATATGAACAATATATTTATAACATACAATAATGGTGAGCTCTTGCTAACAGTATTAGTTGAACACAATAAATATGTAACCCAGAACATCTGTAGACCATTCAGATCAATTTGCCAAAGTGTACTAATCAGTCTGGCCCACTACAAGTGTTTGATTAATATGTGTGGGTGGTTGATCATTCAGGATAATGTTTTGTTTTCATCATTTCTGGCCACAAGACTAAAACCTTGCTAGGAATTCAAGAGCTAGGCCAAAGTGGTTATCTGTCAAAAAAATTAGGAACATGATACATGCTTTAAAAGAACTCCACAGGGCAGATGTACTGTAAATTAACCAAGGAAGATGCTTTCTTGGGATTATTTGACTCTGGTAAGTCACCAGCAACAGCTTTTTAAAAATAGTCACCTTGCAATGGTGCTTGGTTATGCTCTTTCAAGTCTTAACTGGAGCTGGTAAGATGTAGCTCCACAATTTATGTTGTGGTTACTTGGTCATTCTACTTGGGGCACTATCACACTGAGCAACCTCATGAAAAAGGTAACTCCTTGTAAATTAAAGATTGGATTTGCTATGCTAGGGGAGGTATTCAGTAGGCACTTGGTAAGAACTAGTTGAATGTAGCATGAATAGATGTGATTCAGTACTTCCGATTCTTTTGATTTCCTATGTGGAAAGCTATTAATACCAATTAAATATGATCATATTATTGTAAGTTTTAAATAACCCTGGAAATGGTAAGATAAGTTCAATAATGTGAGGGATCATGAAAAAATAGTGATTATGATGATCATTACTATTCATAAGAACTTGAAAGTTATCTCTAAGTATATAAAAAGTATATGAGAAACTATTATCAAAAAAACAATTTTTGCACAATTTTTTATTTAGAGACATTTCTTCCCCAGAGGCAAGCACTCAGATGCCAGCTCTCTAGAGAACAGCATGGCCAATAGTAAACAAGACATCCTAGACAGAAATCACAGCAAATGATAAGATTCAGGATGTGATGGAAAAACAATGTAGACAACAGACTATCAAAACTGCCCAAGGAGACAATGCAGAACATTTGCACACATGGAGAGATTCTGCAACAGTCCTACAAAGCCTCATCAAAATGGAACTTTTGATGGGAAACTGAAACTGCCTTTCATTGCTCTTTCTCTCAGGTTAGCCAGTCTGGTAAACTCATAACTTATGCTTAACTATAAACCAATTGTGTAGGTCAATATATGTTTAGATGTAAGTAAAATCTGATGGGGAACAAATCTGTTAAAAAGTGGAATTCTCTATCTGCATGATTTGTCTTACACCCTCTTTCTGAGATCTTTCATTCCAAAAAGTATCAGTTAACTTAATAACTGTAACTGCATACTACAGGAATGGAAGAAGCAAGAGTACTTATTTTTTATTTTATTTTTTATGCCTATAGCACCTGGTCTTCCTAGGTGGTTTCCCATCCAAGTACTAACTAGGCTTGACCCTGCTTAGCTTCCAAGATCAGATGGGAATGGGCTTGTTCAGGATGGCATGGCCATAGACACCAGACTACTTTTTTGTCTTAATAAAGGGCTGTTGTTGAAAGTCTGCCCTGCCTTTGCTTTTTTATGGCTCTTCCAATTGCAAAGAAGAAAGAGGCCTTGTGGGAGACTCCTTTTTATGTGATTTATTCAAAACACATTGAAGCCATTAGGTAACTGCACAGTATCAAGAGGTCTGTGTGCTCACCAGTGGGTTGGAATTTGTAAGTGATAGGATCCTGGAATCCATGTATTAATAGACTACTTTTATTTGTCTATTTTATAAGAGTAAGATAATCTAAAAATGTATAAAAACAATCCTGATGATTGAGAAATTTAAAATTCAATCTATGATACTAACTGCCATAGTTAAATAAAAGATGTCTGAGAATAAATGTGTGCATACAGAGGAAAAAACAGCTTTGCTTTTCAAACTAATTCCATAAAACTGGATACAAGTTATGTTGTCCTTTTTTAAAAAAAAGTAACTTAAAGACCTTTGAGAACAATTGTGCTGAAAAGTTTATGTCTCACAATACAGAAAGGCTACAGTAAATTAACCAAATGTTTAAACTAAGTGGTGTACTCAATACAAGGCTAACAAGTAAAAAAAATAAAGTCAGAAATGTCTTTATACTACTTGTATAACTACAAAGCAAACATCTAAAGACCTGGTGATTATCCACTAGAAAAGATTAACTTCTGTTTCCCCAGACCGCTACCCTCCACCCTTTTCTTCTTTTTTTAACAAGTTGAGTTCTTTGGAATCTTAAATCATTAGACATGCCTCTGTTTACATACTCTTAGTATATAGACTATTGAAAAACGAACACTCTAATGCTTTGGTTTTTAAAAAACTGGTCCTTGTCCAGAAGAGAATTTCATTTTTAGTGAGGCTTTTAATAATTTATAATTAAATTCTTTGTAGCAGTATTAAAGAGCTTAAATTCAGCACTGTGCAATATTTCAATCTCTAACTCTGTAACTTAATAGGGCATCCCAATTACATAGGCATCTATTTTTCCCTTAATTTAAATAAGAAAAATTAAACAGGAAGACTTTAAGGAGCTTTTCTCAATACACACAGCTGAGCAGGAACCTCTGCGTGAGAGGGTTACTGCCTCCCAGGTGAATGCAGGATTTGTACATACTCAGCACCTGTAGAATCCCACAGTTCACCTAGGAAGCACTCTAGCATCAGCCCAGTATTCTCAATTTTCCTGACAATTTCTAATCATCAGTCCCACATCAGTCAATAAACTAAAACAGAAGTCATAAGCCCAGTGAATGACATTTTAATAATCAGACTAAAGTGATGTAAACATGTTCACTAAAAGACAGACAAACCTTTCAGTTTTCCATCAAAGTTTGGGTTAGTAGCTACTTTTAAGCCAGGATGAGGTAGCAGAAAACAGGAAATTTTGGTGAAACAGGAATGGATGTGTTTTCGAACATTCTGTAGTTCTTCGTGCTGGTTTCCTGAGACCTGAAATAGTAAATCATTCTGAAGTTTAAACTTCTTTCAACATAAATTTAACTCCAAAGAATTCTGTGGCAACTCATATATTTGCTATGTCAGTCTGGTTCCACAATGATAAAATAGACATGACAGGGTTGATACTAAAGAAAGAATAAAGTCTTAGGTGAATCTGCCACACATCCCTATCTCACTATAGCATACATATGGCATTATTATTACAATGAACAAATATCTATTCTTATGTTAACTCAGTTACACCTTCCCATTTTCAAAAATACAAATTAGTGGGGTTTTACTCTAGCTAGTTCCTAAAAATTCCAATTTTAATTCAAAGTACTCACAGGAGACATGAACAGATCATAAGGTATTTCTACCTTCTTTTCAGTAGATAACTCAAGACAACTTCTTGTTACCCAGTAGGTATACATTTAAATTCTAGAAAGGCACCTAAATAGTTGGCTGTTTATTTATAAGCTAAATTGACCCTTTTTTCGCATCTATTTGACAGTTAATAGTACAAACTACCCTAGAAATAACTATAAACCTTAAAAAGTAAGTTCAGAGATCCTGACTATAAAGAAACTTTTTTCACTTTTTTTCCAGATTCCTCAGTAGTTATTTTTTGATAATGTAAACAATTCATTCAATATTGAACTGTCATGAGATAGAAAATGGAAAGCCTTCTAATTTCACTTTCTGTGAAGTAGAAAAATGTTCTAAGATAGGCTTTGAGGCTTTCAAAATTAGGTATTTCAGTTAAATTAACTTTTAAACATTTATTAAAACATGAATCCAGATATTGCACTGTTGGTCTTGAACTAATTGAATTCTTCAAATTAAGTTTGTTTTTGGGAATACATCATTGTTTTATAGATAGCTAAAAAAGAACTCTTTATCTGTATCATAATAATTGATATTTGAAAATTATAATTCTAAACTATTTTATTAAATATCTTAGTTTGTTCATACAGATAAGGATCAAATGAGATTGAGGATACTGAGTCTCTATTCAGCAAATCATTCAACAAAAATAATTCTAGATTAGTACTTGTGAAATTTCATGTATCTAAATATCTAACAAACCTTGAGGCGTTTTTCCAAGAATTTGGAGCCACCATCAGATCCATATGAAAATTCATATGGGAAACTCCAGTCTCGAACAAGAAATATCAGACTCTAAGAAATAAGAAGAAAGGATTGATAAGGAAACTCTAAATTGCCTTTTTCCATTTTTTTAAATTTAATTTTATTATTAGTTTCAAGTATACAGTACGTTGGTTAGACATTTATATAATTTATAAAACAATATACTCACCTCCATGTTTTTTAATTGAAATTAATTAAAAATATTATTGTCATTTGAATAGTATTCTTTACCACATTATGGAATTAAAAGCAAACATAAAACCTTTGAAACTTTCCAAGCAGTCTCTCCCCTATTAGATCATCCTCCTGTTTCCATTAAGTGAAAATAGAAAGATACCCAAAAACTAACTATAGTTACATAGTGTCATTCAGTCAGTTTGAGGGCATCTCTGTCTCTCATCACTTGGTGGGGTACATTCATCTTGGTGGTTTTTTAACAGCTTTTTATGAAGATTAAAGTTTTATTTGAGAAAAGTTTTCTTCTATTATCTTTTTAAATATTTTTCCTCTATTACAATTGTCTCTTTCTCTTCATCAGGGGCTCTCATTATGCATACATGGTATGCAGAGGGGTGGAAATCCAGGTTTTGTGATGCCAGAAGTCTACACAATCTGTGGGGGGAGGGCTCAATAATAAAATAACACAAAACTGGGTTTGAAAATGAATATTTATTTATAATGAGAAAAATTACAAATTCAGAAAAGCTGACAAATACCATTCCTCTTTCATACACATACACTCCATAAAAATAACTAACATATTTTGTAATACTTTTTTTCCTACAATTTTTGGCTGCAAAGGATTTGATCACTTCAGATGATGATTTTGAAATATTTTCTGTGAGAAACCTAATTCAGTCTTTCTTCTAACAAGGCAAAATTTTTATTATAAATTTTTTTTATTACTGATAATTCAGAAATGTTTCATATTCACAACTTATTTGTATTGTCATGTACATTTTTAGTTTCCTCATCTGTGAAATATGAATAATAATAGAACATACCTCATAGGACTACTAACATATATGAGGCATTTAGAACAGTGCCTGACACATAGTTAACACTGTTAGCTATTTGATTTTTATTTTAATAGCCACTCAATATTTTAGCACATGGATATATAGACATTAGTTTATTTTGCCATTCTCCTAGATGTTTTCCAGTTTTCCCACAATTCTAAGAAATGTACTGATAATCATCCTTGAAGCTGGATATTTGTTCATATCCAGAAGGATTTTTATCAGGGACTGTGTTTCTCAAATTAGAACAACCATTAGAATTATTTGGGAGGCTTTTAAAAGTATAGAATTCTTGGGCCCTGTCCCAGACCTATTGAAACCAATGTAATAGTACTTCTCATTTATCTAATGTCTATCACATGCCAACCATACATGGTATTTCATGCATTCCTACAACAGCCTCAAGAGATAGGTTACAATTTATTATTCTTTTCAGAAGAGATTATTAGAACCACCTCCACTTTCATCTGACGTAAGTAACTTGCCCAAAGTCACACAGGCAGAGATGGAAGAGGTAGTTAGCACTTAAACTTTGGTCTTACTTCAAAATCCCTGCTGCAATGTACTTCAAAGTTAAGTATAAAACACACAGTTTATGATTTGAGGGCTGATTAAAGCATGCTTTTATAAATTAGATTAAGACATAATGTAGGAAATTGAGAAAAATTAGAATATTTTAATCAAATTAGCTATCTTTAAATGATCTTTCTAAGTTTATATCTTCTGAATTCTTAACTGAATCTTTCAGTCCTGCCCATTAAAAATTGTTGTCTTTTAATTCTCTTTTAATCTACAGGTTCCTCTTCCACCTGTTTTCTTCCCTTACAGTGCATCTGCTGAAGAACCTAGGAATTTGACCTGTAGAGTTTCCATAACCTGGACCTTGCTAATTGCATTTCCATGGGGCAGTTCAACATGTTCTTTTGTCCTCTGGATTTCCTGCAAATTGGCATCTGGATTCAGAGGCTTGATCTGACTCAGGTTTTATTTCTTTGGCAAGACTATAGGCAGCAGAGTGTCTTTTTCTCTCCTTTGGTGAAATTATGTCATCTTTGCTTATCTGAAGCTCATTCTTCAATAATTTCTAATTAAGGGCTGATAGGATGCAGTATTTTTTGCATTCTTACATGTTGGTAACTGTTTGTATCCTTTCTTCTTGAAAATCGAGTTTGCTGGATATAAAATCCTTGGCTAACATCTTCTTTCCTTAAGGGATGCTTCTTAGTTTTCACTGTTATATTTCTTATTTTGTTTCAATAAGGTGGAGCCCCTCCTCTGTGTGTGTGTGTGTGTGTGTGTGTGTGTGTGTGTGTGTGTGTGTGTGTGTGTAGTCTTGTGGGAAAAGCACAGATTCTTACAGAGAAGAGAATTTAAAAATACTTATATTGAACAGAGGCTCAGGGACATGGACAATGGACTAGTGGTTACTAGAAGTTAGAGAGTGGATAAGGAAGGGGAGGTAGAGGGTAAAGGGGATAGGGGGAGGGTAAAGTGGGTAAAGGGGATCAAATATATGGTAGCTGAAGGAAATGGGACTGTGGGTGGTAATTGCACAATAGAATATATAGATGTCAAATTATAATATACACCTGAAAATTATATAATTGTATTAACCAATGTTACCCCAATAAGCTTGACAAAAAATATCTATAAGGATAAAAATAAATAAATTAAATTAAATTAAATTAAAAGACCTATATCTATCATCTTAATAGGTGCTTAATTTTGTCGACAATTTTGTCAAAATAAAACATAACAATTTGTATTCAGAACATTTATACCTAAAATATGTATTTTGAAAATACAGGTTAGCTAGGAAGCAATTTTTTACAAAATAGTTCATGAACCAGGATAAATGAATGTGGACTTGGCTATATTTTGCATTTTTCTTAGGCGATTTTAGTTTCATTTCTTGGTCTTTCTCACTGGGTATCTTCTCGAGTCAACATAAGGACCATGTGTAGGATCAAATATGAAGTCTTATTTTTTCAACAGCAATCTATATTTTACCTATCTATAGTGTCAAATGCCCAAGTTTCCTCCTTTATGCTCCCATCCAGTGATATGCTGGTAAACTGGCTCTCCCAACAACAAAATATCTTGATATGTAGCACTTGACAATTTATGCCCACTGTGATTGAGTTCAAGCTGCTAACTGTTTAATAATTGGCTTCCATAATTCCTGAATGTTTATTAATTAGCTCTCATGAACTGGTATGAGTTAGCTCAGCACACCCACTGGCCCCATTTCCTCCCAAGATAATCTGAATGCTTGTATTACATTTATCATGTAAGGATTTCTATGAATCTCAGTCCTTATTTCAAAAGCCATCAGTTTTCCACACTGCTGAACCTTGATTTATTCATACTTATAGGTAGAGATAAAAATCAAGAATATGAATTACCCTAATTTTCTCAGATACAAATATTTGAAGTCATAAATACTTTTAAAAATGAATTATATCTAATCAGCAACTGGAGCAAATGATGGACCTGTTCTGTGTATATCCAACAAATAATCACATATATTTTTGAATCATGAAAAACATGATTTAGTTTTCATTAACTTACTTTGGAGACTATATCTGTTAGAAAATTATTCAAAATGAGTGTTATATCACTACTATGAGTAATAGTAAAAAAAATATCAAATGCTCAACAAGTGGTAAATAGCTATACAAATTATGGCATATTAATATGGTAATAAAATACATAACTATTAATATTACAAATATGTGGAATATATAAATACGTGTTTTATTTTGGTTACAGAAATGACATAGGTTGACATCAGTATCAGTGAATTTTCTGGAGGAAGAGGATAGAAGTGGTTAACTGCTACAAAAGCTTGCTAAATTAATTGAAGTTATTTTACTTTGGAATTTTTTCTCTCTATGCTCTTTCCAATTTAAATGTGAAATATTTTGCTGCTATCTTAAATGCTCTGATATTTGAGTATATTTGCATTTTATCTTTTAATTTCATGATGTATAACAACTTTGAATTTGGTTGCTTTAGTCTTAAATATTATTAAATATCTTTGAAAGTCACTTTTGCTACTTAATGAGTTTCATATTTCAATTTCAGACACTTAGATTTACAAGTCCAAAACTGTTTTAAAAGTCACAGTTAACTCATTCAGTCAAAACTTTTTGGCATTATGACATTTCATAATGCAAACAGTTTACCAACAAGTAATGATCTCTTAGAGTTATTTCTATTGTTTGTTTTCAGGTTTTTTTTTTCCCAAAGCAGTAACGTTATCTATCTATCTATCTAATTGACTGACCTATCTATCTGAGCACTGATTGGTCTCTTTTGGTTTTAGTATATCTGGCAAAGAAAGAAGCAGTAACACCTGCTGACAAGACTTAACATTCCTTTCCAAAATTTACAATGGAGTTCTCCAGTCTATGCCAATGGGTCATAAGAGTAACAAATTCAGAAAAGAGAAAAGTCAAAGCAAATAGCAAACTACCATACAACACTTCAACTATCAACCTGACAAATGATTAAAAAAAAAAAAAGACAATCCAGTAGACATTGTAAACTATGTAGAAGATTGTAAGCAGAAACTGGTTTATTTTACCTCACCTCCTCTTCCCACCCCTTTCCCCAGACCTAAGGGAAGAGATTCATACTCCTTATCTCTCCAAGCAAAGGCCTCTTTTTGCTTTATCATATTTTTCTCAGATTCCCTCTCCCATTCCTCAACTGTGTATGTAGAATATTTTAAATAATCATAAATAATATCGTGTTATAGATCTCAAACTTTTTTGCTGCTTAATTCAGTATGAATCTAACACTCTATTCATGCTACTCTATATCTGGTTCACTCCTTTGGATGTTGCAAAATATTCCAGTGTACGCTTTTCACCATATTTTAAGTATCCATTCTTTTAGTGATGAACACCTAAGTTGCTTCCAACTTCTCATTGCTACTTTATCAATGCTCCAGTGTATATCCTTATAGACTTCCCCTGCTCCACAGAATGGCTGCTCCAATTTGCACTTTCACCAAAAGTCCTGGTGTTCCCATGTATCCAAATCCTAGCTATCATTTGATGCCAACCCCATGTTTTACTTTTTGTCTACTTAATGAGTGTAAAGTGGTATTCCATTTTAATTTTACCTGATCGTCGATGAGACTTGATATCCTTTAAAATGTGCTAGCCATTCAGGTTTTCTTTCTGTGAATTGTGTATACATCCTTTGCCTATTTTTTAAATTATAAGTTCAATTTATCATTTTTGAATGTTTTGTTTTTATAAGACTAATTTATAGAGCAATTTTAGGTTTACAATAAAACTGAAAGGGAAGTACAGAGATTTGGTATGTACTGTTTATCAACATCACTCACCAGAATGATGTTGATACCATTTTTTACCAAGAATGAACCTATACTAACATATCATAACCACTCAAAATCCATAGTTTACCTAAGGTTCACTCTTACTATGAGTTTGAACAATGGGCTCTTTTACTCTGAGGGAAGCCTGTTGCGAGCAGCCCTATGGAAAGATCCATGTGACAAGGAATTGAATCCTCCTGCCAATAGCCATGTGAGTGAGACTGGAAGTGGAAATGGACCCTCAATCTTCAGAGAATGTCTTCCTGTGCAGTTGCTTGAGCATGACTTCATGAGACTTTTAGCCAAAACCACTCAGGCTATGTCAATCCAGATTACAAACCCTCAGAAACTGTGTAAGACAGTAAATGTTTATATTTTAGGATGATTTGTTATGACAATAGATAATATAACTCATTTAAAATTATTTGCCATCTGAGTCAATTCTACTTTGCCTTTTATCAGTTGTTTGGATTCCTTCTGTGCTCAAATTCCCCTCAGTTCATGATCCATCTTGGCTGATGATGTTTATCTGCAGGGAGTGGCTAAATTATAGGGCTTAGCTTGAGCCCTCTCTAACAAGCCTAGGCTGAAGGCATCATGCTTCAGGTGGACAGTCTTGGGCATTTAAATCTGTACCTCCTCCAGGTAAGAGTTTTCAAGGGCTATTTGACTTAGTTAAAATCTCTTGGTTCTTGATATAAAAGAAGGACAGGCGAAGAAGGGACCACTGTCCGCTAATACCACCTAATCTGAGCTCAGATATTGCCCTGATGTTATCCTGCTATCCCCAGCAAAGGCTGAGCTGGTTGCTATTCTTCTGATACTCAGTGAAGTATGTAATGGTTCTTGCACATCAATGTATAAGGAAGAAAAGAAAGCCCCCCCACCCCCCGCAAACTTGCCCCTCTCAATATCCTGTCTCTGGTGCTCAGCAGCTTTTGCTGTGACTTGCACCCATCTTCTATTGTCTCAGGAGTCTTGTTTGTTTGCTTTTAGGTTTAATGTTTGACAATTTCTTTTGGTCTCTGTGACACCTCTAGGGCTGGGTTCAAGGGAGAAAAGCTGATATTTTTGCGGAAACCAAAATCTCATTCCTCTTTTTATTTACTCACTCCTTTTTTAAAAAATAATTTGTTAAATTTTTATCTCTTCCTGCATCAAATAACATTACATAGGTATTCAATTATGCTTCTTAAATGAAATAAAGGAAAAGATAAAGAAACATGATTCTCTCAAATAATTAAAAATAAAACAGCTGCTTATGGTCTTCAGGAAAATCTAATAAGAATTTAACATCATTTTACCCCAACTCACCTGAAATGGCTTCAGGAATGTTTCTTCCATTGCCAGCCTGCCATACTCAGTGAAAAGCTAGAAGGAAAACCATGCACATGTGCACAAGCACGCACGCACACACACACACACACACACACACACACACACACAGAAAACTTGAGTATCTGCAAAGTTTCACTTCTGGGCTTTCTTCCATTCATATTTTTCCCCTAGCTGTAACATAATATTATTTTATTAAAATTAAAACAATCATTTTAAGGAACAAAGTATTAGATAAAACAGAGCTACAGTAATTAGATATTTTAAAATCATTACAAAGTGTATTTAAAAAATAAAGTTCCCATTTTAAAGCTAACACCTTTTGTATCTAGAATACTGAACAATTTTTTGTAGGGGAGATGGGGAGAGAGAAACATGTTAAGTGATCTTTTAAAGTAGAACTTGTATTACTAGACCAGAGAGCCATAAACTATTTAGTATATATTTACAAAAGTTATTGCCTGAGGAATCTTGATGATGTAATAACCTGGATTATTACAAAGGCACATAGGCATTTGGATTAAAAAGTGAAAAATCAAATATACTGCTGTTTCTTATTTTGTATTGCTTCCAATTGAGAGGTATCATAACAGTTTTTGTGTTGCCAGAAATGTAAGGTTTTGGAAAACATAAACCTGAGGGGTGACTGGACTGGGCCTCTGGTTAGAATTTCATTCAGAGTGGCCAAGTGGGTTTCCCCATACATATACAGAAAATGTCACTTCATACACAAGAATAACAAGTCATAGTGGCTTCTCAGAGCTGGGAAAGAATGCTGACACAGAGGATTCGCACCTCTGACTTGTATCAAGTAGCTTCTATAGTACCACACTGCCTTTCCTGTGGAAACTATGGGAATCTAGAAAGCAAAGGGTAATTACTAGGCATCTTAGTAAAGTGATTAAATAAAAGTATGAAATATCATATCTAAAAGGCAGCTGGTCCAGGGATTAGATACTCTCATTAGAATCATTTACTAACATAAATTGAATTCACAGTCTTTTGTGAGAAAAATTGGGATATTTTTATGGGAAATTTTAAAAATAATCTCAAAGAAGATAATTTACTCAATATCAAAGTCCAAAAATAAGTCCTTTTTAAAGAAATCCTTAAACTGGTATTGAACAGTGCCATGTCACTACCTTGGAAAGTAATTGGCTAGGTTATGACACAAGCCTGGAGAAGTAACTGTACTTATTATAAGAAACATCTAACAATTATTTGGCATACTTCCTATTTGTCATAAATGGTCAGTGTGATGTATAAGAAATATATTTGGGAGTAATAATGGGTGTGAATTCAAATGATATTTCTAATATCACAGATTACCCTGCTTTTATCATCCTTTGTAATCTGTTAAATTTGCATGTGGCTCTAATTGCCAAGATAAAATAATATATTGAAAGCAAAGTTTTCTATAAAATATACAGAGGGAAACTATCAGAGAAACAGTTGGATTTTGCTATGTAACCAAGCATAACATGAATTGAAAGCAGTTATGAACTACCTTTAAGAAGTATCTAACCTTTTACTTACTTGAGATTTAAATGGTTTGGAGGGTAGGACCACCAAGCCCAGTCAGATGACCATATTTGTATTCCTGCTCTACCTCTAATTAGCCACATGAATTTAAACAAGTCATTTATTTCTTTCTACCAAATTTTCCTCATGTACAAAATATGAAGTATAAATTAGGTGTTACTGAGGTCTCTTTCAGGTCTAAAACAGAATTCTTTTAGTTATCTATCATCAGGTAGCCCCTTACAGTTCTTAGATATAAAATGGTCTATAGGGAAAAAATCAGGCATACAACTGATATCATACTAACAATTATTAAATTCCTAACCTTAAGACTTCAACTTCATATTTTGGGTCATTTTGAAATCTAAGATTCTTTTTCCACTTTAATTTGCCACATATTTTCATACACACAAGGCTGACAGCAAGTAGATTTCAGAAGTAAAGGAATTTACAAACTGAATTAGAAAGAACATAAATATACAAGGTTGGAACAAGAAACCTGAAAAATAGGACACCTCCATTTGGTTATGTTTCCAAATCTTTCTGAATTGTAAAGTTTTTCCAAGTAAAAAAAGCCCCAACAAAATCCTGAAGTTCTGCTATACATGCAGAACTTTTGAGCTATATGTGCTCAAAAGATTATGATATTGAAAAAGAATATAAATATTATTACCTGGAGATGCTGAAGATCATCCTCCTGGACATTTTGAGATAAGTTATATACCTTGATTAAGAAATAAAGTTAAAATGAGACAATAATTAGCATCATCCTAAGCATTTACTTTGTCATTCTCTACTTTTCTAAATATCAACTGTCACAAACTTGAACTCTTACATACATTCTTGTACAGTGATATTTATAAGACCTTATGAGAGGAGGAAAAGAAGCTTGAGAGACAACAATGTACAATGATCATAAAATTGTTCTAGAAATGCAACAGCCACCTGCTGTGGAGGCAGGATATTAAAATTACTTTATGAACCTATTCTAACAATCAGTCAATAAAATACTCCCTCTTACAAGCACATGAAAATAGTGGTAATTTAAATCTAAATAACACATACATAAAATTGTCTTGAAAAATTATGTTGCCTCCTTCACAGTTGATTATCTTAGTTATGTCTATTGACAGTTTCATCATATGGAAGTTAGGTTCTGAATATCATGCTCATGCCTTTATACATATGCATTATTACTTTGAGAACAGAGTACTATATTAAGGTGACATTTTTAGAGGGGGATAAATATCAGTAACATCAAAAAAAAAGTTAAGGATGTATATATTTTTATGTACTAATACAAACAGTATACTTTATTACCTATTTAAATAACATATCGCTTCTCAGATAATAATAGTCATTACTGAAGACTTAGATTTTTCAGTGAAAATATTCAATGTCTTTAGGTAAAACATAAATAGTAAATAATACATATTAAAAAAGAAAGGCAATCTGTATTAATAGCTTATATTTATGAAGAAATTAGATATTAAGTCAGTATTTTAAAGGTTCATTCATTTAAGAATGTATACTGTAAAAAGCCAGTCGATCATAGGTTATACTTATGGCATTTTATCTTAAAGTCCTTTATTAAAAAAAAAAATTAAGTCTTCCTTCTATCCACCCTCTCACGGTTGTCCTAATCACATGAGATGCCTTCATTGCTGGTTCACTAGCTCCATTCTATTTGCTTATCATTTCATCCTTGACTTACTCATCCTAACCACTTTGCTTTTCCTATCTTTTTAAACTATCTTACCACTCTCTAATGGTCTGTTTCTTGTCTACTATCTCTTCTTTCCAGTAAAAAGAAAATATTTTAAATTTGTCTTTAAATCTTTTATGCTTTGTGTTCTATGGTTATAGTAAAACTTCCAAGGACGTACAGAACAACTTTTAAAGTCTATAATAATCTCAAAAACAATAGTTAAAAGAAGATAGAGAAAGAAAAAGGAAAAAAGATAAAAATTTTTATATTTACTTTCTTAAATGTATGTTAAGATGTTTCTACTAGCTATTTAAATAAAATTTTGTATTTATAAATCTTGCTTTATTAAATATAATTTATAATAAGTGGTCTCAATGTATCTCCACACATTACTGCAGGCTTTAAAAAGAAAAATATTATCATTAATATTGTAAATCTACTTTCTGATGAAAGTAGACAATTTGAAAACTGATCAGAAATTACATTATAGTAACAACAACAATTCTATTTTTATAGCAATCATAAACACTGGTATGCAAATTGAGCCAAATAATATATCTGATTTGACATTTCTGTTGTTTGTTCTACTCCCACACATATGTAGAAATACACATGTTCATAGTTAAAAAACATCTGTCAAAATGGATTTATTTTATTCCATACCTGTATTGAGCTGATCATTGTGCTAAGGGCAAATACTGTGGCTGAATCTCTCAAAGTTGACTGACTATCAAAGGTTCCCTGAGTATCCATCAATAGCACTGCAACCTACAGGCAAGCAGAATGCATTATTGGTAGTTTATAGAACTTGTAAACCATTAGGATTGCTACAAAATTAACACCATAAGAAGTAAAGTAAACCATTAATAATGAACACTTTCTATTTTACATGTGCCATGAATGCCATAGAAAATAAAAAATATTAATTAGCTGGCGAATACTGTAATGATTACTTTTCACCAGTAATCCAACATAACTGAAACTGAAGCAAAGTATATATGTTAGCTTACTGATCTGCTTTTCTATAGTTTCTGTGATTTTGCCTACCCTCAGCACTAGAAAAGTTAATAGGGGACATGCAATAAAATGCTACCCACTTTCTTTTTAAAATTCATGTCAAATAGCCAAAGATAAGTTTTCAAAAGAGCATTTTTGAGGGTTCTGAAGAATGGTAATTGTTTCAAGTGAAAAATCTATTTTCTGTAAGAAGTTCTTAACATACCTTTTTACCATCAGGTTTATTGATAAGGAAGACCTCACTCCATATCTGGATTCCTGTGGTCTCTCGTTCAGACCCTCCTCTCCATGAAAAACCAGTCAATGGTTCATTGTAATCTCCAACCCAATCAACTGACTCCTATAAATTAAGAAAATCTATGATACAGAACTGAATATGTGGTATAGTATTTTCCATTCATCCATTCCGTTTTGTATCCTTCTCCAATTCTAGTCAAAAGGAAACAATCTATTGTATTGATACAATTTATTTATTCATCCAAAAAGTAATTACAGAGAAGCAACTATTTGCCACATTTTATGCTAAGTCCTGGGACACAAAGATATCCTAGACGAAGGAAGCTCATAGCCTAACAGGGATACAGACATGCTAACGAACCATTAAAATCCAATATATGCATGACAAAATGGAAGTATATATTAGGCATAAATGAAAGCATAGGAAAAGAAATAACTAATTCTTGATCAGGAGAGGCAATGTTTGAGCTAAGACTTGAAGGATGCTTAGAAATTTTCCAGTTAAGCCAACTTGGGAAGGGAATTCCAAAAATAAATAAATAAAGACATGAGAGAGCATATTATATCAGAATATAAACAATAATAAAACAACTGCTTTGGTATTGGGGGAGGAGGGAGTGAATAGTAGGAGAGGCACCTAGTAGTAGGTGCAAGAAAACAAAAACAAAACAAATCTGTTATACTTTAATCTGAGCAAGTGCTATTTAACACAAGCAACATGACGAGTGTTATTATTTCACTCTAATGTTTATTTAACAGTTAAAACTATGAATATGTCTAAAACTGTATACCGCAAAGAATGTATAGTAATTTTGTTCATTTAATTTTCCTGTGTTAAGTAGCATATTAATGTTGGCATGCTAGAAATAATAAGAGTTTTGCTTGTTTTCAAAGCCTGAAGTATTTTAGTAGTTCTGTTATTGACTTGTTTGAACTGACACTAGAGATAGATGTTAAAATTGACATTACAAAATTGTTTAAAAATTACCCAAATATAAAAGATTAATATAAAATGGATAAATATGGTATAAACACATACTACAAAATTTCTTTGGGTAGTATGTCTATTCTGCCTCTACGTCCACATTTGCAACAGAATTGCTAGAAGTAAAAGAGTAGAAAAAATACTGGTATGCTCTCCACTCTCAAACCTCTGTTCCTCAACTCTAATTTCCTATTTACCCTATGCTTTTGGTTTATTCCAGGTACCTTTAAAATCTTATTTCTGTGACATACTGTTGTCTCAAGTGTCATGGCACTGTTGGTTGCTTCTGGAGGTAGGATAAGAAGTGAGAACTGAGTAGGAAAAGATAAGAGAACTTTCTTGGATAAAGGCAAAATATACTTGATAGGGGTTGAGGCTACACAGGTATGTGCATTCCTCCCCCTTCAAAAAAAAAAAACACAATGTACATGTGAGATTTGTGCATGTTACTATATATAAATTTTACAACAAAAGAAAAAAACTAAATACTGAAGTATTTAATAATGATGCATATTGAAATATTTACAAGGGAAGTATACTGATGTCAGCAATCTACTTTGAAATAAGTGATAAAAAAGGGTGGAATGATGGATGGAATAGCCGGAGACACAAATGATAAAGCAAAAGTATTATTAATGGTAGAATCTAGGTAGTGGATACTCAGATGTTGAACTGTAAAATTATTTTAACTTTGTTGCATGCTTGAAAAATGTAATAATAAATATCAGGGGAAATAATTACTATAAAAAATGTTATGATAGAAGTTATTTAACATTTTAAATATTATAATGTGAAGTTTATAATCATATCACTATAAAGTGTCTATCTTTAGAAAATTTTTTGAAAGTTATGTTCTAAGGGAAATGTAGTGAAATGGCTTCAGACAAAAGTGGCCTATGTAGTTTGGTGCCCAAAGTACCAGTAGAAATGATTACACCTTAGCATTTATTAACTAGTTCATATTTAGGGTACATAATAATAGAAATGGAAATATTGGACACTATTAAATAAAAACTCAAAGTGACAGAAGTATAGAAACAAGAACATTAAAGTACCTTTTACATACCTGGTTGTACATGTATCTCAACATGAAGTCCATTAGAAATGATTTTCCTTTTCTAAATGCTCCAGCAACAGATACAGCAACAACCTCCTTGTCCCTGACAGCCTCTGAGAGAAGTATTCTATTTAGTGCAGTTTCATCTAACTCAAAGGAATGGTCGTCTTTGACAATGAGGACTTGGACTGGTCCTGCCTTTTTCACTGGCTCCTCCTCTTCTGAGCTCCATTCATATGTCTTTTCCGAAAACCCACCTGCTGAATACAACAGAAATTTATTTAGCTAATCATTTCAAAATATCAAGAAATGTATATGTACTTCCCAACTCTCAAACATCTGAAACAGGAGCGCATTAGAGTTAGAAATACTCATTTTAACAAACTATATTAATGTAATTTGCACAATATCTCAGAAGATTTACATTTGTTTTTTCTGATTATGTGACCAAGTCAAACAGAATTTTATTTTCAAAGAAGCTCTAAGTCAGTGTAGAGATCTCTACTGAGTGACAATGAAAATCAAAGCAAAGGACTCTACATTTGGAGCAGAGGAATAAAGTGACTTTAGTTGACATTTTCTTCATCCCTTAAGAATAAATTTAGTTATTCACATGAAAGGGCCTTCCAACACTTTTTAAAGTTGAATATACATAGAAGGAAATACATAAGTGGACTCAGAATCACATATTCTTGAATTTGGAATAAATCTCTAGTTCAGGTCCTTCCAACACATGCCTCCTATCTAAAAAATCCTAGACTCTTGTCTAAAATTACAGCTCATAGCAATGGAAGTTACAGATAATTAAACTGGGTAGGGCCAGATTACAGAGGATCTTCAAATCTATAGAAAAGAGGTCTGCAAATAACTCGATTAAAAAATAAGAAAGTTTTGAAAGTTACTTTATGTGGAGATCTTACAAAAAAGCTGTGTAACCCTAGGAAATTACTAAACCTTTCAATTTCTTCATCTGGGAAATGAAAAGTACTCATATTACCTATTTAATAGGGCTGTTGTAAAGATTAAGGGAATTACTATACATAAAGTGCTGAGAACAGCGCTTGGCACATAGTAATCTCATAAAGATTAGCTATCACTGTCATCACCACCACTACCTTGGAACTACTGATTGAATTAAGTATTCCTGGAAAAAATTTAGCATACTTTTTATAAAAAAAATTGTTGTGTGTGCGCACACTTTCATGTTTTCGAAGTTTTCTATTAAATTATCAGAAATGCTATTTTTGACAGAGATCTCCTTTTAGAATTCATCCTTAATATACAAGAATTTGGGAACCTATACCTTGACACTTGTGCTATATTACAAAACAACCTCAATGTGTCAAGTGACACATACTTATATCCACTGCCTTTGTAATATAACTTTGTAATGTCCTCACACTTTGACTTTGGGGTCAGCCACGTGATTTGCTCTAGCAGACATGCCTCTGCCATTCACCATGAAAATATTCCTAGACTAGTCT
The DNA here is from genome assembly GCA_030015415.1 of Cynopterus sphinx. Lineage (NCBI taxonomy): Eukaryota > Metazoa > Chordata > Mammalia > Chiroptera > Pteropodidae > Cynopterus > Cynopterus sphinx. Next base: position 107,916,781 of record CM057384.1, on the reverse strand, counting down.
GCTACAGAAAGAGAGACACTTGGAATAGGGGCAAACTGTCCAGTCCCAACCAACCCCTACAGCAAGCAGACCCCCAGCCATGTGAGGGAGCCAAGTCAAGAAGAGAGTAACCTAACAACCATTTCAATACATGATCAATAAATGCTTATTGTTCTATGCTCGAGATTTTGTGATTGTTTATCATGCAGCATAATGGGCAATAAACAACTGATACAGCCTACAGCCCCTTGCTTTAGAAAGGCAGTACAGCATAGTGGTTAAAAACACAAACTCTGAGACCAGAATGCGGAGATTTGAATGAAGGCTTCCTCATTTCTCAGTTGAGTAAATTTAGGCAAGTTGTAACTTTTCTGTGTCTATCTCATAAAGTTGTTCTAAATTAACATATGTATGTAACACACTTTGTAACAGTAGCTGGTATGTAGTAAACACTATCAGTATTATTATAGATTTAGGAAACTAAAGCCAAGATGTAACTGATTTTGCCTAAAGAAAGAAAATAGAATTTCTGTATCAGACAATCTATCATGGATGCTTTCTTGTGTTATTTATCTATTCCTTTTAAAATTCTAGAAAAGTATTTATTATTATCTGTATTTTTGACATGAGAAAATTAAGAATTGGATAAGTAACTTTCCCAAGATGATACCCACTAGGAAGTGAGATATCCAAGTCTACATAGCTAGTAACTGTGAATAGATCCCAGGTATCTAAGTTTCATCCAGGCCTTTCTATATATAATATTCTGACTCTTTAGTGGAAATCAAAGAACTCTTGGACAACACATAAATGGGCTTGTTTGTATCAAAAGAACAGAAAGTCAAAACATTTACCAATTAATTTCTTTGATCAGATATATGACCTAACCTTAAATAATACTGACCTCAAATCAACACTTAATGTTAACTTTTGAAACAAACTGGGCTCTTAAATAACCTTTCATCTAAGTTTGCGAAAATATACTTAAATAGATATTTGGTAAGTTGCAACTAGAGAAAAACAAGGCAATTGTATCTCTTGATATACTTTTAAATGATCATCAGATGACATTGATTATTTATATGTAATATATAATATATATAATAGATATAAAATTTATAACTTTATATATTGCTATTCATCTATAAAGTAGTGCTATTTAAATACTGCACATCTAACATGCAATTTAGTTTTTCATTAGTAAAGACAGATATATAGTAATACTTTCTGAACAATAGTACAAAGCATCTAGAGACAACAGAACCATTTCCTAGAGCCATGAATCAGAGTTGTTCTCTCTGCAAAGTTAAAAAGAATGGATTTTATATTCAATAGATAATAGCTTTTATATGGTCATATCACAGATGCTGGATTTAGCTTTGTTTAAATCCTAGCTTCACAACTTACACATATATGAAGCTGTGGAAATTATTTAACCTCCCAATGGCTCATATTCTATATCAGAAAAATGAGATTAAAAATGGTACATACGTCAGATGAACTTTGTGATAATTAAATGAAATAATGTTCATTAAATGAAGACCAAAGAGCCTGACAAATAGTAAGCGCTCTGTGTTTATTGATAAATGAATAAATAAACAAAATGTGGTATACACATACTATAGAATGTTATTCAACCTCAAAAAGAAAGAAAATTCTGACATACGCTACGAGTGGATTAATCTTGAGGGCATTATGGTAAGTGAATTAAGTCAGTTATGAAAAGACAAATGCAGCAGTATATGACTTCATTTATATAAGATACTTAGAGTAGTCAACATTATAGAAAGAGAAAGTAGAATGGCAGTTGCCAGAGACTGGGAGGAAGAGGGAATGGGACTTAATGTTTCATGGATATACATGTTTTGATAGATAAAAAGAGTTCTGGGAATGGCTGTGGTGATGGCTGTACATGGATGCACTTAATATTACTGAACTGTACACTTAAAAATGGTTAAGATGGTAAATTTTATGTTATGTGTATTTTCCCATAATAAAAAAAAAAGAAAAAAAGAGGCATGTAAAATTTTAAACCAAATATTATAGGAGAATATTTTATAACTTTGAGGTAGGGCAAGATTTCTTAAACTATAAAGAACAAAAACCATAAAGGAAAATATTAAATTGACTACATTCGATATAAAACTTCTATTTATTAAAATATATCATTAAGAAAGCAGTCATATCACAAATTGGCAAAAGATATATGTAAGACAAATCACCTACAAAGGATTTATATCAAAATATTTAAAAACTTATACAAAGCAAAAAAAAAAAAGATGATCTAATAAAAAATTGGCAAAGGGCAAAGAGATACAGTTTAGTAAATATGAATGCCTAATAAATATATAAGAATATACTCACACCTAATTGGTAATCGGTAAAATGCAGATTTAAACCATAATGAAATACCATTTTGTGCCTATTATACCAAGTTATCCTTGTGATGAGAACTCTTGGGATCTACTCTTTTAACTTCGTTTCTTGTCATACACAGTGTGAAATACAGTGTATGATAAGAAACGAAGTTAAAAGAGTAGATCCCAAGAGTTCTCATCACAAGGATAATTTTTTTATTTTCCTATTTTACCTAAATGAGATGATGTTAACTAAACCTATGTGGTAATCATTGTGATATATGTAAATCAAACCATCATTCTATATACCTTAAACTTCTAAAATGATGAATGTCAATTATTTCTTAATAAAAGTGGAAAAAAGAAAAAAATACTGTTTTTAATCTTTCCTCAAAAAACAAAAACAGAAAGCTAAAAATTATTCTCAACAAATGCCTTCTCAAAATATAGACATTTACTACACTCACTGTGAAGCTAAGATTGTTTGTTTGTTTGTTTGTTTGTTTGTTTGTTTGTTTACGGGCAGGAAAGGCTGACATTTTAGAGCAAATGTTATTTTTCTAAGGCAATATTGCACTGGCCTTTACTGTTATGTTGTAGAAAACTCAGATTCCCATGTGGTATCTCAAGTTTTAAACAGCTGTAATTACCAACAATGAATAAACAAAAAAGGGTACACTTCTGTTTTGTTTCTGATAGTACTTAACCTCTAAGTCCAACTCTGAAAAACTGCTGTTTGGCCTACTGCTTCTGATATTCATCTGTCCCCTTTATTTTCCACACTAACATGTTCTTTGCCTTCTTTTCTTGTCCAAGGTGAACAAATTTATAGAGCCGTGCTTTCTTATGTCAGCTGAAACCTAGACATGCTTGTTGTGGCACCTTTTGGCATACTATTTTAGTTCCTTGTCCTCATCACATTGACTGGGGAAGCAAATAACCCTAAACTTAAATTCTAGGTCTAAAACTGATAAATTATGGAACCTCTTGCAAGTTACTCATGCTCTCTGAGTCTCAGATTACTTATATATTAAAGAAGATAATAACACCTATTTTTAAAGAACTGACCGCTAAATGCTTAAATTTATTCAAACTTTTAGTTCAGTGTAGATTTAGGTACAGGTAGTGGGATTCTCAGTTCTACTCACAGACCTGCTTCCCAGTTGTATTTCTGGGTATGATCCTCAAATACCACTCCCAACTCTGGGTATTAGAAGAGATGCTTTTCTGCTTTCTACCCTCCAGGACTCTTGTAGGACCTAACAGGTCATTGACCACTCACATAATAAAAATACTTATTATATGTCCTACAGGGTCCTTATCTGAATTTTAGTTCTCTTGTACAGATTTTAAAAATATCCCTCTTGCTCTTTTCTTGGAAATAACTCTATATGCCAATTCTGGATAGTCTGCCTTTGCCCTCTGCCCTTTGCTTTCTAACATGTCTAAAAAAATATTTATTTAGGTAGATGATAAGGTCAGTCTTTTATAAACTGTCACCTGAGGTTTTTTTTTTTGGTATCTGAGACTTCTGACATCTCTGTGGGCCTGTTCTCTCCATTCCCCTTACACTATTTTCCATTATCTTATAAAACATTCCATAGTATCATGATATACAAAATAAATGATAAGATGATCTCAAGTTCTAATCTTAGTCCTCTAACTTACTAAATATGTAACTTTCATCAAGCTATTTAACCTACCTAGATTGTTTTTTCATTTACAAAATAGTGAACATGTCCTGCCAACTTTAGGGGCTAAAGATCACATGCAACAATGTAGGTGAATGTGCCTCTGCAAACTTTAGTTCTATACAATATAGAGGTATCATCCATGTAATGAAGAGGCAGTATAGAAGAGCATAAAGATAAAAGAAATTGAATTTAAAAGGCCAGAGTTTAAAATCCTGGCTGTATCATTTACCTTTTAATATGTAAATTGAAGATTATAGTACCTAACTCATTAATATTAGTTCAATGATGTTAGCTATTATTCTTATTATTAAATGTCTACTATGTGTTAAGCATTCTACTAGGTGCTGGTAATAAAATGGAGTCAAGGCTAATATGGTTAACACTTTGCCAAAACCTCTATCTCTTACTTAACACACTATGTTTTCTAAGGCATTTATATAATATATTCTTTACAGCAAAGAAAAATTTCAGTAGGAAAGCATTTTCACAGAACATCTAGATAAGACTCTGCAATTCCACTACTTCTTTTCTGTGAAAAATTTCAGTGAACATATAGTTAACTCTGGTATTTCTTTTCCTAATTCATCACTTGAGTTGAAACTCTTTTGATGACTTCTGGGTGAACTGTCTGGGATAAGTTTCTATCAAATATGAATAATCTAATATAGTATTTCTGAAAACAGCATCCAAAGACCCCCTGCTTCTCAAATGCTCTAAAATGCTAATTAAAAGGGAGAGTCCTAGGCCCTATTTCAGACCTATTGATTCAAAAGCTCTGGCTGGAAGATGTGAGAATCTGCATTTCTCATAAATTCCCAATGTGATTTTTATGCAGATCTCATTTTAAAACCACATTACCAAGAGTAAAAAAACCTCCACAAAACAAGAAATCTGTAACCAAAGGAAATACTGAAGAACAATGATTCAAAGCTTCGTGAAGAATAAAAATTTTAATCTTCAAAAAATTTTCATATGCCTACCTCTTAACAGGGTAGAGTCAACAATGCATGGAGATCAAGGCCAAATTGACCTGAACATACATACCTTAATTGTGAGTGTTCAGGAAATTATTATTCTAGAGGCCTAAGGGAGGGGTGGAAACACTCTGAAAAAGCTTATTCATATTTCAGAAGAAGCAAAGAAAACAGTGTCATTGCAATACTCACACCTACTAAGATGGGGGTTTGCTGATTTCAGAAAATAGAAATACTTTCTAGTAAAAGCAGACCTTCCTGCTACAACCCTCTATATCTACCACAAACCTTGGATAATCTCAAAAGGAGAAATTCTGACTTTTAATAAAAGTAAACTGAAATAACCAATTAAAATTAAAATGGATACCTCTTGGTCTAATAGACAGTTATAGAAAAGATCTCACTGAGACATGGAAGAGAAGCAAGGAACTCTGAACTCCTAGTGGGCTTAAACTTTCCAAACAATAATTCAAAGCTAATGAAGACAGTATTGTTCTCCCCATCAAGCCACAGCAGCCTGAGTTCTGCTCTGGTTCAGATAATAAAATTCCGGAAAAGAATTAAGTTCCTAGGATGGCAGTGAGTTTAGCACTATGACTGGAAGAAACTGAGAGCTCACGGTGGAAAAAGACACCCAACCTGCTCCCACTAATTGTCCTGAACCAAGTCTGAAGCAGCGGAGCGGGCGGGGCCGCGATTTCTCCTGCATCATTGCGCTCTCTCTTCCCCGCCTGCGTGAGCGCCGCCCACCCACTCGCGGCGTGAACACACTGGGCCTACCCTCTCCTTTCCCCTCCCCTCGGCCTGGTGCTGAATCATGAGCCCAATAGCTCCAAAAGGTAAAAATCAAAGAACAATGCCACCCATAGGGCTGGCCTGAATAGGGTATAACCAGGTCGGGGTGGGGCAGAAGGCTGGAGATCACAAGTTTGCTTCCCTTTTTCTCAAATTCCCCACCCAAGCCCCAAATTAAAATCAGCACTGCAGCGCTGGGGGACTCCCCGGCGGGTGCCCCTTCTGCCCGGTCGCTCGGGTCTGCCAGGCTCCCATCGGGCCGGCGTGCTCCGTCCCATTGTTCCAGCCCCGCCTGCCCCGCGGGAGCCCGCGCGCTGCCAGGCAGGCGAGCTCGCAGCTCCCCGGGAAGCGGGGGTTGGGGATCCCCGACTCCTCGGCCCTCTCGGCAGACCAACAGCAGCCCCCTGGCCACCCCTGGCGCCCTCCTGCCAACCTATTGCTAACGCGGAACCAGGGAGACCCTGGAGGCCGGCGGTGGGTGCTGTCCAAATGCTGGGAGGAGGCGGCGAAGCGGGCGGGGAAGAGCCCGCAGGCTCCGGCCTGCCGAGGCTGCAGCCCTCGCCCACAGCGCGGTTCCGGTTACGCGGGTACCACTCGGCCACGGTTCCTACGGCCCGACACGGAGCATCTCGGCCGTGGCCATCGCCCGGCCCTGGACGCTGGCGCCGAGCAGCCTCCGGCCTTCCTCGTCCCCAGAAGCAGAAAGTGGAGGGCCAGTTCCCGTGCAGGCTGCAGAAGTCACCATATACTACTCACCCCAGCTGTTTCTGTCTCTGCGGTTCTTGGCCATGGTGGTCCAGGAACCCGCGGCGGCTTAGCGCTCGGGCTTCAACCCAGCCGCAGGATGCTGACGGTGGGAGGCTCTGCCCGCGCCGGGCGCAGTTCTCTCAGACTCTGAGGATGTTGCTGTGGCGCTGGTGGAAAGGAGCGGGGAGGAAAAGGGAGGAGAAAACGGATGAACCAAGCTCAGCATCACAAGCCCGAGTTCATACAAACACCAGCGTCACACCCTCCCTACCTCAGCCCACCCCCAGAGCGTGAAGACAGTGACCAAAGATGTAATGCAACATTTTCGATGAAAAACACACAAAAATCAACAGTACCCTCTCCCACACACTCTCAGAGAATTTAACAGCATTATCTAGTCACAGAAATATACAAAGCAATATACTGCATTATTATGGATATAAAAAATATCTGTTTTCTAGAGCAGTTACATATCAGTACAAACATGCTGGCAACATCTAATCTATAAAGCTAAGGGAGTTAAAATCATTTGCATTTGTCTACCAGGCACCATTTTCTCTTCATTTTAAAATCAAGGTCATGTTAGTAAAGAGAGTATCATGCATTTTTGTACTGGTATATTGAATAGGCCTGCCTTTTAAAATTATGATAGCAAAATTAGATCAAGATAAATGAAGGCTGAAGATTCATCATAAACTGTAACTAAATGTCTAGCAGCAATCCAGACTGATAATCCCTCTTAGGTGACTCCCATTAAAAAAAGAGTACATACAGTAGATTCCACAAAAACAATTCTACACAAAGGGCAGGGTTGATTTGCTCTAGAGAAGATTCCACATGTGGAGCTACATAATAACTGACATCAACATCTGACTAAATTTTTAATTATCTGTAGACATTTTCTAAAACTAATTTGGCATGTGCCAAATAAATGAGTTGAAAGAAACTTAATTGTTCAGATCTTTAATGGTGGCACTAATTTCTGTAATTTTCCACTGACAAAATTTAATTTTGATTTTCTACTTTTGCACAGGGGAGGGATTATCTGAGGAGGTTTCACTTGGCTTTTCCAATAATAATAGCTCTTATTCCACATAAACCTAAAGTAGGGATTCTGCTACTCAATATAGCTATTCCAACATACCTCTTGGGACTGGAAAAGTAATCCCACATAGGTCTTCAGACCCACTGTACTCACTATGAAATGGACCTCTATCAAGACTGCATTTGACTTTCCTAGGACTCAACTCTAATCATTGGAATTCTGGTAGTATTCTGAGATTAGAGGGATTAGTATTCAGGGCCAATATTTATTAATCTCTAAAAGGTGTGAGAATTCCCCATTACTCAGTTCAAAATCACCCTGGTAAAAGGTCACAAGTCCCTCTGGGATTGCCTCAGGGAAAATTCTCTGTTTATACCTGGCCACACTGCGGGATCCTTCCTCAAAAGAACCCCGCATCTTTGTCAATTAAGAAACTTTGGGTTTCTGAATTGGCTTTAGTAAAGGAATTAGGTGCATCTCCATTACAGTGACTTCAGGTTTCTGTTCATCAGATAAAAAATTTTTTGCTTACATATTAATGGTTCCATTAATTTTTAGAGACTTGGTGATCATAGGTTGCCACCAAAGATTCATGCAAAGACCCTGATTATCACTTTTTCCTGAAGGTTAACATGGTAATTGTGTTCACCTTCTCTTTAACAATTAAGAATCTTCCACCTGGCCTCAGTATTCCCGCTGAAATCATGGGTCCTGATTTGATTTCCTTGTGGCATTTCCGTCATCATCTCCAACCAACTGAGAACGTCCACCAAAGATTTTTTCAAGGATATCTGTGACCCTTTACTCAATGCCTTGATAAAAGTAAAGTTTGCAGGCTCTCCTAGGGATGGTATGCATACAGCATGACTAAGCAGGATGCACATAATAGAGCAAGTCTAACATTCCCATCTCTATGAATCTTCACATCCCTTCCTCTACAGTATGTGAGGGAAGTTCTGGCATTTCAGCATCTAGGCTACCAGCTTCTAGTAACCAATTCAGAAGGACTACCAGCTACTCAAGTCAATAAATCACATCTGAATCACACGTAAGTATTTGGCAACATTCTGTAATTTCTTCGGTGCATAAGCTGTCTCCTCCAAGAACAGATCATGTCCGTCTTTATCAGGGCTATGCTGAAATCTAATTCTTGTTCAGAGTTCTCACCCTCATTCATATCTGCCCAGATGCCCCATTTCATGTAGCAGGCTCCTAGTCCATCTCTACCAGTGCCCTTACCACAGCATAACAGATCTAGGTCTCATATTCAACTGACATCATAACTGTGGAGGCTTTACCATTAGGCCCTGGGCTTGATCTTTAGCCGTATTTGCCCTGCAGCTACAAGAGATGTTTCTTCCAAGATGCCAAAGAAGCTTTCTGATTTTCTACTCTTGCCCCAAGTTTGGAATTGAAGGCTCCCTATTTGTCTTTTTCCCATGTATTCTCTACAGAAGCAACCAGAGCAAATGACACCACAATTTTAGTCATCATCACTATCAAAGCAGTTAAGTGCTAGACATTGATCTTCCATTGCTGTGCTCTCCATCACATGCCACTACTGATTATTCGAGTAATTGTGGTGCCACTCCATGCTATGGAATACCATTGTTCCATTTTCTGTGGCAAGTAGTTTATACCAGTAATCATCAGATATGGAATACCATCCCAGAAAGCAACCGTTTCTTTCCTAAGGCTACTTCCCATTCACCTACCTATCAGTGTTCTGACAAGAAAGAGCACAGAAAGAGAATCTAATGAAAGGACTATTTATAAAAATGAGGACAGGGTTAAAGGAATCAACAGGAGATAGAAAAGCACTCTGAGCCTAGCAACAGTGGGAAGCCATTAACATCCTTGCCCTAAAGGGGTAAGGGAAAAGAACTTATTAGAATCCTACAAGAGCTATGTAGCTGTAGGATAAGGCAGTGTAGTTTCTCAGAACACTAGCCTATATGAGGTGGGAGCAAACTTTAGGCACCTCTCCTGAACATTATATCCACGTGTTATGTAAAAATTGAAAAGGACCAACATAAGATTACCTGTAATTTGTATCTTTTCTTAGTTACTGATTTTGCAGGCAGGACCAATTTGTGAGTTGAATACAGAAAGCTTGATGCAAATTCTCTTCAAAACCACCATGGAGTTCAGGGTAATAGAAATAGCATTTTAACACAGAAGAGCAATTCAAGTTGAATAAAAAAGGAATGTGCACTGCCTTCCTCAACCCTTCTTTTTAAAACTCCCATGATAATGACCTGATACTGGTTCTGAAGGAGGTACATGTTCCACTGCTATCCAAAACAAAATAGCATTCTCCTAAATGTACTTTGAGAACATGATTTTTGGCTCAACAGACAACTGAATGTAATTAGTAAGAAAAACTACAGTTTAAGATTAGCCATTTGAAAATCCAAATCATAATTATGGCAGATGTCTTCTGATATTTAATTAATTTATATTTTACAAAACTATAGAGCAGTCAACTCAATCATAGTTAGTTACATTTTGCAACAAGTTTATGTTGGAAGATTCATCAGGAGATTATATTTGCTTAAACCTATATTTTCCATAGACTAAAATTAGTGTCCTCATGCTTTGGTCTTTTACACTTGAGGGTTTTACCATTCTGTCTTGAATAGTAAATTGTGACCCCTCCCTACATAGAAGTAAAAAATTTTTACGTCAATTTTTTAAAATCCGGCCTTGGCTAAAGTTGATACCAGAGGCCACAGCATGCAATTAGCATTTTACTAAAGAACTTTGAAAGAAGGGAGAAAATACTACAAAGCTAGAACAACTATTATAGGTTGTTATGAAAATTATAAGAAAAGCTGGATAAATTTACATGTCAGGTATTATAAAGACACTAAGAAAATAAGATAATAAAATTTGGATGAAGGGCTTCTCAAGCCATATTTAATCTTATTCCATTCCTTGTCATTATAAAATTGGGTAGTTTATAAGGAATTCTCCTATTAGCTACCTTTTTAAAAATTATTATTGTATAACTTCCAACTTTGAAACTATTACTTGTTTAGGATGTAAAATTAAATTTATGCACTGTATATTTCTTTTATGAAATCTGAACTTGAATTTCTTTACCAACCATGCAATATTTAACCACTAGTTATTACTTACCAACCTTATTAAAATAACTCAACCAGTAAGTACGAAAAAATCCTTACAATTCTTTTGGAGTTAGTATAAAGTGAATGCTTTCCCCTTTGCATCAATTGTGGTACAAGTAAAATAATGATTATAGCAGATATGTTGTTTTAACCACCAAGTAGAATCGCGACTTTTTCCATGCTATCCACCTCTGAGTTGATGATCAAGGCATATGGATCTGCCATTACTGGCAACATAAAATATCTGCACTCCAGGGTCTTGTTGAGGCCTATGACTTCAAATTTTTTATTGCTTGTGTTTCAAGAATAACATGCAAGAAGGATTGTCAGAAGGACATTTATCCTTGTTTCAAACTGGGAATTCAAAGTTTCCACTTTATAAAGGCTCTTGAGGTAAATTTTTCTAAAATCTTTTAGTATCAGGAAAAATATGTGCCTCTCTTTTCGTCAATTGGTTCATTGTGATCACAAAAACACTATAAAACCCTCTGCTTTGGCTAATTTGTGATATTGTTCTGGTGTCCTATTTTCCCTCTATTTAACTTATACCTATTTCCTCATTTATTTTTGTTTTGTGTTATAGTATTTCTATAATTATATGCTACCTCAAATTCTCTAGAATAATGCATGAATAAGTAAGAATATATTTCAGACTAGAGCAAGGATCAATGCTTGTAGGGTCACAGGAAAGAAAAAAGCATCTATGACAGTAAACAAGTACTAGGATACTAATAGAACATTTGAAAAGATTTTGAGTCATTGAAGCCAAAAGTATGTGCCCACCAAAACAAGTGCCAAGAAGCTTTGAAAGAAGGAACTGTTCTTCAACAGTTTTTTCAATGCAGCAAACACATAGGCTTTGTCCACAGAGCATGTAAGTCTGAGCTTACTTATGTTCCCTAAATAAGTACCCTTTGTGCATGGAGCACAAGAAAATACATATATTCCCTATCCTGTAAAGGTGTGAATTTAACCTCTAGATCATACAGTTGATTACAATGGTCAACAACAAAAAGCGTATTGCCCAAGAAAAGAATTGAATGGGATATTATTCAAAGCCGCAAGTCAACATCTGCAACTTGCTCTTTTGTGATTTTTCAGTCGCTATGTGCAATGAGTGTTTTTCTGGCTGTTCTGTTCAAAACCTCTACTGCCAGCATATATAAACCCAGCAACTCTACTTCTACCTTCATAGCAACACTGGAACTGAAATTGCAAACCAGCTTGTGAAATAACAGCCCAATTACTTCCCTGAATTCCTGTTTGATATTCTGTGCATTATGAAGTATTTGAAAATCTCTTGTATTTGATAACTCTCTTTATAATCCTGTAAAACGCTTTATGAACACTTTCTTGGATGTCAAATGTAAACCTTATCCTCCTCAAACTGCAGATAAGGATACTGAGATATTGCCAAATCCGATGTCTCGTCCCAGATTACAAACCGACTGAAGCGGTAGAACCAGAACCAGGTTGTGGTCCCTGCCTTTGTTTTACCTTCCGCACAACTCTTGATCCAGTTAAAGGGGCAATCCCCGCGGTGAGGTACCGCATGTGTCCAACATGGATGAGTGGCATTGAGACTTCCTAGGAATTCAAGCTTTCAGAAACGTCTCGGGTAAACTCAGCAGAAGACAGGTCGTGCAGGTGTGCAGGGTAGCCTCAAACTGGTACCACCGGGAATGGTTTGCAAAACAGGAAGGTGCAGTAGGGTGTGCCACGGCTTAGGGAACCTGGCACTCACTCCCCCACCTCACCTCCTTCCCCGGCGCCCCACTGCCAGGTGACTTCTGGCCCAGTGCCCTCAACATACCTTTTCCGCGTTGAACTGGGAAGCCTGCGTCGCCCTGGCCCTCGTGCCCACCCTTCTCCCTTCTCCCGTCACCGAGTTGACCTGACGAATTTGGGGGCAGGGGCGGTTTGGCGGGGGCGTCCCTAATCCCCGCGAGTGGGTCGCAGAGCCGGGGCCGGGGAGGGCGCGCCCTGCCGGGAGTGGGGGGGGAGAGGGCGCAGCGGCCCGGCCGGGAGGCTGCGGTGCCCGGACCAGGCCTCAGGGCGGCACTCTGGTCCCGCGGACCCACGCTGCCCGGGAACGCGTTTCCCGGTGACGCAGCTGGGGCCGGGAACGTGGTGCGCCGGCGGCGGCGGCCGCCTGCAGGAGGACGTGCGCTGCGGCGGGCGGCGGCGGCGGCGGCGGCGCCGGGCCGGGAGCGACGCGCGGGCGCTGGCGAGCGGGACGCGGGCGCCAGCGAGGAAGGAGGTCCCGGGCGCGGCGCTCAACAAAGAGCGGGGCCGCCCCGCGCAGGTACAGAGCTCGGCCCGGGCCCCCGCGGGCGGGGGCGCTGCGCGCGCGGCCGGGGCCGCGGCTGCGAGGCGCCCGGGATCCCTCTCCCGGGCCGCTCCTCCGGCGGGGCGGAAGGGAAGGGAAGGGAAGGGGCTGGGCCGCTCGGGGCCGGAGCCCGCCGCGCTGAGTCGCCTTTGCTTGTCCCTCGTGCAGGCCGAGACACGGGCCGAGGCTCCATGTTGGCAAGTGGCGGCGCCGCTCGTCCTCGTTAGCTGGAGTCGGGGCGCCGCGGGCGGCGTCGGCGGGGGGTCGGGCGCCGGGCGAAGATGGAGGCCCCGCTGCGGCCTGCCGCGGACATCCTGAGGCGGAACCCGCAGCACGACTACGAGCTCGTGCAGAGGGTCGGTAGCGGCACCTACGGGGACGTCTACAAGGTGAGCCAAGCTAGGTGTCGGCCCCGAGCCGGGCTCCTTTCTGGTCCTGCGGTCGGCTGGCTCCCGGGAAAGTAGGGCCACTCGCTGGCGGAGTATGAGGAGGGGGTGGGGTGGGGGGATGGGGGAATGAGGGGGTGATGCTTTTATTGTTGCATCTTGGAGATGAAGCGGCCCGAGTTGCTTTACTCGGGTCAGAACACCCTGTACATACAGGGCTTGCTCAAATCGATACCAAGAAGGAGAACTAACCACACCTTTGCAAACCACCGTTGTACTTTTGTGTGGTAGAAAGGCATTTTAACGCTGTTTGTGGCATTGACGGCAGCGCGAATCCGGTTGTGGAGTTGCTCTTGAGGATGTTCTAGTCTTAGCATGAAAAAATGTCTCATGGAGGATGTGGACAGGATGGAATATGGACATTCCGACATTTGCATTTTTTTAAAAAAGAAAACCTAAAATGGGTGAACTTGATTTAAAAAGTGATATGAAACCCTTTCTCTGAATTTTAACCGTACGCAGTCTAATCCTGGGTCATAATGACGTGTGCACAAACATTATCCTATGTAGAAAGATGCTTTTCCTGGCAGAAATTTAAATATTTGTCGCTGGTCGATAGTTTTTTTTTCTACTTTTAGCAGTTCCTCTCGCTGGAATGTATAACATCCCATGACCAAAAGTGAGTTAAGAGCTGCCGTCTTTTTTATTATGCTCTTTTGCATTGTTTAGACAAATCATGAGGGTGAGTTACTCTTAATTTGGGATTTAGGAAAACATAGAGAAGAAACCCAATTCCCTAAGTCCATTGAGTTCTTCAAGGATCAAGAGGAAGGCGATTGTTTCAGATTGGCTTATGCTTTTTGTTTTCTGTTCCAAAAAGGGGTATTATTGCAACTCACGTGGGTATATTAAGGGAAATTTCCTTGATTTTGCAACAGCTTTGTTTATTGGATTTAATCATGGTACATATCCATTATTCCAAACAAAACTCTTGCATGTAGCTGAAAGGGCCTTGTGTGTCATAAGGGGGATTAACCAGTAGATTCCTGTGGGGTATGTCGTTTTGCACAGGTGGAAGAAAAACATTCTTCTTTACTTTTCTGCTTTTGTTTAATATCCTCCTCTCTATTAGCAATTCAAGGTGGTGGTATGACAACTCTAGCACTGTTGGATCCTCATGAGATGGACTGTAATGGATAGGCTTTCTATTCATTAAACAGACATTTGAATCTTCAGTACTACGCACTGTTTTAGATAAGGCATGTTGAATTGTGAGGTAGGTCCCACTCTTGCCTTGTATACTTTTGAATTCAAAGTGGATAATTATAACAATTCTCTTTTTCTTTATGTAGAATCTGAGGCAATTAACTCAACTGTTTAGCCATGTATTAGTCACTTTGTGAAATGCTCGTTAAAACATTGAAATTGCTGTTCACGTTCTCAGTCTTATTTTTTACTCATTTTTGTCTTCTGATTCAGTATGTATATAGTGTTTTTCCCACAAAAATCCCAAGATCTCTACCTTGTTTCTTGATAAATATAACAACTAAAGCAGCTATTTGGAGCCGGATTTTATCTTGAGAAAGGAAAGCAAAGAGTTATATTAAAGGGGCAGCTAATAGTTCTTTCACTCTGGTGCCTCATTTTCCTAAAGCAATCAAACAGAAGGTTAGGGACTGAGTATTAATTATATACCAACCACTGTCATCACTACCTCTACCCATGAACCCCCTTCCCTCACATTCAGCCGTATACTCATTCTACATTAGGCCAGCCTCAGATTCCGAAACGTCTTCAACTCCGGTTCCTTGTCTTCTGTTTTCCCTTGTTCTGATTACTTGGAATCACTTCTCACCCCTATTTCCACCTTTTGCTATCTTATCTGTTCATGAAAGCCTTACTCAAATGTTCCTCCAGGAAGCCCAAGACACCCCATCCCAGCCATCTCTCCAGCCTCGTCTACCGCTCTTCCCTTTTCCTTCATTCTATTCTAGCCATACTGACCTTCTTACTCTTCTTTAAACGTAATGAGCATCTTCCTACCTTAAGGCCTTTGTTCTTGATATTCCTTTTGCTTAGAATGTCTTTCCTCAGACAGCCACATGGCTTGCTTTCTTCTTTCCTTGCTTTTATACCCTCTCCATTTTTCACCCCGTTTTATTTTTTCCTTTGCACTTATCACCGTTTAACATTATGTTTTACTTATTACTATTATTTTTATTATCTATCCCAATCCACTAACATACTACATAAGGGCAGGAGTTTATCTGTTTTGTTCATTGCTCTATGTCTAACAGCACCTAGAAATATGTCTGTCACAGAGTAAGTGCTTTCTAAAAATGTGATGAATAAACATCAGTAATTCTACCATCTAGTTCTGTGGGCATATGCTTTTGCATATGCTTTAGACATAACACTAAGTTAACATTTACTAATCTATATTCTTGTAATGCCTATTATGATAGCCTACATGTGTACTTTTATTACACATTTCAATTATTTGAGTTCTCTAGGAAGAGTATTTCTGGAAAACTATTTTATAGCATATCCATTTTCAACACTCTAATTCCTACAGAATTTCATCATTTTATATTTACTCCTTAATATTGCTCAAAGCATACCATTCAGTGGTAGTGCTGAAGTTTTTAAGCTCACAGCAGTGAGAGTAATTTTGCTATTTATCACTGTTTATCACTGTGTTTCTGATGAGCTGAGTACCCTAGGTAGTTTTAGAAGTATTTCTAATCAGTGATATAAACTAATAATTACAGTGAAAAATAATGAAGGTAAATTAGTTGCTGTTCTAATCAGATATTATCCCTACATTTATTACATTTGAGATATCTTAAGCAGGAGCTTTAAAAGGACTACAGCTTTGAGATTCTTTGTGAATTATTTTTATGTTCTTCAAAACCATAGATCCCTTCTGATGTTCCTGTCTTTCCTGAGAATCTCTCCTAGAGGAGAGAGCTCAATCTTCAACTGGCTACTCTTTGGTTGAAAGAAGAATGTAAAGATTCACTTAGATAAATGGGGTAAATCATTGAGGATGAGAACAAGAAGTGATTGAACGGAAAGAAACACAAAAGAGAAGAAATTTGGTTGAAGATGAATGAAGGATGAAATTTCAACTGAGCAAATTTTATTTGTAATTACTGTTAATTTTTAAATGTGTTAACAGGAAGAGGAAGTGTGAGATTTAGTGTCTCCACTAACTTCTGTCTGCAGTGATCTAGACGATTGTGGTATCACAGTATAAGATATTTAGGTGGTCTTTATCCAAATATTTGCACCAAAATTGTTCCCAGCCTAGATTGCAGAGTTCTAAGAATCATTTTTACCTTTCAGGGGGATCTAAATTTAGAGTGGACAATCCCATGTGTTTTTTTTTTTCCTAATTTGTTTTGCTTTTTCTAGTTTATAAAAATTTAACATGTTAGCTCCAGGAGGACAGGAACAGTGGTGTCTCTTGCTTGTCACTGTATAATAGCAGACAGATAGATGCTCAATTAATATTTGTTGAATGTCCTTAGTTGTAGAAAATTACTCAGATAAATACTGTTAATGATTTAATATAGTTTATTTCAGGCTTTTTCCCCCCTAAGTATTTTTAAATCAGTGTTTCTAAAAATGGCTTTTATAAAATTGATATTATGATGTATCTTTTTTTCTACTTGATTGGAATGAACAACATTTAAATTAAATATTCTTCATTAAATATTCTTTAAAAATATAATTTTAAAGGATCCATTGAACAAACCCTCATTTAGTCATTCATTCATAGTTTCATATATTTTTTTTCAATTACAAATTTTTTTAAATTATACATTATCTTATAATCTGCGTAGAAAATTTTGTTATGTAATCTTATCAATTCTTTGGATTTCGCTGGATGCTGATGAACTGGGTCCACTGTAATGAATCCCTTTTATATCTCTCTGCCCTCCCTTTCTCTCCGCCAAGCCAGAAGTCACAATCCTGGAATGGGTTTAGACACTTTGAGACACATTCCAAGATTCCATTGGATAGAGACAAAACTTGATACATAACAAATCTTCCATAAGCATTCATTTATTCAAGAAATATTTATTGTATGTTAGGATATGGGGATGCAAATGAGAAAATACACCAGCAACAAGGAACATATAATTTAGCCAAGAAAACAGACATGTAAACAGTCATAATTTGGTAAGTGCCATAGTAGAAGTGAAAGAAATGTCCAGCCGTGTCTTTATTGAGGATTGGAGAAGGGAGGAGAGGGGAGAGAACTGTCATGTGAACCAGGGAAAATTAACAGAGGAGGAGGCATTAACTAGATTTTAAAAGAATGCAGGGCAATTTCCAGGTGGACAAGATGATAAAGATATTCTGGGCTGTGGGAATAGTGTGCAAACACCTGGTGACTTGAGAAATCATGAGTTTTGAGGGATCTGCATCTGCATTCCAGATTCAGTGTTACCAAACCTGGCAGAGATTTCATAGATAGAGAACACAGGCAATTTTCTGGCAGAAAAGGACCAGATAATGGATAATGTGTCATGTCAGAGAATTTGGACTTCTTCCTGTAAACTGAAGAAACACTTTAGGAGGAAATCTTTTATGATGTAGAGGAGGAATTAAACAGTGTTCCTGGAAGTAAAAGTACCAAGTTACCTAATAGTCCAGTTGAAAATTTATACAAGCCTAAATTTAGGCACTGGTACTGGAAGGGATGTATTTGAGTCGTGTTTAGAAGATGATCAAAATTCCGTGGTAATTGATGGTAGGAAAATAGGTTGTCAGTGACATTTAGAATTTCTGGCCTGAGTGACTATATTGGTGCAATCAAAAGAAATAAGAAATACAAAATTTGTGAGGTCCGGATCTTATGTTTGGTTTTTGACATGTGGCATTGAATAGGTGGATATGTTTAATGGATCAGCAGTCCCCAACCTTTTTGGATCAGGGACCATTGCTGCTATGAGAATCTAATGCCTGATGATCTGAGGTGGAGCTGAGGTGGTGTTGCTAGTGCTGGGGAGTGGCTGCAAATGCAGATGAAGCTTTGGTTGCTTGCCAGCATCTCCTGCTGTGTGGCCTGGTACCTTAAAGGCCACAGACCAATACTGGTCTGCGCCTTAGGGGTTGGGAACTGCTATAATAGATGGTAGAATACAGCTCTGGCCTTGAAAGATCTGGTCTGAGGATACAGGTTTGGGAGTCATCATCACATTATGGGGTGGTACCTGTGAAGTATATAGGTGAGGTCACCCAGGAGAGTTTGTAGGAGAGTCAAGGAAAGGCTGTAGTGTTAGAGTGGCAGAAGAAAATAACGTAGCTGAGAAGAAGGCAGCTGAGAAGAAACAAAGAGGTCTGAGGAAGTTCTTTTCATAGAAATTAGGAGTTTCATAATCTCATCTTAAAATAAATAATAAAAAAAGTCCATCTTTATCATATACATCCATTCTTACTGCCTTCCACTCTCACTGCAGTGAGGAAAATGTATTGATGTTCCAAAAAATAAATCTGAGGTTTCATGTCATTTCCCTTTTAGTCTCTTTGTCCATGAAATAAAATCTTAGAATAATATGCCTTTTAAGCTCCTGAGACTAGCCATATTAAACTTCTTTTAGCTCTTTATATGCACTCTGTTCTCTGTCTTTCAGGTTTTTGCAGGTACTATTTCCTTTTCCTGGAACACTCTTCCTCCTCTCTTTCACTTATCTTCTATTCTTTGGGTTTCTTTTTAAACACCACATTTTTAGGGAGGCCTTTTCTGTCCCTTAGATAAGGTCCTACCTATCTGCTGTTTGATCTCTTACCATCATACTCATCCTTCCATTACTCATCATTGTTGCTGTCAGTCTTTTGCTCTACTCAGAGTGCAGAAGAAGCAGGGACCTTGTGTTTACCACTGAATTAGGTAGCCTGCATAATGCCTAGTGCATAGTATGTGTTCAATAAACATGTTTTTAAGGAGTGAACAACATAGTGGTCCTGTAAGTAAGGAGTCGAAATGTTTTATCAAGAGCAAAAGAGTTGAGGTGTGATTGGAAAATAAGGAAGTAGAGGGAATGTAGATCACTCCTTGAAGCACCTAAGCTGTGAAGAGAAAAAAGAAAATGATACAAATGTTTCTGGGTTTTTTTTCCTTTCATCGAAACTGATTACAACTTTTAGTTATTATTCTTTAACTTTGTCTTATCACCCAAGTGGCCAGGAGTGTTGCTGAGTTTAGAGAAGATAATCAGAAAAATAATTTGAGAAAGGAGATTAAAGGCAAAAAGTTCAGATGGGATTGTTAGGAACCAAGATAGGGAATAAATTTAAAACTTCATTTCTTCTATTTCTTCCTCCCTTCTTTCCCTTTCTTCTCTGATGTGGAGCCTACATTTAATGATTTCCAGCCCCAGTAGTTCCCATCTGAGTATGGTTAGGATGGGGCATGTTGATGAATGGGGAACTGAGATGGAGCAGGGGGTGACAGGGTGAAAAAAAATATTTAACATTAAACCAATATTTATAGAGGGCCTCTTATGTGCCAAACACTGTTCTAGGACCTTGGGATACATCAGCGAACAAAGTAGAGAAAGATTTTGCTGTGATGAATCTTACATTCTAGTAAGGGAGAGAAAAAAGCAATAAACATAATTCTAGTGGGAGGAGAGAGATAATAAGCAATAAGTTATATGCTACGTTAGGAGGCGATAAAGATATAGAAAGAAGAAAAACTTGAACAGGTTAAGGGCAATCAGGTTGGCAGGGTAGTATAGGGGAAACAGGTTAGGAAATTATAAAAGGGATGGTCAGGGTAGGCCTCATTGAGAAGGTCAAATTTGAGCAAAGGCTTGAGGAGGGTGAGGGAGTTAGCCAAGTGGATATCTGGGTAATCAGAGGAAGTCTTAAATATTTATTTTACTGAATCACTTGAAACCTATATCTACAGCCAACTTGTAAGCTTAGGGTCAGGATTTAGAACTAAGACACAGTGATTGTCATCATCAAATTTCATTGGCTGGTGCATGAGTACAGGTCATTGATATTTTAATTAAATTAAGGTCACCAGCTTGGTATAGGTTACCCTTGCCTGTGTCATTTTTTTTAAAAGCATGGCTTTATAAACAAAGGTTATGTAGCTGCTTCTACTTGGTTAATAAAAATAAAGTCTGTCAACATACCTACTGTCCCTAGATCTGAAGATGGTAGAGAATGGATATATATGCTACTTGTTATTTCTCTGACATTTGATCTCAAAACATCAATCACATTTTTTTTTTTAGTAACTTAGTTTAACTGTGGATATGTTATCATTTCTGTGTCCTGATAGTCTGACATGAAAGACTGTTCGGTTTTCATGTTAGGGTGAGAGAGAATTAATAACTTGGAAAAATAGGTTAACAGCAGAAAATAAGGACTGTGCTTCAAGAATTTTATATGAAATTACTTTTTTTTTATTAAGCTAGTGGATATCTTATCAAAAGTTATTTGATCAGATGTTATGTTAAATATTGTGTAAGGCTACAGTGAAAATAAAACCTCTTACTAGGATGAATTGTTATTATAGATGTTTACTATTTCATAAATCATCTGGTTAAACTCTTATTTAGTATTTTTCTTACTGTGCAGAAGTAAGCTTTTTTTTGGTGACAGCCTAGAAAAAGAACATGGTTCTGAAGGTGGATGAGAAGCTCTGTATCATGCCTGAAAGCAAATTATTTAAAAACCTTTTTTTACTTTCATAGAAATGTTATGAAAACTATAAAAGAAGTCTTTAAAATATTAAAACTTAGAGAAGATAGACATAAAACAGTGCCATCATTGGCACAGGTACATAAATTCTAGTTCTCAAATTGACTTGTAGAAACAGTCTTGGCCTTAGGTTTATAATACATATAGTATTCTAGTTATTTTTATTTACATAAGCTCAGCATTTTTACTTTAACCATCATTTACAATAGTTTCAATGGAGACAAATGGGTTAGAATGCAAATTGACATGAATTTCTTATTCTAGTTTGGCTTTCCAAATTTATAAACGTTTCACTTCTGAACCTTAAATTGTGGTTTAAAGACCAAGTCCACAGGAAGAGAAACATGATGCTTATTATAACAAATGATACTTGTGTTTTCGTGGCTTTCTTGTCAACTTGAGAACTTAGTCCAAGATCAGATAAATTGGAGCAGGCACTTTCACTTGGCAGTTTTGGATTATATGAGTATTTGTACATGTTCGAGTGTTATTAGAAGGCTATTGCATTTCAGTTATATGAAGTACTATTTAAATTAGAAAAGATAGATAGATAACTCTTTGAAAAGGGCAAGATGAATTTAGGTCTAATATAGCTCTATTTCTGTAAAATATTAAAATCTCCCACTGAGATTTTGAGATGATGCGGGAAACCAGGCTGATGGCCTGGTCTGTCTTTGAGGTGTTTGGGCTTATGAGTCATTCTGGCCCCACCTTCTAAGATTTTTATAAAAATGAAATCGGATTGAAATGACTAAGTGTGACTAACGTTTGTTTAGCTCTTTCATAATCAGGATATTATTTGTTTTTCACAATAATCCTATGAGGTAGATGGGACAGATAAATTATCATCTCTAGTTTACCCAAGAAGAAACTTACTATTTGCCTTAGATCTCACTGTTAGTAGATGGCACTATGAAGACTTGAATTCAGACCTTCTAACTCTGTAATCTCTGTTCTTTCCACTATAACAAGCTGCTTTAGGACTGCATCCTTGAATTCATTGCCATACACCCAGCCCTAAACACACTGCCTGGAACATAATAAGCTCTATACAAATTGTGGTCAGATGATCAGATGAACTTGGCAGCCTCATGCCTCTGCTGAGAAGAGAGGGATTTTTTTGGGATCAATTTGAATATACATAACGTTCAGGTCTCAGTACCAACTTTTAGAGGCACTTTTTTCTAGTTATCCACCTGGTTTTTACTCTTAACCTCATGTTTTCCAAATCTGAACCCAAGCTTGATTTGCCTTTACTATAGAGATGACTTAGCTCATAGCCACCCTACAATATAAATAACTTAAAAGAGAAAATGTCCTTTTTCTTGGTTATTGGACACCCTTTCTGCTGTGCTTTCTGTTGCTCTCATTTTGTTGGCACTTTAAACGTAAGGTTACTGGTACCTAGATTAACTGAGTCCTGTAAACTAGATTCTGTAATTCTATTATAAATTAAAGTAAACAAAGTGCTAGTTATTTCAAGTAGATAGAATAGCCTGCCTTCTGTAACATTTGCTAATTTCTTCTGTTTGCCCGGCCAAATTTAAGGTAAAAAGACTGCCTGAGGTGGATGTGACTTTCACCTTTATCCCGTGTACCAGTGTGTTACTTTTCACACACATGCATCCCATTTTTTTAGGTGCTCTATGCCTTCTTGCCCCTCTTTTATAACCATTCTTCTTACCCATATTGGGAGGAACCAATGTGAGCATGACTTAATATATTTTAGTAGATATAACTTTCAATAAATTACTAATAACTTTTGCATTTTAAAGTTTTTAGCTCTTATCCTAATTGTAATAGACGGTGGAGATGCTTGGGTCCCTTACTGTTCCCCCCGCCCCCACAGAAATAATTTCCTGTTACTCTTTCTGTAGTAACATAGATTGATGGGGAGGATTTGCTTTCCTGTTTTGCCTCTCTTTTCCTTGCCTCGGCATAGATAGCCTTCTTTCCTACCTTTTATCTTTAAAATATATTTTAAGTAATATGTGTTCATTTCAAAAAAATTTGATGTAGGAATAAATGAAAAATTACTTGTATCTCTTTTACCAAAATATAAGCATTATTGCATATATCTTTCTAGACTTTTAAAAACTATATATTAAGGACATAGACATATATCATAATATATATTATAGATAAGCATATATAATCATTACATATAATATGTATTCTATAGTATATATATATATTTGATAACGTACTTTTTTGTTTAACAACATCATAAATCACTTTTCATGTCAGTAAATATACACATATAATATTTGTGTATTATTTCCTTGTACAATTTTTACAATCCATTATTGTTTCCAGTATTTCCCTGTTATAAGCAAAAATGTGATCAGTATCCTTGAACAGATTCCTTTCTCATATCTTTAATTATTTGAGTAAATTTCTAGAATTAAATTTTATAAGTTATTTAAAGGTTTTAGTGAATTTTGATCAGTCTTTTTCCCCCAAAGTTGAACCCACCAATAGTGATTGAGAGTTCACATCTTCCCTGCCTCTTTTAAACTTAAGTCAAACTCTTTCCTTTACCATTAAGATCGCCAGATGATTAGTTAAATTTAAGTAATCCTCTGGAAGGAACTCATTTTTCAATAAAAATTAATCTGTTAGGAAGGAGTTAGAAAAACTCTTTTCAGAAAGAAGTAAGTTTTCTAACAGACTAAGGTTTTAGTGTGTCCTGAGCTATATGTCACATGGTCAGATTTGGGGTCACCCTAACAGGAAGGCTTCAGGCCCTGGATATGTCTGCCTGGTGGTGGGGGAAACCCTGCAGTACAGCCTCCTGCCATGGAAGAGGGAGCACCTCTGCAGACCTGTGTAACTGAAAGACAGCTGGGAAATAACTTGCTCCACAGAGGACCTCCCACACATGCATTTATCCCTCACCCTATTTTTGACAAATGGTCTTTTAACTTACTTAACTAATAAGGACATACTGTATTTAGAAGCAGTTTCTTTTTAAAACATTCCTGTAATGATCTAAAATCTGTCCCATTGAAACTCAAATAGGGTAGGTACATCTTTGCAATTCTTTGTTGTCATTCTAACTATCTGATGCATAAAAAGTACTCAATGAATAAATGTTAAAATTATGAATGACTAATCTTTAAATTTTTCACATGAAGGGTATGCCATAAGTGGCTCCCCCTTATTATATTTTGTTCACATAAATTTGATAATTGTATTGGAAGTGTTTTCCTTGAAATTTATATAACAACTTTTGTGGTATGCAATATATGTAGTGTTTATAACCTTCCTTTTCACTGAAAGGATTTTCAGTAGAAGTAAAATGAAGCACTTTAACTTTCTCCTTGTCAGAGGATAAACTATTGCATTCTGTTTTGAACATAACACAACATTTATTTTTAAATTTAAAAAAATAATTTTATAGAAATTTAAAAAATGAAAAGCCACCTGTAATGTCGTGAATCTAATATTTTAACTACTATCATTTTTGTTGGACTTCAAACTTTGAGCATATAGTCAAAGTAAATAGTAACCACAGTGGTGGGAGGGGACTGGAATCTGTGTGGCATGTTGAAGAAAGTAGCATGTTTCATCCATAGCTTGAAGGGAGCTTTTATATTTTATCTGAGTAGGGTTAAAATTAGAACCTAGGCCCTCTGCTGCCTTAAGAACTTAGTAAGTACTTATTGAATAAATTAATGAATTTAGGTATCTGAAATTTATCACAGTAAGAGGAGTATACTAAATCTATATTATCTCACAAACTGAAACTGAGACTACTGAGGAGAAAGTAGATTTTGCTTATCATAAAAAAGCCTTTATACAGCTAAAGTTATCCTAAAAATGAATGTACTAGGTTGACCACATGATCTCTATAGACTAAGTAGAAGAGAATTGCTTTATAGAAAGGAGATTGAATTAGGTGATCTCTAAGGTTCTCCAAGCTGGAATTCTAATAGAAGAGTGTCATGGGAATAATTTTAGTTTAATTTTGTCTATTTTCACTATCCTTTAAATGTGGGTAGTTTTTTAAGATTTTGTTCTTGACTCTCTTATCACTGTACATACTCTCTTAAGTAATCTCATCTACCTCCCTGGATTCAGTAATGTTGATGATGCCCAAATCTTTATCCAATCCAGATTAACTTTTGAGCTTCAGGAGCTGTCTATTAAGTGGTCTATAGGATATCACCAGTTAGTTTTTCATAGGAACCTAAAATTTAAATATGTCCAAATCTGAGTCCCTTTTCTATGCCCCTTCATTGCCCCCCCCCCATAAAATGTGTCCGTCTTCCTATGATTGTCATCTTAGTGAATGGGACCACACTTTCTACTCAGTTGTACAATTCGAAAACTAGGGTTATCCTTGATTTTCCATTTGCATTTCACATTAAGTAGTTTACCAATTTCTAATGGAGACAAGCTTGGACTAGAGTATAACAGAAGAGGTAGAGTGAAGTGAATGGATTTTTTTTTTTAAGCCATCAGTATTTGCTGATCATATATTAAGTGTGAAGGAAAGAAATGGAGAACGACCCTGGGTTTTGAACTTAAGCAACTGGGCCAATGCTGTGCATTTTATTTAGATTGGGAACATGTAGGGATGAATAGATTTGTGGAACAGGGGATAACCAAGCATTCTATGTTAAGGTTGAGATGCTTATAAAGTTTCCATGGATTTAGGAATCTGGAGCTTAGTGAAGAGAGATTTCTCCTGGAGATGGTTGTTAAGGGAGAATGTTAGATGAAGAAAAGGTGAAATTCCATCATCAGTCAAGGTAAGTAAGAGAGGAGGGAGTAACAGAGAGACTGAGGCATTATTGAGGGGTTGAAGACAGGAGTAAAATATCCCTTATGAATAGTGGAAAATCAAACCTACAGAAGAAGCTTAGTTTGAGATTTGTGTTATGATTGGAAAATAAGACCATTTAGCATGATTTTGTAATTTTTTCCCATTTGATGTTAGTATGGAATTAGTGCATAATTGGGTTTAATCAGATCAGGATTTTGCCAGGCTAATATCATAGGGGAATGCATTGGGTTGATGAAGAATTGGTGGAATGGGAGGACTAGAGTAAGAGAGATAGAGGTTATGATCAGGAAGTATGGTGTTTGAAATGAAGATTTAGGTGGGTTAAGGAATGAGAAGTCAGAGAAGAGATCTAGATGTTGAAGTCTATAAGAATGATAAGAGAGAGGTGGAGAGGAAGACTGTGAGCCAGGGGCCATAAAGTCTTATATGAACTAGGATGGGTGACCAAAGAGTTTGTAGGTGATAGCTACTAGAGGATCATGGGTGATAGTCTGTGCCGAGCTTCACAGGAATCTTATCTCTCACCATCCCTTCCTTACACTCTTATGTTCCCTAATACAAGATAATGTTACTTTAAAATGTTTTCTCCTTTTTACTTTGCATGGAATTCTGCCACTACCCATACTCCTCCCAAGAAATCTCAAGTCTCAGCTTAGATTTACTTCTTTCTGGAAGCTTCTCCTGTCAACCTTTACTAGACTCAGAACTCTGCTAAGTTGTCTTATATCAACTTTGAGAACATTTTTCATACTGTATTGTATTTACTGTTCAGTTCTCTGTCTCTCCAACTGATTAAGAACTCTCTGAACACAAGAACTGTTTTGTTTCATTACATCCTCTGTATCAACAATAATGCCTGGCACATAAGTAAGTATTCGGTATTATTTGTTGAATGAATGAACCAGTGTTCCATAAAGAAGTCAGGTGTAGAGGTTTTTCGGCCTATGACATAATTGGCTGTTCACTTCTTTTATGGACAGACCAGCTACGTTGTATTCCTACAGATCTTTAGGTACTGTGTTGCCACATTTATATTGAAGTTCATAGTCTTAAATCTGGGATCTATAATTCTGACTCAGAGGAGCAGTCACTGGCCACTAGAGATTGTTTGTTAAATATTGAAACGTTTGGATTTTCTCTTGTTATGTTAAAGAATATTTTTGGAGGAAGGGGGCATATTTAAAGTTGATGTCTCTAGTTGGCTTCATGGAAAAGTTTTGTGTACCTAAAGGAAGGGGGATAGAATGAAGGGTCTAATGTGAAGAACAGAAAAGTGGGATATAAGAGCTGACCTCATTTATCTTCGTGGTGCCCATCTTGATTGCCATAGTTTTTAAAAGACTGTCATTACTTGCCAATTTCTTTTTTTTATTCTAATTTAAAAAAATTATCTTGTAACTTTACAGCCACTGAGATGTATTGTACATTAAGTCATATCTTCCTATTTTTTGTTGAAAATGTGTAGGTGAAATGTATAGACATAAAACTTTTCCTTTAACTGTCACATTAAAAATTTCACAGTATGTAGTAAAGTTCATGGCTAATAAAACTGGCAACTAGATAATACTGTTAAAATAGAAAATGGCTTAGTAAGAAAGATAAACATCTGTAATTTTTTTCTTGGTGCAAGTGGAAATCTAAGGGTAACTTTTTACTATGAATTTAAAAATCCAAGACAGGAGAGTTTGAATCAAAATACTTCTCCAGTAGTAAATTGACTCGGAAATATTAAGGGATTAAAGAGAAATGCATTGGCAATGAGAATAGAAACTTAATTTAACTGGAAAGGCTTTTTATGGATTTTATAGTGACATGGACCACATTTATTATTAGTTTATTTTTCCATTCAGAACTTCAATTCCTGATTATTATGAGTTAAATAAGAGATTTACTAGAGTAAAATATTTTGTTAGATTTTGAATGTTTAGTATACTCTTAAGTCCAAATATTAGTGTATACCAATAACCTACTAAAATAAATAGGAATCAGAAATATATTTAGATCCTTTTTGTAGAAGTGCTGTGGTACTTCTACTAGTTCCTTCTGTAAGCATATAATGCAGGTTCTTCAAATTCTTGTGTGTTACAGTTAAAAATAAAAATATTTGAGAATATCACAGTTACCTTGTTGCAGGGAAATGTTGGGTTTCAAAAACCAATTTTAGGTCTGCTTTGGATTTTAGTTGAAATTGTATAGTTAAATTTCTGAAAGATTTCTCTTCAGTAAATTGGATCTGTGAAGTCTCTGTTTAGAAGACCTTTTTTTCTGAAAGCCTCTTTGCCTTTCATATAAAAGAGCCTGGTACTGGTTTCTGTTTTAAAAATCCAGCTGGAAAATTACAGAGTATGAACATTTGCCCATCAGTTCTTCATTTGGAGAGAATAGAACTATGTCTTCAAAATGGAGACTGACGGTTAAGTATTTTTCCTATTGGTGGGAGTTACAGCTTATAGTATTTTCTTTGCTTTTTATTTAACTACATTTAATATATTTTGACCTTTGCACTGTGTAGCTGAATTTTAAAACACAAAACATTCTGTGATTGTTGTTCAAATCCTCTAATGATTTGTTTCTTTATGAACCTCTCAGAATCTCTAAAAACAAAAAAATCAAGTTGTCTTTGGTTCCTGCATCTTCCCATTGGTTCTATTAAATTGAAACAGAACATATTTGTATTGATTCTAATCATAAATGCGTCTGAAAGTATACACTTAAAATAATTTTATATATATATTCTATTAAAATAATAGATAATTTTTAATACAGTATTAGATTTAGAAAATAATTGAGCAGATAGAACATAGAGTTACATTCATCCACACTCCAGTACACAGTTTCCTTTTTTATTAACATCTTGCACTAGTGTGGTACATTTATTACAAATGAACCAATATTGACATTATTATGATAGTCCAATTTACATTAAGGTTCACTCTTTGTATTATACAGTTCTGTAGGTTTTGACAGATACATAATGACTTCTATCCACCATATTAAAGTTTCATTTCACCACCCTAGAAATTCCTGGTGCTTCACCTATTCATCATCCTCTGCCCAAACCTCTGTCATTGTTCTTTTTGCTCTCTCTATAGTTTTGCCTTTTCCAGAACATCATATAATTGGAATCACATTATGTAGCCTTTTCAGACTGGCTTTATTTCATTTAACAATATGCATTTAGGGTTCCTATGTATCTTTCATGGCATTATGGCTCATTTCTTTTTATCACTGAATAATATTTCACTGTATGGATAGATGACAGTTTATCTGTTTACCTATTGAAGGACATCTTGATTGCTCCAGTTTTGGAAAATTATGAATAAAGCCTGCTGTAAACATTCTTGTGCAGGTTTTTATGTAGACATTAGTTTTTAACCTAATGGGGCAATGCCTGGGGGTGGGAAATTGCTCTATCATATGGTAAGACTCTTCAGCTTTGTAAGAAACTGTCAAACTATCAGTATATGTGTAATTAAGAATCAAACTAATTAAATGTCCAGAAGGATATACTTTATACTGTTAACAAGAGTTACCCGGAAAGATGAAATTAGGATGGAGGGGGACTGTCATCTTTTACTTATATTATTTGAATTTTTAAAAACAATATTTTGTAGTAATTTTTTACAAGTAAATTTTTTCTCAGATGCTTTAAATTCATAGTAATAAAAATTGAAAATGCATCACCAAAAATGAAAATTAGTAGAGCATTTAAAACAGTATATTGTGAGTTTCATGGCAGTTCTGAGTTGTAGAGGATTTTATTTTTTAAGTAAAGAAGTAATAACAGAATAACAGAATTTGCAGACTGATTGCATATGGACTTGAATAAGTGTCAACTAGTTCATGTCCACATGACCCTGTTGCATTTTAAAAAAGAAAAAGAGAATTCTAATATCATGAAATATCCAGTGAAACCTTGACTTTAGAATTCTGTTCTTGGATTCTCACTGAGACTCTTGCCCCTGTCAGCAGAATGGCCTTGAGTAAGTCACTTCACTAAACTAAGCCTATATGGTTTTAAATAAATATTATTAAGTAATGGATATGAAAGTTTCTTCCAACTATAAAGCTTTACAAATATAATTGCCATCAGTGTTACAGAATTTATCTTCTAACACACATCTTATTACCCACTGAACAAGATCCCCAGGAGGTCAATTATTACTTTTTCCATAACTTCTAGCTATGTTTTCTGTATATTAGTCTCACTGGTTTTTGAAGTATGAGCAGTGAACAGCCTTTCTCTGTATACACATAACTTTTTAAAATCCGAGAGAGGTTGAAATGCTGAAAGATCTTAGCAACTGGGACAAGACCTGAAGCTAACAGTTCTTTTGTCCAAAGGCAAGAAAGAGGAGAGGGTAAAATGATGTGAGACTTTTGGCTAGCTGTTCTCATTTCTCTAAATATGTTAGTGATTGAGGGAGGGGTAACTGAGGGTGGGGAGAATTAAAATGTCTGTTCTCTCTTCCTGAGACCTGTCCTTTCCCTTTTACCAGAACAGATGAGGAAAATGTGAACTTCCCATATGAACTTTGCTGTAGAACAGTCCTTTTTTTCTTCTTCCTGTTTGTGACTTTACCTCTGTATTTCTCTTCATTCGGTTCTTTTTCTCACCTTCTGTATGTATTCCATCTAAGAATGTCATCCTACATTCTTTGTCATTCTTCTTTATATTCCCTTCCCTTTTTCTTTTCTTATTTCGTCTGGTAACATGATTTATTTAATCCAGCAAATTAGTGTAATCATACTTTTCAGCTTTATCATGTACTCCTGCCAAGTATGAAAGTTCACAATTCAAATCTCATATAGTAAGTGGTAGATATTGTAAACTACTAAATTGTGTTTCTACATATGGGGTGCCCTGGGTGCAGTGAAAATGAGTGCTTATATCGACAATGACAGTATAATGATGGTACAGTGCTTTTAGGCTCTTTAGTCAGTATGTGTTGATGGCCTTCAATGTTCATATTCATATCCTATGACCTAGTAATTTCATACTTTACAAACCACTTAAAAGAAATCTTAAATAATGAAAATCTATAATGAAATAATGAAAAATAATGAAAAACTGCCCCCTCCCTTATGCACACCCATGGAATAGCTTGACATGTACCCATAGCAACAAAGGGAGAATGGAGGACATGACTATCAGGTATTTGCCTCTGCCAGTTCCCTGTCTTTGACAGCTTTGGAGTGAGAGAAGGGGACAGGCACTTAGGGGTTAGCATAGGAGTAAGAGACAGGAGTGGGTGGCAGGGAAGGCATGGACTTCTGACGGCAGGAGCAGGAAAGCCTGGAGCAGAGACCCTGGACTCCCAGCTCTGACAAGCAACTTCTGGGAAAGAGATGGGCCTACCAGTACGGAAGGATAATTATAAGGATTATTATGTAGTCATTTTTAATTATGTACAGCATGGAAATGTCTAGCAGTAAGGGAGGATGATTATAGGGACTATTATGTAGTCATTTAAAATTATGTATAGCATGGAAAAAGTACATAACTTTAAAAACTGAATAAAAATTTGTATCTACAATGGTACATGTCAGATTTAGATTTAATGTCTAAGGTTGGCGAGAGTATAAATTTACATAATTTTTTTTAGAGCAATATGATGATATATCCATTTTAAATACACATACCTTTTGACTTAACAATTTTTCTTGTAGGTTGCCTGACTGATAAACTGTGTTAAAACATTTGCAGTGGTAATCAATGTTGCACTAATTATAGTAAGTCTGCCCATAATATTTTGTTAAGTGGCAAATAGTTTTTCTTTTAGGAATTTATCTGAAGAAAATAATTCAGGCTGTGGATAGATAAAAAGCTAAGATATATTTATCCCTGTGTTTATAGTTACAAAATATTAAAATCCTAAATGTCCAACAATAGCAGATTGATTAAATTTATATATTCCATCATTGGAAAATTAAGTGACATTGTAAATCATGTAGAAAACTGATGGCACCATTCTCTTCTACAACACATACACACTTCACATACACATGGGCACATACATGCACACAGAGGCCAAAAAGGAAACAAATACACTAAATGCTAACTTTTTTCCTATGGGTAGTAAGATAGAGATGATTTGTTTTTTTTATTTTTCTTTAATAACCTATGACTATATTTGTAAAATATATAAAAACCATGAGTATTTTTTCCTTGCTTTTCTTTTTTTAAATTTATTGAGATAACATTGATTAATAGCAATATGGAAGTTTCAGGTGTACATTATAATTTGACATTGTATGCTCCATTGCATGCTCACCACTCCTAGGCTAGTCTCTTCATATTTCTTTAACAATAAGACATATATATATTTACACTGTGTGTTCACCTCCCATAGTTAGATTTTTTTCTGTCTAGATTTTTTTCTGTCACCACATATTTGACCCCCTTTTCCCTGTCTAATTCCCCCTTCCCCTCACCCGTGACTCCCTGGTAACTACTAGTCCATTCATTGTCCATGTCTGTGAGTCTGTTTGTTTGTCCTGTTTGTTTGTTGCTTTTGGGTTTATATCCCAAATGAAAGTGATATCATGTGATTTTCAACTTTTTCTGTCTGGGTTATTTCGCTTAGTATGATTATCTTGAGGTCCATCCATGGCAGTATTACATCTCTTCTTATGGCTGAGTCATATTCCATTGTATATATGTACCACAGCTTCTTTAGCCAATCATCAATCATAGGACACTTTGGTTACTTCCATATCCTGGCCACTGTGAATAATGCTGCTATGAACATAGGTATGCAAATATCTTTTTGGTGATGGGTTTTCAAGTCTTTGGGGTAACTACCCAGTAGAGGGATTGTATTTTTTTTTAATTAAAAATATTAACTCAAGTATAAGAAAAGACTCAGAGGAAGTACACCAACGTTTTAAATAGTAGCTGCTTTTGAGTGGTGGACTGAGGTAATTTTTTTTGTGTGTATTTTTTCTATTATTTTCTTTAATGAAAAAATTAGTCTACTAATTGAAATATTTTTTTTAGCATTGTCAAAAACGTGATTGAGAAGCAATTAACTAACATAGTACCAGTAAATTTTATATAGATAACAAACTTTTAAAACATTTTATTTTCATTTTCATTTTAGGCCAGAAATATACATACGGGAGAGTTGGCTGCAGTAAAAATTATCAAATTGGAGCCTGGTATGTATTAAAACTCTCAAGACAGTTTTTGAACACTTTTCTTGTGCAGTTCATAAATATAGGACTTAAAAGCATTTACCATGCATATTTCCTTTCTTGTTTCCCTTCTTTCAAAAGAAATCTTTATGTTGTCAGAGCACTAGGATATCTCAAATATAATTAGATTAAGTTGCAGTGGAGGTTTTCAGTTAAAAAGTTTGATATAATAGTTTTGTTGCTAAATAAGATTTAAAATATGCGCATTCAAAAATTGGAAAACAAATCGACAGTTAAAAAAAGTTTTTTAAGGTTATGGTGAATTTAATATTAACTTTTTTGAGAGTTTAAGATTCATTGATTTTTGGGGGGGGTATTCAGTAATATTTGGGATAATGATATTTTATATTTCAGCTGTTCCCTGGCTGGTTGATTTAAGTTCAGTAATTCTTGTCTTAGCCTAATTTTTCTAACACTTCTTTCTGTCAAAAGACTATTTGTTTTGAAACATACTAAGTAATTTGCTTTGAAAACAAAA
Organism: Cynopterus sphinx; assembly: GCA_030015415.1. Classification (NCBI taxonomy): domain Eukaryota; kingdom Metazoa; phylum Chordata; class Mammalia; order Chiroptera; family Pteropodidae; genus Cynopterus; species Cynopterus sphinx. Next base: position 107,883,149 of record CM057384.1, on the reverse strand, counting down.
CTATAAAACTTGAAACAATTTTATTTTGATATCCTAAAAGTTTCTTTTTTTTTTTTTTTAAATAATGCAATCTTTTTAAAAAGTATTAGAATTGATATTATCCTCAGGTTCAATGCAAAGAATAGAAAATACAGAAATGTGTAAAGAAGGAAATTAAAATAATCCATTATTTTACTACTTAACTATTATTGCCTTTTGGTGTATTTTCTTCCACTTTCCTCCTATGTATACATGTAAACATTTTACAAAGTTAACATATACTGCATACACTGTATACTGTCTCCCACCAACATTACATAAAGGACATTTTCTAGGTCAGTAAGTATTCTTTTTTTTACTGAGGCATAATTGACATAAAACATTATGTTAGTTTCAGGTATACAATATAATGATTCAATATTTGCATAAAATATGAAAGGATCACAATAAGTCTAGTGAATATCTGTCACCATGCATATTACAGTTTTTTTCTTTATGGTGAGAACTTTTAAGGTGTACTTAGTAACTCTGAAATATGCAGTACAATATTATTAACTACATGCACCATACTATACATTATATCCCCATGACTTATTTATTTTATAGGAAGAAGTTCCTACCTTTTGTATTTCTTCACCCACCTCTCCATCTCATCACCTCCAGTTCCTTCTCTGTATCTGTGAGCTTGTTTGTTTGTTTGTTTTTTAAATTCCAAATATAAGTTAGATCTATTGCACTTTTAATAACTCCCTCAAGGTGCATCCAAACTGTTGTAGCTTAAAGTTTTTATGAGAGCAGTAGTAGCTTTTATTTCCTCTAAGTTTTTTTTTTACTGTAGTAAAATACACATAATACAAAGTTTATCATTGAAACCATTTTTAAGTATACAGTTTACTGGTATAAAATACATTCATAATGTTGTCCTACCACATTACCACTATCTCCAGAACTCTTTTTGTCTCGTGAAACTTGAAATTCTGTATTTAGTAAACAATAACTTTCCATTTCTCCTCCCTCTAGTCCATGGCAGCCACCATCTATTTTTCATCTTTTGTGATTTTGACCTTAATGTACTTCATACATAGTATTTATCTTTCTGAGACTGATTTATTTCACTTAGCATAATGTCCTTAAGGTTCATCCATGTTGTCACATATGTCAGAATTTCCTTCCTTTTTCAAGGGTAAATAATGTTCTATTGTATGTATATCCCACATTTTACTTTTCCACTTATCTGTTGATGGACACTTGCTTCTGCATTTTAGCTATTTTAAGCACTGTTTCTATAAGCATGAGCATTCTTTAAAACTTTGCTTTCATTCTTTTGAATATATACCTAGAAATGGATTTGTTAGATCATATGGTAATTCTATTTTTAATTTTTTGAGGGGCTACCATACTATTTGCCACAATGGCTGTATAATTTTACATTCCTACCAATGGTGTCCAAGGGTTCCAGTTTCTCCAACACTTGTTCTTTTTCTGTTATGTTTGTTCTAGCAGCCATCCTAATGGGTTTATAGTTTTATTTGCTTTTCCCTAATAATTAGTGACATTGAATATCTTTTCATGTATTTATTGGCCATTTGTATATCTGCTTTGGAGAAATGTATATTCAAGTTTTTTGTCCATTCTTGAATCAGATTGTTTTTTTGTTCTCGAGTTTAGAAATTCTGTATATACATTCTAGATATTAATCCCTTATCAGACATGTGATTTGTATATATTTTATTCTGTGAGTTGCCTTTTGTTGTTAGTAGGTTTTTTGATTCACAACATTTTCATGAAGCGTTCTTTTTGTTGATTTTTTTTTCTTTTGTTGTCTGTCCTTTTGGTGTCATACTGAAGATAAGAGTTGTTATTTTAGGTCTTACATTCAAGCCTTTGATCCATTTTGAGTTAATTTTTTGTATGGTGTTAGGTAAGGGTCCAGTTTCATTCTTTTGCTTATAGATATCCAGTTTTCAACAATTTCTTGAAAAAACTGTCCTTTCTCCTTTGAATGGTCTTAGCATCTTTATCAAAAATTATTTGACCATCTAAGTAAGGGTTTTTTTCTGGGCTCTTCTGTTCATCGATTACATATGTCTTTATACTACTATCACTATTTTGATACTCTAGCTCTGTAGTAAGTTTTGAAATCAGGGAATGTGAGTAAATTCAGCTTTGTTCTTCTTATTCAAGGTTCTTTTGGCTGTTGAGGGTCTCTTGAGATTCCATGTAAATTTTAGGATGTGTTTTTCTATTTTTCAAAAGATGTTATTGGAATGAGGAGTAGTAATTTTTGACCAGATAGATGAATGGCTGATGGTCTGTTTATTTGCTGCTTTATAAACTTGCACATGTAGAGTAATTGTGTGACCATAATTAGGAAAACATTTTCTTAATCTGAGCAGTTAAAATGGTTTTGCATTTCAAATATATTTGGATCATTATGTATATGATTCATTAGACAGATACTACTAAGGTAGCATATACTTCAGCACTTTAAAAATAAGCTTTCTGATATAGCATAGTATCCTTTTTTTCTAGATAATAGAAATTGTTATAATAATACTCTTTTAGAGTCCCCTTATTAAGTTCCACTTAATAATTTTACATTTCTTACCAACAGAGCTCAAGGATTCCAATTTCTTCACATCCTTGCCAACACTTCATGTAGTTCATATAATGAATTAATGAGTATATTTTTTAAATCCTACAATTCTGAATTCTTAATAAACCATGAAAAGTAAAATGTATCATTATATGATGCTATTATTTAACACACAAGGATTAATTTCTGGGACCATAAATTAAGCCTCTTTGAAAGGTTGGAATTTCTTACTGCCTTGTTTTGTAAAAGCTGCTGGCTTTGTTAGAGTTTATTTGTGTAGCAAGATTGATTAACGTTTAAAATCTTTCTCCCAAAAAGAATAACATAGAAGTTTAGTAAATGCTTGATGATTTATATTAGTGTTTGATCATTTTTATATTCTGTTAATTGTCTATACTTGTGCTCTGCACAATTCTGTCAGGTTATTTGCCTTTTACGTCATTGATTTTTAAAGCCATATGCACTTTGAGAATAATGACTTCATATGTTGTAAGCTGTCCCCAGTTTGTCTTCTGTCATCATACTCAGCTTAAGGTACTCTTCTGTTTGAAGGTTTTTGGTTGTTGTTTTTTTTTTTTTCTTTTTTTTTTTTTTCATTTTCAATAAATTTGCTCCTATCTCTATTCCTCTCTTTCTCAGACTTAGGACTTTTCTACTAGGGGGTCCTAAAACTATTTAACTCTAATTTCTTCTTGTTTTTTCCTTTTTTTCCTTCCAACATTTAGGTATTCCATTAGGTGCAATTTTGTTCTAAGGGGTAAAGGAGAGCTTTAGGTCTATTTTTTCAAATATCTAGACAGTTTTCCAAAGTTGTTTACTATAAATTCTGTCTTCATAGATTCAAAATGCCTCAATTGTCATAAACTGAATTTCTATGTAAGCATGAGTTTTATTTTCTATTTCAGTGATGTTTTTTCTCTCCTATTTGTAATTTAATACTGTCCTATTTTTGATTACTCTAACATTTCATTGCATTTTATAATCTTCATTGCTTTTATTTTTCAGTTTTTTCCTTTCTATTTTTATAATTTTTTTTCCTAAGAGAACTTTAAAATCATTTTTATCAAGGAGAAAAGAAGCTTGCAAGATTAATTTAGAAGTCTTGGCATTTTGACAATAATAAGGATTTTTTGTTATTCAGGTCTTCAGGAAAATACAGCTTTAGCCATGTAAATTTTCATACTTATGATAATTTTTGCTATTGTGACTGGCACTTTTCCCCCCTCTTAAACTTTCTATTTGGTTACTGTTGATATTTATGTAAGTCATCAATTTTATTGGATTTATTTTCTTGCAGTTATACAGAATTTATATTTTTCTGATAGTTTTTTTCCTGTTAATTTTTCATAGTTTTTCTAATAGAATTGTTACTTTCAGTGTTCTTTGATTCCCTTTTTGCATTGAATATAACGTTGTCCAACATTGATAGTGCCAGTCTACTTTTTTTGTTTACATTTATGTAACATAACAAATAGGGAGAGCGGCTGTACTTGGGCCTAACATTTTACTTTAATCCTTCCTATTTTTTTTTTAATCTTTTATTGGTTTTCAGGTGTTTCTCTTATAAGAAATTGTGTTTGAGTGTTATTTTATAACCCAGTCTCAATCTTACTTTTTTTGATAGATGAGTCTATCACAATGTTATAGTTTAATGAGATGTTTGATCTTCTGTTCTTGTGGGTTTTTTATTTCTTGTTCTTAATGTTTTTTGAAGCTTTACAAAATTATGGCTAGTGGTTTATTTTTATTACTGATAATTTGAAAGGAACACTCTGTAATTTTATTAGGGGATAGCTTGTAAGACTTTGAATAACATACTTAAATTTGTGTTTTTGATTTATTACCTTAATGAAATAGTTATTGACTTCCAGGATTTAAAAATGTTGAACTTTGTATATTTATACTCCCCTTGCCTCTTCAGCTCCTCTTCATCAATTTTAAGACATTTGTTGGTTTATTTGGCAGCGGGGTGGAGTAGCCTCAGAACTTTTTGATTGTACTGAGACATAAGTGTGTGTTAGTCTGCATATTTTTTATTTTAAGAATTATAATGTATGACATAGGAAATTCAGTCAGCATTAATGTAATGGCTAGATAGAGAGCCAGAGGAGACAAAGAGCAATCAGGGATCATTTTATAAACTATATAAATGTCTAACGAATATACTGTATACTTGAAGCTAATAAAAACAATTTTTTTAAACCCCCCACCCCCACTTTCACTCCTGGTTGCCATTTTCCCTTGAGAACTGGGTCTTTGAGGGTGGGGCATCTCCTCCCATGTGCTTGCAGTGTGCACCCAGGGCCCAGCACAGCTGGGGCCTGGCACACCAGGGGGGCCTGGCATACCTTGGGTATGGACCATGGCTCCACTAAGGCTTGAACTCAGGACCTTATGTGTGTAAAGCAGACATGTTAACTACTACTCTATGGAACCACCTCAATAATAATTTTTAGAAGGTATTTTGTCTGGTAAAAAAATAATTACAATATATGTTATACAGATAAATGATTTAGTTTTATATTTAAATAGATTCAGTGCCCACTGTTGGTCTTTCTATGCCATGTCCTTGCCATTCTGACTTATTTTGTGTCAGCTGTTGATAGATTGGATCTTATAGGTATTAGGAATAATATATTATTGAATCTACAAATTGATTGTTCTTCCCAAATCTGCGCCTCCCTCAATCTTCCCAATTTTGCCAAGCAGTACTAGGCTTTGCCCTTGACTCCTTGCTTTTGTTTGCACTCTAGAGTCAGTCAGCAAGTTCTTTCAACTCCTTATCCAAAACATATCATGCATCCAAGTATTTCTCTTTATTGCCATCTCCACCCTTCTTGTGTCCGTTTCTTCTCCCATACCTCTCATCTGCCACCATCTAGTTTCTACAAAGCTACCAGAGTGATCTTTTTGAAACACAAATCATAGTGCTCTCCTGCTTAAACCTTTGTGGAGCTTCCAACTCCACTTTGAATGACATTCAGACTTTCAACCCTGCTTATAAAATCCTACTTGATCTGCTATAATTCTCTTGAGTTTATTGTGTATCTTTTCAAATTCTTTGCCTCCATTTTCTTTATATTTAAACAGTATGAGATTAAACTAGCCTTTCCATTCTTCCTGAAGTACTGTTTTTTGTGGTCTTTGCTCAAAAGACTCTTGGTCATTCAGGTTTCAACCTAAATGTCATGTCCTTAGAGAGTACCATTTATGACTACCTAATTTAAAGTAGGCACCCAGGTCCTTGTTATTTTAGTTCTCTGCATTGAACATGTAACTGCCTGATACTTTCTGTACACACACATATATATCTATGTTTGTTCAAGGTCTGTCTCTCTCTCTCCTAGAATGTAAGATCCATGATAACAGTGATTTGTCTTCACTGTTATATTTCAACACCTGTAACACAATAGGCACATAGTGGGCATTCAATAAAATAGTCTTTGTACAAGTGGATATTACAAATGCCTTTGAATAAGAATGACTAATTGACTAGGTATAAAATTATTGCTCACACATTTTTCTCCCACTCTCAAAAAATCTATAGACATTTATTCTCTTGAATATTGTTAGAGAAAACTATAAGCAGGTGCTTCTGCCTGATTTCGGCACCAATATAGCATATCTTCTCTAAGCTATGATGTTCAGAAAATAAGGCCTTAATATTTATTATATCTTTAGATTTTGATTTATGATTAATAATAATTATAACTTTAAAAATTAGTAAGAAGCAACTATAAAATTAGTTACCCGAGAAATAAATTTTTCTTATAGTTTAAATATATATTTTTCAGTAAACAGTTTCATTAATTTTCATCCTTTCTGCTTTAAAGTTTGAGGAATTGATCCTCCGTTAAGTGATTGATTTTATTCATTTGCATTATTTGATTATATTTTCTTTGTGGAGTTTTCTTTTTTTCTTTCTTTTTTTGTCTTAAAAATTCTTTTTTCTATATGACCATAGATTTTTATACCATGGTGTTTTTTAGCATTTTCAGTCAAGCCAGACTTGATGGAGTTTTTCATATTTCTGAAAGACTTAAAGAAATATTTATGTCAAAAATATGATGGTGTGCTAAAGAATTTTCCCAACATTTGGTTCAGATACTTCAGATAATTCTGGAGACAGATGTATTTTAGAAACAAATTCTTAACTATACTCTGCAGCTTTTTAAAAAATTACATTAAAGCCAATGTAATACAGAAGTGTTTCCTTGTATTGATTTAACAGATGGACTGGTTTAGAGTTGTATTTAGGCATGAGAAGATAATTATTTGCCAGTATGACCTAGGAAAAGCCTTTGTCTGACAAAATATAAACAAGACTTTTTTTTTTTTTAAGTGAATGAAATAGCAGCTGTAAACTTAATACTTTTCACCCCAGTTAAAAATAGATTATTGAAGTTTATAGTAATTTTAGAGTCCTGAATTTTATTCTGTGTTACTGACTTGCCCCTGGAAATTTAATTTAATTTAATTTAATTTAATTTAATTTAATTTAATTATTTAATTTAATTATATTTAAAATTTTACTGAAATTTTACTCAAATTGCTTTTCAGGCTTTTCCTAATCAGAAAAATTCAAAAGTGAACATTAGAGTTAAAAATAAAAATAGATTAGCATGGAGAATTGTTTTTTTACTTTGCCATAAAAATAATTGAAAAATAATGAGTCAGCTTTTTTTCTATGTCCCTATTCTTTTTCTTTTCTTTAAATAAATTTATTTATTTAAATTAGTTTCAAGTATGCAGTACATTAGTTAGACATCTATTATGTTCATGAAATGATCCCTGCAATTGCTCCCTTCCTCCCCTGGCCCTCCACTTAGTCATCATATTAATGCTAACTACATTCCCTCTACTTTTGTTGCTCTTCATATACATAGGCAAATGATGATTTTCAAGAATGATTTATCTCATTTTAATGTAGATACTTATTAAATATAGGCAATATCTTACAAATAGTGACATTCAAATAGGTTGGCTTACCAGTGATTAGTATTGAAAATAAACAATATCAATGATACCATTTTTATTTTTAATTGTATTTCCCGTCTCTTTGTCAGACATCAGATCTGCCCTAGAAAAGCAGGCAAGTATTTTGATGATGTTTGTCACCAGGTTTTCCCATCTGTGTCTGAATTTCAGCTTGTCCTCTAACTCATTTTACAGATGTTCATTTTGCTCAAACAAGTCTGTAGCTAGTGGCAGCCGACAGCAGAACAGGAACAAGATACTTGGGAAAGTAAATCATCAGAGTCCTATTTTATCTTCTTTCTCTTCTCTCCTTCCATTTTCTCTCTTTTATCCTGAAACAGTATGATAGTATTTTAAAGTTATGCAAATTATAGTTTATTGAAAACTGTGAGTTTTGCTTACTGGGATGGAATTTATCAAAATCGTCACCTGGAGTGATTAATGCAGTACACTTTTGTTTGCTTTTTTAAAAAAATGCTAAATTGAAATATTCATAAAATAGTTGAGTATGTTTAAATAAAATAACAAGTTAAATGTATTTAATTGATGTAGACAGTTTTCAAAATAGGCGAGAATCTTTATATATCTGAATAGATGTGTAAAACCTTTCTCAGTTGTTTTGTAATACCTCTCTTGTTTCCTGAAACTAAACAGAGAAAGTAGAATAAATTTTTAATGTCAAGAAGTCTATAAAGATTTAAATAGCCATTAGTTTGGTTTGTTAGTATTCTTGAAAGAAATCCCCAAGTAGGAGTTTTGGCCAAATAGGACAAATGTCAGCTATTCTGGTTAAGTGCTGTGTTCTTGCTTTTCAGTATTTACTTCTGTTTAAAAGATCTAATAATCTTGATTTTAAAAAAATAGTTCGTAAAGTAAAATATTGGCACCCTATCTTCACTGTTTGGAAAGTTCAAGTCTGAATTAGTAGAAAATGTTAATTTTCTACAGATCACCACAAGAAATGTCCTTTTATTGTTTTTAAATAACAGATACAGAAAATTAGTAAAGGCTTGACATTTTCTGCTATTTAATAGGTAAAAATCACTTGCAATGCTAGGGTCTTTCATTTCCGTTAGATGCCAGTTATGCTTTTGAACACAAAATAAAATTGAAATTAAGATATTTTTTGTTTCTATATAATAAAAAAGATGAACTTCAATGTCAGGTACTAAATTAGTTAATTTAAAACTGATAGGTGAATTTTCAGAATCTAAGATAGGCATCCCAAAGAAAATGTTTTGTTAGAAATGACTGTTCTATCTATTTACAGTCTATATTTATTTTGCTTAATGGAAAAATTTCATATTTCCTAGTTGCTAGTCAAAAATGTCAAATTGACAAGATTGCTACCATAGTGTCACTATGTTTTCATGGACATTTGAAAATTACCTGACAATATGAGCATTGGACTAATTGGTTTTCTGAAAAATACATAATTAGCTATACAGTAAAATCAGTTTTCCCTTTGTATCTGTTTTTAGCATTGATTACATAAACTTTAGAAATGTATTTTGCACTTATTAGTACAAAAGGCTTTTACCATTGCTCGATATTGTAAATATTCATTTAAAGATCTACTTTGGTATATGATATCAAAAATTTTAAGTTTCTGCATTTTTATTTTCAGAACATATGTTTAAAAAGAGCATTTTAAAAATTGAACATCTAACTGTACTGAAGTGGTTAGATAAATTAGGCTACATTTATGTCATTTTAAATTATTTTTTATTGTGGTAAATTTTTTAAAATAACAGCAGTGCAGTAGAAATAATAATAATAACAGATACTTATATGGTAACATAATATGATCTTAGAAATATTAACTTTATTCTCAAAATAATCTGCAGTTTTATTATATACAAATACGTAGTTGAGGAAACTGAGAGATTAGGTATCTTGTAAGAAAGTAAGGAATAATTAAATTCTAAAACCTAGAGAAATAGGCAGGACCTTGAGACAGGCTCAAATCTTGAGGAAACTGTTTTGAACCAAATAAAATTGTGACTTGCTTTTTATGTTCTTCATATATGGCAGTAAGGGTAGGAGACAAAATCTAAGAACCTTCCTAGGTGAAGAGTCATTACCCTGCAAAATGCTGGGACCCCAAAAGGATTTTTATCTGGGCAAGTTAGAAATAAAATTGCCATCTTCTAGCCAGGACCACAAAAAAATATTTCTTGTCTTTTTTTTTTAATTTATTTTTTAATTACAGTTGACATACAATATTAAATTAGTTTCAGGTGTACAACATAGCGATTAGACATTTATATACCTTGCAAAGTGATCACACCTTAAGGTCTAGTACCCATTAGATACCATACGTGGTTATTATAATATTATTGATCATATTCCCTACACTGTACTTTGCATCTCTGTAACTGTATTTATAACTGGCAATTGGTGCTTCTTAATCCCTTTCACCTTTTTTTTTTTTTTTCTTCTGAGGAGTGTTAGGCTACAGACCATTCTTAGTGCCCACTGTTCTGGGCACTGAATGTAGAAATAGCCACTTCTTTGCCTTAATATCACAGGTGCAGTACAGCAGCTGTATCTGTGGTGCCAGCAGGTCCAGCATCTGCAGAGCAACTTGATACTTCCAGTTTTGTTCTTTTTAAATATTGCTTTGGCTATTTGGGGTCTTTTTTGGTTCCAATATTAATTTTAGGATTATTCTAGTTCTATGAAAAGTTCATTGGTATTTAGATAGGGATTTTATTGAATCTGTGGACTGCTTTGGGTAGTATGGATATTTTAACAATGGTAGTTCTTCCGTGAGCTCAGTGTATCCTCTCATTTATGTGTGTCATCTTCAGTTGCTTTCTTTAGTGTCTTAATGGTTTTAATTTCCTTGGTTAAATTTATTCTTGGGTATTTTATTTTTTTGGTGCAATTGTAAATGAGATTTTTCTTAATTTCTCTTTCTGATAGATTATTTTTGGTGTATAAAAATGCAACCCATTTTTGAATGTTTTGTATCCTGGTACTAAATTCATTTATTAGTTATTAGAGTTTTTTGGTGGAATCTGTGGAGTTCTCTATATATGATATTGTGTCATCAGCAAACAATGTCAGTAAATATTACTTGTTTGAATTGGAGTCAGACTATGTGGCTTTAAAACTTTTATTTTTTAGTTGCAGATGTCTTGTAAGGCAGTGGTCCCCAACCTTTTTGGCAGCAGGGACCAGTGCTCCTGTGAGAATCTAATGATCTGAGGAGCTGAGGTGGTGATTCTAGAACTGGAGAGCGACTGCAAATACAGATGAGGCTTCTCTCCCTTGCCTGCTGCTTACCTCCTGCTGTGAGGCCCAATTATTAACAGGTCACAGACCACTACCAGTCCATGGCCTGGGAGTTGGGGACCCCTGTTGTAAGGTAGTACACCTAGCAGAAAATAATGTATTCTCTCACCTTTAATTCAAGCTTCAGAGAATTCCTGCAAATAAAGTTCCAAGAAATAAGAGCTCAGAGTCAAAAATCACAAAAGACACAAGGAATAAAGGTACTATGAGTAAAAACCAGCAGAACCAATAGGACAGACCCATGAAGACATCAGATTTTGGAATTATATGTTCTATATATTGATTAGATAAATAAAAGAATGATTTGAAATTATTGAGGAAAAAGAAACTGTTAAAGATGAGCAGATGTGAAAAATAACCAAATTGATCTTCCAGAAGTGAAAAATAGTTACAGATTTAAAATTTAGTATATGTAACAACTTAGACTTAGATGAAAAGGGAATGAAGAAACTATGCAAAATATACCATAGAGAATGAAAGAGATAAAAATTTGAAAGAATATAAAGTATAGGAAGACAGAGTGAAAACATCTAACAAATCTCATCAGGGTAGGGATACAACTGGGCAAAGGCAATATTTGAAGTATTTATATTGAAAATTTTTTCAGAACTGATAGAAAAACCAAATATTTAAGAATTCTGATCAGAATAAATAAAAAAAATGTACATTATATATATAGTAGTGAAACTGAAGAATGCTAAAAACAAATGATCTTTAAATCAACTGGAGAAGAAAGACATTAAGTACAGAGAAAAACAATGTATTAAGACTTGAGTGGCTTATCAAAATGACAAAGAGAAAGAATACAATGAATAGAAGATATTTTCAAAGAGCTGAAAGAAAAGGACTATCAATGAAAATATATTTCAGTGACGAAGCTTAAATAAAGGTATTTTCAGGTAAACTAATAGTATATGGTACCAGTAGACCCTCACTAAAGCAAATTCTAAAACATTAGATAAAGGAATGTGATCCCAGATGGTAAGGCTGAGTTGCAGAAAGTAAGGAAAAGCAAAGAAAATGATAACTATGAATAAATCTTTTTGAAAAGACAACATACCTATGTGAATTAATAATGATAATGAAGATGGCATTTTGTGAGGCTCTAGAAAAGGACTAAAATTCTGGCCTACAAAAGCATGTGAGTTGGGAAGAGGTAATAGAGTTAAAATAGTCCAAGATTATTTTATAATGAAGATATAACTTATATATCAAACCAGTATCTAACAATGATGTCCTAATAAGGAACACTTTTGTTTGAATCTTTCTCGTCTCCAACATATAGTAATATTGCCGTTGCATTTATTCTGTGACAGACATTGTATTCAATGCTCTACGTATATTACCTTTCTCACAACTTCTTAATTGAGGAAATCACATATACAGAAACATGGGGGACATAAGAATTTGTTACAAAAATGGCCAGGAGCTTGATATTTACTAAAATGTAGAGAATGTTTAGGAAAGTGGTAGATAAGGAAACTAAATAGGTCGAATTAATCCACATGCTACTGAACAGGTTCAGTTGTAGTTCAGAAGGGTTATGTTGTCCAAATTACATTGCTAGTGAATGGACTGAATCCAGGTATGTTTAAACTTCTACATTATATTGCCTTTATATAATACACATGCAATCATTTTATCTCAATTCAGAAGCTCCTTTTACTGAAATAAACACTATTTCTATTTAAAAGGAAGTTTCGTGGTGACAGTATTATTTTAGGTAGTATTCCTATAATCATAAAATTTCTATAAATAATCGATATTTTATTTTAATATAAGATTTTCTAGTTGAACAACTCAAAACAGCTTTGTGATAGACAAATTGGAAAATGCACATAAGAAAAGAAACAAAATTACACTTAATTTACCACCTAGACATAGACATTATATATTTTTTAATATATTTTTCCTATATACATACATACTAACATAATTATATAAAATATCTTTTTACTTAGTATATAATGAACATATTTTTATATTAAAACATGTTTTATCTATATTGTAATATCTATAACTGTATCATAAGTTATTTAACCATTCTTTTATTATTAAGTCACACCCTAGGGAACATCCATCTCTGCATATCTAAAGAAAAAAGTTTTTGAAATGAAATAAGCTCAAAGATTTTGTATAATTTTAAGGCTTCTGGCTTTATAGAAAGAATATACCTGTTTCATTCCCATTGAAATATTAAGAATGTCTAATTCTTTACTTCTCATGTTTATCTAATATTTATTGTAAAGTTTTCCGTCCTTCTTTCCCATATATAGAGACTCAAAATGTAACATGGTGACCAAGTTATTATTATTTTGTTTTTCAGGAGATGATTTTTCTTTGATTCAACAAGAAATATTTATGGTTAAAGAATGCAAACATTGCAATATTGTTGCCTACTTTGGGAGTTATCTCAGGTAAAAAACTAAAGCCTCTGTCTCTCTTTGTATTTTATATTCCTTTGCTACCACTCTCAGTCCCTTCATGTCAGTGCTTTTGAGGCATATAATTTTTTTTCCCCCACCTACAGCACCTGGTTTTCCTGGGTGGTCTCCCATCCAAGTACTAACCAGGCCCAGCCCTGCTTAGCCTCTGAGTTCAGACAGACATATTCAGGGTGGCATGACCGTAGACTCAAGCAAATATTTTAAATTATATTTTCTAAAGTTCTAAAGTTTTTCAGGTTTTATGGTATTCTGTAATATTAATTTTGACACCTCCATTTATGCCTTATCTGGCAACCTTAATGAAATATTATGAATGTAATTACAAGTAAGTGTTTTAGCTTATAAAAGTGATCATATTCTAAATCTTATAAGGTGGAAACAAAGCCGAAGTTAATATGCTTTTCTATATCTTGAAAAGAGATTGCAGGGCAATTTCCTGTTATACTCTGTAATCCATTCTAAATCTTGGTATGCTGAATAGTGAAGGCATCAGGGTATGTCAGTGATTATTACTAGCTAATATAATTTTCTTTCTCTTTCATATTAGTCGGGAAAAACTATGGATTTGTATGGAATACTGTGGTGGTGGATCGCTTCAGGATATTTATCATGGTACTATTAATTTGTCATTATACTTTAAAGCTGACTTTGACTTTAATGATTTTTGTTTGATATGTCTAGTTAACCAGGGATATTAACAGATAGATTTACTATTTTACATTCTTCTATTCTGGAATATTACATAAAAGAAATCAAAATTTATTTTTTTGTTGGTTATTCAGTTAAATTTGTTGAAGCTTGGACTGAGAAATTCAAGAATACTTGAACAGTCCAAATTTTACTTTATAGATGTAGTCTTTAGGAAAGTATTTTACCTGTAAATGAAACTGTCTGTACTTTTTTATAAATAAGAATTAGAATGAGAGGGATAACTCTCACATAAAAGGAAATTATATATCTATTTTAATAATTTAACGTGCTAACTAGGAAAGAAATTTAGTTGCTATAATATTTCTGTATTAAAATATATATTTATAAATATGAAGTATTTAGCATTCTTTTAATTTAGGCAATTTTCTGATTGAATATGATTTTACCTCATAGTAGTATTTAGAAATAGTTCTTATTTTAGCTCTACAGTTTAGCTTCTAATTTGTTTTCTTGGCAATTTTCATAATTTCTAGAGTTTATAAGACTAAGCATAGATTCCATAAAATACCTTTAATTTAACTGTATATGGGATAATAAAACTCCCATTGCACTATGCATTATATAATTTATTAAGAATTATGTATTTTTAAACATTTAAGAATTATTTTTAAACATTCTATGCTGAAATCTTTATATTGACAGTCTTTTCAAATTTCATGCAGTTTATAAATTTACAAGTGCAATTTACTAATGCAGCCATAGAAGATGTAAAAATAAGTGCAATTCCAGTTTAAATAATATTTGTAGCTTGTAGAAGTTGAATTTTTAAAATGTTAACCAATAGAGCATTGGTTAAATATACACAGCATCTATAATATGGAATATCATAAGCACTTAAAAAGATGAAGTAGTCCATTTATATTGACTTGGGTATATCTCTCCAAGGCCTTTTTTAAATGGAAAAAATGAATCATGAAAAAATATGTATAGCATTACTGATCACACTTAGACTTTTTAAAATTATATTTTAAAGTATGCCTATGAATGTAAATGTACAGCAAAATAAAAGGATACATATGAAATTAATAAGCCATTAATTGAAGCAGGACTCATAAGTAAAAGTTTGAATTATAATGAAAATGTATTGATGTATCATTTAATTATAAATTAATATAAATAATAATAATCTAATTTGGCACAAAATATAACCTGTGACAGAAAAGTTGTGACCAATGTCTAAACTCTGGTCACTGCCTCTTTTCATGTAAAATAATATTTAATGCCATATAAATATTACAAATATACAAAATACTACAGAGTCTTTAAAGCAAGAACTAATTTCATTTTTTAAAAGAAAAATGTTTTATTCTCTATTGTGTTGTCTTTTATTTTCTTATACACCATACTAGAATGACTGTTCTATTATACTCTATTGTTAATTTTAAAGAGGTATTGGTAGGAAATAGCTCTTTGCCACTTGATTTAAAAGTTTTATCAATGATTTTATGAAGAATTATCTTTTACATAGTTTTTATATAATAATTATAATTTTTCTCCATTCACACTTTTATAGGGTTAGAACTCAAGAATATGGATAAATAAAATACATAGATGGCATTTTTCACCATCTATTTTAAACTTAATTATTTTAAGGCATTAATTTTATTTCTTTATGAAATTTCTACTTTCCATTATTAAAACCTAATATTTATTTAATTAAATTGAATCTAAGAAGTGTCCATTTCTGAAAATAGTATGTTAATAGCATAGTAATGAAGAACAGCTACACTTACAACAAACTGTTAATAGAATAAGTAGCTTTCCTTCTTTTACTACTATTCCATCAAGTTACTAAGAATCAAAATTTGCTGTAAAATATTTCTTTCAAGATTACCTGATTTGGTTTCACTGTCAGTAAATAGCCACCCTTTCAAATATTCTGTCATGGTATTGGACATATTTCCGAAGCTTCTGATTGGGTACTTATATTTTATATTTCATAAGAGGGAGAGAGCTGGTTGTCAGAAGTGATCTTCTTACTTTTTAAATTCTTAGATAAAGTACTAGATCAAGTCTTCCTGTTCTGATAGCTACAGTAAAGAATTATATTAAAGAAATAATATGTTGACCTTTTAAAAAGTATATGATGCCTTTTAGTACATTTCAACAATTGACCTCTTTATGGTTCTCTACTTCTTCATATAGCTAGCTGTATTATACATATTTTTCTAATTTCTCGGATTTATTTTGAAAAATTGTTCAGGATTGAGAGCATGTCCAGTGTTTCTGTAGAACATCCTGTGTTGCCTAGTTATGTGCTTTGCATCTAATGGGTGCCTAATATTTTCACTGACCAAAGGTGTTATGGTGTAAATCTTCCAGTTTTAAAGTACATTTCTAATTCTCATCTTTACTTTTTTTGTTGTTTCCTGATTATAAGAATAATGATGAGTTCACTCAGTGAGGTATATAGAAGATATTTTATAATAGTTTGTCATTTTAAAAGTAAATTGTTTTTAATTTGTTGTATTAAAATTTGTAACAGTGTGGTCTCTCTTTTTTCTTTCTAGTTACTGGACCATTATCAGAATTGCAAATAGCCTATGTATGCAGAGAAACTCTACAGGTACTACATTTGCTGCTGTAGCTAGAAAGGCAGTTCTAGTTTCATAATCGAAAACTATAAAATGGTGATCTGCCCAAAAGAATAAGAGTAAACCAAATTTTTCTGTTAACTTCTCATATTGTAATCCCGTAAACCTAGTTATTTCTTTTGTAAATGAGTCACAGGAATTCGTTTAAGCTGATGCTGCTATACACGGTCTTTTGCCATTTCTTTCCCAAAGAGAATAAATTAGCATAATAACCCAGAATATTATCTGGAAATTCTAGTTCTGTGATATTAATATGAGTCATTGATAGCAAAATTTTTTTTCTAAGCTTGTTAAACATGGTATTAAGCAGAGATTATTTTAGATCTTTGAGAGCTTTTAATATGTTAAAGTTGGTGTGACTCTTCAATAGGAATATAGAGTGTGCAGCATTTCTCCCAATTTATGTTTTCAGTGCCCTGATAGACTACTCGCTAAGAAAATTAGCAGTTAGCGATTTTATTCATATACTTAACACATTTAAATTATTAAGAGGGATTAAGTAGTAGTGCTTATGTTTTTATTTTGGTAATTTACAACCGATAATTACTAATTGATGCTTCTATTCCTACACTTCCTAGATTGTGTAGTTTATCAGTGAGATTGACATCTTATGTGTTCTTTCCTATTTTAGAAACTTGGAAATTGACCTGATATAAGACAAAGCTCTAGTCATTTTGAGAAGAGCTGGTTTCCACATTCTTTAAAAGATATACCTTGCCAAATCCTATTTTTAGATATATGAAAATAAATTATCTGTCTCTCTCCTTCCCTCCCTCTGCCCGTGTGTGTGTATTTCTATAATATTCAGATAGATATCTACTTTTTGTATCTACATAAAATACAAAGCTAATCATACACTCATAGCAGAGAGTTATTGACAGATTAGTTTTTTTGTATCTTAGTTTGCAAATTTCATTGCTTCTGTAAGTAATAGAGTACTGAATGGAAGTAAAAAAAACAAAGGAAAAACTTACATTTGCATTCTGGCCCTGGTGTATGGCTATAATGTCTTCTATACTTCTAGTTCCCCAAGTATAAAATGAGTCTTTTTAGAAGGGATGTCCTCCAAGATTAGTTCTAATTTAAAAATCTATTATGCTGACTAACTTCCATATCATGTGTCTGCCAACGAATGGACAAAGAAAGTGAGTGTATGTGTTTGTGTGTGCGCATGCGTGCACACACATACACACACATGCACACACAGGAATGTTATTCAACTATAAAAAAGAAGAGAATCCTGTCATTTGTGACAACACAGATGAACCTGGAGGACATTATGCTAAGTGAAATAAGCCAGGCACAGAAACACAAATACTGTATGATCTCATTCATGTATAGAATCTAACAAAGTTGAATTTACAGATGCAGAAAGTAGAATGGTGGTTACCAGGGACTGGGTAAAGGCAGGGAAGAGAAATGGGGAGATGTTGGTTCAAGAGTATAAAGTTGAAGTCATGTATGTTAACTAATTACTGATGATAACTGTAGTTAATAATACTGTATTGAATACTGAAAATATGCTAAGAGGATAGATTCAGGTGCTCTCATCACAAAAAAAAAAAAAAAACTATGTGAGGAGATGATATATTAACCACTTTGATGCAAGTAATTTCACTATGTGTATGTATATCAGATCGTATGTTGTACACCTTAAATATATATAATTTTATTAAAATTAAAAAGAATCAGGGCAGAGATTGTTAGAATGGAAAAAGGTAAGACCAAATAGATGCTACCTATAAGAAAATACTTATATAAAGACACAAACAGGTCAAAAATAAAAGGAAATAAAAAGATATACCATACTGACTATTCAAAACAAAGCCAGACTGGCCATATTAATATCAGAGAAAGTAGACTTAAGAGCAAAAAATATTACTAAAGAAGGTCATTTCATCAAAAGACATAACAACTCTAAATGTTTATGCCCCCTGCCTAATAGCACAACTTCAAAATAAATTCACAAAACCCTGAAAAAACTGTAAAGAGAAATAGATTAATACACAATTATAGTCAGATATTTCAGTACCCCTCTCACAGTAATTTTGCAGAACAAATAGGCAGAAAATTAGTAAGGATATGGAAGACTTAAATAACACAATCAACCTTACTGACATTTTAGTCCAGCAATGGGATATATGTGCTTTTTCAAGTGTTCACAGAGCATTTACTAAGATAGACCACATATGTCTCAATACATTTAAAATGAGTCAAGGAATACAAACTACACTCTCTGACCACATGCAATTAAATTAGAAATCAATTAACAAATATTTCTGGAATGTCTCAAATATGTGGAAACTAAGTAAAGCACTATTAAGTAACCCATGGGTCAAGGAAGAAATCAAAAGAGAAACTAAAAAGTACTTTGAACCAAGTGAAATGAAAATACAGCACATCAAAATCTGGGATGCTGCAAAGACAGTACTTAGAAGGATGTTTATAGCACTAAAGAGGTGTTTAACTTCTTTTGGAAAGGGAAAAAAGTCTGAAATCAATATCTTCAACTTCCAGTTGAAGAAATTAGAAAAAGATGAGCAAATTAAGCCCAAAGTAAAAGAAAATAATGAATGTCAGAGTGGAAATGAATTAAATAGAAAGCAGAAAACATGAGAAAATAAGTGAAACCTAATTCTGATTCTTCGAGATAATAAAATGGATAAACCACTAGCCATATTGATCAGAAAAAAATAAGAAAAGAAGACAAATTATCAATATTATGGCAGAATCTACAATTATTAAAAGGATAACAAAGATATTCAGTACCCAAGAAATGTTATGAACAGTTTTATGCCAATAAAGCCTACAACTTAGATGAAATGGACAATTTCCTTGAGAGATACAAACTACCAAAACTCAATTAGAAATTGTCTGAATAGGCTACATCTATTCCCACAAATAAATTTCCAAGCTAGATGATGTTAATTATAAATTCTGTCAAACATTTGAAAAAGAAATAATGCTAATTCTACACAAATTTTTCTAGAAAATTGAAGAATAGAAAATTCCTCTCAAATCATTCTATGCTCTGAAGCCAAAATCAGACATTACAAGATACCAAAACTACAAACTAATATCCTTCATAAACATAGATGCAGAATTTAAAAAGGGAGGTAAAAAGTTAATAAAGGCAATCCAACATTATATAAAAAAGATAATAGATCTTGAACAATCTGGGTTTATCCTAGAATGCAATGTTGTTTAACATTCAAAAATCATTTCAAATAATTGACCATATTAGCAAATAAAAGAAAACCCCACATGATCATCTAGACACAGAAAAAACATTTAGCAAAATTATTTATTTGTGATAAGTAGTTCAGTAGAGCAGAATATAAAGTCCACATATGAACTACTGATTTTTAAATGAGGGTGTAAAGACAATTAATTAGAGAAAGGATACGCTTGTCAGTACATGGTACTGGACTAATCGGACATCCATATGCAAATAAATGAACCTCAAGCCGTATTTCACACCATGTTATAAAAATTGCATAGATCTAAATGTAAAATCTAAAACGAGAAATTCTAGAAGAAAATATAGGAGAAAATTTTGCAGTCGAGTTAAGCAAAGCCTTTTCAGACATAACATGAAGAGCATATACCATTAAAGAAAACTTGATAAATTAGACTTCATCTAAATTAAAAACTCTCCTCTTCAAGAGGCACTGTTAAGAAAATAAAAGGACAAGCTGTGAACTAAAAGAAATGTGCAAACTATATATCTGATCAAGGACTTGTATCCAGAATATATAAAGAACTCTCAAAACTCAACAACCTAATAAAAAAATGGACAAAAGATTTGAACAGGCACTTCACCAAAGAAAATATATGGATGGCAGGTCATGGAAAAGATGCTCAACATCATTAGTTATTAGAAAAGTGTGTATTGAAACCAAAACCAAAGTGATATACTACTACACACCAATTAGAATGGCAAATTGAAAAGACCAAAGACTGACTTTAGGAATGCTGGTGAAGAGGTGGATCAACTGGAATTCTCATACACTGCTGGTTTCAGTGTAAAATGGTACAGCTTCTTTTGAAAATAGTTTGACAGTCACCAGTAATTTAACTTGTATGATCCAGCCATTATACTGCTGGGTATTTATTTATCCAAGAGGAAAAAAATCATACGCCTGCACATGAATTTTTATAGCAGCTTTACTTATAATAACCGTGGATCTATTGATATTAGGAAGGAAATGTTACATTAATTATTATAAATGAAAGATGCAGACAAAAAAAGAATACACAGGTGTTTTGTTTACAAAAATCTATAGAAAATTAAAAGATGATCTATAATGACAGAAAGCAGGTCAGCATCAATGACTGCTAATACCACTAAAAGGCAGCCAGACATTGTGTACTTCCTTGTGGACATCAGTACCAGCTGAACAGTGTATCCTTTTCAAGAGTTCTCAGTTGCATGGGATTCTTCTTCCAGACTTTCGAGTATTAATAATTCCAGCTTCTTCCCACCATCCTTCCCCAACCCCGAGTCCTAGAGTTGGCAGCAGCTTCCTGCAATTGCTGTAATTAACCTTAGTGTTCTCTTTGTGCCTTTTTAGTTCTATTGTTCAAATAACTCTTCTCGTTTCAGTCTCCTGACTGGACTCTGACTGATGTATCACCCCCATGAACTAATTTTGCAAAATAATTCAATCTTGAATTTCATCAAGGCCCTAGATCTAAGTGCTTATTTAGTAATAATACAGGGTATCAGAGGAACATATTAAACAGCATCATTAAGATGTAACTAGCAAAATCCAAATCCTGGGAGATTGCACAAGATAAACAGCACTTTAACAAAAACTTACGAGAAAAAAATAAGATAATAGCAGAAGATCTTACAGATTAAAAGAAGTAAGAGTCACATCAACAAACTGCAGTATATAAACCTTGGTTGGATCCCAATTAAGCAATTGCGAACATTGGGCATTTGATAATATTAAAGAATTATTCATCATGAGGGCATTATAATGTCATTGTAGTTATGTATTTTCTATAAAGTCACTGCCTTAGTGAATGAAATTGTATGAAATCTGGGACTTCAAAATAATATGGTGATGGAAGGGGACTGTGTGGCATGTGAGAGTCGAGATGAAACAAAATTAGCCGTGATTTCACAGTTGATAGATGGGTACATAAGGGTTCATTATATTGTTACTCAGTTTTTCTATGTGAAGTTTCCTCTAATTAAAAAAAAAGGTTGTTTTTTTTTTTAAAGAAGAAAAAGCTGAAAATCAGTGTTTGTGGGAAGAACTTTTGGGAGCAATGATTATGTTCATTATCTTGAATGTGGTGATGGTGTTATAGTGAAATATTTCAGACATTTACTAGAAATTGAATTTGAAATCTGATAGTAAACATTGATTAGTAAAGAAAAACTCATGTAGCTCTCCCCTTCCCCCTGGCTTTCAAAAATAAAAGACATTTCCATTTTTCTTAGTCAATAAGAATTTAAGAAGAACATTTAGATTTCAATTTGCAGTTTTTCTAATGCTACTTTTTTTTTTAACTTCAGGGTCTTGCTTATTTGCATACTAAAGGCAAAATGCATAGAGATATAAAAGTAAGTTTATTTAATACATTTAAATTGATAATTTTATTGGAATTTTTGATGCTAACAATAATATTTATATTTTTGTTTTAGGGTGCAAATATTTTATTGACAGATCATGGTGATATAAAATTAGGTATGTTATTTTAAGTTCCTAATAAATTTTACAAATTAAAAAAATTTTTAATGAGAATTAACATTATACAAGTTTAATATTCATATCAAGAGCCACAGTAGTGTTCATCTTTTGACTCAGTAATTTTACTTCTTAGATTCAGTTTCAAGAAATTAATCCTAAAGATGAATATTCCATACACACAGTATTGATCATAACATTATTTATAACAGAAAAAAAATGAGAGCATAGGTCTAACAATAGAAAAAATGTTAAGCTGTGATAAATCCACTTATGGAACATTATTTAGTCATCATAATTAATAGTTAAGAAGAGTAAGAGTAAAATCCCCTGGTCTATTAAGTGACAAAAATGAACCATATGTGTATTTAGTTTTTTACAACCATGTTAACAATAAAAGGTTTATGTATAGAAAAAGGGACTTGTTTTAAATAGCACCAAATAGTAGCCTAGTTGTGTCAGAATGCAAGGAATCTAGATGGGTGTTTTATTTTTCACCTTTTTTTTTTCAAGTTAACTTCAGTGTGCTTATATTAAAAATATTTTTATTAGATTTTTTTTCTTAATGAAGTATGTTTTCATTCTAGTAAAGTGCCAATAAATTATTTTCTTTTAATTAATATACTATAAACCAAGAAGGGATTTAGGTACTCAATTTACATACATTTCCTTAGCACTGTTATCTGAATTCTTAATAATGCCATGCCTAACAGTAAAACTTAGAAATTTTAGTGGTTTTATTAAAAAGAATTAAAATTTTCTATTCTATTTTCCCCCACCAGCTGACTTTGGTGTAGCTGCAAAAATAACAGCTACCATTGCAAAGAGAAAATCTTTCATTGGCACACCTTATTGGTAAGACATTATTAACATTGAATTTTATTGTTTTCATTTCTTCAAGGTTAGATTTCAGTATTAATACTTAGTAATACAATTGATATTTGACTGAAAGTTTGAAGATTGCATACCTTCGAGGCTGTCATAGTTCTGATGAGGTTAGGGAACTTTGATACTCATTTTCATTGCTCACCTTTCCCTGTGTTAGTGCTAATAATTCCTACTATCTCTAGGGTGTTGTGTTAAGATGACTCATAGATCTGGATTTTCAAAAGAAAGATTCATATGACAATCTTTTGTCATTTTGTTACTCCCTTTTTTTTTGCTATTGCTTTTAATCTAGGACTTGCACTTTCTGGTTGTTAAAACTTACCCATCCTACCATACCCTTAGTCTTCACCAGCCGCCTTAATGCACCCTACCAATTACTGACAAAATAATCTTTCTAAAACACTGCTTTCATTAATGAAGACAGATAATTGAAATATTATAAAAAGCTTAGTAATAAACCTTAATAATGTAAAATCATTTAGTGAATATTACAAACAGTGACATTTAAAGTTTGTGTGAAAGGTTGAATTCTTTATTACTTGGAAAGAAATTTAAAGTAGCTCCTTGTACTAATTGCAAAATAAATTTTGTAGTTAAATATAAAAGTGAAATAAAAATAAATATCAGTGACTACTTTTAGAGATTAATAAACCTTTCTTGGCATAAATGCATAACCCATGAAAGGGAAAAATTGATAGATTTAACTACTTAAAAATTTAAAGCTACTATATGTCCACCATCTTAAACAAAAGTAAAAGGCAAGTAACAAACCAGGAAATAGTGGCTAAAATATAACAAACTAGGTTTTAATATTGTTGATCTTAATAAACCAATAAGATTGTTTTCTTAGAAGCAGAGTTATTAAAACAATACATGTAAGATGTAAAATATGAAAAATGTTTCCCCAATGATGACCAAAAATCCAAATTAAGTAAATAATGACATTGTTTTCTATCAAATTGGAAAATATTTAAAATCATGGGTCATATCTATCACTATCACTAAATATTTGGCAGTGAAAATGAAAATTGGTAGAATAATTTTGAATGATAATTTTGCAATAATTTTCAGAAACCTTAAACAATCAATGTTTATGTTCTTTAGTCTCAATTCTATTTGTATTAGTTTATCAGAAAGACATCCAGATTTCTATATGAAGAGCTTCATCAGAATACTTAAATAATGAAAAATTGAGGGAAAATATGTATATACAACAGAAATTATTTAAGGAAATGATGTATAGTCATTCAAATCAATGGAATAAGTTGTAAAAGATGAATGATCAGTGAATAGGCTCATGATATAATGTTAATTATACAAGACAGATTAAAAGTAGCATATGCAATATAATACCATTTCATAGAAGATATCTGTGCATTTAAAATTTATGGATGAAAATATGTGAAATAGTGGTTCTTCAGGTAGGATAATGTTTAACTTGTTCTATATTTTGTCGTATATTCCCAATTCTCTTCAGTCAACACATTATCACTTCTAACAACAGAAATAAGGCCCCAATAAATAGCACATAAATAAAGTTAAAATAAAACATAGGTGAGTTAGATTACCTATAAAATTTATTTCATTGCCTGCTGATATTTACCTCCTCAGTCTCTTTCTGTGACTATCTGCCTCCTCTCTCCCCCCCACCGCCGGGCATGAACACTCTTCTCTAGTCAAAATTATTAGTTTTTGATTTTTCCAGATACTCTTTTGTACTTCCTAGTATATCTGTCTTTTGTGTTTATCTTAAGTCCTGCCCTGTCTGAAGAGTGGCATACACTCTGCCTTTCTTCACCCATGACAGACCAATTGGTCACAGCTCTGTTTTCTGTTGAGCCAGGAAGTGCAACAGCCCTGGCCAACTTGGTGCTGCAGTTAGCTACCACTGACTGATTCTAGTGGGCAGAGGAGATGAAACCCATATGCTTTCTCTGGGTTCCAGCTCAGCTTCTTTCCTCTCTGAAACTTGCCTTCAGTCATCTTGCTCCATGGTGATTATTTTCTTCTCTTTGCTCCTTTACTTGTTATTATGTATTAGTACTTGCATTATAGCATGTACATTTGTTAGCATTTTAGTATAAGTATTTTATATCCTTAACCACACCTACATTGACATTGTGTGATATAACTGTTTGTAACCTAAGTGCATATAAAAGCAACTTCTGCCTTATAGTCAATATAAATATAAATTAATTTTAAAATAGTAAGAATTAAAATAATGAAAGAATATTTTCCCTTAGCAGTATCATCTATGCTTTACAACTTCAGATGCTATCATAATACACTACTGCTCCCAAATAAATAACTCAAACTCAGCTGCTCAGTTGACCTTCAGTCTTGTATTCAGCAGTTGTCTGAGAATAGCTCTACTTGGATATCCACATTTTATTCTCAAATCAGTCTCTTTAGTCAACAGTCTCTTTTATTCTGTCCCTCCTACCATGGCCTTTGAAAAGTCCTTCTTTTTTCCCCTTGTACTTTTGAAATAGTCTTCTAACTCATCTGCCTAACTCTGACTTACCCTCTTTTCACACTGTCTTTCATGTTGTCATGAGTTTCAGATCAAATTTATCCCCATAATCTTTCATTTTCATGATAAAGTCTAAATTTCCTTATATAATCAGTAGGCCATCATTATCTAGCCCCACCTCTGAGATTTATTTTCAAATACTATTGACTCTCTCAAACTATCTATGGTGAATGACTTGTTTTTAAACTTCCTGTCCATCATAGACTAATACTTTGGTAAAATAAATGAAAAGTAAAATACTCAAAAAATCGTGTATTTGGATGAGAGTAAATGCTTACTCTCAATTTCTGTACTTATCACAGACTGGTAACAAACAATTTATGCCCCATGTCAGTCTGTAGATCGTACAATGAGTAGCACTGTCGTGTCACCTCTCTGTGTTCTATGCTCTCTCCCTATCTCCCTGCGTTTATACTTGTGTCCTCTGACTAAAATGTCCATACTCCCCATCCCCTTAGCTCCCTGCTAATTCATTCTTTAAGTCTCTTCTCCTTTGACATTAATGGGAATTTAAGTGTTATTCGTCCCCTTCTTCCCCATATTGTATAACAAGATACACAGAAGAGAAACTAAAGTAAAACAGCATGATTTTTCCTTAGAACACTAGTATTCAGAAGAGAGGATTCAAGATGAATTTATAGAGTGTGTGTCTCTGTGTATGTATGTGGTCTTTATGTCTTTCCTAGTAAAGTGTCTTCTTTCCTAGTAAACACTTCTCAGCCTCTTCCTCCCCACCTCAAGAAATCTAGTGAGTATCACAAAAGTAGCAGATTTTATATCATTTTTAAAAAATAAAAATGGTATATTCACTGATTCCTTCTAGGATGGCCCCAGAAGTTGCAGCAGTAGAAAAGAATGGTGGCTACAACCAACTGTGTGATATCTGGGCAGTGGGGATAACAGCAATTGAACTTGGAGAACTTCAGCCACCTATGTTTGATCTTCATCCAATGAGGTGTTCTATCTATTTACAGTTATGCACTTATTAATAAGGACTTCTGGGAGAATGAAATAATGATAACTTTAGGTATTTCAGACTCATTTTCAAGTATGTTAAAATAGTAAAGGTGTTGTAAGGGGCTTTAGGATAATCTCTTAAAACCTTCTCTCCTGTTCCTAAGACAACAGGGAATAATTGTCTATACTGTCTGAAGCTTTTCCATAAAACAGTTTTCCTTAATAATCATACTAGGATATAGCAGTTATCATTTTAAAAGTATTTAAAGTCTTTCCATTCATTTTTCCATCAATTGAACTTTTTCCTAAGTGGAATTATGAATAAATGATAGAATGCAGATGGGATTTTATTTCTGTTCTCATTTATTATTATTATTTTTAGGGATGATGAAGAGGTAGCTATGCTTCGTATAGTAATCATTTACATTTTAGGATATATTGTCTCAGAAAAAAATTTGAAAGCTTTTGAAAGGGTTTTCAGTATTTTCAAGGAAAAGATAAATTGGGCTAAAATTTAAACTTTTAAAATAAATAGTATAAAGTCAAAAAGAAAATCAACAGACTGGGAAACTTGTTTCCCTAACGGATGATAGATTAGGAAAATAACTTAGACATTATTTGAATGGGCCATTCCATGTTTCAGTGATTCCACTACTTGGAAAATTATACTTAGGAAATAACTCAAGGAAAAAAACAAGCCAAGAATTATCCATTTCAGGATAACATGGAAAAAATCTAAATGTCCTCCATTTGGTGAATTGTTAAGCAAATTAGAGCAGCTATTACATATGTGTAAACCAAAGGAGCATGGGAAATAGATTATTAGTGAGAAAAGCAGAACATAATATTACCTAATACAATGATGTAGTAATCAGTTAACATTTAGATAAAGACTAAAAAGAAGAGCAGAAAATTTTAAATAATGTCTTAGGGTGGTAGGAACATAGACCTTTTTTTCTTTTTCAATTTTCCTTTATATATGAATCATTTAATTTTTAAAAGGAGACAGTATCTTTGGTATTAAAAATAAAAGACTAAGGAGTTTGTTTAGAAACCTGGAAAGGCTTTTATAGAAAATAAATAGAGCATTTTAGAACTTTCTTCTTAAATCCTCCATTCTTCTACCCCCATAGCTCATAGAAAATGGGTCAAAGGAAGATTCATAAAGTTCTCTTGTAGGTTGACTTCTGTATTGTTCATAAAGAGAGAATGTGGAAAATTATTGTCTAAAAGGAAAACAGACTAGGAAGTGGATATTATTTGCCTGTATACCCAAAATAATTGTAGAGGCAGATCTTTGGTTAAACATACAACTTAATTTTAGATGTGTGTAACAGAATAATAATATACAATTATGTAGCCTTGCACTTAAACTATAGTACTAGTTGTTTAACTGTATGGTAATAAAATCCTTCTCTAACTTTGGTAGCTTTGCCTTGTGAATAAGAGCTTGTTTGAAATTTAAAGATCCTCTCTACAGCCAGGAAAAATTTTCCATAGGCTATTCAAAATATAAAAAGCTTAATTTCCATATTTCATACCAGTTTTTATCAGTGCCTCCAATATATGGTAATCTTATGTAAATTTACTACAGAATATTCAGATTATTAGATGTAGTAATAAAAGTATTTTGGTATTGATCTTTAACTGAAGTTTTAATTTCAGGGCCCTCTTCTTAATGTCAAAAAGTAATTTTCAACCACCAAAACTAAAGGACAAAACAAAATGGTAAGTTAAATAATAAATAGATTTGTAGAATTTTGTGGTTGATAGGGACACAGGTTCAGTTCTCTTATTTTGTAATTTATTCATGATGAAACTAAAACCCAGAGGCAGTTAACAGTTTACCAGAAGTTACACATCTAATTTACTTGCAAAGCTATGGTTTTCTGGTTGGTGTTCCTTTATGATGTACTGCCCTCATAAAACTGATCATTTTCTCATATGTTAGCAGTTTGGTTACCAGAGGCATGGTGAAGGAAGGATTGGAAGTAAATACATAAAGATTTTGGAGATTCATATTTCTTTAATTAATTACATGTTGATTTTCATGGAAAGGTTTCCAGATACCATAACTCTTAAAATCAATCCTTATTGACTTTTCTCTACTTTACTTTCTTAATATTCAAAAAGATTATTACTTATTTTCATTCTGATGTCTTCTTTTTTATACAAAGTAAAGCAATGTGGTTCATATTAACATCTTTAATTGGATGGTAAAAATAGAAATTTACTTTTCTAGTAATGTCTTCTCATATATTTTATAGAAGAAATTATAGAAATAAGTTTCCAGGTTTTCTTTTTAATTATTATTTATTATTATTATTTATGCCTACAGCACCTGGTTTTCCTAGGTGGTCTTCCATCCAAGTACTAACCAGGCCTGACCCTACTTAGCTTCTGAGATCAGACATCGGGTTTGGTCAGGGTGGCAGGGCTGTAGACCATGGACTATGACTATACTGGGGCGTGAACCCAGGACCTTCTGTGTGTAAAGCAGACGTTTTAACTGCTACACTGTGGAACCATGTCCTCCAAGTTCTTAAATTCAGTAATTCTTCATGTAGAGTACATAGATCTCTTTGGGGTTTATGGCCCCGAGGATTCTGTATCTACGTATGTTTATTTTTGGGGGGAGATAGTTTATATCTTATTTCAGATCCTAAGAGGCCCATTTCCAAAACAGGTTCTAAACTACTGTTTTTGTTTTTTATTAGCCTTTCTGTGCATGGTATTATTTAGGAGCCAGGCCATGATACACAGACATGTTTCTACTTTTTAGTGTATTTAGTGTATTTTTTAGAGTTTGTATATTATTACCATGTTAACTAATTGCACTGTACTTAAGAAATGAAACTGACATGTGTGTTTAAGGATATACTGTGCTTTGGGTTTAGTTTTTTGGCTTATATAAGTTAAAAGGCCTATGGAAAAAATTATTTCAGACTTTCTAACTATTTGTAAGTAAATTTTATTTAACACCAAAAACTAATAGAAGTGAAATATTTTTATACATATCTCTTTTTTTTGAAGGTCATCAACATTCCACAGTTTTGTCAAAATAGCGCTAACCAAAAACCCCAAAAAAAGACCAACTGCTGAAAGACTTCTGACTGTAAGTCATTGATATTATAGGGGAATTTTTTTATATGTACATTAATTAGGCATATCACTAAAACAAAAGTATTTAGGGTTTTTAATTTAAAAATGTTAGTGATCTCTTACAGCAAGAGTCAGCAGACTTTCTGTAAAGAGTCAGAAAGTAAATATTTTAAGCTTTGTGGGCTATACAGTCTCTGTTCCAACTACTCAATTTGGCCATTGTAGCACAAAAAGCAGCCATATACAGTACACAGAATGGGATATGGCTTTAATGCCCAATAAAATTTTATTTACAAAAAAGTTCACCAGACTTTATCCATGAACTGTAGTTTGCCAACCCCTGCCTTAAAGAATCTCTTAAAAAAGTTGCTGTCATTTAAAATTAATTGCTGTTCTTGGCTTCTAATGTGAATTTATAGAATGTGCTGTATATGTGTTTGTAAAATAATTTTATAGTAGAAAAAGTCAATGATTATAGCAATCTAAGAATGTTTTTTAAATGTCATAAAATTTTTGTGTTTGTAAATTAATATAATTTTACTAAATTAAATGTTTGCAAATGTAGAGTATACATGCTTTTTTCTTATAACAACGTGAGTAATGAATATCATTGTTATAGCCAAGGTTGTAATTTTACAGCCTAGTATATTCATGTTATAAACTTACCCCACAAAGTTTTCTTAATTTTATAACATATAATTACAGATTCTATAATATTTTTACTAATTTTTTTGTCTAATTTATTTGTATTAGTAGGCTTCCATAAGCTTGTGTCTGATAGTTATGAATGGAAAAGTACAAATAACATCTCTACAACTCATAGATGTAAAAGCATACTCATGAAGTTGTTTTGTTTTGTTTTTATTTAGCACACTTTTGTAGGGCAGCCAGGTCTTTCCAGGGCCCTAGCTGTTGAACTGTTAGACAAAGTGAACAATCCAGACAACCATGCACATTACACTGAAGGAGATGATGACGACTTTGAGGTAAAGAGTGTTTGCAACCTAATATTTGAAAATAAATGTTTAATGTGGCCTTGGAGTTTATTTTCTATGTCAGTTTTGTAGTTAAACCCACAGATTTGGCTACAAAGATTAATTAGCAATGTAAACTACACTTATCCTGCATATAATTACCAGTTGATGCTTTTTAAAAAAATTTTGGCATAATACACATAGCATAATTATTTCTTAATTCTAGTTCCAGAAATTTGTATAAATTTATTATAATAATAACAGAATATAAATAATTTTTAAAATTAAATTGAGGTTCCTAGAGAAATTTTATTCTTTCCAGTACTTGTTCAAAATTATTTCTTATATAATTACACGTAGAGCTATTCATAACTATGCTTGCCTTCTCTGAAAATATTGTAGGATTACTTTTTGACTATATGTCATATATAACAATACTATTGACAGGTGCTTATTTATGCCTATATATAACACAACTGTATTTTTTTCACTAGTCTTTTCCTTTTATTATTCCTTTTCATTTCTGTGTTTCTCTGAATCTATTTCTTTTTATGCTTTTATTTTTATAGCTCTAGCTTCACTTCTGGCAAGACTATAGAACTAAACTTTATGTGTTGTTGCTTATTGAAGGAAATTTTCTACTTCATGTTTTTAAGTTTTAAATTATACCACATAAGTGTCATGAAAACTGCTAACACTCATTGGGTAGTCATTGTGTACCAAGTATTAGGCCAAGTAATTTTCATGTTAACTCATCTAATACTCATCTAATACTCAGAATAGTCCTTTGCAATAGGTACTATTACAAATGATAAAATGAAGAAGAAAGAATCATATGGCTAAGTAAGTTAGTCTAACCAGGATTTGGATCTAGGCAAACTAACTTTAAGGACTACTCACTTAATTAATACACCATTTTTATGTATTTACTTAATAGAAATGTCATAAAACAATCTTTGAAAACATCATTGCTAAGTATATAGCATAGTCTTATCATGTACTAAAATGAATACCATGTACTCAATGACTATTTTGTTAAATGTTTAATGAATTTGTATTGAAAATGTTAAATAAAGCAGCCATATATTTTTTTCTGTTTAAATCATAATTTGTAGACTTGTAATAATAAGATTTTAATCCCCTAAAAAATTATTTAAATTGTTTTAGCTTAAATTTAGAATAGGCTATTACCTGATTCCCCAATTAGTCTTCCACTGGTTATGTAAATAATCAAACCCTTTTATTTCCCTACACCATTTTGCTGGGTTTTGCAAATCCACTCTACCTTCTGAGTTCTCTGTTTCTGTTTAATAATATTACCATACTTTTCAATCTTTGAAATATTAAACCTTGTGCCAGGCAGTTGGGAATACAGTGGTGTATGAGAGTTGATACTATCCTTTCCTTAAAAGAACTTATGGTATGATCTCAAAGGAGATTCAGAAATACAAACAAATAATTTATAAGTGTGATAACTGTTATGGACTGGAAATATTAGGTGCTATGGAGGCATATCATAGGGGCAAGGAAAGACTCACTGTAGAAGTCATATGTAAGCTGAAAAGCTGAAGGATAAATCGGAATTAGAGGAAGAGAACAGGCAAAAGGTGTTTTAGGCAGCAGGAATAATGTGTAAAAGTCCAACGATAAGAGACAAGACAGTGTACTTGAGGAACTAAAGATAAGTTAGTCTGGTTAGAGCAAAAACAAGGAAGGAAGTAGTTGGAGATAAAGTTACAGGATTAGACATTAGCCATTTTAAACCATGTTTAAAATTTTTACTTTAGCCTGAGGACAGTAAACTCATTAAAGAATAAGGGTGTTAACTAATAAACATGCATCTTTTCAAAGATCTCTTTGACTCAGAATGGTGATTCCATTCCAGAAAACCTGTTAAGAGGATATTGAAGTTATCCAGGATAGATACAGTGGTGTTTTAGATTAGTATGATAGAGCAAAGATAGAGAAAAGTGGTCTAATTCAAGAATTATATGAGAGAGTTGGTGACTGGATGAAGAGGGGTGGAGGATAAGAAAAGGATTACTCCAGATTTTGATGTGAACATTCAGATGGATATAAAAGTGCCATTTATTGAGTTAGGAATACTAGACTAAAATCAGATTTGGTAAGAAAGATGAGTTCAGTTTTATTTATGCTAATTTTGATGTTGCACAGGACTTCCAAATAGAGAAGGCTCATAAGGAGTTAGAGCTATGTGGTTGTACCTTGGGAAGAAAAGTTTGTTTTAAAGATACAAATTTGAGAGACATTAGACATAGATGTAGTTGATACCTTAAGGGGTAAGTGATCACTCAAAAAGAAGTGTATAAAATGAGAAAAGAAGAGAGCCTAGGACAGCATTCTGAGATTTCTCCCAAAATTTAAGAATCAGGTAGGCTAAGGAGAATGGCCTAAAGATTGATGAAGAACATTAAGGAGGAAAAATTCAGTGAGAATACTGCCTAGAGGTAAAGAAATTTTTGGATTTAGGTGTTGGCATTTGATTACTTTAAAAGGATAATTTTTAAATAGTCGAATTGTGACTAGATTGAAATGGTTCGAAAGATAAAGTACAATAATTCATTTATAAAATTTAGTTGGGAAACTGAGGGGTAAGATAGAGCAATAATAGCTGGAGGGAAATGATTTCATGGGAGATTGATTGATGATGATTGTTTTTTATGTGGGACAAAAAAGTTCCAACAGTATTAAATGCTTATGAAAAGGATCCAATAGATAGAGATAGAATAATCATGGGAAGCAAGATGAATTGGCAAAATATCTGAGAGGAAGGAGAAGCTGGGATCTAGATCTCGAAGAGAGACTTGATCTGAGGATAAAGAAACACTTCTCTTGCATTAGAGAGAGTGGTTGAGAGTAGCTAACAGTTTTCTTCTATTTGATGACTTTTCTCTGTGAAGTGTCAAAGTCATTTTCTGAAAGTGCAAAGGAAAATAGGTAGGTTTGAAGAGTGCAGATGGTATGTTGAGGAGAATGGTTGGGTTAAATGACTAGAGAAGTGTTGTGAGGAAAAAGTTGAAGTCGCAGATGAAATGAATTTTTAGTATGTTCTGCTGTGTAATTTTCCTCCAGCTTTGATTAGTACCTCAGGTGTAAAAAAGTAGCTGGTTTAATTCATCCATAGTTGTCATTTTGGCCTGTCAGTGTACTGAAGGAGTGTGGAGCAAAGGGAACTTAGGGTATTAGGAAGAGATTGCTTGAAATTATGGACCACCAGATATAACCTGGATAGGAAGAAAAATGTAGATAGGAGAAATGCTGATGGAGTGTGAGAGAGGAATGGATTGATGGGCTTGAGATTCCAGTGTGAACATTAAAAAAGTGTAATGGGAATGAATAAGAGTAAGCTCAAGAGATGAGAAATTTGCAGTGTAGTTGTGTATCAGTGCTGATGACAAGGTCCAGGGTGTGATTTTAGGAGTAGAGATTGTATTGAATTATGGGAGAATGTATTTGGAGATGAGATCAGAAAACTTAGGTCTAGAACAAGTCTTTTGGTATGATGGTGGGTCTTGAAGTAGGGAAAAAAAAACATGAGTCACTGCCTGAGTCATTAATGAATGTGAATCATCAAAAATTTGATAGATGGGGGTTGAGCTGAAGGCATAATTTCAAAAGAATCAGGAACTCATAAAACTAGTAAGCTTCTCACTTTATACTATAATATTCTTCTTTAACCTCTCAGCATCCAGTATTTCTCCCCTCCATGCTCTTTTATCAGATTAATCTTAAAGCTATTTCTGGTGATACCATTTCCTTTATGTAAAATTTCTAAAATATACCTTTGCTAAAGAAATACAATTGAGGGGCCTGGCCCAACACTTGGAGCCTTTGCTCATCCTCAGTCTCTTTCCAGCTTTGTTATCCTTCACTACAACCAAATAATAACCAATTCCAATCCCCCTACAGTTCCCTTTCCTTCTTGCTTCACTTTATTTCCTTTCTATTGTCAAGAATGTGTTTCCCACATAACTGCACATCCAATATCTACTTATCCTTCAAGGCCCCAGATCACAATACAGCTCTAGTATGAAGAACTTCTGTATGCCTTCAGGTGGAAGTCATTTTTCCATCCTCTGGGCATTAATAGTAATCTTCTTAATAATGGCACCTACCATTTTCTAATCGTATAAGTATTTGTGGGTCTTATCTTCCTAAACTATAAACTCTTTGAAGATAAGACTTCTGTCTTTCTTTGAATCTCTTTAATATTTTATATAGTATAGACATGGACTAATTAAATAAACTTTTAATGTATCTTCGTGTTCATTGTATTTTTTTGTCCTCTAATTTACCTTATTAGTAGGTAGTAATGTTTGTCAATTAGTGAACATTTAATTAAAAAGAAAGTTTGACCTTTTAACTTTATCATTGAAATTTTTTACGTTTACATCCACAGCCCCATGCAATCATTCGTCATACCATAAGATCTACAAACAGGAATGCCAGAGCTGAACGGACAGCTTCAGAAATAAATTGTATGTATTTGGTATACATTTCAATTGGTGGTTTTGGAGGATTGAGCTGGGTGCTCTTGTGGGTTTTATGGAATAATAAAATCTCAAACTAACAGAAGCTATATACTTTAACATATCAGAATACTTTTAAAATGAAGGTTGCTTTTCTGGTTTGTAATGGAATTCCCTTGATTTCTAATAAATAGTTTTTATTTTCTAATTATAAAGGTAATATATGCCCATTGCAGAAAATTTGTAAGATAAAAAAATAGAAAATCTTCATTTCCTATAACCACATTACCCAGTACCAACCCACAGATAATATTTTGCTGAATTTCCTTCGTGTTTTTCCATGTATATTTCTACATGGCTGATTTGTAATATACATAAAATGTTACTTAACATATTCAGAAGTATTTTCTACATATTAGCCTACCCTTTATAACCATTATGTTTGATAGTTTCATATTCTTTCATAGAATTGATATATTATAGTTGCTATTGTTGGCTATTTTGGATTGGTTTCAGTTCTTTTAGTCAAGTTTTTAAAAAAGGAAACTAATTTTTGTTCAACAAATTAATCATTGGCATAAAAAATCATGTATCAACAATAGTCTTCATGTTAGCCACAGTAAGTTAAAAGAATAGATTTGCAAAGAAGTTTTAAATATTGGTATATTGATTTAAATGCATACTTGCTTCAGAAGAAATTTAAAGTAGTTTACAGTAAAATAAGATAAATAAAAATTATAAACCAAAATGGAGGAAGATAATTTATTAAATATTTAGGCTAATTAGAATTATTACAGATGAGCATTTTGTTTAGGTCTGAGTTTTATTGAACCCAAGTATTTCTAGCTTTCTGGATACAGCATTGGAAATGTAGGTCAGTAGAGCGTTAGAATATTCTTCCCATGTCAGCTGTTTAAATTTGGCCTATCGTTAACTAATAATTCAAGGTTTTATCTTTTTGGTAGTCCAAGATTGCAGAAGTTCTTGTACTATTCATATGTAATCCCAAGTGAATTCTCTGGGCTTCAAGTATCAGGCAGAAAAGTAGTAAAGTTGATATTTTACTTTATAGCTATCTTTATTTTATGCAGCTGTATATATTCAATTAATGTAGTCTAATTTATCTTTTCTTATATAACTTTTGGGTTTTGTGTTATATTTAGCAAGGCCTTGTTGATGTTAAGGTTATAAAAGAATTTTCCTACTGTTTTTTGATTTGTACAGCAAAGTTTCTGACAGTCTGTAACTTCAGAGAATGGTGTTTCTCAGTAGGAAAGCCATAGTAATTCAGAGAGGGGATCATCATGTGATACTTTACATATGTAGCACTTGAGAGAAACATAGTTTTTGATTTAGTTTGCATCTGAATTTGTGTCTGTCCTCCCAGCCTAATGAATGGCAAGGTAGATATGTTCTCAGCCTGATCTATCTATGGCTGTATTAGCTATTTTTAAAAAAATTGTTTTGTCGTCTGAAAAGTCACTTATGGGTTAAATCCAATTACCTAGGAAATCAACCAATTACAAGGAATTGGCACCAAAGGGAGTTGAGAGATATCCAGAAAGAAAGTGAGTACAGCCCAACAGTGGGTTGAATTGTATGATTTTAGCTAACTCACAGTAAGTTTAGCCAGGTATTGGACTCATAAAGGATTGATTAAGGCTGCAAAGAGCAATATTAAGAATAGGAACTCTGCAGTTATCATATTTAAAAGATAACAAGTATCTGTCAATAATCTAAAAACCTTCAACTGGCAAAGAGGAAAAAAAATTAGGGAAAAAAATAGAAAGAGGAAAGAAAATAGAGAATTGTAGTATGCACATTAAGGATGACAGTGTCTCTAGTCATCTTGTTCTATATGTCTTTGGCAAATGATCCATTTCATGTCTCATCAGCTTGATCCAACAGATTTCTGTGCAAACGGTCCTTTTTTTGCACTCATCTGCTTCTGAGATTCTTTGTCCTACTGAGGTGTCCTACTGAGAGAAGTACATTGATTTAAGATTGGCCTGTTCTGTAATTGAGAGACAGACAAGGATCATCACCCTATTGTGTTAGGATAATGAAGGCAGTGGAGATTTTGAGTAAGATGTATTGTCTTACAAATCTCTTTATAACAATTCTAGGGAAGTGAGTTTTTACATCACTAGAGAAGAAAGAACAGTTTTCTCAGGTAGGAAACAAAAACTCCAGCAACTTTTCTTTGCCGTTGTTAGAGTTGATGCTTTTTTTCCATCCTAGAAGTAGATAATATGATAACCAAAAATGAAGCCTTTGATGACAGAAAAACTATTCATGAAAAATTATCTGAAGTACAACATACACATGTGTTCTTCTATATCAGTATTTTTTTTAACTACAGATCACTACCCACTTCATAACATCAATTCAGATTTTTTTTAAAGATACAAAATAGAAAATATCCAGGAACATCACTTGAATCCTTAGTAGGTAATACACTATGAAACTTTTGTGGGTTTTTCGGTTTGTTTGTTTGTTTAAAAAATTTGATTGATGTGCCTAGGTATATTTTTGTTTCACTTGGGGTTCATTGAGCTTCTTCGATCTGTGAGTTGATTTTTTCATTAAATTTAGAAAAATTTTGGCCACTATTTCTTACATTCTACCTCAGGTTCTCTCTTATCTTTCTGGGACACCAGTTAAATGTTAGACCATTTGATGTTGTTTCACAGGTCACTGAGGCTCTGTTCTCCCTGTCTCCCATATATACATGTGTTTCGTTCTTTATAGTTTCTGTTGTCCTGACTGCAAGTTTATTAATCTTTTTTTCTGCGATGTGTAGTCTGCTGTTTAAGCCCAGTAATGAATTTTATTTTAGATATTGTATTTTTCAGATCTAGACTTTCATTGATGTATATAGGTATAGATATATAATATACATACATATATAGTTTTTATTTCTCTATTGAGAAATATATTTTACTCCCATCTTTTCTCTTAAATTTTTAACCATATTTATAATAGCTGTTTTAAAGTCCCTGAATGCTAATTTTAACATCTGTGTCATCTCTGAATCTATTTCTGTTTTTTTTTTTTTTCAGCTTGTTATAGTTTCTATTTTCCCATTTCTTCTCTAGTAGTTTATTGTATTTTGGATATTGTGATACAACATTGAGTGTCTGGATTTTGTTCTCTTTATTTAAAGAGTATTTAAAGAGTTAACTGATAGGTCAAAGTGTGTGTTGGATTTTACTAGCCTATTTAGGTAGGTCTTTTCTCTGGGTAGAAAACCAGGTATCTTCCCAAGTATTGTTTGATCACCAGGATCTGTATTTAGCTCACAGCACCATTAATCTCTTTTCTGCCATACTTAGCTTTGGTCATGAGCAATTTAGTATTCAACCAAAGCTTTAAGGAGATCTCTTAGCATATTTCTAGAGCTCCTTCTTTATTCAGCTTTCTCATTTCTGGTGTTCTGCCCTTCAAATTTCCACTGCCCAGGAGCCTCAAACTCCATTCTTTGTTTCTGGCAGTCACTGAGACTGTTACTCACTCTCTCTTTGGGTTTCACTTCCTTGTGCCCTAGTTTGGAAAATGCCTTTAGGTAAAAAGCCAGGGTAAATGTGGATCTTACCACCAAGTATTTCCCTTCTCTCAGACCTTATCTATCTGCCTTATCCATTGCCTCAAAATAGTTGCTTCATATAGTTTGTATACACACACTTATTTGTGTTACTGTTCTAGCAGAACAGTAAGTCTAATTCCTGATATCTCGTAATTAGAACTTGCATTATCTTTTGAAGAAAATGAGGATTATACAATAGAAAACTTCCCACCTATGTATTTTCATACGCCATAGAGATGCACCCAAAGATATTGCCAGGATTTTCTTTCAAACAAAACAACTTATGTCTAGTCTACTACATGAAACAATGGCATTGAAGGCTCTGGCATGCCGTACAGTGAATCATGACTGCAGTAACTTCAGGCTAGTCAGAATTTGATATTTTTTTTTTAAGGAATACTTTATCTACATGTTAAAACAAAACATCTTAAATATTTATACTAGTATAAATGAAATCTCTCAGTTTATTTTCAGTCACTTAAATTGATACATTGGATGTTGTTCATATTTTACTATATCTTTAATCCAAATTTATAAAACTCATTTTTCTTTAGGAACTTTTTTATCTTGAAATTTGCTAGATACATAATTCTTACTATTTAAAAAATGAAACTTTTCTATATTTATACTTTTTATAATTCATCTATAAACCTGCTTGTCAATATTTCTAGTTATGATCCCCCCCCCAAAAAAAACAAAAAACTTTAGCTTATCTCTCTCTCAAATGAGTGAAATGGTTCTTTGTGACTTAATAGTAGTGGTTCTTGAACTAAGATGTTTTTTAATTGTATTAAAAAATAAAGCATTAATGAACAAGGGGTTTTTATTTTAGCTTATTTTTGAAAAGTAGATACTATATTTTATGGAATGCCTTCCAGTCTTTTATTATAAATTTTATGGCATACTGGTTTTGTTTAAGGTAATGAATTATGTACATACTTTGTATTTCTTTATAAATCTTGTTTTTAGCGATAAGGACAACTGGATGTTTTGAAGGTGGTTTTTTAATTTATTTAGTTTGCCAGGATTATAATTAGGAATCTTGCATCTTTGTGATGCAAATATATTTTAATTTTTTTGGTCTTTTGGTCATTTTAGATTTTAGAATTTTAGAATTCTGTATAAGTAGGTAATCATCATTTTCTCTGTTTTAGAATATTTCATATAAAGTAAGTACTCTGAGTATTTGTAATAATTCTAAAGTCAGTCTGAGTAGGCCAAATAAAATAAACATTTAGCAAAATATTAGATTCCTGAATACCATTGTAACATTTAATTTGACAAATGTGAATTGTATTGTTTTGTATTTTTTAGATAATTATAGGTAATTTAGGAGGGGTTCGTCCATAAAGTTGTAGCTTAAATTAGCTCTCAAAACAGTTTGCCATGTAGAGAAAACCCTTAAAGTGTTTTGTTAGTAATCTACTTTTAATTAATTTTTAAAAATCTGTTATATACCAAAAATGCTATTTAATTTTCTGACTTCAACTGAGAATTAAGTAGACTTATTTAGATATGCAATTGCTACTTTCATTTGGTAAACATTAAGAAAGGGGTACTCTTGTAACAAAATAAGAGATCAGTTCTTTCCTCCTTTTCTTCCTTCTCCTTACCCCAGTACACGTGCTTCTTATTACATTTCCAAGATTAACACTTTAAAATAGTTTGTGAATATCTGTTACCTGTTTTGCAGTTGACAAATTACAGTTTGAACCTCCACTGAGAAAAGAAACAGAAGCACGGGATGAAATGGTAGGAATTATGACTTCAAAGTATTTTACACATCAAAATTTGAGAAAACTTATAATTAGGTTATTTTGACTAGGGTACAATGTGTAATATACCATTTTAACCATTTATTCAATCTTTCTGAAAAGTTTACATGAAGTTAAGTACTGTATATGGAATTTGAGACTCAGTTCTAAGCTCTCACAATCTTTTGTCTTATTGATTCTGATAGGTTTGTAGTACATTTTTGCATTGCTTTACTATTTTTAATAGTTATTTGTTAATATTGTTTCTTTCTTAACCATTGCTCTTATTCTGAGAGTTCTGTTTGGTTAATCCTTTCCTATCTGAAAGGAAAGAAGTAATAGAGCAAGATACTAGGGTCAGCCCAGATGTTATCTTAATCTACTTTATGCTTAAGATTTAGTAAAAACTATAGATTCTAAGGTAATTGTCTTCTGTTCATGGATCTCTTCATCCTTAACTTTTGGAAGTAGTGCTCTTCTTGCTATATTTATTGCTGTATAATAAACTCTCTATGTCCATGCTAGTAGGAAAAAATGATGATAAGCTGTTTAGTTCTCCATGCTAATAGAGTAGTGATGCAAATAATTCAAGGTTAGGTTTTTCTGTTTTGCTTTGGAAATACTAGTATATTGGTAAAGAGGGCTTATCACACTTGAAGCTATATTTAGTAAGTTTATGGAATATCTTAAGTTTTAGTCAACTGATAATGAGTCATTGACTTAAATATGTTCAAATGACAGCAAATCTATCTGGGGATTAAAAAATTGATTGAAAGCCAAGGTGATTAACAATTATGACATAGAATGTTGATTCAAATAAAATTATTAATATCTTTTATAAGGTAACATTTTAATCTCTTATTTTTTACCTTCTCAGGGAGTATCATCAGACCCAAACTTTGTACTTCAATGGAATCCTTTCGTTGATGGTGCAAATACTGGAAAGTAAGTTGTTTAGTAATATAGTAACTTTATTTTACTTGATCATGTAAGAGCAGTGTTGGGGGAAATGATTTATCTTGATAAGCTTTAATTTTCATTCTTAAAACAATTGTGCTATGACTCTTCTCAGTGTAAAGGCATCATGTGTTGATCCTTAAGGGTTTTGGATTTTGTTTTTTAAGTTAGAATATAGTTTATGTAATGTTAATATACTGAAAGATGAGTCATGTGATATCATGGGAAAAAATACTATAGTAGGAATCAGAAAGCCAGAATAATTTCATCTTTGCAATCTAGTTACTTCATATTCTAGGCCTGTCTTCCCTCAGCAGCTAAGTGATAGGGATAGCCTAGACAAGTTGTTCCAAACCTATTTGTGCATTGCTGTGCCTAGAGTGCTTTTTGGAAATACAGATTTCTGGGCCCCCACATTAGGCCTATAGATCCAGGGTTGATAAACTGGCCTATAAGCCGCATCTGGCCTACTGCCTGTTTTTCACACAGCCCACAAACTAGAATGGTGCTTACTTTTTTTAATGATTGAAAGAAAATAAAAAGAACAAATGATATTTTGTGACACATGAAAATTATGTGAAGTTTAACTTTCAGTGTTCATAAATGAAGGTGTGTTGGAACATAGCCGTACTTGTTAATTTATATGTTATCTATGGCTGCTTTCACTCTACAACAAGAGAGTTAAGTAGTTATGACCATTGTATGGTTTAGAAAGC
The DNA here is from genome assembly GCA_030015415.1 of Cynopterus sphinx. Classification (NCBI taxonomy): domain Eukaryota; kingdom Metazoa; phylum Chordata; class Mammalia; order Chiroptera; family Pteropodidae; genus Cynopterus; species Cynopterus sphinx. The sequence continues at coordinate 107,840,886 of CM057384.1, read as the reverse complement.
CTACAATATTTATTGTCTGGCTCTTTATAGAAAAAGTTTGCCAACCCTTTCTATAAAATAATAGTCTTTGGGATGAAATCTAAGAATCCTGAAGGCTTTCCAAGTAATGCAGTCACTGTGATAAGAGTATGGAATCAGTGGGCTGTATCAGTGATGTTCAAACTTTGATGTGCCGGGAGGATCACCTGGAGATCTTGTTGAAATGCAGATTCTGATTCAGTAGATCTAGAAGTTACGTTTATAAAAGTTTCCAGGTAATGCTAGTGTTGCTTTGTCTGTGGACCCCACTTGAATTAAATAACAAAGGGCTTGATCATATGGCCATTTGAATCTATGGTTCACTATGGGTTCCAACTCTAAAATCTGACTCTGTTTTTTACTAAGTTCAATTTAGTTTTTATTACATATTAAGTGTAGCAAAGCATAACCGTAAAGTACAAGTCTTTGTGTTCATTGTATAAAAATCTCTATTTTATAGTTTAAACGATTTGACAGAATGAGGTCTTAGGTCTTCAAATAGATTTTAAAAATACTGTGTACTGTGATCTAATTGTCTTTTCTGTCCCCTGATTATAAAGATTTCAATGCACATTGAATAGTCTCTGTTACGATCATTTATCACCATCTAAATTGCATTTTTGTCTTTGTATTAGATCAACCTCAAAACGGGCAGTACCACCTCCCCTACCTCCTAAGGTGAGCTACTTAAAGATTTTAAACAATAAATCCTTGTTTTTAAAAAACAAAACAAAAATAAAAATAAATTTTTGTTTAACAAATAATTAAATTTAAAAATAATTTTATTAAATTTATTCAAAATTCTCTTAAATATATTTTGATAAATATAGTTTTCTTCAAGAGGGTTGTATGAATGTGTAAAATGTATTACAGGAGATTTCATAACAAATACAGTGTTTTAATAACTATTTGAAAAAGGCAAAAATAGGTCATTATTTGAGAAAATACTTGGCTACTTGGAAAGGAGAGTTCATCATTTGCAAAATATTCATTAACTACTACAATTTGACATTGTGGTGGAGTCATACTTCATTGAGTCAATTTCCTTACTTGTTTCTAAATATTGAAATTTTGTGCATTATTTGCATAATTTTGTTAGTTATAATTTTATCATTTTGGGGTTAGGGTTGATTAAAAATCACATGGCAAATTCATGGTTGTGTTGGGACAGTAACTCAGCTCTTGCTTACTCTGCTTACTTTGCCCAGTAAATTGAACTATAGAAAGAAAGAAAAAAAAGCATATCCTCCTTCCCTTGAAGTCTTTGATGTATAAAGATAATGAAGTGTTACTGTTTTATATCCAAATTTATTGAAGTACTTTTGTGTCTCGTTATCACTAGCCAAGAATAAACAGTTACCCTGAAGATAACCTCCTAGATGAAGAAAAATCATCAACCATAAAACGTTGCCCTGATTCAGAGAACAGAGCTCCCCAAGTTCTCAGAAGACAGAGTAGCCCAAGTTGTGTTCCTGTAGCTGAGACTTCTTCTATTGGTATGGCTAGCAGTATTAGCAGCCCTGGAACTAGATACTGTGATCTGGGTAAATAAATCAAAGTAAATACTGAGAAGAAAGCCATTTTGTTTGTAATAAAAAAGGTCTTTTTTTAAGTCAATCTTAGCGTTTAAAGCTTTGTGAAGATTCTTTAAAATGCTATAGAGTCCAATTCAATCCTAATTTGACCCTTTACTAAATATCTAGAAAGGTGAATGGATGTTCCTGACTTCCAAAAGTCCATGATCTATAGCAGAAGTTATACCCTCATACACATACAGTAGATAAGACAGTTTGTATAAGTGTCTCCTACAGTAATTGACTGTATATAATAGAAGATGAGAGATTTCTGAGGGAGGTAAGGATTTAAGGAAGAGAGGAGATGGGCCCTCCCAGAATACTAAAGGGCTTGATGAGCCTTCAGTAGGACAAGCCAGTGCCTACAGACATTCTTGGAGATCAAGAAAAATGAACAAATAACCCTGAAGCAGGAAAATATGAATTGTGTTGGAAATACAATCTAGTATGCTAGAAGTATGGACTTCTGAAGGGTACTTACTGGGAAATAGAACTAAAAAAGTATATTGAAGTTTAGTTATGAAAGGCCCTGAATATCAACATCAATAGGTCAGATTTTATTTTTCTCACATTATGAAAAGATATTTGTTTTCTTGTGTTAAGACCACTGCTAAATATGCCATGCTACCACTATAGAACCCAGAGAAATGCCCCAAAGATACTTTAACTTGTCTGACAGTGGTGAATATTTCCCAGTAAGAAATTACCCAAGTGGAATACAAGTATTAAGGGAAAGGGAAAATTATTTTTCAAAAAAAGTACTTACTTATATGGTCATTCAACCTTTAACAATGATTCTCTTTAGGAAATGGTGATGGTATTTCAAAACTGATGAGTGAAAATATAGAAGGGTCAGCACAAGCACCACAGTTACCACGAAAAAAGGACAAGCGGGATTTCCCTGTAGGTATAACAGGCATTTGGTAATTAGTTGTAACTAATACTGTATTTATTATATAAGGGGCATAGTCTGTTTAATTAAAGAATTTGAATAACTGAATTTCTAAATGTATAAAGTTATTACTAAGGTTTAAGAGGTCTTACAGTGTTAAAACTATTTTTCCCCATAGAAACCAGTCATCAATGGCCTCCCACCCACCCCAAAAGTGCTGGTAAGGAATATTTTTATGTGAACCACTTGCCAATTTTTATCTCTTTAGAAGCAGCAGAAGATTGTTTATGTGCTATCAAATACCTTGATCCAACGAAAGGAAAGATATATAAATACAAAGGCATTAAATGCATTTGGACGTACCTTGTACCCAGATTTGAGTGAGTTGGTTACAATTTGGAGTTTCACTTTTTATAAACACAGGTAGTTGGGTTTTCATATTAGCCTACAAAAGCCAATTTAATTTTAATGTGATGATATTAATAGTACTATGTCCTCTTTATTTTGTGAGTTAAATATCTTTCTACCCCTGAAGCCATTTTCACATTGAACTATACACCATGAAGAGGAACAGGGAAGCTTATGTTACTGCTTGTCCTCTGGCCCTTCAGTAGAACTGATGTGTAAGGTGGTTTAGCCAATCATATGAATAGGATGCTTTATAAATTATACATTTTTATTATGAAAAGTCTAATGTATGACTATCAGTCTTTTTGTCTGTTATCACTATTAAGGATTTATACTGCAGTTATAATCACCATAGTGCTACTCGATAAAATCATTTGTCTCACATTATTAAATGTTAATCCTAAACATAAGTAGTGACTTAAAATTCCTAGAAGGCATCATTGATGTATATAGATGTTTTGTTTAATTGAATATTTTTGTCCCAAAATATAAAATACACAAGGAAAGAATATGAGACTCTTGGTAGAAGGGACTAGATTATATCAAAATATGGATTTATTTTTGTAATGAAACTATAAGTATATGCAATTAAGAGTCAGTTTAGTATTTCATAATAATCTTGGCTATTTTCTAAGTATATAAAATTATTTAATCAAATAAGTCAATTTTTTTTCTTTATAATTAAGATGGGAGCTTGTTTCTCCAAAGTTTTTGATGGTTGCCCTTTGAAAATTAATTGTGCAACATCCTGGATACATCCTGATACAAAAGGTAAAATTTCTGAACTTTTATATATCCAATAAAATAATTGTTTATCAGAAAGGATATTTATGATCAGTGAACTCAGGTTATTTTTAAAATATGATTTAGAGACTAAAAATAGTGTAGGCATCTGCAGCAACCTAAGTAGGTAAGTAGAGTTTTGGTTCAAGGCATTAGAATTTAAAAGTGTACGGGAACTGTTCCCAAAATAAGGAGGCCAAGGAGACATCAGTTTCTGATTAAAGGAGGAAACCAAAAAGATATCACAACCAATTACAACCATAATTTGGATTTGCTTTTATGTAAAGAGACAGTACTAGGACAACTGATAATTTCAATAAATAAAGTCAATAGATTAGATAATATAATCATTTCAGTGTTGATTTCCTGATTTTGATCATTGTATTTTGGTTATATAAAACTTCTTTCTTTTTCTTTGAGAAATGTGCACCGAAGTTTTTCGAAGCCAAGGGACATTGTGCTTGTAACTTATTTGAAACAAAAAACAAAAAAGTTCAGAAAGGAAAAAAAAATGTGTGTGGAGAGAGAAAAGATAAAGCCAAAGTAATAAATGTTAACGTATGTGAAATCTGTGTGTGATATTCAGGAATTCTTTGTACTATTACAATTTTTATATGTCTAAAATGATGGCTAAAAAATTTTTTAAAAATTTAGACTATATTTTTAAAGTGAGAAAGTAATACATAGAGGCAAAAATTTGAAATCAAATAGATCTGAGTTTGAATTCCTGCTCTGTCATTACTATGTGACTCGGAAAGATACTTAACACCTCTGGTTTTCAATGCAATCTTTTATAACAGATGAACTCTTAGTTCAACTCACCTTATTGCAAGGAAGCAAGGAGCTTACCTGGGTGTCTGGCGATTAGCAAACGGAAGTTAGGCAATAGAGAGTATTCAGGAAATGTTTGTTTCCACTTAATAATGTTAATTAGTAATTCATTAATAAATTTTATTAATTGATACAAGGTCATATAATTATCTGTTTTAAATGCCACTATTACAAAGTATAACAGAAAAAAATATCTTTAACAGTAAGGAAATGTTTTCTTGGGTGTTTGTAAATTTTTATTTAGATATAATTAGACTTACAGAGAAGAAAAATAGTGCAAAAAACTCCTGTAACTCAGAATCATCAGTTGCTTCTATTGTGTTCCCTTTGTTTTACTATTCTCTATATGTTCATTTTTTGCTGAATCACTTGAGAATGAGTTGATGAGTTGAAGATATGCTCCTCTTCTTATGCCTCAGTTTGTATTTTCTAGGAATAAGAATCATCTCTCATATAACCATAGTACAATTATAAAGATCAGGAAATTTATCATTGATATAATACTATTAGTGATCTGTACTTCATATTTAAATTTTATTAATCATCCCAATAATATCCTTTATTGTCTTCCCACTCCTTTTTCCGTGTCACATTTAACTACCATGTCTCTTTAGTCTCATTTAGTCTAAACAGTTTATCAACTTTTCTTTCTCTTGACATTTTTGAGGCTACTTATTATGTAGAATGTCCCTTAGCTGGCTTTGTCTAATGAGTCCTCATGCTTAGATCAGGTTGTTTTGGCAGGAGTGTCTCAGAAGGGTTATCATGCTCATCTCAGTGCATCACATCAGGAGGCACATGATATCAACTTGTCTAAATACTAGTAATGTCAACATTGACCAGTAGGTTAGGGTGGTGTTCACTAGGTTTCTCCTATTAACTTTTGAGTTACTGTTGTTCCCAATTAATAAGTAATTACTTAAGTAATTAATTTCCCAAACCAATTGATAAGTGTGGCAATGTAGTGAGACTATATTAAATATCCTGTTGAACATCAGACTTTTCACCAACTAGTTTTAGCATCCATTGACAATTCATTGACATCTTTTGATAATTTCTCTTCTCCATTTAGTTTTATTAGTTTGAACTTATGAATTCTTTTTTTATTTAGGGAGATATGACCTATCATTTATTGTTTATTTTAGCACTTAAATTGTCAGAATCTTTAAGCAGTGGGCGCTCCTATGTTTGTTTGATATGTCCTTATCATTTTTTGAGCACTTCCTTACTGTCTGGCACAGTAAGATTTTTAGGCTCATTTTATACTTCCCTTCCCCAGGATAGGAATCATTTTTTTCTCTAAGAAGCCCTATGTTTTTTTTTTTTTTTTTTAGTGGAAAATAATATTTAGAAACCAAGATTTGGTGTGCTCATGATTTCTGGCATGTCATAATTTACAATTTCTACATATAGTTTTTTGTACAAAGAGTGAGTATTTGAGATGTCTGGCAAAAATATATAGCTATAATAAAAACTCTTGAGGTACGAAAATTATGTTCAAAAGAATTGTATAGCAAGATAAAGCCAGAGTGAGTAACAAAGACTATATCTGCTTTTAAAAATAAGAATTAAGAATTGGGGACAGAGGTAAAGAAGGTGGCATGGATCTTCAAAAATAATTTTCTTTACATGGTTGGGTGGCTATGTAACCCTAATACCATTAAAACATAGAGCCATTATTTTAGCAAATGATTTCAGAAAATGATAGCAAATTTTGGTGACTTATCTCAACTATTTTAGATCAGTACATTATTTTTGGAACCGAAGATGGTATTTACACATTGAATCTCAATGAACTACATGAGGCAACGATGGAACAGGTAGGAGTTTTAACTTAAAATTAGTTTGGTTGGGTAAATTGAGTAAAAAAAAAAAATCTTAAATTTAAATCAATTTATGTGGGCCTGTTTTAATTTTTATGATTTAAATATTTAAAGGGGTGAAATAGTACTTTTTTAATGTTCTTGTTAAAAGTTTTTTTCTGTAAGATTTTGCTAATTTACTGAAAAATAGAAAGTAGTTATTTTTATACTATTTCAGATTGTTAGAATCTGGAAGTTAAGGAGTAAGGGAATGAAAATTCGAGTTTTAATTATCTTTTTTTCTTTATAGTTATTTCCACGAAAATGTACTTGGCTCTATGTTATCAATAATACTTTAATGTCATTATCAGGTATGTATATGATGAAAATAATGTGGAAAATAAATCATAGACAAGCAGAAAAATGAGGTTTTAATATGCATTATTTTTAAATGTTATTTTTTGATTCCAGGTAACTACAGTAACTTTGATACTTGCACATGTTTTAGAAACTTTGAGAAATGACCCTGTCTTTAATTTAGTTAGCACTTCTTAAACATGCCCAGAGTCCAGACATCTGAGAAATGTCACAGTGATTGTCACCTGAGGCCATCTAGTACCACTCAGCTGCCTCCACTGACACTATCATCATTCCTGCCTACTATTGAGAATTAACAGTTCAAGGGAAAGAGGTAGAGGGTCTAACTACATTCTTTCTCTGTGATCTTGAGCAAGTCACCCTCAGCCTCAGTTTTTTTTTTAATTATTTATTTTTCAATTACATTTGGCATACAACCTTATTTCAGTTTCAGGTGTACAACATAATGATTATAATGACACATAACTTACAAAGTGATCACCCCCATAACTATAGTACCCATCTGACAAGATACAGTTATTACACTATTCATGACTATATTCCTTACCTATACCTTACATCCCCACTACTATTTTGTAGCTACTAGTTTGTACTTTTTAATCTCTTTCCCCCATCACCCACTCCTCAATCCTCCATGTGGCAGCTATCAAAACACTCTCTGTATCTGTGAGTGTTTCTGCCCTGCCTGTTCATTCACGTTGTTTTTTAGATCTACATGTAAGTGAAATCACATGGCACTTGTCCTTCTCCATCTGACCCGCACAGTACCCTCCAGGTCCATCCATTTGTCTTTTTTCTTAATTGTAAAATGAGGATGGTAACAATAACAGCCTCATGAGGTTGCTTTAAGTATTAAATAAGATGATATCCAGAGTGCTTGGTAAACTCTGAAGACTGGTACAGATCTTTCCTGGTAGAATTTATGTTATTATGGACCACATAATAACCACCTATACCAGTGCTTTAAAGTCTTAAAAACAAATGAGTTCAAAAGCAAACTATTCTAATTTTGTTTATATGATTTTCTTTTTATGGTTGTTGTTTGGGTTGGATTTGTGGGTGTTGTTTTAGGTTTGTTTCTTTTTAATTCTTACCCTACCAAAACTTATTTTTTTTACATTTTAGATTTAAGTGGTTACTTAGATTTATTTATTACTTGCTTTCATTCTGATAGTAGAGTACAAGATAGTTAATTATTGGATGTGGTTCCATAGTGTAGCAGTTAGCACATCTGCTTTACACACAGAAGGTCCTGGGTTTGTTCATCAGTGCAGCCAGGGTCCATGGTCTGCAACCATACCACCCTGAACAAGCCCGATGTCTGATCTCAGAAGCTAAGCAGGGTCAGGCCTGGTTAGTACTTGGATAGGAGACCACCTAGGAAGACCAGGTGCATGCAAGCCTACATTAATTTGATTATTTTGCCCTGTTCCTTACTTAATTCTAATGCTATTAACTATTAAAATAGCACTATTACTTACTCAACTTTGAATAATTAAGTAATTTCAGTATTTCTTAAATTTTTTCAGTTATTTAGTTTGATACTCTGTCATGCTCTGTATCTCAATAGATGATGTGAGAATTTTATCCCTGCTCAATTTACAGTACTATCAGGCTTTCTCTGTGTTAAGTGTACCTTTAAGCTACTTATGCTTTTAAGCATCAGTGTTTATGACATTTTAACTTGCTGATAGATAGATTATATGAATTGTAGCCTAATTTAAAAAGTGTTATTTTCATAATTTTAAGTGTTTGTCTGTATGGGTAACTTGAACTCTTCCATTAACCATTGCCTAATGAGAGATTCTTTAGGAACTTATATATTTGAGCTGATGACTATTTTCATGAAGAGCATGTTATTTGATCGTGCATATATGGCTTCTAAAAAGCTGAAGTCCTCAAAAGAATAGTTAAACTCTTTGATTTGAATTATGCTTCCCCCAGTTTTTTTACTTTTGCTTAACTGCTATTAGTTATCGTTATTATGAAATATTACTGTTATTAGGAAAATAAATTCAATTCTGTTTCAGTTAATAATTTTAAATTGTATACATGTAAGATCACTTTGTTCTAACTCACTGCTTTTGCTTTTATCCTTACTCATACCTGTCTTTAGAAATAAGCTTAGGAACCACAGAGTTATTTATAAAATAACTCCAGGAAAACAGAGAAAAGTTAACATATAAATTAGTTTTTTCCAAACTCTAGTAAAATGGTCTGTAAAACTGAATGTAGATAGCAGAGATTAATAGGAGAAAATATTGTTCTGCATAAAGGTCTGTGGTTTTGTGGGTGTGTGCACATGCATGTACATGTGTATTTAGCTGCCTAGTTAGGCAGAATGTTTCCATTCTAAAAAAAAACACAGAGTTTTGAGATGAGATAATATTAAGTTTTCTAATACCAAAATGATAAGTACTGTTTTATCTTGTTATAGAACCATATCATGTAGAATAAGGAATCAGAAGATGTTTTCCATATGTCCCCATTCTTAACATAGCTATGATTTTGATTATATGGAAGCATTATTTAATAATAGAATAATGATTGCTGTTATCCTTGTATTATGGCATATAAAGTTAGTTTGCTTTAAATTAGTATTTCAATTTGTTATAAAGACTTAATTCTCAATCAATTTTAATCCAAGGTAATTTGATAAATTATGGATAATAGATCTATCTCAGAAAATAATTTAATATAGTTTTATAGAATTTTCCATATTATACGAAAATAATCACATGCACATCATTGTAACTCACTTTATCATACAACCATGTTTAACAATTTCTCTTTCTGGCTTCATTAAAATTTTATATATATTCTGCTCAGATCATCTGTCAGTCAAAATATACCTAATTTGTGTATTAAAAAACATAATTGTCTGTTTTCTTAAAATTTATTTTACCTATTATCTTTTAATAGCATTAACTTGCTTTTTTTGTTTATTTGTGTTTTTCTATTTTGCTTGGCTTCTTGAACATTTCTGGACTCCTCATTTTAGAAGGTAATTATATTTTCTTTTGCTTGAAACTTGTATTTCTCTGCTGTATATGATTCTAATAAAAGTAACATGTTTCTCTTTTATAGGAAAAACCTTTCAACTCTACTCTCATAATCTTATAGCTTTGTTTGAACAAGCCAAAAAACCAGGATTAGCTGCCCATATTCAAACTCATAGGTTTCCAGACCGCATTCTACCAAGGTACAAAATATTTTGCTTCTGCTGGGGGAGAGAGGAGTTAGTGTTTATTTTTAAAACAGCCAGTATGCCTTACCCAATAAAAAATTTCTTTTGTCTTAATTTTGAAAGATAATTCATACTAAAATACATGTCATCTATATTTTGAAAGATTAATGTTTCCTTGACTGTCCACGAGATCACCTGTATAAGTTTTATAATACAGATCCCCAGGCTCTGCTTCTCAGTCCTATAAAATCAGATACTTTGGAGTCACAGTCCAAGACAGGTTTTTTTTTTTAAGCTTTTTGACTGGTTCTGATGTAACTGATTCATAGATCACTGTTTGGTTCCCAAACACTGCTGTGGAGTATATTTATATTGTCCTATGTTTTCAGAAAGTTCGCTTTAACCACAAAGATTCCTGATACTAAAGGCTGCCACAAATGTTGCATAGGTGAGTAAATGCTATTTCTCAAACTGGATGGTTAGCGCTTTGAACATCTTTAAAATTGTCTCAAGTGTCTTATAGTACCAAATCAGAAAGAAAATCAGCTTTATATTTGTTTTTAATAAGGTGTTAAAGAGCCCTTGAAGTGCAAGAATATATAGAGGGACATGGCATAAAAATGCTTGGAGATAATAGTCCTAATGCTTTCTCACAGCATGCCTACAGTTTTTTAACCATAGTCCCTGAGGCTGTATCTCTAATACACTAGTTTTCATATATTTAACACTTACCATTTATTTATTTAACAGTTACTGCTTAGTGTTTTATGAACATTATTATTACAGGAGTTTGGCCAACTATGAAGTTAAGGGAAACCTTTCACACAAGACCACCCTCAGGTTAAAAAATTCTCTAGAAGGACTCAGAACTCACTGAAAGTGGTTATATTCATGGTTATGGTTTATTATGGGGAAAAGTTATAGATTAAAATAAGCCAGAAGAAGAACTGCAAAGGACAGAGTCAGGGAAAAGTACAGGGTAGAGTTTCTATTGTCCTCTCCCCATGGAGTAATGAACAGCATTATTTATCTGTGATAATAATGATTTGTGATTTGTGACGGTACACACAGAGCATTGCTAGTCAGGGAGGATTACTCCAGCATCATGGTCCAGAGTTTTTATTTGGGCTCCATCACACAGGCATAATTGATTGCCCACAGGGCAGATCTCAATATCCAGCCCCTGTAGGGAGCAACTGATACTGCATGAGCCAAAGCCCCTACCTTAAATCACATTGTTGGTCTTTCTGGCATGACCATCCCCTGCTTAGACTATCCAAAGTTGCCAGCCCTCACCCTAATAAATTATATTGTTAGACTATCCCGTGACTCAAGATCCCAGGCAAAATAAGACACTCCAGTCAGGTATGACATTCCTGAGGTTTATTGAGTACCTCCCAGAAGTGAGTACAAAGTCCAGATCTCTTGAGGGGGAAGGTTAAGTTCTGGACTACAATTATATCACGTAACCCTACAACCACCCATGATACTTGTTATGTCACTAGAGAGTAATAGAACTTGGGAACAGACCCAGTTCATGACTTTAGATCTTGTACACCTAACTTCTTGTTTATTCTTTTTAATCAGTGAGCTTATACATTGATTTTTATGATTCCACAGTGTACTCAGTAGTTGTAAGCAAATTTCATGAGCATTTTTCTAGGGAGAATCAGGTTCATATCTGTTACCAGATAGATTCCCAAGATCTATGACTCAAAGAAGGTCTAGAAGTTTGTAATCTAAGCTATAAACTTATTTAAGATAGAGCTCACCGCAGATAACTACTTAGTCCTTATTGATGGGAGTCAAATTAAGGAGAAGGAAAGACCAATATGAGTTTTTGTGGATTCGAGTCAAGGAAGTTACATTTTTAGTCAGATGTAAAATAGTTATTTTCACCTTCTTTTACGTACACAGCTATAAACTACTATACCATAAATTAAATCATAGATTTCATTTGCCTCCTAGACCTTCTTGTCCAAATGATCTCTTTTGGTCAATTTACTTAAGATGCAGCTCTTTAGGTTGCATACTAGTGTAGGTGTTTTAGTGCTTAAAAGTTCTTGTAAAAAGTTTCTATGTTAAGAACCTAATATATTAAATATGTTTAGAAGTAAATGTATATAATTTAACTATAAGATAAGAAAGTAAAAAAGGGTAACAGAGCCAAAAGAAAAAGACATCATCTTTACTTTTTCTACCCACTTTTTTCATCCTGGTGAGGAGAAACAATAATTTTCCTTTATCAGCTAAATAATTGCTTTACATAGTTCTTCCATCCGTGGAAAGCCACATTTCATTGTTTTGTTTTTTTTCCCCCATGTGTAGTAGCACTGCCTTTATAAGAAAGCTGTGATAGTTTTTAGGTGAATATAGCTTTTCACTAAGCTAATTATATTTTCATATAAAGGTATTCATTATTTTGAGTGTGTCTTTTATTTTATTTCTTTCCAGTCAGAAACCCTTACACAGGACATAAATACCTCTGTGGAGCTTTACAGTCTGGAATTGTTTTACTTCAGTGGTATGAGCCAATGCAGAAATTCATGTTGATAAAGGTATATATTACTTTCTTTACATTTTTCTTCTTTAGAAAACATTAGTGTGTTAACTGAAGCTAAATCTTTAAGATTCTGTTGCTACTATCAAGGGTTAGTATGTGTATAGTTATTTACAGGTCTTTATTTGGTTTAGGAGTTTGTTTTCCTTGAGATTTCCTCTTTACCTTATATCAGTAAACTTCCAGAAGCATCACAGCCATAAAGATCAATATGGCCAATTCTCTAAAATACATTTTTAGATAAAACTCATTCTTATGATCATTTCAGAGGTAGTCCTGTTTTAGAATTCTAGTCAATCAAGAAAAAGCCTTTCCCCTGACTTATTCAACAACAATATGACTAGAGAGATTGTTTCTAAATTATACTTCTTGTTTATTTTTTGCAGCACTTTGATTTTCCTTTGCCAAGCCCTTTGAATGTTTTTGAAATGCTGGTAATACCAGAACAAGAATACCCTATGGTGTGTGTAGCTATTAGCAAGGGCACCGAATCAAATCAGGTAGTTCAGTTTGAGACAATCAATTTGAACTCAGCATCTTCATGGTTTACAGAAATTGGCGCAGGTAAGTGTTTTTTACCTAATGTTAAAATATTGATGCTTTTGCAGAATGATTTCACTCATTGGACAAATTCAAGTAAAGACTTATAGAACATAGTTTCCCAATTAAGCCCAGAGGTGCCTGTGCCTATAGCTCATGATCTCTTTTGGCCTGAGGCAATTTGATACAAATTATTTTACCTAGGAAATTTTAAATTATTTCTGACATTTAAAAGTCTTAATTGTTATGTGTTAATCTTTGACTTACTACATAAAAACTAAGTTTTAAAAATACTTTTCAAATATTATCAGCTTCTCAAGCGAAGAGATTTACTTTTTTCTTCTATCAATTCCCTCCACTACCCCCTCTTCCTACCCCACACACACACTTCTTAGAATCATTGAATTCAAGTGCTTTTGATGTGTGACCTGCAAGTTTTACCATTTAGATACAGGGACATACCTCAGTACTTTCTGAGAAGGGTTTGTCAGCTTAGAATTTTATCAAACGTGCCTTAGTGAAAGTTTTGAAAAAGCTGGGAAATTCTCAAACTTTAAAATTAGAACAAATTAATTATTTTTAAAATCTACATAATAAGTGAAATGAAGGAGGGGTCTCATTTTGCCAGTTTGCTGTTTGTTGTATTTGGATATTATTTGATCATTTGTAACCCCAAGTTTATGAAGCCATTTTTACATATGAAGTTAAGCAAATTTAATTATAATTATTTCATTACTGACCACTGGTCTGCTCCTTATCACCATGTGAAGAAGTCTATTGTAAGTATCTTAAATTTGATGGTTCTTATGAAATATCTTTAGCTTTTGACCATTTATAGGCTAAATTAGAAGAACTCTATAACACAGCTATTGAAGTTAATGGAGAACCACTAATGTCACTTTTGAAATAAAAATCAAGATGAACTAGTAGTGTCCTGATAAATGGTTAACAACAAGTTTTTGGAATACAGAGAAGCCTGGTTTGTTAGCAGTTGCGTGTTTCTGTCATATAAATACTCCCAACACAGCCAGTTTCAAACTACCAACCTGATGTCACCTAGTTTACAAAATTGCTGAAAATTTAATCCTGTACAAGCCAGTTACAGTGTGTACTGGACTATTTCACTCTTATGGATCAAGTTATAGTTTCCAGTAGAATAAAATTGGAATGTATTCTGTATCCTACTGCTATCTGTACCCCACATTTCTTTCTAATTGTTTAATACTTTTGGTTGAGTTATATGCATACCTTCCTAGTATAGTTAACAGAGGTGCAAATTACATTGTTTTATTATCATGAAATATAAGCAGCCTAAATAGAAATGTATTCCTATTACGTAGTTACTGCCAAGTATGAGGGTTATAGATCAATTTATTTAAAAACCAAAATAATTTCCAGTGGACAGCCCAACTTTTTTTTTTTTTTTTTTTTTTTTTTTTTGCTGGTTAGTGTATAATAGTAAAGAGGGAGTCATTTCATAACATTATCCAAAGTGTGCTTGTAACTTTCTTTTGTACAATATATTAGGAGGTAACAATGCTCAAGGCTAGTCATTGATTCCTCTTGTGAAATTTGGGGAGGGAAAGATGAGGGGTTTCTTGTTTGTTTTTTTATGCCTGAACAATACTGTCTCACCCACTTACAACATTTTTTAAGTTAAAACTAAAGCAGTGACAAAAATACTTCCTGAGGAGAGCAAGGACTCTGCCTGAGGGTACTCATCCAAATCTCCCTCAAGCAAAGGTCATCCTTATTAGGCTTCTCCATTTTCACAAATGATTGTTAATCTTCCTCCCAGCTATGTTCATTGTTGAGGTCCTGCCTTGAATTGGCAATAGTCCTAACAATTAGAATGAACTCCTGTTCCAAGACTCTTAGTCTGATTTATTATTGCATATCTTTTATCTCCAAAGATGCGGCTTAGCATATCATCAGCACTCAACATTTGTGGAATAAATACATGAACATAAATTTGCAGAGAAAAACTATTTTTGGAGTGTTGCCCGAGGGACCAACAGTTTATCAGTCCTGTAGAACTGAATTTTTCACTATGTATGAGCTTTGGAAGTTTTCTAAAAGCACCTCAAAATAATGTATAAAACTTCATGTTTATGTTCAAATATATAGTTTTTAATGGCCGGATTCATGGTCTTATCCAAAGAAATGTAGTTAAGAATGACAGGTTTAAATAATCTAAAATCTTTTCTTAGATTCAGCTAGAACAATTATGCAATCAGTGCCTAAAACATTTTTAGTAAAACCAAAAATATTTTGCAAAATGTTATTACATCTATTAGCAGATGTTAAAAGAAACAGCCCTGCAAATATCAGCAAAGCTATGGAAATTACTTCCTGCAAAGATATTAACAATAATGTTGTCACTCAATGTCCTCTTTAAAAAGTAACTCCCACCTACACGCACACCCTCATACCCCCACAACCATTACGAAAATTTCTCTGATCACAATTTCATTAATCCTTTTGCATTTTCTGAGTTACTGTTTTTATCTCAGAGATGTCCCTAACTGATCTTGTTTCCATCTTCCCATTGGCTACTGTAAAAGTGCAGAGCAAAGTATAATCATTGTATAGCATGCATCTTACTTTCTTTCCCGAATTTTCCCTTTGCTTCATTTTATTTTTGTAACTCACCTTTCTAGGACTAGCTATTAATTAACTGTAATATTGAACTTTTAGCTCAGTTAGCTGTACTTAAGACTTAACATTTGTTCTAAATTGACCTACATATATTTTCTGAAAAGATAACATATCATTACAAAATATAATTTATGTTAAATTTCAAAGACTAGTTTTAAGTCACAGGAAAAGTCAGAATTTGTGTTCTTTTCTAAGTTCTAGTTTTTAAAGGGTCGTGTAACCTTGTTTTCTTTTTTCCTCATAAGGCAGCCAACAGTTAGATTCCATTCATGTAACACAGCTGGAGAGAGATACCGTTTTAGTGTGTTTAGATAGTAAGTACTCTTTCAAAGTTTATTCTGTCATATTACTTGATATAACAGATCTTTTCGTGGACGTGATACTATTAAACTATAATTCAAGATTTTCTCTTTTTTCACTTTAGTGGCTTGTTTTACTGATGAAAAACCTAAATTGGCTGTAGGTATAGTTAAATAGTAATTAATTGATGTTTTTCAGTACTATTTGTGACTTTTTTCTTTATTTGACCTTCTTGGGAACATTAGAACAGTTTGCTGTAACCTTGGGATAAAATTCTATATAAAACTCTTCTGTATAAAATTCTGTGTAAAACTATTCCGAGATTTTTTTTTTCAAAGCCATTGTAATTAAGGAAAAAATAGAAGGTATACAGTCATGTACCATTTAAAAACTGGGATACTGAATTCCGAGAAAAGCATTGATAGACAGTTTTGTCATTGTGCAAACATCATAAAGTGCACTTACACAAACCTAGATGGTATAGCCTACTTACACATCTAGGCTCAATGGCATAGCCTATTATTTTAATTAGTAGAAAGAGTAAAATAACAATAAAATATGTAGTATAGTAAATACATATACCACTAATCTAGTTATTTATTATTATTATCAAGTGTACTGTACATAGTTGTATTTGCTACACTTTGATGCAGTTGGCAGCGCAGTAGGTTTGTTTACCATCACCATAAACATGAGTAATGTGTGGCACTATAGCATTATGATTGCTACATCTCTGGGCAAAAGGAATTTTTCAGCTTCATTATAATCTTACAGGACTACCATCATATATGGGGTCTGCCATTGACCAAGTCATCATTATGTGGCACATAACTCTGTTAATATGGTCTCTTAAGAGTCATATAACATAAACTTTGGAATCACGTCAGAATGAGGTTTTAATATACAGATAGGTTTGACATCTTCATCTGCTACCTGTGATTCTGTTGATATGGGAAGAGATATTAATGGAAGTGTGTTGTACTGTAAGCAGTAGAGAAGTAGGAGAAAACTTAATAGGTATTGTTTCAGTTTTACAAACAACGTATACTCTGGTTCTTAAAACCCACCTTATTTTTATGCAGCGAATCCTGCAAGTTGAAATTCACCCAAACTTGGAATTATATTTGAAAGTTAACTATGTTTGCCATGTCTGATTCATTCCAGAAATTTTAAAATTACTGAAACTTGCCCATAGGTGTTCAGTGTTATTTTTTAAATTATTCTGCTATTGAATTTACCTGGTTTCTGTCCTAATTTCTAATCTCTAAGGGTTCCTTAGTGGATTTACCTTATAAAATCATGAAGATCATCTAATATTATAGATAAGTAAATCAAAAACCAAAGTGTTTCACCCACCCATCATCCTTTTTTTCAGTACTTTGTTTGACTACCAATGAGATTGGACTGTTATTCAATTACCCGTGAATTTGATAAATTCTTTTTTACCCAGACAAGTAGAAAGTTCTGTACTGATTAAGCAGAAAATTAGATAATCAGAATTTAACTTTAATATTGTTAAAGACTTATGTTAAATCTTTAATACCTTTTAGTCATCCAAGGAAAATAAATTGTGCTTAGCTTTCATTTTGTTTATGTATTTTATCAAAAAATGTTTTAAAACCATTGATTAACTAAGCTTCCATTTCCCAGTTATTCAAGATAAATGGAAAGTTGTCTTTCTTGAGTTTTTTTTTTTTAAGGAACAGCCAGACTTCAAAAATGAGTTATCAACTATGTATTATAAATTGGTTTTAGTAAGCAGCAATGGAGCTTGAAATCACAAATCATGTTAGATGAGAAGGCAGTGCGGAAAGAAGATATCTTCCATGTCAGAGCTAAGATGGTTATATTAAAGAACAAATAGATGAAAGGGAAATAGAATTATGTATAGACCCATCCCAGAGTTTACTTACAAAGAACTGGTGACTCTTATGAGTTCTATTTGTTGCCCCTTTGTACAGTAGTTCTTAGTACTACAGTTATGAATGACTGCAAATATTTTACCATGTTATTAGGTTCTCATTGTACCTACCAGCCTAGCCACTTTTAAAGAAACATTGTACTTTTTAAAAAATGAGAATGTAGCTGTTCAATACATACTACATAAAGAAAAAAAAATATCAGTGGAATTGCCATTTACTAAAGGAGGAGCTCTTATACTATATGTTATAAAACATATTAATGATATTTTTCTACTGTGCATGCTTGAATCAAGATAAATGGTTGAACTTTATTAAAAATATTGTTCTTTATCCATGTAAAATCCATATATGTTATATATATTTTAACAGATTTGGATTTTCAGTCTTGACATGTTTTTTCTTTTTTTAAGAATTTGTAAAAATTGTTAATCTACAAGGAAAATTAAAATCAAGTAAGAAACTGGCCTCTGAGCTAACTTTTGATTTTCGCATTGAATCTGTAGGTAAGTCTTTTTTTTTTTTTTTAATAATGCTGTTCAAGTACTTGTTTTTTGTTCATTCTGTACCTAGGGTTGTCTAGCACTGTCTCATAGAAGTTTCTGTAATATAGAAATGCTCTCTGTGCTCATAAATGCAGTAGTCATTTATCATACCTATTAAATACTTGTGCTATATTTTAGTTTTAATTTTTTAAATATAATTTAAATTTTAATGTAAATATCCACATGTGGCTAGTTGCTGTCTATTGGATGGTATAGGTTTAGACCATAATAAATCTTTTATTATTGTTCCCTGAATATTTAAAACTTGAAAGCATTTTTTTAATTTTTGTTTATTATTCCCTTTGCTGCATCACATGAATTATACTTCTTTCAATTCTTTCTAAATCATGAAGGTATTTGTGTGATATGATTAATGATATTAGATATGCTATAGTTCTTTGTTGGTAAAATTCTGCTTGGCGTATGTTGAAGGTTATTGCTTTTAGGCCTATTTCTTTGTAAGTAACTACTTTCCTACAGGACTTGGAAACTAATGTGCCATTTTAATTTGCTTCCTTGTCAATGAGTGTTTTACTCTTTAACACTCATTGGTGTTATGGTAAAAGTATTGTATTTTATTATTGTTTGCATCCTCATTGATTATATGTCAATATTTTCCCTAAGGGTGATGATAAGTATAGAATTAAATGTATATATACTTTTAAATACATGTTTCTCATTATTTAGACAGTTTAATTTTAATATTTTAAAGGTTTTCCAACTGGAGTTTTGCGCTGTCACAAAATACGTTCACCCCTCTGTGTAAAATCTTACATAGAATAATTGCTTACAATTGCAAGATCTAATTTATTGAAGCAGAAAACCTAAACTTTCTATAGCTGCCAGGAACTTTGAAACTAGTTTCTTCTTTACTTCTTTATGTCCTGGTTTTTGCATGCCAGTTTCTAAGATTTAATATTTTCAGTAGAGATTCTGCCATTAAGATCTTTAGTTTCTCTTCATTTAAACTGAAACACACTGGTACTTCAGCTTTTTCATGTGTGCCAATTTTTATAGGGGATTTTAATTTTTACACAAAAGTTTGTTCTTCCTTGGCTACCATCCCTCCTTGCCATTGAACCTTGCAAAAATTATAAGGATCCTCCTGGATAAAGAGTCCCTTTAAATAACCTTTTAAAAATAAAATGAGTAACTGGTTTTGCATTCATTCCACATTTGTTTTTATTGAGCAAAATTATGTTTTATAGACATTCTTAACTTTTTTTCACTGAGTCAGTATTCTAGTAAAAAATATAGCAATTCTCAGTCACTTTCTCACTTCACCTTTACTGGCATAGGGTGTATGGCTAACTCTTCAACAATCAAATGGGTCCTCTTCTTGCACTTTAATTACTCAAGCCCCTTGCCAGGAAGGGCCCAGAGGCTCTACTGCCTCCTCTAATTATGGGGCCTGTACACTCTGTTTCTGAACTGCTAAATGACCTCATATGTATTGCCTCATTGGGCCCAGGCTTGTGGTTGGCACCACGTAGGACACAGAGATAGACAAAGCACAGTAAGAACAAGTTTTCCTTCAAGACCTTCAGGCCACCATGGGAGCATAAGAAATGGGTGGGAGGACAGGAGGGGCTCTGGCATGCCATGTAGTGGCCACACTGTGGGAACATTGTCGGTCCTGAAATCTGAAGCTGTTAGGAAGGTGGGCAAACTTGACTCAACTCTGAATTCACATTTGGGCATTAGGGCCCACAGACAGAGCAAAGGCCCAGGGAGGGTGCTCTAGAGGTCTGAGGAAGCTTGGGCTTGAGACTGCAGCAGTGAATGCTATCATTGAGAGCCCCTCTGAATAAGAATTGGCTCTAAGATTATAAATATTCAGTGTGCGGATAAATTTTAGATTGTTCACTTTGTAACAGGGAAAGTATGAACATAAATAAAAGATGCTTTCTTAATAGCTGCTTCTGATTATATGACAATATTTAAATAACAATGTTTTTATTCAAAAATCCAATTGTGTATGTTATTATTTTATTTACCTAAGACAAAAAGTAGTATATGAAAGAAATATTAATATGCTAATACCAACTTATCAGGAGTTAACCCATGTTTAAATGAACGCCTTTTGTATATCTTTTTATGTCTTTGAAAACTTGCATGACACTGCCTCAATAAATTATTTGAACTTAGGCATGGTTTAGCCACAAAAATGTTGGGAACTAATGGCCTAGACAGTGGAATTTTGCACCAAGCACTTGGGTAGTCTTAAATTATCATTTGTTAAAACAGTTAAAGAAAATGTATAATGAATCACTCTGTGCTTTATTTTAGTTTCAGTTCTCCCTTATCTTTTTTAGTATGTCTTCAAGACAGTGTGTTGGCTTTCTGGAAACATGGAATGCAGGGTAAAAGCTTCAAATCAGATGAGGTAAGGTTTCTCAAATTATCTTCAGTGATTTTCCCAAAAGATTTTAATTTCAAAATGTTTATTTTATACATTTTCTCTCTGAATGCACATTACTATGTTTAGTCCCTTTAATGCTATGAACTGGTAGAGCAAAATTGATAGTATTATTCCATCAGATGTTCAGTTTTTTATTTGTTGTGTAATTCTCAGTGGCCACAAGGAATTGTCAAACATGAGTTTACACAATCCTTTGAATTTGTAATTTGTAAATATAGGTTGCTAAACTTTCCTAAACTTAATAAGCCTTTTCCATCATCTAGAAATGTATAGCTTCTTTTTAATATTGTATTTAAAACTCTAAATTAATGTGTATTAGATAACAGGACTAAAGAAAAATCTAAGAAAATTATTTTAGTATATGTGTTGCTGAAGTGTGCACAAACCCTAAAGAAAATTAACTCATTCAGTAAATTTTTAAGTACCAACAACATGTAAGATATTGTTATTATAGTACCATAAGGCATAATGAAGTATAATTATAAATAATTTCAAGCCCTTATACCTGTGGCACTTTACAAATATTAGCTTATTAAAGGCTAATAATCCAGTGATGTTAGGTACTATTCAGATTCCCATTTTTATAGGCAGAGTAGTTAAGTAACTTGCCCATAGCTAGGTAGGAGAATTTGAAGGGTTTCCAAAAATTACTTTTAGCTGAGATAATCACGATGCACAAGATAGAACGTGGGCTCCCACCTTGAGAGATGAGTCCTAATAGTTAAGACAATATTAACAGAGACATTTCTGTGTAATTTTTGTATACTATGGCCTCACAAACTTGTGGACTTATTTTCAAGCTTAAAGTTGTCTCTCTGAGTTACCTTTAGTTTTATTCATACTCTTACTCATATGTAACTAAGTGTTTCTATCTCTTCCATGAATGAAATCTGCTGTCTTTAAATATATCATTTTATCCAGTTATTGGCCCATGTCACTACGTGTCACCAGGTCCCTGCATTTAATGAAGCCTACAGTCCTACTTACTGCCATAAGATTAGTTGACCTTAGATGCTACTTTCATTGTTTCACACCCTTGGTTAGAAATCTGTAGTTTAATACCTGTTTACTTTATCAAGTACAAATTTTACTTCCTGTTTTTAACTCATGTTGCTTACTTTTTTTGCTTATGTTTTCACATTTCAATTTGGGCCTAGCCTTAATATTCATAAAGTAATATTCAACTACTCTAGTCCACAATAATTGGAATATTTCCAAACTTAATATTCTGAAAATTAGCTCCATCTTGTAGCACCTAATTTATTTTCTAACTCGTTTATTAATTTTGTCTTCCCAGCTAGACTGTAAATCCATTGTTAACAAGCTATTATATTTTTTTCATATCTGCACTGTCATAGTTTGAGTTTCTCCAAAAGTTGACCTTAAAACCAGGACTGAAGTACGGGAGGTTTGTGTAGGTGTAGATCCCAGAAAACAAGTGATTGAGTGAGGAATGTAAGAAGGAGAGAGGCAAAAAGCCAACAAGGGCACATTAATAAACTGGTTCCCACTATGGGCAACCAGAGTCTAATCCCATGCTGACTGCTGAGGAATAGTATAGAACACACCTCAGAACTGATTCATTTGAAGGTGGGGAATCTAATTTATAAACCAGCTGTTATCCCTGCTGGTTAATGGCTGCCCCCAGGGATTTAAACTCTGCATGCTTTGGTGTGTAGTGCCTGCGCGTGGCTGAGTGCCTTCTACAGCTTTGGAGAAGACAGAGCTGAGGGGCATTGGCGCATGGGAATGTCCATTGCAGCTGTGCTGAAATCTATGCTGTGATAAGGAGGAAAGAGCGGGGGCTCTGCAGACAAGCAAACCTGTGTTCAAATCTTGGGTCTACCAATTATATGACCTTAAGCAAGTTACTGAACCTCTCTAAACGTTAGTTTTTTTCTCCAATAATAAGGGAATTATAATACATATGACAAATAATTCTTCTGAGGAAAGTACCTGACTCATAACAGGTGTTGCATAAATGTTTTATTTTAATTAATACACAGTCAAAAAATACTTCTTTCTGAAATTTATTTCATTTGCAGCATTAACTATCAGAAATTATCACTCTGTTTAATAATTACTCTAAATGATTTTTAAATTATTACTTAAATAATACTAAGGTATCACTGATAGGTATTTTCTCTCATAGGTTACCCAGGAGATTTCAGATGAAACAAGAGTTTTCCGCTTATTAGGATCAGACAGGTAATAGTGTGATTGTTGTAATCACCAAGGTGTTTGGTGATTGTATTATTAATCATGCTGTCAGCTCATGATTGTGTTTCAAACAGAACTCTTTGAAGATTTTTCAGCATCTTCGAGAAATTTCCCTGTATCTTCATTGAGAGAGAGAATATTTTGATTAGTCAATTAAGCAATCTTTTGAAGATCATCATTCTAGAGATGGTGATACTCAGCCAAGACAAAATGTGTTAACATAGACATTTAAGTCCCTGGTACCATGACATATTTCAGGTTCCTTTGTTTTCATCATTTCTTCCTAGTATGATACCTACCTTCTATTAACTATTACTATTTAAATCCAACAGAATATATACCTCCTTACATTTGCTTTCATATCAGGTTTTCAACTTGGTTTCTGATATCAGTCTAAATTAGAGGGAATTATGTGTGTCTCTGTGATAAAAACAAAAGACACATTCCAACCTATGCCATTTTATGAAAATATTTAGTGGCTTTTGTTCCCCAAAGTTTATATCACCTACCTCTACAGCTAATAAAATTTTTTCACCAAAAGCTATTACTACAACAAAATTGTCTATAGTAATATGCATTAGTCCCAAGGCAAGGATTGAGAACCTCTGGTCTTCAAATTCAGTGTAGTCACAAAGTAAGAAATTTCTTAAATATTAGACACTTAAGGAAGAGGGTGGTGTGGAGTTAGGACCCATGAAAATTTTGAGAAGACATTTTAAGAAAAGAGAGAGATTTTTTGAAAAATGACAACTATCTTAGTGAGTAGGAATTGTAAGCCCACAGAGCATGGCAAGTTAGTAACTAGTCCTGCAAAAGAGAAAGAATTGAGGATCACCTGGTTAAAGACCCTGGAATAGGAGGCTCTTTACTTCTCCAGGAAGAGCAGACAAAAAATTGTGGATCATCCAAAGATTCTGGCGCAAATAGCACTTTAACAAGTCATAGTATGAGAAAATTCTGCTTAATAGAGGATAGGTATCAGAAGCCATTTCTCTTAGTTACTTGTTTCCTTCCACCCCTACCCCCAGAATTTTCTTCAACTATTCTCTTTTTCTTTCTCTGTTTTCTGTCATGATTGCCTCCCCACCCCCAAACTACTGTTTTTTTTTTAGATCATTGCCTTGTTCTGGTTTTTTTACTTGGGCATCTTCTTGATTTAAGATATATGCCTTAACCAAAGTTTTTATTTTCTCTCAATTTTTAAAGTGGCTTTAAAATTTGTATTTAAATATAAATATTTATATCTAGAAGAAAAACCTTAAGTATTTCAAAATATTAATGGTTAACCCTGGGCAGTTAGATTATAGGTAATTTTATTTTCCCCTTCTTTTCTGTAATATATAAGTATAAACTACCTTATTGTTTTCATTACAAAAGTAATAATATGATAGTTGTAGAAAATTCATGCTAGAAAAATATGCAATTTGTGTATTTTTACAATTTTGCCTTCTATACTTTTTTCTTGCATGGGTATATTTTTATTCTGTTCTCACGCCCATCAACTACAGTGTTAATCCTATGGTATGGCACTCTACTGATTTTTCTTCACTTGGTCCTTGAACTCCTTCTCTGCCCATGTTCCATGGACAAAAGACATAGGCCCCATTTCATAGTTTAACAATTTTTTTTTTCAAATACCTTGAAGAATTATTTAGATGCACGTCTCTTAGAAATCCTGTATTATTCTCTCAGTCCTTTTTCTACCTTCTTGGTGTGTATTCGAAAGCTTTTTATACCTTTCATTGGCAAATATGAGTAAGCCATTTCATTTTTAGTTGGAATAAGATAGGGAGACTGTCCTGAGATGTTTTTAATGTTTCATATTTATAAATTCATCAATTCTTCTGCAGTTTTGTT
Organism: Cynopterus sphinx; assembly: GCA_030015415.1. NCBI lineage: Eukaryota > Metazoa > Chordata > Mammalia > Chiroptera > Pteropodidae > Cynopterus > Cynopterus sphinx. The sequence continues at coordinate 107,815,992 of CM057384.1, read as the reverse complement.
TTTAAGCCATGAAGTGTAAAGCTATGATCTTTATGTAATCTTATGAGAATGTGATATTCATTCCTGGTTTGCTGTCAGTATTTGAAGCATGCAGTCTCTGGTTTTTCTCTTACATAAACCTTTTCTTTTGGTTTAATTGCAGGGTTGTCGTTTTGGAAAGTAGGCCAACAGAAAATCCTACTGCACACAGCAATCTCTACATTTTGGCAGGACATGAAAATAGTTACTAAGCAACAGAAACTGATCTGAAATGACAAGAAAATGAATATACTCCATTGAAAGCAAAAATATCTTAAGGAAATTCAGTACAAACACTATGATCTGCTTTAATTATTATGGGTTATATCTCAAATGATCTGTACTTTAAGGTAGAATTCAATATTTTCTGTAGCTGGAAACAGCTATTTTATCTCTTGCCACTGTGTGGTGGTTATATCAAGTTTGCTTAATAAAAGCTATGAGATAAATAGTCCTTATAGTTCCAGGAAATACAGTCTTTTAAAAAAAAATGTTTGTAACAAGGGTGCCATGATATTTTTAGATAACAACTCACGTGATTATCTTCCAAGAGATAAATTTAGTGACAATTTTCTCATTTTATACCATGTTTTATTCTTTTTTAATGAACATAATTTGATAAAGAAATTGTCAAATAAGCCTATCACTTTTACTTTGGCCATTCTGTATGTTTTTGTAAAATAGAATATTTAATCCTTATTTATTAATCTCTTGCTGGAGTGGTGTAATGTATCTAACTTTTAGCAAAGGAGGGTTGCAGAGCAGCTTAAATTTTTTTTATAATGTATAAAAATTTTGTTTACCTTTTAAGAGTAGTACTTTGAAGGGTTAAAGACAGTGTGTTTGGAGGTTTAGTACATACATGCAATTTTGTTTAACACAAGTATTTTATAATACAATATTATCCAGAATTGCCTTAAAGGGAGTTTTGTGTTTTCAACTACGAATAGTTTTAGGGAGTTATACAGAAAATATTGATGATGGTTGAAATATTGTTAGAAGAGGTGTGTATGTCTAGGTGTGACTCCATTTGTATGTATTCTTGACAAGCAGTAGAATATTCCTGTGATTCTTTTTTACATTAGGGATAATGCATAAGAAATTAATCTTCATATATATTATTATCCCTAATGTAGGGGGGGGAAAGTGTTTAACTGCCCACAATATGTATTTTACTCATACTATACCAGAGGGGAAACTATAAAGCAGCTACACATGTAATCTTGGGGTTTTCACTTATGTAGGTATTCATTTTGAGTAGGTTTAAGAAAAAATTTTTAATGAAATTGAATTCCTGATGGATAGTATAAATATTATAAAACCAGTATTCTAAAAATAAGAAAGACTAAGGCCATTTTTGAGTTTGCTTCTCTTTTGCTATTGTTAGTTTTCAAATTCAAGTGTCACACTGGTAGCTGTTGTCTGAATGCCTTTATGAGAACAGTTAGTTAGCATTGAGCTGATGAACAAAGTGGTTAGCAATAGCAAACTATAGATTCATTTTGAGCAGTAATTTAAGAGGAAAGGAGTGTAACTATCTCATTTGGTCCTTAGCAGTTCTGTAAAATAGGTAGTGTCATCATCTCCATTTTTCAGATGAGGAAGTAAGGGATTAATAAGGTTAAGAAACTTACCCAATTCACACAGCAAGTTAGTGGTTGAGCCAGACTATGAGTCTTGTGACTCTATTCTTTTCACTATGCAATATGAAAACAATAAAATGTTATGCAAATAAAGTATTGTCCTTTAAAAATGTACATATGATTTTAGTGTGTTGCTATTTATTTGGGGCATGTTAAATGGGGCCTCTGGACTAAAGGGCACTGGATATAAAGAAGGCAGGGTTCCATACTCAAAACAGGAAATATTTACATACTGGATACAAAAACCAGTATCCTGTTCTCACTGAATCCTGGCAGCCAGATTTTCCCAACTAACAATATTGGAAAAGACTTCTCTGTTCAGTCTGGCCAGTGCAAGTAGAAAGACCTAAATAGATCCTGACATCAGAGGTGTCCTAGCTAAACTACCCAGCTAGATAACTCTACAGTGAAAATCAGAGTTGACAAGTGCACCCTCCCATGAATTCAGAGCTTGCAGTTAGTGTTTTAGACCTCTACTATTAAACGTGATTAAACAACCAGGATTTATAAAACATCTGAGGAAAGCCTCTGATATGAAAGAGGAAAAAAACATTTGGGGAAGAAAAGCACTTAGAAGAAACAGACTATACAAGGTGAAGAGAAAATCAAGAGAAAAAATATCTTCAGAAGGACGTTGCAATTATGAATCAAGAGTAAGAGAATAGAAAAAGCTTTCAAAAAACAAAAAACTTACAAAATATGATAGCATACCTGAATAATTTAATAGGAAGTTTAGAATATGAATTTTAACTTTCTCAGAAAATCAAAAAGAAATGGAAACATTGGAGAAAAAAAGGTTAAGAAAACTATTATAGTCCAGGAGGCCCAATATCCACAATCTTCCAGTGGTCCAAAATGAACAGAAGAAATTAGTAGAGTATTTCAATAAATTTTTCTAGTACTGAAGAACTTAAGATTCTAGATTGAAAGAATGCAGTGGATGAAGAGGCGGGGAAAAAAAAAAAAAAACGTACTCCAAGGCACATCATTATGAAATTTCAGGGACACTGGGATCAAAAAGAAGATCTGCTGTTACCAAAAAAAAAAAAAAATGGGAGGTCAGATACCAAGGAATAAGAATAAGAATAGCTTCAAATTTCAACAGAAACAGTGCCTTCAAAATTCAGAAAGAAATTTTCAACCTAAAATTCTGGATCCAAATAAACTATTAACCAAAACGACGAATAAAATGAAAACATTTTTAGTTGTACAAAGTCTTTCTCAACTTACTAGAAGATGTGCTTTATAAAAACAAGCGCATAAACCCAGCAAAATGAAGACAAGGCACTGAAAATGGGATCCAACACAGGAGATAAAGTAAAGCTTCAGGTGATGGGTGATGGTGATGGGATGTCCAAGGATGACACGACACCAGGCATAGAAAATAAATTGAAGCATAACCAAAGGTTCTGGAGAGACTTTCAGAAAGATCAATAAACTACTGATGCATCTCAGTATTTTAAGAGTATGACAACTAGCAGAGTGAGAGGTTCCTCCTAAAACAGCCTGAGAAAAGAACAAGGATAACATTTACTTTAGAGACTCCAGAAAGTAGGACTGTCAGGGACTTGTGATATTAAAATGGAGAAAGGGGAAGGTCAATACAAGGATACAGTTGTCATTGCTGACTAGACAATGGCAGCTTGATTCCACCAGGTCTTCTGATAGCTCCCACAATTCTCTCTTAAAAGACAAGTGGGTGGAACATCCACCTACAGACTCTCAGTCCTCACTGGTTGAGTTGCTGCCAGGGGGCACCTAAAGTACCAAGCTGCAGCTTGTACTTGGGCCAAGTAGGTTCCTTAAATATTTGAAGGCCCTGAGGCAGAAAATTGAAAGAATACGAGATAAATATGAGCTTATGTTGAACTATCCACTACCTCTGTGGCTGAAATCAGAAGTAGGTGGGAGAGATTTTCTTCAAGCCACCAGGGTTCAATCAGTGATCATATGTTTTTTTTTCTAAACAAAAACATATAAAATGAAATAATAAAAAAAAAAAAACTAGCAGTTATTAACTCCAGGAAAGCAAAATGTTGTATTAGAAAAGTAAACCATAACCAGTAGTTGAATAGTGTAATAACTGTTAACAGCAAATATTAATCTAATCAAAATTGTAGCATATTGGGAGAGGACATGATGTTTTGGAGGTGAGGAATCTATCTTCCACAGTGGGAAATCAGTGGATAATACCTAAAAATTAAAAATCAAGAATTAGCTTATTCAGTGACAAGAAAAGCAATCTACTTAAAGAAGGAATAGTATTGTTGGAGGAGAGACTTGGAGAGTCATGTTTTTTTTGGGTGACAAACCTTATAGGACTATTTGATTACATGTCTACATTTGATTAATGCAAAGAAAATTTTAACTTCAAGAAAAACATGTTTATTACATGACAGACAACATGCATAAACGTAACACAAATCCAGCTTCTTACGCTATACCTTACACAGAGTAGGCAAATAAATATTAATTGATTATAGCTAATCTATGCATAATGCAGAATGCTACAAAGTAATTGGAGGCAGAGGAAACTAAATCCAGAAGGTCTTATGAGAAAGCGTTTTCATCAAACTATGATTTTTTGGCTAAGCCTCCTATTCAGCTTTCTCCACTCCCCACCAGTCAGCCTGGAATACTGGCACACAGAGGCCGTGATCACTCCACCTTCACCTAAGAAGTAATAAATGAGTACAAGATCTCTATACTTCAAACTAGAAAACATCACTAAATTTTTATGTCAGTTGATTTAATTAAAGATTCAGTGTGATCTCAGAAAGGTATGGAAATTGACAAGCTGATTCTAAAATTACATAAAATGCAAAGGGCCAGGAATAGCCTAGAAAATCTTGAATAAGAAAACTAAAACTTAGGCTACCAGATGAAGCTGCTACAGTAGTTAAGATAATGTGACATTGACATGCAGACAGACAAATACAATTAGGAGTCCAGAAACAGACCCATACTTAGTCACCTCATGTGTAACACACTGCAGTAAAGAGAAGGAAAATACAGCCTTTTCAATAAATTTTATTGAAGATACTGGATAATCAAATGAATCAACTACATAATAAATGAAAATAAATACCAAATAGATTGTAAATAATTTCAAATATATAAAACCACAGCTTTTTAAAGAAAACATCTTCATGAACTTGAGGTAAGAAAATTAAGCTTTTGATTATAAAAGAAAAAGTTGGTAAGATGAGCTTAATTAAAATTAATATGCTTTGTTCATCTAAGGACACCTTTGCAAGAATGCGAAGATAAGCTATAGAATGGAAAAGAGGCTTGCATTACATATGTCCACAAAAGACCTACCTAGAAGATACAAAGAACTAAAGAAAAAGGCAAATAGCCCAATAAAAAAATGGCCAAAGATTTTGAACAGGTACGCTGCAAAAGGTAACATCCAAGTAGTCAAATATGATTTCAACGTTCTTGGTTACCAGAGAAATGCAAATTCAACAATGCCATACTTTTACTCCCCTACCAAAATGAAAAAGACAAATATTGGTGAGATAGTGAAGAAATGGGTGCTTGCTAGCTGGAATGTAAAACAGTGCAACACTTTAGAAGACAGTTGGGCAGTTTCTTAAAAATGTTAAGCAGATTTATTATATGACCCAGGAATTCCACTTCAAGGTACCTGCCCAAGAGAAAACATGTTCACGCAAACACTTGTATGCAAATGTCCATAGCAGCATGATTCATAATAGCCAGAAAGTGGAAGGAATTCAAATATTCACCAATTGGTAAATGGATTAACAAAATGTCACATTCATGCATTGTAATACCATTCAGCAAGAATCCATTCCAGTTAGGTTGGACCAACCAGAGCCACTCAGGGGAGAGTGAATAGTAGAAGGAAAACTTCCTTCTCATTTCTTGCCCTTCCTTAACTAGAAGTTCTCCCTAGCACCAGCTTCTTGCAGCCTTTTCAAAACCAGCATTATTATGCATCTTCAGCAGTGGCCCGGCAGCAGTCAGAGCACCCGTACTGTGAGTCTTCTCTGAGCCCACACATTGTAGTAACCCCAAACTTAACCCCTTTGTTCCTCTAAGAATGCTTTACCAATGTCATCTGAACACTCTTGACATTTATTATGATTTATATTATATTAAAAGCTAAATCTCGTCTTCTCAACTTGAAGTGTGTGTTCGTGTATGATAGATTTACACATATGCACTTTCCTTTATCAAACTGTTTCTACTTAATATTAGGATAGTAATGGTGGAACCAAATTACAGAAAACTTGAAATATTTTTCTAATTGTTAGCCTTTCCATATATAACTCCAACATGCAAATAACTTGATACATATGCCACACCTTATACTTGCTTGTATTAAGAATTGCCACACTATTCTAATTATATTCCTGTCTTCCACTCTGGAATTAATGCCTGAGGAAAGGCCCATATGTGTAATTCAACTTGCTTCCTACACTATGTTACAGGAAATCGTTCCTCACTAACTAATTAATTTCCGTTACTATCACTGAGTGCAAACAGGGACAAAGACTCTTTTTCCTATGAATTCATACTTTACTTGTGGCATTACTTGTACCAATATCCCAGTGTGGTATTGTATAGAGAACATGTTCTTATGATTTCTGAACATTCTTCTTTGGACTGAATTAGGGAAATGAATATCAGGGAGTGACTAATACCCTAAAGGCTTCTCCCAGTGCCAGAACTGGCATTTATTAAAAAGATTTTAATTAGCTATGTACTATGTATCAGACAGTATATTTTTAGACTATTTCTGTCACACCTAGACAAAATGAAGCTATGGCACTCATGGTAGATCAAAGATTGAGTAAAGTAGATTATAAAGCTAAAGAATGGAATATAGAAAGGAAATTACATTTCAGTCAGCCGTGGAAGTCTAGGTATATTCTGTCCATATCAGGAGAGAATTTCAAAACACTTAAGCGATCTACAAAATCTCATCTGCCACTCACTGCATAATGGTTTTTAATGAGTTCCATTTTACAGTAGTCATAAATATTACATTGTGTGTATTTTACTATTTAAAGAGTGGAGAGAGTAGCAAGTGCTTGAATGGATAGAGAGCAACTGGAACTCCCATATTGCTCATGAGAATGCAAAATGGTACAGCCATTTTGAAAAACCATATGTTGGTACCTTAGAAAATCAAACGTATATTTACCATAGAATCAAGCCATTTCTAGGTATTTACCAGAGAGAAATAAACACACATACCCACAGAAAAACTTATTAACAGCCAGGAGCCAGGGATGGGGCAAAGGCAACATGTAGCCTGACTTTATCGATGTGAACATCCGGGTGTGATATTGTACTACAAATTTGTGCGATGCCTTCATTGGAAGAAACTGAGTAAAGATTTAATGAGAGCTCTGTAATTCCTTACAACTACATGTGAATCTGCAGTTACCTCAAAATTAAAAGGTTAATTAAAAAAAAATTTAAAAACATTCCACGCCAATGCAGGAAGTAATTTTTCTAATTTCACACAGTCAAAAAGGGGTAGAACCCAGGTAGGACCCCAAGTCTGACTTGCCCTATGTCACATGCTGCCTGTCCCCATTCTCAAAGATTGTCTCATGAGCAGCCAGCAGCAGGATGTGGTGGAAAGAGGGCAGTGGGAAACACAGGCGTCTCAAAAAGACCCCTAGGAGTATTACTTAGAACTCTTTGTGACTAGAAAGATAATTTTCCTTGATTGATAGGCCTTAAGAGAACCTATAAATTTACATATGTCTTCATTAAAGCATGGAATACATTTTACTAATAACTGAAATTCCCATCTGAAGAGAAATTAGTATACTGAGATTACTACTATCATGACAAATAATAACAATGAGAGCTACTGTGGACATAGTACTCATTTAACCTTCACAACAGCTTTAAGAAGTAACTAATTTCTATTTGTGCAGCTGCCACACATGAAGCATGAGGAGGTCGAGTAACTTGCTCTGGTTCTAGATGGTTCATTAGAGAGCTGGATTTGATCCCGGGTAGTCTGGCTCTAGAGCTCATGCTCTTACCTGGGAAAATCAGGTCAGATGATATTGTAGAAAAATAAATATGTTGCTGTTTAAGGCGAAGGATTGCTTATTGTTTGGAATGAATATTGTTTAAATGAATATTTTTTGTAAGAACCTACACAATAATATCTCACTACCAGTCTTTGAAGAGCCATTCCTGTGAAAACTATTTACAGCAATAGGTTTTCTGACTGTGGTTGTAACTATGACCTTCCTGGCATGCATGCAGCTTGAAGATGATCTTATGAAACTATTTAGATCTTTTTGGTCAATAGACGCCTAAAAACTCAATGGTTGACATGGGAAATGTATCTCACCAGAGGTTTCTGTTTGTACAAAAAGTTGTTTAGATACCAATGAATATGCATCACAAAGTTTCTTTAAGGGAAGGAAAAGTTGAGAGGACTTGTAGTATTAACAACCTTCAAGAAATGAATGCATTTCTAAGATAATCTGTATGAAAAGAAACCTCACTAAAGTGAAGAATATTTTTTAAATGCAAAAAATTCATTTTTCCTGTTCTTTTCTCCCTTCTTTCATCTTGTCACGCACATGAATGTTCCTATTTTGACATTAAAGCAGGTTTATATTTCTTTAACAACACAATTGGAGCTGTATAATTTGAAGCCACAGTGTGGTACAAAGAGTACAACTGAGAATTGAGACCCAGTTTTTTACACCTGTTTGTTGCTTACAACAAATCTATTTTTTGACTCTAGACGAGTCACTTAAATTTCCTGTGTCTGTTTCCTCAAATACCATTTGCGCCCTCCCTCCCTCGCAGACCCTTCCGAAGAAATGCGAAAAGCAAAAAGTGCAGTGTAAACACCAGCCCTTCGAGTTGTCCTATCCAGTTTCCTCCTGGAGGGACTGAGTGACGGGACAGGACTGGATCCGCACCTTCAGTGCTCAATCTTGGGAAAGTCACTTCCCACGCCCCAGTGCTGGAAGTGGTGTCCCACACGTGTCTGCGCTCAGTAGCAGTCGGCTCTCCAAACCGCTCTGTCACAGCGTGAAGTTCAAGTTCAGGAAGTTATTAGTGTTCTTTCCTATTTATTCAGTCTCATAAATTCACCTTTTGAAATTTACCTTTGCCCTAAAATTTCATGATTCAAAAGTCATGAAAGCACAGAAATATACTTAGATTGCCTAATAAGTGAGTATGGTTAGCAATCACCTGTACGACATGGCAAAGAGATGTATGCTTTGAAGTCCTGAGACTTACTTCCAGAAGAAGGATAATTTAATACATTAACTCGAAAATGCAAAGTGTTGTAGTTGTTAAAGGAAGACAGAAAGGAGTTTTTTAGAAGAGGTACTTTAAAAGGATGGCTTGACATATATAAAATGTGATAAGTATTTAAAGGGAAAAGTACAAAATAACTAAGGTTAGGTTAATTAGGGATGAAAACACTTTATGCTGGCTGGGCTCACATATAAGTCAAGGAGGCTAGGCTCTCATTTTCTTTAAATTGATTTTCCAGCATTTGCGTTGATTCACCAGGCTTTACTCTCTTCAGATAAGGAGGAAAGTTATTTACATGCCTGTTTTCATGACTCTTAGCAGTGACTGGCCAAGAGGAACTTGGCTGACACCTGGCTTCTCTTTAGGTTATTGTGTATCAGGACTGGACCAGTGTTCTGCCCCATTGTCAGCTCTCTTGGGCATCTGAGGACAGAGGACCTTCTGCTTGTGTTCTTTGCTGTTGTAACTCTATTCACCACTGCCAGAGTGTGGGTTTGGAAATTGGAGGAGGTGGATATGAAACCTGCCTTCAGCCCTGGATAGCTGAGTGGCCTTGTCTTCACTGACCAACCTCCAGAGCCTCAGCTTCTTTTATAAAATGGGGCACTTAACAATTCCAACCAATTAATTAATCCAACTATGTAAGATTATTATAAAGATTAGAAATAATGTAATTATTGAGCCTGAAACATAATGCCTTTCAATAGCAATTATTAACTATTTTCTTTATGTTCCCTGGACACTATTTCCTTTCCAAATCCACTTAAAGTGGGGAAAGTAAACTCAAGTATTTCCTGAAGCAGCTTTATAGTGTTATTTTAAAATCACTATGACTCAACTCTCTTTTAATAACAGGAAACATAACTGGGGGGAAAAAGCTTCAAGCATTGCCTCTGGGTTCAGTGTCAGTTTGTGCCCATCTTCATGGAAGTTGATGCTCCAGAGCACTGGGGCTGCACACAGATGAAGTTACTGAGCTATTGTGAGAAGGAAGCGCAATGACAAGATTCATCTCTCTGGCACCTTAAAAAAAAGAGGGCACTACACTCTGCAGTTGTAAGTACTGTGCCCAACTCTCAATATCCTATACATTAATAGAAATATCCTGACAACCACCCCTCTGCGTCAGGTTGCATTAACAAATCGATGAGGAGCAAAGTTTCTGGAGTTAGACTGCCTGTGTTCCAAATATTGATGCCCCTCTCCTAGGGTAGTTGTGGGGCTCATGTATAAAATATCCGTAGCAAAATGTCTGCCGTGAAGCAAGCACCAGCTAAATAGTTATTGTAATAGTCGTTTAGGCAATAGTAATTATCTTGCACAAGATCAAACAACATTAAGAAGGTAGAAATCCTGGTGTTCTGACTCCAAATTCCAGGCTCTTTCTCTTACCAGGTGATACTCTACTGAATGTAAATTGCTTCCTTCAATGGTTAAAATACCACAGTACTGTTAATGTTATCCCAGGGACACTGTGTTCTCTGATTATGCAGAACTGCAAATGAAAGACCACTGTAAGTGGAAAATAATAATGTTGTTTCACCATTCTTTGCACTTTTTTTGAAAAAAGAGCAAACATATCAGACCCTTCCTCAGCTTCTCAGGAACTAGACTTCAGAAGAGTTATAATTCTTGAATATCAAAACCAATTTCAGTTCTGCTGACTGAAAGGACTGCCTGCGATTTGACAGGATAGAGACCATTGTATCTTCTCTGTTTGGTGCTAAATGGTGACATCAACTGTTTGTCTCCCTTCCAGAGCTGTTTTCTCATATTTTAACTCAAACAAAACAACTGGTGCAGCTGCAAGGCATGTTATCTTTCTGGTTCACTGCTGACTTGGGCATAAATAACTGGTGCATTTGCTCCCTACTTCTACTACTACTGAGCTTGGCACAGTCCCAGGCTCCTTGGGTACTGAACCATAAAATTAATTTTACAGACTAACTTTAACCTGGTATGAACTTCAGACAAGGTAGCTCTGGAGAAATTCATGTTGACTTTCTCACCTCATTTCAAGATAATTTTTAATTGTCAAAAAAAAAAAAATTAACATATACCACATTCTGGGCTGTAAAACAAACCTCAGTACATTTCAAAGAATTTAAATCATTTAAAAGTATCTCTCTACAAACAATGGAATTAAATTAGAAACCAGTAACAGAAAGAAATCTGGAAAATCCCCAAATAGTTGGAAATTAAACAACACACTTCAAAATAACCCATGGATCAAATAGGAAGTCCCAAGGGAAATTAGAAAATATTTTGAGCTGAATGAAAATGAAAATACAACATGTCAAAATTTTGGGGATACATTTAAGGTGGTGCTTGGAGGAAAATTGATGTCACTAAAGGCTTATATTAGAAAAGAAGAAAGATCTAAAATTAATTGCTAAGCTTCCATCTTAAAAAAAAAAAGAAAGAAAAAGCAGCTAAAAACAAAGCAAGCAGGAGGAAAAAATAATAAAGCAATGAAAACAAAATTGAAAAACAGAAAAAACATAGAGGAAATCAATTAAATTAAAGATGTTTTAAAAGATCAATTAAATTTAAAAGCCTTAGTCAAAATGACCAGGAAAAAGAAGGAAAAATTTACTAATATCAAAAATGACATAGGGAGCACTACTATATATCCTGTAGACACAGAAAGATAATAATGTAATTTTATTCTACATGAACAACTTTATGCTCATAAATTCAATAAAACAGACAAATTCCTTGAAAGACACAAACTACTAAAGCACACTTGAGAAGAAACATATCCTGAACAGTCCTATATTTTATTAAAGAAATAGAATTTGCAATTAAAAATATTTCAGCAATGGAAACTCTAGGCTCAGTTTGCCTTACTGGAAAATACTACCAAACATTTAAGGAATAAATAATATCAATTTAATGTAAACTTCCACAGAATATAAGGGGGGAAAAAACCACTTCCCAACTCATTTTATGAGATCAGCATTACCATGTTACCAAAACTATCAAAGACACTACACTTAAAGAAAACTATAGATCAGTATGTCACGGTAATATTAATGCAAAAATCCTTAGTAAGGAATTATTAATCACAATAGCCAAGATATGGAAGTACCTTAAGTGCCCATCAATTGATGCCTGGATAAAGAACTATGGTACATACATACAATGAAGCATTACTCAGCCATATAAAAAAAAATGAAATCTTATCATTTACAGTGACATGGATGGACCTAGAGGAGATTTGCTAAGTGAAATAAATCAGACAAAGATACCATATGCAGAATCTAAGGAACAAAAGAAATAAACTAAATGAAACAGATTCACAGATACAAAGAACAAACTGGCGATTGCCAGGGGGTTGGGAGACTGGGTGAAAAAAGTGAAGGGATGAATAAGTACAAATTAGTAGCTACAGAACAGTCATGGGGATGTAGAGCACAGCATAGGGAATATAGTCAATATCATTGTAATAGCTGTGTGTAGTGCCAGATGGGTGCTAGAGTAATCAAGAGGATCACTTCATAAATTATATAAATGTCTAAACATTGTACTGTATATCTGAAACTAATATAAAATAATTTTTAAAATAAAGTAAAAAGAAGTATAAATTGGTAGTTATAGAATGGTCATGGGAATGTAAAGTACAGTGTAAGAAATATAGGCAATAATACTGTAATCACTACGTATCGTGTCAGATGAGTACTAGACCTATCAGGGTGATCACTTAGTAAGTTACAGAAATGTCTAATCACTGTGTTATGTACTTGAAACTAATATAGTATTGTATGTAACGGTAATTAAAAAATAAAAAATTATTTTAAAAAAATGTATTACTAATCAACTCCAGCAATGTAGGAAAGTGATAGAATATAATTACCAAGTTGGTTTTATCTCAGGAATGCAAGGTTGGTTTCAACATTTAAAAATTAAGTGTAATTCACTAAATCAATAGACTTAAGAAAAATCATATGATCTTCTCTAGATACAGAAAAGCATTTGACAAAATTCAATATCAATCCATTACTAAAAAAAAAACAAAAACCTCATCAAATTGGGATTAAAATGAACTTTCTCAATCTAATAAAGGGCTTCTGTATTAGTTCTGTTTGCTGCATAACAAATAACCTCAAAACAAAAATATCAAACATTTATTATCTCAGTTTCTGGGGGTCGGAATTCAGATGTGACTTAGCTAGGTGCCTCTGGATCAATGTCTCTCATAAGGCTGAACTTATGTTTTTCACCTGGGGCTACAGTCTCATCTGAAGGCTCACTGGAAGTGGTGGAAGGAGGGATGGAGGGGGGTCTACTTCCAAGTTCAGTCACAGTTGTTGGCAGGATTCAATTCCTCATGAAATGTTGGACTGAGTGCCTAAGTTCTTAATGTCTATTGGCTTCCTCAGTTCCTTGCTATAGGGCAGCTCACAACGTGGCATCTGTACTCCCTCAGAGGAAGCAAGTAAGAGAGCATAAGAGAGTTCTCCAGGTGAAAATCATAGTCTTTCTGTAACCTATCCTCAGAAGTGCTTTTACATTACTTTTGCCATATTCCATTCCTTAGAAGCAAGTCACTAGGTCATGTCTACGCTGAAGGGAAGGGGAGCACACAAGGGCATGACCATCAGTAAGGGCCATCTTAGAGGCTGCCTACCACAAAGAAATCTAGTTAGCATTATACCAAGAGGGGCAAGATTGAATGCTTTCATCCTAAAATCAGTAATAAGGATATTTACTCTCCCCACTGCTCTTTGAGATCATATTGGAAGAACTATCAAGTGCAATAAAGCAAGAAAAAGAAATAAAAGGTATTTAGTTCTTCCAGTTAGGAAGAACTAATCTGCCACTATTTGCCGATGATGTGACTGTCTACATAGAAAATCACAAAGAATATATAAAAACTTTCTAGATTTTATAAGTGAGAAAACATCCTGATGGCAAATAAGCATATGAAAAACTGTTCAACGTTAGCCATTAGGGAAATGCAAATTAAAGCCACAAGAGACCATCATCCACCAATTAGAATGGTTGGGATTAAAAGAACTGACATACTAAGTGCTGACAAAGACGCAGAGTAATTGGAACGTTGTTGACAGAAATGTAAAATGGTAGTCTCTGAAAACATTTTGGAGTGACTTACAATAACATATACTTATCATATGACACAGGAGTACTCCTCCTAAGTATTGTTTTTCCAAAAGAAATGAAAACAGATGTTCACACAAAAGACCATGCATGATTGTTTATAGTGGTTTGGTTTACAATCATCAAAACTGGAAACAACTCTAATGTTCTTCAACTTGGAATGGATAAACAAGATTATGGCACAACCATACAATGGAATATTACTCAGTAACAAAAAGGAATGAACTACTGATAAATGCAACAAGATGGATGAATCTCAAATCATTATGTTAAGTGAAAAAGCTTAGCTCAAAAGGTTACATAATATATAATTCCACTTACATGACATTCTAGAAAAGGCAAAACTATAGAGATAGAAAACCCATCAGTAGCTGCCATTTGCAGTTACTGGAGGTTCACAGATTATCTCTAGTCCACTCCAGGATCCCAGCTACTCCATTTTCAAGGCAGTCACCAATCCCTCTCTTCACAGTTCCAGCTGCTACATGAGACAGATTTACACTTAGTGGCATGCTGCTTGGCATGGGATTGGTCCCTGTTTCATAGACAGTATGTTGTCAATTTTTCCTCCTCAGATATTGTTTCCAGGGCAAACACCCACCTCAGTGCTGGGAAGATGGAAAGGGATAGATAATAAAGTGTCGAGGCAATCTGCCCAATGGCAAATTACCTTATTTCATGATTTCCCCAGATCCATTAACTTCCTACCATTGTGCGCAGACCTGAGTGAGGAGGAGCCAGTTGGGCTTTGGATGGGAACAGAGGCAGGCTCTGTGAGCCTCCCTCTCCCACATGACAGGGCCCATTCGCAGTGCAAGTTTGTGGTCAAGGGGAACCTGCAGCGTCCAAGCCAGGAGAGGGAAGTGCTGACTTCCTTCGCCTTTTTTCTCCCTGTCTGCCTGCCTGCCTGCCTGCCTGCCTTCTTCCCTCCCTCCCTCCTCTCTTTCTCCCCTTCCTTCCTTCCTTCCTTCCTTCCTTCCTTCCTTCCTTCCTTCCTTCCTTCCTTCCTTCCTTCCTTCCTTCCTTCCTCCCCATCCTTCCTTCCTTCTTCCCTCCCTCCTCTCTCCTCCCTCCTCCCTCCCTCCCTCCTCCCGTCCACTCATTCCCTGGATGCTAGGGCACCGATCGGCACAGACGCAGAGGCTGCCCTCAAGCCTAACGGAGAACCCAGGACAGTAATTAGGGTTCCTCACCCGGCGCGGGACGGGCTCTGCGGGTGTCGTGGAGCCCGCGGGGCTGAGGGGGGCCTCCGGGCGCCGGCGTCTCCCCGCGTTCCCCGACCTGCCGGGGGGGATTCGCAGTGTCGCCCGCCTCCCCTCCGGGCAGAAGGGCGTGCGGGGCCCCGGGCCCACTGTCCGAACAGCCCCTGCAGGGACCGAGCCCCCCGCCCCGGGCCCTTCCCCGCGGCTGGGGCTGCGGCGGGAAGCCCGCCGGGAGCGGGGCCGGTTCCCATAGGGATCGCGGGGCGGGGGGAGGCGAGGGGGGGGCGCGGGCGGGCCGGGCCGGGCACGTGGCGCCCCTCGAGGCGGCGCCGCACCTGCCGGGCGCGGGCGGGACAGCTGGCCCCGGGCCCCCCTGGGGTGGGGGGGTCCTCGTCCCCCGCGGGAGCCGCGCGGTGGCTTCTTGCCACCTGGAAACCAGACCCGAAATGAGACCCGGGGAAGCCCGTAGCCTTCCCCGCGCTCCGCCGGCTCAGATGTCCCAGGTCGGATGGACCGTGACACCCAGGGGACGGATGACCTGACGACTCGGTTCGTTTCGGCACGACGGGTTACACTGTGACTTGCAGCAGGTGGATGACCTGCAGTCACCCCCCCACCCAGGCTGCCACCCTCGGGCCGCGGCTGTGCAGACGCGGTCAGTTCCTCGTTCCTTAACCTGGGCCGTTCCTGTTCCCCTGTTCCAGGTCCCTGACAAACACCATCGCTGAGCAGGGCTCCCGTGCAGTTGACGCCGATATCTTACAAGCGACATTTCCGAACGATGTGAAGACCCGGCTTAAGGAGATTTATTCCTCTGTGATGGAGAAGTATGAAAAAATCGGGAAAATTGGCGAAGGATCCTATGGAGTTGTTTTCAAATGCAGACACAGGGACACGGGTCAGATCGTGGCTATCAAGAGGTTTCTGGAATCAGAAGACGACCCTGTCATAAAGAAAATCGCCCTTCGAGAAATCCGAATGCTCAAGGTAATGGATTTCTTTCAAATGAATTTTCAGGGATTAAAAAATCGAAGCGAATCAGATTATGTTAAATAATGCCTTGACATCTGGTCGCATCTCCTTCCTTCACGGACTTTTGTCCTGTGATATAGTTGGGACATCTGTGCACAAGTCGCCAATTATAAAATGAACTGGAAAGCAGAGACATAAATTCAGGGCAAGGCGGTGCTCACTTTCAGAGATGCTGTGGGATATTTTCATTTTCTTCCCAATAGCTTCTCTTTCGTGTAACCTGTAGGTCTGGGTCTTTGGGAGGCATCGTCTTTGATAGTGTAAGAACTTACTACAACTCATTTGCTAGCATTCATGATTTTTAAACTTCAAGGCTATCTTCTGTCGATGTTCTCAGAACATTAAGAAAATTAATCATTCACCTGTTTTCAGACCACTAGGAAATCGACAGGTTTTCATTATACCTCACATTATCTACCGCTGAGCATCATCGTGTCCTGTCTTGAGAAGAAGGATTCTTTCCAAAGAAGTGAAATGATCACTTTCACAATTTTATTAGGTAACCCTAGGAGGCCATTATAGGGGGGAGGGGTTGTTTAGTATAGGCTGAAACTATTTTTTTTTTCTCCTAATGTAAAGAGCCTTCATTTCTGAATTTCTGTGAAACTGAAACCCAAATGTCAAGGTGGAATGTGACATGTAATGAAAACAGTGGTGGTTAACTCGGTTTCAAATAGTCAGGGCTTCTGTGTTCTGCAGTGTGTAACTATATGAGAAAGAAAGACCAAACTTGTAGGAGATGAGTGGGACACTCGGATTTTTTCTTATTCCTGCTTCTCCATTTTCTCCAAAAACGCCTTCTTTTCCCCATGATTTGAGTATGTGGGTTGTCTCTGGATAAAGACCCTGAATGCAATGTAGCAGGCTTTGCATAAATTGAAGTGGGTGGGTAATAGGAAAACTTTCTCAATTTGAATTTAGAATGTTTTTTACCAGCAGGATGTTATCTATTCTAAGACACTTCCAAACCACTACTCCCCTTTCCCTAAGTGCCGGTGAGACCAGCGGTGTTTACCTATCCCACCGCCTGGACCTTGGACCTCTCTGCCCTCCCTGCCCTCTCTACACAGGGAGAGGTTCTCATCATTTCTCTTGGGCTGATGGGTAGTTTTTCACTTTCTCAGGCTATTCCTAGAGGAGAAGGTGAAAATTATATTTCAAAGGGTGCACTTATTAAAAAAAGAAAGAACATCTGTTTGTTTCTTTCTGATTCTGAAGGTCACCTGTGAATGCCTCTCTGAAACTTCTCATCACTCTTTAGCAATACTGCGTTTACAGGTGTAGCTCACTGAATTGAGTTCTTGTGGGATGGGAACCTCGCCTTTGTATCTATCAACTAATTACCTGGTACACAGTAGTCCTCCAATAAATGGTATTGTTGGATAGAAAAATTATTTAAAAAAATAAACTCTAGGGAAAGGTAGATGCTGCCAATAAATTAGGAATTCAACTGTATTTTTTTTGAATAACTGAATATCGACATCCTCTCAAAGGCAGAGTTGTGTGCACAGGAGCCTGATTTCAAGGCACACAGCACCCCGCTCTCCTGATCTACATGAGGTGATAGGGCTAGATGTTGATAGAGTCTGTCACTTTAACTCCTAACATTTCAGAATTCTGTGACATTCCTAACAAATAATGGGTACTTATTTGTTGAATAAATGAATTGAGGGTATATTAAATAAAGTCACATTTTCTTCATTAATTTACTCAGTAAATACTAACAGAGCCCCATTGTGCCTAAAACAATGTTTACACAAAGTTGTACAACCCTGTCTTTCAGACTTGTAACTCATGGAAGCGAAGTGAGACGAATTTCCCCTCAGCTCTCATTCCTGGTAGACTGGGTTTCTAATGGGCAGGGCCTGTGTCATTTATCTTGTGTCCCCATGCCAGGCAAGAAGCCTCTAAATGCTTATTGAATAATGAAGTAAAGTGTTGGAGGCACATCTGAGCTAGACTTTGAGATGTTTAGGGAGTCATGGAAAGAGAGATAAGGTATTCAAGGCAGACAGTCTATCCTAGGTAAAGTTGCCTAAATAGAAAACAGTATATTGAGGAAACACAGGTAATAACCCCAAAGCCTTGGCCAAGATGCCTGCTGGGTACTAAGAGGCTGGAGAGAGAAGGGAAGGAAAAAATGCCAGAGTCCAGTGGATTAGGATGTGAGGAATTTCTTGCAATACAAGTCTGGCCCTGGGATGTGATGGTTAGCACATAGCTGCATTTGGGTCCAAGGTGGCTTTTGAGATTTGGAGCCTGACTGCAGGGTACATGTTGTAGCCCCTGAAAACAAGAAATTGATGAGGAATAGACAAGTGTTTTAGGCCCCCATTTGAGCTGGAATTGAAGGCAGAGCTTCAGTGCCCAGGGGAAGGAGGAATACCAAACCATGAGCTTATGGGCCCACAGAGAGGTTTCAGCTCAGCGACTCAGTGAATTTGAGTTCTTAAGGTTTCCCTTGCATATCCTGCACTGAGCTGTGGCTTTTAATGGCCCCTTCCTGTTAAGGTTGGGAACTAGGAGCCAGGAGGAATGAGGCTGAGGTACCCTAGTGACCTTAGCCAAAGCAGGTGAGGACAGGCAGGGGCTGACCCTCTGACTGCTTCCATTATGATAAGGAAAGCTAGAAAGATAGGTCAAGACCAGGTGAAGAAGGCCTTAAATGCCAAAGTATAGAGTTTGACTTTCTCCTGAAGAAGGGAAGGCGAGCCAAGATTTTTTTTTTTTAATTAGAAAATTGTCATTTATGGATTTTGGGATTTCATGGACCAGTAAAATTTCAAAAAAAATTTTTTTTTTTTGCAGATTGAGATAAGGTTGTCAGCATTTAAAAAAAAAAGCTACCAACTATTGTCACTATCACGTCATAAAAAAGGACATTTTAATATTAAAAATCTAGGAAAGACACAGTTTTAGAAAAAAGCACAAGTCTTCCCAACAAAGAGAAGTTGACAACTATAAATATCATCTATATATATACATTTCTCTGGTGCATGTAAGTGTATATGTGTAATTGTGTGTCTGTGTTCATCATTATCCATTTTTTTCGTCATTTCACTATCCATTAATGAAAATAGTGATATTGTTTGTTTTGTGCAACCTAAATCTCATGAAAGTTCTATGTCTAGGAATGAAAAGATTCTCCAGGTCAAGCAATGTGCTACTTAATAGGACCTATATCTGATACAACAAAATATTAGTATTATGAAAGAATGTAATGGTCTCTTGTATTTTATAATAGAATTGGATCTGTACGCATCCTCAGAGAAATCCTTTTGTGCATTTTTTTAAATCTGTTTATTTAACAATTTAAAACAACTCCGAAAAGTTGCTATGGACTCTTAAAAATTGTATTTGTTTCCTCTTAAGCAGATAAGATCATGGAAGTGAATTGTCCAGCAATCAGTTGTGTAATTTTTAAGGCAGCACATCTATAATTCTTCCCATTCTTGGTGTGAAAACCTATGTGAAAGTGTAGCTGTCCATTAGTAAAGGCTTTTGAAGATGACAATTATTATCAAGCAATTTGTTTTGCTAATATTCTTAGAAGATATTTTTCTGAAAGTTTGAAACACTTTAAAAAGTATTATTTCATGTCATTTTGGGGGGAAAAAGTGACAGTTTTGTGAGACAGATTCAGAATTTGTACTAATAAATTGCTTCTTAGATTAAATATAATTCACTCTTCACCAAAAGGTCCTACTGTAGTTAACCTTTTAATGTTTTAATATTGAATCACAGTTTTTCTAAGTTACATAATTAGGCTTTTTAAAAAATAAACAATTGCTGTAGATAAAATTACCCAGCTCTTATTCTATTTTAAGAACAAAATTAAGTTCCAATCTAGTGACAGTAATAACATTACACTGCATGCAATACCTGATCTCAAAGCAGCTAGCCTACTCTTTCTCAAACTCATTTTCTATTGTAGAAAAAAAAAAGGGAGGAATTAAATATTTTCAGTCAGTGTTTTTATGAGATACCTATGCATAATATAGTTGACATGTGTTCATTTGGCAAGTTTTTACAGAACTGCCATGTACCAGGTACTATTCTAGACTCCTGCCCTCACAGATGAGGAGAGACTGGGTGTAAATGAACAATTATGTTTCCAGTGGTGAAAAATAAAACAGGATAAAGAGGGAAAGAATAATGGAGGGGCTTGCTTTTTTATACAGGGTGGTTAGGAAAAGCCTTTCTGATAAGTGATATTTGAAGAGAGACTGGAAGGAAATGTGAAGGGATAATGCATGCAGCTATTCATGGACAACCATTCCAGGCAGAGGGAATAGTAAGTTCGAAGGCCCCATGGCAGGATCAAGTGTTCTACATGTTCTGGTATGTCCTAGGAGGAGCAAATAGATTGCTGTGTCTGGAGTACAGTAAGTAAGGGTGAGGGTCACAAGAGGTGAAGTTAGAGAGGTAAGAGTGTCAGACATCAGGGCCTCGTGGACCATGCTAGGGACTACGGTTTTTACTTTGAATGAGATGGGAGCTGTCAGAGGGTTTTGAGCAGAGGGATGCCCTGGCATGACATATCCTAGAAGGATTTCTTTAGCTACTGGTTGCTCCAGGCCCACAAGCAGAAAGATTATTTGGAAGGATTTTTGGAGTAATCCAGTTGTGAGGTGATGGAATTTGGATCAGAGTGGTAACAGGGAAGTGGTCAGATTCTAGATTGATTCTGAGAGAAGAGCACACAGGAATCTGATGGTTGGATGAAGAATCAAGAATGACTCAAAAGTTCTTGGCCTGAGTAACTGAAAGAATGAAGAGACACCTCACTGTGATAGGGAGGCCCAAGTGAAAATTTGGAGAAAGCAAATGAAGAGTTCTATTTTAGGTTTGAGATGCAAATCCAAGGAGACTATAAAGTAGGTAATTAAATATACAAGTCTGGTATTCAGGGTAAAGTCCAGGTTGCAGATGTAAAGTTGGAAGGCATTGGGATAGCAATGGTATTTAAAGCCACAAGACTGAGTCACCAGAGGGAATGGAGAGGACAGTACCAAAGGCTGAACCCTAGAGCCCCAGCATCTGGGGGTCAGGAAGATGGAAAGGAACCAGCAAGGGAGGCAAGAAGGGCTGTTTGATGAGACAGGAAACTCCCAAGAGCAGTTTCCTTAAAAGCTTAGTGAAGAAAGTGTTTCAAAATGAGGGCTTGGTCAATGGTGTCAAAGGTCACCATTACTAAGTACTTAGAATTACCCATTGGCTCTGAAATTATGAGGGTCATCTGAAATCTTGACAAGAGATGTTTGGGCTTTAGCGGTAGGAATGAAACCATCAGAGAAGAGTCAAGGGAATGAGAGGAGCAAAGTGGAGATGGTGATATAGACAAGTTGTTTGAGGAATTTTATTATAAAAGCAAGCGAGAAATGGGCTAGCAGGAACTTGGAAGAATGTGGAGTCAAGAGAGGTTTTGTTGTTGCTGTTTTTAATATGGGAGAAATAAGTGTGTTGGTATGCTGATGATTTTAATCCAGTAAAGAGAAAATGAGGCTGTTGGAGAGAAAGAATTGTTGGAGCCGTGACCTTGAGTTACTAATCTGGACTATGACCAAAAACAGCTCTGATAGCATAAATAAAATACCAGTTCATGACCAGCTAGGAGATTAGGCTACCTCTTATTTTATATGGAATTTTACTAGGTTCTTTACAGACACTGTCCTTAATCTTTATGTAACAGGACCCACAGCTATCTCTAAACTAGAGGTATGGAACAACTTCTCCCAGGATGTACAAAATTTTCTGATTTGCATATGACCCATGAACCCTACAGAAAAGAATTCAACCCTTTTCATAAGTAGGGTTCAAACATATAAGACATTTTGAATGGGAGGTGGAGTGGTCATTGACAGAAACTAGATTATGGAGAGAGACAAAACTTCTCAAAGAAAATCCACCTTAAATCAAGAAGACTGGCATGATAGGCTGGAGTCACCACAGGCCCTGTGATGGGGATTGGGCACTATTTCTGCATAAAGCAGGTGACCATACTTGAACTCAACCCAACCCTCAGGGGAATAACTATGTGTCCAGCAAGAGAAGAGTCATGTGGTTCAAAGCAAACACAAGCCAATCAACCAAGAATAACTATATTTCTAAAATCCCAAGGCTCTGTGACGCTGAACCTTCTCTCTGTGGAATGAAAATGGTAGAACCATTGGAAGAGGAAGCAAAGAATTCCAATCAGTAGTGCTGGAAAGAGTAGATTCTCCTAGAGGAGCTGTGAAGGACAGGACAGTGACACTATGAGGTGTTTGGGCAGACCTTCAGCAGTGTGGCAGATGGCACAGGGAACCTCTGGGTATATCAGACCAATATTAATCAAGGGCTGAAAGCAGCAGCCAGGAAATTGTCTGGGACAAACCACCCTCTGGAAGACAGGAAAAAGGAGAAACAACAAGGAGACGGAATCACATGTTGCCATTTGGTCATCCAGTGGACTTGGGCAAAGTGCCAATGATTACTACCTAGAATGCTTATCAAATCACACTTATACAACATGAGAAGGTGAGTATTATTATCCCATTTTACAAATGCAAAATGGGATAACAATATGTGGCCTCCTGGTTAGTAAACTAGAATGCAGACACAGTTCTTTTGATCTGTCCCCAAATCCATGCTCCTACACATCGGAACTGTCACGTTACACCACACATCACACACCACGCTCTGAAGTCTCCAAGTGACTGGTCCTCAGGGTTTATCCTGCCCTTGCTCTAGCAGGGCCTTAGCTGCGGCACTCATGGCTTTCATGAAAGCCGGGGTGCAGATTATTACTGGGATAACAGTTCTTTCCAACGCTCATTCAAAAACCCCATAGATTATTTAATAAGGCAAAGAGTTATGGTTTGCCACCAACAAAGATGAGAATAAGCATGGGGAGAAATGTACATTTTAAACTTTGCTATAAACATTACAATAAAATGCAAGAATTCTAATAGAGAACAGGATCACTTAAGATATGCAGATGATACCATTTTACCGGCAGAAAGTAGCAATGATTAGAACCGACTTCTAATGAAAGTAAAAGAAGAAAGTGACAAAGCAGGACTACATTTGCACATCAAGAAGAGAAAAATCATGACTACAGAAGAAATACATCATGAAGACAATGAAATTGTTAGATATTTTGCTTACCTTGGTTAAGTCATCAATCCAAATGGAGACACTAGCCAAGAAATCAAGAGAAGTCTGAGACTCAGAAGAGCAGCAATGGAAGAATTAGGAAAGATTACTAAGAGCAAAGATGTGTTAGAGACCAAGGCTAAGATCATCCACACCCTCTGTTCCTAATACCTATGTGTAGATGGGAAAGTTGGACAGTGAGGAAGCCTGATAGGAAAGAGAATTGATTCGTTTGAAATACGGTGTTGGAAGAGAGCTCTACAGATACCTTGGATTGCCAGAAAAATGAACAAGTGGATACTAGAGCAAATTAAGCCTGAGGTACCGCTGGAGGCGTAAGTGACAAACCTGAAGCTGTCCTACTTCGGGCATATCATGAGAAGGCGGGGTTCTTTGGAAAAGACAATAATGCTGGAAAAAATAGAGCGCAGCTGGAAAAGAGGAATTGCAAATATGAGATGGAACGACTCCATAAAAGAAGCCATAGGCGTGAGTCTAGGAGCTGAGCAGGGCTGTTGAGGACAAGACACTGCAGACATCACTCATTCGTAGGGTCACCAGGACTTGGAGCCGAATCGATGGCACTTAACACACATGTCACCCCAAAAGGATTAAAATTGGTTCTTGGGAGTGGGGAAAAAAAGTCTTAACTTTTTAATGTACAAAGCACAGATATACAGATAGTACATATGCAGATAAACCGTTTATTTGTGGTATTAAAATTTCATTGGGAGGTGATTAAGAGACTATATGTAAAACAGATGGAAAAAAGGTCCATATGGGAAAGTGAGAATGTTGAGCATATACTTTGTGCCAGAAACATGCTCTTATTTGACTTTAATGAGTCATGAACAGTAACAACCCATTGAATGTTCAGAGCGTTCCCTTTTTTCCTACCATCTCCTCACTCTCAGTAACCTTCCAGTGAGGCTGGGTGCTGCGTGACTGCACGGGGACAGGGGCCACAGTTAGGAATTGCAGTTTCTGATTTGGCTTGTAGCTGTTGGGTGACCTTGGGCAAGCTCTGGTGCCTCCTGGAACCTGGCCCACCTTATCGCCATGATTTATGTCTCTGTTTGGCATTGCTTCACTGACTCTGCTGAGGGGAGCAGAGTGTTCTCAAGCCAAACATCTAACAGAAGTCACGCCACCTTAATGATGCACAGGCAGGAAAGTAGAGTGTCAAAAAGAATAGTGGCAAAGGAGAGAGAAACATGGGGGAAGGCAGAAAAGTAGGATTTAAACATGGGTGCTAGTACCAAAGAGGCACTGGAGGGAAGCACGTCACACAGTCTCCCCCAAGAGGTTCACTGCTTTGAAATATCAGACCAGAAAGTGTTGGTAATATATAGAAGTGGAAATAATACAATGACTACCTACGTATTCTTAACTAGATGCATTAATCAGTTCTTAGAAGTCTTTATTTTCTTTCTGTCTCTGTCTCTCTCTCTCTCTCTCTCTCTCTCTCTCTCTCTCTCTCTCACTGAATTATTTCCCTAAGTATGCTGCATGGATCTCCTAGAACAAAGACATTCTTCTATGTAACCACAATATGATTTCAACACTCAAGAAATTTATAATTGACTCAATACTATTATCTAACATACAATCTGTGCTCAAATTTCTCATATTGTCCCAATAATAGGTATATAACTATGTATAATTATATCTGTATCTTTCTGTCTGTCATCTATCTATTTACACTTTAAACCCATGATCTATAATCAATGACCATGCATTGCATTTAGTTGTCATGTGTCTTTAGTACTCTTTTAATCAGTTCCTCAACTTTTTAATTCTTTTTTTGGCCTGTCATGATATTGGCATTTTTGAAGCCTGCTTTGGCAGAATGTGTCTCAACAGAGGCTGTCTGTTACAGAGTAAATGTTTTCAGAATAAATGTTTTCAGCAAGAACACTACATAGGTGAGGATGTGTCTATCACACTAGTTCTCATCAGGGAGTACATAATGTCAGTTTGTCCCATAATTGGTGCTTTCAGTTTAATCTCATGGTTAGGATGGTTTTGTCATATTTCTCAGCTGTAAAGAAATACTTTCTCCTTTACAATTAGTAAGTAATCTGTGGGGTTATCATTTGAAACTGTGTGACACTGCCTTGTCCCCCAACAACTTTCACCCAGTAAGCCTTGCCTCAATCAATTATAACAAGTTATAAAGTGATTGTAAATAATTCTTTCTATATTGATGTGTTATATTTTTTTTCTGTAAAAAAAGAGCTTTCCTTTACCACCACCCCACACCTCATACATAAACTTTTTAGTATCACTGTGAATGCATGGACTTTATTATTATTATTATTATTCAACATGTTACAAACCATCACTGTCATTCTTCTTCTTGATTCTCTAATTGCACATGTTTGGCCACTTGGGGCTCTTTGGGTCCAGCTCCTTTGTCCTGACAGATACTCATCATCGTTCCTTGAGTACTTCTTTACTATTTACACAACAAAATGTCCCAGGCTCATCCTTCCTCATCTCTGGAATCAGCCATTTTCCCAAGGAGCCCCAGATCCTTTTAGTGAGAATGAAATCTGACATGAAAGCACTGACTAGTAATTTAAAAAGAATTTAAAACACCATTCAAGCCAAACTGAGCACATCTGCAGACAGCGTTTGGCTTCCAGGCTCAGTTTCGGGCCACTCAATTATCCATTTTCATTATATGCAGATGTTCTCATTAGGGACTGGTAGATCTGCCCTACTCTGTCCATTACTAATATGTAGGTAGATGTTAGGAGTTTATGGAAACTGGTTGTCAACGGCATAGAAGACAAAGCAGAGCATTCCCTTGCCCACAATGATAGAAACCAAACAATTCACTTATCATCATCTCTCCTTATTTGTTTAACAAGTGGAGACCTGTTTAATTTTATTTTTACCAGATAACATACTAACTGCAAATAGTAACAGACTTTTATTTGTTTATTAGAAGATTTTTCACCTTAGCTCATAATGTGTTTATCTAGAAAGATTGTATTCCTGCTTTGTAGTGAACTCCTAAGTAATAAAGCTGCCCCATAAATACTTCAGGAACAAAAGAAGCAGGAATCAACGAGCTGGTTCATTACTTTCTTAAAGACAACCAGTTTGTAAGGAGATTAAGCACATACCACACCACCTGTCAGTGCCCTAAATGCTCCCACACACATCTTGCCACACAGTTTAGACTCTAGAAAAAGAAAATATCGTAGAGCAGGAGAACGCAGAAAAAGTGATTTTATAATGCACAGTGATAAAAAAATAAATTTTGCTGTTGCTTTTCTTTTTCAACTAAATTATTTTTATTCCCAGCAAATAAAATTTATAGGTAGGCAAACTGTGTTCCACATAATTATTAGAGAATAGTCAACCACTCTAGAATATAGTACTTTTTATCTGGAATGGAAACATTTTTAAATGGGTCAGGCTTGTGTCTTTCACTTTAAATTTTTTTTAATGTTTTAATTCACCTTCTTATTTGGCAAGATTAATGTTTTAGGCCACAAATTTGCTTCCAACAGGCATATTTTTTTTTTTACTAATTATTAATCTTCTTTATTACTTATTAACTTTAAAAGCACTGTGGTAAAAAAGCTGTTGGATATAATGGCCAGGCTGAAAATCTTTGAACTTTATTTTTTGTTGTTGATGTTAGAATAATGAAGAGTGAGTTTCTAAAACAACCGATGCTATCAACCAGAAGTAAAAACCAAACCAATAGTATGTTTTATAACTATCAGTACCTTGCTGCATTAGTTTTTGGCTATGTCATTGTTAATTTTCATTTTGATCACATTTGTACTATTGCTTCTTTCCTGGTACTTTTCATATACTTTAATAGTCACGATAAAACAGGACGAGCATCTGCTGTGCACATCCTTAGCCTGTGCTGGGTCTAGGGAGGAATCCGGAAGAGGTCACAGCCCAGGTATCTGGACAGAGGACCAGCCTGGCGCATTCTGTTCCATCCATGTTGTCTCCAGCAAACCTAAAATAAACAAGCTTCAGCCTCACCCCACCACCTCTCCACCCTTGATTCCAGCTTTCTCAGTACTCTTGCACTCCATGTGTCTCACTCTTTCCTTCTCTAGCAGTCCCCAAAACAAAACATTAGCCAGGGTATCTACCATCTTGGCATTTTAAAGAAATGTGGGATCAAGGAAGCTTTCCTGTACCAAAAGAGAATGTTAAAGAATGATTCCTCAGCTATACCATGATAGATGCAGAATATTTCCCTCTAGGCTGGAGATGGTGGTAATAATGATTAAATAGCTTTTTAAATAATGAAAATAACTCCCCTGCAAGGCTGACCTATTAACTAGCTCTCTGAAACTAATTTAAAAATATCTATCTTGGTTTTATAATACAGTGAAGAGATCATTTTAAAACCATTGGTATAATAATATATGCTTATGTAAGAAAAAAACTGAAGGTACAAAAGAATGTAAAGTGAATAGGAAACCTACCTTGCCTTTCACTCTTCATCTCTGTCCCCCTAAACAACCACAGTCCCTCATATGTCATTCCAGAGGATTTCCGTGCTTTTACAAAGATACATATTTCTTTTTAAGACACAGACACAAATGCTCCCATATTGTATATGCTATTCAGTAATTTTTACATTTAACAATATATCTTGGACATCTTTCTAGTCAACACATAGATATACTTTATTCTTTTTAGTAGCTCCGTACTGTTTTATCATTTGAATGTACTATAAAGTCCTACAGTTTATTTAATTAAGCATCTATTAGTGGACATTTGGATTTTTTTCTACTGACTAATGTTTTATGCATAAAGCTCTGCAAATGTGGGAGAATACTGGGTATAGAAAGCATGATTTCCACAGGTGGATCACTGGGAGTGCTGGTGAGAGAGTCCAATCCTACTTCCACTCCTGGTTCTCAGGCCTGTAGATTAGCTACTGAAAACACAGCACCACGTGGTGGCTGCGGGTTCAGTGCATATACCCCCGAAAGGCTGGGTAACTGATTCTATCATTCCCTTAGGCTGGCTGGTTGTAGGTGATGAGATGTATAATAGAACCAGTGGATCCTATGGCCATGTGCTAATTGTCATGTCTTCTTTGCTGTAAAATGGGTGCCTGGGTCTAATGTGTGGACTCCCATGCCAGTAAAGCAGGCATTTGCTAAGCCCTTGATTGTGGTCCAGGCAAGAAAATCGAAACCCATATCTAGAGTTAGTATCTGTTTCAGTAAAGACAAACTGCTACCCCCTCCAAGAAACAGCTGGTCTCCTTAAAGGACCATGCGTGTTGGTACCCCAGTATCAGTTTTTGCTACTGCAGATTGGGTACACAGCAGTAACTAAATCAGCCTTGGAGAGAGAAAGCCAGTGCTATTGGGCCATGTATCATGACCATTCCTACAGCTGTAGCCACCCTGTCCATGGGTTGATTACACAAGCGCTGGGTGGCTAAGGACAGAGAAGACTGATACCCACCAGACCTCTGGGTTCCTCTCTTTCTCATCAGGGCCCTGACTTTAGCATAAGAGACCTGTTGCAGTTGTGCTTTGTCTGTCTCTTTCTTTCTAAATCTCTTCTACTCTTAAAATTAAGTCCGGAGGCTGATTTTAGCAGTTTATCCTATGTCCGCAGGAAATAAATGTCTCTTTAAATACTGCCATAGAGGTCTCTGATTCCTACAATTGACAGGTGGCTAACCTGAAACTATCATGTTCCCTTTTCTATTTTCAATGACCTAAAGGTGTTTTAAAAAGCTAGCTCATTCAGTTATTGTTGTCCCATACTACTCATGTGTGACGCCTTTGCATAAGCCACACTGCATTTCATTTGAAACCACCACTGAGGAAAGTCTTAATAACTGCATTGCTGCAGCTACCCAGTGCTTCCTCTTGCTTCATTTAACCACTGGCACTGGGGGCCTTGTTACCATTTGCTTGGAGGTTGATCTAGCTCCAGAATCCCATTCTGAGGATCTGCTAGCTAGAACCATTCTAGTACTAATTGTCTTAGCCTGAAAGTAAAGTCTGAGACAAGGGACTCTGTTAGTAGCTTATGTTGGAAAATGATACTAGGGAGCAGGAGTAAGGGGACAGGAGAGGGAAACAGAGAAGGCGGAAAAGCCAATGCATGAGGGAAAAGAGACTTATTCTGCCAGGTCTCTCCAGGGCACGGGAGAATTGGAAGAGAGGAGCATACACATACCACTTCCTGTCCCCCATTAGTCAAAGATTCTCCCCCATGGAGTGTTACTTCCTGAGTGTTAGAATCATCCCACCAGTGTGCCATACCTCAGCACCCCAGAAGCCCCAAAGATACAGAGTGCGGCTGAGGTGAGAGGCCACAGGCTACATCTGTGCAAAGGCGGCTGATGCAGCAATGGTTAAATGAAAAGATGCACTAAAAGGATGGGAAGCAAGACACAAGCGATGGCTAAAGCACTGACTTCCTTGCTCTTCTGCAAACATTCTCCAGGCAGGGCCCTACGTAGGAGCCTCTAGAATGGTAGTTCTTTCTGCCTGGAACATTTTCCTGAACATCCTCATGACCCTCACCTTCTACTGACCTTTTTTTACTTGTCGCCTTTACAGTGAGGTCTTCTCTGATCACCTTGTTTTAAATTGCACCCCTCACCATGCTATGTATGCCCCCTTGCTACTTTCTTTCCATGAAACTTATCACCATCTAGTGTGCTCAAATATGAGCTCCCTCAGAACAGAGATTTTTGTCATCTTTGTTAAATATTGTAATCCCAGAGTCTAGAATAATGTCTGTCACAGAGTACGGCTCAGTATATGTTTTAAATAGTAATATGAGACAAATGAATATAGAATAATTTTTCACATATATTAATATACTTTCTGATTTCATGTATCTTTATAAAATTACTCAGTAGCTTGCCTTCTTCACTCAATACATCATTGTCATTAGGTCAATAGAGAGACCTCAATTTCATTCTTTTTTATTGCTGCATGGTATTTGATATTGTATGATTTGAATGTGTCACAATTTATTTAGTCATCCTCTTCTATCAAAGGATGTTTGTATTGTTTTCAATATTTGCTTCCACAAACAGTGCTATAATAAATAGCCTTGTACGCATGTTTTTATGCCACAGTGCTTTTATTTATATGCGGTATAGTCCCAAAGGTGGTGTGCTGGGTAAAAGGGTGTGTGTGTGTGTGTGTGAGTGTGTGTGTGTGTGCATGTATGTGTTTCAATAGACTTTATTTTTTAGAACAGTTTAGATTTTAGAAAAATTGAGATCATATAGGTAGCAGTCCCCAACCATTTTGGCATCAAGAACCGGTGCTCCTATGGGAATCTAATGCCTCATGATCTGAGGTGGAGCTGAGGTGGTGATGCTAGGCCCGCTCATCTGCAGCTCACCTCCTGCTGTGCGGCCCGGTTCCTAACAGGCCACAGACAGGTACCCATCTGCGGCCCCGGGGGTTGGGGACTCCTGATATAGAGCATTCCTGTATACCCAGCACCAAGTTTCACCTATTATTAGCATCTTACATTAATTAGTATGGCACATTTGTTATAATTAATGAACCAGGATTGATACACTATATTAACTGAAGTTCATACTTTGTTCATATTTCCTTAATTTTTATCTAATGTTTTTTCCTGTTCCAAGATCTCATGTAGGATATTACATTACATTTACTTGGCATGTGTCCCTAGGCTTCTCTTGACTGTGACAATTTCAGACTTTCTGTGTTTTTGATGGCCATGACAGTTTTAAGGAGTACTACTGGTCAGGTGTTTTGTAGAATGCCCCTCTGTTGGAATTTGATGTTTTTGTCATAGTTAGACTGGGGTTATGGATTTGGGGAAGGAAAACCACATCACCTGGCTGAGATAGTGTTTTTCAGGTTACTCCACTATGAACTAACTCTTTTTCTGCCTCTCCAAACTCTACTTTTTTGGAAGGAAGTCACTCTGTGCAGTTGTTTCAGTGCTTCCTACTTTCTGGCACTGCACGATGCTCTAGCCTCATCTTCTAGTTTTCCTGCCCTACTTAGAATTATCCATTTTCTCCATGGAGCCCCGGTTCCCTGTATTGGAGAATGGTATTAGAAATCAAGATCTGAACACTAGGTGTACTTGTCGCTACTGTATTATGGTTGTTTTTTTCTAGGCCATTTCAGTTGACAGAACAAGGTAGGTAATACATGTGTATATCTAACCCATGTATACAAAGATATATATAATTATTTCTACATGTAATTATTTATGTTTATATTAAGCTAAACATGAGTTCATACTGATGTCCCAACTCAAATCCATGGATTGATTAGATCATAGATTATACTCATCTCCTCTCCTTGCTTATCTGTATACTCAGGCAGAAACCTGGCTCTTATTTAGCATCATTTATTTAATTGTTCCAGGACACGTATATAGGAGTATCAGAATTATTCATCTATACCCTCATGGGAAACTACTTCATCAGCGAGAGTACAGGGCTTATGTGTAGTTCCTTTAGTCTTGCAGATTATCCATTTCCAGAGTTACTTAAGTCAGCACCTTTTAACCCCTCATCCGCTTCAGTGAGGTTATTTTGCACATTTGTAATACAGCTAGATCTTTTTGTTAGTCTGTATTCCATCCTAGGATTCCTCAGCCTCTTAAATAATTTTTAAAATTTTACGTACATTAAGGGTCACGCTGTGCTTAAAGTTCCATGTGTTTTTATAAATATATATCACAGATCTACCGTTACCATATCATACAAAATAGTTTCAATGCCCTAAAAAAAATTCTATTTCATCTGTTCTACCCTCCCCTATATACCCTCTGAATTCCTGGCAACCACTCATCTTTGTACTGTCTCCATAGTTTTGCCTTATCCAGAATGTCATATATAATTGGAATCAGACAGTATGTAGCCTTTTGAGACTAGTTTCTTTCATTTAATAATGTGCTTTTAGGTTTCATACATGTCTTTTCATGGCTTTATATCTCATTTTTTTATTACTGAATAATATTCCACTCTATGAATCTATCACAACGTGTTTATCCTTTTACTTATAGGAAGGCAACTTGGTTGCTTCCACTTTGGGGTGATTATAAATAAAGCTGTTTGTTATAAATGTTTGTGTGCAGGTTTTTGCGTGGGCATAAGTTTTGAGTTATTTGAGTAAATACCTAGAGGTGTGATTACTAGATAATATGGAACAACTGTCTGTAGCTTTGTAAGAAATTGCCAATTGTCTTCCAAAGCAGCAGTCTCATTTTGCATTCCCGCCAGCAATGAATAAGTATTCTTATTCTTTAGTATCATCACAAGCATTTGGTGTTGTCAGCTTTTTTTTTGTTTTTTACTTTTAGTCATCCTAATAGATGTATAATAGTATCTCATTGAGATTGGGTATCTTTTCATATGTTTCTTGATTATTCGTATTTCCTCTTCTCTGTGTTACCTATTTATATCTTTTGCCCATTTTCCCTGTGGGTTGTCTTTTTCTTTATAACACATAAAGTTTATTTTAATATTAGGGATATAATGCTATATTTGTCATAACTTTAACCAATATTTCCCATCCAATTGTTTGTCTTTTGACATTGCTTATAGTGCTTAAAAAAAAACCCAAACCATCTTATTTTATTTACTTTTTATTATGGTAAAATATATATATAATGTAAGATGTATCATTTTAACCATTTTTAAATGTACAGTTCAGTGGCATTAAGTATACTTACATTATCATTCAATCATCACCTTCATTCATCTTCAGAACTTTTGTCATCTTCCCAACATTATTTCTATGTCACCAAACTTACCCATCCTTTTTTTTCTGGATTTCCTGTATGGTTTTTTTAGAATTCTCTCTCCCATCCTAAAGTTACACTAAGGTTCTCCTAATTTTTTTCTGGTATTTATATTATTTTACATTAGAACTTTAACATATCTGAAATTTATTGTTGTATATGGAATGGTGATATATGGTTCTAATTTTCCTGATGGGTGGCCAGTTTCCCCAGAATCATTATTAAATACAGCACATCCTTTTCAACTTTGTTTAAGTACTGTATCATATGTTACTTTCTCTTAAATACTTAGATCTGATTCTCAACTCCATACTGCTTCTGTTTATTCATTACTGTATCAGTGGCCTGCTGGCCTACTGATGATGAGGGTGAAGAGAAGCGGGGGATAGTGGAAGAGTGGATTTCAGGCACTTTATTGAAAATTTTATCATCTGCTCAAGCAAGTTGCCCCCACTAGTTTTTTTCCTTGATGATTTTTCGACAGTTATGGTTCTGTATGAACCTAAAAGTATTTTTTTTTTAATTCTTTAAAAAAATTCTATTTGAATTCTGATTAGAACTGCATTACATCTACATATTATTTTTCGAAGAATTGACCTTTTATGATAGTAATTCTTCAGTGGTGGATCATTTTGTCATGAGCATACCTATATTTCCAAAGTTCTTAAATGGGGTAAAGGTGAACTTCAGAGCTTTCATTGTGAACCAAAAGCAAAGTTGGGTCCTGCTTCCACTAACTTTCATCGAGTCGCATGATTTAGTTCAGAGCATTCATTTTGGTGAGAAGGAAGAATAAGAAAAAATATGAAGAACATTGATTCTGTCTCTGCTTCTTAGTTTGGACAAGGTCTCAACCTTGCTTGGTTTCAAGCCCTTGAGAGTATCATAAATGCGGGTCGGGAAATCCTTCAGAAATACCCAGGATTAATTATAAAGCGAAGCATAGGGGATCATCACTTTTCTCCTTTCTGGGTGAATGTCAATTGACAAAAGATTCCTGCAAAGGTATGTAACTAAGACCTACAGTCAAGTTAAACTATTATAAAAGCTTATAAAAATATTTTTTTAACTAAAACTGCTCCCACTTTCTAAACTTTAATCTCCATTCTTTTGTTATTTAGCACAGTGTAGGAGAATGGTTTTGAAAGTAAACAGGGTGTGACCATTGAGAAAATGGTCTATTGTTTTCCTCTAAAGCACAGATAGGGTAAGTATCTCCCACTCTCCCTACAAAGCATATAGATCAGAAAATCCTTGACACTTGAAGAATAGGAGAGACCACAGATGTAATGGTTTGTACACTGGTCAGTCTAAAAGCATGTGACCAGTGAAGACCCCCTAGAGTACAGGTTACATACCCCAGGTCTGCATGGGCCAGGGAGGTGTGGGAGAAATGATTCATTTCCACAAATAAATACACATTTTCCCCCTAGCTTTATTGAAATATAACTGACACACGACATTGTATAACATATGTTTAAAGTATGAAGTATTGATTTGATACATTTTTCAATTGCTAAATGGTCACCACCATATATTAGCGACCACCTCCATCCCGTCATATAGTTATCATTTCTTTTTTGTGGTGAGAACAATTTAATATCTACTCTCTTAGCAACATTCAAGTCTATAATACAGTGTTATTAGCTACAAATAACCATGCTGTAATTAGATCTCCAATTTTTTAAAACTTGTAACTGAACAGTTGTACCCTTTGAGCAGTATCTCACCGTTTCCCCTCAACGTCTGGTAACCTCTGAGTTTGTTCTTTTTAGATTCTACCTACAAGGGATATCACACAGTTTTTGTTTTATTTCTGTCTCACTTATTTCAGTTAGCATAATGCTCTCAAGTCCATCTAAGTTGTCACAAATGGCAATATTTCCTTCTTTCTTGTGGCTGAATAATGTTCTATTGAGTTACACTTTCTTATTCGTCTCAAAATTTGTAGTCATTTCTATTTGGTTGTCCATTTTCTCACTTTTGATAGAAACATGGATACATTAACTATCTCACTTTTGACTCCAATATCAGAAAACTAATAATGCAAAAGTGATGATAACGAGCAACTATTGCTTGGTCTTAGTGTCAAGGAGCGGGAGGGAGTGGTGGGGACAGTGGTGAACTCAAAGCACACAGGCTTTATCTAAAACGAACAGTGGCTTCTCAGCCCCAGCTCGTTGATGCCACAGAGATTGCAGGCCCAGTATTATTGGATCTTTAACATCTTCAAGAGAATTCTAGTAACTAGGTTTTCAAAGCAACATTTCCTGATCTGAAATGTTGCCACAAAATTCTTCAAAATCTAGTGAGCCAAACATTTGACCTTAGAGGATGTAGGAGCCTGACTTTAGAGAATGTAAGAGCCTGAGCTTATCCCCATGGATGGGTGGGCAATGAACACAAAGGGCTGATGACAAGATGGAGGGTGCAGTCCAAGAAGGACACAGCATTCCCAGCTCTGCAGGGCTCAGGTTAAATTCAGCTGACAAAAATGGAGTCCTTTTCTTACTGTAAGGCAAAATGCTTCACTGCAGAAAAGAATAGGAAATATCAGTATTTAAAACACAGAGAGAAAATAAGAGGGAAACAAGTAAAACAGGAACAGCAAGGGGAGAAACTTTATATATGAGGAACTACATCTGAGTCTGAAGGCCCAGGTTTCTAGATAGAGCATAACAGGATGATGATGACTGGCCTGGTAAGAAAATTGAGATCTGAATGCTGAAGAATGAGACCAAGCCCAAGACTTTGGCTTTGCATACTCACAAAGAGGAAGAGATTATAATGAGCCCTGAACTGTATCTTTGTGGTATATATGATAATTTAGTCTGCTCTATTAATATCACTGGTATGTGTAATAAACGTGTTGAATAGGCCTGTGAACATCTATCCAGCATGTTGCTTGGTTCTTCTCACCTAATTCCTCTCTACGTCCCTAAAGAAGCCCATTCAGTATTGAAGTAGAAACATCCAAATCCTCGTGAATGCATTCATAATATTGGAGCTATATTGAAACCCCCAGGCTACTGGGCCAGAGATGTCCCTCTGAGTGTTGCCCCTGAGGCCAGAGGAGTCAACAGTGAGAAAGCAGTAATGTGGTTTGAGATGTGAAACCTGCACATAGTCACACCACTGCACTGACACCACTGTCAGGGAGGCCACACAGCCCCTCCCTGGGGAAGCCTGCTAGGCACCTCTCGGGCCTCTCCCCATGTGACCTTTCAGAGCACCCATCACTTTAGACCACTTCCTTCTTCCATGTTATGCCCGTGGCCTCATGGTGTCACGCTCTGCTGTCTTTTCTCTTATCTTGGGGGACTTTCTTCCCTTTCTCCTACTCTGCTTCCTCATCATCTCCCACACATCTGGGTGCTTGGGTTCCTTGGGCCTCTTCCCTTCTCACTTGCTCTTCTGGGCAATCTCATCCATTCATGGCTTTGCTTACACTTATGCTGACTCCCAGCTTTTACCTTTGGCTCAGACACCAGGCAACCTGACTGCTCTACTTTGGTATCTCAGTCCTCAGCAACCCAATGTGCCCAAAACAGAATTTCCACGCCCCCCCCGCCAAACCTGCTGCTTCTCTCACTGATGGCCCCACCATCTGCTCCTTTATACAAACCTTTGATCATTCTTGACACCTCCCTTTCCATTACCCCTCACCTCCAGTACATCACCACATCCTGACTATTCTAACAACAAGTATATCTGCAAGCAGTGCTTCCCTCACCATCTCCCTCACCTCTGCCTGTTTCCTGTGCTAGATGCGCACATTCAAGCACATCAGATTGGAGGGTCTTCCTCATTTTTCTGTTTTAAATTGTTTCATCAATCTAGCAAACATGATTTACTCATTCATTCACAAATAATTACCAAATACCTATTATGTGTGAGGCCTCGTGCTGGAGGTACAACGTCATTCTGAGTAAATAAGAGAACAGACCCTGACATCATGGTTCTTACATTTTGTTGAACGTGTCTATTATATCTATTGACAGCAGAGTACATTAAACAATCAATTGAACAATGATTACTAAGTAATCTTTTCTTTGTGATTACTTTGTAATTCCAAAAAGTTCTGAAGGACACATGCTTCTTAGGATGAGGGGAGCGAATGAACCATACAGGGGCACTGAACCAGTCTGGGGAGATCAGAGAAGACCTCCACAGGAAGGGACATTTCATCCGAGACGTAAAGGACGAGTTTGTAGTAACTAACTCCCCCCTATTTATTCTCCTTTCTTTTTCATCCTTCTCATATCTCTCTTTGCCTTCACCCACCACCTGGGTTACAATCACTTCTCACCTACAAGCTGCTAACGACCAGCTCGTGGAGAGAACTAGGATAATACTGTTATGGCTTTCTTCAGCCAAGACCAGAAGCTTCTTAAAGGACAAACAGGTTTCCTCTCATCGGATCAAAATGAAAGAAAGCTGTCTTTCACAACTCACATTTAGCACCCTTGCTTTTCATGTTTTCAGCAACTCAAGCACCCCAACCTGGTCAACCTCATCGAAGTCTTCCGGAAGAAGCGGAAGCTTCACCTGGTGTTTGAATACTGCGACCACACAGTTCTCCATGAGCTGGACAGACACCAGAGCGGGTGAGTGGCCCCTCTCTTACCAACAAAACACAGTGGAACCCACCAAGATTTGTAAGAAAAAATTATCCGTGACCCTTTTTCACATCAGGCAAGAACAGCCAGCGTTTGGACAGCATATTCCACTGCTAGAGGTTGACAGAGGAGGAGTTACCAAAAACATTGGAAAAGAGATCATAACTAATGATTTTAATGAAGAAAGCAGCAGCAGCAGCATTATTAGGTTGTACTTGATTTCTTTGGTACTTTATCTCTGCATAGAAGCTGAGTGTCTAAGAAAGAAAAGGATGATAGTTATTCTGTGCCTGACGAGGGAAGTGTAAGGACTTGGAGGTTGAAAGGAAGAGTCCAAGGACAGTGGCTAACGGGAACTGTACAGCCAAATGAACATGTCTCACCTGGTGGTCTCTGGTCTGCTGTCTTGGCCAGGATGTTTTTGATTACAAGTGACAAAAACCCAGCTAAAGCAACCGTGGTGAGAAAGGAATGTGTGACTGTAACTGTGAAGGATTGGGGTGACTTTAAAGGCTCTGCTGATCCTGTCACACATCTCTCTCCAGCATATGCAACCCGTTTGGATGTAGTAGCAGAAGGCTTAGTGAGCAGACCTTGACTGTGACAAAAAAGGAGGAGGTCCCTTCCTCTGGTTGAGGGTATCCCCTTGCCAAGGTTAGGAGAAGGCAGGCTGGATTTTGGCTCTTACCCATTCCTTAGCTGGGTATCTTAAGGTAGAGCACATTAGGTAGTGGCTGTTTCTCTCTTTCTCATTCATATTCTCTCTCTCTCTCTCTCTCTCTCTCTCTCTCTCTCTCTCTCTCTCCCTCCCTCCCTCCCTCCCTCCTTCCTTTCCTTTCTTCCTCCCTCCCTCCCTCTCTCTCTTAACTCTTCTTTGTGTTGCCTTCATTCTGCCTTGCAGACGAGAGTCTTTCTTATTAGGTAGATTTTGGAGGGGTGTGTGTGTGTGTGTGTGTGTGTGTGTGTGTGTGTGTGTGTGTGTGTGTGTTGGAAGAAATTAAGAAGAGAAAAATACGAAAACATGGCTGTAGGCTTTTACCAACTGATGTAGCCATTTAGAAAGAAGTTCTAGTAGAAGGAAGCATCTGTACATAAAGTCCAGGGGAAGACTCTGGTGATGCAGCTATCCCTAGAACAAATCACTGCAGCCAGAACGAGAGAGTAGAATGATTAGCAGGGCCTAGGAGATGTGATTCAAAGCAGGTTATGTCAAGGAAGACTTCATGGAGAAAGTGGCCTGTGAGTTGAACACCGAGGAGATCTAAGAGAAGTCGAGCAGGAAAGGATATTCCATTCTCTCCTTTTGCTCTGCTCCTGGGAGCCAGCTTTGGCTGGGGCAATACTAAGAGTGCATTGTAGAACGGAATAATGGAATGGGGCCCTGTCCCTGCTCACAGTCACACTTAGTGGCTGGAGACTGAGGCTCTCTCAGTGGTGCTTTCCAGCCTTGGCCAAGAGCTAGCCCTGCCCTGTGACAGTAGTTATATACAATCTGCTATAACCTGCAGACAAATGGGATTAAAGTAGTTTGTCATTTGGTAGAGACCATGGCACAGGCTTTTTATGTTAATTTACACAACTAGAGAGAGTCAAGAGAACAGAAACCTCCCTTTGTAAAGTTAGTGATATAGAGAAATTCTATGTTCAAGGGAGAAAACCTTTAGTATGTTGATATTTGCTCTTTTTGACAGATTGCAAGTGATACTTCTGCTAAACTTATTAGTCTAAGTTACTCGTGGTGCAAGGGAGGTGTTACAAGGAGTTTGATTAATTATGTTAGAAACTGATTAGTAGTGAATTGAAAGTAATTGGGAGTCACTTTTTTTTTTTTTTTTTTGGCATACAGTTTGAGCAGAAGAAAAAAAGGACAGGACAAGTAGTGATTACAGTTTTAAAAGCAGATTAAAAAAAAAAACCTCCCCTGCCTAATTATGTTATATATGTTCCAGAAAATAGAAAATACTTTAAGATGGAGGTGGATTAGAGAAGGGAAAGATCAGTAGATACATGTGGTTAAGTATAAGTGACTTTATTTCCAAACGACAGCGTGCTATGGTTTGTCAAATATAAGACTGACTTAAGGAATGTTAATAAATGAGCAAGTCTGAAAAATAAGATTTATTCTAAGCCATATCATATCCATTTTTTTTTTGAAGTTTAGGATTTTGTCTGCTTGTTTTAAAATAAAAGTTACTTTTCATTATACCATTTGGCAATTCTCCAATCTCTTTTAAATGCTATTTAAAATTTTTGCTTGTCATCATTAAAAAAGCAAATGTTTTTAAACTGTCAACCAAAGATTACGAAACTTTTTTCCAATTTAGAGATCTCGTACTATAAAACTCTGTAAGTATGTTGCAGTGAAAATAGGTCAACATCTGTGTGATCTTCAGCAAGTTGCTTACAGGTGTCCTCACCTGTGAAAATGAGAGTTTAGTACCAGATAAAGTTTAAGGGAACTTCCAGCCCTATAATGCTATGAATTGGTGATCTAATATCTTAGAGGTCAGAAAACTTTGGTTCTCCTTTAGTTTTGTATTTAACATGTTAGACAATATTAACAAGGGTAATGCTGGTGTTTCCCGTACCTGGTGCCAGGTTGGGTCCTTTTTAGGTCTGCACACTTACTGCAAGAACGTCCTGTGATCACTATATTTCTAAATACAAATTTCTAAAATACAAACTGGATCATGCCACTCAGATACAGAAAACGCTTTACTAGCTCCCCAAAGCTTTACTGGTGTGGTAGAAACTCTGGCATGGGATACTAGTTCTCGCTCACTCTCTGAGGTCACCCCATTTCCCACTGGTTTCCCATCCCATGGAATCATTTGCCTTCTAGGCTTCGGGATATGCTGTTTTCTCACCCTGGGTTGCCCTACCTTCTCTACTTTGCCTGGAAAACTCCTGTTTGTCCTTCAGATACAGCTCAAGTGTAATCTGCCTTGTGATACCTATCTTAGGACACGTGTAGAGTTCCTTCCTCCGGTGTCTGTCTTCTGGGATCATTTCTATTACATCCCTCGCTTGCCCAGTAAACTATAAAATCTTCATGGGCAAGAGCTGTGCCATCTCACCTGTGTATCTCAGGTATCTTTTAGCTTAATTCTTGACACTTGGTTCTTCCCCATTACTTGTCGTTGAATGACCTAGTTAACAAACCAATACATTGAAACATACAAAATAACTTTAAAGGAGTAATCATAAAAAGATTTTGATTATTTTTCATTTTAAAATAGTCGCTTTGATTTAGAAATGCTAAAATTTAATATCAAAGGATATTATCAGTACCGCACTGGAGCAACCAGTCCAAAGAACAATTTGGCAACATGTATTAAAAGCCTTAGAGGCATAATCTTAGACCAAACACTTCTGCTTCTAATAATTTATCAGAAGAAACTATTTGAGTATCCGTGTAAAGATTTAGTTATAAAGTGTTTATTGTTAAAGTATTGTTTATAATGAAAAAATTGTAAATAGCAGAAATGTCCAGTGATAGAGGATTAGTCAATTAAATTGTAGTATAGCTTTGTGATGAAATACAGTGGAGCCACTAAGAATCATG
The DNA here is from genome assembly GCA_030015415.1 of Cynopterus sphinx. Taxonomy (NCBI): domain Eukaryota; kingdom Metazoa; phylum Chordata; class Mammalia; order Chiroptera; family Pteropodidae; genus Cynopterus; species Cynopterus sphinx. Next base: position 107,774,609 of record CM057384.1, on the reverse strand, counting down.
CTTATAGATAAAACATACTTTGACATAGAAAATGTTCATGAATGGTTGCAAAATGAAAAAAATTGTGCTATAATAAAAATACATATTTCATTTTTGTGGAACTTATATGTAGGTAAAAGAAAGAAAAATAAATAATATACACATTCTAATAGTGATTCTCTGAGTTTTGATTGTTATAGGTATTTTCATATTATTTGTTTTTTAATATTTTCTCCGTGTTCCATTTATTATCATGTAATGTTTAATGATTAAAAATTATTCTTATTAAATCGGGCTCAAAGACTTCTCTCTACTTTGAATCCGAAATAGACAGTAATTCATTTTTTTTATTAATGTGTTTGCAATTTCTTGTACTACTTTGGAAAGCTTTTGGAGAAGATTTAAATTCATGTTGATACTAACAAGCCAGTTTATGCCACAAGATATGTATCCTGCTACAGTGACGTAAATGTGTCTATTATAATTCCCAGTGCTGTGTCACGTTGTTTATATTTGCCTTCATTACAAGCATATTACTATTGCTTATCTTTTGTAGATATGCTTTGTACTTACATAAACATTGGTCTCTCTTATCTCAAAGTTTCATCAATGACTCTTTTAGGTGTTCTCTCCTGATTTTTCTGCCCCTCTGTGGGTGCAGCCAGATACCATACTTCCCTGCTTTTTCCTGCACAGATTCTTTTACCACCATTTCCTTCTCTAACTCTAATATAGTTTGTTCAGAGAGCATCTGGTGGGTAAAGGTTGTTACTACAAGTTTTCAGTTTCTGACAACGGAATTCCAGAACTTTTATAGAACCCTAAAAACCTAATTTTTGATTAAAAATGGCACACCATTTGTTGTAAACTGTTTCAAGCACCACAGAATTATATAGGAAGAAATAAAATTAGCTTGAGGGATTATTTTCTAATTATTTTTCTATGCATTATATAGATATATAAATAGAATGTACTCTACATACTGTTCTGTATTTTTTAAGTGTATTTGGGAGCTGACTCCCTATTCACACACATCTACTTTTATATTTTTAAAGTAGCTACATAGAATTTTATAGTACAAGCATACCATTTTTTATTCAATCCTCCATTAATAAATATTTAGATTGTTTCTAGTTTTCTACAGTGAACAAACACTTGCATAAATCGTTCTATAGGATAAATTCTTGAGAATGTATCATTTCTACACAAACTTGGCCAGCACTTTCTTTTCCAGATTTGTTGTAGTCTTGTGTAGAAATAAAGCTTTGATGAATGTTGATTATTTGGCTTCTTGTCATGTCACAAATATTAGAAGAGCAGTAGTGGAAAGGACAGCAGCCGTATTGAGAATGCTGGAAAGGTTCATGCTTTTTCCTCATCATCTCTTTCGTCTCTCATATTTCCGAGATAAAAAAAAAAAATAGTTTGATCTCTTTACTTTCACACAGCAGTTGTTTATGTTTCTTTCTGTTCATTTCAATTTTATTATTAGGATGATGGGGTCACAGTCCATTCTCCCCCAAACCTTTGGAAAGGAGAGATAGAAGATTCCTTTCTGAGAGTTATTTTGTGAAACCAACATAGAATCCGTGAGGGCAGAGATATGGAGAGCAACCTCAAAGAGACAGAATGGCTGCCAGGCTCGTTAGATTTGACTGATGGCACGTTTTACCTAATGACGAGACCCTCCTAATTTGGAAATGGGAGGAATTAAGCTACCGCAGCCTAATGTCAGAAATCAGTCAAATTCCCTACTTTCCTTCATCCTGATTTTTTGCTGACCAAACACCATTTTGATTATAACTTGACTTTCTTTATGGAATTGCCCACAAAGAGAGTATAAACTGGTACTCAGGATTTTAACATGGATGAATAAATTGGCATTTTGGTTTCATGTATCAGGCTAGTAAATTTGTTTAATGTTCACCTGCTCCTTTGAAATGGATACTGTGTTGGTGTGCTGGCAAAATGCAGTGTCTGTGTCTACAAGCTTGAAGACCATTTAAAAGCAGTCAACTGCTGGCTGATTTGCTGTGCTGAGATGACATTTTCCCCCCCTCAGTTCTGTTCTTCACTTAGTAGTCTTTCATAGGCATTTCTATGTATGTTGCAATATAATCTTTAGATGTATTATTATAACTGTAAGATTATACTTGTAGTTACATTTCCATCTCACCATTCCTTCATTGTTGACTATTGAGGCTATTTTTAGCATTTGATTTGATAAATGATTCTGCAATCAAACTCTCCCTACAATGGATTTTACTTGTTTTGCACTTTTCTCTTAGAAGTTCTCAAAATGGGTTTATTAGGTTGCAGAGTTTGCCAAACTGAACCAATTCACCTTAGCACCAACGTTGTGGGTGTATATGTTTTCTCCTTATAGTTGTGCTATTGGTTTCTATTATTAAAATATTTGAATGAATTCCATCAGACATATAAGAAAGAAATAATAGCAATCCTATACAGACTCAGAAAATATAGGAAGACGAAATATTTTCCAGATAATTTTTTGAGGCCATTATACCCAGGTACCAAAACCAGATGAGAACATTTCAAGAAAAGAAAATGAAAAACATTTCTCATGAACTTAGGTGCAAAAATCCTTAGCAAAATTATTAGCAAATCAAATCCAGCAATATAACATTATATACAATATAATATAATAAAAAGAGTGATATACTGCTATTTCCTGATTTATCAGTTTGGACATTATCTCTAGACTTCCTATTATGATAGATGAGAATTTGCTTTCTTATACCATGTTCCCTCTGCTTCCCCATTCTATTCCCCAAAAATAGTTACATTAAATTTTGTTAATTTAGTATTAACCATTCCCATGATTATGTCTATGTAAATATTACTTATGGCTGAGCATTTTACCATACTAAGGTCTACTTTTGTACTTTTTCTGCAGATTAATATTTGCCTTGTTTTTTAAATTTGCTTAATATTCTTTAATCCTATTGCTAACTTTTCCCACTCTTTTAATAGCCTTTGAATACTTTTCCACAGGATAATCAAATTAGATAATACATCCACTCCTTTATTTTATTTTTTTTATTTTTTATTTTTAGCAACATCCTGCCTTTATAGCCCCCATTCTCCATCTGTCTGTCTTGTTTCACTTGAAGCCTATTGTCCAGCTGTCTTCCCAGGACTTCTCTTTGCTGTCATCCTTGGAATCCCCTCTGCATCTCTCTATGGTTGGATTACTACTTCCTCCTGTCTTTCTCTTTCTGGGTTTACATACTTATTTTAGCCAAGCACATCTATCTCCGATCCTTCACAAAGATGGTAAAGTCACACAGAACTCTAGACTGTAGACATTTCTTATGATATCCAATCCCCTGATTCTCAATTTTCCTTGGAGTTAAACAGTTGAAGCCCTTTATGTTCCTGGGGGTGAAACAAAATTCCCAGAGGATGCAGGAGGAATGCCATGAGTTCACACTGGTGGAAGAGTCAAGAGTACCCTCCTCCTCCACCTCTTCCTGCTAGTGGATGATGAGTCTCATCCCCCACCCCCACCACCAAAAGGAGGGCCTCTGCTGAGCTGAGCGGCAGTCCAGTGGGCTGGAGCTCTCAGTGAGGCAACTGAACTGGAGACCCCAAGGACCACCGATTGTGCAGGGAATGAAGGAGCACTTTGTCGAACCCTCCCACCTTGGTTTGGGACAGAAAATAAAGCGAGTGTCCTTGTTTAATTTTCTCATACTTTGCCTAGACCCACATTTCTAGGTCTGGGGAGCTGACATGCTTAGGAGTACAAATCCCAGCAGACTTGTGCAGCTGGCTGGGAGTCTGAGAGGCCCAGGCTGGATTCTGTCCAGCTCCTCTGGAATATTACATACCAGGAGGAGGAAATGGAGACATGGTTTGTACGAAGTTCAATAGTTTAATCTCATAGTGGAGGAGAACCAGGCCCATGACAAAAGTCCAAACACCACTCTCTCACAGGTTAAGGTTGAGCTAATACATGATTCTCCGAAGGGACATCTTGTCTTTGAGCTAGAATTCCAATGGGGGCTCTTAAATGCAGTAAAGAATGAGAGAGAATTGGGCCCCTTCCCTTCATCACTCTTCCAGTCCTTGCCCACCCTACCCCAGAGCTCAGCTATGATCACCATTTACCACCAGTTGGAAAATAAACATTAGAAAGTGGAGTGAACTTCTTAGCTTTGCCAGCATAAGCTACAGCTTTAAGAATAGCTGCTTTAGCCCGAATGGTCTTGCCAGACACCCAAATCTTCAAAGCTTTTAAGTTTTGGTTCTTAAATATTTTCATATTCATTTAAGATGGTATAAAGCAGAGGGCGTGGTGATGACAACCCTCAACATGCCTGCCTCTTGAGTCACGCTGACCCAATCTGGACGAGTTGCTTTTCAATGCCTGGAATGCAGTTGTCACCCTGTCATCTTCCTTCACCATCCTCCTAGATTCCCATTGCTTTCCTCTTGTGTCAGGTCTCCAGTTTTCTCTGTTTTGTGTAATCTTCTTTGATAGTTTACTCTTTTTTTAGCGCAGGACGTCCTCTGGGGTCTTCCTGAGAAAGAGTGTATGTGAGATGAGACAGAGAGAGAAAGAGAGGGAGGAAGGAAGAGAGAGAGAGAGAGAGAGAGAGATTGAGACCTTGCACTTGGATGTTTAAAAAGTCTTTATTTTTTCTTCACATGCAATTAAAAATTTTGTTTGGGTGTAGATTTGTGTTTTTGTTTTTGGTGGAAAATAATATTCTTTCAAAATTTTGAAGGCATTTTTTAAGTGCTTTTGAACTTCTAGTGCTGTTAAGAAGACTGTTGTCATTCTATTTTCTGCTTCTTTGTGAAGCTCTGTTTTGTTTTGTTTTGTTTTACATTTTATTTAATTTAATTTCCAGAAGCTTGTAGAATCCTCTCTTTGTTCATGGCATTCCAAATTATGAAAATCATGGGCCTTGCTTTTTACCCATTATGCTGGTACTTGGTGAATGAACTCTTTCTGTCTGAGAACAAATTTTTGAATTGTTTTGTTATTGATTTCCTGTTCTTTGTTTTCTCAACTTTTCTTTTCCTGAACCGTCTGTTATTTGGATGTTTGACTCTTTAGTCCTCTTGTTTTCCTACAGTGTACTGTTCTTATTTCACAGATGCAACAGCTTTCCTGTCGCTATCCTCTCTGAGGATATTAATTTGTTTTTTAATGTTTTCTTCACTCCCCATAGTTTCTGTTTCTTTTAAGTTGCTTTTTTTCTGTTTGTTTTGGTCTCTAACTTTCTTATTCAAGAATTTTTTGGGGTATCATATAATCTGGTTATATGCCATATAATCTGGTTAAGAGCAAGGAACCGTTGGAAACTTTGAGCTTCACTGTGGTATTATCTAACTGGGCCATTTGCTGAGGGAACCCCAATCTTCAGACCTTCCCTTTTGAGCTTCCTCTCCAAAAGTCTTAAAATATTTTGCTTGGAAAATGAAGTCTGGCTGCCGGCTCTCTCAGAACCTAATGCTATAAGAGGGCTGGAGAGACCAGCATTCACCACTTAGTATATATACAATCGTTTAATGCCTTCTTTTGGGACAGGATCCATGATCTCAACTGTACCAAATGTCCTCTATTACATCCTCCCCAGAAAACAAAACTCTGGCCTTCTACTGCGTAGGGGAGGAGTGTTCCCCATTCAAATAGAACGGAGAAGGAGACCTAGGGATTTAATTGTTTCCCAAACAGATTTTCCACTCTTCTCCTTCCCTCCTACTTACATAGAGATCTTGGCTGCAGTTCCTGAGGATTCTTCGGGGTAAATTGGTTGATCCTCCATGTTCCCTTCTCTTGGCTTAGATTTCAGGTTTCTAGGATCCATTGTCAGTTATCATTTATCCACCTGCGTTCCAAATTCCAAAGTATTTTGCTATTATTATTTCTTTTCCTATTTTCTCTGACCATGTGGATTTTTTATCTTTAAAAAAATTTCTCAGAGTAGGTCTAGTCAGGTTTGGGGATGGAGTGAAATTAGATGGGTTTGTTCAATCCACCATCTTAATCCAGAAGTCCTTTGAAATATTTTTTTCAATTGGCTTTAGTGACACTGTTTTCCAGAGTGTCATCTTAGTTCATCCAGTGCTCAACCCCCTCCAGTGTTGGGTCCCCCTTCTTTGTTTGACTTTTACATCTCTCAGGGCCTCCAGATTTTGACATCTACTTCTTTATCTGTATTCTCTTAAGCGGCTTCATCCAGTCCTAGGGCTCTACATACCATCAATATGCTTATGCTCCCCAAATTTATATTTCTAGCTGGACCTTCCTTCTGAATTCAGAACTGCCTACTTACAGTTTTCCCTTGGATGTCCACTAGGCATTTTAGTTTATTCATTCTCCCTTCCCCCAGCATTCTCCTCAGTAAGAGGCCCCAGCATGAACCAGCTACTTAAGCTAACTAGAGCTTCATTCCTTGATTTCTTGCTTTTTCTCATATCTAATCCCTTGGGAAATCCTGAAGTCTCTATTTTTATTTTTATTGGAATTAAGGTTGCTAATCAGCTGATTTTACTTTATGTATGTATTTATGTGTTTATTATGGTGACATTGGTTAGTGAAATCCAATCAGTTTTGTCTGTACACTTTAACAGTAAGGCATGTGTGTGTGTATATGTGTGTGTGTTACACTGTGTTCACCTTCCACAGTTAGATTTCTTTCTGTCACCACATATTTGACATCCTTTACCCCTCTGATCTCTCCCCTCTCCTCACCTGCTACCCTCTGGTTACCATTAGTCTATAATCCATGTGTATGAGTCTCTGTCCTGTTCATTTGTTGCTTTTAGGTTTATATCCCACATATAAATGATATCATGTAATTTTCAACTTTTTCAGTCTGGGTTATTTCACTTTGCATGATTATCTTGAGGTCTATCCATGTGGTCACAAATGGCTGTATTTCATCTCTTCTTATGGCTGAGTAATATTCTATTGTGTGTGTGTGTGTGTATATGTATGTATGTATGTGTATATATATATATATATATATATATATATATATATATGCCACAGCTTCTTTAGCCAATCATCTGTTGTAGGATATTTTGGTTGCTTTTGTGTCCTGGCTACTGTGAATCATGCTGCTATGAACATTGGTGTGCAAATATCTTTATGAATATGATTTTTTAAGTCTTGTGGGTAAATACCCAATAGAGGGATTGCCGGATCATATGGCGGATCAATTCTTAGCTTATTGAAGAAACTCTATACCATTTTCCATAATGGCTGTACCAATTTGCAGTCCCACCAGCAGTGTGTGAGGGTTTCTTTTTACTCCGCATCCTCTCCAGCATTTGTTATTACTTGTCCTGTTGATTATAGCTATTCTAACAGATGTGAGATGGTATCTCATTGTGGTTTTGATTTGCATTTCTCGAAGAGCTAGTGATGTTGAGCATCTTTTCATAGTTTATTGGTCATTTATATGTCCTACTGGGAGAAGTGTTTGTTCAGATCTTCTGCACATTTTTTGATTGGATTTTTAAAATTGTTATTGAATATGAGTTCTTTGTATATTTTGTATATTAGGCCCTTATTGGAGGCGTTGCTTGCAAATATATTTTCCCATTCTGAAGGTTGTCTCTTTACCTTATTGACAGTTATTTTTTTTTTTTTTGCCGAGCCTAAGCTTTTTAGTCTGATGTAGTTCCATTCATTTATTTTTGTGTTTACTTCCCTTGGCAAATGGCAATATTTCATCTTTTCTTATGGCTGAGTAATATCCCATTGCCAAAGTCTCTGTTTTTAATATATAGCCCCAATCTGGCCACATCTTATCACTTAACCATATGTCAGATGTCATTATGCAGAGAAGCTTTCTGGAACATTCCATATAAGATAGCACCCCTTCCAGCACAGCACCATCGGTACATATGTGTATATCCAATTCCAGTCCAATACCACAGAAGAGATGTTATTTCTCTCCCTTTGCATATTTGTAACTCCCTTCTCCAATAGTGAAAAACCTGGCTCTTATCATCAGCAGCTAAAAATGATCTTAGAGGTAGAGTCTGTGGCCCTGGCATTACAAAGAAGAAACAGAGTAATACAGCAGTGAAGTGAGTAGCTAACCCAAGATGGCTCTAGGTAGTTTGTACAGAATTTTTACATTTGGGAATTGTGTAATAATGTGTTCAGCCTTTGAGGAGCATTAACGATATTCTATTATAATTTACTTTAAAATGCTCCTTTTAAATAATTTCTTCTGAGAAATGTTTTAGAGATTAAAGTTGCCTGGCACTGATAACCTGACATTAATACTCAATAAATTAAACAATATATATATATATTATATATATATATATATATATATATATATATATATATATATATATATATATTTTTTTTTTTTTTTGACAAAAAGTAGAGGCTGGGGAAAAGAAGTTCCCTTGAAATGGCCTCATCTTAGTTGTCTTTTTCTAGACAGGTGAGTTTTTCCAAGGAAAAAAAATTGGAGAGAAGCTACTTCAACCCTAGGTACATAGTTCTGGTGCAGAATTGTCCTAGCCATTCTTCCTGGAAGTGGCCTCTTTATTTCTTTTGTACTGTCCCAATGCTCAAGCATCCTCTTTATCTCCTTGAAAAGATTTCCTGAACATTTGGTCTGTGACAACAGTGACCTTGTAACCCCTCCCAGAGGCTGGAAGTGACGTTTTTGGTCACCTTAACACAACCACTCAAGAGCTTCCTCCTTGGTTTACTTGTTAATTCTGGCTGAGGACCACAACAGTATTTAATGTTTACTTTGTAAAGCCAGTAAGTCCAGCTGGTGCGGGGGTGGGGGGTTCCTCTGGAAATAATTGTACTCCTGAAGTCCATTTCACTCATTGCCTAATTTTTTTTTTTTAAATGCTCCCTGAGGATGTGTCTTTTCCTAATTCCCACAAAGGACCTGCTGGGGCTACAGGTTGCCCAGTCATATAACCTTAGAGTCAGAGAAGTGCTGGGAACAGTGGCATCAAATTTAGACAGTGCAACAGAAGACAGGCAGAAAGATGTGATACAGCTTTAGATGGGGCACAGCTAGCTACCAGCGAGGAGCAGTGTGGTCAAAGAACCAGGATGCCTTTGTGGATTTTTAATTATTGTTAACTTTTGGTACATGGTGTGCAATGTAAACCAAATCTTCATTACCTTTAAAAAAATGTGACCTGGGGAGTCTGGAAAAACAATGTGCCCACATATGGAAGATGAGTTCTGCTGCAAAGCCATTAGTTTGGGGCAATTTGAAAAATAAACACCTTTTATGCTATATAGTAACTTTCTATCAACAACAAAGCTTCTTCAAACAGATTCATGGACATAGACAATAGGCTAGTGATTACTAGAGGGAATGGGGAAGGGGAAGGGGGAAAAATACACAAAATGTTAAATAAGTAAGTAAATAAATAAATAAAATTGTCAAAACAAACAAGCAAACAAAAACAATAAAGCTTCTTATAGAAACGGAGGTCAGCTTGCCAGGCAGGTCCCCCCCATCCCCCACCCCTGCCACTGTTGTGTCACAGATGTTTGAGGTCCGTGGTCATAAATACTTGTTGAAATCCCTGGGGGTCTTCATGGTCCCTCCCTGTAGAAGTAGAGGGTAGCACTGTTGTTAGTGTGCTGTCCCTAGAGTCCAGCAGTGTGCTGATCACCTGCTCATTACATTTTGGACCAATGAAGTGACATTTTGATGAGTTAGATGACTATGTGCCACCTGGGATTTTTCACTGTTTAAGCCACTCTTGGCTTTCCTTTTTTCATTTTTTTTTTTTAGCTGGATTCCATGACAACACTAAAAAACGTGCTTGTACTGCTTCTTTATTTTCATTAGGGTACCAGAACATCTTGTGAAGAGCATAACTTGGCAGACGTTGCAAGCTGTAAATTTTTGCCATAAGCACAATGTAAGTTTTATGTAAATTTCCCTTGAAAAATCAGAAGACTGCCCTTAAGCTGAGGTGGAGCCTTTGTTCAAAGTTATATTGTCTTTTCATGGATACAACTTTTCACCCAAATCTTCTTTACAGAAGGCTGGTTGGGGTAAATAAAGGCTGAAAGTCCCAATCTAGCTATTCCTTCTTATTTGCAATTCATAAAAGATATACTTTAATAATTTTTAAGAAAGTAGTTATACCTGTATACTGATCAGAAACTACTCAGATTTAAGGTAGCATCCCATTTGCTTGGAGTCTATAGATACCCTCAAAATACTCTGAAATTGGAGTGGGAAACCCTGCAGGACTCATGCCTGTTTAGTTGCAGTAGCTGGAGTCCCAAGCATGATGCACAAGTGCTAGTGACTGCTTTGGTGAGATATGAGTGCCAGGTCTGAAACACAGCAGCCCAGTGGAAGCCTCTGACACTCCGGACATAGCGAGGCCTAGTGGAGGCACGGTGGTGTGACTTCATAGTTGCTGGGGAGCCTGCTGCCCCTCTGATAATAACACTGTCTGTTCCTGCACACAGAAGCCAGATTCCAAGATTATAGTTTCATTTTATCCACAAAGGCAATTTGACTGCAGTATGTCATCCTGCTGAATGCCAGGGTCACTTTAGTTGGTGGGCCTGAATCCCCATCTTCGAGCTGTTCTAAGTGATTTGTCCTGACGCTGCCTTCTCAGAAATGTCAAATATGAGAGTAGCCAGCAGTTCTCCCTACTGAGTCTCCTCCTCGCTGAGGGCTATAGTCCTTTGCAAAGTGCGTGTATACAGCAGGGAGCGTGGATACCGTATATTGCTATTTACTGCAAGTGAGGGTTAGCACTTTCCTGAGAGCAGGTTTTAGAATGGGGGAGCAAGAGAGACTGCATAAAGGCCCTGGTGGGGGAAGTCAGAGACGTTAAAGACAAATACAGTGCATACCACTGTTCCCTGGAAAGCCCCTGATGCTCTGGTTGGCCACATGTGCTAATGGGGGGAGGGTGCAGGAACTTTAAAAGAATTCCCAGAACAGAATAGGAGTACATTCTTGCTCACGAGTACTTCTGACCATCTGGCACCATGATATTCACGGGTGTACCCATTTATAGTAATGTGTGAGGCCAGTGGTTAAAGAGTGGAGATCTCAGGGCCATTAATTGCTGAGAACCAGATAGACTGTAATAAAATAACTCAGAAATTGTCTCCCAGATTTTTTTCCAGAGTAATTATACCCCTGGGGAGACACTGACAGTGATCTCTCACCCTGAAGTTTCCTGGGAGTGAGTACCAGGCCAGGCCTAAGGAGAACCTCTGTCCTCTCTCCAAATTCTAGAAAGTTCAGAATACCCCAGGGTTTCAGCTGCAAACCAGAGTCTCTCACTGCAGAAGGATCCAACATTCTCTCCAGAGAGGAAAACACTTGGAAGAAGAGAAGATTATTAGGAACTCTGTAACAGTATTTTAACCCAATCGTCGTTTCTGTGTAATTATTAATTAGGTTGTTGATTTGTTCTTTTCCAAGAAAATATTTAATAAGAAAATCATGTGGAGATTCAGAAACATTCTTCTAACATCTCCCTGTTAAAAAATGTCAGCTGTGGTTTGGAAACCACAGGTGATTTGAGTCTAAACTGTGGAGTGTAGGCTACATCCCGTGGGGGTGGATGCAGCTCAAAGACTGCTTGATGTGTGTGGGATGGAGCTGACATCTAGCGACTCTCTCCAGAGGGTGAGCGCTGCCTACTCTTGTTTATCTTGTCAGGACAAATGTCAGAGCTGGAAGGGGAGGTTTCTTGGCAAGCTCCCGGTTCCGCCCTTCTCTAGTTTATCTCAGCAGGCCCAGGGCTTGTCCTGTTTACCAGGCGGACTGTGTTCAGTTCTGTTAAACAACTGAATGAGGAATTCTGCTTATGCATCAACTTGCAGCTCCAGCAGCCAGAGTGGAAACCTTGTCCAGAGCCTTTTAACATTTCCCTTTCACTTAGGGTTGCCAGATTAAATATAGGACATCCAGTTAAATTTGAATTTCAGATAAACAATTATAACTTTTTGATGTACGTATGTGCCAAATACTGCATGGAACATATTTATACTTAAAGATTGTTATCTGAAATTCAAATATGCCTGCATGTCCTAACTTTTTATTTGCTACATCTGTCTCCCCTACTTTCATTTTCCCTTTCACCCTTGTGACTTTTGGGTCCTTCAGGAATTTGGGATGATTCAGGCTATGATATGTATGGTACCAGATTTATTTTATGCTGCTGTTTTGTAAAATTTGCATCTGTTTTGCTGTTATCCAAAAGGCCAATGAGAAATTCAAACGATTTTTCAAATATCTGCTAAATATTCATGTGTTTTATTTATCCCATATATTACAGTTGCTCTTTAATAATCTGTTTTGGTTTAATTTCGTGACTAGTGCATACACAGAGATGTGAAGCCAGAAAATATTCTCGTCACAAAACATTCAGTGATTAAACTTTGTGACTTTGGATTTGCTCGACTTTTGAGTGAGTATTGAAGTCTTTCTTAAGTGTAGAAGATGGAAAGATTATATGATTTTTAATCTAAATGCTATAGAAAGCTAGTTCTTGTGTGTTTAGGGCATAGGCTTGATATGAATTACAATTCTGTAATTATTGAAAACATATAGACACATACAGTTGTTTAAAATTATACCATCGTAAAGTGGTTACTAAAAAGTATGTTACCCTCCTGGTTTCTACCATTTTTTTTTTTAAAAAGAGTGCTTTTCAGAAGTACTATCTTAGAAGAGTGGTTTTTAACTTTGGCTGTAGATTAGAATTATGTGGGGAACTATATAACTATAAAAACTATACTGATCTCCCCCCACCCACCCAGGGGTTATGGTTTTATGGATTATGGACTAGGGTGGTGACCAAGCATCAGTAATTTAAGAAATACTATATTCCAAGTGATTTTATTGTGCAACAAGCATTGAGAAACATTGATTTAGAAAAGTCACAAGATGGGGCACAAGCTTGATGTCTTGGGTCTTCTCCCTCCTGTTTTGACCCCATGTTTTCACTGCTCTGTTTTCCATGTCCCATCACTGGCCAGCTGGACCGAGTGACTACTACACAGACTACGTGGCTACCAGGTGGTACCGCTCCCCGGAGTTGTTGGTTGGGGACACACAGTATGGCCCTCCAGTAGATGTTTGGGCGATTGGCTGTGTCTTTGCTGAGCTGCTGTCAGGGGTGCCTCTGTGGCCAGGAAAATCAGATGTGGATCAGCTCTACCTGATCAGGAAAACCTTGGGTAAGGGGTGTCTTCGTCCCGCTTTTGGGAAACTGGGTAGTTTTACCCTTGTCCGTGCGAGGCGGAGCCAAGCTCCTAGTCTCATCTAATGCCCTTCACAGTTATGAAGGAGGGAAACTCTCAACATGCGTTTAAATGACCCCATTCAAAGTGTCCACATTTGTTTCAATAAAAAGAATTAACAATTTTGAGTATGTACTAACTGTCGAAAGAGACACAAGATTCTCTCTTTAGCATAGTTTGGATCAAGTCAAACTCTGACTAATGATCATAGAAACAATAAAAACATCCATTTCTATAAGGGCTTAGCAGTTTATAGGATGCTCATGTATTTTATTTCATTTGTGAAGTGGTAATTCATTCTTTTGATGTCCTTGACTTCAACCTGTCAGGCTTGTTCGGATTATTTAGATGCTGAAAAGGAGGATTCTCAGCCTTCTAAGTGTCAGGAAGCAAGGCTCATTCTTCTAGTGTTACCGTCTCATCTTGCTTTCACAGCTCCAAGCTCTTCCATTTCTTTCTACTTTTGGGGTGAAGGGGGAAGGTTGCAGAAGAGACAGAAGGAGAGGAACAGATGAAAAGGCCTGGAAACAGTAATTGCCCTCTTCAAAAGTCAGGAAGTTTAGTTACTGCTCCCGCGTATCCTAATCTAAAGCGAGCTTTTCCTCCTCTAAACTCTTGTAGCACCTGTTGTCACCATGTCTTGTCTTGTACTTTTATCTTCCCAAAGATATTATAAGCTGCCCGAGGGTGAGATCATGTCTTTTATTTCCATCTGTCCTCCACCAGTGTCTGCACGTCGTGTGCAGTAAATACTTGCTGATGGCTTTTGTTGAGTGACATGTAAGACACCTTGGGGCTCTTCCAGGGACACAGAGCCTTCCTTTGCTGTTTCCCTGGGTGATTTTAGCACACCCTCTCTGTGTCCCCCCTCCCCTACCCCTCAGCTCTCTGATGGAAGAAAGTTGTAAAGGTACAGGCACTGCTCTCATCACAAAGCTCACCGAGACTGGGGGCAAGGTATTAGAGAGTATATTTGGGCTGCTGCTTTTGGATTTGAATGAGAGGTAAAGTTCCAAACCAAACTGATAACGTCAGACAACTTGATACCCTGAGGTAGGAACTCCAACCCAGTCCAATAGCAGCATTTCTGGGGCCTTGGTTTAGAGGTTTTTGTCCTTGACTCTGCTCTGGGAAATGGGACTTAGATGCCTTTCTGAGTCTCCTTATAGTCTCTGAACAAAATTCCTCAAGTGCAATATCTCTAAAAATTTACACGGAGGTGACGTTAGCTGATTTGGTTGAAATGTGGACAGAGTAAGCCTCACCTAATACAGAAATGCTTCTTTCATTGCTTCACATCATAAGAACTTCTAAACAGTAGATAAAATGGGATTTTCAGGTGATCACTACTTGGGGAAAAAAGGAGAGGTGGTTCCAATTTAGAAATGTATGCATTCTAGCAAGACCTTTCATGATTTGTCTTCCTTCCATCTTCCCTCCCTCCCTTTTCCTCTCTCCCTCCCTCTCCCTTTCTTCTTTTCTTCCTCTCTTCCTCCCTCCCTCTCTTTTTTTCTTGTTCCTTCCCTTCTTTCTTTTCTCAAATATTTATTGAGTACTTACTATGTTTCAGGCACTGTTCTAAGTGTTAGGCCTATACACTTTTATCTTGACTTATCAGGATGTGATTTTGATTTATAGTTGCTGCCTTTCACCATTAAAAAAAAAAAGAGGGTGTTACCTGATTTGTGTGTGTATGCTTCTGAGATGTTCGATTTCCTTAAATAAACTGTGAGCCTCGAGGGACAAGAACCTTATAGCTTTCCGTTTCTGTGCATGCCTCCTCTACGCCTAAAACGGCGCTTCTCCCACTGTAGGTCTCAGTACAGGTTTTTGAAGGTTGTCTTAATGCGTCTTGGAAGAGCAAACTGCAGTCTTTGTAGGTGTAGGCACAGGCAGACACTACTAGTGGAAAGAAACTATAGATCAGTGCTTGCTAATCAATCCCATTTTACCTTTCCCTTTCTTCCTGTCTAAAGGAGACCTCATTCCTAGACACCAGCAAGTGTTTAGCACAAATCAGTACTTCAGTGGGGTGAAAATTCCAGACCCTGAGGATATGGTGAGTGACCCATTTTGGAAAGAGTTCTGCACGTCTGGGCTAAGGTTGCCAGCCTGTTTAAGTAGTGATCATTCTATTTACACATGGAGTTGCAGGCTAACTAGATGTTGGTAGTTACTCACCCACCTTAGCCCCATGGCCCATTCTGCACTGAAAGGTCAATTTAAGAGTGAAAAAGAAAATTGAGGTAAATTGGCTAGCCAGACAGACCCTGGCCTTTGGTGCTAATTTAGAGGTTGCTGATGGCAGAGCTTAGCTAGCATGGTGGACAGGAATGCAGAACTGCCGGCCTTAACCTCACCTGTTCATGGTTTTTGGAGCAGCTGAAGCTAGGTAGCTCAGAGCCAATCAATTTTTAGACAATGACTCATCCAGGAAAATCCAGCAGCATCCAAATCTCCTACTCTACTGTGCTCTCCCCAGACTGTGGGGGGAAAAGGTAATAAACTTGCATGGTCAGCCTTACTCTGGTGCTGTCCTCTATGGCCAATGTGGGGAAGACATTCATTCTAAAAAAACTGAAAAATTAAAAATGTGCATAACCTTAGCCCATTTTCAAGAATTTATTCCAATGAAATTATTAGACAAAGGAATAAAAATGTAGCATTCTTTGATAGGAATCATTTCCTTTAGTGTTTTGTCAGTAGAGGATTAATTAAATAACATATGGTATATGCTTACAATAAAAATACATAGCTAGTAAAAATAAATTTCTTATGTATTTACTTGGTAAAAAAAAGTCCACAACATATTGCTAAATGAAAAAAAAAAGGTTTTAAACCAGTATATTTAGTTTGAGATAATTTGAATATATATTTAATATATAATACATGTATTTACATATATCAATATAAAATAATATGACCGCCTCTGGAATATCATACAAAGCTTTTTACATTTGTGAAATAAATGGCTGCAAGGATATATACAAAAATATTAACAGTGAATATCTCTCTGGTGGAGTAAGTTTTTCTTTCTGTATGGTTTTTAAAAATATTTTTATGTTTTCTAGTGAGCCTGTATTATAACTAAAAACATTGCAGAACACAATTAAGGTTTGTGAAATCCTGAGTTTCTACTGTCTAAGGAAGTTACTTTCAAGTTGAAACTCTCCTGTTGCTCAGTTTCCACATGACAGTTCCGTCAAGTCACATTTGAGCTGTCTGTCCCCTCAACCTCTTGACTTGTCCCACTTCCCGACTGCCTCCCCCTCCTGCCTCTCTAGCAATAGGAAAAGTGGGTGTGCTGGGACCAAGAGGAAGAAACAACACCTGGCATATGTGAGGTGACCTAGCTAGCTCCCTTGTGACCTGGATGTTCCCAGTTCCACAATAAATATCCCTTAGGGATTTCCTGTTCACTTGTCTACCGGTGAAACCCCAGATAAACCCAGGTTTCATAAATGTAAAATGCTTCCCATACATTTAAAAAAAAAATGCTTCCCATGATTTCCCAGAGGTTGTCCTGCAGGGGATTTCCTGTTGACAGAAACACAGGAAGAAGCAGTGCAAGGGATGTGCTGGTTAAACATCTGTGCTGGAGTCCCTCTGCTGGTCAGTAACCCTGCAGGAGGGAGGCCTGCTTGCTTCTGGGGCTAGGAAAACCGGCTAAGCAAGCAGGATAGGCCTATCATATCACAGCCAACCAGGCCGCCTCATCTCAGGCCTTGTTGCTGAGGCAGCAAAGTTCAGTGTCAGCAATGTCATGTCAATCCCTGGCAGTGCTCAAATTCAGCACACAGAAATAGCAAGAGAAATAATTAAGCTATTGGGGGGAGGGAGGGGAAGGGAGGGGGAAGGGCTACTCTCAAGGGCTAACACAGATCTGTTTTAGGATGTTTTTCCCCTGTTGATCTTTAAAAAGGCTCTTATCTCTTATCAGTACTAATAAATGCACACTTGAGAATTGGTTGTTGTTGGCCAGTTCCCCGTCTGAAATAACACGAAATAACACGGTGCTCTCAGCACCCTGGATTGTATTTCATTTAGAGAGCCTGGCCAGCCAACTCCAGCTTCCAGCTCACACACTGCCATCTTTACACATGCAATGCACTCAGTCATTTATTTTACTCAGCTTGGCTGGCTCTTATTTTCTCAGCTCTCTTCTTTGATTAGCCTCTTTGTCAGTGGTATATCTCTTTAACTGGCCTGTCTGTTTGACTGACATTGGGCATTTCTCCACTTTATTGTGTTTGTTATTCCTCAGTGTCTCCAGCATGTGACTGGAGCAAAATAGTCTCATCCGGCCAAATGGAGATTGATAAATACCTGCTTGGGAGACTCTAAACAGCAGGATGATCAGAGAAACAGCAGGCTCTTGTGAGAGGAGACACAGTATTTATTTCAGAAAACCAAGAAGCATCTGTTCACCTGGGTAGCAAAATAAACAACGCCCTCATCAAAAACAAACAAAAACCCATACTATTTTGAAGTTCCCTTTATGTTAATATAAATACATGAAATAATTGGGGCCCACTTTATATAAATGCCAGTATAAGTGCAAAAATTATTCTGAGGCAAGGCAAGTTATATAAATTGAAGCACACACACACACACACACAAAAGAATGATTGCTCGACATTTTTATCTTTCACTAGTGTTTTCTCAATTTTCTACCTACATCAGTTCTTCAGGAAGTGAAATAAGTTATTAGGAAGAAAATTTGGAAAAGCCAATTGGAGGTGGGGAGAAAAGGAGCCTGTGAAACAGGCATAGGGAGATTGTTTTAGGTGAGATGTATGTTGGGCAGAGGGTGGAGGAGGCAAGGAAGGTGCCAGGAAGATACTCTCACTCAAAAGAAATGCAATCTAAAGTAACCTTATATTTGAAGATATTTCGTATATAACCCCCCCTTTTACTTTTTTTTTTTTCTTAAACAGGAACCACTTGAATTAAAATTTCCAAACATCTCCTATCCTGCCCTGGGGTTCTTGAAGGTAAAATCATGGCTTCCTGACAACCAGAAAGAACAGTAGCTTTTATCATTGAGGAATCTATGGATTGAAGAGTGTTCCTTTTAGAATTCTCCTCCTCCTTTGAAAAGTATATGTATTTTGTTTTTAAAATGGGTCACATCCTATTACAGTGAAAACATCTGTTTATCACTTAAACCTAACATTGTATTTGAAATCTAAATTTACACAAAATAGACATTTCAGAGGAGTGGTGTTTGTTTTACAAAAAGGATCCTTTTCTTCAAAACACATTTAGCTATAGGATCTTTTTAAATAGCCAACTCCCTGCTATGTTTGAAGTAGGTTTTGATTTTAAAACTTTACATACACAATTTCAGAAATATGTAGGTCATATATAAATGAAGTACCAATCAAAATATTTGCAAGTTACTGTCAATGTCCCACCTATTTCAAAAAATATTTAATACAGTCACTGATGCATTTATAATAGAAAAAAATGAGAGTTCCTTAGTATACATGTGGTCATGAGATTTAATCTATCCAAGTATGGATAGAGCCATATGGCCTAGTTACTGGCAAAGCAAATAGTAAAGAATGATATAACATAAAGGGATGTATATTATGCCTTTTTTTCAATGCAGGCACATATATGCTTGTAATGCATAGACTATTTTTCAAAGAATAACTCCCCCCCCCAAAAAAAAAAACTGATTTTAGAAAAAGGAATGGAAGAACTAGAATGGTGGAGAGACTTTGCTGGATCTTATATGCATTTTATTTTCACCATGTGTAGGTATTATTTTTAAACTAGTTTTTACAAAATATTTACAAGGGACCAAACAGGCTAAGTGGATTATTCAAGTTGGACACTTACGTGTCCTACTCCTTCAGGACAGAGCACCAACTGTCTCAAGAATAGCAAGTAGAGAAAATGGTTTTTTTGTTAATATTTTTAGAAATTATTATGCAGTTACCTATTTAGGAATGATCATGGAAGGAACTAAAATCATGATTGGGTTTTTTTCCTATTCTTTCCAATTTTGTTCCCAACTGAAGTTTAATCTTACAAACACGCAAAAAATTAATGTTAATTTTATTTTAAAGTAGTAAGAAGATGGAATTTTATGTTCTTTCAGGGCTGTCTTCACATGAATCCTGCTGAGAGACTGACCTGTGAACAGTTGTTGCAACTCCCATATTTTGACAGCATCAGAGAAATAGGGGATTTGGCAAAAGATCATGACAAACCAACGAGGAAGACAAGACAGAGCCGAAAACACCACTGCTTTACAGAAGCATCCAAGGTTGCAGCTTCAGATGTTCTCATACCTGCTACTTAGTGTAGAGTCTGAATCTATACTTGAGATGGCAACTGTGATTTGCAGCTCCAGCACATTTTTTCCAGCCCCAGGAGATGGGTCACATGATTGATCAACCAGAGCCCCCATGAAAGCTGCCTCTTAGGGCCCCTTCTCCCTGAATCCTAAAAGTGTCCTTGCCCTGCAGTGCCCAGCTGCCACACATGGGCCAGGGTTTTTGGTGTGTATAAGCACAGGTCTCAGCCAGGTACACAGGTCTGAGTCCAGCTGAGCATGCTTCTTGGAAAATGAAATCAGATTTATCCTTCTATCATCATTTTTACCTTCAGTATTTATTGACATTCCAGGTTTATCCTATAAAGGAACTGTTTTCCTCCCTGATCTTTTAATTGTTAGAGTTGGCTAGGGTGAATGCAGTGATGAGTGCTTTAAGTAATAGCAGCAGACTAGTACATTTAACCAAAGAATAGCCTCCAAACTGTTTCTCACTGGGAACCTGTGCATAGTGATTGGTGTCGGGTGGCAAAACAGCCTCCCATTAAGTGTCTTGTCACAGGCCAAAAGCTGTAATAATTTAGAAGGACTAGTTGGAACCACAGCTAAGATGAGCTGGCTCCTCCTGGTCAATTCTGGATCTGCCTTAGATACTCCTTAAATTACCTGGCCTTAGATTTTCCCTTTGCAGCCTCCACTGCACAGCACACTGAATGGTATTTGGTGGTGTATGAGGTTTGGAAGAGGGAAGAGGGTGGACAGACCATTGGCAACAGGTACTGCATGAATTCCAGGGCCGTAAGATAGACCAGAGTTTCGAAATTACAAATGTCTTTATTTTATTAACCCAGGTAGCAAAACAGACCAGAAATACTTTTCCCCCAGTTACCCCTTATCTGTTTCTTTGTGTTCAAGAGTAAAGGTCTTGATGGAAATACTTTTACTTGAAAGAATAGGGGAACCCCACTAATTTATGTATATTGCTTGTATGTACTGAAGAATTCAACCGTTTGGTTTAAAAATAAAAGTACTCACTTTTCAGATACCTAAAGCCATATAGCACTATACAAGAAACATGTGTTCTCCTTACCTTCATTTGACATTGACAATAAATTTAAACATTTTCTGGCAGCAGGAAGAGAGCAGTTTTGCCTTTTTTTAGGAGTAAATGGGCAAATAACCTAAGTGCTCCAGACATCTGTTTTCTTTGCTATAAAACAAGGTATTGGCTTAAATGATCTCTCAGGTCCCAGGAAGCTCTTAACTCCTGTGAATATGTGCTTTTTTTTCAATAAGGTTAACATGTAGATTTTTTCCTTTTTCTTACTCTTTAAATTTTCTTTAATGTGTGTTTTGGTTTTTTTTTTTTTTTTAAAGAAAATAAACCTTTAAAGGAAAAAGTAGAGACCAAATTTAAACCTTTTGTCTTCTCTCAGCTTCTAGATTCTGTTGTAGAAAAACTGTTTCTGTGCTGAAAAATTTACTTATTTACCTCTTTAGTGTGATATGTTATCAGTAGTGAAAAAGGTGTACAACTCTGAACCTAATTCTGTGTTTTGTATTTTTAGTTGCAGTACCTACCTCAGCTGACCAGCAGCAGCATCCTTCCAGCTTTGGATAATAAGAAGTACTTCTGTAATACCAAGAAACTTAACTACCATTTTCCAAACATTTAAGGAGCTTGGAGACTGAAGGTAAAAAGAATTGATGAATAACTCAAAAATAAAACATACATTTGATTGAAAACAATCACAATGTTGAGAAAACTTAAGTAACTGGGGGAGGTCACTTGGCAAGATGTGAAGGGAATTTCCAGAGGCAGCCTTCTGTGCTTGCTGATGATGTCTAGAGCAGAAAGGAAAGACTTGGATTTTCACTTGTGTTTTTATTTTAAAGTAGCTGAGTTTATGGGACAGCTATATAAATGGTATCTACTGTCCTTACATCAGGCAAAATTAGAGATGTAAAAAAAAACTTATGCTTCAATTGTACCATATGCAACAAATGAACAATAGATTATAAAATGCCTATATGTAGTTCCTTTGATCTTTGTCATCTTGAGTCCTAGATTCTTCTGCCTTTTCAGATTGTCTCATCATCATATTTAAGGAGAGTTTTTGGTTCATGAAATCAAAATATGTAAAATCCCATTTCCTGCTTGCTCTCTTTGAATTTTATATTTTAAAACATTTCGTGGAATATTTAAGAGTTGTTCAAACCATTTAACATCATATGGGTTATAAAAAGACTAACTTACATGCTTATGTATTTAATGATATGTGTATAGACATTTCTAACACATTCTTTTTATCTTTAATAAAGGATGCATCTTAGTCATTTTTACAGGCACGATGGATTTACTATAATCCACCTACACTTGTTCACTCTATTCCCCTTGCAAACAATGGCATGAAGACTGGCAGATGACCAAGGTGATGAAAGGGTAGAACAAGACCTATAGGCTTGGCAGGAACTGAGCTTATCAACCTGAAAGCAATTAATACTTCATTCTCTCCAGCTATGCCTCAGACGTGGAGACAGATCTACAGGCAGGACTTCAGTGATCTGGGTTTTAGAAGGAATTGTGAGCTTTTGCTTGAGTCACAAAAAGACAGGTTGTAAATTGATATTTTCTCTGAAATATCTTTTTACACTATATGTATATGTGTGTATATGAATATAAATATGTACTATACTAACAATTACTAATAAAAATGTCCAAAGTGACATTGAGGATTCCTAACCTTGCATAGTGATACTTAAAATGATGACATATAGCTTTGATTTGGCCTATTGCTTCTATTTGAAAAGCTTTTTCATTCTTGTCACCTGGACACAGGGCAATATAAAGTTCATGTCTGTTATATCTCAAAGCCATTTTTGGTTAATGTGCTGCTATTTTCTAGTAGTTCTTAGCCATGGTTTCTGAAGGTGTATTTTACTATTTCTTCAAAACATTTCTTTTGTCCTCTCAGTTTACTGCTGTTAATTTTCTTCATGACAGCATTTGCCCTTATTCACTTATAGCTAAGTAATCTACCCAATTCTGGCAACTGTTCAATAATTTTGGCTACTCCAGCCAGTTTAATATCCTAAGGCTTCCTGATGTATATAGCTTCTTTCATAGAGCTGATAGTGGGCTAAATACTAATCCCAGTATTATATAATTCTTGTTATGCAGAATTGATACAAGGAAGTACATCCAACTTCTGTGACTAGTTCACATTTTGTGTTTTTTTTTTCCTTAACCCAAAACAATATGCTTGACGAGGCAGAGGACTATAATTGCCGAATGCATCTAATAGTTTGACAGAAAACTATTCAGAATAGAAAACTAGCTCCAGACTAAATTGTGGTGAATCAGTTGCCTCACACACAGTAATCAAACAAGATAGAAGCACTTATTTTTTTTCTACTGAGTTCTATTAAATGTATGCTTACGTTTAACTTACATCTGCAATTCTTTCTTCAGTATGGGATCACCACTGTTTCACCTGAGACTGTTTTATATTCTTGTCTTTTTTAATTTACTATTTTCTGATTTTTTAAAAAATGACAGTGGCAATCATATTAGTAAACAGTATATTGTTTATGGTATGTGCTATTGACACAAGTTGGTTTCTAAACACAATTAAAATTCATTTTCTACCTGAACGCTGCATCATAGTTTATTTTTAAATTATTTCCAGTCAAGGTTATATTCAGCAGCTTAATGTTCAAACCAAACAGACAGAAATCCATAAATGAAATGGCATATAACTAACAATAAAAGAAACAGGGCCACTTCAGGCAGATAGGAATAAGGATCTGTTTTTACCTATTAATGATATTCTTTATCTCTGCTTTCTAGATATAAATCAAATTTTGTGCTTATATACTTATTTTCAAAGTCTCTGCACTCACAGGAAGTAGTGTCCAACATGTATGAGGGAATAAAAATTGTAATTGACATGTTAAACTTTTCTGTTTAAATTGAAGCAAAAAGTAAGTAGGCCCATGCTGGTCTTCATGATTGTTTCCTCTGTTCTATTGAAATCAGCAGGACGATTCAAATTCAGCCAAGTCAAGTATTTATGTCTACTTTTAATAAAACACCAGACTAAGCTTACTAAATAGACAAATTAGCCAGAAACTATTTATTCAGAGAAAGGGTGTATGTTATAAAAAACACAGGAATGCAGGATCATGAGAAAGGCATGCAAATGCCAGGAAGCCAGATGAATGCCTCAACAACCACTGACTACTTTGCATAATTGACACAACTTTGCATAATTGATTCATCAGTGAATCTGAAATTTAGCTTCCAAGTTTTCATAATTGTATATTTATAGTAACATGCATCAATAATTTTAAAATGTAACAAATCACCGTTAAAATACAATAAATATCTGTTGTACACTTAAGTCACTTTTTAAAGAATTAAGTATATCAAGAGATCTGTATAGATATCTATATAAAATAAGGAATATATTAGAATTAAAATGCTACCTGGGTTGCATTTTTCTTAAAATGATTTAATGTACTTAAACTCTGTACTTCTAGTTTAGTAACTAGTGAGTCACATGTGAATATTTTCTACATGATGGACTCTGCTTCTAAAATGTCATGATATACTATCCTTATAGTTCTATTGATGATTATATAATACTTGATGCTGTTTAGGATCAACAATTGTAAATGATACTTTATATTGAATAAGGCACCTATTATTATTTTACTTCAAGTCTAATTTTAGTTCCAGAGAAGGTAGTGCTGTTTTAAAGGCTTGGACAAGGTTTTCTTTATCTCTTATTCCAGGAAGATCACTTAACAACAAATACTTGAGTTTTCTGTAAAAAGAGAAAGGAAAAAGTTACTTCAATTTGGCCTTTACTCTTGCAGCATTAACAATAAACTCAATTTATTGACTTTTAGAAAAAAATTACACACAGAATATGTATATGCCACTCTAGACTTTCAAAATGACTTTTAGAATGGTAGTCTTAGAGTACTACTTTAAATGAAATTCATGCTAGGAACTAAGCCAGACTTTGGAAAGTTTTGTTCTGAATTACAGCAATAATTCTAGCTGAATCTTTCCAAATACTAAATGTGTATTACGGCATTGAACTACTTTGCATGTGAGATATAAAATATGAATTTTAACCTATAAAAGGAAAAAAACTGGGAAAGTTTTTAAAGGGACTCAAGTTGCTATTAAAAGATGCATCCTTGAAGCTTCAACTAATGTAAGAGACAACCTAGTACTTTTGATTCTAACGCTTAAAATTTCTCAAACTTCCTGTGATAAGTTATTGGCAGAACATGAGGAAAACTGCTTTAAAAGACTGAGAGGAAGCACACTAGCTAGTGTTTATGGAGAGCTTACTGTAGGAGCCACCATGCTAGGCGTTTCATATAGATTTAATTCTTTAAAAATATGCCCCTTAAAAAATGCAATAAAACCTTAACATGCCAAGATTAATAATTTTAACTGTTCTAAAGTATTACAGATGATGTAATACTTAAATTACATTATCAGAGCTAAAGATACCCCTCAAGTGTTTTAAATTCTGATTATTCACCTTAACATCATTATCAAATTTCCACTTTGGCACTGACCACCTACCTTAAATGATGCAAAGCAATGATGCCTTTGTCAGTGATATTCCCACATGAAATTATTTCCATTTCTAACATGCTTTTTTGTAAATTTTCAAGTTGACCAAGTCTCTCCAAACAGTGATCCTCAATATAGTGACACTTGCATAACCTTATTTTTTCAACATGCTGTAGGCCCTCTGGGGGTTAAAAAAAAAAGTTCAATTTAAGAATCTGCTTTACCATTAAGAAAACCACTGTCCTAGTTTGCACATGACTGTTCTGGTTTTAGGACTGAAAGTCTTATGTCCTGGAAAAGCTCTCAGTTCCAGGAAAAATAGAACAATTAGACACCTTATTAACCATACAAGGTATTCACAATATGGTTGTGCTGATAGGAGCAGTCAGACTCATGCATTGGAGGAAAGAAATGCCCACATAAGCTGTGTGGATATAATTATTCTTACATTATTGAGGATTTCTCAGTGTCAGAACTTTGACAAATATAATTTGACAAACAAGGTCTTGAATTTTATGTCAATAAACCACATAACAAAGTCATGTAGAGACAAGCTCAGTGAGGGGAGAGAGGAAGGTATTTATAACTTCTATTTAAAAATAAATATATAGGAAGAAACTGGACTGTACTGGTAAAAAGGATATACCTATGACTATAATATTCAATTGCAACAAAATGTCACTAAAAATGGGCTGCATTTCCCATAAGAAAATGATAAGGTAATTACCCATGTGATCAAATCCAATGCTCATGATACAAGAGTCAGTGGCATCGATTGCCTGGATCTTGTATTTGTCCAGAGGGCCTGTTGGGAGGTTGTTATAGTCCTTCTGCCACCTCTCCTGGCCATGGTAGCGCACCATAGCCCCACAGCGCAGCAGCCACTCAGAGGCTGCTCTGTCAGGGCCAACATCCTTGATGCGTTCATAATCTACTCTGTTGGAAAGAGAACAAAAGCAGTTAGTTTTTACTACGATCACTAGATTCTTAACTATATTCACCAACATAAATATAGAATAGCAACAATTTTTCATGTGAAATGACTGAGGAGAGAGACAAGTATATTAGTGAGATCTATGTAAAACAAACATACAATGGCTCTGCCTGCTACCTTTCCTACTTTTTTGTTTCCAAGTGAACACTGTCAAGGCATATTTATTATTTTTTAAATTAATTTTTTATTAAGATTACAGAAGTATTTCTTTAAAGTTTTAAAAAATTTTATTATTAGTTTCAAGTATACAGTACATTGGTTAGACATTTATATAGTTTATGAAGTGATCCCCCTGATTACTCTTTCTCTTCTCTTGCTCTACACCTAGCCATTACATTGCTGCTGACATTCCCTGTGGCATATTATTTTTATATGAGTTTATCAGGCAGACATGAGTCTTCATTGATTCATATGTAGCACAGTGCTTGACACCAGGGGGTACTCAATAACAATATATTAAAAACAAAATGCATTGAATGAATGGTACACTTGGTTGTTTTTATTAATAATAAAAGATTAAAGGAATAATTTTTAACCTATGTTCAAATTAATCTCATTAAGTGATATAAATTTCTGCACATGGCTTTTCCTCTAGTTAGTGGTGTTAATGTTATATTAAGTAACAAGGAAGTTAGTTTCATCAATTTCAAAATATTTCTAAGCATGCCCAACTCACTTTTTAAACTGAGTTTCCTTGATATTATTCAAAAGGCTAACAACATCCCTTAAGAAGCTATAGAAAAAAATATTCTAAAATTACATTTAGTGAAGTATTCAGATTATAAAAGTAATAAATATTTTAGAAAACTTGAAAGACATGGCAAGACCAAATAAGAAAAATCACTGAAATCCTGCAAAGCAGTCAAGTGAATATTTTGTAATCTATTTTTTTGTCTTTATTCAGTGCTTGTGTGTATGTTTTATTTGTTTTTAAACAAAATGAGGTTCATACTGCATCTACTGTACAAAAAAAAACACATTTGAAATATACAAAATAACCAAGTAGCTACTGGGAATTCACTTAACTTTAACAATCCCCATGTTTCTTCACTTTAATAAGAGTAACTTACTTATTAAACACTGCATTCAACCAGCCCCAGAAGTATCTGGAGTCGCATGACCATGGGAGTTTCTTTAAGCCACACAACTGCTGGGAAATTTTTCCAAACAGCATTATTTGATCTGGATACACAAAACAGAATTCATATTAGATCATCAGATGGCAATCAGAGTCACATACAGTCACTTAACAACTCCAAAGTCAATTCTTTTGTGCCAATAAACTAATGACTCACTTGCCTCTCAAAGGTTATTGAGCAAGTCACTCGTGTCTCAGTTTCCCAGTTTCTTTCGCTGCAAAAAAAGAGGGTTATCTGTGGTTCCTTCAAGCCTTGACTTTAAGTTCCATTGTTCTAGCCTCAGTTGGCGTCTGCCTGCAGGTTGCCACCTGGTGTCCATTCAGGCAGTGCACCTAATTCATTGAAACCAGCTCCACTCCCAATTTACATTTCCATTATCCAAATGGTGAACTATAAAATCACCTGTGGAGCAATGTGTCAAGGTCAAGACACTTATATCCAGGAAGAAAGAAGAAACATGGAAGCAGATTTTCCTATGACAAGGCTACAAATAGTGTCACTAGAACAGTGCAAGAAATGATGGGAAGGCAGCTGAGAAAGACTGGGCAAGTAACTTCACTGACCTTTGATTTCTTCATATTTAAATGAGATAATGTGCTCAGATGATTTCCAGATGTAAAAATCTATAACCATGAGTTGAGAAGATGATTTTTAAATTGGGTTTCAATCTGATTGATCTCAATTCAAGTATCTCTGATAGTGTGCTAGGTGTGTGTGTGGGGGCGGGGATAATGATGAATGAAACTGTCTCTACTTTTGAGGAGCTGACAACTTAAGGGAGGTTGGAGTGAGCTAAAATAAGCTACTAAGTAGATGAAATAAAAAATAGACCCTGATAAATACCTCAAAAGAGTTAAACTAAGAACAGACCAGGATTTCAATAAAGATTCTTAGGAAAGGACTGTCAAGTGATTAGCTGAGGAGGAATATTTAAGGCATGTTGTAGATCAGTTTGGTTAGCACATGGGGGTGATGAGGAGACAGGGTCTGGCAAAATCTGGCAGGGGATTTGGGCTGTCTTATGCAGGTGGTTGGGAGTCAGAGGTTTTAGCACAGAACAGTGGCATTGTTAGAGCTATTCTTCAGGAATATTACTCTGCAGCAACAAGATTAAGTATAATATAACAAGAGAGACAACTAACAAGGGCTTCAACTATATATGGCCATGGAAAAGTGTCAAGTGAAGGAAGAATGGAATGACATTACAAAATGGATTCTGCATGACTCAGTAAATGAGATGTAGGGGCAAGAAGTTCAAGATGACACTAAGTTTGATCCTGAGTCACTGGAGGGATGATGTTGCCACTATCAGAAATCAGTGTCAGGCAGACAGGGTTCAAGTCCTTCCATATTCTATATATGAAGTGTTGGCAGAAGTAGAGATGACCAACAAATCATTAGAATCAGGGTCACAAAATGGTGGTCTGAGCTGGAAGGAACTCAGACCACCTAAACTAAACCTTTCATCTAGAGATGAGAAAACCAAAGCCCTGATATTAAGTAACTTGCTGACACCCTAAATCCTTTCTGGAACAAGGTGGGGCTTTAATAAATGCATGTGTTTAAAAGGACTTGCCCAATGTTTCATAGCTAATTGGTGGCAATACTGAAACTTGAACCTAGTTCTACTACCAGTCTAAGGTTCTATCCTTAGTCATTGGCTGGTTCTACAATTCAGGTAAGAAAAAAAAAAAAAAAGAGGATGAGAAAGAGGCCTGAGTGGGAACCATCTTAGAGCTGAGGAAGTGACAAAGGATGTTGAGATTGTGGAATAGTGGAAGATGAAGTCTGAGGACAGAACCTGTAATCATCTACCTACTTCTTCCCTTTTCCACCATCACTTTGCCTTCATTACTGCAAACCTTTCCTCATATTCATCATATTCTCAGCCCTTTCCAGCTTTTTGTTAAAGCTCTCTCCACCTGTGCCCACCTCTAATAACCACTGACTGTCAACCTTCATTTACAAATCTGGCCTTTCTAGCTTCAACTTAGGCCATTCCCGCTATTACTATTCCTCCCTGCCCACCCAATCCTGTCTGTGGAAATCTTACCCAACCTCAAGACCTTATTTAAATTTTCATCTATGCATCCATTCACTCACTTAATAAATACTTATCTCAGGTCTGCTACACCTAGTGCAAGAGACACGATGGGAAGACAAAAAACAAACAAACAAAATAGAGAAAAAGACATGGTTCCTGTTGTCACTGAATGTATAGTCTAATGAAGGCAGACAACATAAACAAATAAATAACATGCAACATGGTATCTTAGAGGAGGTATTAAAAGTTCTGTCAGAGCACAGAGGAGTGAAGAGAAGGCTTCACACTAGAATTTTCTTTTTCAATGGGTCTTAAAAGATTAAGAGTTTCTAGTTAAGCAGAAAAAAAGTATGCAGAGTGAAAGAGCAAGGATCACATTTCATTTCCATTTTTCTTAGCACCTAGCATTGCCATGTCCCTAATGGAAGTTTAACAGATATTTACTAATTAATAGTTTTCAACAGTTGACACATTTCCATAAAAAAAATAAAACCAGAGAAACTGTTAAGCAGGTAAGAGTGATCTGTGAAAATCTAAGTACTTTCATTTGATTCATTTTGGCCCACTTTATAATTCAGCTTTAAAAAAGGGCCAAATTTTCTTTAGCTATGATCTCTAAAAATAAGATATCACAATAAAATTAAATATAAAAATCAAATTTTTATTTGGCGATAAAGGTAAAAAAATTAATTGGTAAGTTTTTACGTTCTCAACTGCGACTTTGCTAATTGGTTTTAGGAATTTCTGATAAATTCAAGCAACTACTGGGAATGTTTTCTACAGGGAAAGAGGAGACCTCTAGTGGTGGGTTGGTTAATTTAATTCTAATGAATTAGAGACCGGTTAAAAGCAAGTTAAAAAATAATCACTACTAAATTACTGCTGCAACAA
Source organism: Cynopterus sphinx (assembly GCA_030015415.1). NCBI lineage: Eukaryota > Metazoa > Chordata > Mammalia > Chiroptera > Pteropodidae > Cynopterus > Cynopterus sphinx. The sequence continues at coordinate 107,744,407 of CM057384.1, read as the reverse complement.
ATAATTCAGGAATTAAAATCATTAAAAAACTTCTTTCATAATATGGCTTAGAGCTGTAAATTTATAACAGATGTTTCTAAAAGTTGTCATTATGTTCATGATTTAAGAGAAGTTCAGACCTTTAATGACTCAAAATAAGATACATAGTGTTTCTGAGGAGGTTTTAGAGTCTCAATTTGCATAAAAAGATTGTTTTTATGCAAATAAAAAGTGGAAGTTCTGTTTTTATATATCAAATGTAATTATTCAAAGGGATGGCTAACTTAGCAGTCAAATGACCAAACAAGTGAACTAGTTCTTGAGGGTGCAAAAATGTGGAGAGAGTGGCGGGGTGGTATAAGAATTGAGGAATCATAACCCCACTTCATTGCAAATAACCTATTACTGATGCCAATTCTTATTCCTGAAGAGTCTAGTGAAATACAACAGAGCAATTCATTAGAAATTAGAAGCAAAGGTCCCAAAGGCCATTTCTAGGCACTCATTTAACACCTTATAGATTGTCACGTCAATGGAAGATGAACATGAATTTTCAGCTGAGGAGGATGGTGTCATGAATACAAATGTCTCTAGCCAAAAACATTAGAGTGTACAAATGTAAGCTGAGCTCTTGAGTTGGAATTACTTAATTGAAACAAATTAATGTACAGTCCAACCTAGTGGAGAAGGTACGCAGAAAAAAAATTTACAAAATGAGCATGTGTATTGTGATTTCTTTCACCTTGCTAAAAACTAAGAAGCACATGCTCAAAATCATAGTAGTAAAAAGTCACCACTATAGGCCCAGATGGCCACACATCTGGAGTGTATAATTCTGTATTCAACCTAGTAACGTATTAACTATATCCTGTACAAACTAAAAAATAACCATCTCCACTATGTATCTATCAGAATGGTTAAAATTTTAAAAAGTGAAACCACTAAATACTGGTGACAATGAGAAACTAGATCATTCAAATACTGCTGGTGGGAACGTAAAAAGGTACAGCCACTTTGGAAAAGTTAGGCAATGTCTTACAAAACTAAATGTGTTTTGTATCATCTGACCCAACATATGACCCAATAATTGGATTCTTGGGCATTTATCCCAGAGAAACAAAAACAGGTTTACACACACAAAAAAGCTGTGTATTAATATTTGTAGCAGCCTTATTCAAAATAGCTAAAAACTGGAAACAACTCAGATATCCTCCAATGGGTGAATGGTTAAACATGCTACTCAGCAATAAGGAACCATCGATACATACAATTTGGATGAATCTCAAGGGATTATACTGAGTAAAAAAAGCCAATTCTGAAGTTACATATGGAAGAATTCTGTTTATACAGATTTTTTAAATGGCAAAATTTTAGAAAGCACAGATTGGGAAAGGGGTGCACTGCAGGAGGGAAGCTGATACAAGAACCTACAAATGTGACAAAAACTATAAGGAACTAAGTACTTGTATAAATGTGAAACTAGGGAAATCTGAATAAGATTGGTGGATTGTGTTGATATCAATTTCCTGGCTGTGATGTTGTACTATAGTTTTGCAAGATGTTCTCATTGAGGGAGACTGAGTAAAGGATATACAGGATTTCCATTGTTTCTTACAACTACGATTATTTCAAAATTTACTTAAGTCACCATCTTTTTTATTCTTCTAAATTTGTGATGAAACAAGCAGGTAACATTCCACATTGTTTTCACAATTAAAGCGAAAAATGTACAACTATCCAGGAGGTAAAATCATTTGGGCAAATAAAAGCAGTCATTTATCATCGGGTACTTCACTGCGAGAAAAACCTGATGAGCCCTATCTCATGGAATCGGAGACACAATACTATTATTACTTAGTTCACAAAGGTGGGTCTGAGGCATAGAGGGGAAATGACTGATGACAGGAACCAAGTTCAAACAGGCAAGTCAAGTCCTTCCAGCAATAAGTGTACATTCTATTTTTCTGTCCAGCTGTTCTCACCCTAGACATTAAAAACTGCCATCAAACAGAGAATGGGCATTAAACTGGCACGGTGATAATGACATAATTTCACGGAGTTAGGTGTTTTGTTTTGTTTTGTTATAGAAATTACATAGCCCACCGCCCTCACTTCACAGATGATAAGGAAACAGGTGAGAGGTGCCCTGCACAGGTGAGCCGCTGTCCTCAGGCCTGTACCGCACACATCTAAAAACCGCACCTCGGCCTAGGCGAAGGAAGGAGATGGCTAAATGATGGCAGAGACCGAGCCGTCTCGTTCATCGAGGTGCTCCATATTTACAGGGCCAACCAGTAGCTGGATGACACCGCCGGGAGCCCCACAGAAAGTCCAGGAGCCTTCGGGCTCTCTACCAGGCGTTGCCGTGACAGAGCGTCGGTCTGGAGCGACCCGGGAGGGGGCGATGGTGGGGGGGGGAGACGGGCGCACCCCTTCAGTGGGCACCCCGCTAGGTGCGGACCCAGTGGAGACCGCGGGGCCCGGGCCCCGGGCGGGCCCTGACAGAGGCCGGGCCAGGCCGCCGGGCCCGTCCCAACGCGTTTCCCCTATAATCACGCGCGCACTTTGTCCTGCGGCTCCGAGTCCGCTCGGCAGTGAGGGGTCGAGGGCGCGCGACGCGGCGGGGCAGGGATCCCGTCAAAAGCCCGGCGAGGGGAGAAGCGACAGGGCAGCGCCCGCCCCGCCGCGGGCCCGGCGCGTCGCTACTCACGGAGCGGGAGGGCGGGAGCGAGCGGCGTCCCCGCGTCGACGCCCGCGCCGCCTGCCCTTCGCCCTCTGCCGCGCGCGCCCATTGGTCACTTGCGGCCGCCCCCACGTGGGCGAAGGCGCGCGCCTCATTGGTCCCTGCGAGGGAGGCGGGGCCAGAGGGCGCCGGAGCCGGGGCTGAGACTGGGGACAGAGCGCGGGCGATGGGGCCGGCGCTGCGGTTCCTGGGCCGAGCCTGCGGACGCGCCCGCGGGGGCCTCCCCGGGGGCCTGTCCGTCACCCGCGCTGCCGTGCCGGGGGGGCCCTGGCCGCCGCGCCCGCGGAGCCGCACGGCCAGCTCCAGGTGAGGAGCCGCTGGCTCTGCCGCGCCGCCCGCGCTGCGTGCATCTTCCTTCAGAGGCGCCTCGTGCGGGCCCCGTGCGCCTGCTGTGCCGCCCTGTCCCGGGCGTGAGACAGGGTCGGGACCCTGGGGGTCTACCTCCCGGTTCGTGTGCTGTCTGTGGGCGGGAGGAAAAGCACTAGAGGCGGTGTTGGGGAGGGTCTAACACGGTCTTCGAAAACAAACCCCCCCCCCCACGTCTTACTTAACAGCGGCCGGGGTCCCTCAAGCTCCTTGAAGGCTCCGTAGTTGTGAACCGGACGGAGCCTACGTGATCTCTCCCGCAGGTGGTGGTTTTGAGCATTAAAGGCAGTTTTTAATGTGACCCATAAGCAATCAGGTAGGCTGTTGGTTCGCTGGGACCGGTGTTACCGGGAAGGTCTGAAACCAGTCCTGAATCAGTTTCTGGTAGACACTGCATAGTCAACCCTGCGAGAACCAGCTCAGGTCTCATCCGCGCCTGCAGAGTTCAGTGTTCTGTGATGTGAAGTTTGGAGGTCACACTGGAAACCACCTGCTTTCTGTAGAGGGGAGGGTTTATGTCAAAACTTTAAAGCGGCAAAGCTCCTTCCTTGGCAGTTTCTAGAGCTAGAAGGTGGGGAAGATGAGTGTGGCCGGAATTTAGCGGAGTAGAAATGGTGTGGAATGACACCGAGAGGGGCTGCATCACAGCAGAATTATTATTATTTTTTTAACTATACATTGAAGTTTGTTCTAATAGCTTTGGGAGGCTTATAAAGGGTTTTTAAGAAGAGGGATTAATAAAATGTTGACGTTTCAAAAGTTGACCTTGGCTGATATGTATTGGTGGATTGAAGGACGGTTAGAGTGGAATGGGATTTGTGATTCATTGTTGGGGTACGTAGACAATTATCTTGGAAAGCTTAAGGGAAGAAAAGTAGGACTAGTAAAGGTTTTGTGTATACTTTTTATTTAGAAATAACTGTAGATTCATAGAAAGTTTCAACAAAACAGATCTCATGTACCCTTCACCCAGGCTACCCAAATAATCACATTTTGCCTAACTATAGTAAATTTCGAAACCAGGAGATTGATGTTGGCACAATCCTTAGACTTTGTTCAGATTTCATGCGATTTACATTAACTCGTTTGTGCATGTGTGTTTCTATTGCAATTTAATCATGTGTTAATTTGTGTAAATACCTCTACAATTAAGAAACAAATGTTCCATCAATACAAAGATATCCCTTGTATTACCTCCTGTGTTATATCCATATCCCATCTCTACACCCTTCCATTACCCTTGGCAACCACTAATCTATTTCCCAGATCTATAGTTTTCTCAATTTGAAAATGTTGTATAAGTGAAATCACACAGTATATAATTTTTTGAGATTGGCTTTTTTTCACACAGCGTAATGTCCTTGAGCTCCATCTAAGGTGTTATCTATATAGATAGTGGGTTCCTTTTAATTGTCGAGTAGAATTTCATAGTATGGATATATCACAGTTGGTTTAACCATTCACCAGTTGAAGGATATCTGGGCTGTTTCCAGTTTTTGACTATGAACAAAGCGACTATAAACATTTATGTACAGGTCTTTGTATGAACATAAGTTTTCATTTCTTTGAGATAAATGCAGTTGCTAAGACCTGCAGTAAGCCCATGTTTAGTTTTTAAAGAAATTCTCATACTCTTTTTCTAGAGTCAGTGTACTATTTTACATTCTTACCAGCAATAAATGAAGTACTTCTTTATTTTCATTTGGTGTTATAACTTTTTAAAAATTTTAGCCATTCTGATGAGTGTAGTGATATCACATTGTATTAATTTGCGTTTTCCTTATGACTTATCATATTGGACATTTTTTCATGGGCTTATTTGCCATATGTATATCTTATTTGATGGTATGTTTGTTCATATCTTTTGCTCATTTTCTAAATGGCTAGTTTGTTTTAAGAGTTCTTAATAGATGTTCTGATAGGAGTAATTTGTCAGATATGTAGTTTGCAAGTATTTTTCTCCCAATTTGTTGGTTTTTCTTATCCTCTCAATAGGATGTTTTGCAGAGCAAAAGTTTTCACTTGATGAAGTCCAGTTTATCAATTTCTTCTTTTATGGATCACGTTTGTGGTGTAAACTCTTCATCTAGCCCTGCATCCCAAAGATTTTCTCCTGTGTTTCCTTCCAAAAGGTTTACAGTGAATATTCGATGACATAAAACATTTGTTGTTAATTTTGTTCTATGAATAATGGTATTGTGTGTGTTTTTGAAGAGGCCTCTTAGAAATAACATGGAAGTATTTACAGATAATGTTTAGGATTTGCCTCAAAATACTGTAATACAGGAGGGGGCGAAATAGGTGGGGTGCAAAAGAAGCTAGATTGTCCGTGTTCCTAATAAAACCTAAATTTGTTGACCATAAGGTCAGTGCTAAAGGCAATCTTGTATGCTTCTCATTGCAGAGTAAAATAATATAAGCCCTTCCTAATTTTTGAAATGGTTGTGTAATCAGAGTGGCTAAATGGTTGTGTAATTTTTCATGGCTAAAATTATGGTTCTGAACCCATTTTGGAGCCATTTATTTTCCTAAGATTCGGTGTTCTCACAGGCTGTGCTCTCAACAGAAAAAAAAAAATCCTTGCACACTTAGGTATTAAAGACTTCATGTGTTAGCTTATCCTCAGGAATACTGCACTTGAATTTTAAAGGCTAGGTGGTAGAGAGGAGTGTGATGCTTAACATGGAATTATCATTGATGTAGCCAGCCCTAGCAGAGTACTGTGGAGATGTAGAGCAGCTTGGACAACTAGCCACCTGCCTGTTGAGTGTAGCTGATTATACATTATACTGACCAGCAATGCACGTTACTTTTAAAGGTGTTTTTCATGAGTATGAAGCCAAATAGAATAAAGCCCAATAAATATTTGCTTTTAATGATTCCAAATTAATAATTTAATTATCCATGAATGATAAAAATTATACATGTGAAGTTTGACAAGGTCTACTACAACCATGCATTACTTTAAAGGTGACTTTATCTTAAAGCTCATTTGATATAGTCATCATCGGTGGCGGAATTGTGGGGCTTGCCTCTGCCCGAGCACTCATCCTACGACATCCAGCACTTTCCATTGGTGTTCTGGAAAAGGAGAAGGATTTAGGTATGTCTGTTATCAATGTTGCTCTTCTGGCTTAACCTGAGCACCTGCTCATTGTGTCAGTTCTGTGTCTGTCATGCTGAATGTCACTGTTGGTACCCTAGTTTGAGTTCTCTGTAAAGCAGAGCCTGGGCCTAGGACCTGCGTATAGATTATTTATTTGAGAGGTTATGTAGGTAGGGGGTGAGGAGGTGAGTGGAGCAAACAGGAAAGGAGGAAAAGCCACATAAGGGTACATCAAAGTTGCTGTTGTAGCTTTGATTCCAATGAGACCTCTGAAGAGCATTTCCTTACCGGTTGAGAATTGCCCTCTAGGGATACTGAACTCCCTTCCCCACATTAGAAAAGGTCCTGGGGCAGAATGGAACTATAGTGGGCCCTTAAAGTGGTTTGCTGGTAGTGTGAGGTGAGTTTGTGCACCAAAGTTGTAACTGAAATTAGAGATTGGCTGAAGGGATATGACACAGACACCAGGGATGGCTGCTAAAGGAAGTTACCTAGTGCTCTGAATATAAGATTTTTAAATAATGTGGTCTCTGATAGCTTCAACTATGTTTGTTCCCCCACTTAGGTTTTGTATGAGTCATGTACTTTCTCTTATCCTGTTTTTCTTGTTTGATAGCTATTCACCAAACTGGACATAACAGTGGTGTCATACATAGTGGAATTTATTATAAACCTGAATCTCTGAAAGCTAAATTATGTGTACAAGGAGCAGCCCTCATCTATGAGTACTGTAACCAAAAGGGAATTTCCTACAAGCAATGTGGCAAGGTATGGTATTTCATTAGGACCTTGACTTATTTACAACTAGCATTTTCTTATTGATGTCTGAAGTTAAGTAAAAAAATATACTTTTCTTTCTTTATAGTTATGTAATTTACAAAATCTAATATTAGTGTATAACTAACTTAAAAAAGATGGTGTGACTAACCATGTAATTTTTAAAGTAACAGCTTTATTGACATATAATTTATATACCATACCATTCACCCTTTTAAAGTGTACAATTCAATTTTTAGCATATTCACAGATTTGTGCAGCTATCACCACTGTCTAACTCTAGAACACATTAATTGTCATAAAAAGAAACAGCCATTCTCCATTCCCTTCACTGCCTAGTGTTACTTCTCCTCAGCCCCTGGCAACCACTAATATACTTTATGTCTCCATGGATTTGTCTATTCTGGGCATTTTAGGTAAATAAAATCATACAATATGTGTCTTTTATGACTGGCTTCTTTCACTTAGCATGTTTTCATTCCTTTTTATATTTTATGTTATATAGGTATACCACATTTTGTTTATTCACTTATCAGTTGATGGACATTTGGGTTTATGCTTTTTGGCTATGAGTAATGCTGCTATTGACATCTTTTTGTTTGGACCTATGTTTTCATTTATTTTAGATATATACCTAAGAATGGAATTGCTGGGTCATATGGTAACTCTATGTTTAACATTCGAGGTGCTGCAAAACTGTTTTTCAAAGTGCTATACTATTTTACATTCCCATCAATTAATGAGGATTCTAGTATATGTGCAGTTGAAGCAAGCACAATTAATGAGGATTCTAATATCTCCTTGCCAACACCTGTTATTGTATGTCTCTTTTAGCCATCCTAGTGGATGTGAAGTGGTGTATCACTATGGATTTGATTTGCATTTCCTTAATAGTTGATATTGAGCATCTTTTCATGTTATTAGCCTTTATTGAAGAAATGTCTGTTCAAATCTTTTGCTCATTTTAAAAATTGGATTACTTGTCTTTTTATCGTTGAGTTGTACATGTTCTTTATATGTTCTGGATATAGTCCCTGATTACCAATACTTACTAAAATATTGCTAAGATATTAAAATGTTTTTTATTATTAAAGTAAAATAATAGTAATAGCAATAGTAATTTAAAAAATATTGCTAAAATTCTCCCATTTTGTTGATATTCTTTTTTACTTTATTGATGGTATCCTTTGAAGCACGGAAGTTTTTAATTTTTATGAAGTCCAGTTTATACTTTTTTCTTTTGGTGTTTGTGTTTTTAGAGTTATATCTAAAAAAATCATTATCCTTAGATCCTGAAAAATTACTCCGTTTTCTTCTGAGTTTTGCTATAGCCTTAGCTCTGACAGATCTATCATGACATGTTTTTCTCACATGAGCTGGTTTTATTCCAAATGATATAAACTTGGGGTAGAACAAAACCTGAAGAGCAGACTTCAAGATTCTGGACTGAGTTTATTATGACCTCATAGCTAAGGTAGAAATGGCTAAATGAGAAGATCTAAAGAGAAATACACCACAGTATGATTTGTTTTTTAAACAAATGTTTATTCTCAAATATATAGTTGGCTCCAAGACAGCACTACATTCTAGCTATAGGTGGCAGCAGATGTTATGACAGAGAATCCAGATGTTTAAACAGGAATGAAATTAAGGATCGTCATTGCCTCAAGCATAAGGAACAGCTTTTTTTTTTTTTTTTGTCCACATTTTTTAATTCCAAAAGTGGAATTTCCTTCTCCATAGCCTTTGCTTTCAGCTCCTTGTGTTTCTTCTGCTCTTCTTTTTGTTTCTGCTTGAATGCCTTATTTTCCTGGTCCATTTTCTTGCCCTGCATCTTGGACTCCTACAGAGGCTTCTGACAACCTTCACAGCTGGCTTACTGTCCTTTCCCCAGACCCTGCCACGAAGAGCTCTCTACCCATGACCTGTACCTGTACTCTCCAGTGTATGATTACATTTTAATTAATTTTGATGTATGGTGTGAGGAAGGGTTTCAACTTCATGCTTTTACATGTGCATATCCAGTTGTCTCAGTATCATTTGTTGAAAAGTCTGCTGTTGAAAAGTCTACATTGTTTTGACACCTTTATCAAAAATCAGGTGAGTGTAAATGTAATAGGGTATGTTTAGGATTCTCAATTCTATTATGTCTGCCCTTATGCCAATACCACACTATCTTGGTTACTGTAGCTCTCTTATTATGTTTTGAAATTAGGAATTGTGAGTCCTCCAACTTTGTTCTTTTTTTTTTTTTCCCAAGATTGTTTTGGCTCTTCTGGGTCCCTTACATTTCCATATGAGTTTTAGGGTCAGTTTATCAATTTATCCAAAAAGGCACCTGGGGTTTTGGTAGAGATTGTGTTGAATCTACAGATCAATTTGGGGAATGTTGCCACCTTAACAGTATTAAATCTTGCAAACTGTGAACATGAAAATCTTTCCATTTCTTTAGATCTTTTATTTCTTTCATCAGTGTTTCATATTTTTCAGTGTATAGAAATTGCATTTCTTTTGTTAAATTTATTCTTTGTATTTTTTTTTGATGTTTTTGTGAGGGAAATTATTTTTTAATTTAATTTTGGATTATTCATTGTTAATATATAGAATATAATTGATTTTTATATATTGATCTTTTATCCTGCAACCTTGCTGAACTTATTTATTAATTTAACAGTTCTTTTTTCTTTTTGGTGTTTGAATTCCTTAGGATTTTTATATGCAGAAACATGTCTTCTGCAATAAGATAGTTTTACTTCTTTTTCAATTTGGATACTTTTTATATTTTTTCATGCCTAATTTCCCTGGGTAGACTCTTTAATATAATGTTGAATGGAAGTGGTGAAAATACACATCCTTGTGTCACTCTTGATTATGGGGAGAAAGCTTTCACTGTCACTATTAAGTATGATGCTAGTTGTGGGTTTTTTGTAGATTACCTTGATCAGATTGAAGAAGTTCTTTTCTATTCTTAGGATGTTGAGTGCTTTTTAATCATGAAAGGGTGTTGGATTTTCTCAAATGCCTTTTTTGTTTCTGTTAAGGCAATCATGTAGTTTTTGTCATTCGATTTTATGATATATTACATTAATGGACACTTGGATGTTAAATTGATCTTGCATTTCTGCAATAAATTCCACCTGATCACGCTATATAATCCTTTTTTTATATCTCTACACTCAGTTTTCTAGTATTTTCAAGTTTTTGCATCAGGTTTTTTAATTACTTAGGAAGTGTTCCCCCCTCTTCTGTTCTTTGGAAGAGTTTATAAATAGTTGGTATTAACTCTTATTTAAACATATATTCATGAGTAAAGTCCTTAGAGCTTTTCTTTGTGGGAAATTTTCAAGTTACTAATTCAATCTCTTTACTTGTTATAGGTCTATTTAGATTTTCTTCTTCTTGAGTCAGTTTCAGAAGTTTGTGTCTTTCTTTGAATTTTATCATTTCACATAGATTATTTAATTTGTCGGCATATAGTTTTTTATAATATTCCCTTATAAGTCTTCTCCATGTAATTTTTAATAATAAAAGTTTATTGTCACCATTAAAAAATGCTATAAAGATTTTTTTTAATGATATGGGAAAATGGTCCTGACATGATGTTAATTGAAAAAAAGCATGATATAAAACTGTTTTTACAGTTTTTATGTTTTAGTTATAAGAATTCTTTATATATTATAGATAGTATCTGTGTAATTTGCAAATATTTTCTCTCATTTAGTGGATTGTCTTTTTACTTTCTTGATAATGTCCTCTGATTACATTTTGATTTTTAAGGTTAATTATTTATTGATTTAAATTATCTTTCCACCTTGATTAAAAGCATTATGAAATTCTGTTGACTCACTTCCATGAAATGGTTCTTTGTAAATTTTAATTTACTTGTGTATGTGCATCTGCACTTTCATTTGCTGGGAGCTGTTAAAGCAAGAAAGAAACTATCTCAAACAGATACTTTGCCCAGAAATAAATCAGTAAAGTTGATAAATTTACCTTTTTTTCCCTCTGCAACAGAAAGCTTTAGTAAATACTGTGTACTGTATTTATTTTATTCCAGGAGATAAAATAGTTTCTATTAGTGATAATCCATTATATTGAATGCTGGCCTTCTTTCTGAGGTACTGGTGTTTTACATTCTCTTATAGAAGCAAGAAGGCCATTCTGTTTTTTGTTTTGTTTTTAATGTAAAGATTAAGCAACCATGGTCCACTCTTCCCTGGGATTGAAGAAGTGGTAGTGATAACAGTTGCTTATGACCAAGATGCATGTAACGACTGTGATATCAGAAGTGGAAACTGAGGCTACATCTCACCTTCAGGGAAATTTTGTTATAATGTAGTTTTCTTAAAAGAACTTTTTTTGGTGGAGGAGGAAAATGTGGTCATCAAGAAAGGGAGAAGTAGACAAATGAAGAAAAAAACAATTAAAAAAATCAACCTAATTTGAGTTATGACATAATTTATAATTTTCTATTGACTTTATCTTTCATAGCTGATGGTATGTTTAACTGTATCCAAATTCTTTATCTCTCTTTTTCTTTTTGAAGCTTATAGTAGCTGTTGAACAAGAAGAAATTCCCAGACTTCAGGCCTTATATGAGAGAGGCCTGCAGAATGGTGTCCAGGGCCTGAGACTGATCCAGCAGGAGGATATAAAAAAGAAGGAGCCATATTGTAGGGTAAGTGATTCACTAACTCTGCACACATGCTCTCAGGGACATTTTCATTTTGGGCTCAGTCTTGTGACATGGAGGCTGAGGGTGAATTTATAGGAGGCAGGAATCATAATAGAAACAGATAATTGCGTCACAAAAGCAGTGGAGTGACAAACAAGAGGGCATTGCCACAGACTCTGGATACCTAATTTCTTCTTTCCCTATGAGAAATACCAGAACATAAGCAAAGTCAAGAGAAGGTCTGAGACCGTATGACATGTTTGAAAAGCTCTGAGCTATAGTTGGATCATAAGGAATGCAGGGAGAAATAAAAGGAGACACTAGAAGGGTAGGATTAGGCCTACATAAAGGGCTTAATATTCATGCTAATAACTTCGAAGTTTATTCATTAGGTGCAGGAGCCACTGAAAATTTTTGAGGCGGGTGGCTACAATATCCAGTCTGTATTTCAAGAAGATAAGCCTTGCACGAGCGTGAAGTGTGGGTTGTAGAGTAGCTTGCTTAAAGCATGATGTGGGGAAAACAAATCTTCCTTTTATTCATAAAAGAGACATGAATAATATTAGTTACTCTGTGTATCAACTTTCTTTGGTAGCTTTTCAGAAGCTATCAGTCCAACTCGCAGTTCCACTGACTGGTTCAATGAAAGACTGTATCTCTTGTTCTCCATCCCCCCCTCTTTTATTAACAATATACAATAGTTGGACTACAGGTACCTGTCCCGAGGAGTATGCTTATCAGAAGCTTAGTTTAGAGAAACACTATTTATGGGAGTTAGCCTGGAGGATATTTAGACCAGTCATTTCTGTACATCTTTCCAGATCATCAGAATGGCATACCTACTCTACAGTGTTTTGCTTTCCTCTACCTTCTTCTTGATTCCCAATTACTCTCTGAATTGTTCTTCAGTTTTATGGCATCAGCCTATGGAGAAGGTCATTGTGTCACTGTGGCATTTACTATAATAATATAGTCGAGGCCATAGATTATTCACTGTTTTACAACATCTCTCAGAATCTGCAGGAGAAATTTCTCTCAGACTTCAGTTCTAAGAATAATTTTGTTTTTTCTTAGCACAATTAGCTTGTTTTTATCTTATGGACACTGTGAATCATTTGACTGCATTGTCCAGTGTGCCCTTGCTGCAAGGAAGCTCACAGAGACCATTTATCAAAAAGACCATTATTTTTGCACTACACTGCAGTGTTAACTTTTCTGATATTAGGTGACTATACATGGGTGGGAATTTTGATATATTATCTTTTATTTTATCTCACCATCTCCTCTTTTCCCCCCATAAGCTGAAATCTAACATAAGTTGAGCAGCATAATGTGGTGGTTGAGAAATCGGACAGACATAAGTTCAAATCTCATGTTTGCCTCTTTAACAGCTGTTGACCTTGGGTGGATTATTTTTCTAAGCATGGGACTCCTCATTTGTAAAATAAAGGTTTTTCTGAGAATCAGATGAAATAGTAGTCATAAGGCATCCAGCATATGTTAATCCTTAAGAGGCAGTAGATATTATATGCTTATTTAAGCAATTCTAGTGAATTCACATTGGTTTCATTTGCAGATTTGGGTTTTTGGGGGAGTTTATTTGTTCAGGTAATTAGGGATACTTAGATATATATGTTCTTTTCCCCTTGGTTTATATTTGCCTTTTTCCTAATGCTTTACATGTAACTCATTATTTTATTCTGTTTATTTCCTTTAAGCCATATCAATACCTTTGAAGAGTAATGTAGGGTATTTAAAAGCATTGTAGAGAAATTCTAGAATACTGTAAAACTAGGGTTGTGAATAACCCAAACAAAAGCTTGTCTTAGTACAGGCTGCTATAACAAACTACTGTAAACTAGGTAGTTTATAAATGACAGAAATTTATTTCTCACAGTGTGGAAGCTCAGAGTCCAAGATTAAGGTTCTGGAAGCTTTGATATTTGGTGAGAACCTACTTCCTGGTTTATAGACGGACGTCTTCTAGCTTTGTTCTCTGTTCTCACGTGGCAGAAGGGATGAGGGAGCTCTCTGGGGTCTCCTAAGAGATTAGGAGGCTGTACGTGTGTGGGGGGAGGAAGTATGTAGGAAATCTCCGTACCTTCTGCCCAGTTTTGCTGTGAACCTAAAACTGCTATAAAAAGTAAAGTCTACTAAAAAAAATTAAGAGATTAGAAACTGGTTTAGTTACTTTCCCAAGGATACATAGCTCCTAAAGAATCCCATCGCCCAAAACCTGACTCAGAACTGGTATTTTTTCTGTCCAGTATGAGCAACATTTTCTTCTTTACTATGTGCCAAAGACTATGTTAGGCACTGCATATATGAAGATGAGTAAGATATGATGGTCAGTCTGAAGGAAGTTGTAGTGTAGCGGAAGATAAAATTGTAATCCAGTGATAAATATTGTGATCGAACTGGTATTCTGTCATATCAATATAAGGAAGCATTTTTAGCTTAGTCCAAGAGTTTAGGAAAGCCTTCTCAGAGGTGAACCCCCACAGGAGAGATGAATAAGTAGTATAACATAAAAGAAGTATATCCTGCTTTCCTCAGACCTCTATGGAAGTGATCTACTTTATATAATGCCACATTGTAACTAACAAAGCCTATTTAGGGGTGGCAATATATAGTGGAAAATATAATCTGGTTATTTCATAAAGATGTCTTGAGTAAAATTTTCTCTTCTCCCCCAACCTCACCACCACTACCAGGAACGGTGAGCAAAATTTCCATAATACGAGGTTACTTATGTTTTTCCAGACCCTCCAGAAAGAAAGAAAAAAGGCCAGTTTCCCTTTAAGAAGATTAAGTATTCCCCGGAGAACATCTTGGAAATTTTTAAACTGCTTCTGTAAACTTTGACTTTGGAGAAAAGCTTTTGACAGCTCTCTTTCTGGGCAAATTGTGACACTTCTAACTTTAGCTATGCTAATCTGTCTTGCCTTTTCTTTAATTGGTTAACCATATGTTCATCCATTTCTCTGTCCTCCCAACTGGCTTCTGACTCTCAGCTTTCTCTATCCTGCTTTCCTGGTTCTTTTCCAGCCACCTGACCTGCCATAGCCTCAGATTTCAATCTCTGACCTGCTAACCTCTACAGTGCATGCCCAGCTCCTGGCTGGCAGCTAGCCTGTCCACCAGCCCCATCCTAGGCCAGGACATTTGATTGCTTGGTAGCAGCAGTAACTCACTTTACTTTCCCCCACCAAACTTGTAGTGAGCCACACCAGCGTTTCATAAAGAGGGGCAATGCCAAGCCATGAGAGGGAAAGAAAAAAAGAGACCTTTTAGGAAAGGTCTAGAGGGGGAAAAAAATCTAGTATGTTTAAAGATAGCCCTCAAAAGTTCATTCATTCAGTAAATGTTTAAGTGCCTTCTGTATGTCAGGCATTGTGCTGGGTAATAGTCATATAAGATGAATAAGGAGAATAGTTGGGATTCTAAAAACTATTCATCTGAAGCACTTTTATAGCACATTTTTATCCCTTTGTTAGCATAGTTGTCACATAGTTTTATGCTAGATAAGGAAGTTTTTGTAACTAAACTCTTGGTGTTTTCTTAAGTTAGATTCCAAGGTTGTTGTACCCAAAATACTGTTTTTAGGTTGAAGTTGAATTATAGCTATTGACCTGTGAATTTAGGATTGTCAGGCAATAAAAGTCTAGTATAAAATCTTATGTTTATCTACTGTATCAAAACAGAAGAAATGATTTCCTGTACTCGGGCACATGCTCTCATATTCTGGAAGCAAGACTGTTAGGAAAAAGATGAAATTTTCCAAATGTTGCTTTCAGTTTGTGAAAAGAGGCTGTTGGGTATTTGTGGGCCTTTACCCTTAGAGTGAGCTGGCCAGCCATCTGGTAACACTAGTCAGGAGTAGGTGGCAAAGTCAGAAGCTTTTAAAGGGTAAGCAGATAAATGTATTGGGGTAGGGATGGGGCACTGAATACAAGAATGAGATGTTTTAATATAATGTCAAATATTTTATATTTATATTGTCCAGCAATGAGGATGACAGCATTTACCAGTCACACTCAGCTCCTCGGCCTTTGTTATCTTGGGAATCAGGCTATTCTCTTAGGGGAAATTGTTTGGGAAAACTGATATACTCATATACACAATAAGGCAATAGAAAATGCTTTTATTACCAAGAATTCCTCAAAATGTAGTCAATATTTGGTATGTGAAATTCTACTCTTATTTTTTTTTTTTCAGAATCAGGAAAGGCCAATCTATATTCAACATTTATTCCAAAAAAATTAAATAAGTATGGTTGTAGACCATTCATCTGTAGAGCTCAAGCAAGGAAACAAATAAACAAACAAAAATAAACCCCAGTCTATTAATATCTCATATTACCTAAAGACAAATTTTGAATTAACCACATACAATCTTCAATAGTGTAGTCTCGAAAATAGAGTCTGTAGCCAATAAATCAGTGCTCTACAAACATATAAACAATTCTGAGTTCTCACTTAGTGTGTATGACATATGATCCACTACTGGGAAAATCTCAGTGAAGTTAATTTAAAACATAATTGTTTGGTGATACAGAATTTGACTCAGAATCAGATATGAATTAGAATAAGATATGATGAGGGATTAATAAAACTGAAAAATTCATCATAGCAGCTGGAAGAGCCTGGCAAAGTTAACTCCTTTAAGAAAAGAGATTTTTGTATTTAGCTAATACTATTTCTTATATCGGTTAGATACCTTGTATATATATATATGCAAGATCAAATTTAGGCACTGATCAGAGCAAGCTTTGATTTTTCTTTAAAAGTCACATTTTGCCAAGAAGCAATAATGTGTGTTCTCCATCAAAATAAAAATAAAAAAAATTAGTGCAAAATAGAATTCATTGAACAATCTATCTTCACTGATTTTTAATTGTTTTGTCTTGACATTTTTATAATCCTGTCCCAGGGTCTAATGGCTATTGATTGCCCATATACTGGCATTGTGGACTATCGTCAGGTGGCTTTGTCATTTGCCCAGGATTTCCAAGAAGCAGGTGGTTCTGTCTTGACTAGTTTTGAAGTAAAAGATATTGAAATGGCTGGAGAAAGTCCTTCAAGAAGTGAAGATGGTAAGCCATCCTTATCTTTTCTTTTGGATACTTGTATTGACTTCTAAACAAACTTGAGACTTTTTGGCTGGTAGGAGACACCAGGAGCTAGGTTAAAGTAGGAAGCAGAGCTGGAGGCAGGTGCAGAAATGCCAAGGGTGAGATTGGATGTGGGGGAACTAGGACTTGCAGTGAGTCTCAGGCTGATAGAACTTGGACTGATTGGACACTTCTGACTGGTGCTGAAACCTGAATTGCCATGGCTGTTTATATAAAATTAATCCCAAACACTTCTTTATTCTCTAGGTTAGAGTCAGAATCCCTTGGGGATGCTTGTTGAAAATTCAAACTTTGGCATCATTCAGTCTTACTCAATCAGCTTGTCTGGGGATAGCATATGACTCAGCCATGCTGAACTGACCCCTTCTCCCACCTTTGACCAGCGCACCCCCCTCCTGCACCCGCACTTAAAGTTTGTTTTGTTTTGCTTTGGGGACAATTTTAAAATAATGAATCAGTTTGTAAGTTTTGAATTTGTTCTTGGGAAATTTGAAGGAGAAAAAAAGTAGTACTGGGTTTATTCTTGACAGGTTTTTAAGGAGATCTGGGCCATCTGAGTCAATCTCAATATCCTCCTAAATTCTAAGATGATGAGAGAAATTGTTAAATAATTAAGATTGTTATAGCTAGCTAGCATAATCAATCAAATTTATGATACAAATAGATCATATTCTTCACCTGCTGTACTATGCTATATAAGAATTTGAGATCCCATGTGTCTGATTGGTAACTAACTTTATAAATAGTTTATTATTGGAAATTTTTGTGTTGTGATAACTCTTGCTTCTCTCTATTACCTAGAATCTGCAAGGTCTCAGGTAGCCAACACTTAGACAAGTGTCGAGCATTTAGAACTGTGGGAAAATACGTACTTATTTATCATTATAGCATGGAGTTTGGGTTTGCAGTTTAGAGAAAAGTTGGAACTGCTTATGTTGAAGCTGAGGTGGGGAAAGATAAGTATAGATTAAATTAATTCATATAAAATAATCAAGAAAACATGCCAGAGTTTTGTATATTGTCAAATATGAACTAGTTTAATCTTGTTACTCGGTAAAAAGCATGAAATGTGGAAAACCATCATGGTTATTACAGAAGGAAATTGTTTAAATTTGTTACTAGTATATTTCAAATAATGTAGGCCACCTTTTGCTAAAAATAAATCTTTCACTAATTCCTTTTTTTTTTCCCCCCAGGGATGAATTATCCAATTGTTATAAGGAATACAAAGGTAAAGATTTCTTAAGCAAAACTACTTTCATCTATTTTATCTACTTTCATCCTGTCTCCTTTCTTAAAAAGTTGAATTAACCACAGTGCTGTATTTTATTTCACTGAATAAAATTTATCTAATGTAAAGTTATTCTGAGAGAAATTCTTTAAGTGCAGTGCAATAACTTTTATTCTACGAAGTGTTTCAGCTTGGAAATGTATTCACATAGAGATTTCTGGCAAGGAATAGAATTATGAGCACTTGAGGTATTTAATTTTAAGGCAAAACTGATAGATATTCTATTGTTTTACCTACTTATCTACACTAACTTATTAACTCCGCTAATTAGAAGACTTGGAGAGGGCAGGTTGTACAGAGGGAGATGGACTGTTTTCTTTCTTTCATCTTCACAAAGGCTGAAACAACTTTTGAATGGCATAGAAGTATTGCATTCACTGTGTGTTCACTGAATGGTCAGAAGTCTAAGATGAAGGTGCCATCAGGATTGTGTATGATGAGAGCTCTCTTGGCTTGTAGATGTCTCTTTGCTGTGTCCTGCCTTCTCACTGTGTTTTCATATGGTCTCTTCTCTGTGTGTGCTCATGTGCAGAGAAAGAGAGAGAGCACACACGAGCATGCAAGCACAAGCAATCTTTGGTGTCTCTTTTTCTTATAAGAATACCAGTCTTATCAGATTAGGGCTCTACTCTTGTGACTTCATTTAACCTTAATTATCTCCCTAAATGCTCTTTCTCCAAATACAGTCACATTGGAAGTTAAGGCTTCAATATATGGATATTTTTTGGGGGTAGGGGTAGGTAGAGGACACAATTAAGTTTATAACTATGAGGAATAAGAAATGAGTATAATTGTAGATAAATATATTTCAAAGTAAGGAAGAAATACTCATAACTACTACATTCCTTATTTATATCACCAATCATGTGGTCATAGCTGATATTTATAATTTCTTTCTTTCACTATTCATTCCATAGTCCTTTAGCCACTGGCAAGCATCTCAGCCGCTTCCTAGTTTGGTGGTTAACTCACACTTTCATTCCTGAAGTGTCTCTGCCATTAGCAGCCCTTCCTGTTGTGTGTTGTAGTAGTTTCCATTAACCTTTATAACAATGCATGGGGATACTAAGAGATACCAGGATATTGATATTCCATACATACTCTTTATCATTCCCAAGCCCTCAGGGTGGTAGCACCTCTATTTCTTCTTGAGAGTCAAGATCAGTTACCTGATTCTGTACAGTAATCCTCTCTGCTTGTTGATCCAATGGCATGAGAAACCCAAAGTGGCCAGTTGTGGCTGTATCAATTTCTTTCATAATGGAACCATTGTTTATTTTCTAATGGAAGTATTTCTGCTTTGGGAACTAAGACTTCTAAACCATTAGAGCCCAAAGTTGTGGAGATAGGAAGCAGAAATTTGGATTAAGAGCAGGATCATTGTAAAGAGCCACTTCTGTTTCTACCTCTTGATTTCCAGACCAGTGAATCCTGGGTACGGGAGAAACAATACTATATATGTCACTGATTTAAAAGATATGTAGCATCCTGGAAGACATTGCCCCAGCCTTGCAAGGTGTTGCCAGCCAGCTAGTGCTGCTATTGAATCTTCTAAAGCGCTTTCCACTTTGTCACCCAACAGCTTCAGGGTGATGGGGAAAACAGTAAAATCAATAAATTCCATAAGCACGAGCCTATTGTTATACTTCATTTACTGTAAAATAAACTCACTGATCAGAAGTAATGCTTCTGAGTAAAATGCCATAATGTTGAATAAGGCATCCTGTAAGTTCACAGATGATGGCTTCTGTAGAAGCATTGTGGGCAGGGAAGACAAATCTATATCTAGAGCAAATATCTGTTCCAGTGAGGACAAAGTGCTGCCTGTTTTTGTGATTGAAGTGGTTCAGGGACCATATCAATGGCTCTATTGCTCTCTGCTGTTTGCAGTTGAGCATTCAGCAGTGGCTGTAGACACATTAACCTTGGTGAGTAAGTCCATGTTGCTGAGCCCATGCATCACCTTCATCCTTGCTACCATGACCATTTAGTTTGTGAAGTGATTGGGCAAGGACAGGGGAAAGAGGCTAACCAACATCCACAGAGTAGGTCATCTTGTCTACTGATTATTAAATTCTTCCTCTGCTGTGGTTACTCTTCAATGAGCATTTATATGTAACTCAAATTATCTTTACCCCTGAGCCTGTTTGGAGAGGTCCATTCACATACCTTTCCTCCAGAGCTCCTTTTCCTGATGTCTGGCCAAACCACTAGTTATTGCTTATGAAGCAGTATAGATCCATAATTCTGGCCATCTCTCCTTCTAGGTATGATAAACAACCAGGTATGGTGTTCAAAGTTCTGCCCATGGGGAGGTTGTCCGTTTACCACAGTCCTTCAGGGCCACTTCCAAGTGGGGCTCTTGTGCTATTGCTGTTCACATTCAGTGGTGCCAGAATGTTGTGCAGAATCATTTGGGGACCAGGCCTCTATTTTTTCTTCCTCGGTGAACTGATCATGGAGAACTTCCCATGGGGGGTCAGGAGCAAGTTGAGAGTGGGGAGGTAATTTAACAGTAATAGGGGGTCATGGGAATTTGAGCCATTTACCTCTGCAACTTATTTGTGCCAGCAGGACTTGTACAAAACTGATCTTCTATATTCTACTTCCTCTTGATGACACACCCAAATTTATGGCTTGGTGAGTCAGACAATACCTTGTTAATAATGGGTAGTTCACATGGTAAGTTGGTGACCTGTGGTCAAGTGTTGAGTCAAAGCCTGAAGCACTTTCTCAGAAGGAGGATAATTATCTGCAGAAGGTGCTGTAACTTACCCCAAAATCCTAAAGTTCTGTGCTCTGATTTGCTTACAGTGGACTACTGAAGTCTCCAGTCTCCATAAAACATCACTATCTGCCACAGACACTTTCTTACCATCATATCTGCTGGGTCATGTGACCTAAGTGGCAGAGCAGCCAAGATCTCCATTTAAAACAGAATTAAAAGTCTGTTTTTGCCCCTGCCTTCACCCAAGGGACATTTTTACTAGTGTATGGCATTGTGTGATAGAAGATATGCAGGGGCCTATGGGATACAGTGGATATATATTTCACCTACAGTTACTGTAGTTGTTGCCTTATATTTTGGCACTTTCCTTTAGTATAGTTAAATAATATAATTAAAAAGTTTGAGTCAACTTACCAAGTTGAACATCTATGCCTTTATGAGATTAAAAGAAAGGGATTTGAAAAGTAAACTTTTTGGGAGAGGATTTGCAAACTAAAGACGTATAGATTGCATATGAGGGGAAAGTCTGTTTCACTTATGAAATAGCAAAAAAGATGCATAGTTGAATTTTTTAAAGAAATATATGTTCGAACAAATGCATCATTCAATGTTTACCTAAATTTCCATTTTGGATGTGAAATTAATATGTTAATTTAATTATTATTTCATATATAGCACAAAATTATCTCAGAGACCTAAGGTAGTTAATCATTTCTTTCTTTGGAAATGTTCCTTGAGTTTTTAAAAGAGAGAACTTCTAGGCTATTTGCATGCTGAACCATTCTACAAATACTCTTATCTTTATATTTATCATAGAGCTTATCTACATTTTATGTTCTAAGGACAAAAGAATTGCTGACCTTTCAAAGTAGGAATGAATAGATTTATATCACATAAAAATACTTCTCATACTTTGGTATATAACTCTAGATGAACAGGAAAGATATTTAGAAGAAGGTATTTTTTTGTTCTTGCATAGCGCTTTAACTTCAAGAGTCTTAAAACTGTCATGGTTTAGCCTAGCTAATTTGAACTCAACTACGAAGCTTCATTTGATTTTTGTCAGAAACGTGACTTGTATAACTCTTGAAAAGAGGTTTACCTTGTAGCTAGGCAAAAATTGGATGCATGCAGAAATAGAATAAGGCTGAATCAATAATGGCTGGAAAGAAAGAATGTTGAGACGATGAGAATGATAAGGCCTCAGAAACAGGTCACTTAGGGAGAAAATCTTAAGAACAAGAAATTACCTGGAGCGAGGAGATGCTAGTTGTTTACTCTGTAAGAAGTAAAGATGGGAATTGGAATTTGGTGATGAATCAAGGTTAAATGAAATCATTTAAGGTGGCAAATTGACTAACCCTGGCAGGGTAAATCTGAAAACAGGCAGATGATAATTATGAAATAAAATTTATGGGAAAATACAACAGCCCAAGATTAGCAGTCTCCTAGATGTTAAAGCAAACCTTGACTGTAGTGTGTGTTCTCAGTAAATGTGGATTGAATGAATGAGGTTTTGAAAATAACCTCAGTTTGTAAAGTAGATATTGATTAGGAAGGAGGAGTTGATTGTTGGTGAGTTAAGGCTGGAGTGTGAAGCAACCTGAGAATAATAGGATAATTATTCATAGATAAGATAGGAGAAGCTGTCTGAAATACAAAGAGGCCAAATTGGGGCCATCTAAATGAAGTTTGCTTCTTCTGGCAACAAATAATTAAGTTCTATGCTAATAAATGTGTATGTGTATGTATGTGTGCATTTTGTTAATTATCTGCACTAGGTCAACCATTGTATCTCTAATTTGTAGTACAAAATTTAAGGTGACATCCTCTTGCATGCCACTACTCTGTTTCTAACTGCCACCTAAATGCTGAAGAATTTATTTTGCTCATACTTGCATTTAATTTTCTGTTTTAAAAGGAATAAAAACAAAAAAAAGTCAATTTCTATGCCCTTATTATATTTTCTATCATCTGTTTTTCTACTCTTGATTTATTCTTCTCTCTGCTTCTTACAAATTACTATTCATTACTTTTGCACTAGGGAGAGGAAGTTCAATGTCAGTATGTTGTGACATGTGCAGGACTTTACTCAGACCGTATTTCTGAATTGAGTGGCTGCAATCCCAATCCTCAAATTGTACCTTTCCGGGGAGATTATCTGCTCTTGAAGCCAGAAAAATGCTATCTTGTAAAAGGAAATATTTATCCGGTAGGTAATGATGCTCCTGCCTTCCCACCCTTCTCAAAATGACTGTTGGCAAAAAGGGAATGAAACAACTTTTATCTGGTTCAGAAGTAAGCAATTTTTTGAAGGGCTTTTTATGTAAGCATTTCACCTATTTCTCTTATGTCAAATCCCTAAATCTTTATTCTGATATCATAATCATTAAATTATACTTAATTGCCAATAAGTACATGTCTCCAGAAAGCACGAGTTTATCTTGGGAAGGGCTATCAAAAGAGAACCCAATTGATTCTTCTTCCGTTCTGGTGAAAGGAGCACTCATAAGGGAACTTTCCCTTTTAGCATACCCAGATACCCAACCCTCTTTCTCAGTTCACTAACTATAGGTTCAGAAAAGGGGATGTGGCCACTCTATAGTTTCATGGTATAGATGACAGAGCCCTTTAAATGAAGAGTTCCTTCTTCTGTCTGGAACTACTAGGTTGAAATAAATTACTAGCATTTAGCTACCTACTGTTTTTGACCTTGCCAAAACATCCATTTCATCTGCTTCAACCTAATAAACTCCACTTTTACAAAAACCTGTGCTATAAATGTGTATTCTTCTGGCAGCTCTGATTTTACTTGCCAGCCACATATGTTCCTAGTTGGGAAGCAGAGGGTTGGGGGGAGGGCAGGGCAGGAAATAACCTGAAGTAGGACAGTTCTTTTTTCTTTACCCAGGAAGAGGAATAGATGGGACAGTGTATATTAGTGCCAGTAGTATCAGTGTTTCCTGCTTGGCATTTCTAGGTAGAAAAGTACATCTGAGTACAGGTCAAAGAAATGAAAATTAAATGCATGGGAAGAAAGCGATTTATATTTCCAGTTAAATGTTTGAGCGCATACTAAAATGCATTATGAAATGGGGCTAACAGCTCTTCGCTGTGTTAAATCTGTAGGTCCCAGATAGCCGGTTTCCTTTCCTAGGAGTTCACTTTACACCAAGGATGGATGGCAGTATTTGGCTAGGGCCTAATGCAGTTCTTGCATTTAAACGAGAGGGCTACAAACCCTTTGACTTCAGTGCCAGAGATATTGTGGATATAATTACCAAGAGGTAACTTTATTTACTTTAAAAAAATGATTTTATGTGCTTATATTTTTAATGCGGGAAATTTTGTCTTTCTTGATATTCTGTTTATTGGGTAAATTTTCATATTTGTGATTGGTATATTGATTTTTTAATTAGTCTAAATTAATAGCTTTGTGGAATAAGCATTATGATTTAACTACTTCAAGAAAATCTTGATAATTCAGGGTTATGTCTCGGTTTAAAAGAACAAGACTAAGAACTAACTAGTCACACATCTGACAATCCAAATCTTGTTTTGCTAAACTTCTAGTTGAGTTTGAAAAAAAAAAGAAAAGAAAGAAATTTCTCTTAAAAATCAGTAGATAGCTCACTCTGATAAGACAATTTCAAACCAGTTACTATCATTTTGAAAACCACTGGAGAAATTTCTGATAGCCAAAGTTGTTTCCTTTTGTGGAAAGCTAACAATAATATTGTGTTGATCTGGTACATAGATTCTTTTACTACTGTAAGAACTCAGTGAGGTATTTTGGGGGGTCCTTTTAGCAGTGTTGCTCTCCAGTAGGTTTCAAAATTACTAGAAAGTTTTTTAAACTGTACTTGAATTTTGCCTTCCACAGATTCTGATGCAGAAGGTTTAGGATGGGGCTTCCCAGTATGTGTGCTTGGAAAAAAATAAATATATATACATAGGCTCTTCAGTCCTACATGAGGATCACTACTAGGGTATTTTACCTCTGGCTGAGCGAAGAAAAGTGGGGTAAATGCCTCAATTCTTTAATGCCCTGATTTCAAGATCTGCTAATGCCTTTTAAATGTGTTTTGAAAGCATGAAACATTTGTGTTGCTGTTGGCAGGCTTTAGAGAATCCTAGTTTGAAACCAGTATTCCCTGGGAATTTGAGTTGAAAGGTTTTTACCTTTGGAGTTTGGAAGGTATTCCTTTGATGAACTTTCCTTCTTTTATTGGCCAAAAGTTGATTATCTTTTAATATGTGGTCTTTATGACTTCGACTAGATTTTTGTGATGCCTCCTCCCATCTAAATCTAATAGTTGGAAAGGTGTTTTATAGTAATAAAAAATTCTTTTCTCTAATAAAGATTTCATTTTCTTTGCTTTCAGTGGCTTGATTAAACTGGCATTCCAGAATTTCTCCTATGGAGTCAATGAAATGTATAAAGCCTGTTTTCTCAGTGCAACAGTGAAGCACCTTCAAAAGTTTATTCCTGAGATTACTATCAGCGATATACTTAGGTAAGGAAGAGCCATAGGATTGTACATATAGTCATGACCTAGGTGAACTTTTGAGGTGGTGATTCCTGAGCACACTTTCAGACAGTGTGTCCACTGAATCTTTGTGTGCTCTCTCCCAACAAGTTGTTGAGTTCCTTTTGCAGTGCCTATATTGGCCCTTGCTGCATCATGGCCCTTAGTGCTTGAACTAGGTGCATTTATAATTATCTAGACTACCTTATAGCATTAAACTGAAATCTTCATTGCAGCTGTATTGTGATGCCACCTTCACCATTGTGTCTAGCTATCACTTGTGATAAAAACATCTTGCTTGAAATTTTTAAAATCTCCCTGGCCTCTACCTCTTGTGATTCCAAAGCCTTTTATCTTTAATTCAGTTAAGATCAATGATCACCATGTTAACTAGTTAGGTAATAAACACATTAAAACGTCTGTTTTGATTGATTCTGAAAACTTTTTAGAAACACACTCTTATACCTAGCATCTTAGCTTGTCTCTACTGTTTTTTTTTTTTTCTTTCTTTCTTTCTTGGGTCCTACTCCATTCAGGGACTTTATTTGCAGGACAGAAGTGGGAAGTAGTGTGGTAACCATCAGTCTGAGTCCTTGTTACGTGAGTAACAAGGAAATGAGGCAAAGGAAGGATTACTTAAAATAGTTTTTTTTTTTTTTTCTTAAAGATAAAAGGTTTTCTGGACTTGATCTGTAAATTGTCTTAAATACTACCTACATTATTTCCATTTCTCTTTGGTGATATTTTTAAGGTGTTCACCTTTTTCCTTGAACAAGCCATTCGTTAGGCCTAATCAACAGTGTACTTTGAAGTACCCTCCTTTATGAATCCATCCCGTGAATTTCTAGAGAGCTAAGTGTCTGTTGTCTCAGTAACTGTTGTCAGTAACAGCTGCTGAACTTGCCTGGTGTAAATGTCAGCAGCTTGACTCTGTATCTGGGAAGAGAGCAATAATCATGTCAGCTGTCTGAGGAGAGCATCCTGGTCTAAATCTGACTCGAATATCTCATTCTTAGACCAGCCTCTTTGAATCTTTAGAAGAACAGTTAAAACCACCCAGGTAATGTTTTTGCTCTTATCTCTTTCGCCCCTCTACTTACCTTCTGAAATGGAAGGGATAAAAATATCTAGACTTTATTTCTTTCACTCACCTATAAATAAAAGCTTTTATGTTTTCAGTGGTCCACTTTAGCAACTTGTAATGTTTTATATTTGAAAATAGCTTGGTCAAATCTGGTGTCTGTAACTGCTGCTAGTATTCCTTGGAAAACACAATAGGTGGGGATAGTGAATGCTGTGTTTAAATAGTTGCAGTGAATTCACTACCCATATTTAATTACCACCCTTTCATAGAAGCCTGAGGAAAACTTTATACCAGTGAATTTCATGTGGTAGAACTGGACTTGGGGCTTGTAGGTTTTGGTGAACACTCCTCTCTGGGTATAGGGTGTGAATTTCAGTTACCGGTTTCATTGTCAAGTAGTAGAGAAGGGAATATAGCACTGTAGGCAGGTGCATTTAGGGACAAATTTAGTCCAGTCACAGATGAGTTTCTCTTTGGAGACAGAGATGCTGTACATATTTAGCAATTTACTCCTTCCCTTTTACTCCATTTCTGTAGCTATTTTATGTAGGAAATTTTCAGTAACAAAAAGGAAGTTATAGAAGATATGTTTGATACCATTTATATAAGTTTATACAATACCATATATTAGTTATGGATCACACATGTAATGTGAAAATAAAAACAAGTACAGTGGTAAACATCTAATTCAGGAGTTGGTTACTCCAGGGGAGAGAAGGGCATGGGATTCAGAGAGTTCCACAGGGGGCTATTATTTCTTAATAGCTTTATTTCTTAAGCCATTTTGTAAGAAAATAGATGTTGATTATGTTATTCTCTGCACCTTATAACATGCCTAACATATTAAATGATAATAGCAACAAAGATTGGTAGACTTTCCTACATTTTGAAGTCCAAGTCTTGCCTCTTGCAACCCACTCTACTAAAACCATCAATCCCTATCATTAATATTGAGGCAGAAGCCAATTAAGCAGTTCGAAAGTGAATTGAAGCAGCGCTTTTAGTGAATTATTTAACTCAGGCTGGTGTCCTTAAATTGCAATAACCACCAAAGAGTATCTGGCTTGACTTCTCATTGCCTATCTAGAGCATCTTGGGCAATAACTTACTGGTTGGTTAACATTGGAATGTAAAGTTATAATCTGTCAATATATTCATTCATTAGGTGTACAAACTTCTCATTGTTACATCATGAACTCTAAGGTTCTTAATTTTAGCTCCAAAGTCCTTTAATTTATTCTGTGATTAATTTTGGCATGGACATCTAACAGCAGTTTCTATTTGTTAAGCATTGTAAGGATGTAAAAGACGAAGATGTATATGCCAAGATCCCCTTTGTTCCCCACCCTTCACTTTGAAAATTTCTTCTTTGGGGAATTTCTTATTTAGGCAGGATGTTTTTATCATGAGTGATAGCTAAAGATCATACATACTGTGTCATAGTGAAATGCAAAGGTGAAAGCCAAATATGCTTGCAGTAAAGGTACATAGATCAAAGTTTTTCATTCTTGGCACTGTTAACATTTTGAGGCAAATAATTCTTTGTTGTGGGAAACTGTCCAGTTCATTGTCGGATGTTTAGCAGCATCCGTGGCCTCTATCAACTTGATGCCAGCAGTACTCCTCTAGTCACAACCAAAAATGTCTCCACACATTTCTAAATGTCCCATAGGGGCCAAAATCTACTGTCGTTGAGAACCACTAGTCTAGAGAATTTGGTAACCCTTATACTACAAAATATTAAGAAAGTATGGAGAAAAATACAATAAAAGTCCTTTGAACTACATATAGCTGAGAATGCAAAAATATAAGGGGCCAACTCAGGAGCAAAAACAAAGAGGAAATTGAAAACCCAGGTACTAAGAGGACTTGGTTCTGATGCTGTCCAGGAGGGGTAGGGAGGATTTGCTAGTTTTGATATAAATATGTGAGTTTTAGTTGTAATTGATATGTGATTTTCATACAGTAAAATAATACAGATCTTAAGTACTCAGTGAATTTTGACAATTGTATAGACTCATGTATCTACCACACAAAATAAGATATAAAACATTAGGAGCTTATATTTTAATTTTCACTCAACTACTAGGAAAGAGGCCTTGGGTGTGTAAAAGTTGGAACTGAGACCCTAGTGTAAAGCCAGGAACCCTTGAATGGCTATACTCTCAGTGAAAAGGAAATCTAGGAAAACAAGTCCCCTGGGCACCAGAAAGTGTTAAAGAATTTTGTCTGTCCTGGTCTTGAGGAAAGTGAAATCTCCTGAAAATCTAGAGTCCTGGGCCTGTCCTCACAAGTGCTTGGGGTTTGAATTTATAACACCCAGCTTAATCTAGGAATCTTTCTCAGCTAAGGTCCAGGTTTATTCACACCCTGCTTCAAACTAACCATTTCTCCCTTTCCCTCCTTTTGTCACATTAAATAGATTAGGGAGAGAGAGAGTGCAAATCAGGATAATTTAACCACAGACTCTCTATTGTTGGTACAAAGCAATTATTAATTTTGCATTATTATTTTTAAGAATCCTTTTAAAAGAAATATACATTGATGTGAAATGATATGCCACCTGGGATTTGCTTTAAAATAATCCAGTGGAGAGAGGTGGACAGCGAGTGTGTGTGTGTGTGCGTGTGTGTGTATATATATATGTAACAAGATTGGCTGTGTATTGATTATTATTGGAATTGGGTAATACATACTTGGGAGTTTATTATACTGTTCATTTTATTCTTGTACATGTTTAAAAATTTCATTAAGAAAAAAAAGTGTTCCCAGGATAGTAATGAACCTGGAGCACCTGATAGGAGCAAATGTAAAACCTCTGTGAAGGGACAAAACCTCAACTGAACTTCCATAGCATTCTCTGCTGAGCAGAAATTTACCATCAAAAGTTACAAAGCATCATAAGTGAGACTAAATAGATAGAATAAATACCAGAATTAGCCCCCTCACATGTTTGGGTGATAGTAATTTTAGGAACCATGAAGTGAATATGCTCCAGTGAATTAAAAACAAAAAGAATGGAAAACATGAAAAAGAATAAGACCAACAAAACAAAACAAAAACAACTGCTAGGCAAATTTGGAAACAAACTAATTAGAATTTCTAGAAATGAAAAACATAGTTCTTAAGTTTTAAAACTCAAATAACTAAGTTAGACAGCTGGTTAGATCTTAAGAGAAAATTAATAAATTGAAAGTTAAATCTGAAGAATTCAGAGAACAAAATTGCAAAATAAATACATCATGTGGAAATTAAAAGACGTGGAGAAGGAAATGAGAAGAGTCTAGCCTGTATCACATAGAGGTTCCAGAGAAATTGAGAAGAGGCAATAGTATGAAGAGGTGTATTTGAGAATTTTCTAGAATTTACAAAAAAATACATAAAATTCAGGATATACAATGAATCCCACCTGAATAAATGTGAACACAAAAAATGGAAACAATTATTTGCCTTCCAAATCAGGTGAAGGAGGAAAAAATATAGAAAACACAGTAAAGAAAGGAGGTGGGAAAACCCCAGAATAATCAGATTAAATAGCATACAATAAAATGGTAGAAATCAAACATACCAATAATTACAATAAATGTAAATGTCCTTAATAGTTAAAGTGGAGATTGTCAGGTCAGATTTTTAAAATTCCACCTATGTGCTAGACAAATGCTTATTAGAAGAAAGATGAGTACTGGGTTTATTTCAGATGAAATACATCATAAGGCAAAAATTAGTATTAGAGATAAAGAAAGTCATCCTAAATTTGATGCATGTAATATGAAATATAGAGAACAAAAACTGACATATCTACAAGCAGAAATCAATAAATCCACAATTGTGGTGGGTGATTTTAAGACATGTATATTTATAGAAGAGACCAAGCAAATAAAATATAGATTTGAATAATACTTGAGTGAATGGATTTCTAGAACTCCCCCACCCCCATTACAGAATATTTGTGTGATTCAAGACCTCAAAAATCATTTACAAAGGCTGAAAATGTCCTAAGCCCTAAACCACATTTGTCTTGTCACAATCCAGTTATGTTGAAGATTAGTAGCCAAAATACCCTTCCTTCATGTTTGGAAATTAACATGGAACTGTTTACTTTCCCCATACCACCATTCTAAATTTAAATATGCTAATGTGAACTTCTACTTTTAGCTTATTTGGAACTGGCCAAAGATGTCAGGTGTAGCCTGTGATAGATGTTTTCTAGCCCACCAGATGATGCCTGTCACAGAACAATAAAACAGTAAATACAGTGCTTCTCAGATGAATGAGTGCTATATGAGTTATATATTTACCTATTGTTTCTGGACATATTTAAGGTTCTAGAATGTACATTCCCATTAAAGTTAGCTACAAATATAGTAAAATACATAGCTACAAATAGTGCTAAGCCATTAAATGTTTTTTCATCTATTAAAATAGAATTTTTAAAAATTACAAGTTAAAAAATTAAAAGTTTTTGACCTTATTGAATACTTTCTGTGTACAAGAAACAAATCTAGAAATAAGAGTGAAGAAGAGGTGTTGTACAAGGTGCTGTCCTTACCCTCAAGATGTTTATGGTTTATCTTACCTGAAATTTCAGATTATGATTCTCATTTCAAGCTGAGGTACTCTGAGGGGGAATGCCTGTATATATAATCATACAAAGAAAACCCCTGAAGCTACATTAGATACTGAAGAGAGAACATGAGGAACTTGGTAGTTTAAAGATTTCATGTTAAATAGTTACTTTAGTTTGAACTAAAGTGAGATCCTTAGAAAAACTTAATATTGTATATTGTTTTTTATAGTTTGAATTATAGGTCTTGAAACTTGGGCAGGAATATAGGGAACTTGAGAACATAATTGGTATTTGTAAGCAAAATAAATAGACACATTTTTAACTGTAGTTAATCAGTATTAACTTCTATTTATTTAGAAGGAGTAAAGGGAATGTACTAACTAAACCTCTGTAGAAAATAAAGTTTTACTCTGAACACTTCCATCTGTGGCTGGTCATGCCACTGTGTGTCCCCTACATGTTGGCTTTCTGCCAGATAAAAAGAGAAGGACAAGAAACTCATAGAAGAAACTCTCAACAGAAGCAGCAGCATTGTCCAAGAAAAGGGGAGAAATGCTGCTTTCATGAGTTGTGAAAAACCAGAAACATAAAATATATGACATAGGCCACATGCTAGCTGACACACTGATATGTATCCTTACCCGAAGAAATTTTAGTTTTGATCTTATTCTATCTTGTGTTCTAAGTGTTATATCTGATTTTTAATTGGAAATCCTTACAGCTCAAAATCTCTTGTCCAGATTTCCTGCAGGTTTCCATAGAATAGGTACTTACTTTTATTATAGAACCTTTTACCCTTGTTGTAATCCATTTTTTATCTTTCTACGAATGAAGCATCTAGCTATGTAACTTCAGGCAAGCCACTTAATTACTCTGTGTTTCTTTGCTGTTAAATATAAATTCTTAGAGTTGTGAGGATTAAATGAGAGAATTCCTAGCACAGAGTAAGCACTTGGTAAGTAACAGCTATTATTATCATTCTCTCTCCTCTGCCAGGCTGAGGTCTTAGAGGGCAGTGCTCTTGTATTGTTCTTTGTATCTTCCTCAAGTATTTATCTGCATTGGCCCAATGCAGAATCAATAAAAGTGTTTAATATTGTTGCCTGATTTCTTGAGTCTTGGCAGTGGATATAAGGCAGCTGTTTTCATACTGGGTTTTCTGGAATAGTTTCAATGGAGATGCGTTTGGATTTCAAAAATATTTTGTTCACGTTTCATTGGTGAATTTTTAAACTATTTTAAAAACAAAAAAAAATCTAATTTGTAAACTCGAGTGTTATAAAACAGAAATTTAGTAGTAAAGGCTCTTACTGTAATAATATGCTATCAAGTTAATTTTTGTGCTTTTCCTGTCATCTCTGTTTAATTAATTGAAGGTTATCCTGATATTGAAGGCTCAACTGTTAAAAATGAAAACAAACTACAAAAAGGACTCGCTGCCATTTGAAAACATTTTTCTCCATAAATTTTAATAGTGTACAACCGAAACAAAATACACACACAAAATAGAATTCTGTACCAGATATAGGAATGCAACTGACATGCATATCTCTTGCTTTCATTGCTTTACTATTCCCATTAATTTTATAACAAATTTATTTTATAAATTTAAATAAAAAATACATCTATTCTAATTAAATATGGATTTATCTGCTACTTTGGGAAAGAACAGCTATTTATAACTAACTTACCTATTTATATGTTCATTTGATAAGCATTTATTGGCACTGTGAAGTGGCTAGCATTATGCTCTAGGTTGAGGATGTAGGTTTTACAAGCTACAACTGACAGCCTTTGGCTAAATACAAACCTGTTGATTCCACATGATCTTGCATTTAGAAGAATAAAGACGGCTTTATTGCTTTAAGAATACTTTGAAAATGCTGACTTTTAAAGTGTTCTATTTTATCCAGTCAGTTGACTACCATTTCTTGGCTTTGCAGAGGACCAGCTGGAGTAAGAGCCCAAGCCCTGGATAGAAATGGAAATCTGGTAGAAGATTTTGTATTTGATGGAGGAGTTGGGGTTATTGGAAATCGCATTCTTCATGTGAGAAATGCACCTTCCCCTGCTGCTACGTCTTCCCTTGCAATTTCTGGAATGATTGCAGATGAAGTGCAACAGAGATTTAAATTGTAAATAATGAAAGGAGCTGTGTGTGCATTTTAATCTCCACATTCAGCAATAAGAATGTACTAATTGCATTCTTTAATTTTAAGAAAAATGGCTTGAAAATATTTTTAGATATCTCATTTAGATAACCATTGAATTGTTAAAATGATATGACATAGAAATAATAATTTTTTAAAGTCCATGCACTTTTACTTTCTGAATAAAGAGGAAAGGTACAATTGTATCTGTCCTGAAGCCTTGACTTCGTTAATGACCTGTCATCACCAACCATGATCAAGAGATTTGGCTCTTTTACAATGTCTGGGAAGAATGGCATAAAAAATTGCTTATTCTTTTAACTTTTTGGCTTCCTAATATCTAAGCTTTCTGCCTCTTGTAGACAAGAAAACATACTGTAGGTTGCAAACCTTTTAAATTTGAAGAGTCATGGAAAAATTCACATTATTTAGAGCAACAATATTTGTATTTGGGAATTTAAAGTTCTTCACTTAAAATATATATGAAATTTTACATTTTTAAGTAGTTTGAATGAGATTCTACCATAACTATAATGTTTCTAAGAACAAACTTTGAAGAGAAATTCAAAGCCTTTATTATTCCCAGTCTCTTTATAAATGAGTTGGTGTAGAGTCATCACTAAATCTAAACAGCAGTACACTGTGAATGCTGTTGACAACTCATCAGTTTTTTGTGGTTGAGAAAATGAAAGAACTTAGAACTGATAGGTTTTTATGAGAACAGTTTTAGAATCCTGGCACTGATATACAAAACTGTAATTTAAAAAATTATTTACCTCATATCTCTGTTCTTCAGTTACACCAAGATTCACAAATGTTGGCCAAGATCACCAATGATCTGTGCCTACTTGGTTTTTCAGGGATCCTATAAACTTTTACGAGGATATTTCTTCATTTTTGGAAAATACCTAACTTTGAGGCATTCACTTTTGTAAACCGCAAAAGTGCCTTATGTGCATATGTATGTACTTCATGAGCATTTAAAATTGTTGGCCAGTGCCACACTGTACATCACATACTATATAAATGTTTTTGGTATCTGTTGAAATGATTCTTGCAATTCAGAAAGTTAGAAAGTAGAAATATAAATGAAAATATGGCAGCCTACTGATTGGAGAAATTTTTATTACAGAACCACCATTTAGGTGAGATATTTTTATCCATTCCCTCACATATACCCTCTCAGGATTAATCTACTCTTGATTTTTTTTTCTTTTTATCACTCCAAAGCTGTGTGATGGATGAGTTAGAAGGATGTGCATTTTGGTTGCTAGGAAACTTTTCTGTTTTCTTCCTTTTCATTTCAAGCCTCGGTGATTGCACCGATTGAGCTACCTCAACCCATCATCAGCTACACATCATCAGCTCATGTTCAAGAAGTAGCACATATCCCAGGTAAATAGACTAGGCAATTATTTGAAATTTGGGATGAGCATATTGGAAGCATTCAGAAACCATTCACAGAGGAAACAAGCCCTAATAGTTCTTCATAACTGATTCCTTCAAGAAATGTGACACACAGGATATTTTTCTGTTCCATTACAAAACTATTAAGAGATGGAAAATATTACAATTTTTTATTTCATCAGCAGCAGGACTACATACGCACTGAGTTAGAAAGACTGAAATTACAAAAATAACTGTCCTAATTAAAGTACCCTCATTCCATGTGGATCTCTACTATACCCTCCAAAATTACAAGTGAAAAACTGAAAGTGTTTTGAATGTGTAGGTTAGTCTCTTTGTAAAACATTTTGTATTAATGTCAATAGGGGTTTGTTGTGTGTGATACTGACATAATATTTAAAAGTTTTGTTTCTAAGAGAAGAAAATGTATATTAATATTAAAAATATTTTAATGAGCCTTGGTGTTATGAAAATAATTTTTAGTTTCATAAAAACTCTGATTTAGATAAAGTTTTTGTCTGTAAAACTCAAACTATCATAGCTTTGTAGCTGCCAATCTTTAAAAAAAACTTTCGTCTTTGTGTACAATAGAAAAATGAGGTAGAGTAGTTTATATTTGGGGTAAAAATTGGAGCTCTTCCTCACAAAAATGGCTTTCCATCTGGTAGTGATGGCAATATCTGGCTGACCTCAGTGTCATCTTCATACCCCTGAGCACCAGGGAACATTATTTCTGTTCCATAGGAGAATGTAGATAACATAAACACACAATGTTTTTATGGGTGGGGGGAATCCAATAAATAAATCAACCTTTCAGAATTTTATTAAAAATCCTAGTTCTTGGGGAAACATTTTTGGTATGCTATCTCTTATAGGGGGTCAGGCTTCTGGGCATGAGCCTCACCATTACACGGCAAATGATTTATCTGAGTACCTACTCCAACTTACAGGTGGACTGTAAGAGAACCAAAGTTAGCTACAGCAATGAACCATGAAAGTGAGCGACAATGACATTTGTCTTCTGTGATATTGCTTTGGTTACTGACGGACAGCACTTGGCATGTTTAATACTTTCATTTTATTTATTTGATTGTTTATTTGTATTTATTTTTTTGCTTACAGCACCCAGTCTTCCTAGGTGGAATACTTTCATTTTTAACACTTGAAGCAGGTGCTTAAAATGAGGTTAGAAATTTTTTATTAAAAAAAAAAAAAACTCAATGTTTTGAATAAGTACAACATTCATGTAGTTGAGAATTCAAACATCACAAAAAGGTACACAGTGAATTTCTCTCTCCTCCAGCCACCCAGTCCTCATCCCTGAGGCAACAAGAATTGTCCATATCTTGTGCAGCTTTGCAGATTGTGTGTGTGTGTGTGTGTGATCTTAATTTTTTTGCACATAGTATCCTACTCTGAATACTATATTATACGTCCTGCTCTTTTCACTCTGCTGTGTATCTTTGAGAAAATTCAAATGGCCTTGTTCACAGGGACCTGGTTCTTTTTATTTGACTTTATA
Organism: Cynopterus sphinx; assembly: GCA_030015415.1. Lineage (NCBI taxonomy): Eukaryota > Metazoa > Chordata > Mammalia > Chiroptera > Pteropodidae > Cynopterus > Cynopterus sphinx. The sequence goes on along the minus strand of CM057384.1, from coordinate 107,708,349 downwards.
GGTTTCATTCTATGTATTTATGATTATTTTTTGAGCAAGTCCCTATTCCTACTAATGATTATTTAAATTTTTTATTTTGAGTGTGTTTTTGTTTTGCTTTTGCTGTAATAATATGCAGTGAATAACCTTGTGCTAAGTCATTTCACATTTGAGCAAGTATATCTGTAGAATATATTCCTAGAATTTGTTGGGTCAGAGGGTATATGCCTTTGCAACCTTCATGGATAATTGTCAAGTTGCCCTTGATGGAGGTTGAACCAATTTATACTCTCACTATATATTAGAGTATCTCTTTTCCCATACTCTCACCAACATAGTGTATAATCAAACTTTTTGATCTGTGCTATTCAAATAAGTAAAAATGATAACAGTATAATTTAAATTTACATTTTTCATATGAAGTTGAACATCTTTAATATGTTGAGACATATTTCCTTTGAACTGTCCTTTCATATCCTTTATCCTTTTTTTCTTACTGAGTTTTAGTCTTAATTTGTAGGAACTTCTTTAGATATCAGGAAAATTAACAACTAAAGAAATGAGTTAAAAATACTTTTTCTAGTTTGTCTTTTGTTTTTTGGCTTAGCTGGTGGTGGTGTTTTTTGTTTGTTTGTTTGTTTTTGCCAGACATTTAAAAAATAGAATGTATCAACTTTTTAGATTTTATATCATAGAAAGGTTTTTGTACTCAGGAATAATTATAATCTATATTACAGAATAATTATTATAAACAAACTTCTATCGTTTTATTTTTACATTTAAATCTTTGCCACATCATAGTGTAGATGTATGGATCCAATTTTTTTTTCTAGATTGGCCATTTGGTTGGGAAACTTGTTACTGGTGTCATTCTTGGATTGTCCTCCAGACGCACATGGATCACATTTCTGTTTGCCTAGCCCAGAGATCACAACTCAGATGCCTGTAGAGACTAGGCAGGTTACATAAAAGGGTGAAGAGTGCCAGGTAGGGAATATAGCCATCTGGAAATGGGATGGCATACTTTGCTAAAGACACTACTCACTGTCTGCTGATTATTCCCTTGTAGGAATGCAGCAGGGCCCAGTGTTGCCAGATCTTTGTCAAGAGAAGCTGGAAATCTAGATTGTAGATAAAGTCTCTTGATTTTAAAATGTTAACAATTCAACAAATTTAAATATAGCCTTGGCTAAACAAAATGTGTCTCAAGCCAGATTTGGCCTAAGGAAGACTTCCCATATTTTTGGCCAAGAATGAAACTTCCCACTAGCAACTTTTCTATAAGAAAATACAATTGCAGTCTAGTAGTTTGACAGCTTAACAGTTTATGGCTAGAGTTTAGGAGAGAAAAGACTGTGTAAGCCAAAGTCTTTGCCCTCACTGATTGAAAGATTATTTAGAGAAATATAAACATTTCATTCTTCTACCTTTTATCCTCAGGACATGGGAATGTGGATGTCGCCATTTATTAGAAGACGTTTTTGATTCAGTGGATACTTGGATTAGAAAAATTTAACGCTTAAATTTTCCAGCTGTAACACTTATGATGATCTTGCCAAATGACAAAATGGTGGGTGTTTTGGGGAGGGAGGGGGGTGTTAAATTGCTTAGCTACTTATCCTGGCACTGAAGTGAGGCACAGACGTTTGTTTGCACCCTGTTGTTCCTCGCTGCTGGTGGCTGGGAACAATCTATTATAATTCATGTACTCATGATCTTTAGTGGGATAAAGTTTATGCTAATAAAAGTTTCCAGAGTCCTTCCTCTTCAACTCAGGCAAGCTTATGGGCTGGGGATCTTTTGGGGGTTGCTATGGAACACGGCTGGGCCGCAAGGGCAGATTCAGGTTTTGTGGGACCTGACGCCTCCACAGTTTGGAAGACACCATTAAGAAAACAATTCAAAAAATATCTTTGGATAGTCTTAGGAAAACGATACGATTCTGTGAACACACAGGGGCCCGTGCAAGCGAAGGCTCTTTGAAATCCCAGCTTCGTTAACGGAATTGTCACTTGCCTTTTCCGACCCCACAGGGTGCTAAGGGGTTTTTCCACGTCTCACCCCCTTCGGTTCCCAGACCACTCTGTGAAACAGCTACTCTCTCTCATGCAGAGAACAGCCACGTGGAACACAAAAACGTGGACGATCGTGCCCAGCCCGGAGGCCCCTCTCGCTTCACATCCCTTCCCTGCTCCCCACGCCTGGAGCCCTGGGGCTCGAGGCGCCGGAGGACTCACACTGGCCTTGAGAGGGTGGAGAGGAGGGAGCGTCTGTGTCAAACGCAGGTCGCTGGGGCGTCGGTCTGGACCCGGCCCGCAGCGCCCCCGGGGCGAGGCAGAGTCCCGGGCCGGACCGGGCCCCCGCGCCGGGCCGGGCCCCGCACGCTCCGCGGCGCGCATGCGCCGCGCCCGGCCGCTCCGCGCCCCTGGAGGACGCGCTCGGGGCGGAGGGGGCGGGGCGGGCCGAGCGGCGGGGCCGGGACGGGGACCCGGAGCGCGGCGGCGGCGGCGGCCCCGCGGCGCTGCGCGCGGCTGCTCAGGGGGCGGCGGCGGTCGCCAGCCCCGTGCGCGCCCGAGTGCGGCTCGCTGTCCCGACGCGCTCGGCCGGCCGGCCCCGAGGGCCCCTGGAGGTGGAGACCCGGGCAGGCGGCGCGGGGCGGAGATGCGACGATGAGAGGAGCCGCCGCCGCCCTCCGCCTGCCGCGGCCGTAGCGGGCGTCCGGGCGCGAGGCGAGGCCGGCGGACCCCGCCGCGCGGCGGGGACCCGGACAAAGGAGGGGAGCGGAGGCCGCCGTGCCGGGAGCCGCCGGGGAGTGCGCGCCTCCCTCCCCGGTCCGCGGCCGCCGCGCCGGGCAAGGCCACACGGGCCGAGGAGGCCGCCCTCCAGCCCCCGCCCGCCCGCCGGCGCCGCCTCCGAGCCGCCTCGGCCGGAGCCGCGGCCCAGGCGGGAGGCGGCGGCGGCGGCGGCGGCTGGCGAGGCGGCCCGCGCCCTGCCCGCCCGTCAGGCCGCCCGTGCGCCGCCCCCGATGCGGAGGCGCTGCCGCCGGGGCCATGCAGCAGGCGCCGCAGCCGTACGAGTTCTTCAGCGACGAGAACGGCCCGAAATGGCGGGGACTGTTAGTCTCGGCCCTGCGGAAGGTGCGTGCGGGCGCGCGGGCGGCCGCGGGGGCCGAGGCAGCTGCGGGGGCCCCGGGCGCGGCGGGGCGCGTCCCCCCGGGGTACCCCGGGGCCCCCCGGCCGACGCGCCGCGCTCTCGCCGGCCGCGGGGGGGCGGGGGGAGGCTCTTACTGCCTGTTGCATCCAGAAGTCCGTTTTCCCCCGTTTGTGTGTGTGTCGGCTTGTTTGTTTTGCCCGGCCCCGGAAGGAGGGCTGTGTTACGATCAGCAGAGTGGATTTCATGCCGCAGTCATTTCGTCAGGCAGCTTCCGCCGTTGACCAATGTGTTGTCCTCAGGCTGCATTCCGGCCACAGAAAGCCCCGCTGGGGTTCGCACACGGTTTCTGAAGCCAGAGCGCGCTGCCAGGCCGGGCATCGCTCGTCAGGACGGCCGCGGGGGGTGTGCCCCAGGCGCTTTGCTTGCGAAGGGCGTCCGCTTCCTCGAGAGGTTTACTTTTCCGTAACGTGAACGTGTTTTCGCGCGTGGGAAAGGGCCCCGAGCCTTACTGCTCCGTTTACAATTGGGGGGGGGGGGACGTGCAAGCGTCTCCTCACTTCCTGCAAAAGGTGTCCTACCTGTTTTTGCAAGAGAGTTCCCCTCTAAAATTTGGTCTGTTTCTTCACTGAGTGCAACTTAGGGTCAACAAACAAACAAACAAACAAACAAAGGTGTAGCTCATAACAGTCGATCTTTTAAATTTTGGGTTCATCGCTGGGTGGTACATCTCTCCTTGTAGATGGTCAGTTTTCGTCGTCTGGGAATTTAGGTAATAATCCTACTGTCATTTTTATGATAAACCGTTTTGTAAGGTCAAGACACATTTAAAGATCATGAGTGAGTGCAGGGTAAGATATGCTTGCTGAATATGGGCTTTCCTCGCCATGGATGCAAATTTAGTCCCTCTGCCTTTTGTGCAAAATAACCAATAATTTTATAATAAAGAAAAATAAACAATTTGAAAGACTGCACTTGGAAACTAAATCTTTATACATTAAATTACTATGAAGTGAAATAGTGTCTTTTAAAGGTAAAAATATTTTCTTATGTGCTCAATTTCAGGTATTCCATTATTTTCATAATTTTTGCAAGGAAAAATTGCCTCGTTGGGCCAAGTCACGTCTTTTTAAAGAACTTAGAAGAAGTGATGATGGACAGTTATCATTTCACTGGTATACTAGGTGTCAAAGTACTAAATTGACCTTTGCTTGGGCAGCCCGATTCTGTCATAAGGAGAGGGAGAGAAATGTAAAGTGCACTGAGTGGTTGGTGATAATGAACTCTGGCCTGAGTTAAAAGCAAAGGGTGAAATGCTTAAGTAGTAATTGACCATTCAACCACTCAGAAGTGTGAGTGCAGTTAACAGGTAAGCCTGTATTTTTGTCAGTGTGATGCAGGTATCTACCTATTAGAATTTTCTGGTAGCACATAGTATTTGAGTGTGTGTTGCATAACTTATTCAGTAGGTAGCTTCAACCTCAGTAATCATTCGTGCACAGATACAGATTTATTTCTTCAGGTTAGGTTGAAAACAAAGCCAGGACTAGCATGCAGTCCTAGTCCATTGCATTAGACTAATTTTGCATTTATGTGTTGTGCTTGTTTTCCTGGAACTCAGGTATTTTATAGATCTATATGGTCTCAAGCCACAATTTTTGTTTATCCTTATTGAATGAATATATTTAAGAAAACTTGATCTTTCAAAGTGAATTCAAAAAGCAATTCTATTTAACTTATTAGTTTATTATTACATAATTGAAGTATATTCTCACAGAAGACCCATTTTTTATATTTTTGGAATGTTAGATGTTAGTAATTTGGATTATGTCTAGTTTTGTGGTATTTGTGGTATCTCATGTAGGTTTATAGCATTAAAGAGCTCAAGGTCACTCTTTGTAGGATAAATTCTGGTATGTACCTGCCACCCAGGTCTTTACACATTGAGAATTCCTGTCATTTCTGAGAAGGCTCTGTTTTCGCATTCTAAGCTCTTAGAACTTGGCTTTCTTCCTCCAGCTGACCACATAGTTACAAAGACTTCTACCATTAGTAGTAGAAGCAGCAGTAGACTAATAGGATTTTTTTCCTCTAGTTGGTGTTGCTATTGAACATGTAGTATACTCTAGTTTCATTTAACATTTGTTGAACACATTTTAGGTACTTCGCACCATGGTGGATCCCAGGTATATATAGATGAATGAAAATAAAGGTCCTGCTCTAAAGATATTTACCATCTAGATTGAAATTCTTAACTTTGAAGTTTTGGTGTATTTATGTGAGAGCAATTATGAGCTCAGAGTTCTGTAAGGAATATTTATATGTGTATATGTGAAAGAAGCAGTGTAGTATCATAGTGGAACCTCCAAAACTGTTAAAATATAAGTTTCAGAAAGGTAAAATTGACACTCACCAAATATAAATGAACATGTCAGTGATTTTGATTCAGCTTATTAATGAGGGAACTAATAAGATGTTAAAACCACTTCATATAAAAATTTGAGGAGGTAGATGTTTATGGGCAATTTAATAAAGGAATATTAAGGGAAAATTGTTGGATTAGATACAAAATTAGTTAATATCCTACAGGAACATAAACGGTAAGTTTTGAGTCATCTTTTCCACGGATTAGAATTTGCGTCGGTACCAGACAAAAATCTCTGAATTAATTGTATAGATTTGTAAAATAACCTAGTCAGTAGAGAGCAATCAAAGATTCAAGCACAGCACTGCAGTGATGAACATCTAGTAATCTCTTTTGCTTGTTTTCAGGTTTTGGCTAATTTTTATGAAAACCAAAATACCTATATATTTGGCAAAGTCATCATTATTGACTTTGAAAATACAAGGGATTTTTAATTGTTTTTGGCAAGGGATTTTCGAATCAACTATTCATTTCACTACGTGGAAACATGAACATTGAAAAATAGATTTATGGAAAGATAATTTTGGAAGTAGAAACGTTCTTTAACTTTTTGTTTTATTTTTTTTTTAATTTTTAAAACAGAACTTCACCTTGGGCATTTAAATGCATATAGAACTACAAAAGGTAAAGCAGTGCAAAAGGACAGTAATCGATAAAACATGCATTGTTAACATTACTGCTAAAGGATATGTCTTACTATATGAGCCAGAAACATAAATGCCTCAGCCTGCTCCCCAGGAACATGGAAGCTGTGTTGTATTTGACGGGTGGGGAGAGAACATGAGATATATTTGTAAATGCAGTTTATTACCTGTGTTACCTGTGTCTTTGAAATGCCTTTGGTACTTTGTACATATGATATTTGTATGCCGAGAAAAGTCAGTGTAAGCATTCTTCATATGAGAAACATGCCTTAATATCATTTTATCAAGTTTTTTTAGCCCTCGATATTTCCTTTGTAGATGTCTGTCCTTACATGGTGTTCCTCATCAGCGTAGCTGTGGAAAAGAAAACATTTGTTGTCTTACTGTCTATAGTTACAAATGTCATTGAGAGCTAGAAAGAACTGGTTGAATTAGTTTGTTCCTGAGTCTAATTTGATTCAGGTTAAATATCGACTCTGCACCCCAGTCATTACAGTTTGCTCTTAGATATCTGTCTAAAATTCAAGAGGTGTGAGAGAATGTCTGAGTTAATAGTAGGCAAGGAAAAAGGGGGGAGGGGTGTGTTCAGAAATGCTTTTGTGAAATCTGAAAGATTGTTTCTGCCTTTGTATTCATGTCTCTTTGGAACTGTCTCAGAAGACTGGGCTGCATCTTTCTTGGGCCTAGAAGAAAAGTATAGTGTACTTTGAGGAAATAAAATTGATATCACTGACATGAGAAGATCAAGGAAGTAACATTGTGTTGTATTTGAGTGCCTCCTATGTACCAGGCACTGTTCTTGATACTGAGGTTGTAGCAAGGCCCCTTCTCTTATAAAGCTTTCATTCTAAATGGCTGTGGCGGAGAATTAGAAAATAAAGTAAATAATTATCTGAAGGATCAATAATAATTAACAAAACAAAAGAAGGGGAGAAAGGATTTCTGGTGAAGAGAAAGGTAGGAACATGACTTGTTTTGAAGAAGGAAGACTAAGTCAAAAGGAGGAGATGAGGCAAGTTGGGAGTCTCTGGGTAGCCCAGGTTAAGAAAGTCCTATAAGATTATTTATGTAACAAAATAATTAGATTAAATTGTTCAAAATTGCTTTTTGAAAAATCAGCTGAAAGCTAGAAACTAATAGGAGATCTTATGGTTTTGTGATATGAGGCATCTTTTGGATTTCCTAAAGCCACTGACTATAACAGTAGAATTCCAGGGAGTCATTTGGAATTATTCCAAACTAATAATGACCCAAACTGACCCAAGGGGTTCAGCTAAAACTGGATGAGCATTAGAAATGCATTTTAACTTGCTACATTTAGCTCCCTTTCAGCCATGATTTAGTAGTCGTCTTCTATTTTCAGTTTAATTTTTGTATGGTATTTTTGGAGCAATACTATCCCATTAGAGTATATTATGCTGAGTATGCAAAGCATTACCTGTGTTACCACTTGACATAAATCAAGTATATGTCTTGAATATTAACCATGGCCTCTCTTTCAAAGGAACAGTAGTTTGATTATATCCTCTGTTAGCCTGCATATTTGAATCAGGAAGGAATTTTAATGGAACTAATGGATTTAGCATTATCTGATATAGTCATGTTAAAAATTAACAAGCTAAAATTATTTTTTTTTACATAAGAACATATGATGATTAAGTAGAAAGCTTTTGAAATGTAAAAAGCGTTCTACACTTTACATTTTAATGTGTAGAGATGAAGCAACACAAAACAATATCAAGACCTAGATGTGAGCACTAGTATTGTCTTTTAAATAAACTTTTTAGTATCCAGTTTTCTTATTAAATCACTTTGTAAAGCTAAATACTACTTCTTACATAGTGCTTTGAAATTCTTTTTAATTGACCTATTAGCAGCATTTGAAATCTTGAAATCCTTTCCTCACTTGGTTTCCAGGACACCAAACTCTGCTGGTTCTTTCTCTCTCTCTGGTTATTCCTTCTAGGTCTTTTCCTTGTTGATTCCTCCTTCATCTCCTCTAACTACGTCATCTTGACTTCCCAAGAGCTTATTTTTTGGACTTCTATTTCTAATTATGGCCTATTTCTTAGAGATGCCACCCAGCATCATTGTCTTTCACGTCACTGTATCCGATGATTTCCAATTTATATGTCTGGCTCAGACCTCTTCTGAGCTTGGGTATTCAACTTCTTTCTTGATATGTCTATATGTAGATGCAGGACAGGCACTCAACCAATACTGAACTACTTTCTTCCCCCTGCAAACTTGCTCCTTTTGTAGTATTTCCTATATCATTAAATGGTTATTCCATCATTCTAGTTGCTCAAAACAAAAATCTTGAGTTTTTTGTTCTTCTGGAATCCTGTCTTTCATAACCTGTATCAAATCTGTCAGAAAATCTTTTTAGCTATATGTTACATATAGCTATATTCAGTCACTATTTCTTACTCTTCCACTTATACCACCTAGGAGCAGGTCAACACCAATCTCTTAAAGTATTAAGATAGACTCTTAGTTGGTCTCCTTTCTTCCACTAGTGTCCCATTCAGTCTTAACACAATAGAGATAAGTAAGATTATGTAATTCCTTTGTTCAAACTCTTCTCAGAATAAACGATTAAGTCCTCTCAGTGGCCTGCTAGGTTCTCTACAGTCTTGTGCTGCCTCCCTCCTCCTCTTACCTTGATGACCTCATTTATTACTATCTTTTTTTTTTTTTGCTCCTGCCCTATACTGGCTTCCTTGTACCTATAGACATGTTCTAATCTCAGGGATTTTGTGCTTGCTATTTCTACTGCCTAGAACAACCTCCCTGCAGAAAAAAATTAGTTACCTCCTTTAAGTCTTTCAGGTGGGCATCGTCTTCTAGAAAAGAGGCCTTATCTTGCAGTATGTCTAAAACTGCTACATCCCCTGCTTCCTGGACACTCCTACGTAGATGTTCACAACATGATCCAACCCCAAGCTTATTGTCATTTTACAGAAACCTACATCTCCACTATTAGTGATATGCTCCGTTCTCAAGTTAGAAACCTTCATCTATCCCTTCCTTCTCATACCAGACTCACAACTAATCAACACCTAGTGAGTTTTCTAATTTTTTTTCAAACTTTGTATTCCCAAAATAATTTTTGAAAAATTCACGGATTTTTATGTCGACATTAAAAATTTTAATCTTTAATAAAGTTGAAATAGTTGCAGAGGATAGAATTTTATATGTGTCCTAAATACTGATGTTTTAAAATAAAATAGTTCCATCAGTCTTAAATATATTCAGTGAAATCTAAATACTGTTACAATTTGATACCATTCTTCCTTTTAAAGTATATATGATTGTTTAACAGTTGGAAATTTTACATTTTTTTTTCTCTATGAACTTTTTGTTCCATTTCCCTTACATAATTATATTCTGATATATTTTTATGTTTAAAAGTTTTTGATTGATCCCTCCTTTGTACTTTGCTACAACAAAAAAGTCTATTGAATATTTAAGTTTCACCAAAGATCATAAAGCTTTAGAACATTTCTTTTGGGTTGAATTATTAGTAGGACAGAGTTTCTCAGAAGAACATAAATATCATGAAATATAATCACAAAGCTTTATTGAAAATGCATTATTCAGTGACATCTGTGTATCTGTTTGCATTATGTTTAAATTGGTTCGTGCATCTTGGGTGAATATTATTGTTAGATTGAGACAGGGTCTTGCTATAGTGAATCAGACAGGGTTCAGCATCAGTTTTATTTTTATTTTCCATTTCTGTAAATGGAAACCCTGAGAACCCTTGTTAGCATAAAGAGAAGAAAAATTAAAGCTGTCAAACTCATTTTTAAAACTTCTTTCAGATTATATGCCAAAGTTCATATTGTGATCTTTCAAAAAATTTATTGATCTATCAGCCTGTTTCTGTAAGTTGGAAGTCCCAACACGGCGCAGCTGGGTTCTCTGTATAGGTTCTCATAAGGCTGAAATCAAGGTTTTCATTGGGGCTGTATTCTCATCCAAGGCTTGGAGTCCTCTTCCAAGCCTATGTTGTAATTGGCAGAATTCACTTCCTTGCAGTTAGTCGCATGTCTGAGTCCCTCAGCTCCTAGAGGCTGCCTCCATTCCTTTCCACATGACCCTCCCTATAACTGTCAGTTTGCTTCTTCAAGGCCAACAGGAATGCATCTGCTGCAATTTCTTGTCTCACACTTCTGTACCTTTTTTAGAGTTACCTGATTGAGGTCACCCACTCCAGATAATCTTCTTTTTGATTAACTCAAATTTATCTGGTTAGAGACCTTAGTGTCAGGTCTGCCATTTATGGTAAACTGATCACAAGAGTGATATCCCATTATATTCACAAATGCTGCTCTCACTCAAAGGGGAGAGATGTACACCAGGGGGTGGGAATCTTGGGTGCCAACTTAGAATTCTGCCTATCACAATCATTCATTTTATGGAAAATACTGACCTAATTAATTGGTAAGGTCCATTTTAATTGTTAAGCCAACCAGTCTTATCATATTTATCTTCTTTCCAACAAAGTCTGGCCTGATTTTTCAATTCAAATGAATATGTTAATTCATTTGCTAGCCATCTCACTTATGAATTCTAATTATAAAATAGAAAGATAAGGTATGAAAACTTGCTTTTCATATTTTCATCTGAATGACATAAAGTAATGTTGCCTTTAGTATATCTTAAAGGTGTTTCTTTTTCTTTGTTCTCGTGAACTTTTCCCCCCTCTGTAGGATGTGTTTTTTGACAGTAGGCTAGGAAGTGAAAGAAGCAAGATATTAAGTGAAAAATATTTGCAATTAATTGTCTCTCTGTTTAGTGTCCTGGAATGAATGAATGAATGAATGAATTTTACTGCACTGTAGGGCAACACACCAGAGTGAGATTCAAGATAAATAGAAGATCTGCCTTGCATTGAAAACCTGCATTGAAAACCTGTCAAGCAGGCACCTACCTAAGAGCACTGACTCTGAGAAGTGAATTTTTTTTTTTTTACCAAAAGTCCCTTTTCAGTTTTCAATTACAGTTGACACACAATATTATATTAGTTTCAGGTGTACAACATCTACATAACTTACGAAGTGATGACATGGATAAGTCTAGTACCCATCTGTTACTGCAATATTGTTGACTATATTCCCTATGCTGTACTTTACATCCCCGTGACTTTTTATAACTGGCAATTTGTACATCTTAATCCCTTCCCCTTTTTTACTTATTCCCCAACCGCCTTCCCATCTGAATGTTCTCTGGACAATTGTATGTTAATAGATAGCAGGAACAATGGAATGTAGAGTGGGAATCTCATTTATAATGTCATGTGGGATAACTAAGTTTCCAGGTGCATATGCACTGAAATAAAAGTAAATGTTATGGAGTTCTTAATTTTTCCCAGTCTCAAGATTTCAACCAGGCCAAGAAATCGGTTTGCTACCATGAATCTATGTATTTAGCAAGTATTTATTGAGTGCTTTCTTTATGCAAGGCATGGTAAGTATTAGGTTACCTGTGTGTCAGGAATAAAGGAGTAGGGGCATAGGAAGAAACCAAAAACATAAGAGATGGTTCCTGACCTTGATGAGTGTATAGTATACACCTGTGGTTTCAATTCTTGATTATGTACACTGATCACAAAAATGCTACCTTAGAATATTATATTTTTAACAACTTTATTGGGAGTATAATTGGCATACAATAAACTGCACATATTTAAAGTATACAGTTTAGTAAGTTTTTATGTATGTATGCATCAGCGAAACCATCACAATAAAGATATAAGTATATCCTTCAGGCCAATGTTTTCTCTTGATTCTGTAATTTCTCCCTCCTTTCTTTCCCCACTCTTTATCACCAAGCCATTACTGATCTGTTTTCTATCACTATGGATTGCATTTTCCAGAGTTTTAATGCAATGGAATTGTACAGTGTATACTCTGTTTTTGTCTTTCATTCAGCATAATTATTTTGAAATTCATTCATGTTGTTCCATGTATTAACAGTTCATTACTTTTTATTGTTTAGTGGTATTACATTGTGTGGATATACCACTGTTTGTTTTTCCATACACCTGTTGATGTACATTTGATTTTCAGATCTAAGCTATTACAAATAAAGCTACTGCAAACATTTGTGTTCATGTCTTGGATGGCCATATTATTTCCTTTTCTCTTGGATAATTACCAGAGTGGCTGGCTCAGGTAGTAGCTATATGTTTAGCTCTTTAAGTAACTGTCAAACTATTTTCCATTTAACATTCCCACCAGCAATGTATGAGACATTCCAGTTATTCCTGCCAACACTTGGTGTATAATTTAATTTTAGCTATACTAATAGGTGTGTACTGGTATCTTGTGGTTTTAATTTGCATTTCCCTGATGATTAATAATGTTGAGCATCTTTCATGTTCTTATTTGCTATCCATATATTTAGTGAAGTGTTAAGATCTTTTGCCTATTTTTGTTGAGTTGTTTGTTATCTTATTGTTGAATTTTGAAAGTTTTTTTATGTCTGACTACAAATCCTTTGTCAGATATATGCTTTGCAAGGGTGTCCTTCTAGTCTATATCTTGTCTTTTTATTTTCTTAATATTACTTTTTGGAGAGCAAAAGTTTGAAGTTTTTATGAAGTCCAGTTTATTTGCTTTTATGGAGACTGAGCCTTTAGTGTCATAGCTAGGAAATCTTTAGTTAACCCAGGGTTACAAAATTTTTCTCCTATTTTTTTTCTTCTAGAAGTTTTATAGTTCCAAGTTTTACATTTAGATCCATGATCTATTTGAATTTTTATGTATGGTGGGAATATCATATATGTTATGTTTGGTTTATTTGTATATGGATGTCTAATTCTGCCACCATTTGTTAAAAAGGCTATTCTTTCTCCTTTGTTTAAAGGGCTTTGCACCTTTATCAAAAATCATTTGTCTGTACATACGTGGTTTTATTTCCAGATTCTCTGTTCTGTTCCATTGTTTTTTCTGTCTGTCTGTCTGTCTGTCTATCTATCTTTACATCAGTACCACACCGTACTTTAATAAACAGATCTTGAAATCAGGTAGTTTGAACTGTCTAACTTTGTTCTTCTTCAGAGTTGTTTTGTCTAGTCAAGAACCTCTATTTTTTCATAAAAATTTAAAAATCTGCATATCAGTTTCTACAAAAGTTAATGGAATTTTGATTGGGATTGTGTTGCATTTGGATCATTTTAGAGGAATTGACATCTTAACAATATTGAGTCTTCCAGCATATAATATATATCTTTACTTTTATTAGGTTTTTTAAAATTTCTATTAGCGATATTTTGTAGTGATTATCATATATCTTTAGAATGGAATTTGTTATTTTTTCCTTTTTTTTTTGTTCTTAAGATTGCTTTGACTAATCTAGGTTCTTTGTATTTCTCTACAAATTTTAGAATCAGCCTGTCGATTTCTTTAAAAATAAAAACCTGCTTGTTTTTTTTTTAATTGAATTTTTACTCATAACAAACAACTACTTGTGTTCTTAATATTTACATACTTGCAGAAATCTTGGCAATCGAATGAAGAATTTGGCGTAATAAATGTCAGTCACACTGTGTAGCCAAAGAGATTTATTTCTACATTGTATCAGAAACGCAAATGTTAGTTGATTGAACAAATACACTAGTAGGAATTTTTTTTTGATTATGACTATGGAGAACTGAAAAAAATTAGGAAATAACATTATGAAGTTGGTAAAATCCAGTGTTTATCAGGGTAAAATTAATTTAAAATGTAATTCTTTTTATATGTGTCTATGCCTGGATGTATGGTATCATGACTGTTCTCTTTACAGTGTATGTCTAAGGAAATACCCTCTGGCAATTTGAAAATATGATGTAACTAAAATACAGGTCTGACTCGTTATTCTAGTGTTAAAGACTGAAAATTATTTTAATTGCACTTTTTCTGATTAGTCTTTAAGAAAAATATAGGTGAGTTTGTTCTGGTGTGGTAATTTTATGTTTACTGTCTGTGAGGGTGCTGAGATAGTAAATACTTTCCAAGTGCAAAGTGTGTTTGGTAGTCTTTCATTGTCATCTTGATGTCCTTAATATTTATGGGTGGAATTTTAACATTGTATATTTGTTTTTATGACATTTCACATTTGCAGTTACTTTAATAAGTTGGCATGACAAACTGATGCTCAGTGTTGAAGTTGCTTGGCTGGTTATTTACTAAAATCATAATCACAGGAAAAAAACCATCCTACTTAGATATTATCTAATTTTCATGCACATTTTCATAGAGTAGGGCCCTTGGCTTTCATGGAAGGATATTATAAGGAACAACCTTATGAAATTACTGCTAAACTTCCAATGTCAATGTTTATTTATAGGAAAGTTTTATTATATTGTTTGTGTAGTATTCTCTGAACTTATTAATTAAAGCTTACTTTCTATCAGTTGTTTAGATACCCTCTCAAGAATTATAGATCCATCAGAAACTATCAATTTCATCTTGAGACATTTTCTCTCAAAGCTTTTGATCTGCTCCAATTTGAATTGGTGACCTTGATGCCTGTTATACAGCTCTCATAATTTCACTTTTTGCTGTGTGTTCCTTTCGCTTTTCTTCTGTATCTGTTGCTTCATTTCTCTTAACCAATATTTTTCTCTTCATTATACTCTTGTTTTACTGTGGTATAGACTGTAGAAGCTTGATGAGAAAGGGTATGTGGGGGATAAAATTTCTGACCTTGTTTTGTCTAATAAGCATGTCTTCGCTGTGACATTTGATCAGTATTTTATTAGGATCTTATTCTAGGTTGGATCATTGCCTTCTAGCTTCTAGTGTTGCTGTTTAAGTCTGGATCTAGTCTAGTGTCTAATTCTTTTATATGACCCAGTTCCTCCCTTTACCCTAAGCATGTAGGGTATTCTCTTTGTTTACAGTATCCTATTTTAATTTCATTCATTGAGCTGGGACTAGGAGAGCCCTTATGACTTAACTTGTTAGTAACAGCACCCTTTGATTTTCCTTTTGCTAGATGATTCTCTAACTTTTAAAAACCTTATCTATGATGATGAGTAACAATCAGAAAATGCATAAAACATAAATATATAATTTAACCATCATCTAGGTTAGAAACAGCACATTGTCAGCAATTTCTCAGCACTTTTTTCAATGGAACTCTTCAGCAGGTGACCACTTTTATTGTAATCACTGCTTTTCTTTTCTTTATAGTTTTACCATCTAAGCATGTGTCCCTAAACACTACATTTTAATTTTTCTCATCTTGAACTTCGTGAATGGAATCCTGTTGTATCTATTCCTTTTATCTGGCTTCTTTCTGTCAACATGATTTTGAAGATATGTTCACATTTTATGAGCTATCGTTATTTTTGTGTGTGGTATGCCATTGTACACATATGCTATGATTTATCTTTTCTACTCTATAGATATTTGAGTTTCTTTCTAGTTTGGGATTATTACTAATAATGTTACTTATAAGCTGCCTTATACATGCCTTCTAGTAAATATATGTACCTTTTTTTTAGAGCAGTGTTTTTCAATAGAAATGCACTCAAAGCCACATTTGTAATTTAGAATTTTCTCATAGCCACATTTAAAACAATAAGAAATAGATGAAAATGATTTTAATAATGTATTTTATTAACCCAATAAATCAGCATGTAATCAATTTAAAATATTATTGAGATACTTGAAAATTTTTCTTATACTAGATCTTCGACGTCTGGTATGTATTTTACTATTACAGCCCATTCAGTTTAGTAAAGTTTTATTTCAGGTGCTCAGTAGCCATATGTGATTAGTGTCTATTACATTGGACTGTATAGCTCTAAAGGAGATATCTATATAGTCAGTAATGGAATTGCTGGGTTATAGAATATGCATAGAATGTATTTTGTAGTAAATAATGGCAATATTTTTTAACACAGTTGAGCCATTTTGCATCCCAGTGATAATGTGTGAGAGTTCCCACTGTTCCACATAATCACCAGTACTTGGTATTATCAGACTTATTAATTTTGTTGTCTGTTGAGTGGGTAATAGTTTCATTGTGGTTTAACTTGCATTTTTCTGATTACTAAAGAGCTAGAACACTTTTTCATGTTTATTGGCCACTTAAATTTCTAATTTGGTGATGTGCTGGTTTAGTATTTTTGCCCATTTTTAAATAGGGATTTTTATCATTCTTTTTCCTGTTGATGTTTTAGGAGTTCTTTAAAATTCTGGATATGAGTCCTTTTGTTTTATGTGTTACATAGAGCTCCAACTCTGTCACTTGCCTTTTCCTTAAAGTTGTCTTTTGATAAGCTTACGTTTAAAATTTTAATATAGTTAAGTTTATCAGCCCTTTCTTTTATGGGTAGTAATTTTTGTATTTAAGAAATCCATTCTTATCTTGAAGTCATGAAGATACTGTTTTATATGATCAAAACTTTTTAGGTCAATTTAATAGGTGTAAAGTTCAACTAGAGAAAAAAATAAATTTAATTAGAATCGATTTTTTTTAAAAATGTGAATAGGAGTTGAGTTTCATTCTTCTCCATTTGAGTATCCAGATCATTATTCATTCACTTTCCCTGCCTGCTCACACTTCCTGTTCCCCCACCCCATGCTCTACAGTGCCACCTTTTTTTTGTAAAATCTGTGGATTTATTTCTGTATTAGCTCTTCTCTTCCATTCATCCGTTTGTCTTTATACCAGCATCACATTCTTAATTACTGTAGCTTTGTAAATCCCAATCATAATTTATAAATCAATTTATAAGTCCCAATTTATAAATTTCAGTACCAATTGGATAAGTATTTTTACTTGTTTAAGAGTAAGTGACTGATTTTCTTAGCCTTTTGTATTTCCATATAGGTTTTGAAATTATCTTGTCAGTTAAAGAGAACAACCTGTTTATTTTTGATTGTGATTTTATTAACTTCATGAATCAGTTTAAGAATCAATATACTTAGAATATTAAGTCTGATAATTCATGAACATGCTATTATATTTCATTTACTTTGTTCTTAATTTTTCTCAGAGTCTGTAGTTTTCTCCATAGCTGTCTTGTACTTTGTAAGATTTATTTCAAGATACATGACATTTTTTATTCTGTTGTAAATGATATTTTTATATTTTATTTTCTAACTTTGATGCTGTTATACAGAATAAAATTTTTTTTATGAATTCAAAAAGTTTATCTGTATAATATTTTGATTTTCCTTCATGGATATATCAGTCTGGGGTCTCCAGAGAAACAAAAACGCACGCACACGCTCTCTCTCGCACACGCGCGCGCTCTCTCTCTCTCTCTCTCTTTCACACACACACACACACACACACACTCATAGAGTTGGAGTAATCCCAGATTTCTGCAGTCGGTAAGCTGGAGACCTAGAAGAGCTATGATTATAGTTCTGGACCAAGTACTAGTCCAGAGGTAGAAGAAAAAGACAGGCAGAGAGAAAGAATTCTTTCTTAGCCTTTTATTCTCTTTAGACCTTCAGTGGATTGAGGTCCACCTGCATTGGGGAGAGCAATCTGCTTTACCATCTACCAATTCAAATCTCATCCAAAAACAGCCTCACACACTGAGAAATAATGTTTAACCATGTATCTAGGCACCCTGTGGCTCAGAAGTTGACATATAAAATTTGCTATCACAATGGGCAATCAAATCATATACAAATTTGTTTTTTCTAATTCTTATAATTTTATTTCTTTTTCTTGCTATACTGCACTAGCTAGGACCTCAACTACAATGTGGAATAGAAATGGTAAAATTATCTTTGCCATTTTCCTGATCTCAGAAGGAAAGTTTTCAGTGTTTTACCATTGTAGTATTTTTTTCAATATACTTAATCAAATTAAGAGAGTCAAATAAGAGATTTTATTATGAATGAATGTTGAAATTTTAGATGCTTTTTAAAAACATCTATTGAGATGATCATGTTATTTTTCTCATTTAATCTGTCAGCATGTGAATTACTTTGATTTTCCAATATTAAACCAACTTTATATTCCTGGCTTAAACTCACCTTACTCATGTTTTGTAATTTATAATGGCCGTTAATTTTCATCTTTCTTTTTGAGTTTTTATATTAAGGCTAGTCTCAAAATAAATTGGGACGTCTTGTTCTTTTTCTATTTTCTGGAGAAGTTTACTTAAGATTGTTGCATTTCTTCCTTACGAATTTGTTAAGTTTGTCAGTGAAGCCATGTAGGCCCATATCATGAGCTATAAAAGCAAGTCTTAACAAATTTCAAAAAATGGAAATCAAGGATGTATGTTTTCTGATCACAATGTGATTATTCCTGAAATCAATAAAAATGATAACTTTAAAAATCCCACATATTTAGAAATTAAGAAATAAACTTCTAAAGGTCAAAGAAAAAACCTCAGTAGAAATTAGAAGCAATTTTAAATGTGTTACTACAAAAATATTTTATATCAAAATCTGTGGGTGTTTACAAAAGTAGTTCTTAGAGAAAATATACACATTACAAAAAAAGAGAGATTGAGAAATAATGACTAGGTGTACATCTCAGGAAATCAGAAAAAAGAAATAAAAAGGAGAAGAAAAAATAAAGATGAAGCCAATGTAAATGAAATATACAACAAATATAAAATAGAGAGGATCAACAAAGCCAAAACTGGTTCTTGAAGAGATTAATAAAATTGATAAACCTCTGAGAGACTTACCAAAAAAAAGAGTATTAGTTACAAATAACTAATATGGGTAATAAAAGAAGGGACATCACTAAAGATCTTATGGCTTTACAAAATACAAGAGTCTATAGTTAATTTAGGCTGAATATTGAGAATTTAGACCACATGGTTAACTTCATGCTATTTTCTTTGTGGGAGGATTTATAATTACTGAATCAGTTTTTCAAAATAACTATAAGACTATTTAAATTTCCATTACTTTTTATGTCAGTGGCACTTATATCCTTCTAATATTATGTCATGAAAAGTTGTAATAGTATGTGCTTCTCTCAGTCATTTTTTCAACAAATATTTACATGGCACCTGTTGTATGGTAAGCTCTATTGTTTACAGTATCATTCCTCATATCCAGTTTTACTGGATTATTTTTTTGTGGGGGGGACATATTACTAGGTCCTCACTTTAAAGAATTTAACAACAAAAAAGGCTCCACAGCTACATGGTGATAATCAAGAGCGTATTAAAGATTGCTGACTAGCATCTACTCGTAGAGCAGCTCTATAATTTGTAGTTTGGTTATTCAGAGATATCTCTGTTGCTGGGATGCATGACCTAGAGTTCATAGATTCTTAGTAAATATATTAGTTAACTTCTGGGTATATGTCATTCCTCTGAAATTGTATAGACTATTTTATGTGTATGTGCTTTGGTGGTGAGGAGAGGCCAATAGGTTGTCATGGGATCCAGAAAAGTTTAAGGACCACAGCTCTGTGAGTTAAAAAAAAGTTTACAGAGACTAACAAATACAGGGGCTTTTTTCCCCTATGTTTTATATATGTATTTGAGTAACTGTTCAGAAGAATATTATTATATATAAGATTATCGGATTTTTGTTCAGTGAATACTATTTTGCCTATACATTGACTGAAAACTTTATTTTTAAAGGTTCAGCAGCAAGTACATCCCAGTCTCTCAGCTAATGAAGAATCTCTGTATTATATTGAAGAGCTGATTTTCCAGCTGCTTAATAAATTATGCATGGCCCAACCAAGGACTGTTCAAGATGTTGAGGTAAAAACTTTTATTTTTTAAAAAGTCATTGAAACACTATGCAAGTTAATTTTTGAATCTAAATATATATCATTCCAAATTGTTATAGAAACTAAAACCATTGAAATCATATGTGGAATATACAGTAAGTTCATTTTTGACAAAGATCAAAGCAATTCAATGGGGAAAGGAAAGTTTTTCAACAACAACAACAACAAAATGCTAGAACTGGATAAATTCATGAGGCATAAAACCTTAAACCTATCTCACAAAAATTAATTCAAGGTGGATTGTGGTCCTAAACATAAAAGCTGAAACTATAAAGTTTCTAGAAGAAAATACAGGTGAATATCTTTATAACCTGGGGATAAGCAAAATTATTTTTTACAGAGGACTCAAATACAGTAAGTAATAAAGAATAATATCAACGAGAAAAAAAAGATGTAAGTCTGAGACTAAGAGAAAGTGTTTGTAATATGTTTCCCTACAAAGGGTTTATATCCAGAATGTGTTTAAAAAACTACAAATCAGTAATAAAAAGACATGCTGCTTACTGAAATGGCAAAAACTTTGAACAGAGACTTGATAAAAGATCTGTTAACGGCCAGTAAATACATGAAAAGATACTTAAGCTCATAAGTCATCAGAGAAGTAGAAATTAAAACCACAGTGAGATACCATTTCATACCACTCAAAGAGATAAAATTAAAGACACATAATGTGGCATGTTGATGAGATGTAGAGCAGCTAGAACTCTTGACATTAGTTATGGGGGTATAAAATTGTATAACCTCTTTGGAAAATTGTTTGGCAGTGTCTTATCAAGTTAAATATATATCTGGCCTGTGACCCAGCAATTTTACTCCTAGGTATTTAACCCTAGAAAAATGAAAATAAATGTACATGAAAAGGCTTATACATAAATATCCAGTTTTATTCATAATAACCAAAAATTGAAACCTCAGATTTTCATCAGCATGAAAATGGGTAAGTAAATTGTGGTAGATTCATAAAATGAAATACTACCCAGTAATAAAATAAAATAATTATTGATATATGCAGTAACATAGCTACAATGCACAGACATTACAGAGAGCAGGAAAAAACCAGACCCCAGAGGGTACATATTGTATGATACTAAAATTAATGGTGATAGAAATCAGAATGGTGGTGGCTGGCTGCCTACCTATGATGGGTGGAGACTGAGATGATAAAAGTGCTTTATATTTTGATTAGGGTGATGATTACACATGAATGTTTTTCCAAACTCATTTAATTGTACATTTTAGATCTGTACATTTTACTGCAGATAAATATTACCTTAGTAAAGGACTACTATAAATCTTAAGGGTTTTGACTCATTGATTACTATATATATGGTAATCAATATGTGTGTGATATACCTCTAAAAGGTCATGAATGATGTAGTGCTAAAATATTTGTCTTGACATGGTTATGTGGGAGTATTTTTAGATTTCTAGAAATATCTGTCAGTATAGCTTTCAGAAATTACTTTTGCACTATACTGTTTAAATCACCTTTCTTTTGAATATTGTTTCTATAATACAGTAACTTCTAGTGTGAAAAAAATCTTAATTTGGAGTAATTGAGCTATTAAGATTTTCAGGGGCTCTAGAATTAAAGCATTTGTTTCTTTTCTGCTGTAAGAATTGGACATTAAATGAATATAATAAAACATTTTTTAATAGTTGAATATGCTAAAAGCTGAGATTATAATTAAAAAAATCGGAAATTTTGCTGAATTGGGTTTGATTCCATTGTCATTACTTCTCATTATTGATGCCAATCACTGGTTAAACTTAAGATGAGACAAACAATAATAGTAACCTAAAAGTCTTGGATTTTTTCTTCTTCTTTTTTTTTTTTTTTTTGCCTAGAGATGTATTTCCTTAAGCCATTTTGAGCTCTACCACCCACTTGATCCTCTAAGGGGTACATGATATCTTTCTTTTAAAAACTTTTCTAAATTTGCTCTAAGATTAGCAAAAGGGAAAGTGACTGTAAAATAATTGT
This sequence comes from Cynopterus sphinx, assembly GCA_030015415.1. Lineage (NCBI taxonomy): Eukaryota > Metazoa > Chordata > Mammalia > Chiroptera > Pteropodidae > Cynopterus > Cynopterus sphinx. Next base: position 107,686,436 of record CM057384.1, on the reverse strand, counting down.
TAATAATGAGTTAATCACCTCTGCTGAGTAAACAGTTTAAACCCTATTACTGATAGAGTTATTTCATGCTAGCTTTAATTTTTCCTATTATTTTTTTTTCAGTTCCATTTAAATTATACTTAACTTAAAGCTTTCTGTTTAAAATTTCACCTTTTTTCTTCACCCATGGGAATTATGTAGAAAAATCTTGATAGTCCTGTCGATCTTTTTTTTTCTTATTACAGAAATCAAAACGTTAGGTTACTGTTATTCACTAGCATTAAGATGGTGATAAAGTTTAATTTCATATGACTTTTCTATTTATGCGCACTTCTATTAACAATAGTACTTCTATGATTTGAACAGGAACGAGTTCAAAAAACCTTTCCTCATCCAATTGATAAATGGGCTATTGCTGATGCACAGTCTGCCATAGAGAAACGAAAACGAAGAAATCCTCTCTTGCTGCCTGTGGACAAAATCCATCCTTCACTGAAGGTAATAAAAAAAAATGGGGGAAGTTATTTATAATAAACAATACTTTATATAACATTGTTGTATATTAATTATTTATAATAAACAATACTTTATATAATAGTATTTGTATAGCATTTTCTATGTCACTGTATATGTGTACTTGCATGTGTATATACTTATGTGTATATTAATATGAATTCAAAATAAAACTAAATGTATTTTGATAAAATCAGATTGCCTTTCAAGTAATAGTAAAAGTTAATGATACTAATGCATCTTTGTGGCATCTGGTGATGACTACTATGCCTTACTGATTTTCATCCTTTTCTTAAGAAAAGACATAATATCAAAAGTTACCATGAGTACAGAACTGTTTTAAATTGATCTGTATTTATCACAGGTATTTATATATATATATTGTAAAGTAGAATGGGGAATATTATTTCATCTATAGAAAATACTTAGTGTTCATAGATTTGAATACACCTTGGTAGTAATTTCAAGTTCTCCCCTCCCCCATGCACACATCCTCTGAATAGAAACCATTGTAACTGGGATATTGGTTAAAGCAAGGTATTTGAAGATAGTTAATATTTCTCAAATGGGTTTTGGATAATGTATCAATCTAAGAGGTTTTCATTGAGGTCCAGTCCAAGATTTCTGTATTAGAATTAACTGTCTCTTCTTATTTGATACTACAGGCAGATTTTTTTAGATTAGGTATCTCTTTTTTTAAAAAAACCTTTGATACTGGAACTAACATCATATCCTGTAGTACCCGAGTTTAGACATTCAGTTTATTGAAAGTTCTTCATAAGTAAGAATGTTTATTGAAATTTTTAAGTGTTTAACTGGTACTTATATTTTTTAGAACTATTTTTTTTTCCCACAGGAAGTTTTAGGGTACAAAGTGGACTACCATGTGTCTTTATATATTGTGGCTGTACTAGAGTATATCTCTGCTGATATTTTGAAATTGGCTGGTAATTATGTTTTTAATATTCGACATTATGAAATATCTCAGCAGGACATTAAAGTGTCAATGTGTGCAGATAAGGTAAGTGTTAAAAGGTATTTAAACTTAGCTTGAATAATAGTGACTGTATGTTGCGTCTGTCTCCCTCTTTTTTCACACATGATTAAATTAGTAATTTTTTTAATTTTGGGATTTGGAAGACAGAAAAATGTTGGCTTTATAGACTATAATTTCAGGGGTTTTTTTTTCCCCCAGCATATGACAGAATGAAAATCTTTTTTTTTCCGTTAAGAATCTTTACCTACAGGAAAAAAAAGTCCAAAATCTCAAACCAGTTTAAGAAACGTAGTCTGAATTTTGTATTTTTAGAAAGAGAATATATTCAAAGTACTTAGATAGTTTTAAATGTAAGAAATAATTTTGAAAAATGTATTTGTTTTCATAGAATAGTGGGGAAACAGGTAGAGAGAAAGTCTTTGCAATGCTAAAGTTATTTCTTTTTGATAATTTTTTGTTACACTTATCTTTGTGGCTATCTTACTGATGAAGAAATTGAGTATTTTTTCTCTTCTTCCCTTTTTACTTTTCCTTTTTTCCCTCTTCCTTTTTAAGTACCTGTTATGCTTCCTTTTTAAGCACCTTTTTTGAGTACCTGTTATGGGCCTGTCACTGGCCTGAACATTGAAGATAGAGCAAGTCAGCAATCCCAGAGTTAGAGGAATTTATCTTAGTTGGAAGTAAAAATATTGTAAACAAATAATTGCAGCACAATGTAATTTAAAACTATTAAATAAGTCAGAAGTGTAGTGGAGAAAGTGGTTAGCTCTGGTGTAGGGGATATGAAGAACACTTCACAAAGAACATGCCTAAACTAGACCTCTGAGGGCGAACGACCCCTGCCCAGGACGTGACACATGTCAGTGATTCTCTACTTTTGACTGCATATCAGAATTACCAGAAAGCTTTTAAAGACTACTGATGCCTCTGTATTACCCCACAGATTCTGATTTGCTTAGCCTGGGTTAGGCCTCCAACCAAACCTCAGTATTTTCAGTTTTTTTGAAAGCATCCCAGGCGATTCTGATGAGCAGATACGATTGTGATCCACTGTACTATGCTATAGTCTCAAAAATGATTTTCACTTAAATTTCATAGTAGACATTTCTTTTTATTTCTGTTTTGACTTCAAAGATTAAGATTACATGTTTTTTCCTACTTTGTTTTTCTCTCAGACTTATAGTAAAATTGCCTATACCCAGAACCTCTTGAGAGTAAGTTGCCAAAATACTTTAGTGTCCTACAAACAAAAACATTCACTGTATAACCACAGTGTATATATTTTGACAGTCAAAATCCAGAAAATTTACGCTGATATATTATACCATCTAATCTTTACCCCATTTAGATTTTGAAGTTGTCTCAATGATGTCCTTAATGACAAAATGATCCAGTCCAGAATTGTGTATTGTGTTTAGTTGTCGTAAATCTTTCTTTCTTCAGTCTGAAACAATTTGAGTGTCACTTCTCTGGTGTCTCAGAGACGAGTTAGGGAAAAAAAACATATATGTATTTGTGCATATACATTATACATAGAGACACACTTGTATTTCATTCTTTATGAGTTCACAGATCTCACCAAACCAAAACCAATATCTCAGGTTCATTTTAGCAACCTTTTTTATATTTGTAGCTCCCTTCTCTAATAGTAAGAAACTTGGCTCCCTTATTTTTAATATATTTTCTTATTTGATTAGCATTCTTCTTAATCCTATTTTGACTTAGAAACCCTTCTTCCCCTTTGTATACGTTCTTTATACCCTCCCAAACTGTTAAAATTTCATGTTGGGCCGCTGCTGTGGATCACCTTCTCCAGCACCGTTCATCAAGCTGCCCTGTTATCTAAATAGTCTTTTTATGCCAATTGATCTCTAATATCCTGTGTCAGATTTTGCCCCTCTATGTAGGTAGACACCCTTCTTACTCCACTCAGAACCTATCGCCCTGAGATGGGCCACTCCAGCTCTTCCCCACTCTTACCCTACAGGGATCCTTTTTTTGGTGCTCCCCAGCCACCCACTGTGGCCCATTAGCTTTGGATAGAATTGTTGAGGAACTGTGAAAGGGAGAGAGTTTATACCATATTTGAGGTTCACTGTTTCTGTGGCTCTTTTGGGGCACTGGGGAACTTGTTTTTCACAAAACTCCTCATTCATTATAATAAAGTTCTAATTATGTGAAATATCTTTCTCGTATAAAGTTAAAGTTGACTTTTCTAATAACTTTCATTTATTTTGTCTTCTGAATTACATAAAATAAGACTAAATTATTTTTTAGAATAAGTTATTTGGTTATTTGAAGCATTTTTTCATGTATTAAATCGTCACTCTTTGAGACTTTAAAAAACAATCTTCATGTGACATGATATTCAGATCCCACTGTTACATTGCTCTTAAGTCTGTGATTTCTAAAACTAAAGCTACAATCTAGATCTGGTCTGACCAACACAAGTTACAATAAAATAACCTTCTTTATTCTTCATTATTCTTTTATAATTTCAGCATTAACTTTTTGGCATCCATGTCATTCTGCTTACTTATTAAGTTTGGAAATGTCTAAATTCCCTCATGAAGTACTATTATGTCTTTGATTTCTTACAACTTACTATTTTTGACTTCTTTTAACTTGCTGTTGATATTTTTTCGTTTAAGTTTGAACTCAAATTTATCCCTAGCACAATTCATGCTGTTATTGAAACTATGCTCAGCATATCAAGATATTATAAAAATCTAATTTTGTCATTCAGCATTTTCCATATCCTATTCATCTTTTTGAATGCTTGCAAATCTGGGAAACTTAGTTTTTGTTGGAATTATTTATTAAAAATAGTGAAAAAGACAGTATATAAGAAATGAGTTTTCTCACATGTTATTGGAAGCATCCTTTTAGGAATAAATAACCACTTTTTTTTTCATTTTGGCCTTTTAGTCAGCTATTTTGCCTCTTTTCTAACTTAGCAGTCAAGAAACTATATAGGACCAGATTATAAATATTTTAGGCCTTGTGGGCCATACGGCCTGTCTTGGCAACTGCTCATATTTGTCTTTATAGCAGGAAAGCAGCCATAAATGAATGAGTGTGGTGTGTTCTAGTAAAACTATTGAAGTGGGGGTGCAATATGGCCTATGGGCTATAGTTTGCCCATCCTTTTCTACAATGATCCCAAGTTTATTACAGGAGGCTGTCATATGCTTACCTCAAAATTAAGATGACACTATTTGTGGTTCTAAATACATGAGTGAAATGATAAGATTATTGGGACATGCGTGATCTTGGTAAATTTAAATTGATTTCTAGTGATTGCTATTTCAGGAGCTCACAAGCCATCTGTTTAATAAATATTTGAATAAGTGGTTTGTAGGGATCTGTATATTTGCTAGGAAAGTTTATGTAGTTTACCTGACAGGGAACTTGAGAATCAATTTTTTTCTTTACATTTAAAAATAAAAGCAATTTTTGACTATATGAGTTATTCTGGCACATCAAAGATTGCTGAGGTTAGGCAGTTATAGGATAGAAATGTATATAGCTCAACCCCTGTTATACTTATCACTATTAAGGAAAATAATATTCAGGCTGGAAAAACAGAATAGATGTGCTTAAGAGGAAAACTGATGTTTAAGAAAGATAAGAGAATAAAAGAGCACAGAACTGCTCTGAAAAAGTTGACTTCTCCAGGACCAGATATGAGAGTTGAGTTCTGTGTTTTCTTTGGTGGTAAAATTATTCCATCTGTTCTAACAACTGGCTGTACTTTATTGTTCTTGTTATGAACATGACCAAAAAATGCTTTTTATTATCCTAACATTTTTTTCTGATCCTTAACTAATTTGGACTTTAGCCTTCTTTAAAAGTCTAATAATTTATACTCGTAGATAGTACATGTGTTTTTTAAGCAGTTATCTTTTGTGTATTTTCTGTCAATTTAATAACAGTTGTCAGTGTGGTAAATATACATCAGAGAAGTATCACACTTTTAAGCCATAGTGTGCCTCTACTATAGTATCAGTTCATTTTCTCTCCTTTGAACTCTACCCAAATGCATACAATGATCCTTACTATAGGACAAGGAACTACAATTTTGAATGCCTACTATTTGCCAGGTGTAGTAGTATGCATTTTATATACATTATACTTCATTGAATTCTTTCATTTTTTATATATAAAGAATCTGACTTTTAAAAGAACAATTGTCTGTAATGCGTGATAAGTAAATGGCTGAAAGATTTTGGCTCAAATTGTTCTCCAAAAGTATGCTCTTTTGGGCTAATATATTTATGTGTATGTGTCTGTATGTATCTCACACACACATATATAATAGCAGTTATTCTATTAGGTTTATCTTATTTTCAGAAATATATATTTTCCCCCTTCAACTTTTTATATTTCTTTTACTTTGAATTTTTTTCATATTTATTTGCCTGTAATACACACAACTCTCATATTTTGATAAATTGCAAGTACTTTTGAGGTGGTTTTATAAAAGTAAGGAAAATAAATTGTTGCATTATTGATTTATTTCTCAGGTTCTGATGGACATGTTTGATCAGGATGACATAGGTTTGGTTTCTCTTTGTGAAGATGAACCTACTTCTTCAGGTGAATTAAACTACTATGATCTTGTCAGAACTGAAATTGCAGAAGAAAGACAGTATCTGCGAGAACTAAATATGATCATAAAAGTGTTTCGAGAAGCCTTTCTTTCTGACAAAAAGCTGTTTAAACCTTCTGTAAGTACCTTTTTGGGTTTGAAATTCCGTCTCCTCAAAAGTCAGATTGCAGCTTAAAACCATAAACAGTAACTTTATGTGTAAAATAAAAAATAATTTTTATGTAGGATTTGTGGGGTTTTAAAGTATGTGAATTGTAATACCAATGTAATAAGTATGATGATGATGAAAATTAGACACAAAATGATAAATGGGAGGTTACTGGAACGAAATCTTTTTCTGCTATGCAATATCTGAGATTTATAGTCATTCATTTGAAGATGATGAAAAAGATGGGTGGTCTGAAAAGACATGCTTTTTCCTGTCTTTTGCTAAGTACTTTAAGGTAGTAGTTTATTTAAATTTTAACAGTGCAACTTTTTAAGAATAAAAGTTTATGCAGAATGTCATATAAACAATGACAGAGCTGCTCTACTAGAAGAATGGGTAAGAGTGCAGTGAATAGGATGGGGATCCAGGTAACTTTCATCATCTTTTTCTTCTATAACTTTGAAAGTCAGCTCTAAAGATCCAGCTTGACAAATACTCTTTAAAAAAAAGATTTTTAACTGTATACCAATGATGAAATATCATGGAAAAGAAATGAAGAAAACAATTCTCTTTGTAATTGCAACAAAAAGGATAAAATACTTAGGAATAAACAACAAAAGAAGTGAAGGCCATAGGCACTGAAAACTACAAAACATTAAGAGAAATTGAATACACAAAGAAATAGTCCCTATTCACAAACTGGAAGAATCAACATAGTTAAAAAGGCCAAATTCCGTAAAGCAATATACAGATTTAATGCAATCCTCATCAAAATCCCAATGGCATTTTTCAAAGAAATAGAACAACAACAACAAAAAATCAAATTTGTATGGAACATGAAAGACCCCAAATAGCCAAAGCAATCCTGAGAGGAAAAACAAAAAGGCTGAATGTATCACACTCGCTAAGTTGAAATTATACTATAAAGCTACAGTAACCAAAACAGTATGGTAATGGCAGAAAAACAGACAGATCAATGGAACAGAATTGAGAGCCCAGAAATAAACTCACACATATATGGGCAATGAATTTTCAACAAAATGGCCAAAAACACATAGTGAAGAAAGGAACACCTTTTCAATAAATGATAGTGGGAACATTGGAAAGCCACGTACAAAAGAATGAAGCTAGACTGCTATTTGACACCATACACAAAAATTAACCCAACTTGGATTACTAAGACTTAATTATAAGACCTGAAACAATAAAATACATAGAAGAAGACATAAGTACTAAACTATGGACCTTGGCTTTTGAGAGGCTTTTGTGAACTTGACCAAGGGAAGTAAAAGCAAAAATAAGTGAATGGGGCTATGTAAAACTAAAAAGCTGCTGCACAGCAAAAGAAACATAAAACAAAAAGGCAAATAATTGAGAGAAGATATTTACAAATGATGCCTCTTTGATAAGGAGATAAGATCCAAAATATATACAGAATTCATACAACTCAACAACAAAAACAATCCAATTAAAAAGTGGGCAGAGGACCTGAAGAGACGCTTTTCCCAAGAAGTCATACAATGAAATGGCCAAAAGATATATGAAAAGATGTTCACCTTCACTAGTTATAAGGGAAATGCAAATCAAAAGCACAATGAGATACCATACCTTACACCTACTAGAATGACTATTATTAATAAGACTGGAAATAACAGGTGTTGGAGAAGATGTGGAGAAAAAGAAACATTCATACACTGGTGGTGGGAATGTAAATTGGTACAGCCACTATGGAAAACAGTATAGAGATTACTCAGAAATTTAACATAGCTACCATATGACACAGCAATCCCTCTTCTAGGTATGTACCTGAAAAATTCGAAACATTTATTGGTAAACATATATGTACCCCTATGTTCATTGTAGCATTGGTCACAGTAGCAAGACATGGAAACGACCTAAGTGTCCTTCAGTAGATGCTTAAATAAAGAAGATGTGGTACATATATATACACAATGAAATATTACTCAGCCATGAAAAAGAATCTTACGTGGATGGACCTAGAGGGTATTATTCTGAGTGAAATAAGTCAGACAGAGAAAGACAAGTACTGTATGATTTCGCTTATGTGTGGAATCAAAAACAATTGAAACAAACTCTTAGATACAAAGAACAAATTGATGGTTACCAAATGGGAGGAGTGTTGGGGGATGGGTGAAAAAGGTAAAAGAGATTAAGAAGTACACATTGGTAGTTATAAAAATAGCTGTGGGAATGTAAAATAAAGCATAAAGAATAGAGTCAATAATAATGTAATAACTGTGGTGTCAGATGGGCATTGGACTTACTGGGGTACGTACGTACTTCGTAAAGTGTATAAACGTCTAATAACTGTTGTACACATGAAACTAATGTATGTCAACTGTAATTGGAAAATAAAATCTAGAATCTATATTTTCCAGTAAATTTACTGTGTATAATCCAAAAAGTTTTTTATTTCTCTTCCTTATTTGTGATCTTTTGCTTTGTCTCAGAATATATTAGTATGTGATTCAATGAAAATACACCCTTAACACTTATATTACTTATATTTAGTAACTTTTAAACAAAATTCTCAACCTTATATCTTAATCTTTTTTTTTCTTTTATCAGGACATTGAAAAGATTTTCAGTAATATTTCAGATATACACGAGTTGACTATAAAACTTTTAGGTTTGATTGAAGACACAGTTGAAATGACTGATGAGAGCAGTCCTCATCCCTTAGCTGGCAGCTGTTTTGAAGATTTGGCAGAAGTAAGTTTACAAACCTTTATGTTCTTATGTAAGTCTTAAATGATGTATGAGAAAATTAGAAGATACTGCTGGCTACTGTAAATGATACATATAATTTAGCCAATAGCAAAATATAATTACAGTGCATTTATAATGACACTTTATAGTGTATTTATGATAATACTAATAGTGAAAGTTGATAGAATAGTAAGTTCTAAGGTATTTTTAATGGGAAAAATTTTATTGACCGTAGCTGTTTAGTTTTTCTGGGTTTTAGTTTTAATTTCCAAAAATCGAAAAGGAAGTTTATATTTTAATATCATTTCCAAAGTGAAAATCATTTTGTTGTCTCAAGTGATTGTAAAAGTAGTATAGATCATTTAAAAAATATATACAAAAAGAGGCAAATATAAATAAAATGAAAATTAATCCATTTTTAACACCCAGAGATGTTATCTTTTTAAATTATTCTTACAGTTATTTTCTATGCATACAAACACATCTATTTTACTTACAAAATAGGATCTTAGTCTTTTATTACCTGCTTTTTTTCAGTGAGTATATCACAAACACTTTCCATGTTAATGAATATACTTTATTATAATTTTTAAAGTCCTAATAGTACCATGTTGTTATGGAGGCATCATAACATATTATAACTATCTACTATCATTAATCATGTAGGCTGTTTCCATTTTGGTCATTGTAAAGAATATTGCAAACATATTCATATTATGCCTTCATAGCCTAATAATTATTTTAGGTTATATTCCTAGAAGAGGAATTGTAGTACTAAAGACTAGGTTTGTTTTTAAAACTTTGAAACATTTTGCCAAATTTGCTTCCAATAAGTTCTAGTATATGCAGGCCTTGTTTTTTCTACACTTTCACTAACTTTGGGTATTATCCCATTAATTTTGCCAGTCTGCTGGTTAAAAAAACCCAGCATCTCATTATTTTTTTACTTTTGCTGTTTTTTTGAAACTAATGATGTTGAACATCTTGTCATACTCATTGACCATTTTTATTTCTTTTGGAAAACATGATTTTAAAAGTGCTTTCTGTAGATTTCATGTAAATTTTCTAATTTTTATAATCTTGGTTTATATCTTTCTGAGAATATAGATCACTTTTATTACATATATTTTGTACACAATGAAAATGATAGTGTAGAAATACTCAGTTACTGGTGCCTAACCAAAATATTCAGTTTTGGTTCTTTTTAGAAAGTTTTTATATAGCGATATCTTGGCATATTAATTTGTTTGGTTGTCTGCTATACTCTTAAAGATATCATGGTTCAAAAACAGTATATTTTCTAATTTTTATTTTTTATTCTATTAAAATATATATAACGGAATTTGCCATTTTATTCATTTTTATATGTACAATTCAGTAGCGTTAATTAAATCCACAATATTATACAACCATTACAACTATCTATTTCTAAAACTTTTTCATCACCCCAGACAGAAACTCTACTCATTAAGCTACAACTCCCTATTTTTCCCTCCCTCCAACTCTGAGTAACCTCTAGTCTACTTTTGTCTCCACAAACTTGCTGATTGTAGATATTTGAATCATATAATAATTGTTCTTTTCTGTCTGCTTATTTTACTTAGCATAATGTTTTCAAGGTCCATCCATGTCATAGCATCTATCAGAACTCCATCCCTTTCTGTGGCTGAGTAATATTCCATTGTATGTAGATATCACATTTTGTTTATCCAGTTATTTGTTGATAGACACTTGTATTTTTTCTACCTTTTGGCTATTATAAATAATAGCAGTGAACATTGGCATACAAGTATCTGAGCCCTTGTTTTCAGTTCTTTTGAGTATATACTTAGGAGCGGAATTGCTGGGTCATACAGTAATTACTTAGCTTTTGAATAACTGCCTGTTTCCACAGGGGCTATAGCTATACTGTTTCACATTACCATGAGCAGTGGACAAGGGTTACAGTTCTTCTGCATTCTCACCAATACTTGTTATGTCTGAAAAACATACTGGGTCTTTAAAATACAAAAATGAAACAGACTTCTTAGTTCTAACTAAACATTGGAGATATTGATTATTATCAAATAATTAGAATTTAATTATAAACATTGGACAAAATGTGGGCAGTTGCTGATTTGTTATTTTGCTATACATTGGCCTTTGCTTTCTTTTTCTTTTGAAAAGCAATGAGTGGAAAAAAATAGCTGTATCACTTTTTGTTTCCTTTGAAAGTATCCTAAGTGTAAACTTATTTTAACTTAGTTAAGCCTAACTGAAATTCAATTCAGCCTTCTTTTACTAATAAATATACTTTTTGTTCTTGGTGATAAATTTACATAGTTTGATACTTGTTACCACAAAATCAGTGACCTATTTTAAGACCAGTAACTTCTTGTCATCTATAGCTCACGGTCATTAGTTAAACTTTAAAAATTTTGGCAGTTACAGCTATAGTTATTGTTTGTTCTTACAAAGTGAGAGCAAAAAGTTCTGAAACCTAGTTGAGAACTTGAATAAAAATTTGCTGTTAAGTAATCTGTGCCATGTTGGTAGAAAAATGTTCTTTTAAACCTAACACATTTTTTTTTCTTAAAAATATAGGAGCAGGCATTTGATCCTTATGAAACATTATCACAGGACATTCTTTCACCTAAATTTAATGAACATTTCAGTAAGTTGATGGCCAGACCTGCAGTGGCTCTTCACTTTCAGGTAAACTTAAATGTATATTATTATTATTATTATTATTATTATTATTATTATTTTTAATAAAGCAACTAAAATATATTTCACCATCTTATTCAAATAGTTGTAATTCTAGAATCTTTTTATAAGGCACCTGAGGATCTATTTTACCAGTCCTTCAAAATCTATTAATTCTAAGCCTATTTTAGATTGAAAAAACTAATCTGTCCTTACTGTAGAAATTTTTTTTAGAATACTATCACAAATACTGATTGGCCAGAAAAATTGGGCACATTCTAGATCTGGGAAATAGAAATGAATATGAAGAGCTATTTCATGCTCTTATTCCTAACCAGATAGAAGTGAAGTCAAAAAGAGTGGAGAATATCGTCATGTTTATTCATACTGATTTCTCTATCAGGCCCATAATTTAAAGGAGATAAGTATGTTAATTAGAAGTATACAAGTAATTGGTTCAGTAATGCAGTTAGATAAAATGAGAATAAGGGGAGAGAGACAAATGAAATTTACATTTTTACTTTTTCAACACTAAATGAAGGTTACATTGGCATTGATGATTCTTCACTACTTGTTCCTATAGATGTTGAATTTAGACAGGCTCTCCTCCCTTAGCATATGAATATGGTCAAATCTTTATTGTCTTAAAACAAGCAGATAAACCTTTCATTACTTCCCTTTTTCTTTTTTTTTTTTTTTCTCTTTGTAGCCATTTGTCTTCACAGTACTTTTTTACCATTCTTCATTACTGCTACCATCTGTGTCCTAATCAGGATATAACACTAAAAACTGCCCTGACAATGAATTTATCAACCAAGTCCAGTGGATATTTTGATTTTACTTTTAGATTTGTAGTATTTGTTACTTTCCCGTACTTTTGGCTCCCATGATACTTTCTTTAATTTCCACCTTCTCTGATTTTCTTCTTCTCAGTCTCCTTAATTGGAAGTATTATCCAGCTTCTATTATTAGCCCTTGATTTTCTGTCCCTCTCCTTGAGTGACTTTATTCATAACCTTTGCTTTAGCTACTGCCTATGTGCCAGTGACTTCCTATTTATATTTTTAAGCCATAACTCTTGAGCATCAGTCGTGCATGTGTACACTTTCATGTAACCAGTTGCCTTTTGAAATAATTTACTTAGCTGTCCCATGGGCACTTCACATATAAATGCTCAAAATTGAATTTACCGTCTTTTCCCTGCCTTCTTTACTGTGAATTCCCATTATTGTCTTCTACTCAAAACCTTGCCAACCTATAATAAAAATTACACTTAATTCTCAAAATTTACTTCAATGAAGGAAAAGTTTTTAAGCTGAATCTTACATATAGATATAAACGATAAAGTCAACATGTTAATTCATATAATCTACCTATAAGATCTTTGCATATTTTTTGAAAGTACTCACAACACTTCTTTATTCTTATTTTATTATTAATTTTTACTGTGGGATTTGAATGTTTAGGGTCTAATTTAAGCTACCGTCCTAGATAGTCAGTAAAATTCAAAGAGTTGGATGAAATCCCTTTTCAGGCCAAGTTAACTTGTACTGTATTAACTTTTAAAAGCTATAGAAGTCTATGGCTACCTTAGATCTCGTCTGATCTCGGAAACTAAGCAGGGTCAGGCCTGGTTAGTACTTGAATGGGAGACCATGTAGGAATACCAGGTGCTGTAGGCATAAAAATTTTTTAAAAAGGGATTGTAAGATGACAAAGTCCTTGTAATCTGTGAGGTTAACCAAAGGTTGCCTTACCTAAAATAGATAGGTAGGTAGGTAGGTAGGTAGGTAGGTAGGTAGATAGATAGATAGATAGATAGATAGATAGATAGATGTAGACATAATGCTTTATTTAAAAAATAATAAAACTTCTCTAAAAGTTATAAAGCACACTTTAAGTATAAGAGTTTTGGCCCAAATAATAGTTGTCAAGTCTGTTGAACAAATTATAATTTAACTTCAGTAAACAATATGAGAATTATGGAAGTGTTTACCTATGAGGATATATATAGATATAGATATAGATATATTTTAACACCTACAACACCTGGTCTTCCTAGGTAGTCTCCCATCCAAGTGCTAACCAGGTCCGACCCTGATTAGCTTCCAAGATGAGATGAGATCGGGCACATTCAGGGTGGCATGGCCATAGACTTATGAGGATATATTTTAAAAGCATATCAGATTCTTTCTTCATATTATATGTTGCTGTTGTCTGTATTTATCTGATGAGAAATACTAATTTAAATAAGTCAACCTTAGTGACTTAAAATCAACACAAATGACTTTTCAATCCCTGATAAATTTTAGAAAATTATTTATTCTATAGATTATTAGTTTTCAAAACTAGGATATATATAACCTTAGCTATTCACCAAGATCTTTCAGGTGATATAAGGGCACAGGTAACTTTTGGGAATCAGTTTCTGATTTGCCAGCCACTTTGTTTGTATTTTTGCATTATCTTTTCCAGTTTCTTTTATACATTATCTATGGCCACATTAAATTTCCCATTGTGCATTGAGTGTAAAACTTCCAGGGCTCCAGTCAGGGGAAAAACAAATGTATTGCTCCTGAAATAGAGTTCTGAATAGGGTTCCTGGACCCAGTTTCAAGGGGAAGGCATGGCTCTCTTCCAACTCTGACAAACAATTCTTAGACACCAGCAAGAATTTAACTCAATTCTGATACTGTCTACCTGGAAATAGTATCAAATTCCATAATTAAGGGTTTAATTTTACCATACTGTTCTTCTAAGCTACCACCTTCAACCTGATCCCCCCACCTCATTCACTTGCCTGTGTATGTGTGCATGCACGTGCATGTGGTGCGCGCGCGTGCACGCGCACACACACACACACACACACACTTTTCAGACCTGCAAACCCAGGCCATTACTTTATCTGACAAATTGGCTATTGACTAGAGGTTTTAAGGACTCTTTAGAGTTGCTCACAGGGCTCAGAGAAATATTTTACCTGTTAGATTACTGGTTTATTATAAAAAGATATTAAAGGAGATGAATCAGCAGCCAGATGAAAGGATATAAAGAGTGAGGTCGCTACCTGAAGAGCTTATGGAGCTTGGGACTCCAGCTTGATGGCACATGGAAGCATTCCGGTTTCCTAATATGGAAGCTCTCTGAAAATATCAATGAGCTGTCCTGGGTTTTTATGGAGGCTTCATTATGTAGTCATGATTGACTAAGTCATTGGCCACTGACAGTTGAACTCAGTCTCCAGCCCCTTTATTCTACCCAGAGGTCAGGCAGTGGGACTGAAAATTCCAGACCTCTAATCACAGGGTTGGTTCTCCTGGCAACTAGCCTTACCCTGTGTAAAGTCCAAAAGTCATCTCATAACTAAAGATAACTTTATAACTCGAAACTTAGGAAATTCCAAGGGTATGGGGGAAACTGCTGCTTATTTGGGGGATCCAGTGGGTGAAGACCAAATACCTTATAAATTTCAGTGTGGCGAGTTCATTGAAAGCAAAGCGAAAGAGTTTTATTGATTGTTAACTTTTGGTAGTTGAAAGGGTGTATCATATCTACCTATGTCTTGTCATAGCTATCTAAGAATTCAGAAGTAAGATGGTTGTAACAAGGGTTGTAATAAAGGAGAGGGAGATTTGTAAAGTTACAGTTCTCATACCTGAATGAGCTATGCTAGATTCTTCCAGATGCTTTCTGTACTTAAGACTGTGACATTAACATGTATTTGAATTTAAGACTGAAGTCAGACTTCTTGCAGAAATTAAGTCTGATCTGACTGTTTAACAATAAAAGTTGGCTTTGTCAATTAAGTTTTATAACAGACATTTTTCATAAACGAGCTAACTCTGAAACTTATTTAAACATTGTTTGAAATATATTTAAATCATATCTACGATATACATGTAACATCCCCAAAAATATATCCTTTGTAACTACTTAAACTTAAAACATTTCAAGTGGTGACATAAAAATGTATGAGAAAGTACATAGCTATTCAAAATTCCTTTATCATATGTGGAACCCAAAACTTTTGAAGAAAAGCTGAGAAGATTATTGTGAAAGTTATTTTAGGCATATAAGAGATGAAGAAATGTTTTACCTAACGATTTAAAGGAGTAAAAGGAGAAAAATTTGATTGATAGTACTTTGATTCTAATATAGAACATGTTTTCCATTATAGTTTTCACAAGTCTGTATCTTGTATTTTTAAAAGCTATTTCTGTTAGGCATTGCTGTTACATATCCTTGATATCAGAAATATAATATTTGATCTTTTTGCTGTGCAGTCCATTGCTGATGGTTTTAAAGAAGCAGTTCGTTATGTCCTTCCACGCCTTATGCTGGTGCCAGTGTATCACTGTTGGCACTATTTTGAATTACTGAAGGTAAGGTAATTGGTTACTTGTATTTATGAGACTTAAAAGCTAATTTTTGATATGATTATATTACTTTTTATTCATAAAAGTAAAGGACTTAAATGTCTACCTTCTTTCCATGGACTATGAAGAAAAGCCTGTCTTTCTTCATGTCATTTCCAGATGGTATATAAAGACAGGAAAATGTATTTTTATCTGTCGTTTGATAATATACAATCTCAAAGTACTAACATAATAAAAAAGTTCACTTGTTAAAATTAATTTTTGGAGGCACACAGCAACAATGGTTTGACTCTTAAGTAAGCGAAACTTAAGTATGTAATTATATTTTGAAGGTGTCTAGGCATGGTGTTCATATGATTTCTAATAAATACTTACCTCAGTAATTCTTTTTTATAGAGTCTAATTAGCATAGTATAAACTTTATTATGATATATTACATACCTAGAGAAAAATATGAAATAAAACAATAAAAACATTAATAAATATAATGTGTAAACATACCAGAGGTAAACAACTACCCTGACTTTAATGGCAATTGCTTTCTTGCTTTTCTTTCCAGTTTAACCACCTACGTATATATTAATATACAGAGCCTGTTTCTAAACTTTATATAAATTAGATTAAATTGTATATATTATTTTCTCTTGTATCTTCTTTCAAAGTTATATTTATAAGATTCATTGATGTTGTAAGTTGGTTTAGTTTAATTTTCTTCCTGTTTAAATAAACCATAATTTATTTATTCTTCTCTGGGTCTTGAACACTTTTGCTATTACTGATAACACTTGCTGTGAACATTCTTGTACATATCTCTTTGTACACATGTGCATGCATTTCATTTCTCTGGAGTATATATTCAGGAATGGAATTGCTTGGTCATAGGGTATGCATCTTTTCATATTTAATAGATGATACCAAGCAGTTTTCCAAAGTAGGTTATATGGTTTACATTCCTGCCAGAATGCATGACATGTTGCTCTTTATGCATATTTTTATAACTTTAAAATTTTTGTCATCTCATACATTTGTAATCGTCTCTGATGATTTTAATCTGTATTTCTTGATTATTAATGAGCTTGGGTATAGTATGTTTATTAGCCTTTGGGATAACCTTTTGTGGACTTATTTAAGTCTTTTGCCATTTAAAATACCTTCTGTGACTTGTCTTTGCATTCTCCATTTTTATTTGTTCTCATTGCTGTGCATTAATTAAACCTGAGTATATTTCATAATTACTCTAAGGGTAATAGTTTCACTGATGGAGACATGGGTGATTTTTTGGTTCATTCTTTGAAACCTTAAAGCAGTGTTATGTAATTGTAAAAGAATATCTGCTGCCTTTGGACAGGCATCAGAATTCATGTGGTTTTTTTTCCACTTCAGGTTCCATATGCATTTTCCCTTGATCTTTAAGATACCAAATGGGCATATGGAGAGATGGAGGATTTCTGGGGACCATCCATTCTCATTTGTCTACATTATAGATACTGATCTTCGTTGACTCCAGCTAACACCTCAGGATTTTTGTCAACTTTTAGATTATTTCCATTTTTAACACATCTTGCTCAGTAAAATTTTCTTCTCCAACTTTTTTATTGCTTTTTGTAAGCAAGACATTTTCTGCTTGAGCATTTTTATACCTCTCCTTTAGGATACCAGGTTGTTGGTTTAGACAACCTGTTTAGACTTATCTAACTCATTAGTAATAATATTAAAATAAAATACAGAGTAGCTATATATTGTAGGCATGTAGGCAAGGTATTCATTTAATGATTTCTAGTGAATGCTTACCTGAAGAATTCTTTTTCATGGAGTCTTATTACTCATAGTCTATAATACTGGAGTTTACCAGCTTTTGTACACAAATAGATGAGCGACTTGATTATATATATATCCATGGACACCAATGGGCCTATAAAGAACTCATAAGAAGGATTGTAGGCTATCCATGAATAATAATATATTGGCAGCCCCAGATGTATATTTGATTCCTAAATTTTTTTAGATAATATTCATGTCTACTTGGAAGTCTTAGTATTAGTCTTATAGTTATCTTCTAATATTTGCAACATTTGAAAATCTTGGTTTGACTCTGTAATTGAGCCTTATTGTCCCCCCATCTGGATGATTGGTTTTTTAAATCCCTGAGGTCTGCATCTAAGATCAGGACATTAGCTAAAATGGCCTGACTCATCCTAAGGCCATAGCTACTTTTGCCACCAATTAATTACTAGACTCCAAGTACTCTTGACCATTGTGATTGGGACTAGTTAGTCAGTTAATTAAAATAAAGCAGACGTTTTTCATTTTTTGAGGAAATGTTAAACTGTTCCATAGCAGCTATTAACCATTTTACATCTCCACCAACAATGTATAAGGGTGTCAGTTTCTCCACATTGTTGCCAACACTTGTTATTTTTGTTTTTTGATAGTAGCCATCCAAATGGGTATGAGGTAGTATCTCATTGTGGTTTTGATTTGCATTTCTCTAATAATTAGTGATAGTGAGCATGTGCTTGTTGGTTATTTATCTTTTTTGGAGAAATGTCTATTCAAGTCTTTTGCCCATTTTTTACTTGGGTAGTTTGTGTATTTGTTGCATATAGGAGTTCTTTATGTATTCTGGGTATTAATGCCTTATCAGATATATCATTTGCAAATATTTTCTCCTGTCCTGTAGATATATTGCCTTTTTGTGATACTGTTTGGTCTCAAGTACACATCTAAAATAAATTTCATGTTATGCTCACTTTGGGGTGAGAATAAGAAAGAAGCGTGGACCAGTGTGACTTAAGGCTATCATTTTCCTTTGGTAATAGAAAACACCATCCTGGAGCGTTTTTACTTTGAAGTTATCTGCTTCAGTCATATACCAAGGGAGATTTATTTGTGGATGTAGCATTTATATATATTGAGTTTTACTTCCTAGAATCAGAATTTATGATAAGTAAATGGAAAACTATAGAATGAGAAATGATAGACTATCATACATAATTTACCTGAAATTATTTTATAGTATGTTGTTGGCTTATTCTTATTCATAGCATTTCTATCATTATTTAAGAGGAAACTGAAAAAACAATACATTCCCTTATTTATAAGTAACTTCATAACATACTTCTTATATTCTAAGAAAAAAAAATCTATGTTTATTCTTCTGTTATTAAGAACATTATCTACTCTCACTTCAGAATTAATTAATTCAAAGCCAAATAATATCCTTTTACTCTCTATTTCTCTAGTCATTCCTTGGAAATTTAGTAATGGAAAGAATAAAAATTATCCTCTTAAGAGAACTTAATCTATCTTAATTTAGTTTAAAGCTTCATAAAGACATATTGTTAATAGCTTTTATTATTGAGAAAGATAAGCCAATATTTTAGGTATAAAACAGTTGAGTTTTTAGGTAATACTTTTTACCTTTTACTTTGAAAAACAGAAAAAAGTTACAAAAGTAGTATAGTTAGCTCTTTTCACCTAGATTTACTAATTTTTAACAGGTGACATTTGCTTTGTCCTTGTCTTTGTGTTCCTGCATGTGTGTGTGTGTGTGTGTGTGTGTAAATGTATTCATTACATCAGGCTTAATGTCTATTGAAAGAAATTTTCTGACTCTTGAAAAAGACTGAAGAATATTTTACTACTCTACATTTACTCTTTAGTATTGACACATCACTTAAAGACATCTGAAGGATAATGCTTTTTTTAAGAAAGCACATAATGAAAAGTGATAGGTTTTAATGAGTTGAATTTCCCACCACATTATTAAAATTCTATTTTTATGAAAATCTAGAGAGAAATTTACCATTTCCAAAAAAGAATTGATTACACATATTCACATCTAAACTGAACTCCTAGTATAACGAATTACGGGCAAGTTCATAATTTATTAAAATTTCTCTTGCTGTATGCACACAGATGTTCATAGTAGATACAGCATTTTATAGAAACTCAAGGAAAGCATAATAAGTATTTCAATGAAGTCTTATAGAGTTAAGAAAAAAATTTACATGAACTGTAAAATCTTGGACAGGATATACTTATAGACAACTGATTATGAGTTAAGGAATATATTCTTCAGTCAAGTACTACACATTAATGAGAGATTATTTCAACTTTATTACTTAGTTTAAGCATATATTACAAAAGAATTTATTCTTTTTGACCTCTTTTTCCAAAAGCATACTTCATTTTATTTCTTAAACTATAATATCCAGTTTGTTTTTAACATAGAGGGGATCCCCTTCAACTCATGGTCACTAGACTGAGGCATTGACCAGTACTTTGCATACTTGTATCTGGTGTTTTTGTAGAGAGGCAATGTAGTAGTGTGGCAAAAAGCATGGACTCTGGAGTCAGAGTTCCCGGGTTTGAATACAGACTTCTGCTCATTTAGGGTGGATTATTTAACCTCTCTGTGCCTCGATTTCTACATCTATATCATGTGTATAATTATAGTACCAGTCTTACAGAGTTGTAACAAAGATTGAATAAGCTAATGCATAAAAGAGCATGCACAGATTAAGAGCACAAAAAATGTTCATTGTTATTTGTCTAAGCACTTAACAAAATTACAAGTATTTATACAAGTCACTCATTTTAATGACCTTATTGAGGGTACTGTACTAAAAATGAATAAAACATATCTTCATGTTTAAGGAGTTTATGGTTTAGTAAAGAAGACGAGTATCACATTATTACAGTATAAGTGCCTAATATAAGTAGTGCTATGGCTCATTGAGGCAAGAGTGACTGTCTAGGGAAGTTACAAAAAATTCATATGGGCATTGGGTAGATAGGAGTTTAGCCTACTATTCTGGTGTATTATTTTCAGAGCCGTGAAAGACAAATGCTGAGGAACTATTGTGGATTCAAAGACAGGAGAAACATAAGAGCTAAGTGCAACTCTGACTGGATCTTGTATTGGGGCAGGTGGGGAATTACCCTAAAGGCTAAAGGACATGATTGGGATAGTGACAAAATTGAATATGCACTGTAAATTAGATAAAAGAACTTTACCAATGTTCTTGATCACTATATTGTGAAAGAATATCACTATATTGTCTTTGTTTTAAGACATACTGCTGAAATATTAGAGGAGTAAAGGGGGATGATACTATTTGAGAGTAATTGGTTGATACACTGGAGTTTTCCTCATATTCCAAAAACAATCTCGTAAGCATTCAGCAGTGATTTTTTTTTCTCAACAAGAAAAGTTAGTATCACAAACTACTCTCAAATAGTTAAGAGAAAAAAATGGTGCACGTGCACTTACAGAATGATGAAGTATAGATGGCAAAATGTTAAAAATTGGTTATTCAATATCAGGATGTTACTGAAAATATATATTTGGTGGGGGGAGGGAAGTACTTCATAGGGAAGAGGCATCTCAATTGCATAATAGAGGCTAAATTCACCAGGTGTATAAAGAGGGCCAGGGGAAGATATGTAGAAAGCCATAGGGGTGTGAAGGAGCATGACTTATCTGCAAGTAGTTCAGTGTGGTAATTTCTAAGTGTAAGATGTTTAGAATACAGCTTTTTCAGATGTCTGTATCTTTCAAATACATTCTTTGAAAATGTCTTAATAGATACTCATTAATCTGATATTCTCACTGCTGAAAATTCAACCATGTTTAGCAGATTATTGGACTGTTATACAAAACAGAGCCATTTTTATATATTTATATCTCAGAAAATCCTGTTTTAAATTGCCTGAAGTTTTGTTTGTCTTTCATGGCCTGTAATTATTACATGGATATTAAAAATGTCATGACCATATTTGTGGAAGAATTCGAGGAGCCTGAAGACCAAATAGAAAGTAGAAATTTAATATCTCCATACATCTAAATTGAAAAGCAGTTATTTTCATAGAATCTCATAATTAGTGATAGTTTGGAAATTCAAACCAACAAAAGCAATAAGAATTAAAAACCTATAAGTATTTTATATCATCAATAGCCATACTTTCTAAGGAAATATTTTAGAGTGGAGCCGAGAAGACTCTTTTTAAAGAAATCTTTGCAATAGCATAGTAAGTGATTTGGTAGTAATTGTCACCTTTAGAAGTCATAATAATCAAGTGTTGATCCTTTCTTAAACTTCTGTGGTATTTTGTATCACTTATCTTTTTTTTTTCATCCTCTCAATCTTTTATTTCTTAATCTAGAGAGTAAGGTTTTACTTCTAATGATAGTCACTTAAATTATTTGGAAGTATCTTGAAAAATATCAGATGGCTCTGTCTCCATATAGAGAATAAGTCCTAGGACATAGAAATGAGAGGTAAAGGACGTAATACTCAAACAATATCCATTTAGTTCCTTAATGAGGAAGAGGAACCATCACTGAATGGTTTTCCATTTATTCTTGGAATATAAATAAAATTTATCACAAAATTTCTAATAAGGTAGTTTAAGATCATGAACTAATTTTGAATTTTAAAAATTCTGAGAAGTGATTAATTTTTTATATTCTTGCATAAACACATATTTGAATCCATATAATCTACATAATGCTCCACTTTGAATTCTTCTGTCAAAACATTGGAGCAGTGTAAATTTTCTTCCCTTTTGAGAGTAAGATACAAGAGAAATTTTTGGATAAATAAGGTCAGAGTTGTTGAGATTAATAATGTAGTTTATAATTCTTATTTCTAAGGGTTAATAAGATAGAAATCATCAAAGATGGTTTTTTAATATTTACTAGAATGGTTGAATTTTATGTTGTAAAAAATAACAGTTGAATTCTTTGTGAGGTGCTGTTTCTAGAAAAGTTTTGATGGGTTGAAGTGCTAACGTTAATAACTTATTTTGTATAACAAAGATATTCGAGCTTTTAGAAATCTCTAAAACTTAAGGATTTAATTATTAAAGAACATGAAATAATTTATCTTATTTTCTTTATTCATAGTTAACTAATAAATAAAAGTCACTTTTAAGCTTCAAATTTGCATGTTTTAATTGAACTATTTTTTATATACTTGGAAAGTGTCCAAATCGTTATTAGAGTTGCTTTTTATTTCCTGATTGCTATGGTAATAGGACTTTATATCTGTATTATATTTACAAATGTAGAAAGAGGGTTGGGTCGAGGGATCAGGTATACATAGTTATTTAAAATCATAGCTGTTTTTATTAAGTTTATTTAAAATTCACTTAGAGTTTATAATATTTGGTGCTGCTTCCTCTAATTATAAAAAAGGGAAAGAATTGAACAATGCAGGTTTAATTTCTCTTTTTGGTTTTTCTTAGCAATTGAAAGCATGTAGTGAAGAACAAGAAGACAGAGAATGTTTGAACCAAGCTATTACTGCTCTCATGAATCTCCAGGGTAGTATGGACCGAATTTACAAGCAGTATTCACCTCGACGCCGACCTGGGTAATTCCAAACTGTTGAAAATATAAATGTTTTTACATATTAATTTACATCTGATGCCTGTTTTTCTCAAGAAGTGTTAGGTATAGCGATAGTTGCAATCTTGAAAGTTATACTTTTACATTTTTCTTTTGGTCTTAAAATTGGCATTGTCATATTGTTAAAATATATGTAATAAAATTTTTAGAGATAATAATAATTTGTATAATTTATATAAAAGTTAGGATCTATAATTTTAGTTCTATGGCAAAAGGAACGAAATATAGAACTTCTAGTAATTTCCTTTCATAGTAATGAAATTGAGGCATGTATCATTTATTAGCAAAGTTAGTTGAAGAAAGTAAATGCTGTGTGCAGAGTATAGTGTTTGGTTATTTAATGTTTTGTCATTTGATTTGAGGTAGTTTACACTTAAAGCAATTAGGGTTGCTTAGCCATTGAATAAACTAAATTTGTTGTCATATTTTGTTTTTAGGGATCCTGTTTGCCCTTTTTATAATCGCCAATTAAGAAGCAAGCATCTGGCTATTAAAAAAATGAATGAAATTCAGAAAAACATAGATGGTTGGGAAGGCAAAGATATTGGACAGTGTTGTAATGAATTCATTATGGAAGGTCCATTGACAAGAATTGGTGCTAAACATGAACGGTATATTTTTCTCTTTGATGGCTTAATGATTAGCTGCAAACCCAATCATAGCCAGTCACGCCTTCCAGGTTGCAGTAGTACAGAATACAGATTAAAAGAAAAATTTGTCATGAGAAAAATACAAATATGTGATAAAGAAGATACTTGTGAGTACAAACATGCTTTTGAGTTAGTATCCAAAGATGAAAACAGTATAATATTTGCAGCTAAGTCTGCTGAAGAGAAAAACAATTGGATGGCAGCACTTATTTCTCTTCATTATCGTAGTACTCTAGATCGAATGCTAGATTCAGTATTATTGAAAGAAGAAAATGAACAACCATTGAGATTACCAAGTCCGCAAGTATATCGTTTTGTGGTAAAAGACTCAGAAGAAAACATTGTTTTTGAAGACAACTTGCAAAGTAGAAGTGGAATCCCCATTATTAAAGGAGGAACTGTGGTGAAATTAATTGAAAGATTAACATATCATATGTATGCAGGTATGTGAAACTCATTGCAAGTGATTATCTAGGTTCAAGGATCTAAAAGCTTTTCAAGAATGTTCAAAAATGCTTGAGGCCTGGAAAAAAAATGGATTGCCTCTAAAATAAAAAGAATACTGCAGAATCAAAAGAAATAACTAAGTAAACATCTCTAAAATATAATATTGTTAACTTCATTATTAAATAATCATAAAAATTGTATATTCATGAATCTTGAATTTGAAAACAATCCTCATTTATCAAGAAATACAACGATTGGCAGGAAGAGCCACAGTGGGAGGAGCCTAAATAAAAGGAAAAAGGAAGTAAGGCCTCCAAAATATGCTGAATAAATTGAACATGCAACCTGTTTTATGCTCTACCTTTTCAGATCCCAATTTTGTTCGTACTTTTCTTACTACATATCGTTCATTTTGTAAACCACAGGAATTGCTAAGCTTACTAATTGAACGGTAAGAAAAATATTTATTTCACTTATAATAATTTATTTCTCTTTGTAAAGGTTATCTGTTTTGGTACCTTGCAGAGTATGGATACCCAGTATGTATCCAAGTAGTTTTTGAACATAATTTATTTGGTATTAAAATAGTACTATTTTTATTCTCTTTAAAGCATGTGCTTACTGAAATTCTTTTTTATAACAGGGGTCTTTTCAGATCTTAGATATATTTATAGTGGTAATCAGGAAGACCCAGTTTTAGAGGATAACCTATGGATCTTAAATTTTTTTCTGTACAATAAAAGAATACTTCCTTAAAAGAGACTTTTTAATTTTTCACTTTTAAAATGAACTTTTTATTGTGGAAAATTTTTAAACATACATAAGAGTAAGTTGAAAAAAAAATAACCTCATTTATCAGGCATCCAACTTCAATAATAATCAACTCATGTGTCATCTGTTTCCTTAACAACTTCAACACCGTAACCCCTGGATTAGAGTTGGCCTTCTTTATCCAAGGGTTCCTCATCCTTCTTCATAGCCACATCTGAGGATATGAAGTAGAGTCCTGAATAAAGGACTCTACTAGCAAAGGACTCTACTAGCATCAGTGGGTCTCAGTGTCCATTGAGGTCCTAGAACCAAACTCCCATGGATACCAAGGGACAATTGTATTTTTAAGTAAATCCTAGACAGTGTATTTCATCTAAATATTTCTTTTTTTTTTTTAACACCTACAGCACCTGGTATTCCTAGGTGGCCTTTCATCCAATACTAACCAGGTCCAACCCTGCTTAGCTTCTGAGATCAGACAAGATCCAGCACATTCAGGGTGGCATGGCCGTAAACTCTTAAATATTTCCATTTGTATTTCTAAAAGATACTTTATTAAAAACATAATTATAACATTAGACATAAAAAATTATCATTTTTCTTTATTTTTTTATTGTAAAAAGTTTTAGATTGAATTTTTTTCTTTTACTGAGTACATTAGAGGCACTTTAAATGCTTATAGGTTAAAATGTAGTATCTGGACTCCAAAATAAATTTTGTTTCACATTTAAAAACTTAATAACAGAATTTTATCTTGATCGCTATTAGTGTGTTATTCTTTGACACTAAGTTTACCAGACTGAGTCAGTGTAATGAGCTGTGAAGATTGACTTGGTTGTATTTCCCTGTCCAAAATAAGGAAAGCACACATATTAGATTATATTATAGCTATATTTTCTATGATTGGGCAGTTGTGTTTTTTTTTTTTAACTTTGATTTTACATTATCCACTTAATTATGTCCTTTAAATATTGTTTAAAATTCAGCTTGGGCCTTCTCTTTGGATTTATATTCTTTTATTTAAAGAAATTAATGTCTACTTTCTAAAAATATTAAGGATATATTATTAGGTGTGTCATGTTCTTTAAAGAGGTTATACTCCTTAAAGATTCATTCCTTGGATCCTTTTCATTGACCTTTTTCTATATTATCAACATAGTGCTAGTTATTAAACTTTTCTTTTTGATAAAAGTAAGAATATATAAAACTTTGGTACTGTGTAGCTGAAGAGCAATTTTTTGTAATGTTTTTAAGTGAAATTTATCAGTAATTGTACTTTGCACATAAATGGTGGGAAAGGTTATTTAGTTAAAAGATTTTTTTCTGCTGTATTTAAAATCCTTTTCATTTATGTATGGACAGTGAAAAAATTTCTCTCATTTTGCTTTTATTTTTAGATTTGAAATTCCAGAGCCAGAACCTACTGAAGCAGATAAATTGGCAGTAGAGAAAGGCGAGCAGCCAATTAGTGCAGACCTTAAAAGGTTTCGCAAGGAATACGTCCAACCAGTACAACTTAGGTTTGGCTTGAATGTTATTTTTTTATGTGCCATTCAATTTTCAGTATATAGTTAGCACAAAAGTTTTTACATCTTCATTCATGTATAGGTATTGTTATTAACCTCATAGCAGTTCAATTAAACTGCTAAAGTTCTATACGAAGTTACTTTTAAATACTCTGAAAATTTTTAATTACTGAAATATAACATGTTATTTGCATGAGATATCTCTGGCATTGATACGTTGTGCTTGTAGATCAAGATTCCTAATGTAATCGTTTTGCTTATAGACCAGAATACCTAGTAAATAAATATTATAAAATTGTACATGAGTTTGCCTACTATGAACTACCCCTCCCCTTCTTTTTTTCTTCATGTCTCATGTTATCATTTAGTAATTGGGGCATTTTTACTGTTTATAGTATTTATGGAAGTTCAAGTTTTTTCCTCATTCTTCTCCCAAGAATATATAGACATTCATTACTTTATCTAAAAAATCATTTTAGTAATTTTTAAAAATGTATTTGATAATAGCAGCTGCCAGTTGTTAGGTACTTATTGTGTGCCTAAATGCTTTATCTTTTTTATCTCATCCTCACAGTACAATTACTGTCTCTATTTTATATAAGCAGAAGTCGAAACTTAGCAGGATAAAGTATTTTGAAATAGGTCATATAAAGAAAGTGGTAGGACAGATTTAAACCCATATCTGTCTGACTTCCTAAGCCTATATTTTTTGTTTTGTTTTTACCACTGAACATTGAAAATTGGAAGCTTCTTTGGTTATTAGCCATTTTTATAGTCTGAGAACCTAAGTAATTATCTACACCTTTCTATGGGAAAACTGACATGTTTTATTAATTGTATAGGATCTAAATATTTTTTTCTCTGTGAATGTTAAGGTTCCTTGATTACTGTTGGCCAATAAATTTCAACTTTGGAACTGGGTTTATTAGTTAATTGTTTTCTAGGTTAATTGCCACCAGTAAGTAGTTTTATAGGAATAATAAGTGTTCCCAGCTTATATGTATCTTATCTAAAACTTTTAACATGTCATTCTCAGTATAAGAAGACAAAATTATTTACACATCAGTAATAAAGAAGTAATTAATTTTTTTCTGTTAGCTATGATGTATTTGTACTAATGCACACTTTAAGTTAAGCCCCTTGACATGAGGTACAACATGAGGTTGCTATATAGGGACAGGATATAATCTCAGTTTTGTGCCATCTTTTTTCTTTTAGTGGTCATAATCACATTTTTTAAATTTAAAAATTTTTTTTCAATTACAGTTGACATACAATATATTAGTTTTCAAGCATACAGTGTAGTGATTAGACATGTATATTCTTCAAGTATTTATTTCTAAGCATTTTCTGTTTTCTCAGTCCTGTATTTGTATGGTAAATGGAGAAATAATAGCATGTCATCTTTGCTACC
Source organism: Cynopterus sphinx (assembly GCA_030015415.1). Classification (NCBI taxonomy): domain Eukaryota; kingdom Metazoa; phylum Chordata; class Mammalia; order Chiroptera; family Pteropodidae; genus Cynopterus; species Cynopterus sphinx. The sequence continues at coordinate 107,658,174 of CM057384.1, read as the reverse complement.
ATCATGTTATGATTTTATTGAGGGAAAAGGATACATGAAACAGCTACGCATTATTTTACTTTAAGTATTTAAGTCGCTTAGAAAAATATATCCCTGTAAAATTTCAGCAATAGCTAAGATGAGGGTGCAGTAATTAGGGAAGACATCTTGAGAGAGGTAAAATATGAGATTGTCTCTGAAGGATGTAGGATTTAGATAGGCAGAAGGGTAATTATAGGTATTCAGGGTTATGGGAAATAGTATGAACAAAAGTAAGAAGGCAGAAATGAGAATGGTACCCAGAGAAAATGGGTAAGGAAGTTGAATCAAGAGGAATGAAGACATTGTATTGCAAAGAGTAATATATAAGATTAATTATATGGAATGGGGTGATAATATGACCTTGAAATCTAACCCAGATTGTTAAACATCCTGTAAGCATCAAAGGATTTTTAGCAATGATACCATCAATAGTCACCTCTTTATCCTTGGTTTTGTTTTCAGTGATTTCAGTTACCCATGGTCAATCATCGTCTGAAAATATTAATTTGAAAATTTCAGAAATTAAAAATTCATAAATTTTAATTTGCAAACAGTTCTCAATAGCATGATGAAATCTTGTGTTGTCCTTCTCCATCCTTCCTGGAACGTGAATCACCACTTTGTCCAGTGTATTTAGATTATATACCCAATCTGCCTGTTAGTCAGTAGCTGTCTCAGTAATCAGATTGACTGTCTTGGTATTGCAGTGCTTGTATTCTAGGTTACTAAGGTGTATGATAAGAATGAATCTTCTATCTGTGAAATTGCCTAATTTAAAAATAAAACTATCATAAATAAGTCTATATAGGAAAAGACATAGTATAGATAGAATTTGGTACTATCCATGGTTTTAGGCATCCATTAGGTAATCTTGGATCATTTCCGTTATGGATAAAAGGAGACTACTGTAGGGAATTTTATAATGATAGTAAATTTTTTAACATTCTATTACAAAATTTTAACATAAGGCAAAGTTGAAAGAATTTTACAGTGAAAATCCATAAACCTACCACCTAGATCTACTGTTAATGTTTTGCTGTACTTACTGTATCACATATCTATTTATTTATCATTCTTCTTTTGGTTCATTAATATAATTTTGGGAATGTATGTTGAAGTACATTTCTCAAATATTTCAACTTGTATATCATTAATGGTATTTGTTTATTGTCCTTTTGTTCTAAAATGTGTGTACACATATGTGACACATATGTATCTTAAGTGTGCTTTGAATTTTAACAAATACATACGTCTCTATCATTACCCCAGAAAGTTCCCTTATGCCTGTTCTACTCAGTTTTTGTTCTTATTGCCCAAAGCAATATTCATTTTTTTACGTAGATTAATTTTACCATTTTTAGAATTTCATTCAAGTGGATTCTTACATTATATACACGTTTGTCTGACTTTCACTGAACATGCTTTTGAGCATATTGTTATTTGTATCAGTAGTTTGTTTTATTGCTAAGGTGTTATTCTGTTATATTAATATACCACAGCTTATTAATTTTCCCACTGAAGGACACCTGGGTTCTTTTCAGTTTTCGATTATTATGAACTTTATTTTACATTTTTTTTGTGAATATATTTTTTATATGGTATGTTGGGTAAATAACTCAGTGGAATGGCAGGGTCGTAGGGTAGATGTATATTTAATTTTTAAAAAACTGCCAAATCTTTTTCCAAAGTGATCTTGCTGTATTTCACTCTCACCAGCAATGTATGAGAGTTCTAGTTGCTCTATATCCTCATTGACATTTAATAATGTTAGCTTTTATACTTTAGCCACACTGGTGGGGTATAGTGGTATTTCTCTTTGGTTTTAATTTGTATTTTCTGATGACTAATGATGTTGAGAACTTTTCATTATCTCTTATAGGCTTTTTATATTTACTTTGTGAAGAATCTATTCAGATTTTCAGCCTATTTTTTGAGTCATTGGTCTTTTTATTATTGGCTTGTATATTTAGTAGGAATGGATGCCAGTCTTTTGTCAGAAATGTTTTGCAAATGTATTCTTCCAATCTGTAGCTTGCCTAGTACTTCTCTTAATGTCTTTTGAGAAGCAGAAGTTTTTAAGTTTGATGAAATCTAATTATAAGATTTTTTTCTCATGATAATTTTTATTTTTAAATTAAGTTTATTGGGGTAACATTGTTAATACAATTATAATTTTCAGGTGTACATTATAATTTAACATCTTTATATTCTACTGTGTGTTTACCACCCCAAGTCCAGTGTCCTTCATTACATGACAATTTTAAATTACACTGATGCTGTAGTAACTAGGAAGGAGAGGAAATGGAAGCAGTTATTTGACTTGACCTATTGTAAACTAGAAGTTAACAGTTTTGTGATCTCTTGAAATGTTCTCTAAGCCACCAAGCTAACTAGACAGATGTGACTAAGATGGTTTTAATTTAGATAGCTTGACAAAGACTGGGAATTTAAAGAATTTTCTTAGTCTGAGAGAAAAACTATTATCTCAATTAAGGAAAGGAAAGCTAACCTAGACATAGTCACGCATTGACATAATGAGTGAAGGCAATAATGCTAATCTAATTTACAGTATATATAAATCTGGTGGAGAGTGGAATGATATATTTGTAAAGATTGATTAAATTTCTACTTACAAGTTATACGTAATAATTTTGTGGTACTGCAAAACAATAGTTCTCTTTCAGAAATATTTTTGTCTTTTGAAATAAAATAAGAGAATGTGGACATACCTGTAAATTAAATAGAAATTTGATAATAGCATTTGAATTTAGAACCAAATACATTAAATCTTAGTTGGTATTTTGTTAAATGTGAAAAATATATTAAAAATTTTATTTAAAAAAATTTTTTTAGTGTAAGCATTTAAAAATAGCTTTTATACAGTATAGAGTTTGAATTTTGTACATATGAATAAAGAAAAGGTACTTTTCCTAAGCATAAACAGGTAGTTAAGTACAGGAACTATAATATTTATACTTATAAATTTTTTTGAAAGTGTAATTTTTAAATAATAGTCTTCATATCATTGAAGCACTTAAAATATTTATTAAATACAAATTACAGATTCTTTGAGTATTATAATTGCCTTTGTATATAAAGCTTTCACTATGGCATTAGAGAAATAAAAGATGTGAAATTGAATGCTTAGATTTCGCTAAACTGTTTTTTTTTCATTTTATCAGAATCTTAAATGTTTTTCGGCACTGGGTTGAACACCATTTTTATGACTTTGAAAGAGATTCGGAGTTGCTTGAAAGACTAGAATCCTTCATTTCAAGTGTAAGAGGTATATTATTTAAAGGTTTGATTGAATCTTATGTCGCACATGAGTTTATTTTTAAATTCGTGTAACTTAAGAAGCTAAACTTTTTCATTTTTAAAAAGGTGTAATAACATTTGGAATTATTTTTATAGACTGTAAGGAGCACAGATATGTTTAGAGCCACCTGATGTCTTAGAATGTTGCCTTTTCAAGTTTTTTAAGGAAGATCCTTCTTTTAAAGAAGTCCAGTCTTCAACTTTATCTCATGTCAAGGTTGCCATTACTTCGTCTAATTAAATATTTGTATAATTTTACCTGTTTCTTTATTCTCCTTAATCTTATTCTTGAGTTTTGAATGGTTAACAGCTTTTAAATAATTCTTGCTTCCCTTGGAAAAGTTTTTGGTATATTTTTGGCACTTGAAAGATAGGAGTTTCCTACCTGAAGTTTCAGAACACAGCCCATGAACTGAAACTAGTCCATAAATATTTGAATAAATATATGTGTCATCAAATGTATATTACTGAATCAAGAACATTTATAATTTATTTAATAGTATAAGGCATTAATTAAGAATACCATAACTAAGCCCAGCTTATTTCATCTCATACTTGTTCGTTAAGAGGAATTTTACTTAGAGAATATGATTCCTTTATTTCAGTGTTTAAGGTACATAAATGTGCTTTAAAATTGTTTATAGCACTAAGTTAATTTTTAAACAAGGACACTAGATTATATGTGATCTAAGAAGCTTCTAAAATACATACACATATTAAAATAAAACAAGTAAATTATTATGTTAATGTCTATAGTTAATGTCTAAAGACCTTTCCTATACATGTTATACCTCTGGATAATCAAGTAGTTGATGTGTGAAAGTTTCTTTTTATAGGAGTATTGCAACTAATAAGTGAAGGAGTGATAGAATATTATCATTTCTCAACTCCTAGTAACATCAGGAAAAGAGAAGTAACTGGATATTATATACGCTTTCTGTTAGAAATATTCTTGCAGATATTCATTAAAAAAAATAGATCCTGAATCAGATCAAGTTCCAGTGTGTCTGATTTACAGAAAATACAGGGACAGTGAAACATGACAGTGACATCACAGGGATGGGATTGGTAAGATTCAGAATTGGGAAGCACCACAGAGTAAATGGTTCATTTTCAAAACATAAATTGCAAGCAACATGAGAGAGAAAGAGGGAACCCATAGATTAAAGGAGACTTGAGACATAAGTGTATAGGTCTTATATAAATCCTATTTTAAACAAACCAACTTTAAGAAAACATTTATGAAGCAGTCAGGAAATTTGAACACTAAATATTTGATGATGTTAAGAAGTTTTTTTATGTGTGATGGTGTTGTTTGAAAAATCTTTAACTTAAATACATACTTAAATATGGATGAAATGATATATTTGTTTTGAAATAATATGAGATTGGAGGGAGGGCATGAGTTGGGGTTAAATGAAACAAGAAGATGCTGCGTTGATATTGTTGAAGCTGGGTGACGGTTAAAGATTATATGAAGTTTTGTAGTTAGGTTTACTAAATAAAAGGCTTTTTTTCCCTAGGGAAAACCATGAAGAAGTGGGTAGAATCAATTGCTAAGATCATCAAGAGGAAGAAACAAGCTCAGGCAAATGGAATAAGCCACAATATTACCTTTGAAAGTCCACCTCCACCAATTGAATGGCATATCAGCAGACCAGGACAGTTTGAAACATTTGATCTCATGACACTTCATCCAATAGAAATTGCACGTCAGCTGACACTTTTGGAATCTGATCTTTACAGGTAGACAATTAACATTAACTTGATGCTCTGTTTTCAAGAACCTTGTACATACCTTTATTTTCAGAACATTTAGCAAATTATTCATGTGTGCTTAAAATACTTCATCTGTTCTTGTGGGGATAGTGGAAAGTTCATAGCATAGTTTTTAACTATAGTTGGTTCTGCAGGTAAAAAAAATCTTAAAATGTATTGCTATTTAGGCCTAGATTTGATGCTAGCAATCCTTCACAAGAGCAGAGGCAGAGAGAAGATTAATGCAGTGGAGTAGCAACCACTTTCAAGGCAGTCACCAATCTCCTACTCTCAATACTTTTCTCAGATTGCTTTGTTGAGTTGTTTGAGCTAAGTCAGTTAAGTATGGATGCTGGGCTCTTGGCAGCTAGATAAAGAGACTACTGAGTGAGACAAGCGTTCTTTTTTCTTTTTTTTTTTTAAGATTTGACATAATCAAAATTTTATTTGGGGTTTTGATTGGGTTGTGTTTGTTAGGCAAATGATTAATGAAATTCTTAGAAGAATAAAGATTTAACTTTTAAGGAGTCTCAAATACTTTAGCTCTTAGAAGTCATTATTAACTTTAAAGAAAAGTTATTTTAGAAATAGTGTGATGAAAAGACATACTGAAAATTTTCAAAATATTAACTTTCATTTATAAGACTGACTGGAAATGTGATTGGCTGTTTATTTTAATCTGTACTGCAGCATCAGTCTGTATATATGAAGCATTCCTGCCATTACCTATATCGACACAGATCACCCATTCATAACCTAACATTTTAGTTTTACTGGAATTGTCATTCTCTGCTCCAAATCAACATCTATCATCACCCCAAATCATTCTTATTCCAAAATTACTAATCCAAGCATCTCATTCCTAACCACAGTCTTCTTTCAGCTTGCTTGAACAGCTTTATTTTATCAATTTTTTAAAAAACTACTATCTTTTCCCAGTGCATTAACACCTTTTTGTCGCCTCCTCCCTCCTGATTTAAGCTTTCATTTTTCATTTACAACCCAGGCTCCTGTGAAGAGTACAGGAATTGCAGGTAACACTACCTCTCAGCCACACTCCACAAGTTATACTGGTTAGCAGCTATTTTTTTTTTTTTAACAGGGATTACACAGAGAAAGGTAAGAATATGTAGTTTAGTGTTAATGGAGAATGTAGGAATGCACTAGAAATAAAACTTTGCCTTCTGTAGAATTGGGCCCCTGGTTTGCCTGGCTCTGCTGTTTAGAATTTAGCACACCTGTTAGAGATTGTCAACATCTGATTCAGAGTGTCAGGTTATATTTTAAGTATTTTTGAATTTAGATGGTTTTTTTTATATTGTGGAATTTGTGATAGGTAGGAATAAAAGGACTTGTTACTTGAGATAACAAAACAAATAATACTGAATCAAGTTGTTCTTCATAGAGTGACTATTACATGAATGAATATCAAAAAAGCACTTAGCTCTATGTGGATGGCTTTCAGAACATAGAAATACCTTTGTTAAGTGATATGTATATTATGGAAGACATGTAACATACATAAAACATTGACACTATAAATTTCTGGTGAATTACTAGAACCATTTTAAGACATTTCAGAAACTGTTAGCAAGTACCCATTTGTACTCAAATTTACTGATTAAAAATGTGCTTTAACAAATTAATAACCAAGTCTATAGGACATTGATGGAATGCCCTGGTTAATTTTTTAAATTAGGTAATCCTAATTGACTGTATACAATGACTTAATCTGCTCTTTTATTTGACTTTTTATTAGTATTTCAAGTATTTCAAAAAATGTAGAAAATAATACAATGAGGGCTATGAGCAACAGAAGCATTACAAATAAAATTAAAATCCTTTGTGTAATTCTCCCTAATCTCATTCTTCTTTCACCCAAGAAATAATGACTATCCTGTATTTGGTGTCTGCTATTCTATATATGTCTTTATAACTTATATACTTAAAAACATTCATAAACAACATATAGCATTGTTTTGTACATTTTAAAACTTTATACTTATGTATCATTCTGCATCTTTTTATTTACTTAAATTGTTTCTAGCATTTGTTCAATTTGGTGTATATAGCTCTAGTTTGCTTATTTTAATTGCTTTGTGGTTTTTCAGTGTATAAATACTCCATAATTTATCCAGTCTCTTGATGATGAGCCTTTAGATTGTTTGGGTTTTTCACTGCTTTGCAAACAATGCTTTACTGAACATTCCTATAAATGTTTTCTTATCATCTGTTGTTTCTAGACTATGTACCTATATATAGAATTGCTGGGTGATCTAGTATATATGTATTATGAGACATGGACAAATTGCTTTATGAAGTAGTCATATCAGCTTTACTTGCACATAAGTATTGAGAGGTTTTTTCACATTTTTACTCATTTGGTATCAGACTTTGTTAGTTGAACAGAAATAAAATGGGATTTCATTGTGGTTTAATGTTATTTTCCCTCAGTAAGAAATAAAGTATTTTTTTATATATATGTATTTGTGGCTAGTTGGGTCTATTCCTCTGGGAATTACCTCCTCTTATGTTTGTCCATTTATCTTTTAGGTTGATTATCTTTTTTCTTACTAAGTTTTAGGAGACTATTAAATAGTTTTGATACTAATCCTTTATAGGTTAAGTTGCATTAATTTTTGGTTCCACAGGAAAGTACAACCTTCTGAACTTGTAGGAAGTGTATGGACCAAAGAAGATAAAGAAATAAATTCTCCAAATCTATTAAAAATGATTCGCCACACTACAAATCTTACACTGTGGTTTGAAAAGTAAGTTTTTACTTATTCTGCCTTATCTTAACCCCCCCACCCCCAAGATATATGGCAGATATTTATTTGTTTGTTTGTTTGTTTGTTTTTATGGTGGCATTGGTTGACTAAATCTAATAAGTTTCAGCTGTACTGTTTAACAGTAAGGCATATATGTATTTACACTGTGTGTTCACCTCCCATTTCTTTCTGTAACCACATATTTGACCCCCTTTACCCCATCCACCTCCCCCCGTCTTATTCTTAATAATCATAATATTAAGTCATATATAAGGTAAAATCTTGGCTTAAAATGTTTCTTTTCTACATGAAGTGAAGAAATTGGTTTCTAAGGCATGAATTTTTTTTTTTTCTTTTTTTATGTTTAGGTGCATTGTGGAAGCAGAAAATTTTGAGGAACGAGTGGCAGTACTGAGTAGAATTATAGAAATTCTGCAAGTTTTTCAAGATTTGAATAATTTCAATGGTGTATTGGAGATAGTCAGTGCAGTAAATTCAGTGTCAGTTTACAGACTAGACCATACCTTTGAGGTAAGTTTTGGGCTTACATATTTTATCAGTTTTGGGCTTACATAGGAAGAAAAGAGATTCCTCTGCTACCAATCTTGAGTATATTCATCTTATTTCCTTAAATATAGTAATATCAAGATATTAGAAAATCCATCAGTTTACACTAAAACGCCCAGGATTCATAAAAGAATATGGGACTAACAACCTTGTTTAGTGGGCTTAACTAAAATATAATGAAGTTCCAAATGGATATTTTTCAATGGCACATTGATAGTTTCAAATAAATGACAAAGGATTTTAAATATTAAATATAAAAATTAATTACCTTTAGTATACAAAGAGAGTAACATGGAGAGAACCCTTTATAAACCTTAAGTTTGTTTTTTTAATTATAAAGTAATATATGTTTAATGTTTATTATAGAAAGTTCAGAAGGTACAGAAAGTATAGAAGGGTATTTCACATTTTTTTATAATAAAATTGAGGTCACATTGGACGTAGATTTTTGTGGTCTGTACCTTTTTATCATAAACATTTCTTGTTTTATTAGCTTATTGTAAAAACAAATTTTTAATGGCTGCATGTTTTTCTATCCCATAGACAAACCATAATTTATTTTATACTCCATTGCGGAACAGTTATTTCTGATTTTTTCTGTGATAAATAATTTAACATAGGACATTCATATAAAGAAATCTTTGTAAGAATTTGATTATTTGCCTAGAATAAATTTCTAGAGGTGGAATACCTAGGTCAGAGTATTTGTACATTTTAAGACTTTTGATACTAATGCCAAGATGGTCTCTACTGTGATATGATAAATCCCCCTAGGTATTACTTTATTAAAAACTTATTTATAAATTTCATGGGCCAGATAAAAACTCATTTTTTATAATTTGTATTTTTAAAAATGACTAGTGAAGTTGAATATTTTTAAATGTATTGGCCATTTTAATTTCTTTAAAATATATCTGTTTATATCTTCTGTTTGGGTATTTGTATTTTTTTGATTTTTATGAAGTTTTATATATTAAAGATATTAACACTTATATATTGCCCATACAATTGCCAGTTTCTATTTGTCTTTATCTGCTTTTTAATTTAAAAAAATTACATAATGTTTTTATATATGGATGGTTTATCATTGTTATTTATACATATCAATCTCTTTATATATGAATTTGTCCTTTGTTTTTGTACCTAGAAAATCATTTTTTAATGTCTGAGTGAAGGATAAAATGTTAGAGACACAGCCATGCAATATATTGCCTTGGCAATGTGAATTATAGTCTTTCTGGAAAGTAATCTATGTATGTTAAAATTACAATATACATACTGTTGGATCCAGAAATAAAAGTACCAGACTATAAAGTTAATTTACAAAGATGTAATTTCTGTGGCATTAATTGTAGTAGCAGAAAACAGGAAACAACTTGTATGTTCATCAATAGAAGAATGAGTGAATTACATTATCCTATACCTTTTTTCATTTGCTAGTATAGAATAGAATAATATTGTTTAGCTACAGAAAAGAAGTAAATAAGGATCTATGTATATTGACTTGGAAGAATATTTGATATTTTAGGGGGAAGTTATTTTTAAAATGTCAGCATACAGAGTATAATATAATTTAACAAAACAATAAACAACATGTAAGTGAAGTTGCATGAGCATTGAAAAGAGTGTGGGAGGATACCTACTTTTTTCTTAACATTGGTTCCTCCAGTGGGTTGTGATTAAAAGGAAGTGGAGAGTAAAATGCTTTCCTGGATGTCATTTTCTATTTAGGTGTTTGCATTTTATTGATTTGTATGAACTTTTTATATATTAAAGATATTAACAAATATTGCCAAATATCAGTTTAATGATTAATCATTTTAATTCTGATTTTGAAAACTAAAGTAATGCATTCATTTTGAGAGGTTAAGCTTTAGTTTTTTAAAATATTGAGTACAGAAGAGTATTTATTAAAACATGTGTAAGGTATAAAGAATAAAAATACAAAGAAAAACTGTGTACTTGGCATCCAGTTTGAAAACTCCCAGTCCCATCTCTTTGTTTACCAGCTACCATTCTGAATTCTGTGCTTATCATTCTCTTGGTTTTTTTCTGTAGTTATACTATTTGCATCTCAAAACAATATATTGTTTCATTTGTGTATTTCTTAATTACATATGAATATAACTCTTTCAAGACTTTTTTCATTCAGTATTAGATTCCTAAATTCATCCATATTGTTTTTTGTAGCTATAGTTTATTCTTTTTCATAGGTGTATCATATTATAGGAATAAATTTACCAAGATCATTTTATTCATTAGTTAATGGTCATTTGGATTGGTTCCAGAGTGGGATTATTGTCAGTAATATTGCCATGAACACTTTCTGCATATATCCTGGTACACACATGCACACATTTCTCTAAGTTATATATGTAGAGATATAATTACTGATGATAGGACATGAATATCTTTAGCTTTACTAGATAATGCCAAATTGTTTTTCCAAGTAAATGTACCAGTTTATACTCCTACCAGAAATATATGGATTCTAGCTGTTCCAACATTCACATCAGTACTTGATATTGTCAGTTTCTTTTAATTTTTTCAGTCTTGCAGTTTTGGTTTATAATTCTCTGATTTCTAATGAGTTTGAACCTATTTTTAAATGTTTATTCATGCTTTGTATTTCTTATTGTGGAATATTTTTTACTTATTTTCATTTTTTTCTTATGAATTTATATGAGTTTTCATATACTGGATTTTAATTCTTTGCCTGTTATGTGTGTTGTAAATACCTTTTTCAAATTTAAGCTTCCCTTTTGCCTTTTTTTGATATCGTTTAATGAACAAAAGTTCTTAATGTAGTTGAATATACTTACTTTGTAATTTGTACTTTTTAGTGTCTTATTTAACAGATCCTCCTCTTTTATCTTAATACTTTGTCTTTCACATTAAGTCCTTAATCCATCTGGAAATGCGTTAACTATGGTATGAGGTTAGAGTTTAATTTCATTTTTTTGTTCCATACGTCTAGCCATTTGCTGCCATACATTTATTGAGTGTTTCTGGTGTCTCTTTTCTGTTCCTTTGATGTATTTGGTTGTTTCTGTGCCAGTGCCACGTGTCTAAATGATCCTAACTTTATATACCAGTTTTTGACATAGTAGGGCAAGTTCTCACCAATCTTCTTTTCCAAGAGTAACTATTCTGAATCCATGTCTCTTCTATGTACATTTTAGAATCAGTTTAAATTTCATTATTTTTAAGTCAAGATTTTGATAGGAATTGCATCGGCTATATAAATCAATTAGTGAAGAGCTGACATTTTTATAATAATGAGTCTTCCACGATGACATGAACACGATATATCTTTCCATTTATTTATTTATTTAATAAAGTTTTATGGTTTCCTTGATGGAGGTCTCACAGATGCAGTTAGATTTGTATTAGAATATTTTTTTAAATCTTTATTAACGATATCTAGAAATGTCGATTTTTGCCTATTGGCTTTATTCCAGTAACATTGCTAAATTATCTCATTAACACTGTGTGTAGATTTATTGGTTTCTTCACAATCACACCCTCTGTGAATGCTGACAATTTTTTTTTTCATTTCCTAGACCTTTATTTTTGTCTATGCTAGTTAGGGCTTTTGTATAATACTGAATAAAAGTTACAATGTAGTCAGTCACCTTTGCTCTTCCTTAAGTTAAAGGAAATACACTTGAATGGTTCTCAATTACATATAATGTTTGCTATGGGTGTATGTGAGTGTGTGTCAATTTAAAAATAATGTAATTAATTTTTAATAAGAATGTAATAATGAGATATAAAAGGAATGACTCTGCTTACTTGACTTATTAAATTTTTGTTCAGTTCTCTCTCATAACCTCCTCCTTACCAAAACTTTACCTTTGCCCCAGAAGATCTTTCAGTGGAAAATATTTGAATGATAAGGAATTATATTTCTCTCCTAAAACTATATATAACTTTAAACTCTGGGTTAATCAGAATTATAACTAATAGGTTCTGAGAAAGAATTTTTTAATTGCTTAATCCCTTAATTCTCTAATTTATATTGGAAAAAAGTAGGTTTTTAAATTTTGTATTTATATGTATGAGGGAAATCATTTCAGGCGAGCATAGAAAGAAAAATGACTTTTCTCTTAATATAAAAAATTGTTATTCAAATATTTGAAATTTTATAAAATGTTAAACTATATCCATAAAATATGATTGAATTATAAAAAACAAATTGTACTCTATTTATTTGAAAGGCATTGCAGGAAAGAAAAAAGAGAATTTTGGATGAAGCTGTGGAATTGAGTCAAGACCACTTTAAAAAATACCTAGTAAAACTTAAGTCAATCAATCCACCTTGTGTGCCTTTTTTTGGTAAGTTACTAAATATGGATTTGTATTTTGGGGGAGAGTGTGCTATAGCCAGAAGAGACCATACTTTAGAGGCATTTTGTCCTGATTTTATATCTCTGAGCTGTTTACTTTTATTAGCTGTCTATGTTGATAAGTAAAACTTAAACTCTTTATTTCCTTACCTGTAAAATGAAGATTATGATAAATACCTGATAAAGTTGTAAGGAGCTCTGTGGGGTCTCTTCTATAAAAGCACATATCACATTCATAAGGGCTCCACCCTCATGATTTAAGCACCTCCCAAAGGCCCCACCTCCTAGTACTATCACATAGGATGATAAGATTTCTATATATGAATTTCGAACATTCAAACCATAGCATACATGTATGCATACCCGGTTGTGATAAAAATGTTTCTAGACATTTCCAAATATCCTTGGAGGATAAAATTGCCCCCAGTCGGGAGCTACTGATTTAAATGAATCAGTAATATGCATTAAAAAGGAACTAAAAACTTCCTTACTGTCCCAGAGTGAGGAATAATTCTTTTTCAACCTAAATTATGAGGTTTGGGAAAACAGAGAATTAGTTTACAAATATGTAGTCTGATTAACCAGAATTGTCTAAAAATTAATTTATTGATCAGTAATCATTTAAGATCATTGGCATTAAATATTTATAACCAAATAGTAAAATGGTTAGAATAGATTTACGATTTAGATTTTGGGAATGAATGCTACCTTTTATTTTAGGCTATTCGTCTAAGAAATGACAAATTAAGCTCTTTTAAAACTATTTTAAATGTTTCCATGTTAAAAAAAATTCTTAATACATTTAATTAATTGTTAAATATATCAGAGACTTAACATCTTAAGAGTAGAATTGCTAGATTATAGGATGTCTTTCAACTTCACTAGATCAATTGTTTTCTCAATGGTTAATTAACCAACTTTATAACTTTTCTTCAAATACTTTTTTACTAGGAATATATTTAACAAATATTCTGAAGACTGAAGAAGGGAATAATGATTTTTTAAAAAAGAAAGGGAAAGACTTAATCAATTTCAGTAAGAGGAGGAAAGTGGCTGAAATTACTGGAGAAATTCAGCAGTATCAGAATCAACCTTATTGTTTACGGATAGAACCAGAAATGAGGGTAAATATTTTTTTTGCTCATCTTTAAAAGAGAACATGTTAAATCTCTGCTGTCCCTAAGAAATATCATAACGACCCATTATGCTATTTATTTTTCTATGAAAATAACAATTAGTTAATAGTAAATAGAAGTGGTAAATAGAAATGGTAAATAGATATTCAGCACTAACAATCTGAAGTTATTAATATTATTAGATACTTTCTCTTGAAAGCATTGCTTCTTTGTATAACTGGTTCAGGTAACATTGAAAAAATGAATGACAAAATGGAATAAAAGAAGTTTTCTGATGTCTGTGCAGTAAAAATATTTTCTACTATCATTGATTGGTAGCCATTTTAGATATTTTACATGTGTCAATATGACATTACATAATCTCTTCATAAGAAAACTGGGTTTAAATAGGGGAATGGCCTTACAGAATGGTATGTATATATGTATAACAAAAGGGATTTTTTAAAAATTCTGTCAATTGATGTACTATTTTGAGTAATTCATAATATTGATTCTGTGGTACTGTAAGATGTAAAATACCTTTTAAATTAGAGTAAATTATTATATTTATGTTAAACGAATTTTATTGTATTATAGTTCTTTGAAATCCAGAACATAAATAACTTGATCAGAATAAGTTTGCCTGTCACATTAAAAATTGCTGAACTTACAGATGTAGTCTGCAGGTTGGGCATATTGAGTAAAAATGATCACTGTCAATCCTGCCCTCCAAAATTATAAGATTGTAACCATTCTTTATTCCTAGTTCAGCACAAAGTATTCTAAAATCCTAAGAAAGACTGACCCTTAAAGTATACCATTATGAAAATGTGGATAGATACCTGCACTAAAGAAAATAATGTGTTTAAAATATTTTTGTAATTAAGAGTGTCTATTAAAAAAAAAAAAGAAAATAGCGATAAGCTACTATTGCATTCCATTCTTTCACAATTGGGCCAACCCTCTGTGATGTGAATTTTAATAGGGTTAAGGGTATATGTTCTTAAACCCAAGTTAGAGTTCACAGTACATTTTCCAACATCGTACTTGGTTGCACTTGAATAGTACTTTAAGCATTTATATCTCAGTAACTGCTAATAGGTTTTTTATGATCCTGTCTCACCTTTCTACTATCCTTTAAAACAATCTTTTGGAGATGGGGAGTAGGGAGGTACAGAGAATGCTTTCTTTATGATTGAGTCAGTTTCAAATGTAGACAAAGTAGCTATTTATTTTTCAAACCTTAGTTAACCAAGCTAAGTTGTATTAAAAAGTAGAGCAAAAGATGAGAAAACCAAGAATACTTCTGTTATAACTTTTATAAAAGTCTTTAAATTACTGTTGGTTCGTATGATTTAACATAGTTAAATTATTTCAGTATTGTTAAAGGAATAATATAATTTTCTTGAAATTGGCAGAATGCCTGAAAAAATGGAAGAATTTAATACTAGAAATCTTATAGCTTATTTTGCCAGCTGCCAAAGCTAAAACCCAGTATTTGTTTTTGTACATGCTTCTAAACCACTTTAAAATTACATAAAGATAAATTTAGTAATTTTCTTCTAAGGAATATCTCTAAGGAAATCATCAGAAATACATAAGAATTTATGTACAAGGAGTTAATAATAATTATTATTATAGCAAAGACAGCACCTATATGGAGATTGGTGAAATAAATTTTGGAACATCCATCTGATGAAATGACAGTTAAAATTTGTATCTTGTAAAGTAAACCATATGGAGAAAAAATTGAGTGTAAACTTTAAAAGGGTTAAAAACTATGGTGTTATCCCAGTTTTGCAGAAAAAATATTTAACAGTGATATCTCTTGTTAGTGAGATTACTATTTTTCCTTTTATTCACTTTACTAAAGCATTTAAATTTTCTACCTAAAAACTTAAATTTAAGCCTAGAATATATTTTTGATAAAGACAAAAGGTTATTTTCCTAGAGGCTAGCACAGATTAGTTTACATTTATAATTATTCTTGAAATTACTTTTGAATAGACCTTAACCTAATTTATCTCTACTTTTTTTCTGACTGTCAAAGTTTTCTTTTGGATTATAAATATATAATTAAGAGTGTAATTGTAAACACTTGATAGCTTATTGGTGATAATTTTGTTGTTATAATGAGTATGAATAATATTAATTGAGAATACTGAACTATTAATAATGGTAATAAATGAAAATCTGCTCATTTTAGTAGAACTTTAAGGCTAGAATATATAACTTCCATAGAAATTATACAGTTTTATTAGAAAGTAGAAAGATTGGAATCAGCAATTCTTGTGGAGTTTTCAGACATTATGGTCTCTTAATTTGTTGATTTTTTTTTTATTAAACCAATGAAATAAATGTTTTAATAAGAGCTAAAATATGTGCTATGGATATTTAATTCCAGCGATTCTTTGAAAATCTTAACCCAATGGGAAGTGCTCCTGAAAAAGAGTTTACAGATTATTTGTTCAACAAGTCACTAGAAATTGAACCCCGAAACTGCAAACAGCCACCTCGATTTGTAAGTTCATTACAATTTTGGAAAAATTGTTTTTTAAAAAAGTATTAGCCTATTTCTATTAAAAATTGTAATTTGCTCAAATAGCTGTTTTTAAGTGTTTTGCAATACTATACTATTTCTAAAATTACATGTACTGTGGGGAAAAATGTTAGTCTTTTGATAAAATCTGATTTATCCTTTGCTTTAGTACCACTTACTTATCTATACACTTTTGACCCTTCCTAGTAAAAGGGAAAAGCTGTGAGAAAGCGAGAACCACAATAATTTTGCAAACATAAAAACTGGGGCTCAAAGGATTTAAATAGCTTTTCTAGGCTGCATAGCTAGTTATTGACACAGTTGAGATTTTAACTCAAGTTATCTGAATCTGAGTTCATGTTTTTTTAGTTAGGTTACTACTATGAGAATTTTAAAAAGGTGGGAAGAGGTTGAGGTGGGGGATGTAATAGCAGTTTTATCCAAAGACTTTAAAGTGCCGTTGTAGAGGTTGGTCATTTATTACTAGGAAAAAAAAAGCAGGGTCTTCTTTTTTCTGACTCATCTGGCATAATATGTTGTATATATTATATCCACAGTAAATATTTGTAAAATTGATATTGATGACTTGAATAACTTTAGGTTCAAGTGTTTTGAAGGCAAAAAGTTTTTCATGTAGATTTTTTTTTAATTAAGTTTTTTTTGAGTAACATTGGTTAATACAATTACATCATTTTCAAGTTTACATTATAATTTGACATCTGTATATTCTGTTGTGTATTTATCAACCAAAGTCTAGTTTTCTTTAGCTACCATATATTTGATCCCCTTTATTCACTTCATTCTCCCCAAACCCCCTATATTTTGAAAACCTTTACTCCATTGACCGCTCCCTTCCCTCACCCCCTACCCTCTGGTAACCACTGGTCTATAGTCCATATTCATGAGTCTCTGTTTGTATGCCCTATTCCTTTGTTGCTTTTAAGTTTATATCCCACATGTAAATGATATCATGTGATTTTCACCTTTTTCTGTCTGGCTTATTTTGCTTAGCATGATTATCTCGAGGTCCATCCATGTTGTCGCAATGGCAGTATTTCATCTCTTCTTATGGCTGAGTAACATTCCATTGTATATATGTATCACAGCTTCTTTAGCCAGTTATCTATCGTAGGGCTCTTCAGTTTCTTCCATGTCCTGACTACTGTGAATAATGCTCCTATGAACATTGGTGTGCAAATATCTTTTCTGATGAAGGTTTTCAAGTCTTTGGGATAAATACCCAGTAGAGGGATTGCTGGATCAACTCTTATTAGTTTTTTGAGGAACCTCTATTCTGTTTTCCATAGTGGCTGTACCAATTTGCAGTCCCATCAGTAGTGTATGCAGGTTCCATTTTCTCTGCATCCTCTCCAACATTTGTTATTACTTGTCCTGTTGATTATAGCTATTCTGACAGGTGTGAGATGGTATCTCATTGTGGTTTTAATATGCATTTCTCTAATAGCTAGTGATGTTGAGCATCTTTTCATATATTTGTTGGCCATTTGTATGTCCTCTAGAGAGAAGTGTCTGTTCAGGTCCTCTGCCCATACTTTGATTGGATCATTTGCTTTTTTGTTGTTACTGAGTTGTATGAGTTTTTTGTATATTTTGGATCTTAGTCCCTTATTGGAGGCATTGCTTGCAAATATATTTTCCTATTTGATGGTTGTCTCTTTACCTTGTTGACGATTTCTTTTGCTGAGCAGAAGCTTTTTAGTTCAATATTCCATTCATTTATTTTAGCTTTTACTTCCCTCTCTTTTGAGGTCAAATTGATAAAATCCTCTTTAAGTCCAAGGTTCTTGAGTTCCTATGTTTTCTTCTACACATTTTATTGTTTCAGGTCTTACATTCAGGTCTTTAATACATTTTGAGTTAATTTTCTTGTATGGTGATAGACAGCAGTCTAGTTTGATTCTTTTGCAGATGGCTTTCCAGTTTTCCCAGAACCATTTATTGAAGAGGCTCTCCTTTCTCCACTGTATGTTTTTGGCTTTTTTGTCAAAAAGTATTTGCCCACATAAATATGGGTTTACTTTGGATTCTCGATTCTGTTCTATTGGTCTGTGTGTCTTGTTTTTCTGCTATTACCATGCTGTTTTGATTACTGTCACTTTGTAGTATAATTTGAAGTTGGGCAGAGTGATGCCTCCAGCCTTTTTTTTTTTTTTCTTCCTCAGGATGACTTTGGCAGTTTGGGGTCTTTTGTGCTTCCATATGAATCTAATGATTTTTTGTTCTATTTCTTTAAAAAATGCCTATGGTATTTTGATGGGGATTGCATTAAATTTGTATAATGCTTTAGGAAACATGGTCATTTTAACTATGTTGATTCATCCAATCCAAGAACACAGAATGTCTTTTCATTTCTTTTAATAGAGTCTTGTAGTTTTCATTATATAGGTCCTTCACATGTTTCGTTAAATTTATTGCAAGGTATTTTATTCTTTTTGTTGCAATTGCAAAAGGAATTATTTTTTTTCTACTTCTTTTTTCTGTCACTTCATAATTAGAGTATAGGAACACTATGGATTTTTGAACATTGATTTTATATCCAGAAACTTTACTGTATTTGCTTATTGTTTCCAGTAGTGTTCTTGTGGAGTCTTTATGGTTGTCTATATAGAGAATCATGTCATCTGCAAATAGTGACAGTTTGACTTCTTCGTTTCCTATTTGGATGCCTTTTATATCTTTCTCTTGTCTGATTGCACTTGGTAAGATCTCCAATGATATATTGAGTAACAGTAGCGATAGTGGACAGCCTTGCCTTGGTCCTGATGTTAGAGGGAAGGTTTTTAGTTTTTCACCTTTAAGTATAATGTTGGCTGAGGGTCTGTCATAGATGGCCTTTTTATATTAACGTACTTTTCTTCTATGCCAACTTATGTTAAGTGTTTTTTATCATAAATGGATGCCGTATCTTGTCAAAGGCTTTTTCTGCATCTAATGATATGATCCTATTATTCTTATTTTTTTAATTTGTTTACATGGTATGTCACATTAATCAACTTGCATATGTTGAACCATCCCTTTGCCCCTAGGATGAAGCCCACTTTATCATGATGTATAATCTTTTGAATATGTTGCTGTATTCAGTTTGCTAGTATCTTATTTAGGATTTTTGCATGTGTTCATGAGAGATATTGGTCTGTAGATTTCTTTTTTGTGTTACCTTTACCAGGTTTGGCATCAGGGTGATATTGGCCTCATAAAATAAATTGAGAAGTATTGCCTGCTCTTCAATTTTTTGGAGGAGTTTGAGGAGAATAGATATTAAATCTTTTTTGAATGTGTGGTAGAATGCACTGGTGAAGTCCTGGACTTTTACTTAGTAGATTTTTGATGATTGCTTCAATTTCCATACTGCTGATTGGTCTATTTAGATTTTCCAGATTTTGATACAGTCTAGAAAGATTGTATTTTTCTAAGTACATTTCTTCTAGGTTATTAAATTTAGTGTTATATACCTTTTCACAGTATTCTTATATGACTCTTTGGATTTTTGCGATGTCAGTCATAATTTCCCTTCTTTCATCCCTGATTTAGTTTATTTGTGTCCTTTCTCTTCTTTGTTTAGTGAATCTAGCCAGGGGGTTGTCATTTTTATTAACTTTTTCAAAAAACTTGTTCTTTGTTGAATTTTTTTTTTCTAATTGTTTTTTTTGTTTGTTTTCAATTTCATTTATTTCTGCTTTAATTTTAATTTTGATTACTTCTTTCTGTCTGCTGACTTTAGGCTTAATTTGTTCTTCCTTTTCAGGTTTTTAATATGAAGCGTTAAGCTGTTTATTTGGGCTCGTTCTTGTTTTTGGAGATAAGCCTGTAATGATATGAACTTTACTCTTATGATTGCTTTTGCCATGTCCCAAAAGTTTTGATATGTTGTACTATCATTATCATTCATTTCTATGTATCTCTTGATCTCTCTTTTTATTTCTTCTGTGACCCAGTTATTCTTCAGCAGCATGTCATTTAATTTCCATGTATTTGCAGTTCTTCCTGATTTCTTTTTGCAGTTAATCTCGTTTCAAAACATTATGATCAGAGAATACAGCTGGTATGATTTCAATCCTCTTGTATTTGTTGAGGTTATCTCCATGTCCCAGTATGTGGTCGATTCTTGTGAATGTTCCATGTGCACTAGAGAAGAATGTATAAGTAGCTGTTTTGGGATGGAAGGCTCTGTATATGTCAGTTATGTCCAGTTGGTCTAATGTGTTATTTAAGGATGTTGATTTTCTTATTGATTTTCTGTTTGGATAATCTGGCCATCTCTGACCATGGGGTATTTAGGACCCCTACTACGATAGTGTTTCGGTCTGTTTCTCCCTTTAGTTCTGTCAATAATTGCTTTACATATTTCAAGGTTCCCTGATTGGGAACATAGATATTAATAAGTGTTATGTTTTCTTGGTGCATGATTCCCTTTATCATTATGAAGTGTCTCTCTTTACTGGTTTTATTTTGAAGTCTATTTTGTTTGATAATAGTACTGCTACTCCCACTTTTCTCTAAATGCCATTTGCTTGAAATATCATTTTCCTCTCTTTCACTTTGAATCTATATTTGTCTTTGGAGTTGAGATGTATCTCCTGGAGGCAGCATATGGTTGAGTTTTATTTTTTGATCCATTCTGCAACTCTGCCTTTTTTTGGTGAGTGCAGTCCATTTATATTTAGGGTGATTATTGAAAATGAGGTCTTCTTATAGCCATTTTATCTTTTCTTTCTGGTAGCTTAGTGTTTCCGTTGCTTTCTTGTCCTTGTGTTTCTGTTTTCTTTATTTTGGTTGGCTTTTGTGGGTTTTCTCTCTGGTTCTTCTTGTTTTATGTTATATACTTCAGTTCTGAATCTTTGGTGTGTGGTTACCATTACAAATATGTAAAGGATAGTTACACACACACACACACACACACACACACACACACACACACACACACACACACACACACACACACACACACACACACACACACACACACACCCACACAAACACACACACACACACACACACACACACACACACACACACACACACACACACACACACACACACACACACACACACACACACACACACACACACACACACACACACACACACACACACACACACACACACACACACACACACACACACACACACACCCGTTGTCTTCTGTGCATGACTTATCTCCATTCCCCTTTGCGGATTTGGATCTTTGAAGCCTCCTCTTTTCATTCATTGTTATCTCAATTTGTCCCTATGAATGCAGAACATTCATTGCTAACTTGCTATAGCAGTTCTCTTCTCATTATTTAAGCTTATAATGGCATGTTCTTAGTAAGAGTTGTACTCCTTTGCTTCTATTTGCCTGATAGTCACTTTACTCCTAAGTACGTATTTTTTGGGGTGGGGGGGGAGAGCGGTCATTTTGTTTTATGTGAACTGACCCCTTTCAGTATTTCCTGTAGTGAAACTTTATAGTGGAGAATTCCCTCAATTTTTGTATGTCTGAAAAGGTCTTAATTTCTCCTTCATATCTAAAGGAGGGCTGAGCTGGATACATTATCCTAGGCTGGTAGTTCCTTTCACTTAATAGTTTAAATATTCAATTCTATTCCTTTCTGGCTTGTAAGGTCTGCACTGAGAGGTCTGATGATAATCTAATGAGTTTTCCTTTATAAGTTACTCTTCTCCCTGGCTGCCCTGATAATTCTGTCTTTGTCATTGATTTTTGATAACTTTAATACAATGTGTCTTAGTGAAGGCCATTTTTGGGGTTGAAATAATTGGGTGTTCTGTTGGCTTCTGTAATTCCAAGCTCCAGCTCATTCCTTAGATTTGGAAAATTCTTGTCAACTATTTGTATGAAAATGCTTTCTAGTCCCTGCTCCTTTACCTCAGCTTCAACAATGCCCATTATCCTTGTTTTCTCTCCTGATGTTATCAACTAGTTCTTATATTACTCTTTCATTATTTTTCATTCTTCGGTTTCTTTTTTCTTCCTTCTGATTCATTTCTAGATTTTTGTCTTTGATATCATGGACCCTTTCCTCCATTCGGTCAACTCTATTTCTCAAACTTGCTATTTTATTTTTCAACTCCTGCAGTGTGTTCTTCATCTCCAGAAGTTCTGTTTGGTTCTTTTTGAGGGTTTCAGTCTCTTTGCTCTGCTCATCTAGTGTTTTTTCAGTTCCTATGATATGACTCGTTTTTTCAATTCCTATTGATATGACTCGTTTCAGAACTCACTGAGTTTCTTCAGAAGTACCATCTCTGTCATTTAAGTTGCACATTTCTACACCTGTAAGCTTATTTTCTGGAGATTTTTTTCTCTCTTTCTGAGATGCCTTGTCACCTTGGTTGTTCATGGTGTTTAATGGACTATTTCTCTGCCTGGGCATTAATGGAAATGTATTCTGCTGCTTTTCCAGAAAGAAGATTTATTATATAAAAATCTCTCTTTAGCCTGATGCAAAGAATGTGCTTTCTTTTGGTTTTCAGTAGGTGGCATCTAAGCCTCTTGGATTGCTGCTTTATATAAAACCTTAATAATGCCTTTATATATGCCTTGGTTTTCTTGTAGATATTTAATCACACTCCTTGCAGTTTCAGTCCCTGTCAGTGTTAGCAACAGTTTCAGCAGCGTTTGCCCAGATTCCCCTGGGATCTGTGATGATCAATCTCAGAGGGTACCCCTGGATTGAGGGTTGGGGCCTGCAGCTCAGCCTCGGTTTTGCAGTTGTGGCTGATAAAAATCAGCTGTTGTTTCTCTGCCATCCACTTCTCTGCTTTCTGTCCTGATGGCTGCATGGAACTCAACTCTCCTAGGCAGGGCTGTTCAGGGAACTCACTTCTCCTTCTCCTTCCGCCCCCCTCCTCCTCCAGGTAACTCCAGTGGCTGTGAGAGGCAGTTTCTTTGTTTATCCCAGTCCACCTTCCGACACCCAGAGTTCTCAGCTGTGGTAGCTCTTATGTGCAAATCCCACGCTCAGATGCGCTGGTGTGCAGTTCGGGTGCTTTTTTTTTTTTTTGAGTTTTAGATGTTCAGCTTATTGTTTCAAGGGGATCTGTGGACATCTCTCATTTTGTCATGTTTCCTGGAACTCTTCCCATATAGATTTTTAATAATTTTATTTCTTCAGTATGAAAAGAGGCTGATTTATATCAAGTCTATAATTAAGTCATTCAAATCCCAAAGTGTTGTACTAGAATGTTACTGGCTTTTTTTTACCAATTGGGATTCTATTGTACTCTCTTAAGTATATGCTAAGAATAAAGTAATACTACACAGTAAAAACAAAGTATATGCAAATTAGTAATGTAATTATGTTTACTTTTCCTAGCCTAGGAAATCAACTTTCTCTTTGAAATCTCCTGGAATAAGGCCTAATACAGGCCGACATGGCTCTACCTCAGGCACTTTACGAGGTCATCCAACACCATTGGAAAGAGAACCATGTAAAATAAGTTTTAGTCGGATTGCTGAAACTGAGCTTGAATCAACAGTGTCAGCACCGACCTCTCCAAACACACCATCTACTCCACCAGTATCTGCTTCTTCAGACCTCAGTGTGTTTTTAGATGTGGATCTCAGCAGTTCTTGTGGTATGTATTTGTTGTAAACCGTTTAGTAAAATGAATCTTTTGGTTAAGATAATTCTCATCATTTTAAGTAGGGAACTGTAGAATTTTTTTCAAACTATATTAGCGCAGAAAGTGACAGTGGAATGTGAAAATAGTAATTAAACACAGGGGAGTATAGTATGATTCATGAATTATTTTTGTATATTTTTTTCTGAGTTATTCAACAAAGATTCATTTAGTACCTTTTGGGCACCAGTACAACTCTAAAGAGAACAATAAACAATGAATAAGAAAACAAGCAAATACATTCTGTAAAGGAAATTTAAAAAGTGACTTATAGAGAGGAAACTACTTAAGCTAAAAAAGAAAAAACATTCCAGGTACAGAGAGTATTGGCTTCATTTTTTTAAATGAGCTAACATGGGAAAAGATGATGATAAAATTCTGTATTCTGTGTATTTTGTTACATATGTTACTTTATGCAAAGTTGTTTACAAAATAAAAATGATACATATATTTTTTCAAATTAATTTTTCTCATTCCAATAGGCAGCAATAGCATCTTTGCTCCAGTTCTCTTGCCACATTCAAGTAAGTAAGAACTTGAGTTTATTCTAATGAAATGATTTAAAGATAATTATTGAGTCAATTGAATTTGTTTATGAGTGTTCTGGATTTTAGGAACATTTAAAAATTTTAATAAGGGAATAGAATTCTTATAATAAATTGAATTATTTGCTTGCAGCTGTGTACTATTTAAACTTTACTATAGATTGAATTTGTCATTTTACAACGTATATTCTAGGGCCTGTGTGACCAGTGAACAAATTACTTAGTATCTCCAAACTTGTTAAGGATCAAATGAGAGCTGTGTAGAGTACCTTGCACATTACTTAGGAGAGAATAAGCAGTGACTTCATATCAGTTGCCTCTTCAGACTCTCACCTCTTCCAGTTTATTTTCCCATAAGAATAATATACTAAATGTTTCTCAGGTTCTCAGGCTAATCCTTGATCACTTATTTCCTCACACGATCTTAATAAAGCAGTTATTTTAAGTAAAACACTATTCTGCCATTCTTAATTATTTCATAATTTATGACATAAATGCTGTCACCTTTCTGTGGTCAGTTAGTTGTTTAAAATAACTCAAAGAAGCACAACAGCTTCGAGAATAATTTTCTCAATCTAAATAACTTCTACTTCCATCATAGTAAAATGTATATAATTTAGATAGTAGCAATAAAGTTCTTGTCTTATGAGAAAAGTACGTTTATTATTTTAAAGGTTTAATGCCAAACTTTAATTTTTAAATTTTTATAAGTGACATATGCATAGAGTTTTTAAAAGCAAATAGTGCTAAAACACTTGAAATGAACAGCAGTTCCCTATCACACATCTCTGCAGCCCTTTTCTTTTTCTCCAATGACACTTCCACATTTTTAAGTGGTGTTTTTATAATTGTCTCTCTTTAAAACCATTAATTTTACACAGTGTTTATTGATTTCCTGTTATTGTAGGTGGGGATTTAGCTCTTTGCCTAATATACTGATCACTTTTGGGGAAAATATTTCACTGCTAAGCCAAGATAGTGTATACTATAATTATACTTCTTGTACAGCTCTGTTTTCTGAAGTTAATAATAGCCTCATTAATGCTTGGGTTTTTTGTTTATATTTTTGAAACATTTATTGCTTAATCTGCCCACACTCTTCTACAGCACGATTTTTCATCATGTCAAACCACTCAGGGAAGCTGTCAGGATTTTTTTTTTTTTTTTTTTTTTTTTTTTTGCTTTTTAACTTGGAAACTTCCTTCCTGCTGCCCTTTTGTCCTCATGCTTCGGTTTGGACTGGTTGCCATGTTGGCCTCTTACTCAGCTGTCATCCTAGAACTTTCTTTTGTTGTCATTCTAGAAATTCCCTTCACTTCTCTCCTGTACTGAATCCTCATTTTTTGGGTTCCTTGTTTTCTTTCTTGATATGCTCTCTTACTTTGTTAGGGGCAGATCCTCCAGTAACTGCTTAAGAAAGGATACATAGGTACAAAGTTTTTAAGTCCTTGCATTTCTGAAACTGTATTTATACATTTAATTGTTCATGTTGGCTGGGTATAGAATTTTAAATCATTTTCACTCAGAATCTTGTAGACATTTCCCACTGTCTTCTAGCTCTTATATTTTCTGTTTAGGAGTCCCATTTCATTCACTCATAAATTATTCATGTATAATTCCTAAATGCCTGATACATGCAGGCACTATTTTAGATATAAGAAATGTGGCACTGAACAAATTAGACCCCAAAAATCCTCTGTCGATAACCCTACATTCTCAATCCTTTTATAAAAAAACTATACTTGCTGTAGCAAAGGGGCCCAAACATACAGTGCTTTAAATAAAATGGTTTATTTTTCACAATAGCCAGAGCAAGTAGACAACTCTACTTCACAAGGTTTTCAAGCTAACACAGCAATTCAGTGTTCTCAAAATGGGGCTTCCATCTCTGAGTCTTGAGCAACTTGAAGTCTTGCTTCAGTTGTTACCAGTTTTCTGCTAGTAGGGATGTTGAGGGCAAGCAGCTTGTTATTTAAAAAAAAAAAATGTCATCTGGAAGTTGCACACATTGCTCCTGCTCTCTCATTGGCCAAAACTTAGATACAAGGACATACCTAGCTACAAGGGAGGCTTAGAGATGTTTCTAACTAGGCAGCTTTTTGTCTTGCTAAAATTCATGGGATTCTATTACTAAAAGGAGGAAAGGGAAAGGTGCACTGGGGGACAATTAGCAGTCTCTGCCACAAATTATTTAGGAAACTTTTAGGACCTTCTCATTATTAACAATGATCATTAACGTGGGTCTTTTTTTTTTTTTTTTATCATTTTGCTGTCCATTCAGCAAGCTCATTAAATTTAAAGACTTTTCATTTTGAGTTCTAGAAAATGTTTCTTGTAACATTTTATTAATAATTTCTTCCCCATCATGTTCTCTAATTCTTTTTTTGGAGCTCCATTTTCTTATTGTATGTTCTAGATTGATCCTCCACCTTTCTTGTCTTATGTTTCTTATTGTCTCTTTTTTTTCTTGCTCTGTTTTCTAGGAGATTTCTTCTCTTTATCTTCCAACTCTTCTATTTATTTTTCATTTATCATGATTTTGAATTTTCAAATTTCCGAGAATCTTTCTACTTCCCTCTGATCATGTCATTTTTATATAATTTTATTCTAGTTCCACATATTTCACCTTCTTATCTCATAGGATATTATAGTATTTTTTGAAAAAAATTATTTTGTTTCTGGTATTCTCTCTTTTCTGAGTTCCTTCAGTTGTGTTCCTTCTCATCTTGAGGCTTTCCTTTCTTGTTTGGTATCTGGCTTTCTGTTTATATTTTAATGTAAAGTAATGGGAAGTGGTATATCCATGAGCAGAGCTCGTTGACTTGTGGGTTTCTTTGTACAGTGATAGAGTGATGAGATTTTTTTTTTTTTTTTTTTACTTAGGACATCCTCAAATGTTATACTCTATGAGGCCTTTTCTCTTGGTATGTTTAATTTCTCCAAAGAAAGATCTTTGAATCTTTTGCCTGGGAGGTCTCGACCTTTAATATGAACATCTGTATTTTCAGCACAGACTAGTGTTCCCATGTCTGAAGATTAGATTCTTCAGAGAATCTAATCTCCAGTCTCCTGCAATGAGGTAGTTGTCTAAACTCACAAAGTGGAGACTAGGAAGTTAATAATTGCCCCTTATATAGATTTAATCAGATCATCTGTTTTTATGCCCATGCCTTCCATTGTACCGAGTGCCTTTAACTCCTGATCCCTCTTTTGGTTTGTAGGGGCAAATTTGCTGCAGTTTGTCAGTTAACACTGACCATAGGCATTTGGGTTTCATCTTTCTATTGTGTGTTTACCACCCAAAGTCCAGTTTCCTTCAGCTACCATATATTCGATCTCCTTTACCCACTTCACCCTCCCCCTACCCCTCTATGTTTGACCCCCTTTAACTGTCTACCTTCCCGCTCCTCGCCCACCCCCTACCTTCTGATAACCACTAATCTATATAGTCCATGTCCACGAGTCTCTCTTTGTCCTGTTCCTTTGTTGCTTTTAGGTTTATATCCCACATATAAGTGATATCAATTGTGATTTTCAATTTTATATGTCTGGCTTATTTCTCTTGGCATGATTATCTCAAGATCCATCCATGTTGCAAATGGCAGTATTTCATCTCTTTTTTATGGCTGAGTAATATTCCATTGTATATATGTACCACAGCTTCTTAGCCAATCATCTATTGTAGGATAGCTATAATCAACAAGACAAGTAATAACAAATGTTGGAGAGGATGCAGAGAGAAAGGAACCCTCATACACTGCTGGTGGGACTGCAAATTGGTACAACTGCTTGGAAAACAGTAGGGAGGTTCCTCAAAAAACTAAGAATTGATCTGCCACATGATCCAGCAATCCCTCTACTGGGTATTTACCCCCAAAGACTTGAAAACCTATATCAGAAAAGATATTTGCACACCGATATTCATAGCATTATTCATGGTGGCCAGGACATGGAAGCAACCGAAGTGTCCTATGTTAGATGATTGGCATGGTTTTTTTTTGACTGTTCATTGTTTTGTCCAGATCATCAGCTTTATCTAAGGCTGTTTTCTCTTAAGGTTGTACAAGTGGTGGCAGGAGCAGTAAAGGTTATGTGCCTTCTTTGTTCACTCAAGTAGAAAGGAAAGAAGTACAGAGACAGACAGAGTGCTTTTCCAAAAGAAACTTCCTTTTCAGTAGCCGCTAGCAAAACTGCTTTCAGATTTTACTAGTCTGAATTAGGTCATGTGCCTACAGCTAACCGGACACTCAGGCTAAAGAAATGGGATTACTCTGATTGACTTGATCTAATTAGGACCCATCTCTGGAGCTAAGGAGTAGGTCAGCTTTCATTGAAGCACATGGCTGCATACATGAATGGTAGATAAAAATCTGATCATGCTAAGAAAGTTAGAAAGTGAGTCCTATACCTACATTTTGACTGGAATTGGGATGCACTGGGAAGAATTGGCTGACTATCCCTCCTCTTGGTGATTTCCTATCACTAAGAGTTCTTTCAGTGACAGGGCAGAGGATGCTGGACAGGCAAAAGGATATATCCACAGCAGATAGTGCTCTGCCTAACCTCTCTCTACCATCTGCCAACACCCGATAGGCATATTCTGTTTCTACTATTGGCACCCTAAGCCAGCAAGATCCCCTGAGGTGACTGCAGTCACATGATCAGGACAGCAATTTTGACATGGAGTAATGAGTTCTAAATCTTTACTTGTATGTCCCATAAGCAGTTTGTACTCTGTGTTTAAAATTTAAACTCATCAACTTTTCCTAACTCCTATGAACCTCTCAATATGATGATAAATGAGACATGGTCTCTGACATTATGATAACTGTGTGTGAAGAAAGATATCAAATAGAGAGTTGGTCCATAATTTTAGATATTTTCTACTCATATGAAAAAGAAATAAATGTAAATAGTTCTTATTCTATGTCTGGTGGCTTGTTTAGTAGTAATATTTTCCCTAATATTTTATTTTGTGAATTTCCTTTAATGTGGTTATATGCTGTGTCTGTTATCAATGAGAGACTTTCAAAGAGAAAGTTATGTGATACAGCCCTACCTGTGGTCTCTTATATGGAAGTTTTATTACCTGTGTAGAAATGTATATGATTGTAGCTACTGCAGTTTATACAAATATGTTTGTTTTGTCTGTTTTAGATTTGAAAAAGGCTTTTCAGGGAGGTGAATGTCATTAATCTGAATTAAATAGTATGTCTTTATTTAGCTATAATATCTACTATGTGCCAGGCACTGTCATTATGCTAAGTGCTAGGGATACAAAAATAAATACACACTGCCTTCAGAAAGCTTACAGTTTAATGGAGAAGGTAGAGAAGCCAACAGTCAGCTACAGTACAGTCTAACAGATGCCATAGCAGGGATGATCACAAATTTAAATTAAGTTTCTCTAATGGTTGCACTGTGAATTGTGGTTAAACTAATCTTTTTTACTTGCAGAGTCTTTCTTCAGTTCGTGTGGTAGTTTACATAAACTTAGTGAAGAACCACTGATTCCTCCTCCTATTCCTCCTCGAAAAAAGTTTGATCATGATGCTTCAAATTCCAAGGTAGTCAACAGAACTTAGTTAGGTTTGCCTTAACTTATTCAGAGCTATGAATCTTTAAAATAGTGCTTATCTTATAAAGAGTCTGTTAATTATAATTTGGCTACGCTTTATGGTTTTTAAACATTTGGGTTGTTTTATTTGAAAAGTACTTTAAATAATTGTTTAATCCACATAATACTTTTTAACAAACAAAGGCTAGGCATATTCACAGGTACTCAAAAGTAATACATTTTCTTTCTGGTGGAGGTGGAAAGAACTTTAGTATTCAAAGCATTCTTCAAACTTTTAGCTGGTGCCTTTCATACTTTAGGCTGCATCAGAATCACTTGGAAAATTTGTTAAAACCGGACTGCCAGAGGTTCTGATTCAGTAGATCTGGAATGAGGCTCAATAATTTGCATTTCTAACAAGTTCCCTACTAGTGCTGATGCTGCTGGCTCTGGATCACACTTTGCACACCATGACTTTAAGCCTCACTGGCCATCTAGAAGTAGACGGCCAGAAAGCAGTAGCTAGATATTAAGTCTTCTTGACATCATGTCCTTTCATATCTACAAAACTATTCTTTTCATTCACTTGCCTATTATTAAAATGGATGAATTTATGAAATGTGTATACAAAGGAAGATAACCTGAGGCATTATATTCTAAGATTTCAGTTAAAACAACTCATTATAGAAATATTAAACTGGGCCCTGAATTAAACTGGGAATAATTTTCTCATAAATCTGATCTTGAAATCAGATGAACCTGTTTTGAGCCTCTGGATTCAATAAGAATTTTTCAATTGTTTAAAAACATTCTCATTGATTTTTTAGGAGAACAGAAGTATAACTTAATTACTTTTCTTCTTAGGGAAATATGAAATCTGATGATGACCCCCCTGCTATTCCACCGAGACAACCTCCTCCTCCAAAGGTAAAACCCAGAGTTCCTGCTCCTACTGGTGCATTTGATGGGCCTCTGCATAGTCCACCTCCACCACCGCCAAGAGATCCTCTTCCTGATACTCCTCCACCAGTTCCCCTTCGGCCTCCAGAACACTTTATAAACTGTCCATTTAATCTTCAGCCACCTCCACTGGGACATCTTCACAGAGATCCAGACTGGTTCAGAGATGTTAGTACATGTCCAAATTCGCCAAACACTCCTCCTAGCACACCCTCTCCAAGGGTGCCACGTCGATGCTATGTGCTCAATTCTAGTCAGAATAATCTTGCTCATCCTCAAGCTCCCCCTGTTCCACCAAGGCAGACTTCAAGTCCTCACCTCCCAAAACTGCCACCAAAGACTTACAAACGGGAGCTTTCACACCCCCCATTGTACAGACTGCCTTTGCTAGAAAACGCAGAAACTCCTCAATGACCTTAGCCATATGTAGTCATTGACACTGGAATGGTATTTGTAAAGGACTTTTTTAATTTATTAAAAAGAAAGGCATAGTATTTTAGTATTTTTTACAAATAATGCTCTTAAAAATGCTACTGATCAAATAAGCTTTTAAAAATTGGAAAAATAAAAATACAAAAGTCCTTTACCGTTATCCTCAGGTGATCAGTAGCATTGCCTTGTCTTGGATCCTCAGTGCTGCCAAAAGGCCAGTATAAAGAATTTATATTTGCACTGTAGACTCTGCTAAAATATGTTTTAAAGTGGCATTGCACTAAAAAGGGATAGTGCATTTGTGGAATTTTTCAAATTTGAGTAATAGCTGCCTTTTTAAGGCAATAAATTTACACAAATAATAGGGGATATACGATGTTACTGATTTCTAAACCTCTTTGACCATCTTCTAGTTTTTACTTGCAGGTTTTACATTTAGGAGAATTGTGAATAATACCCTGTGTTCTTAAACTTTTTAATGCCATGTCTTAAATGCCAGAATTTGCTGCTGAATACAAAAATGAAAAATAGAATGAAAAGAATAGAATGCACTGTGTTTATTATTTTGTCAAAATGTAAACAAAGACTACCTAACCCAATCATAGAGGAGAAAAGGGCATGTATTATTCAGAGGTGCCTTTTGTTTTAATAGGCTGTGGTGTCTTTAGCTAATGAGTTGCCTATTGTTTTGGAAAACAGTTAATATGCCATGTATGTACAGTTTTGTTTATATTGTATATTTAAAGATAATGCTAATAACAAATTTGTGACAAGGCCTATAATACAATCTGCTACTTTACTAATTCATAAATTAAGAGGAAAAGTTTCTTATGGCATAGGAACCAATTGCTTGCCGTCAAGACCTAATAACTTCCTCTGTACATCGTATTAACTAAAATTTTTTAAAATATTTTTTTAGATTGGTAATATTTAAAACAGCAGATGCTTAAAGCTTTATTAAACTTTTTAATCAGAAAAGTGAGTAAAACTTTTATTTACCATTTGGACTCCTTCATTTAAAGTGATGAAAAAGTGTGTTTTGCAGATAGTGCCAGAAGCAGCAGTTGTAAAGTAGCCAAAAGCCACATTGTTTATTTACTAGTCTGAGGCCTTTTACTGTGCTTTGTATCAGATTTCTTAACAAGATTAATAAGTCACCCCAGTCTTAATTTTTAAAAGACTTTTAAAATGTGTTTTCAGTATAAGAAACAAGGTGGGAGATTTTTGAGTTCTGTAGAAATATTTACACACTTTATTTTAAATATTTTTGTACTTCAGTTACATAATCCCAAAGCATTTAACTGATGTATATTGTGGAGGGATAACATTGTCTTCACTGCTAAACGCAATCAGCAAACTTCTAACCACCTATTTTTATAAATTTAGTTGAAAAATTAGAAGCATGCTAGGAAAGTCTTGATTAACAGAATTATAGCCATCCTTGGTAGGATCATGGTAGGATCTTGGAAACTGCCTGGCTTTAAGGCCAATAACTACAGTGTGAATCACTCTCCAACCAGGTAAACATGAGGTTGGGGTTTATTTTTAAAGATTATACTAACTTTAGCTGGAAAAGTGATTTAAACAAACTGTTCGTTATCACCAGACTTATAATTTGAGCGGGAGGCTCTCCAACTCGTAGGGGAAGCGGATGGCCTTGCACTCGGCCACGCCCAGGTGCTGCTGCCTTCCGGGCTTTGTGCCTTCGCGCACGTGGCGACGCGCCAACTCCGCCACTAGGTGGCGGCGAGCCCGGGCGGGGGCGGTGCGCGTGGCTATGACGTCACTGGGCGCGCCGCATCCTGTTGCCGGGCAGCATGGCGGCTTCCCTGGAGTCCTCGGAGGATGACCCATTGCGGAACTTCGTGCGAGTTCTGGAGAAGAGAGACGGCACAGTGTTACGACTGCAGCAGTATGGCTCCGGCGGCGTGGGGTGTGTGGTTTGGGATGCTGCCATTGTCCTTTCCAAATACCTGGAAACGCCCGGGTTCTCTGGGGTCGGGGCCCACACGCTGAGCCGGCGGTCGGTGCTGGAGCTGGGCTCTGGCACTGGCGTCGTGGGGCTCATGGCCGCTACCCTCGGGTAAGAGCTGGCGGGAAGGGTGCCAGTTTGGGGGGGAAACCCTGCTTCCTGGCCTTCCACTCGAGTGCCTACGCCTCAGTCGGCGTCATTTTATAGGGCAGATGTTGTCGTCACCGATCTTGAGGAGTTGCAAGACTTGCTGAAGATGAATATTGATATGAACAAGCATCTTGTCACTGGTTCTGTTCACGCCAAGGTACTGAAATGGTTTGTATGGCCTTTCAGCTTATATTATTAGGATAACGATTTATAGTGTGCTTTAAGTTGTGTTTCACCAAAACCACGGTTAACGCAAAGGGGACTTTCTGGGTCTTGTTTTTAAAACAAGGGTGTTTTAAACTATCCAAATAACAGTTGAAATATTTGGTTGACATTTTTAAGGGGGGAAGAAATAGAAGTCTTTCCTTCTCCGCCAGACTACATTCTGATGGCTGACTGCATATACTACGAAGAGGTAGGTATCCATGAATGAAGCCTCTTCCTTTAGATGTATTACCTGGATTCTAGAGCACACATTTCTAAACTTTTTAAGATAACTGAATGCAGGATATTTGTCCTATGGTTGATGAGACAGAAGTAAACAAATGTCTCCAGGGACTACATACACCCATGATGAACATAGAGGCCTGTGAATCATGATGAGAAGAGTGAGCGATTTACTAGTGGTTTCTGTAAAATTTTTAAAGGATTTGCCATTTGGATCTGTTGGAAAAGCTAAGAGTTCTTTTTCTTTTTTTTTTAACTTAAATATTTCTAGTTTGATGACATGTTAAGTATGACATTGAGAATTAAGTTGCATTGAAAGTAATTTGTTCTGTTGCAAGATTTATTAGACTCAGAATGAATTTTTTTAAGTTATCAGTTTGTGTAGCATTGCGAATATCGGTCATTTTCCAAATAATGAGCATTGAGCCAGTTTATGTTCGGATTAGGTCAGACTTGCTTTTGTAGGTAAATTGTTGATTGCTTAAATCTTGTCAAATAAATTAAATAAAACTAATGTTTGAAAGTGAAATCAGTTCCATATGTTTTCTCATGGGAACTCCAAAATGCAGTCACTTGAATCCTTTCAGTACAATGGTAGATTACTTCAGAGGAGTTTACTAATCATTAACCACATGTACTTTGTTGGATCGATTCAAAAATGAATAAAGTGTAGGGGAGTTATAATTACCCTTTCCCCCTCCTCTACCCCTTTTTATGATAAAAAAAAATTTTTTTTTAAGTCATAAAAATTATATTCTTTTTGAACAGTCTTTGGAGCCATTGTTGAAAACTCTAAAAGATCTCAGTGGAGCTGAGACTTGTATTATATGTTGTTATGAACAACGAACGATGGGGAAAAATCCAGAAATTGAGAAAAAATATTTTGAGGTGGGTAACTCTACTAGATCTTTGTAGTGATTGCCCTTCAGGGAGGCTGTATGTGACTGTGTATTCAAGTATATTATGGTAATTTTGAGTGAGGAAAGCATGAACCCCAAGATTCTTCACAGCCCGCTGTTCTAAGCCTCCTCCCTTTTTTTTTTTTTTAACATTTTCTGATCCTTTATTTCTTTTTTAAATGATTGAGCTAGTATCTATGGAACAGTATAAAATAATGTTTTTAATATTTCCTTATTAAACCTGCTGGCTTTGGGGAACATATTAATGATTTAATTGATGATGTATGTATGTATTCTGAAGAATACATCATAGAAACATGGCATGGGATATGTTTTTACTTCTGTGTTTTCCTCTACATTTTTGTGAAAGTTTCGACCAAGATATTCTTTCTATTTTGGGGGTTTTGTTCTGTTTTTTAAAATAAAAACTCAAGAATTTGCGAAAGTAGTGCATAGAGTTTCACCCATCTTCCCCCAGTGGTCACCCAAATGCTTTTTATGGGCAAAAATCTATCACATTACATATATGTAGCCATGCAGTTTTGTCTGCTGAAAGGACTACTTTGGTTAAATGAGAAAAGCAAATAATTGACTGCTTCAGACATATGCTAAAATTTTTTTCATGTTTTTTTTAATATGAAGAATGTTGATGAATATTTGAAACTTTATAAAAAGTTTGTATTGTAAAACATTTTCAGTTAAAAGATGTAAAATGCACATATGTCAAGTGCTCAGCTCAATTTTTCCTTTGTATACACCCAAGTAAGCACCACCCAACATGAGGACAGTGGAACATTGTCACACCTCAGAAGGTTTCCATGTGCCTCTTTCTAGTCAGTACTTCTCCAAACATAACCACCATTCTGATTTCTCTCACCACAGGACAGTTCATATTATTTCATTTAAAGTATTTTTTTTTAATTTATAGCTACTTCAACTAGACTTTGACTTTGAAAAAATTCCTTTGGAAAAACATGATGAAGAATATCGAAGTGAAGATATTCATATTTTATACATCAGAAAGAAAAAATCGGTAAATATCTGGCTCTTTATCCTCTGAGGAGGTTTCATTAGCTGGACACTGTCTCTGAACTTACACGTGTTGTAAATGTTCATTTTGATGTTGAGAAACAGCTTTGATGATTCACTGGACTCAGACACTAACTTTCAATGTCAAGATCACTTTAGCTTCAGGGTTCTTCCTTTAAGGCAGGCTTCTTTTGTAAAGGTCCTTTCTAGCTATAAATTATATAGCTTTATAATTGGATGTTACCTCAGACAAGCAACTTAGCTATTTATAAATTTCTGTTATCACTTAGAGATTTTTGAATGCCAGCTCTGCCCTTTGTGAACTTTCTCCAACCATTCAAATTTTTTAATAGTCAAAGTGAAAATATAACAATCTTCCTTGGTGGTCTAGTGGCTAGGATTTGGCCCTTTCACTACTGTGGCCAGGTTTAATTCCTATCAGGGAGGTTTATATATTGAATCACTATGTTGTACACCTGAAGCTAATTTATATGTCAACTATATTAAAAAATAAATTTTAAAAAGTAAAATATAACAAGGCCCAATAATGAAAAATGTACTCTGGTAAATAGAATGTATGTATATTCTCCTTTTTTTGCTTTCTTTACTTGTTATAACCATTACATTTTATGCAGGTTGCCTCTGTAATGCCTAGAGTTTGAGCCTGTAGAAAGGAAGAATTGTTTCATTCTTTTTTTTTTTCTTTTTTTTTTTAATCACCAGCATCTTTCATATATGTGACTGGTACAGGGCAGGGACATGATGAATTTTATGATTTAAGGATGTTAAATTTAATAACTTTTCTGTTATCTTTGCTTTGATTAAATATGTTTGTGGTGATTTCTGATTATGTAAATTCTAGCCAAAAGCAAATAACTGATAATTTTGGGAATCAAGACCGGGTGTTAGGACTATAAGGTAAAAGGAGCAATGGGATTAGTAATTCAGGTCAATCAACTTTTACGTAGCATGATGTTAGAGATACAAAGGTTAATAAATATGGTCTTATGCCTTAGGGATTTCGTTTTAGCTGAAGTTCTGTAATTTAGAATTTTTTGAGGCATAAAGATTTTATGTTTTCTAAATATAAAGCCTTTTATTATTATTTTTTAAAATGGATATAATTTACATCCCATAAAATTCACCCTTTGAAAGCATACAATTTAATGGTTTGTAGTATATTTACAGAGTTGAACAACTATCACCACTTTCAAATTTTAAACATTTTCATCCCTCCGCCCCAAGGAAAAAAACCCCATACCCTTTAGCGGTCACTTCCTTTTCCTGCCTCCTGGCAATCACTAATCTATGCTCTACCTCTATGGATTTGCTTATCCTGAACATTTCATCTACAGGTATTCCCTTCTTTCATAAAGTTCACATTATGCCACTTTGCTTTTTCAAATGACCTCATTAGTATCCATTTTCTCTAATGGAAAGAAATCCAGAGAGGTTTTACACTTTTACAAATGAAGCCATTACTATACTAACATTGGTCTTTCCTAAAAGCAAAGTGGCTAAAATTGAAAGAAGAGATACTCTTTACTTTATGCCATTTCATCTTAAGAACATTTTCATAGGAATGCGCAAGGGAAACTTGTAAATGCGATCAAACACACACATGTGGTTTTCTGTGTCTGGCTGCTTTTACTCAGCACAGTGTTTTCAAGGTCCAGTCATGTTGTAGCACCTGACTCCTTTTTAGAGTTGAGTAGTATTCCTTTGTATGGATATAACACACCTTCATCCATCCATTCATCAGTGGGCCTTTTTGTTTTTTCCACTTTCTGGCTCTTATGAATACTTTTGCTCTGAATAGTCACATCAACATTATCATTTGACATTTTTAAATCCCTGGGGTATATTCCTAGACTAGAATTGCTAGGTCATATGACAACTCTGTTTAACTTTTAGAGGAATTGCCAAACTATTCCAGAGCTACTATACTATTTCCACCAGCAATATCTCAGTATTCCAGTTTCTCCATATCCTTACCAACAATCGTCACTGTCCATCTTTTTGATTATAGCCATCTTGGTATGAAGTAGATATTTCATTGTGGCTTTTATTTTCATTTCCCCAGTGACTAATGATGTTAAGTATCTTTTCGTGTACTTATTGACCATTTGTATATTTTTACAGAATTACTTTGCCTTTTATTTAAATGAGGTTTTTTTGTCTTTTTATTGTTGAGTTGTAAGAGTTCTTTATTACTCTGGATACTAAACCCTTACCAGATAGTTAACTCCCAGATACTTTCTCCCATTCTGTAAGTTGTCTTTTTGTTTTCTTGATAGTATGTCCTTTGAAGCACAGAGCTTTTTAATTTTGATGATATTCAGTGATCTGTTTTTTCTTTGTTTTCTTGTGCTTTAGGTATCAGCAAAGAATCATCTCTACACATTATGCATGCTATTCATTTAAATTGCATGCAGCCATTTCTAGGCATATTACCTAGTATTAGATACCAAATAAATACTTAATTTGTAATAAGAAATCAGTCTGTAAAGTTTCCTTTTTTTTCTTACAGAAATTTTCATCGTGAAATCTTTAGTCATCTTATCCAAGCATCTAATAACTTGGGTAAGCTAAAGATGTGAATGGAGCATCTGAAAATAGCATGGGAAGATTGTGTTCTCAGATCTTTCCAGCATGTCCTTAGAGATCTGATATATAGACAACAACCATCATGGGCTGCCTGCAATACAGAAAATGACTACCTGCTTGCCAATAGGCCTGAAGTCCAACTTAGATTACTTTTAGCTCGGCATCAAGTTCTACTTAAAAAAAAAAAAAGCATTGTGTATTTGTTACTCTTCAAATAAAAATAGGTATTAAGATTAGCTTAAAGTCTGCCAAAATTAATTTAAACTTGTAAATTTTTGTTTGTTTTAAAGAAAGGTAAATTTAAAAGCAGGTTTTTATATGTATCTTCCACTTGTTGCTTTTAAGAATGTTCTTTTATGTTAAAAAAAAAAATGTGTACTTAATTTGCCAAAGTCTTATTTTTTCCTCCACCATACATGTCAATGTGAGTTAGACAGTAAATTATACTGTGGTGAGTTGGTAAGAATGAAAGTTAAGAAATCTGGAGATTGGGAGAAGTAAAGCTATCTTTACAAAAGTTTTCATTTGAGAATGAAGTGAGAATAAAAAACCCATTTTCAGGTTCATGCACTTTTCCTCATACCGGTCTTCAAGGAAAATGTGGCCAAACCACTGGTGTTAACTTGTCTACGTGAAACAGAAAGATTTTAAATAACTACTGAGATAGTTCTATATACATTTAGTGAATAATTTTGAGACTGTAGTATCTGTTTTATGTTAGGACAATCATCTCACAGATCTATCAAGAACTTAAGTTCCAAAGAGTAATAGGAACTGGTAGAATTCTGGTACTTAGGAGGCATTGGTGCTAGGTGACACATTTTATGTCTTAAAATAAACATTATTTTTGAGATCCTTTGACTTTGTGACTGTTTCAGAATAGATTCGAAGAAAATGAATGTCTAAAGCAAATAACATTTCCAGAGAGAGCTGAAAGCAGCCCTATTTAGAGAATTTAAAGATCAAAGCCAAGAGAACAGTTCTTTCCTTCAGGTTTACTTCAATCTTTAAAGTTTGTTTTCCTGTTTTTCAAATACTTTGTTCATACTGCCCTTAGCATTTCATTAAGCAGATTCCTAAGCAGTTAGTAGAACCTAAATATGTTAGTTAACAGTACCAGCTGTTATTAGTGAAATCTTAGGACAAATGACCACTTTCTGGTTTGTTCCATGACATGGAGCTTGTAAAAATAAGTTTGATATTGACCAGATGCAGTAGTCCACCAGATCCCTTGGATTTTTTCACCCTCCTTCCCTTTTCAATATACTCCTAATATATAGTACATTTGGCCTGAAGTTCCCTCTTGCTATTCTTGTACAAAAGTCCAGCTCTTTTACTTTGGGCAGGTGCACCTTACACTCCAAAACTTCCTGGAGGATTGAGGCCTGAGGTCAGCCTCTGCTCAACATTGTCAGAATCACACCATTGCTTGAGTATGCTTCCCCCCTTTCCTTGTCCTGTTCCCACTCCCTTACTTAACTTAATACCCCCTTAAGAAGTCACTTGCATACATTCATCACTATCTGTTTTGGAGACCTAAGCTACTGAATGGCTACCTAAGTAATGAGTGTACTTGATTTTCTGTTACATACTATTCTGGAATAAGACCAGAGTGGAGGTTAAAAGATACCAAGTTCCTACATTCTAAGATCAGGACCACTGGTGGTTAGGAC
Organism: Cynopterus sphinx; assembly: GCA_030015415.1. Taxonomy (NCBI): domain Eukaryota; kingdom Metazoa; phylum Chordata; class Mammalia; order Chiroptera; family Pteropodidae; genus Cynopterus; species Cynopterus sphinx. The sequence goes on along the minus strand of CM057384.1, from coordinate 107,617,824 downwards.
CAGTGAGCACTACAGGGCTTACAGAAGGGTGACAGTTCATATGAAATACATGTCACCACTATTCCACAGATGATCAGGGAGCCCGGGAGACGTCTCTTTTTGGAGGAGTGCAGTGTAGAGGAATGAGATTTAGTCCTTTGGGCTCTGTCATGAGGGAGGAAATGGTGCATCTGTACTCAGAACCCGCAGGAGGGAGGCCTGAGAGAATAAAATTCAGGTACCTTCAACAAGGGCAGACCAGCATTTGTCACACCTGATTGGATTTGTGTTTATTCAAATTAGCACATTTGTTGTTTTATTCCAAAGCATAGGAATGTAGTTGGATAGGTAATGCGGGGACCATCAGGCAAAGAGGTACTGAAGATGGGTCCTGCCAGCCTGAGAGTTGATACATGGGGCCTAGAGAACTTCTGCAGCAACATGAGATTAAAAAGGCAGGTGCAACAGATGAGTGAGGTGTAATGCCATTTAGTTGGGAGTCAGCCAGAATAGAGACAACTCTCAAATCTCAAAGGACTGCCATTGTTGAGTGGAGGTGCTCAGGAATGAACCTCTGGTGCTCCACGTGAGTGGGGGTTGCACTGCATAATGAAACCATAGGCCAATTATCGGAATGCAGTCATTGCCAGTTAGGGAGCCCCCCCACAAGGCAGTGTTTGTCAAACTAGGCTGCATATGCAACCAGCTGGAAAATTAAAAGCAAACAAAAGCCATGTTCAGGCCCTATCCCAGTCCAATTATATCAGAGGCCTGGTGTTTTTTTAAAGGGTTCCAAATCGTTTTAATGTTCAGCCTAAATTGAGAGCTATTGAAATAAGGAAACCTAGCAAAGGGAGGAGAAATATAAATACAAACTCTCCATGATTAGAGTGGACCTATACTGCATAGGGAGGGGAAGATCTTCAAATCCATTGTGGAATCTTTCATGAATAGGTTTTAAACAGGACTGAGCTTTAAAAATAGGGCAAAAAAGCAGCCCTATTTAGAGAAATCAAGGATCAAAGCCAAGAGAACAGTTCTTTCCTTCAGGCTTACTTCAATCTTTAAACTTTGTTTTGCTGTTCTTTTTCAAATTTGTAGTTCATACTGCCCTTAGCATTTCATTAAGCAGATTCCTAAGCAGTTAATGGAACCTTAATATGTGGTACTTAGTTAGCAGATAGTACCAGCTTTTATTAGTGAAATCTTAGGAAAATTGACCACTTTCTGACTAAATGCCTGAAAATTTAGAGAATCTGGCCAAGAAGGTAAAAGTGATGCTACTCAAGAGGAAAGGGAAATTCAATAACTGGAAAAAGAAAATTGATAACATCTGTAGTCACCAATGATTTGAGTCTTCCCTATATGCCAGTCATTACTTTAAAGATCTTTGAGGCTGTATAGCTTTGAATCTTAACCCACTATAGTTCATAACCAAGGGTCCATATGTTTGGTAACAAACCTTAAAGTGCATGTAGGTTCTTTTTAATTATTTTAAGTATTAATAATTGGCAATGGTTGGTAGCAGGATTTTTTACACAGTATACATTTTTACTTTTTCTTTTTTCTTGAAAGTTTCCTTGTTGAATGATGCCAAGAATAATATTAAACTCAGACTTTAGATACTGTATTCATTTAAAGAATGAGGGTCATAGAAATATGACTGTTGTTCTAAAGGTTCCCTGTAGATGGCATTGCTTGACTTCATCTTTAAATAGTTTATAGAAGGAAGTTGTTAAAATAGAAATGGATTTACACTTGCATTTTAAAGGTAAATTAGATTTTAAAGAAAAAAGCTACCTGCCTATTATGAGTTGCTTTCAGAATATAACACGGTTTTCTTAGTCTCTTTGGGTCGCTCTAACAAATTATCATAGATTGGATGGCTTATAAATAAGTTTATTTCTCCCAATTCTAGAAGCCGAAAAGTCCAAGATCCAGGTGCCCACTTCCTCACAGGCAGCTGTCCTCACTGTAACCACACATGGCAGAAGGGGCAAGTCATCTCCCTGGGGTCCCTTTTATAGGGCACTAATCCCATTTATGAGAGCTTCATCCTCATGACTTACCTCCCAAATGCCCCAACTCCAAATGCCATCCCATTGGGGGAATAGATTTCAACATACAAATTTGGCAGTTGGGGTGTGGGAGACGACACAGAAATTCAGATCATAGCTGCAGTATAAGTGAAACTGGATATTTATAAAATTGTACCTGATTTACCTTTTTGTCCATTGCCTTCTTACATGCCTTATGAAATTTTAATGTCATTCATAAAGCTACAAAAATTGTAATTCATAAACCATTTCTCTGCAATTGGTATCTTCTATGAGTATAGGGATTTAAGAGGCTAAATTCAAGTTCTGAAAATTAAATTCACCTTGAAAGTACTTTTATATAATGCATGATTTTACATCCAAGGTACTTGAAACTTCTAATTAATTTTAATTAGTTTTTCAAACCAGTATATCATCCCCACTAGAGTAGTAAGGAACTTTTACATCAAAAGACTGAAGCTCTGTCTGGCTATACCACAATACTGTAAGCTTTGCCCAGATATTTGACTTTCAGTTTTTCTTCAAGGCATATTAAGATTTTAAAGAGTTTTTGATTCATTGATAATAAACATTGTAAAAGTAGAATATTCAGTTTTCATGCAATAGAGACCTTCAGGCCAATACAGATAGAGAAAAAAAATTGTGGCAACAAAATTTTACTGAAAATCAAGTAATGGAAATGCAAAGTTTTCACTTTGCATAACTTTGCACAAGAAAGCAGTTAATTCTCAAGTCATTTTCACCAGTAAGGTTAAAACTTTTAGGTATTTGGAGTCTTTTAAGACATTATCTTAGATCTTATATATTTGTGGAGTTCTTTGAAGATCTTGTGAGTCCATCAGTTGTGAGATATATTTTATGTAATTTATTAATAACAATAGTTTTCAAAACAATAGACTTTAAAATGTGAGAGCAAATTATGATAATGTTTTTCCCATGTTCATTCTGAAAACTGTCAGCACAGGCTGAGACCAGATTATCTAGGTTTGAATCTCAGTTCTGCCATTACTAGCTGTGTGACCTTAAAGAAATTACTTAAACTCTGTGTGCCTCAGTTTCCTCATATGTAAAGTGAGGATCATAATAACATCTACCACGTAGTTTGCCATGAGGATTAAATCAGTTTAATATATACAATGCAGTTAGGTACCTGGCATGTAGTAAGTATTCAATAAATGTGATTATAATAGGGTGGATATTTTTACATGTGGGAGCTGGGATGATGTGTTAATGCGAGTTGATTTTTATCTGTGTTGCAGGGTAAAATTGGGTGTCTTTTCGAGAGTCTAGGACCCATGTAAACACGCCCCCGTCATAGTGGGAATGGCACCTAGTGTGAGAGGGGGTTGAGAACACTGTTCCACAGTACTGTTATTTGAACAAGTAAGCAATTTTAGGGAAAAAAAAGAAAATATAGTGGAAGAAAACCCTTTGCTGTTCATTTTTATGGTTCTAAAGCAAGTTCCATGGGCATTCAAAGGCCAATAGAAGTAGAAGAAATCCTCATTTCTAAATACACGAGCCTGGGCTTGCTGGCTGGAGCTCCAAGATTAACTAACATTCCACTGCCCTGGACCCTGAGTCAGTTTTTCCTTCATGGTTCTTATCTCTGTTAAACTGAGACCAGTTAGGTAGCAGGTAATTAAAGTACAGCAGCCGGTCATTTTTCTGAAGTCTGGGAATTGATGTATCTGCATAACTATTTTCGGAGTTTAAGTGTGTTAACTATAAAAGAGCAAGGTGACTCTAAAATACTTGCGGAGCAGTTGCCTCCTGGATAAACGATTTTTTACCATGTAATAAATACATGTGGTGGGATGTAGGAGTTTAGCTTAACTAATCCCACAGGCTATCAGACTACATACCAACAGACAAGAATGAGAATAACCTTGAATTGTACCCGCTTCTCTATCAGCCAGTGTTACGTGGCACATGTTCTTAATTGCATTATATTAAACTTTCAAGGCCTTTTGGTTTTAATTGATGGAAAAGAGTGTCATGAGCACTAAATAGCTGGTCTTAATTTCTAGAAATGTTTATTACTTATCTATAACTTCTTTTGATGAAGAATAAATTTACACTTTAATATTCACAAGGTTAAAAACAATGCTATTTCTTCCTTGCAAAACAAAATGAAGCCTTTTGAAAAAGAGCTGTTTCTAGATGCAGTTCATATAGGCTTGAATGTTTGAATAGTTAGCACATTTCCTTCATGTAATTAGCTCTAATGAAGTACCACTGGCAGTCTGTTAAACCCTTAATGGATAAGTGCTTTTAAACACTCTCAGGTGTAAATTTTTTAAAGGTTAACTTGAAAAATTATTACAATTTGTTAAACTACTGAAGTCCAAGTATTAACAGTCTGAGTTCCAGGTCTGTGTGTTGGCTCATGATTGCTTTGATCAATCATTGCCAGAGTTTTATGTATACAGTACAAACAACCTTATGTATCTACATTCAGTACCCGACCTTGTTCTTTTAGGAATGTGTCCTGGAAACCTGCTTGTACTTGTGTACACAGTACAGCTGCATATTGGGGTGCTCCAAATGTAAACAGCATGCTTTATCCAAAACCTAGATAAGAAACTTTACATGCATATTCAGGATGAGTGTAAAGCATAATCTCATGGCGTATAATTCACATAGAACATAGGCCTGGCTTCGTGAAACTTAAAAACAGGAAAAACAGGTTTCACACTCCCACAACTAATAAATGTTTAACCAGAGAATGTCTTTCGATTCAGTGCCATTTATGAATGTAGGTACAATAATGTGCTTTTTAAAAAGCTATCATCTTCTATATCTTGTCACAAGGATTTTTTTTTTAATTCTGTTGTTCAAAATTCTTTTCTCAAGCGTGTGTCTAACGCCAACATTCAGTCTGTTACTCTCAGTCTGAAGTAAGGGGTGGTTAACCTGAGATTCCAAGGAAGGGGAGAGAACAGCAGGCTCCGTGTGGCAGGTAGAAACAGAATGCCCAATGAGCTCTGGAAAACAGCCCCAGTCCAGTTCCGAATACTATCACCTTCCCTTTATGCACCCAGGCTTGAACATTCTGTTTTTCTCTTAAGGAGAAAATAGATCACGTGATTGCCACCTAATCTAGCTTTATGTCCTTGGGCAAGTAAAACTGAATGTTAGTAGACAGCACTGTGGTGATGGTTAAACTTGATAATACAGGGGGATGAGCATAAGGAAGAAGGCATGTCCCCAGCCAAAGCCTCAACTGCTCACTGTGAGGATTCAGTCTGTTAAACTCTTGCAAACCAGAGAGATGTGAAGTCTTCCCAAGTTAACCATGTATAACGTCCAGGAAAAACAAACAAAAGCATCTTCGAAAAAAATGAATTCCAAGTTGAACAACATGCCTATCATTTATGTTCCACTGTGACTTCATCTCCTCTTTAGATGCTGCCTTCGTCTCAGGAAGGGCGTAAGAAGTCACAGGGGAGAAGATTCAGAAGATTGCTCTTACCAAAAAGATCCTGTAAAACATTAATTAATAAGATATAAGGCATTACTGATTTGGTATTTCCCAGCAGAATTGTAATACCCAAACAAACAAAACAGAAATATCTTCCATTGAAACCACAAAAGTCCCAATGCAGCAGACTAGAGGAAGCCGAAGAGGGCAGGAGCAGAGAAGTTCCTGGAGCTGCTCAGAATACTGTAGAGGGGACAGCAAATGAAAGATGTAGCTTGTTGCTGTTAGCATTTTTCCATATTTAACCTGGAGTTGAGGTTCCATATATAAAGCATCTAGAACAACACCCAATCTAAATGATTCTCAATACATTTATATTCTCTTCACTTCTCTCATTATCAAATCCACCTTCCAGGACTTTTCTGAAACATTTGACACATTTATTCATTTTAATTCAGTCAACAAACCAATACTATGCTAAGTGTCCAGGATACACATCGGTACTGTGTTAGGCACAGAGTTAGATTTTTAAAGGATGATTGGAATCCATTGGACAACCTGTCAGGTGTTCTAGACAAACATCTGCAACTGCAGCAAACGTGGTGGTTGTTGGAACATAGGGTGGATATGTCAAACTACTGGTAGACAGGAGGGCAGGGGGACATGGAGCATCTGTACCATGTTCAGGAGAGTGTAAGTTGGATTCCGTAACGAGAAGATATTAAACAGGGATGTAACTTGATTAAATTGTCTTAGAACATTCTGACCGTGGTCTGGAGGGTGGACTGAAGGAGGGCAAAATATGACGCAAAGAGATGAGGAAGGCAGCATTGACAATGGCCCAGGTAAGAGGAAACTGGGGGTGGGAGTGTCTGAACTCTGGAAGCGATGGATTTGAGAGCCATCATGGACCTAGACTGAACAAGAAATGGTGGGGTAGGTGCCCATGGAGCATGCTGATGGAGTCAAGGCCTCCACAGTCCATATAGCACCTTTGTGCACATCAGAAAGGGTTCCTTTTCTTCATAATACTTTCTGTTGGAAAAGTGTTGTAATAGCCTGATTTTATTAGATCCAGAGGTTTTATTGGCATCTGCCAGAAAATTGTCATGTATACAAATTATACAAATTGTACAACTTTGGAATCAACAGTTAAAATTTTAATTTTTTGTTTTAACTTCAAAACAATACTGACATCTACAATGCGAGTTGCGTCCCCTTTCAGTGGCACTTTTTGCAGTGCACAGCTTGAGCACACTGTAGACCTGGTTAGATACAGTGTAATAGGCAGCTAAATGTATGGGTTTGGGGCAGAGGAGAGGGTGGATAATGAAAGATGAGGTCTTATAGATCACCCTAAATGTATAGGTTAAGAAAAAACATTCAAGACAAGACCCTGGGAAACACCAGATTTCAAGGAATAGTTGGAAAAGGGGGAAATGATAAGAGAAATCTTGAAAATGTCTTGTCTTCTCCCTTGGCTGCAGAGACAAGCAGTTTTCAAATATGCTGACGGCCATACAGCTGCCATGTATATACTTCATACACTGAATCCTCCAACCTGCCTTTCACGTGCCAAGATCAGATTGTGTATGTCTTTCCCCAAATCAACATAGTAATACTGCCTGCCAGTCAACAGTTTAGTTGTCTGCAGCACAGTGATGCATGGACAATTATTTTAATACTTGGTCCTTATTCCAGAAAATGAGAGGAGTCCAAAAAAAGAATATGTTATTATTGATGACAGGAGGCTCAGGCCTCCGGTACAGCTTCGACCAGGTTTGAAATAACTTGTGCTCAGAAAGCGATAAATCTTTAGCTTCGATGGCTGCTCATTGGATTAGGTTTGATTGTGAGTTCACTTGTGAAAAGAAACAGAGAATGTAAAATGAAGAATACAGAACCAACGCCGGAAACTAATGTTGATCACAGAGGTCCAATTCATTTTCTGTTTGGGAGTGGAACTCGCCTCCTGTGAGACTTAAGTAGGTTCACCTTTTTTCCTCTGCCCACATCTGGTTACTTAGTTCCTTTTCTGTCTCTGTCACCTACCTGTATGTACTTCACAGATCTGGCAATTCTCATGATTCCAACTACAAGCTTACTGTAGATGTCCCTTCTTGAGACCTCTGGCTCTGACTCCTCACCTAAGCTTTGGCCTCGCCTGGTATTATCATCCACCTGCCTGGTATCTTCTTGCAGTATGTCTACGTCTGAGCAAAATCTCTGCCAAACAGACTCTTCTGCCTCACTTTCTAGTTTTACTAATGACATCATTATCCTCTCACCATCTTTTATTTCTTCTGCCTCTACATAAAATCAGTGTACTGTACACTCCCCCCTCAGTGGGACTCACAGTCTTCCTCCCCTTTCTGATTTTACTGCTATTGCCTCAGGCCAGGCCTTGTTACCTCTGATTTATGCTCCTTTAAGTCTCCCACTTCCAATATCTCTCCACACACATTTGTGCAAACAATGGTGGCAGCACGTTCTCCTAATGGAGTTCCAAACTGTTCATCATCCTGCTCAAAAACCCCAGAGCCTGCCAGGTTAAGTAGAAACTCCCTCTTTAGTATATCTTGTTTTGCTTCCCTCTAAGCTGTCTAACCAAAGTGGACCCTCCTGGATACAGTGTGCTTTGTTGCGTCTGTCTTTGCTTATGATCTTCTCATGGGTAATTGTAGCTGTGACTTCTGTCCTCTATCAGACCTCCCAAACATCTGCTACAGTCCAAATTTCTGTCTAAGAACCCACTGCACTCACTCCTCTGCTCTGTGACCAAGCCCAGCCAAACAGCCTCATGACCTTAGCCACAGTTTAAGGGTGTGTGTCACATGACCCAAGTTAACCTTACAGGACCCTCCTGGATAAGAAGCACTTCCTCTTTTCTGGGATAGTTTAGTGCTAAGGGTAAAATAAGCCTTGAGCTGCCCAAGAATAAAAGTCAACGTAGAGGAAAACAGAGTCTAGAAGCAAAGAGAGGAATCAGAACACTGTCCTGATGACTCAGTTTGAGCCTCGGAAGCCCACCATGCCTGAAGCCAGCCACACCCCCTGGACTCCCCAGTTATGTAACCTTGTTAGCTTTGTTCTGCTGGTTTGGGGTTGGGTTCCTTTTCCCCTGCAGTAGAGTAGATCCTAACTGCTGGAGGCTTTGAGCCTCTCTGCCCTTCAAATCTCACTCTTAATCTTAAAAGATCCTTTAACCACTACTTCTCCCAGGAAGTAACCTACTTTTTTAAGTCTTCATTTTGTCTATCGTATCAGCCAAATCATCTTAGCAAGTTGATTTATAAGTTTCCTAGAATATGCTGGTTGCTGATCGTACTGCAGAAATCTTAACCTACCAAACCACAAAAGTAAACAGCGTAAGTCAGAAAGCAAAAGTGAAGAAACAAAAACCCATTGTGGGAGGGATTTGATTTAACTGTGTTAAGAAAAGAGCAAATCTACCACCTTTGCTCCCAGAAGATGTTCACTCCTCTACCTCTCCATCTCCATCTTGGGATCATTATTTAGAGGGATTAACTCGAGGGTTGAGAAAACAAATTGCTTAGGAAAGTGGGTGGATTCTGGAGTGAGACTAACCCTGATGGTTAGAGAGGAGTCTGGAAAGTGGTTGGAGAGTGACAACATCTATTAGGAGAGGTTCTTGGGCAGTGAGGTCTGTGATTGAGAGAGCAAGGTTAGTAATGGAAGGTGTCATCTAAGAAAAGTCTAACTTCTGTGCTGCTTTTCTCTTGGGTTACAGGAAAAGCCCATACATTTAGTGTAGTTTTAATTTTTTACCTCTTTTATTATAATTCCCTTTAGCTATGACACCTGGGTATGGCCAACATATAGTGACACAAAGTGAAGAGGCCAGTGTAAGAAACATTTCTGCCCCCCATTCACCCTCTGAGGTGCTCACAGGAAGAGAGCAGCATCCTGTGCATGATGACAGGTCTCGAAGGGCCAAGCAGAGCTCACCAGATGAACAGTGCAGAGCTGGAAGGGCCAGGGAGAACACCCCTGCTGGGCAGGCCAGAGATGCAAGATAAAACTTCGCCTTTCCCAGTATATACCAGAAGGGGGGCCCTAGAACAGAGACGAAGCTGACCTTTGGGGTACAGAGGTTATAGACACAATACCTATTACAGGACTTTAGATGTAACGGTCCAGAGCAATCAAGGTATTTTAAAAGTTTGAAGTGAGACTAATTTTTCTTATATCACTAGATTTGAAACTCAATACAATTTATATTCACTTCATGTTACTCCAGATAAATTGGTAAGATAGTTTAAAAAATTAATTGTGATTTCCTGTATTAAGATGTCTAAGGTTCTTATGTTGTAACTAAATGGCATCCTGAAACCAAACTGAGGGAAAAAAAATCTAAAATAAGACCATGAATTTCAAGTTTTCCAGAATAATCCCTGATTCTCACAAGGGCTAATTTATGAAAAACATAAACAAACTGTTCACTTATTTTTGCAACAATAGAGTCCTGGAGTTGATTTTAAAAGCCACTTTGATGATTGACAGACGATTGGCTACAGAAGTAGGAGAATTAAATGACCAACCAGAAGGAAACAAGATTAAATGTTTGGGTTGCGTATGGATGGGTTTGAGACTGTCAAATTTGATGTGAGTGCTACTTTATGTGATCTTGCTTAATGTGATCAAGGCTAACTTAACATAAGACCCAAGTTAGTATTGCCACTTAGCAATTCAGAGCTTTGCATTTAGACAAAGATCTCTGCCCAGACCTATGAAATGTGAGCAGAGATTATGACATGCGTGCGTGCGTGTGTGTGCGTGTGTGTGCGTGTGTGTGTGTGTGTGTGTGTGTGTGTAAAGAAAAGTGAGAGCTGTAAGTAGGTTTGTAATTAATTGATAAAAGGCTAGAGGAATTCTTTGGCTTTCTTTTTCTTAACGATGTCTCTAGAGCATAGGCATAACTTGCCAGATAGCCTTGAAAAATGTAGCCATTATTCTGTAGCAAAAAGGATGGCATTGTTTGCTGTCCTTCCATGAGGACTCCAGCAAGGAGAGTGGGATTCTGTAAAGAGAGTCCAGGACTATGGCTTGCAGCCTCCCCAAGTCGGGAGGAGGATGAAATGGTTCCAGCTTGTGAATCTCTCCAGAAACATTTCTCCCACCACAGGAGCATTCCTGTGACTCTCTAATTAATCCATGGGTTCCCAGGGCATTTTGCTACCATCATTCCAAACTATGCTAAGTATCGACCATGATTAGGAGAGCAGCCATGTAAACTCCCCGCCCCCACGGCCACCCTGTCCCTCTCTTAATTAAAGATTTGCCTCAGCACCATTTGGTAGAAACTTCCTGGACTACACAGAAGCCAGGGGGTGAATGCTGAACTCCTGCCTCTGATTATGACTAGTTGTGAGTCCTTGGACAAGTCCCGCAGTTTGAGTTTGTTTCTTCACCTGTAAGATAGGGAGGGATATGATGGTGGTGGTGGTGACATTTGTTCTGTCTATCCACGGAGTTCTGGGGATGCTCAAATAGGAAAATAGATGTGAGAGCCAAATGTGAACTTGAAAGCTGGACGGAAATATGAGTTACTGTGCTTGGTGCTTCCAGGTGACAAAGGTTTCTTCCTTCTTCCCCCTTCTCAGCCAGCAGTGCCCCGTTTGAGAATAAACACAGACAGTTCTCCAGGAGTGCTAGTAGCTCTCTTAGCTCACAGCAACCGTCTATAGATCGACTCCATCCCTGAAAGAGCAGGGGTCCATAGCTGAAGATTCATCAAAGGAAGCAGAGAAAAGATTGTGCTTCAGGCTTTCTTCCTTTCAGGCCCTAGTTGATATGCGGCCAAGTCTTAACAGTCTTCTCCTTCACAGAAGATACCCAGAGACCTCTAGAATCACCATGTCTCCTCAGCTGTGTTCACAGGCCCTGTGATAGGTGCTGGGGACAATAGCGAGGTGCAACTCATGTCATGTAAAGGAGCTCGTTCCTAAAAGGAGTGAATACTATAGGACAGAGCCCAGGACAGGGCCAAGCATCTTAAAAAGTATCATGATTACTGCTGCTGCTGCTGCTGCTGCTGCTGCTGCTGCTGCTGCTGCTGCTGCTGCTGCTGCTGCTACTGTTCCTGCTGCTGCTATTATTTCTGGAGCATAGAAGAGTGGCCCGTTTTTGCAAATGTATTTACTTTGGTTCCTCAAGACTCTCAGAGGAAAGGATTCCCCAGCTCAACACTGGGTCTTCCGTTGTTTCGAGAGGAGTTTGGGGTCTTCCCAGGCAGGCATAAAGGCTGCTCTGGTTTGTGGAAGCTCCAAGGCCTCATTCAAAGCAGCCCAGCCGGTGGGAAGCCCTGCCGCGGAGACCGAGGCGGGCCCTGGACGCTGGGCTGGCAGGGGTGCGGAGGGACAGGCCTCTCTCTCCAGAGCTAACCCTCAGGGGAGGCTTGGCTGCGGGGATGCTTCCTCTCTGCTGCCGGCTTTGCTCGGAGGGGGAAGCGCTGTGGCCTGGTCCTGAAGGTGGTGGGGGATGCAGGATGCAGGATGCTGGATGCAGGATGTGGAAAATCACCCCCAGGTCGCTGCGCGCGCTCCGGGCACCCTCCTTTGATAGCTGAGGAGACCGCGGGCGCAGGGCCAGGGCCAGCAGGACCGGGTTCCAGTTTTCGGTCCTCCAGACGCCGAGGACGTCCGCGTCCCCTACCCCGATTCACGCTCAGTGCGCCGAGCCCTTCTGTCCGCTGAGGCCTTCCTCCTTCCAAGGGCGGCATCCTTCCCCACAGAAGAGACCCCGAGATGTTTATTACATGCATTCATCTCATGTGAAACCCCCAGGGGTGGCACAGAGGTTCCGTTCCCCTTTGGCCCTGCACCTCACTCTGACTTTATTGCCTGGGCAGAAACAAGAAGGTGTCCATCTAGCTCAGGGGCCTCCCCGGATGTCTGCATTTGAACAGGTTCTGTCCTGTTCCTTCACAATATGCTCTGGTGACATTTTCACATTTCTGTCTTGTCTTGGTAACTCCACGCCCCGCTCAAAGATAAGCGCAGTGTCTTCTTTGCATCCTGTGTGATCCTTGCACTTACCACTCAAGGAGTACTCCATTACTTCGTTCAATAATTAACCCAGCTATCTTTTCTTGAGCACCTGCGATGTGTAGGGTAGGGCCTGTAGAGCAGGAGTCCCCAAACACCTCCAGCCCATGGACAGTACCGGTCAGTGGCCTGTTAGGAACCAGGCTACACAGCAGGAGGTGAGCAGTGGGCAAGCTAGCGAAGCTTCATCTGTATTTGCAGCTGCTCCCCAGCACTGGCATCACCACCTCAGCTCCACCTCAGATCATCAGGCATTAGATTCTCATAGGACCACTGGTCCTGGGTGCCAAAAAGTTTGGGGACCTCTGGTGTAGGGAATACAAAAATGAGTAGATGTGAATGAAAAGGGAGGCAATAGAGTGGAGAAAGTGAGAGTGGTAGCTTATTTCACAGAGTTCGGTGGGAATGAGGAGAGTCGCGGTTGAGAGAAGGCTTGTAGAAAAGGGATGAAAGGGGAGAGAACTTGCTGAAGTAAAGGGCAGGGAGGAGTAGGTTATCTATGCAGTGAGGTGTGGAGGAGCCTAGAAAGATAAATTGAGATCCAGAGCACAGGCAGATAAATTGACTCAGGGAAAAGGAGGGTCACCCCTTCAAAAAGACTAATGGGAAGGAGGGAGAGAGATGTAGCTAAATTTAGACACAGGTGTGGAGGAGAAAGGAGTTTACCACTAATGTCCTTGAATGAAGGAGGGGACTGGGGTCTCGACATTAAGGAACTTATGATTCTAATGATTCATTGCTGGGGTGAATTGGAAGTGTGGCCGTCCTGATAGGGGGAGATTCAGGAAAAGGGGAGAAAAAGAAATACAAAGGTGGGAAACGAGTGTTATCTCTAGGGTTATCTTGCCTTCCCTCCCGCACCCTCAGTCCATGTACCAGGATTTGGAGTCTCCCAGGGGAGCTCTTCACCAGCTGGCCTTCCCCAGGTTTGGAAGTTCCCCTCCTTTCTTCCCTGAGAATGACCCTTGTGCTACCTGTCAACTCACTGCTGCTGTTGTTTCAGTAGGTGCTCATGGGCTGGGGTACTTTTCTCTCTCAGATAACAGTATGATATATTCTTGCAGGGTGGGAAGACCCACTAGTTTTTGGTCACACAGGCTTTACATCAGCTCTGGATCAATATGCCCAATTGTTAATTCTCAGAGAGGCAGTGCCACAAAGTATCAATTCCCTATATGGCCAACATGTCAAATTTGCCAAAATAACCAGTTTACTGAAAGATTTTTTTTAGGGGTACCCATGCATATGAGTATGAATATATTCATGCAGATATTTTCTCAAATCTACCCAGTGACTATAAATATATTCTTCATGTACAGTCAATGAGTCTGTGGTGGTTCAGAACAAGCCACCCCAAAATGTGGTATGTTGATTTTGAGCTAAAGACAATTTTAGCTTTAAGCTTAAGGGAAACTTCCACTCTTCCCTTAACTACCTGAAAGACCTTAAATTATGGGCTGAACTGTGTCCCTCCAAAATTTACATGTTAAAGTCCTAACCTCACTAACCCCAGGTGTGATGTGTTTGGAGACAGGGTCTTTAAAGAGTTAATTAAGTTAAAATGAGGTCATTAGAGTGAACCTAAATCCCATATGACTGGTGGTCTTATAAGGAGATTAGGACACAGACAGGCACGAAGGGACGATAATATGAAAACACAGGGAGAAAGCAGCCATCTTACCCACCCTGCCAACACCTTCGTTTAAGACTTCCAGCACCCATTACTCTGAGAAAATAAATTTCTGTTGTTGAAGCCACCCAGTCTGAAGTATTTTGTTATAGCAGCCCTAGCAAACGTACACAACAATCTTACAGCTGTGTTTCTAAATATGAGATGTATTTCATCAGTATTTTAAGGAATGTTGGATTTGTCAACAGTTTTGCATTGGTCTACGGCCATGCCACCCTGAACAAGCCTGATCCTGTCTGATCTCAGAAACTAAGCAGGGTCGGGCCTGGTTAGTACTTGGATGGGAGACCACCTAGGAAACCAAGTGCTGTAGGTGTAAAAAAAAAAAATGATTGTAAGCTGACAAGGTCCTTGCAATCTGTGAGGTCAACCAAGGGTTGTCTTGCCTAAAAAAAAAAAAAAAAAAGAAGAGTTTTGCATTGCAGAGTAACTTAGATTGTTATAAATATCTTCAAGAAGATATTCATTAAACATCTTAAAAAACTTAACATAAAAATTTGTTCCAATTAATTGACTCTTCAGGAAAAATATTTCTTAAACCCATATTCAGTAAATGTGGCAGGTTAGTCATTGATTTCCAGAAAATCTGGCTGCTCCCCCTGTTCACACACGCTTAGGTTGTCCCCCTGTGCAAAGGGACTGGCGGTGCAGGATATAGGGGGTCTAGAGTAGAAGTTCTCATTGCACTCTTTGAGTGTACACCAGGCACGATGCTTGATGCCTTGCCAAAAGTGATTTTTCTGAATTCTCACAACAGGCTTCAGAGGTAAACAGGTATCCTATGGAACATACAAGAAAATTATAAATTAAAGCAGTTAAGTAATTCCCCATAGTCATAGAGCTAATCATGAGGGAGAACATTCCCTAGTTCTAAGAGACCTAGATATAAATCCCATCTCTGCCGCCTCTCAGCTGTGTGACCTAAGACACCTCAGTTTCTTCCTTTAGAAAATGGGGACAGAGCACAGTTCATCACATGGGGTTGTTGGATTAATGAAATAACAAGTGTGCTTGGCACAGAGGCTGTCATAAAGTCCTCAAATTGTTAGCTCTTACTATTAATTTAGGAAATCTGACAAGTAAATGTTACCCCAGACATTATATAGCAGTGTTCGCCAAGCGCTTCAGGCTGAGAGAAGTTAATGGGCTCAATTGCCACCCACCTCGAGTTTTGGTTCTCTTTAGGCCTTCAACTGATTGGTGAAGCCCACCCATATCAGGGAGGACAATCTGCTTTAATCAATTTAAATCTTCATTTAAATGTTAATTTCATCCAGGAACATCCCTAAAGAACCATTCAGAATGTTTGACCAAATATCTGGGCACCACAGCCCAGCCACATTGGCACATAAAATTAACCAGTACAGTGTCTTTGCCCAGCTGCATCAAGAATTTTCTGAGCACTTATGCATGGCCTGACCCAGGACCCTAACCCCTACTGCCCACATGCCCTGGAAAGGAGAAAAAGGGCTGTGGTATAAGGTTGAGTCTTTGAGCCCTACTCTTCCATTCTTTCTCTTTGGAAGAAAAATGCATTAATAAAACAATTTACTTTGTTTTGTTTCATTTTCAGTCTGTTTACTTGTTCCAGGCTGGTGGGGTTGTAAGTGAACGTTTTTTTTTTTTTTTGTCATATCTTTTGACAATGTTTGTAATGTCTTAATTAACATATATTAACTATAAGCTAACCTGCAACTTGAATCAGGAAAAAAATATTTTATAATCTTCTCTTTAATTATGGTACTTGTTTAATGTGCTTAAACATTGCCCGTTTTATAAAAATCAATTTTATTGAGATAGAACTGATGACTTCAAAAATCGATTTTTAAAATACTTTATAGCTATGTAGAAATGGTATAAAACTAAAAGTTAAATTCTTCATAAACTGAAATATCACCATCAGGGAAAGAACACACCTTGCAAGGGCAAAAATCAACCTCTTAAGTGTTAAAACTGTAAAACAAATCATAAGGCAACAGCTTTGTGGGCAGTCTTAAGATTACTGTAACTGTTAGGTAAGCTTGCGAAGGTCAGTAAGTAGAAATTGTCACCTAATAAACCATGCAAATAATAATACTATAGGAATACTCAGCTGGACGATAACTGAAGTATGTCAAAGGAAGGACTCGAATAAAAACTAAACACCTTATAAATTATATGGCACTCTAGGATTTTAAAAGATCTTTTATTTACATTAATCTTGTTTGATTTGATCTGTACAAAGCACCGCATGCTGCAGGGAGGCCAGATATCATCTTCTCATTGAAACTCAGAGAGGTTCTAGGTTTCATGGCTGCAAAGTGGCAGGGAACAGGCCAGACCCAGATCATCTTTCTTTTGCAACATAATCAGCCCCGTGTTGTTGCTGAGTGCCTGGGACTCACAGCCAGAGGACAGCTGGAGGTGGAGGAGAGAGATGGACAAAAGCAAATTATCGCCATTCTTGCTACGGGGCCCACCCCAAAGAAAAGCAGTCAGTGCAAAATGTCGCTATTTTGAAGTAGAGACTTTGCATCGTATAAATGTACAGGCCTGCCCAGAGCTGGTAAAGGCAGAAGAAAAACGGGATGAGCACTTAAACAAATTTTGCAGATGACTGCCTTTCTTGCCAACAAAAAGGCTCCCAAACCTAGAGGAATAGAAGTGGAGGAGGGTGAGGGAAGGTTCTCTCCCTGAGAAGACAGAGTCACACCATCACAGCTGTGAAAAATGAATCATGTCTTTCTAACGAATCTTTGCAGATTTGGGGAAACTTGTCGTTGACAGTACAATAGAGATGACTGTCCTTTTTGGAGGCTTAGCATTTTCTGGAGGGAATAGTGTACATCAATTGGGGGGTCAAATTGAAAATGAAAATGAAAATGAAAATGAAAGGTGAGTAACATGGCTTTTGTATGCTGTGTTCACCTTTCCAGGAGGTCAGCACAGCCAGCCTAGTTGAAAGGGAAAATGTCAGATTTGGTTGCAAAAGTGGAAAGAGGTAACAATCTTAGTCCTGCCTTTCATGCTAGGAGCAACTCTTCTCGTCAAACTAGTTGTAAAGAGCATCTGTATGACAGCTCTCTGTTTACAAGGCACTCCCATGGGCACCATTATGTTTAAACTTCACTAAAACAGATTCATGGGCCCTGTCTTCTAGATGAGCTGGCTTAGGGCTGCAGCCAAAGGCACACATTGATGGGCTTCTAGCCCAGTGCCCATGCCCTCTCCAATTCATCATGAAGTGGACTTACTCAGTTGTAGATAAGGGCAGACTGGCTGATGTGATTATTGTCTCCTTAGTAAAAAGGTGACCAACTATTGTGTTCTGCCTGCGACTGGAGAATTTCCCTGGACCGGGGAGAGTCCTGGGCAAATTGAGACAAGTAGTCAGCCTAGTTATTATATTTCCAGAAGTCCTCACAGGAAATTCTTCGAGTTACATTGAAGGCTAATTTTTTTAGAAGGACACAGCTATATACACATGTGATCTGCAAAGACGTTCCTTCTCCTAGGACAATATTTGCAGGCATTTTAAATTTTGACATTTTGCTATTCTCCTAAGATTGTCATTTTGATTATTTTCTTCTTTCTTATCTCTTCTTACTTCCTCAAACTGTTGCCTCAAATCCCCAAGGGGTAATAGAGGGATAGAAACAGAAAAAAGAAAGAAGAAAGAGAGAGAGAGAGAGAGAGAGAGAGAGAGAGAGAGAGAGAGAGAGAGAGAAAGAAATAAAGAAAGAAAGAAAGAAAGAAAGAAAGAAAGAAAGAGAAAGGAAGGAAGGAAGGAAGGAAGGAAGGAAGGAAGGAAGGAAGGAAGGAAGGAAGGAAGGAAGGAAAGAAGGAAGGAAGGAAAGAAGGAAGGAAGGAAAGGAAAGAAAGAAAGAAAGAAAGAAAGAAAGAAAGAAAGAAAGAAAGAAAGAAAGAAAGAAAGAAAGAAAGAAAGAAAGAAAGAAAGAAAGAAAGACATTGGCTCATATTTTTAAAATGCAGTCTTGGTTGCAGGATGTTGAGGACTGATCTGTAGGAGTTGTTCTCAAACTTGAATATTGTGGGACTCAATATTCCTGCCTCTTGGTATTCATGATCTTGTGTCGTCTGGATTTGGATTTATCTTGGAGTCTCCCTTCCCACACTCCCACCCCTAACCCTAGCTCTAGGAAAAGCCTGCAGCCGTGTGATGAGTAACTGATGTTCCAGCTAATAGCTAGTGAGGACCTACCAAAGGCCCCGTGAGTGAGCTTGGAAGCAGAATCTCTGGCACCAGTGGTTATGAGATGACTGCCGCCCGAACCAACATCTTGATTGTAGCATCATGAGAGACCCTGAGCCAGAATCACAAAGCTAAATCAATCCCAAATTCCTGACCCATACAAACTGTAAGACACTAAATGTGGGTTGTTTTCAGCCTCTATGTTTTAGGGTAATTTATTCAGAAGCAACGGATAACTAATACAAAGGTGCGTCAGAATCACCTAGATAACAATGTGACAAAATGTATATTTCTGGGTCTCGCCCCTGGAGGTTTTATTCAGTAGATGTGTCCTGAAGTCTTTACCTTTTCCCCGAGAATCCTAGGAGAAAGAACTGCACAGATTTCTGTTTGAGAACACACAGCACAAATAAACACTCCCTAGGAAGGCCTCACAGGAGAGAAGACTGCAAGAAGGTACTGGTACCCAGTTATATTTGAATTTAATAGAAAATGTTTTGGTGTAAGTATGTCTCATGCAGTATTTGGTACATAATTATACTGAAACATTATTTATCTTACAGTCAGATTTAACTGGGTGTTCTGTTTCTACTGGCTAAACGCTACCCAGAGGGAAAGCCCATCAGGAAGTGAAGTGGTGCCTCCCCTTCCAGATGGCAGGGGCCAGGCTCCCTCTGCCACCCCACAGGCAGGCCACAGACTAAGCACCGTCGGGTTGTTTCATTGGACGGTTTTGGGGGAGCTGCTCCACAAGTCCTCTCCCTCAGCCCGGCCTCTGTGGAAACTGCTACCTGGTGGGCAGCACCCATGACACTGAGAACTTGCTCCTTCGGGTGCCATTGGAAATCCACCTTTTCCAGAGCAGTGAATGAATGCGACTTCTCCCACATCCTTCCAGGAACTCAGACCGTTGCAGCTGCCCATAATAAATGCGTGTGTTTCTTATTCAGAGATTGTCTCTCTAATGAGTTCTATTTATTGCAGCTTTCAGCCCTGTGAAGAGAAAGAAAGTTCCAGAGACATTCCTTAATGACTGAGGCTTTAAGAACTCAGGCTTTCACTTTTGTATGTGATTTCTTGTCACAGGGAACAGTCTTAATTTTGATATGTTTATTTTCAATTGTGAAATATCTTCAAAAAGAGTAAATGAATGAGAACGTGTGTGTGTGTGCGCGCGCGCGTGAGAGAGAGAGAGAGAGAGAGAGAGAGAGAGAGAGAGAGAGAGGGAATTGATATTGGCTGGGTAGACCAGAATGCTTAAGACAGGGATGGAAGGTAAAGATTCAGAAAATGAGCAGAGGCGGTAGAATCAGAGACTTAGATACGTGCCTTGAAACCAGACACGGAAAGTGAGGTCATAATCTATGCTCTGGTTCAGCCTTGCCCCATGGCCTGAATGACACAAGCTGAAAACCCGCAGGAGGGGAACTCAGCTGAATCTCTCTGAGTGAGACAGTGGAGGGGGCTGAGTTTTGATAGGGAGGGTGGAGGCTTGGAATCACATGTACAGAATCTCCATCTGCCCTGGCAGCTCTCAAGGGCTCTAGGGGAACTCCTTGGTGCTGCTTCATAAAACCAACATGGCTAAAACAGAACAATTTCAGCAAGTAGAAATCCAAGGGTGTTGGTGCCATTTCACACCTTGTATGTCAGGAAGAATCCCATAGGGATTGCCTATTGCCTAGTTCCTGGCCCCCACCCCAAATGTAGCTGACCTGGAAGGCTTAAGAATACAAAGGATTAGTTGGCAGGGGGATGGAGAGCATGGCAGAGGGAATGCAGTTAGCATTAGTATGATGACTAGGTGGAGGGCCAGGGGAGGGAGGGAGCAGCTGAGGGGATCGTTTTGTGAACTATACATAGATGTCTAACGAATGTACCATATACTTGAAACTAATTTAAATAAACTTAAAAATATTTTTTAAATAAATTAATTAATTAAAAAAGATTGATAGACTGGTATAGAACTGGAAGGGGCCTTAGTAACCCAATCCAAGTTTCTCTTTTACAGAGAAGAATCTAGACTCCCACTTTGGCCTCTCCGGGTATGTGAAAACGGCAGCTACCCGAAAGGTTTATTGTGAGCATTAAGCGCAATGATGCACATAAAGCATTTGACACTTTAGCATTCAGTAAATGGCGCTGTTGTTACTATTTCACGTCTGTGTGTGGGGTGAATGTTGGGGTCAGAGGGGAGTGTTTCAGTGAAGCACAAAGGGAAAAGCGCAGCTTCCGGAGACAGGATTTATATCTACTCAGAGAGTTTGGGACTGGAAAGAACTACTAGACTATTTAATTCAATTTCTTTGTTTTAGAGACGATGAAACTCAGGTCCAGACAGGTAAGGGCTTGCTCAGGATGCCACAGCTACCTCCTTGTCTGGAATCGCATATTCAGCCCACACAGTTGGGAAACTTATGCTTTTAGCCCAGAAACTCCATTGAGATGGCGTCTTGTTTCTGCAGCAGCCAAGGGGAGTTTCTAACGCATCAACCCGAGAGCTCTGCTGGATCCTTTCAGAACCTGCCGCCAGCACCACTGCCACGGTGGCCACCTAAACTTTATATAAACGAATAAAAGCACTATGTTCTCAACTCCTGCGAGACGTACTAATGATTAAGTACAAAGGCAAATCTGGGTTTGAAGTTAATGACTGTGGGATTTCAAAATGATTTTGAGATAAAATGAGTAGTTTGCATTAATTCGCCACGGACACCATGGCTTAGGAAAAGCTTCTCTGTTGAACTTAGGAGACAAAAATCATGTCTGTTATTCAATTTATGGCTTCAGGGAGCTTGAAGAGGGAAGGGACAATGAGGGGGTTGAAGATTTTAATGCTTACTGTGCAGAAATGTGACTGATTTTTTGAAAAGATTAGCTTTTAAGGATGTAAAAGCATTGGTTAAGTACTTGGTATGTATTTGACCGATATATACCTGTTTAACCTTCATGACAACCTTAGGAGCTAGGTGCTAGAATTATCCCCATTTTACAAATGAGAAAACTAAGATGAGAGCACCAGACTCAGTATTACAGATATTTTTTAAAGGATGCTTACATGAACCCACCCCCAAGAACCCACCAATACCAGCTTAAAGGGAACAGGATATTTCACTGAGGAGGATAAAGAAGGGAAGAAACGGCAGCAAATCTATTCCATTTTTCCCTGAGGTTATAATGAGGAACCTAGTGTCTTAAGCTCCTTCCTCTTTCTCATTATGCGTCAGCTGTGATGGCACTATGGCTTCTTAGAACAAGTTAAATAAATTAAATAATATAATGAGTCTTCAGAAATCTACAATAAACTCTCAATAAATATATGAAGGAGAGGAACTCGCTGGTAATTTAGTTTGAATAAATGAATGAGTGCTTTGATACCCTTTCTATACACGAGAAAACACACTACCCACCACACGTGCTCTATATTCACTTCTCTTGCCTTCGTCTTTTCACTTCACATATCTTATACCACATTCCATAGGCAATATTATCACAAAGATTTGCCTCGTTCTTTCTCATGACTTCACAGAATTCCATTGTTGGCGTGTTATCAGAATTTAACCATCATCTGTTAAAGAACACTTTAATGGAGTCTAGTCTAGTGTCTTACAAATAATACTGAAATAAATACTTGCACACACGTGTCTGTTTTTTTTTTTTTTTTTTTCTGGCTTGGTTTTGTTGGTGTTATAATTATTGTCATTATTATACATGGGGGAAAGTCCTAGAAGTAAAGCTGTGAGGTCAAAAGATATTTGTTTTTTAAATTTTAACTGATATTTCCAAATTATTTTACAAAGAGATTGCATCAACTTGCTCTCAGTAAAAAGGAATTTTAAGTGCAGAGTCTGGCGCCCTTGTTATCTGACTAGATTTTCACATAAAATATAGCTTTGCTTGTGGCATAACAGATAAGTCAGACGATGACAAATAGAAGAAATGGAATGGGTGCATTTGTTAAAATACTTGACTTGCTTAGTGGGAGGGAGAGCTGGAGCCTGAGGGACTCCTGGCGGCAACATTCTGATGGCAAAGGAGAAGGATCAGGTGTGGCTTTCATGTCCGGTAACTGGCAAATGGTCCCTTGTGCGGGATGTTTACCATATTTCATTGGGACCTTCAGACACCATACTCGTCTGATCTATACCCGTGTTGGTAAAGGGAACACCTACGATTCAGATGTGTACACTTTCCTGATTATGTCAGATAAGCACGTGGAATTCATCTCTATAAAATCCGCCTTTCCCTCTGAAATGTACCTCTTAAGAAACGCATTCCTGGGCCAGGTTAAGCTAAAGTTACTTGACTCTATTCATCCAAGTCATCCGAGAATCCAGCAATTCCTTTGACTTGTGGCTTCTACAAACTCCCACCTCGGCCGGAGACCACAAGGAACCCACGGAAAACGAGGCACTCACCTGAAGGCAACAGCACCAACCCCAGTCTTTGGCTGCTTTGGTTACAGGTTTTCATTCATTTTGAGTTGACAAGAGCAAGGAAACTGATGTTAGAACCCACCGCTTCTGCTTTCATTGTACAACAAAGTGTGTCTGTGGGGTCCCTGGGTTGCTACGTCTCGAAAATAGACGTATTTTATTCCACAGTATATTATCAATTTGTTTGCTTTGCTGAGCTAGGGCCGGAAGCAAACAAATATCACTCTATTCACATTGACTCAGTTCCTTCAAGAGGCCAAGGTGCCTGGAATGTACAAGGTCCCCTGTATTTGTAAAACCAGAGCTGAAGGATGTCTCAGGAGACAGAGAGAAAAAGAAGTGACCAGACCACCCACCTGAGCTACTGCTGATAAACTGGCTGGCATGATGCCAGATCTCAGTTAGACCACTAGTCTCAGGTAACGGCCTCCACAGCTCCTACTTTCCTGAAGACAGTAGGGTTAAGTCATGACTCCTGACAGCAGCTGATCCCAACAGAAGGGCAGGACGTTTAGGGTGCGAGGACTATCCCTGGTTAACTCTGGGAGCCTGGGCAGGTCACTTAGCCTCCCTGTACCTCACCTTCCTCCTTTATGCAATAGCACAGAAATATCACAGCTTTGGGGCTGAGCTGGAGTGAGCACACGTGAAAGCACTTTGCATAACTCAGCGCTCTGAAGAGAGTGATCAGTGCTGTGTCCCAGGCCCACCATGTTTGCCCTGAGGGAAGTACATTTAGGTCAGGTCATTCCTCTGCTCAGAATCTGCATTCAGGAGGGCAGCTGTTAGAAAGTGAGAGTTGTTGCCCATCTGAATTGTGCCTCCCCGCAAAAAAAAAAAAAAAAGAAAAAAGAAAGAGAAAGAGAGAGAGAAAAGAAAGAAAGAAAGAAAGAAAGAAAGAAAGAAAGAAAGAAAGAAAGAAAGAAAGAAAGAAAGAGAGAGAGAGAGAAAGAAAGAAAGAAAGAGAGAGAGAGAAAGAGAAAACATAGTCCAGGTCCTAATCTCCAGTACCTGTGGTGGTGACCTCATTTGGAAATAGAATTCCTGGAGATATGATTAAGTGAAGGACCTTGAGATGAGATCACCCTGGATTTAGGGTGGGCCATAACTCCAACGGCTGGTGTCCTTGTCAGACAGAGAGAGAGATTTGAGACGCAGAGGAGAAGGCCATGGGAAGACAGAGGGAGACTGGAGCCGTGTGTCTGCAGGACAAGGAGTTCCCACTGGAAGCTCCAGCAGAGGCATGGAACGGTGCCTTGGCTTTGGATGTCTGTCCTCCAGGTCGGTGAAAGTAGATTTCTGTAGTTGTCATCTGTGGTGACTTGTGACAGCAGCCCTAGGAAATTAATACACCCTTCAGGTTGGCAAGAGGGCTTGCCAGTCTGCTGGTTACCTCGGCCATTCACCCTGGCCCTCTTCCTTCACTGTCAGCACCCCCTTCGGCAGTTTTGGTGCACAGCTGCTGAGGAGAGGCATCAGGTTTTGAGGCTGGTGCTCCCTTCTCAGAAGCTGGCTCTGGACCGCACTGCATGTGGAAACACCAAGAGCACAGAGCGGCAGTTCACAAAGTTGCCGCTCACTGGGGTTACCTGAGAGTTTCTAAAAACCCATGGCTAGGCTGAAACCCACACCTACTAAACCAGAGTCTCCAAGGTGGGACCTGAACATCAGCATTTTTTTTTTTTAACTCCTTGGATCATTTTATTATGCAATCAAATTGAAAGCCAGTGGCTTAGAGGCGCTTTCTCCCCGGCAGCCAGATAGGGAGAAGCTGGGAGACTGTGGTATGCCTTGGCTGGGCTTGGGGTCCATCCTCTGCAGCCAGGCCCGGTGTCCCATCAGGAGTGAGTGAAGAGACAAGACAGAAACCGGGATCCTAAGGAGGCATTACCTCCCTGTGGCTGTGGCCTAAGGGCTCCATCTGGGGCCCCAGCAAGAGAGTGGGCTATAGCTGGGGTCTCAAAGGTGTGGGTGGGTGCAAAGCCCTGTTACTTAACTTGTTTTATGAATTTGACCAGGTTGCCTAACTTCTCTTTGCTCTCCTTTCCTTATCTATCGAGTGGGGATAATAAAAATACCTACCTCAAAGCAAAGCTGCAAAAGATTAACGGAGACGTTGAATGTGAAGTGCCTGGCTCAGGTGCTCTAAACGGCAGACACTGAAGAAATGCTCGCTGCCCTTCTGCACAGCCCCAGCCATCTAGTTCGTCCTCACTCTCTCGTCTGAACCAGGAGAAACAGGCAGGCACGCTTGTCCCTTTCTTTCTAATTTCATCCCCAGAGTCTGGGACCTGACATTCTAATCACACTAGTTTGACTATTAAAAGAGATCTTTAGGACCACATTTTTGTTTGTATATTCTTCTGAGACTTCTTTTCAATACACATATCTATCCCCCTTGCTAGATATTTTATACCTCTTTCTCTGCTTTGCTTTTCCTTAACGCTATATCTTGAAAATTACGTCAGAGCAATATACAGAAATATTATGTTTATTTCTCCGTGGAGCTGCAGAACATCCCACTGAGCGTGTGGATGTGCCACAGTTTACTCAGCCTGTTCCTACCGACAGGTATTATGGCTCTTCCTTGTCCTTTGCTATTACGACAGGGCAGCAATGAACTTTTTCGTATTTCGCCAACATGCCTTTGGGAAAGATTCCTAGGGCAATCCCTTGCTGCTGTCCCCCTCACCATGACTGCTCTGCAGGCCCCTGAGCCTGGTTATGGGACACTGGAATGCTAACTCCAGCCTCTGCACTTCCTTTTCAGCCTCTGCTTCATTTTTGTCCTCAAATCTATTGAGGAACTAAATTCATAGCCTGAACTCTAGTTGCGAAGCAATCTGAGAATATAGTTTTCAGCTTTCTTGTCTCTACCACACAGGAAAGCTCACTGAAAAAGTTGGAGCGCCAACCCCTACACCAGCTCCCAAACTAATTCCTACGATTTACAGATGAGAAAATTGAGGCTTGGGGAGGGGTAGGTTATTTGCTGAAGGTCAGATCTTGTAACTGATCCATTACTAACAGCCCTGGCTTTTGCCCATTCACTGTCTGTGCAGTTTGTTTTTTTTTCTAATTTTTTAACTTTTTATTTTCAAATAATGTTAGACTTACAGAAAACTTGGAAAAATAATACAGATAGTTCCCATACAGCCTTCACCCAGCCTCTCCAATGTTAACTTTTTAAAAAAGCGTTGTTCATGCAGTTCACCCTCGTGAGCTGGAGTTGCACTGACACAAATACCTTAGAAAAGTAGAAGCCATTTCATACACCATGAACTTTTCATATTCTCTATCAAACAAAACAAAACTAAATCCTCAAGGCCTCCTTTGGGATGTGTTATAATCATTTAATAACTGTTATGGACTGAACTGTGCCCTCCCCCCATCCCAACAAGTCATATGCTGGGATCCTAACTCCCAGTACGTTAGAATGTGACCAGTTTGGAGGTAAGATCTTTAAAAAGGCAACTAAGTTAAAATGAGGTCACTAAGGTGGGCCCTAATCCAATATGACTGGTGTCCTTTTCAGAAAAGAAGATTTGGACATGGCCGGGCAAAGAGGGAAGATATAAAGACACATCTGCAAGGGCAGCCATCTATAAGCCAGGGAGAGAGGCCTCGGAAGAAACCGACCCTGCTGACACCTTGGTCTCAGGCTTCCAGCCTGCAGAGTGGGGAGAAAATAAATTTCTGTGGTGTAAGCCACTCAGTATCTGATATTTTGTTAAGGCGACCCTAAGCAAACTAACACAGTGACCTAATACAGTAACTAAGGACTGGTAAGAAAAAGGAAGTATGCTTTGGTAGAAGAATAATTTGTTCCCTGGTGAGTTGTTTCTTCAGTTACCTTATCTCCTGACACTTCTGCCAAGCTAGACTCTTTCTGGCTTCTTCCCCTATGAGGGAATCTCTCTCAGAAAGCGCTTTCTGCATCTTGCAGTTTGGAAGTCTCTGGAGTGGTGAACTGGCTGCAGTTTCAAGTGGTGACAGAAAAGCAATGGGAGCACCTTTCGTCTTATTGGACACTCACTGACGATTGTCACTTTTCTATCCTGCCCTCTCAGGGAACTGTGGCAATCTTGCCCTAAATGTATCCCCCTCACACCCCGCTCCAATTGTCATGGGAAGTAAGTGTGGCATGCAAAATGCATTTTTAATGACTGAGATCTGTATTTAAACATATTTTCCATCTTTGCTGTGTCATTAAGTCTTTAAATTCTTCAATATTTTAATGATTTTTATAGTCCAGTGATGTGTAGATTTGTTCACGTTTTCTTTCTCTCCAAGCTCCCTTGCCCATAAGATGCTCCAGCAAGAGCTCACCACAGGGCAATTTACCACATGGCACTGCTCTAAATGGTCCTTTCTTGGCAGCCTGCCCCCTGCATTCGCAGTCATTAGAGCAGAGGCACATCACTCCCAGGCTTAGGTGCTAAAGACACGAAGAATGGTCCACATTTCCCTTGAAAATTCTCTCAGAAGTTTCCAAGTTGGAAACCATGACACCATTCCTTGCTAAGTCCAATAAGACCTGCTTATTCTTCAGTTTTAGAACAGAATACATAGTGCATCTTCAGCTGAGCCCCAGGTGAAGAGCTGGCCTCTCTCTGAGGGCTGTGCCAGAACTACATAAAGTCCTGCTAGTTCTTATACAAGAGAAAGAGACAGAAACCAAACCTTTTGGGAGCAGCAGATCCATATCCCTTCGTTGAATGGAGCAGCAGGCAAAATTGCTGGCACTGTTTAAATAACTCTCTCTCTCTCTCTCTCTCTCTCTCTCTCTCTCTCGCTCTCGCTCTCGCTCTCGCTCTCGCTCTCGCTCTCATTTTTGCTGAACACATGGCAATTTACAGCACTGCTAGACAGAATATGGCAGACAGAAAGAGCACTGGAGTAGGGCCCAGGATAACCAGGTTGCAAAGTTAGTTCAGCTGTGAGCATTTTGGAAAATGCTAAGACAAAGGGACATGGGAGGCCATAGACTCCTAAATAGAGGTCATTGCTTTCTCTGGGGTTCAGTTTCCTCACTTGTAAGATGCATCCCTTTGGGTAGGATGATCCAGAAGCTCTAATTGGGAGCCCCTGACATTGGTGAGTTCAAGCTCAGGGCTCTCAGCTGAGATACTGGCTCCTCAGAACAGTCTCAATGACCCAGTGAACTAGAAAAGTACCAGGCTCTTTCCTGCTCTGCCTGGAACGTCATAAGATAGAGTTCAGTAAAAGCAAAAACCAAGATGAAAAATGGGTACTCTAAGGAAATGCCTGGGAATCCACACTGTGGAGTTGTTGGTTTTGGGGTGAAATCCACTGGGGAAAATTATGGTATATCAGAGCACCTTTTCGCCTTTAATTTACAGATTCACATGACTTCACGGCTGTGATAATGATTAGTTCTGTTCACCAAATATTTCCAATTTTTCTTCTACTGAGCACATAGTAGTGTCATATTTTCCTGAGCTACTGGGGTCAAGTGTGGCCATGTGACTTGTTTTGCCAATGAAATGTGAACAGCATGATATGTTTTACTTCTAGGCAAAAACTTTAAGAACCATCACATGGCTCCTTTTCGGTGGCAATGGAATCAGCAATACTCCAGATGGTGAAATCTTGCTCTCTTGTGTCTCTGACTAAGAACAAAGTGGAATAGAGACCTTACTGATCCATGATGAACGTGCAATACAAACAAGAAACAAATTTTTTTTGGCTTTAAGCCACAGAGATTTTTAAATTTTTATTATAGAAATTTTCAAACATATGCATATAAAAGCAGAGAAAATAGTATATCCAAACGGCCCGACCCATATTGTAACTTCAACAATTATCAAGATATGAGCCTCTGTGATGTGGGGCTTGCTTATTAGTACAGCATAACCTAGACTAATCCTGCTTAAATCGACAGGAAAGGATGTTATTTTATAGAAATTCTGAACAAGTGACAAGTAGGTAAAGAGAGTAGAAGCAAAATTTATGAAATTTGTTTATGACATATTTTTCTTAAAAATTTTTATGCTTTTAGGAATTCAGGTGAGCTGGATATCTGCATGAATTAGGTAAAGTAAAAGTTGCTGGACTCTCAGAATGGGCTGCACTGTGGAATCCTTGCTTTTTGGTCTCCGACTAAGCCCATTTCCTTCAGCTCACCATCCAACTCTTCCCGGCTTGCGTTCTCATTAGCTACACAACAACCTTTGTGGGGGAAGAGAAGGATGCCCTGTGGCTCTGTGCACTGACCTGCTTCAGTTTTCTATGCCTTGACTTCTTAAGGCTCACACGGTGAGGATGTGTTGCTACTGTCGACTTTAGGAGGTGGCTCCAGAAAGTTAGGCCTGTGGAACACCTGTTATGATGATACTAGTGTAGCAGAATATCCCAACAAAACCTTAACTTGAGCCCAAACCCACTGAGAATGTATGTTTTAATGTAAAAAATTTATATTTAAAAAAATATCTACACACGCACATATAGTATGTGGGTGAGTTGCTGACCTTTCTATTCTGTTCCCCTGGCCTGATGGTTACTGAGCCCGTATCGCACTATTATTTCTATGGTTTTAGAGGATATTTGATTGAGCAAAGCTCCCCTCTTCACTTTTTTTTTTTTTTTAAGTTAACATACTGATTTATTTATTGAGCTCTTCAAAAAGAAATCTGACTGGAATTTTGAGTAGGATTGCACAAAAGTTGTTAGTCATTAATGCTATCAGGTCTTTATAGAGCCATCCAAGACAAGTCATTCTGTGTTAGGTCATCCAGGTCATTCTGTTTCTATTAGAATTTTTTAAATGTGTACAGAAGCTTTTGTGTGTTCTCAGTCAATACCTAGATACTTTGTAATTCTTATTCCTATTGTGAATGACATTTTTTCAGTAATATTTTCTAGTAGCTGCTGTGGATGGGAGAGACGCTGCTAATTTGTGTGGGTTGACCTTGTATGTGGCAAGCTTGCTGAACCTTATTTGTTTGAGTCTTCATTTATTCTAAGTTGATATTCTGGTTTTCTGTTGTTGCGGTAAGAAGCACCTACCTCCCGTGTAATTCCTGTGGTGAATGGATAGTAGGAGTTGTGCGGTGGGGGCGCATGACTCACTAGGAAAGAACTGGAAAGTGTTTTCTCCTCCCTCTACTACAGGGAAGGGGGAGCTTGGGCCTCTGTGATGCTAACATCTGGGTTCTCCATGGATTCAGAGACTCGCTAGATAGACCACTGACCGCTGTGACCACTGTGACGGGAGAAAAGGTGGCCTAAAGTTCTCTGGTAACAAGAAAGAGAAAGGGAGGGGGATGCCACGAAAAAGAGAGCAGGAGGGAGATATAGAGATGAGAAAATGAGACAAAAGAAAAAGAAAGACTCTTTGAGGTGGACTTTGATGGGGCTGCGGTTAGTCTCAGGCCTGGGAAGTATCAGGGACAGTAGGTAGTAAAAGAGTCTCCAGTTCCAAAGAGTAAATGGACCAGGGACCATTTCACCCAGCAATATCACCCAGAGAAGCCCTGGTCACCTAATGTGGTTTGGAGGGGGACCGGGAAAGGAGCCCACGTACCCGGGAGACAGGCTTGAGCCCCTCCGACCCCTCCCACCACCAGCCCAGGTGGACCAACCTACAGATGTCCTCATCATCACCCACTACAGTGACCCTAATGCCCAGAGCTGCTGGGGCCCAGGAACTTCCCAGGATGTGAATGCCCTGCACTTCCAGAGCGCCTACAAGTCAGAGTTGGATCTGCAAGGCACAGCCAAGTTGAGGCCCCACACTTAGCCCTGACAAGAAGTTTTCTGAAGGAGGAGGGTCAGGAGTGGAGGATGTGTTAGCCGGGCAGCTGGTTTGCCTCATTTAATGGATAGCTGTAGCTGCGTATTGTGGTTGCTTTGGTTTGGAAACGTCTCTGCACACGCGAGGGACGGTGGCATGGGCTGCCCTCTGCCCTGCGCAGAGCTGACCGAGCTGCCGGAAGCAGGATGCAGAGGTCGGGGTTTAGCAGCCGCGACTGGTGACTCTGATTTCAGCCCTCGGCCGGCTGAGTAACTGTAAACCCGGGGCGTGAGGAGGTTGTCCTTTCCTGTCCCTCTTTAAGGGTTTATCCTGGATGGCTGGTGAGCACGTCAGTGCAGCTGTTCTTTGCTGACCTCTGCTCCCCTCTTTTCTTCTTTACTGCTTTTTATGAATTCTGTACCCCAAGTACCAGAGCCCTGAACATAGAGAAACTCTCTTAGGAGAACTTTTTTTTTCTTAATCGGAGCTGGGATAAGCATAGAGAGCCACGCAGGCCTGTTCATGCAAGGACACTCAGATGTCAGACTCCTTGGGTCTCAGGGGAGACGGGGCGGCACTGTTTGTCAGCAAGCCATGAAGATGCCAGACCTTCCTAGTAAATTTATAGCCCCAAACAAGGACACTATTTTGGCGCAAAAAAAAAAAAAAGCCATAAAAAGGATCAATGAAATGGAAAGTAAGCTCGGTCCAGTAATGTGAATGGCCCCAACCTGTCAAGGTGCTTCTGAGAGCTGAACAGCAGGCCAGACTGACCTGAGGCCCCTGCCCCCAGGCCTGTGGGTGACGCCCTGTTTCTGGGTGTGCTCCTCATTTCCTGTTAAGGCCTGTCTCCACATGCTGAGTGGCTGTGAAACAGCAACTTGCAGTGACTCAGCTTTATAAATAGGACATTTACAGTGAAGATTATAGGAAATTCCCAGTCTTCTGCCTGGGCTTATTTTAGGTGTGCAGCTTATACAAGTGAAGTCCCAGCCGCCCTCTCCACAGCATCATTGGGCATCCTATTTGAGGCTGGTTTCTTCGGCTCTCTGAGTGGAAATCTCCCCAGGGGAGGTCTGAGAGGCTGCAGGAAAGAGAGCCTTGTTCAGATGCTCCTGGGGAGAGCAGCTGACACTCGTCTCACAGCTGCCCTCCTCACCCCTCCCCCCAGCGCCAAGCACTGTGCCAAGCTCCTAACCTGCATCGTCTCATTAAATTTCACTTACTCCCAGGAGGAAGGTACCTTATTATTCCCATTTGGTAGATGGAGAAACTAAAATCCAAATCCATGTCTGACTCATTCCAGATCTCAACGGTAACCACAGACTCAGTTTCTCTTAGACACGGAAGGTGAAAGAATCACAGTAAAGAAAGGAGAGCCCTCTGTTTTCCGGAGGAAGACTGGAGAAACGTGCCAGTACCCTGGACCTTCGGTTACATTTTCCTTTCCTTCTTGCCTCCAGTGACACATTTCTTGGCAGGGAGCTGTTTCTGGAAACCCAGACTGGTGCTTTAAGAGGCTCTATGGCCCCTGCTGTGGCTGGGCTTAAAGGAGAAAGTAAGAGGGCTGCCTACACCAGGCAGGAGGCTCTGAGACTGGGTGGGCGCTTCAGGCCATTGCAGGTTCAAATATTTGCCCAGCACCTCGCAGTGTTTTTTGGAACAAGCAGCAGGAGCAGCCCTTGCTGAGTCATGAATGCTGAAGCATTAAACAGAAATGTGAATGCAATGTCTTTTCATGGCTTCCAGCCTCTGCTCCCTTGTGATTAGTCAGGGTCCTCTCATCTGGTGGCCCAGTTTACAAGGAGAGCGCTCTTCTGCTAGGCTGCTGGACACCTTCCACATTCATGGGATGAAGCTGGCGTACCCACACCATCATCAAACAGCTGGGACTGCCAATGCTTTTCTGAGCTACGGAGCTCTGTGTCCAGTGGTCTGTGAGATTTCTCCTCCTGGATGCTTCAAAGCCTCTGAATTCATCACGTTCAAAATGGAACACCCCAAACTTATCTTCTGATATTCTCTCTTTCAGTTAGGGGCCTCACCTTCTAATCACCCTGTTTAGAAAATGTTGAATTAGCCTATATTCCTCTGCTTCACTGCCCACCCTTCCCCCAGCCCCCACCATACGTAATAGATTCTCCCTCCTGGTGTCTTTGCCTTCATGAAGCCCCCAAGCCTTCCCTCATCACCTGGACTAACTACATAGCTGACACTGAGTCCTGGCTACACTGCTTCCTTCTCCTGCCATTTTCTGACCCAGGGGTGGGTGTGTGATCCAAGCTGAGGTCATCAGAGTCCCTCCCCAGGATTTTTCAAGCTGAAGCAGAGAGTCGAACACTTCTTTTCTCTCTGGTTACTAGCAGGAAGCCTGGGAATCTAGAGAGACCTGTGGCCAGGTGCCCTGCTGCCTGGACAAAACCTGTCTGCAGCAGGAGAGAAGACCGTGCTGCAGAGAGCTCTGATGAACGCAGAGAGAGTTTCTGAGGAGATGGAGTGCTTAATTCAGCTATGCCTGAGCCTAGCTCTGTCCTTCCTTCAAACTATCCTCCTCAGCATCACCTGGATTCTGTACCATTTTGTCCTACTCTTTGTTTTAAAAAGATCAGACTACAGCAAAGTTTACAGAATAATTCAATGAACACCTACAATCTTTCACCCAGATTCACCAATTGTCAGAAATTTATCCACATCTGTATTTTCTCTACATATAGATATGTACACATTTTTGTCCTGAACTATTTGAAAATAAGTTGCTGAGGTCATGACACTTCTCTAAATATTTCAATGTGGACATTTTTCTACATAATTACAATACCATTCAAGAAATTTAACAATGATATAATAATACTATATATTATATACTATATATCCACATTCAATTTTACAAGTGAATATGGATATGTGTTATATAATATTATAGTTATTTTTTTCATTTTCAATTTAATATCCAATCAAAGGTGATTAATTGCCTTTAGTTACCCCATCTCTTTACTCTCCTGCAGTCTAGAAGTGTTCCCCATCCTTTTTTTTAATATTTCATGATGTTAATATTTTTGTAGCAGATCCCTCAGTTTGGACTTATTTTTCTTCTTGATTAGAATCATGCCAAAACTTTTTAGCAAGAATACAGCAGAGAACATGCCAGGTTCTTCTCGGGCATTACATTAAGAGGCCCATGGTGTCCATGTGCCCCATTACTGACGTTATTCCCTTGTTGTGGAAGGTTGTTCCCCAGTATCCATTCTCCATCTTCAGTCATGGAAACCCACTTTTCCACAATAGCTGTGCACGTGGTTTCTCAGAATTAACTCTGCATTTCCCATCTTCTCTTGCAGCAAGGCATGGCTCTGTGACTAAGTTTTGAGCATTGAGCTTTAAGTGTAGTGTATAACTTCTAGAAAAATACCCTTAAAAGATGGCAAACATGCTGTTTTCCTTCTCTTTCCTCCTTCCTGCAACATAGAAGAGCAATTTTCCACCTCCATTAGGCTTTGTGATCCTCTCCTCTGCCTATTTTACTCCATAGCACATGACACCATTGACATACTATTTACTTTCCTTATTTTCTATATTGTCTGCCTCCTTCGTAATGTAAACTCCACGAACAATGCTGGTACACCACAGCATATTTGTACCAGTTGTCAAATGACTGAAATACTTTGTACCAGTTTGGTGACTAGCCACTGCTCCAAGTCCTCATGGACTCTCTCCGCCCACCGCCCCCAGGGCATCTCCTTGGTACCCAGCAGTGTTAGTCTGCTCAGGCTGCCATAACAAAATTCCCTGGACAGAGTGATTTCAGCAACAGAATTTTCTCATAGTCCTGGAGGCTGAGAAGTCTAATGTCAACATGATGGCCAATTCAGTTCCTAGAGAGAACTGGGCACTCTTCCTGGTTTGCAGATGGCTGGCACACACACACAAGAGAGAGATTGAGAGAGAGAGAGGGAAAGAGAGAGAGAGAGAGCACTCCCCAGAGTCTCTTCTTATAAGGGCACTAATCCTATCATGCTAAGACACCACCCTCATGTTCCCATCTACCCTAATTACCTCCCAAAAGCCTCACCTCCAAATACCATGATATTGGGGATAAAGGCTTTAATATATGAATTTTGGGGGGACATAGTCATTTGGTCCATAACACCAACTTAGCAAGCACCACTCACATAGCAGGAGCCTTCCAGGATCTTCTGCATCAGGACCAGTGACATTAATCTATACCCAGGCTAAGCCCCTAAATTCTAGGATGGCCCCAAGCCTTTCCATGGTCCACCTGGAACTCAAGAGGAGCTGGAGTCAGGTTTTTCCATAAATCAAGAAAATACCAAGTAGCAATTCTCCGCTATTCTAAAACAAAAGATTTCTTTTACCTTTTCTCAAGTTTCTTTCTGCTCCCATCTAACCCCACAGGGAGGAGGCAGTAACTCTGAGCAGAAATATAGACAGGAAATCATCTCCCCCGCCCCCCCCTTGAGATAAGTAGTTGCCAGGACCTTCTTTATATCCCAGGGATCAGCGAGGGTGGGAGAGGCAACAGCAGCAGTGTGATGTCAAGGAGGGAAGACAAAGTGCGTCAGTCGGCTCAGAGCCACATGCATCTTCTCACTCACCTTGCCTCCCAGGAGTTCCCTTCTGCGCCAAAGGAGTTGAGCAGTTGAAGGGCATGTATCTATTACATTAAAAAATGTGAACTCAGCAGTTCTTCATTCTATTATCTAACTTCAGGAAATGCTCATACACACACTCAGGGAGGCATTACTTATAACAGCAAAAAGGTGTATAAATACCCTAGTTGTTCAGGAGTAGGAAAACAGCTAAAGTGTGTCATTGCTACAGCACAGTGTGGAAAAATATTTACAATTTAAAAATGATTAATCGATCTATGCAGACTGATGTGGAAAGACGCTCACAAATTTGTTGTTGAGAATAATATATCAAGTCGAAAATAATACCTACAGGAATTGTATATAAAAAATCCTAAATACTTTGTTTTCTTTCTAAGACCTCCTAAAATGTTATCATTTTTAGAATACACAAAAGTTTGAAGAATAAAATAACAAACACTTGTGGATCCACCATGCAATTTTTTGGGG
The DNA here is from genome assembly GCA_030015415.1 of Cynopterus sphinx. Lineage (NCBI taxonomy): Eukaryota > Metazoa > Chordata > Mammalia > Chiroptera > Pteropodidae > Cynopterus > Cynopterus sphinx. The sequence goes on along the minus strand of CM057384.1, from coordinate 107,582,127 downwards.
GTTGGGGGTGGCAGTGTCATATTTGCTTTAAATAAGAACCATCATCACCATGCAGCATCTGAAATAAATGTGTTTATTTTATTTAACAAGTATACTACATGCCAGACATTGTCATAAAGATTGTGCTAAGGAATGTGAATTTAACCGTAAACAAGATAGACAAGTAACCTGCCCTTGTGGAGCTTAACATTTCTGGCAAACAGAAAACAAGCAATAAAGCAAATATGTTATCACAAATGATGATAATCGACATGAAGAAAACAGAGAGAAGATAACAGGTTTGACTTACTTTGGACAGGAGAAGCAGAGAAGGATGATCTGAGTAGGTGATCTAGGAGCTGGGACCTGAAGGATGAGAAACAACCATGGAAAAAGCAGTCTGGGCAGAGACCCAGAGCCTCTTAGAGCCAGGGCTGGCTATAGAATTTGCTAAGCCCAGTGCAAGTGAAAATGCAAGCCCTTGGCCAGGGGTGGGAGCTCAATCTCTCCTTCCCAGGGGCTCACCACCCCAAGCCATAGCACATAGGAGACCTTGCAACCTCTGTCCCAGGACATGCTTGATCCTTGGATCCACACTGGGTGAGAGACCACAGTTGTCACCTGCTAAACACCCTGTGGGACTTTCAGCTTTGATCGAGATGGCTGCTGCCATGCCTGATCCTGAGAGGTCACATCAGGGGCTTGACTTTGACCTTTTCGGCAACCATGCCCAGCCCCTGCTAGAGGTGAAGGGTGACAGCGGAATGTGGACTTCCCGTTGCCCGTGTACCTGGTCACAGGTAGAAGGTGGAGAGAGGTTAAAATGGGGAAGTCAGATGGGACCTGTGCCCTGTGAAGCAGGGAGGCGACACAAGGTAGGACTGTGGGTTAGCTGAGGCTCCAAGCCCAGTGCAAATGGCATGCTCCATTGTCCTGTCAGACTTCATTTGCACAACACAAATTCAAACATAAGTATTAAGAAATTCAAGATGGCAATCCCAGAGCATTAAACTCCAAGCACAGGACCCCTACCCACCCACCTACCCCTTCAGAGTGCAGAGCTCTGTGCAGTTGCACTGGCCACAAGCCCAGGAAGCCAGCTCTCCTCAGAGCCGACAGGAGGCCAGCATGGCTGATCACAGTGACCAGTGGAAGGCAGATGAGGGGCAGGGGCCAGAAATGCTGGGATCTGTGGGTCACTATAAAGAATTTCCGTTTTGTTCTTTGGCCAGTGGGAAACTACCAAAGGGTTTCAAGCAGAGAATTATTTTAAGGTTACCCTGGCTATAACTGGGAGAATGGGTTGGTCCATGGAAGAATGAAAATGTGACTGATCAGTTCAGGCAATAGATGGTGGCAACATGAACTCCGGGTGGAGGCCATGGAAATGGAGATAAGTGAATGAATGGGAGACGTTTTTGCACATAGGGTAAAACAAATGGGGGTGCAGAGATCAAGGAAGCAAGAAGCCAGGGAGCAGGAAGACACATACTGTGCAGAGTAGGGGAAGACCACGGGATGGAGGGCGAAGCCTGTGCAGGGTCCGTCCCAGACAGGCCCATAACCCAGGGTCCAGGGAACCTCAGTGTTGCAAATGGTACCTGTTGGTTGCCCTGTTCTTATGTCTGGATGAAGCAGATAGAGTGAGCTAAGCTCTTCTCTGTGACCCTAACCGACTGTCCCTCACCCTACCAATCTTTTCCACCAGATACAAGCCCGAGGACTCAGCTTATCAGCTTGCGAGACAACTTACTTGAGGAAGCCAGTGAAGGCTGAGGGTGCTCATTCTCCCCTCCCATGCCCAGCGGATGGTCTTGCCTTTGAAAACCCACATAGAAGAGTGGGAACAAAGACCAGCCCACAGCAGGACCCCGGGGTGAACAGGCGAGAGAACAGTGGGTATGCCAGGAAAGCAAGCTGAACTTCGGTTCTTTCGAGTGCTGCGTGTGGCCTTCCTGCCTGCCCAAACCTCTTCCTCTGCCCAGTCCGTTCCGAGGGCCTGCAGGGATAAGGGTGCCAGGCTGGCCCCTGGCAGAGGCTGCAGCGGGGCTTGTATTTTCAGTCCATGTCAGCGTCAAAGGCACCACAAGTTCCCCTTTCTTGTAAACCAGTAAGAAATTCCCAACAAGGGAAGAGGCACAGAGAAGTAGGGTGGAGGTGGGGTGGGGGCCAGTGGAAAGACTGAGGATTGAGGAGGAAGAGAGAACGGGAGAGGTGTGTGGAGCGAGCTCTGTGATTGCTGACCACCAGCCACGCAGGCGGCTGTGGGCTTCTGAGAAGTGGCCGCAGGGAAGTAAGGAGTCGGAGGGCATCCTGGAAGCTTTGTCAACGCTGGAGCGAGGCGGAGTGGGAGGAAAGGCGGCCCTGCTCTGACCCAGCAGCCTCTTCAATCGCCATGAAAAGCCATCATTTCCTCCCCCCTTGTGGCAAGGTTAGTGGGAAAAACTTCAGCTAAGAGTAGCGTCTTAAAGCTATGGCTTCAGATGGCCAGAAAGAAAAGGCGCCCGCAGAAGAGAAACAGGGCTCCTGCCTTTGTTTCTCGTGACCTGGGCCGAGGAAGACCCTCCTTGCAAGGGCAGAGCTGCGCGCCTTGGTTAGCGTGGGCGCAGGGCCGTCTGCTCCAGGTCTGCGCCGCCTCAAGAGGCCCCGGGACTGCCACTCAGCCGAGGACCAGCAGCACGGCGGGGTCCAGCCGTTCCCAACGTGCCTGCAGGAAGGAAATGAGAACTCAGAGGACAATAAGAGTGAGAAGCACTGGGCTCGGAAGAAGTTAAATGGGTTTCTTCACTATGCAGAGCCTTAAAGGCACTCGCGTGCTGTGTGCACCTGCAGGAAGGCGGGGGGAGACTCGGCCGATGGTCTGCTCAACGCCATTCCCCACTCCACGTCTTGGCCCAGATAGCCTGGATTTGTTGATGATGCCTGTGTGTTTCCTGGGCTTCTCCCCCGTGCAGGAGGCATGTCAGTTGGTCTGAGCCATCCTCCTGAACAGTGACTGCTTTAGGTTTGGGCGTGTGCCGCAGCCCTGCCCATGGGGGTAAGAAAAATCAGGCTTAGGGACTCCTAGGAAGGTTTCCCTTGCTCTTAAGACACGACGCAAGATGAGTACTCTCCTAATCGTAGACATGAGCTTGGAGCGGCTGCAGTCAGAATTATGAGGGAAAAACCAAGATCATTCAAAGAAACTGATCTCAATCCCTGATGTTATTAAACCATCACATTAACTCTTTGGGTTTGTTTCTTCCCTGTTCAGGCCACAAGGTGTTCTGTGTTTTGTTTTGGTTTGGTTTGTTTTTGTTTGTTTTGTTTTGGTTTGCTTTTGAGTCCCCTCCCCCTCCCCCGTTAATAGCATCCTGAAAACCAAGGGGACAAAAATATGCAGGCATTCCAAAATTCGCTCACTGAGAACACTTTGGGACAGGCCAGTGCAGTGGGAGACATGGAGACGGAAGTCAGAGCTCCAGGCTCCATTTCAGGTTTTAAAAATCACACCAGCTCCTCAGCCTTGTTTTCAGTTTTGTGTAGAGAGCGTGTTAACCAAGACGACTTAAGCCCAGTGCCTAATACTACATATGGCACATAGTAGGTGTGTCATAAATCATTGGTATTAATAAAATGTGGAGAGGACGAGAGAAATAACCCAGTCTCAAAATCTCATTTTCACCTAAGAGTTCTAACCATTCTCAAAATAAAAGCCTGTCTTCTCTGGCTCCATACCAGCTTATAGCATCTGCTAGCCCTCCACTCAGCAGGTAAAAGGTAAAACAGAGACACCATAGATGTCCTCAACAAGTACCCGGGCTCCAGGTCCTGCGGTTCTCCCAGTCTTCTGCTAAAGCAAGCCCAGGGTCCTACTGGGTGGCACTCCCTGGATGACCGGTGTCCCTCTGGGACACTCCTCAGTGAGAACTTCCACATGTGCCCGATGCCCAGCCGGCACCACAAGGACAATCTCCAGCCTAGACACTCATGTGGATGCCAAAGGATTGAGTTCCTCACTGTTCAGTGCCCTGAGACTCAGAACAGCAGCTGACAGACAGCTGATCCGGGCTTAGCGTGCTCTCTCTCTCTCTCTTCCTCTCTCTCATTCTCTCTTTCTCTCTCTCTCTTCCTTCGAGATATTTTACTTGTATGTATAAATTGCATCTTTAGAAAAAGAATCTCAGGATTTTCTCTCCTGTGTGTGTTCATCCATGATGCCAGCTAAGGTCATCAATCGGTACAATGAAACCAAACAGGACGGGAGTGGATTGTTCTGCCATTTTTCTAGATCTCTGGGTGGCACATCAAATCGAGGGCGCTGCATTGGTTTCGCCCACACTGTTTTAATGTGTTGGTGAGGTTTACAAAACTCTCCCTAGCTCTGTGATCAAAGAGTGATTTCAAATTCGCCAGCATAACCGTGCTTCATGATCACAGTTAGAAACGGATGATGACTGTGGAGAACGGTGATGTTCTTGAGGGCTTTCGCGGTATAATGGCAGATAGGTGATGGAGACTGGGGCTTTGCTCTGTTCTGTTTGGGCTGAATGACAACATGGAGGTGTGTGTGTGTGTGCGCACGTGCACCACACCCAGGCACAGTCATGGCTCATTAGAAACACCTTCTGGAAGGAGTAAGGTGGACCAGGCAGTATTACTATCCCCTTTTACAGACCAAGAACTAGCAGAGAGATGTAGGGCCCTGCCTGGGGTGACATCTCCAGTCAGTGGCAGAGCTGCCAGTGGGAACAGGCCTGTGGCTCCTAGGCCATTGCCCTCCCCATCCAGAGAACACCACCTCAGGTGTGTAGCACTGAATAGGACACTTGCTGTGTGTTGGCTGGAGAATTACTGTTTAAAAGTTAATTACTTGCTGGAAATTACTGTTTGGCTATCGCCATAGGAACATAGGCTACTAACTATGGAAACATAACATCCTAACAAGCTTTCTGCTTCTCTACCCCGGCTTGCACACCTGACTAGTGGGTTGACAGGTAGTGAATAGAAGAAAAATAGACCTTTGTGTTCAGACAGAATGAAGAATGGGATTTTGGGCTTAAAAACCCTGTATCTCTACATTTCAGGGCTGCTTAATTTGGGGTCTGCGTGCCCCTGGCAGACCCAGCTGGCTGAATAAAGAGTGTGATTCCTATAACTCACTGAGAGTTCTGGTGGTCCGTGTGTCTTTCGGGGGCTGGCGGCCACAAACAGCTGCTTGAGGATGGGAGAGGCAGATACATGAAGAAGCATTTCTGCTAAATCCTCTGAGAGCACTGGATGCTGCCTCCTTCTCCTTTCTGCCTGCCCCCCTCTCTGAGGGGAGAAGACACTGCATCACTGGGGCAGGTTCTCAGAAGACAGGCAGACAGGGCTGAAGAGAAACTGCATCCCCCGAGAGGCCAAGTGAAGCAGGGGACCCTGCATGTTGGGCATATCACTTGTGGGGCTGAGCAAAAAAGAAAGGGGGTAGAAAGACAGGGGATGGGACCTCAAGAAAGAAAGGGATGTGCTTTTGACTTTGGGGTACTTGAGGACTAAAATATTCCTTTGGGCAACGCTTTAAATACAATAGCTCTCTGTGATTGGATTATGGGAGCCCGAACTTGTGAAATGTTCCAAGTGCAATGGTGGTGAAACCCAGTGTTGACGAAAGGGGCCACACACTAAATGTGACCAGCTCAGTGGAAGCCAGCATGGAAGGTCCCCTACAAGCTCAGAGACTTAAAGTAACCACGTAAGATGGTCTGAACATAAAGATTCCTCACTCAACACGGGTCAAGGCGGGTAGTCACATTCTGGCCGGTAGCTTCCTTGACAAAGGTCAGTATTTACCTCAAGTAAGCCTGTCTATTGTCTTTTTGCATCTCAGATAACATACCTTTGGAATATCAGAGTAATCGCTTTTTTCTGGACCCCTCAGGGCACAACCCACAACAGAGCACGAGGCCGCAGAACCCCTCATTGTTCTCTTGCCCCCACACCATCTCTAAGTGCCGTAAATGTCCATCATTATCTTTCCTGGACCTGCCAATGGAAACAAGTATGTGTCTTTCTGTTTTACTTTTTATCCAATCTCAGAGATTTTCCCGCTTTGCTTTTTCCCACCTCCTTAATCTACCACCACTGGATTTCACGGAACTCTTCTTCTGTCTCCCCCTCTGATTCAAACGTATAAAATAAGCTGCAAAACTGCCATTCTCCAGACGTTTTCTTTATCCATTGAAGATTTTCTTCCTGACGATTGTCATTAGTTTGGCTCAAATAAACTCATTAAAATTCTGTATAGATGTGGACGTTTCTTACACTGACACCAGTGTTTAGTTAGAGGAATACTTGATGAGTGTGTGTCAGTCTGGGAAGGCTTCCTGGAAGACTGTGCTTCTTAAGAAGAGTTTTCAAGCTGGGCTTCTTATTCTCTGAAGTGCATGCCAATCACCCAGGTCTACGAGTTCCCAGGTGATGCTGATGCTCTGGGTAGCAAAATTATTGGGATGAGAAAGAGTCACCTCATGGAAAAGAGGGGTCATTCAGAGAGGACATTACTGGCAGCAGGCAAGACAGCGCAAAGGTCAAAGGTGAGAGCAGGGTGTGTGAGGAGGGGTGGGTGAGGCTGGAGTGGTGGGTAAGACTTCTCCTAAAGAAGGCAAGGGACACATAAGGAGGGCTTGGTAAAGTGACAAGGAGCTTGGATACATCCGAAGGATAGTACTGTTTCTCAGGGTGGCCTGGCCCAGGCTCTATCAGCATCCCTGGAGCACCAGTTAAAAATGGGCATCCTTTGGCCTCACCCAGCACATCCTAGAATGTAGGGGCTTTGGAGAGAGGCTCAAATCCACATTGTTAAGCAGCTTTCAAGGCAATTCAGGTGCAAACTAAAGTTTGATAATCTGTGCTTCGCAATTAAAGAGTTCCAGACTGGGGAGGGACAAGATCAGATTGACATTTCAGATAAATCCCTGGGGAACCAGAAGAACACTGGCCAGGAGCAGGGAAGCTGATGAAGGGGCCGAAGTGGCTGTGCAGGCCCAAGAAGCTGAGGCCTTGAACCGGGATTCTAGCAATAGGAATGAGGAGAACGACGAACTTAGGAAATATTCACTGGTGACTGGTCAGTTACTGGTTGTCACAAGCAAGCAAAGTAGCTACCGGAGTAACACCCTTGAGAGTGTTTGTGTCTTTCCATAATGCCAGGTTTATTGAGTTTATTTAGATAAACCAATCAGGTATCCACGCAGGTTAAAACTCAACACAGAGAGGGGAAGGACAGGGTCTTACGCGACAGAGCAAAGGGATGAAAGGGATGAAAGTTCTTAGCATCTTCCAAGTGAGCTCTGTTGACCGGAGGGCGGATGGTCTTGAGGAGGCCCCAAGCCAGCAGCTGCGATGGGCAGAAGGTCAAAGTCTTCGCCTCTCAGCGTACCCACTTGTGATGTTCTCAGTCACGCTTATATGGTCCTTACACAGTGGAATCCTTATGCTCATCAGCTCCTATAGTTGGGGGCTTATCGACAGCAGTCATGGCCGATGTTTCTATGGTTTTGGGTGGTCTGGTCACTCCCTAAAGGTTTTCTTGTTATGTGCCAGTTGACATTACTGTCATGGCTCCCACAGAATCCATTTTGTGAAGTCTCCAAAGTCCTAACTTCTTTATGCTCTACATACTGGCAGATTCTCAACCATGGATATATGGGGGCAAGAGAGATGAACAGTTCAATTTTAGACCTGCCAAGTTTGGAAGACATTCAGATAGAGAAGTCCATCAGACAATTGGACTTGAGAGTCTAAAGTTCAGTACAAGGATCAAGTCGGTGTGTAGATTTGAAAGTCAGCAGCTCATAGTGTATTAGCTTTCACCATCACAGTGCACTTCTGTTGACTGAAGTGGGCTTTTCAGATTTTCCCAGAAACAGATTTTCTCTGTGGGAAGGGCACTCTGAATATATATTCTTCCAGGAGTCAATACTGTTATCAGCCGTGATGCTAATAGTTTGTGTGTGTGGAGACCAGACCCTTCCTGGAAAATCTTGAGCACAAAGGAGCATAAGTTCTCCCTCTTAGAGGCTTGCAGGCCTATGAAGTGATAATCTCTGGGATAAGGAAAGAACTCAGTATATGGACCTTTCAAATGCATCTCTTTTTTGCTGTGATTTGACCTTGTAATGCACATTTTCACACCCTCAGGGAAAATAGTATCAGCTTTCTTAAATTTCTCACTTTCTTCACGTAAGGACAAATGCGCTAGGTTCCACGGTCAGTTGGAAGAGACAGACAAGGAATTGAATGTCTCTGGTGCTGTGTGCTGCATGCACAGAAATCTAAACAAAACAGAGGTTACGGGAAAGGCTCAGTGAAAGAGGTGACACCTATTAGGTTTTGAAAGAGGAATAGAACTTGGTTGGATGACAAAAGGAGGTGGAGGAGAAGAAACATTTTAGGAAGAAGAAACAGTAGCTTCCAGGCACAGGACCATGAACTAGGACATGGTCAGGGAACACTGAATAATTAGATGTGGCTGGAGCCAAGGGCACCTATGAGACAGAGATTGGAAATGGGCCTAAGTGGGAAGGGGGGCAGAGCCTATCACGAAGGCTTGTATTGTATGCAAAGATCTTAAATTTGCAATAGTCACGTACTGGACTATAGTCACTAACAGGACTGCAAATGCTACAGTTGTCCCGTAAGATTATAATGGAGCTGAAAAATTCCTATCACCTAATGGTGTGGCCATGGCAATGTCATAGCGTAACTAACACATTACTCACGCATCTGTGGTGACTCCAGTGTAAACAGGCCTACTGCGCTGTCAGTCATATAAAATACAGCACATATAGTTCTGTACAGTACGTGATGCTTGATGATGATAATAAACAGCTATGTTACTGGATTATGTATTTACTACACTATGTATTTTATTATTTTAGAGGACACTTTTCTATTTACAAAATTTGCGGCACAACAGTATGCCGTGTTATGCTGGCAACAGCCTCAGACCTCTTGTGTTTATCTTGACTTGTGATTGCGTCATTTTCTCTTGTGCTGAATTGAATCTCATGTTGTTTTATACATTTAGTGTAGCTTGAGTGTGCTGTGTTTGTCAAGTCTACAGTAGTGTACAGCAGTGTCCTAGGCCTTCACGTTCACTCTCCACTCACTCACAGACTCACCCTGAGCAACTTCCAGTCCTGTGAGCTCCATTCATGGGAAGTGCCCTATACAGGTGAACCATTTTTTATACCATATTTTTACTGCACCTTTTCTATGTTTAAATATGCTTAGATACACAAATATTTACTATTGTGCTATAGTTGCTCACAGTATGTAGTACAGTAACATGCAGCCTAGCTGTGTAGTAAGCTATATTATTTAGGTTCGTGTAAGTGCATCCTGTGATGTTTGCACAATGGCAGAACAGCCTAACAATGCATTTCTCAGAATATATCCCCACCGTTAAAGTGATGCATGACTGTGATCTTAAAAACTCTAAGGTGCTATTTAAGGACAGCTGAGTGTGGGGCATTGGTGAGAAACAGGTAGGAGGCTTTTGCAGTGATCACCCAGGCATGAAGGGGACTTGAATCAAGACAGAACAAGCTCAGCCCTTAACATTTCCTGATGACCCAACCCCCGAACGTATCTCCATTCATCTCCCCACAGCCAGCAGCCAAGCAAGCTCCCATCTCCTTGGTCCAGACTCCCGCAGTGGTCCCCTGACGGGTCCTGCTGCTTCCATGCTTGTACTTTACAACCTATTCCCCACAAGACAGCCAGAGTGACCTTTCAATAAGGTAAGTTGTATCATGTCGCTCCTCTGTTTAAAACCCTTTAATGGCTTTCCATTGACTGCTCTTGGAACAAAATCCAACCTGCTTACCATAGCGCACTTGATCTGGTTCTTCCTACTTGTCTGACTTCATTTCCAACTGCACTGTGGCATATCGTCCACACCCCTAACACTAGGTCCTTCTTTCTGTTCCTTAAACCTGTGCAGTTCATTCCCATTTGGAGCATTTTGGCAGCTCTTCTTTCTGCCTGGATCCTCATACAACCGCCCATTATTACCTCTCAAGTTGCGATTTTCAAGTTACAACTTCCTCAAAGAGATTTTCTCTGACAATCTTCTCAATTGACAGGAACTACTCGGTGGTTTCTCTTAGATCACCCTGTTTTAATTCACTGAGCAGCTTTCATTACCGTCTAGTATTTTCCTGTTTAATTCGTCCATACATTTATTGTCTCCCTCATCTGTAGTTGATAATCTCTAAAATTGGCTGCCATCAGTTCTTCTCTCCATGTATGCACGTGCTAGTCCACCAATCAGTCACTTGGTGGAGTCTGTTTTTCCTTCCATTGAATCTGAGCTGGTCTATGACTTATTACTTGCTTTGACAGAATTCAGCAGAAAGGATGCTGTGTCAGTTCTGGGCCTAACTTTTAAGAGGCCTGCCAGCTTCCACTTTTGGAAGCTGCCATGTAACAAGCCTGACTGCCCTCAGACCATCATGCTGTGAGGAAGCCCAAGCTTCCCTGAGTAAGAGCGCATGTAGCCATACCTGAATATCAATGAGCCAGCCATCCCAGCTGACACCCAGAGCAGCAGAAAAGCTGCCCAACCCTGATCCAAGTCTTGACCAAGAACTTTGAGACATAATAAACCAAAGTTTTGGAGTTTTGTTATGCAGCAGTGAGTAACTGAAACATCAACATCCTCTCATTAGAATGAAGATTCATGAGCTTTGCCTGGTAGTACCTGGCACAGACATAGGCTCAGCAGATATTTGTTGAATATGTGAAAATGGGGAAAATGGAGTCAACCATTGACCAGAATTCTCTATTAAACAAAAATACTGATGTTTGACAGTATGAATACCGGGAACCAGGGAATCAAAGTTAGAAAATGGGATTTTGGAGGGGTGTGTGTGCGTGCATGTGTGTATGCGTGTGTGTGTGTTTAAACAACTTTAGGGATACTGGAGTTTAACATTTCAGTTCTGAATTTTGAGAATATACAGGATAGAAACATGGCTGAGTGGAGAGAAGACAAAGGTCACTAAAGTTGACGAGGTAACAAAACTTGATGCTATGACATTGGCTGAGACATCCATTAGAAAATTAAACTTTCCCAAGATGATGGCAGGACCAGCAGTGGGGAGAAGTCCTGGAAGTTTCCATCTGAGAATTGTGAGGGGCTAATGGGGGAAGGTGGTATCCTTAGAAAGATCTAGCTTCAATGAAGGCACAAAGTATTCAGTGAAGAGTCTGAAGGAATAGGATGGAATGATGGTTCACAATGGGACAGAGGAGGTCACCCCAAAGGAAGGGGTTGTCGAGGAAGGCGGCGGTGGGAGATAAGCGTGTGTGAGGGGGAGTGGTGCAGAAACCAGTGCTAGGCTGGGAGTCGAGCAGAGCACAGATGAGGCTTTCACTCTGAGCAAAAGTGAAGGGTGACTCCGATGAGATCATGAGGGAAGTTAATTAACTGGCTTCAAAATTTTGGCTGGCTTGGAGATATAAAACTCTGGTTTTCCTGCCAACACATTCAGGAGATGGATAATGTCTGCTGTTGGCAGTAAAGTCAGCAATCTGAGACCTTTGCTCAGGATTCCAAATGAAACTGGCAAAGGAATGCAGGTGGGATGTGGTCATACCTCACTGTCCTGCTGGCCTTGGCATAGCAGCTCTGAGCAGAGAGGAGGCGGAACAGGCAAGCCGAGTCCTGGGGTGGGAGATCAGGACCCATCCGGACTTCTGGACTCTGTGAAGCGTGGCTTTAGATGAAGAGTTGGCATGGCTGGTCAGAGTTGACTATAAGGGTCTGGTACCCTACCAGTCTGCAGAAAGCTAAATTGACCTGAGCTGCATCTTTTCAAATCCTTTAAAACAATAAACATTATTATTATTCTTTTATGTTCTCAAACTAAAACATGATGAACATAAAAACTTTATTTTCAAATCTCCAAAGCAAAGAGGACTTCCATTCCATGCTCCTCTTTCCTGTTTCCCCTTATACACAAAATAGCATGAGGAAGAGAGAAGTCCTTCACATACTATCAAATTCCCATTTTAATAACCCAGAGGGACTATTCTATTTCTTTCCCTGATTCGAAAGTCAAATGGAATCAAGCAAAGGATGAGTGATAGAACTAAACAATGGATTCCTTCAAGCCCTGATGGTGCCATTATTCAAATTAAAAGGTATTTATTAAGCTCCCATTCATTCATTAGGTCTGTTTTAATTAAAAGGGACTGAAACCCAGGTAGGCTGGCTTAGGCCAAAAAATTTATTGGTCCATACAAATTTAAGAAAAAGGTCCAGAGGGTCAGCTCAATCAGCTGCTTAAATGCTGTTGGCAAAAATCTCTCCCCATATTGTTCCATCTTCTCAGGTCTACTTTTTTAGTATCAGCTTTATCTCCGGCAAGGTTTGGGTAATTCCCAGAGGCTCTAGGCTTATTTCTTGCCAATTTAGTAGCACCAGCAAAAAGAATACCTTTCTGAGGTATGGTCCTCATCCGTTGTGCTTGGGTCACTTGTCCATCCCTGAACCAATCATGATCAGGAAGACACGACGTTCTCATTGGCCCGACCAGGGTCACATGCTCACTCTGGGGGTAGACAGTCCCATTCAAGCCACAGAGATAGGAAGCTGTGGTTCCTCAAATAAAAACTAAGGAGGGGCGTGGTTTGCAAGGCTGATGCAATCAGCAGATAGCTGCTACACAGGTCAACTTCAGGGATATAAAACATGCAGTCACACAGGGCCCAGTGCTTAAAAGGACCCCACACTTAGTGTAAAGCTCTGCTGTTACTGGTTTGAAATTCTTAGTAATTGTGAACCAGCAGGCTTGCATTTTCATTCTTCACTGGGTCCTACAAATTATGCAGGTGACCTTATTGCTGCACTACTGTGTGAGTTGGGACAAGGAAACATACAGTACGTTTGAGAAAAGCAAGAAATCTGTGCTTGTTGAATCCTGTATGGAAAGAATAGAAAGTTTATTCACTCATTAATTCATTTACTCACTCATTTATTCATTTAAAACTTTATTAAGAGGAGTTTTGCTACTATAGGGAGCGGGAAGAGAAAAACAAATGGCTGTGAAGGCCCTCAAGAAACGCAATCTGTTGGATAGATATGTACACAGACACAGAAAGGCAGAGTAAGGGATGGGATGAAAATGAGCACTGAAAGCTGTGGGAGCACAGAGAAGACACCGTTAACCCAGCCTGGAGCTAGGGACAGTGGAGGTGCGGCTGTCCAATAGGAGCCAATAGTTATAGTTATAGAGTGTGTTAAGCTTCTTGGTTGGCAAATGATAGGGAAATTTTTAGGAGGTGGTTCCACAGAGCAGCAGACATCATGTAACACACCTCCAGACAGAGGCTTGTGGATGAGCTGTTGTGCAGAGTGCATGGTACGCCCAAAGAGAACCATTTCCTGCAAACCCCCAACCCAGCCCCTGAATATCCTTCAGGTCTGTTGCTGCTTCCAGTGCCAGACCTAAGCGTCAAGATTTTTACAATTATCAACTCAGCAAGTAAAGTATTTCTTAACACCCTAGGCAGATTATAACTATTTGAATTACCCAGTAAGGAGACAACATTGAAACAATCTAAGAAATTTTACCCTGCAACCCCTGGACTTTTTATTTATATGAACCATTGTCACCCAGTTTTAACAATAGAATGATTTATTCCCATACGGTGTTTTATTTTTTTTTTTTTAATTGAGAATGGGGCATCAACACACTCATGTCGGTCAGTGCAATTTTATTCTAGCACATTTTGACTATTTGACCCTTTTGAGTATCATTATACACTGAGGCTTTTCAGACTCCACTGGTTCCAATTGATTATGATGATTTTTTAAAAAATATATATTAAAATTTGCTCAAAAACTAAAATTAAAATTTCACAAAAAATAAATTAAAACAGAAAATAAAATTAAAACAGAATGCCAGCCCTCAAGAATTTACACTCTTTTTGGAAAAACAAGATCTAACATGATAGAAAATGTAGTGAACAGAAGCTGTTCTGTCGTGGATTGGGACAATATTCTTCCTCCCCAACAATTCTTTGCATGCACTGATTATCATGGGACTGAAGAAGTTTCACTGGGGAGAAAACTTAAATCAGCTCTGCAGCTGGATTTAGATACCTACAAGAATATCTGGGGGCTGGGGAGAGAAGAAAAGGGCACACCTGACTGTACAAAGCTGGGGAGGAAGAAGCAGCATGACCGAGTGTCCAGGTGCCAAGAAAGGATGGCAAGTGAGGGCTAAGATTACTCATGAACCAACGTGAGACCTCCTTAAAGCAGTCAGTAAGGGCTTCAAATATCTATTGCTGAATAACAACATATCACTGGAAAATTTAGTGACTTAAAACAACTACATTCATTTTATTCTTATTGCTCGTGGTTCTGGGGGTTGACTGGGATAGCTAGGTGGTTCTTGCTCAGGGCTCCTGACCTCTGATTTCCGTAGTTACAGTAAGACAGTGGCTGCAGTTAGAGTCATCTCAAAAGCTTCGTAGCTTTATGCTGGCTTTAACCTCAGCTGGGGCTTTCCACCAGAACATACCTCTCCATGTGACCACGTCCCCTCACAGCATGGTGTCTGGGTTCCACGAGTGAAACCCAGGATGTGCGAGCTGCCAATTTCTGAAGGCTTGGGGCCCAGAAACTGGTGTGGCCTTTCTTACCTACATTCTGTTGGTCAGGCAGTTTCCGAGACCAGATTCCAGGAGAGGTGACAGAGAGCACCACCTCTGTACGGGAGGTGTGTCAGAGAATTTGGGGCCATTTTTTAAAAATGGAAACATTGTTTTTACATTTGAAGTGCATCATATGAATTCCCTCATTTGATTCTTAAAACTATTAAGACATTTTTAAAAATGAGGAACTATGTACGAAGAAAACAAATGACTTGCTCAAAGTCCCATAACAGTCTAGCTCCAACACCAATGTACTTAGCTACTATTCTCTGTTGGGTTCCCAATACCTGAAGAAAGAGGAATCTTCAAGGGACTGAGATTCTAAGTGGGTGGGCACCCTGAGCTATCTATCCTAAGCTGGACACTGACATGAAGCTGATGGCATTGGCCCAGGCATTCACTCGGAGCCCACAGCACTAGGGCTACATACTCCATGACATGGCCTTTTCACTGAGAGGGGATCTGGAGAGATAGGAGAGACGTTGGTGTGGCCTGACCAGCCCATGGAGGCCTTTGTAGGTACCTTGAAGGGCAGGTAGAATTTGAGTCTTGGACAGGAATGGAAAAGAATTGCTAACATTTTCTTGTAGGCACTCTTGGATTCTCAAGCTTTGGTCCTCATTTGCTCCAGAAAAAGCCCCTTTTCCTGATAGAGTACAGCAGGATCTCCTGTTAAAAATAAGTCGTTCCTCCCTTACATGTCTTCAGTCTGGGGACATGTGGCTTGCCAAAAAGACATTGAATTCAACTAAAATAGCTTGGTCTTGCTACACGCAATATTTATACTTGGTTTGTGTTAATATATGGTCCCCTCACAGAACACAAAAACCTTACTCAACAGGAAACCTCGGTGGCTTATTCTCTGTGTGAGGGTCTGTTGCAAAGGATAAGGAGTAATTTGACAGAAAAAGAATTGGAGTTACAACTTAATTCTGGTATGATCATGTGGCTGAAAGGTCAAAACAAAACTCTGCAGCATTACTTTTTGTTCAAAGTTCACTTGGCAAGATTACATAAGACTCTTTGATCTTGTCAGTCCGGGCCCCAAGCCTTCAGGAATCTTGAGTGTATTTTGTGGTGAGGCTGCTGGGTTTCTGAATAAAGACCTATAGTTAGAGTGTAATTTCCTGTCCTGCTTTCTGCAGTGTGAGTATGGTCCGCATCACCCAGCTCGTCTTAGGAGAAAAAAGATCTGTGGCTACATTTTCCCAAAATCATCTAAATTAGGATCCCAGAAGAAGAGAGTTCTGAGGCACATCAACTCTGAGGAAAACTGGGAGAACATTGTGAAGAAAAAGCATTTCCTTCCTTAAAAAAAGTTTATCAGTGAGACTGAGCCTTGGAACTATGTGAAGGGCTCGAAAGCTACTCCTCACAGTGAAGATCAAATAGATGTTTAACCTTGTGAATGGTGGAGTTTTAGGTCCTGACCAGTTGAGCATCCGACAGACCTGAGTTTCCTTCTGCACAATACATTTATACACAGAGAGAGCAAGGCCAGCCGTCAAGTTCAAAGGAGATCCATCCATTTCCAGCAGGTTACTTAAAAAAATTTTTTTAACTCAAGAAATATATGTTTATTGTAGATAAATCATAAAACTACAAACAATAGATAGTTTTTAAAAAAGCACTTATAATCCTATAACCAGAAAAAAAAATCGCTGTTATTTTGGCATATTTCCAGACTTTTTTCTATGCATATATATATGTATAAATGGTTTTGGGGGTCATACCTTCCGTGTTGTTTTGCTACCTGCTCTTTTTCATATAACACTGTGTCATGAAGGTTTTTCATGTCAATAAATACATCCAATGATATTAAGTGTCTAATATTTCTTTGCAAAGCTCAATTATTTATTTAAAGAAACTTCTATTATTGGAGATTAATATTTACGGGGGTTTACTTTGCTATTACAAGCAATATTGTTCTTTATTATTTTCTTAGGATTTGTCCCAAAGAATATAAATGGTAGGTCAAAGTTCATAGACTTTTTAAAGGGTTTTGGTATTATATCAGTCAGGATAGGCCTAATGTTGTAACAAAAACCCCAAATCTCAGTGACTTAACATAATAAAGATTTATTTCTCTCTTATGTTACAGTAGGTCATCTGGTTGGGGTGGAGGCTGCTCTGCTCAATCATTGGAACCAGAATTTGTTGGCTTTCCATTTGCCAGGGCCTTGGATTTCTCTACTGGACCTTCTGATTTCAGCTGAAAGACAAAGGGAGAGAGAGCAAGCAGAGAAGAGAGAGAAAACAGAGAATTGCACAGGTGATTTTAGGGCCAGGCTTGGAAGTCATTCCTCTGCTCACCTTTCAATTGTCCAGAACTCATTCACATGACCACTCCTAACTGCAAGAGAGGCTGGGAAATGTAGTCTTCCTGTGTGTCCTGGAGGAAAACAGAGCTAGGTGAACACAGAGCATTGTTTCTGCCTTCAACATACATTACCAAGTTTTCAATCAACCAAATTTTTCAGTTAGCATTCCCATCATCAGGGTATAAAAATTCCTATTTCCCTACATCCTCTATAATTAAAAGGATGACATTTTGCAGTTTCGTTTTCTGCATAACTAGACTCAGAGTACCTCTCTCTCTTTGAAAATAATCTCACTGTGTACAGGACATGGAGAGCCTTTAGAGAGCCAGGACTCTGAATTCCAGACTTCTTTCAGGATAACAGTCCTATTTTCTAGGCTAACTTGAGTTTCTGGGACTTTCTCTGCCTATTGTCCCCACTCCCCTCCCTGCCGTGCATGTGTCTACAGCATGGGTGAGCCTTGCAAGCACCCTGCCCCATGCCCCGGCCCCAGCGTTGTCTTGAACACATGGCTCTTTCAAGGGCAAGGGGAAAGATTGGAGCTCTGCATTTTCTGTGACATCTCAGGTGTGTTTCAGCTTATGATACATTTTCACAGACAGAAAACTCAGAGAATGGAATTGGGAGACAAAAATAGCAGCCTGATGCTGACTTAGCACATTGACCTGGACCAAATTACTTGGTGCCTTGACTTTAGTACTCAGTGTTCCCCTGGATTAATCCTTCCCCAACGAGTGGCAGAAGTCAGGATGAGTAAGCTGCTTAGAAATCACAAAGGGAAGGTTATAGGATTGTGCAAAGCCTATTCTTTTCTGTCTTCAAGTGAACCCAGGTTGCCGAAGATCGTCTCACATCTGAGCTGTGGTTTCCTCCTTATTTTGAAATTTAGTTTCTAGAAGATAATGCTTTCGAATGGCTTCTTGTTTAGGCCTTTCTCAGGGACTACGAGCTGTTGCCTGATAGTTTTCTGGTAGGCCTGGTCCCTTGGCAAAGCAAAGTTTCCAATGAGGTCTTTGTGAAAATCTTCAAAAAGTGTACTTGTCCAACCCTTCCAGAGAACTGCGCACCTGGGCACAGCAGAGAATGCAAAACAAGTAAGTCACAGATTTTGCAGGCATGCCAAGCTTCTGGGCATAGTCATGCAGCATCCCATAAAGCCTAGGATAATTTGTGTGTTTTCCTACGAATGAACCAAGACCTTGTCCTTCCAAGTTGCACCCTTTTTTATCTCTTCCTAAGAGGCATCGATGGTCTGTGAGGAGAAATAATAGTGGAAACTCCCGAGTGAGTGAATCACACCAACTGTAAGCCTGGCTTATGACCTAGAAATGGAAACCGGAAATGGCTTAGAGATATAAAGAGCACAGCCAACGAAGGAAGGGCTTCAGTAGAATTCTCCTCTGACATCACAGTGTACAATTGGCAGAGGCAAAGTTTAGCATCTTTTCTTTCTCTCCATTCCCAGGACAACCTCTGACAGCACTGGGCCATCTGAATGAAGAATGGGATGTCTTCCTGGAGGTGGTGTACAGGTGTGGTAGAGAGAGGACCACTACAGACCAGTGCCTCTCTCCAGAGTGAGCCCATCTGTGGGATGCCACATTCCCTTTCCACCTCATTTTTGCAAGTAGATTTGAGTTCTTGAGATGAGTTAAGTTTGCCAGTCCTTAGAAATATGAATTCTTGAGAGGTACTTCCATCAAGAAAAACTGACTTCCGATGGCTTTCAGTAGTTCTCAGAGGCTTCTCAGAGGTTTCTCTGAGCCCATGGGGAAAGGGCTTCCTTGCACTTGTGCCAAGAAACAGAAGTTTATTGTCATCTTAGCTTCCCAGAGGAGCCTGGATGGGGAGGCTGTCCCTACACTGGGCATGGTCCTGGAGCATTCTGGCTGCAGCTGGGTGGCTGATCTGCATAGAGAGGAGCTTGGGGGGCTGGCCTCCCAAAGATGGAGGCCACCACCCAGGACCTCTCCTGTTCCCTTTTCTGGCTCTCCCAGGGCTAGAGGGCAAATGGTGGCAGGGCTTGGTGGAAGCTGAGAGCTGGGGCTGTTCCTATTTTTTGACATTTCTGGCCCTGCAGTGGCTACCCAGCTGCTCTTCTCAGAACCTCAGAACTACCTCTCCCAGGCTCCACCTCATTCCTTACTGACAATGGTGAGAAATGGAATGCTCTATTATGTTTCTACGCCATTCCCATACCTCCCAGCACACTGCTGAGCCCACATGTCCCAGTGGATGAATATCAAAGAGCAGCAGCTGCGGTAAGTCAGGGCCTGGGCACTACTCAGGGGTCAATCCACCATCTATGAAGTGCCTCCTGAGAAGCCTCTTCAAACTAGTTTCTCAAAATGCAGACCTCAGGCCATCAGCAGTGGAATAATAGAGTAGAAGACGGGGCTGTTCAAAAGGCTGGCTCTTGGCCCCCTTTGCAGACCTCTGGAGTCTACGGTCCTGCAGGTCTGTTTCTGCAAATGCCTCATCCCCAAGTTGGCCAGCACAGTAAAGTTGAAAAACCTTTCTCTGTACCAAACTTAGTCTCCTTTATTATCCTTTTTGTGAAAATAATTTGTTTCCTTTCAACCTTTGGTGACCTCTGAAAATGAATCTAAATCAGAGGGATCTACTTACATAAGAAATATCACCTGTGGCCTTAATTGGCAAGCGTGGATTGCCAATGTTATGAGGGGGTTTGAAGGAAGCCAACCCTTGATTCTCAGGCTTCCCAGGTCTACTTTGATTTGTCGCCAATAAAGTCACCTCCTCCCCTTTTCCTTCTCTTTTCTGTGAGAAAATGGGCCCACTGCTCTTGTAGGTTGTGATAGTGGAGTCCTTTAGCACTGGGGAGATGAAAGCAAAACTTCTTCACATTCTCTGATGGAGGAGGAGGGGAATCCATAGGTGCTTCTACAGAGAGAACAATGACCCTGAAGAAATGTATGAAGAGTAGAGAAGAAAGACATGACAAAGATGCTGGGGAAAGTACCAAACACCCTTTCTCTCCAGCCGTCTCCAATCCTCTCAGAGTTCCTCCTACGTAAGTAATGCAGAGTGTGCTGGCAAAGCAGCAATCTGAAAAAAGGAGAAAAACCCTAATTTGTAAGATTTGCCTAATTCCATAGTGTAAATAATACCTCCATGGCAGATTTCAAGTTACGAATGGTTTAACAACTGGCTTACAAAAATCTTGAATATTTAATAATCAGCTCATGCAAACCGAGAGGAGATAACCCCAGCACCTAATCATCTCAGCCCTGCCCCAGAAAAAGCCCCAAATCACAACCAGAGTGCGTGTCACTTTCAGCTACTCAGTCAGATGGAGAAGTGGTTAGAGTATGCCTGATTGTTATGACTAAACGTAATGGTGAATGTGGAGGGACAGGATGTGGGGGGTGATTTTTTTTTTTTTTGTCTGACAAATTAGACATGAGTCCTTATTTCTCAATCTTGTTCTCATTTCTCCCAGGGCTGGGGAAGTTGGAGGGAACCCCTCCCACAGATCTCTCGAGCCTCATGGCTGTGTGTCCCCCAAGGCCTCCCACAAGTTCTCTCTCTCTCTTGCCCCCTCCATTAAAACCCTGTGATCCCACGCCAGAGGAAGGAATGCTCCTTCTTTAATTGGACAAGTTTAAAATAGAGGGTTTGTGAGCCATTCTGGATTATGGGTCCTGCTTTTTTCCTTGGGTGGTGCTCAAATGGACTTCTGCTTAAAAAGCTTGCTTTAGGGAGATTTTCTATCCAAGATCTAAAGGCTAAACAGCTTGAACTGATCTTTTCCTGAGTTTTTATGGAGTCTTGAAAATGAGGGGGTGTGGGGCAGGTAGTTCTCATAAAGTGGAGTGTGACCAAATTTACCCACAGCCTATGATGCCAGAGATCACACAACCCTTCCTTCCGCTTTAGGGCCTGGGGATGTCCTCAGACTGAGGGAGGACAGTGACCTACTTTTCTTCCCAAAATATTGGGCAGCCAGTTGCATTTTCAGATCTAAAACTCACCCACACTGCTGCAATTTTCGTTCCCCTGCCTCCTGGGCATGCTTCTGGCTTTTGCAGATTTTGTAAAGTGGAGTTTGCTGTGGGAGTCCTCCTCTGAGAACCTGTTCTGACAGCCCCAGCCCACATCCCTCTCAGACCACCAACATGGGTGCTCAGGCTGCTCAGATCCTGGCAGGTGTACAGCCCAGGAGACTCGGTTTTGCCCTGGTCTCAGCCAGGATAGTCAGTTAAAGAGAAGTCTCATTGGAAATGGCCTTGAAGCTGGGGCCTCTCTAGTATTCTAATCACTCAACATCAGTCAGTTAAATATTTATTGAGGGTAAATGAATGGGTTCAGAACATGCCACCTCAAATTTATGTCACTTTAGCATATTGATTATTTTCAGCTGAAAGCAGTTAAGAACCAGCAGATGTATAAATGTCTCTGTAACCTTCCCCTTTCTACCTAAAAGCAGATCATTAAATTTCCCCCGAGAAAGGTATCCTCCTGCACCAGGAAGAGGAGGATATTCTTATCAACAGAAACTTGGAGAAGACATCAAAATGAACCTGTGCAAATGAACCTACTAAAATAACACTTATTATCTATGGCCATGCCACCCAAAACAAGCCTGATCCTGTCTGATCTCGGAAAGTAAGCAGGGTCGAGCCTGGTTAGTACTTAGATGGGAGACCACCTAGAAAGACCAGGTGCTGTAGGCTTAATAAAATAAATTTAAAAATAAGAGATTGTAAGTTGACAAGGTCCTTGGAATCTGTGAGGTCAACCAAGGGTTTGCCTCACCTAAATAAATAAATAACATATTTCTTTCATTAATTTTCTTTCATGTATTTCAGAGTTACTGGCCCAGAATTTACTGCTCCTAGCCCAAGCCCTTTTGTCTTGTCACCTCCCCACACTGTATTGCTCTTTAAAAAAAAAAAAATGTATATAAGATTTTGAACCAAATGGCCTCTTCGGGTATTCATTTTCCTTTGGAAGATTCCTATGTACATGTAAAAATATTAAATAAAATTTATATACTTTTCTCCTGTTACTATGTTTTATGCCCATTGGATTCTCAGGTCCAGTCACAGAATCTAAAAGGGTATAAGGAATTTTCCTCTCCTACAATGAGTGAGGTAAGGTTCCCGCTGTCATGGAGCTTACAGCCTAATTGGCGGGGAAGGCGGTCCTTACAAAAATAATTTCAGATAATTCAGTAATGACCAGGGAGCAAAGAGCTTCCACAGGTAAGCACGAGGCACACTGGGAGCAGAGGACAGGGACCTGGGAGGGCTCCTTGAGGAGCTGAAGTTGAAGCTGAGACCTGAAGAACCATTCAAATGCAAGGTGAAATACAAGGTTGGAAGGAGAAATCCTCCAGGACACGAAGAATTTATGCTTCAGAAACATTTTCTTCTCGAGGACAAGTTTAAGAATTTAGATAGTAACTGTCTTCCCTTCATGTTTCATTGGTGGTGAAGACGACTCTTTGCTCTCCAACATTCCTTCTTCTTAATAACAAATCCTCAGTTTTTGCTAGGTACACAGTTACCCTGAGAAAAGTTTATATGGTCACCTTACTGAGTTCTGCCAATAATATGTAGACATAAGTAGCATACAGGGTCTCTGAGGAGCCTCTTTTTCCAGATACCTGGTATCTGGACTTGACAGGTGGAGGCTGAGCAGCCATCAGGGACCACGAGAAGACAGGCTAAGGCTGGGGAGCAGTGTATTAAGTAGAGCCTGGTTTACTGATGACCACAGGACTGCCATATCAGCCCTGGATTGCTTGTCTCCAGACTTCTTTTATGTAAGGGAAAAATAAAGGTCAATCTTTATAAAACCTCTATTATTTGAGGATTTTCTGTTACCCAAAGCCAAATACAATCCCAACTGTTACACACAATTTCCTCTCAGCCTAATGAAAAGATCATTTATCGGCACTACCCGCAGATTACCTATTTTATAGAAAACATAATAACAATATCTCTATTCCTAGCCCCCTATGTCTCCTCCCTGATTCCTTTTTCCACCCTTGCTCCCTGCACCTCCTCTCTTTTCTGACTCCCACACTCGAGCCAGGCCTGACCTCAGTGCGTCCGCTTCCATGAACAACACGCTCACAGCCCTAAGGTTCTTGAGTTCCTGCTACTTCCCTTCGCGTCCGCCTCGAAAGAGTTCTGCTGCAGTCACACGAAGCCCAGGAAGCCAGCCAGCCTTCCATGCTCCTTCTCGCTCTTCCCAAGGAGGTCTGAAGACTTAGAATAATCAGGCGAACCTGAGAACATGTGCCAATTTGGAGAAACCACAAAAAGATTGGAGATGCTTTAATGAAATTCCCTTGCACTGGCCTTTTCAAGCGGACAGGTTTAAATCTGTCTGTTGGGACGAATGGAGACCTCCTCGTATTGAGTCAGATGAAGTGAGGCCTGATGTAAGTTAAATTGTGTCCCTCCCCCGCACCACCCCAGCCCTCACAAGACTGAATCTGAAACCTAGCCATGTACCCTGAAGGCCCAGAATGAGAGGCTTGGAGACTGGGCTACAGCAGTTCCACAAAGTCCACTCTGTGCTGACGATCCACAGCACACCAGTTACGAAAGTCCCAAAAGTTTGTGCTAAGTAAGCGTAAAGACTGTTTCTTGGGTAAGGAAATTTGTATTTCCTTTTACATTTGCCTCAAAATGATGCTTCGGATTAATTATCAGAAGTTAGCTTCAAAGAAGATAATGATGACAATGAGGCAAGTGTATGTGGTAACCAATGGTAACCCATTTGCAGAATATTTATGGAGGTCTAAGTGTGCCAGGCTGTGGAGAACATAACCACGCACCTTGCTTTCTATGGGTCTAACGTCTAAATTGGAAGATCAGACTAAATTCACGTGAAACAAGTTGGCAAATGATGTTTCTCTAAACTCAAAGTGGCTTTATTGATGACAAAGACAGAGACCTCTCAAATTACCTCAGAAAAATAGGGATTTATTGTAAAAGTCTATGTGGTGGGCACTGGACTTGAGATGGCTCTGAGGGCTGGTGGGCCTTCTCTATGTTCCTCCTAACCTCAACTTACAGATGGCATCCATCTACTCTGACTCTACCTCGAGGCATCCTTTCAAACTTAACGGCCACCCCAAGTGGTATATTTTTTCTGTGTTTGGTAGTTTTTTGGTAGTTCTTTTTATATTTGCTTGGTCTAGCTCCTAGGCCTCTGTGAGCTTCTACTTTGGCCATCCTGGGTCACTTGCCATCCTGAATGTCCAGTAAGCTGTGGCCAGGAGTAGTGGATCACAAGACCACCTTAAAGGCTATGGGCAAACACCCAAAATTAATCTTGTAGTAGGGGACTATTGATTATAAAGTCAACTAAAGGTGATAAAAAAGAGAAATCACTCTGAACTGAGAGAGTAGGCTTCATAAAACAATGAGATGGCTAGAGTTTTAATACATGGTGTTCGAGTCATGGGAGAGAAGAGGAAAGCTGAAATACAGAAATAAGTACTGTGGCGGATTGTAGTAGTACTCACAATTATTGGTTTCCCTCTCTGTGGAAGAATTATATACCCCTACCCAGACGACCTGTGACTTTTGTCAATAAAATGTGAGTAAAAGGAATGTATGTCATTCCTAGGCAAAAGCTTTTATAACTGTAGCATGGTTCAGCATGCTCTCTCTTCTCTTTGTATCAAGAACAACACTGTCTCAAACAGAAAATGCTCTGTCAGCTTGGGTCCCAGAATGAAAATAACTTGGAGCAGAGTCAGAACCAGTCCACGATAGATATATAATGTAAGTAAAAAGTAAACTTTGGTTATGTTAAGCCACTGAGATTTTGGAGTCATTTGTTATTGCAGCCTAGCCTAGCCTGATTGTTACAAAGATCGAGTTGTGTTCAGATAAATGGGAGAGAGAGAGCTGGAGGTAAAGAGGTGATGAGAAGTAGGAACATGAATCCAGATATCAGAGAAAAAAGACTTGAAGCAGGATAGCACGAAAATACCTAAAAATGAGGGGATTTCAAGAGCCCTTTTGAAGGCAGATGTACAAGGTTTTGGTAACAGATCAGAATAGGAAATGTAAGAGAGTAAACATCAACATAAAGAAATAAAAACTGGATGCCTTATTTACTAGCTTACCATAGTTGGGAGTTGGTACCATTTTAAAAAGAAGGTGTCCTTTTTAAAAAATTGAATTTAAATTACGGCAGACATCTAGCTAGTTATTACCAGCTAGATGGAATTGGTGGGAGGGCTAGAGGCAGAGGTTTGAGAGTCATCGGAAGAGGGGTGAGAGTTCTTGGAAACTGACCTTTTGATCTTTAAATGTAACAGGTTGTGAGAAATAGAACACAGACTTGGACCTGTAACACCACATTTGGAGAGAGAAAGCAATACTAGATGGACAGAATGAAGAGGAACTAAAACGAAGATCTTCCAACAATGTC
Source organism: Cynopterus sphinx (assembly GCA_030015415.1). Taxonomy (NCBI): domain Eukaryota; kingdom Metazoa; phylum Chordata; class Mammalia; order Chiroptera; family Pteropodidae; genus Cynopterus; species Cynopterus sphinx. The sequence continues at coordinate 107,556,709 of CM057384.1, read as the reverse complement.
ATTCCCCTGCCTTGGTGAGGCCCCAGGACAAACAAGTCTGCCCAACCAAGATTTCTCATCATCTGGTAGAGCAAGGCTCTCAGGCAGGCCCAGGATGAGGTCTCACATGGTATATGGCACATGGCAAGGCCTCCTCCATTGATCCTGGGTCACTGGAGTATGAATGTGGTAGATCAACACAATTAAATGGATCCCAGAAATTAGTTTTTAGTTTCAAGCCTCATTCACATACATTGTCTCATTAACGTCTCTCTCACACACCAAATATAAAGTCTGCATCAATGCCATTGTAAAGCAGATGAAAGGGGCTGAGAGAAGCTAAGGCATTTTCTTGAGGTTAGCAGCTAGCAAGAGCCTGAAGCAGCACTCAAGTGACATATTCTTATTAGCATGCCACACTGCCTCTGTGATTCTCTACCTCAGTCTCAGCTCTGAGAAGTCTCCGAATCACAAAACATACACAGGACACCCTAATTGGAGACTTTGCAGAGTTTGGCTTGAGTCAAGATCAAAGCAAGGGCAGGAAACCATATAAAGTGATGATATCCCAGCTCTAAGGGTCTCTTTCTTTCCTCTGAGTTTGGTAACAGTTTAGCTTTTTGGAAGCTTTCCAAAAGCAAGACCAGGACTACCTTCATATTAAGGGGAAAGTGTATCTTTTGCATTAAGAAAGATTTTCATTGATTCTGAGGAAACTCCTGAAGCACATTTTTGCATTTTCTCTCACTTGGAGAAGTCACCTAAGAATTGGCCACTCCCTGGGTTTTCTATAGAATCTGTCTTTTACTGGAATGGTCTTCCCAGATCCCATAGATTCCAAAAGACCACATCCGGAAGTTCCCATGGCGAGGTTCTCATGATGGTAACAGCACGTGCATAATTTCATTTAATGCTCCTTGAGAACAGTTGCCGCTATGTGAGAAGCACAATGACACCCATTGTTCCTGGGGGTGGAAACCGACTTCTGACTCCAACTTTATTCTCTTCTACTTCCTGGTCTCCTTTCGGAGAGAGGGGACAGCTGGAGAGATGAGGTTGCTGGCTTACATACAATAGGGCCTGCAGCCCTCCCCCAGCCAGAGGAACTTGGCATTATTCCGTACAGTCAGACACCATGACATTGCAGAGTGAGCAGCAGCCTGCTCTCGCTGTCTCTACCTGACCTGGGAGAGCCCGGCAGGCTCACCTCTCTGGCTTGTCTGCTTCGAGGCTGTTCAACTGAAATTTCTCCCCAAAAGAAGATAACAGCTATATTCTTCTTGGATCTTTAAAATGAGAAGCTAGGAAGTTTCCCAGAGGCTCTGAATCTACACTTCAAGGACAAAAAGAGGGTGTGTGTGAGTGTGGCGGGGGGGAGCATTAACCTAGTTTAGGTATATTTTAGGAGACAAATGCTGGGCACTGGAAAGGATGTTATGCTTTCAACTATAGGTTTTCTGGAGAGAAAACAAAATAGAGCTTTGAGTGCATAGGATAGAGCCAGTCGCTTAAAGACCCTACAGTTTTGGACCTACCAATGAGTAAGTCTGTCAGAAAGCTCATATTCAGTTAAATGTATGCATTTGTAAGATGCTTTTTGCTCGGGCACCTTTCAAAGAGCTTCTTCTCTTGGAGGGGTGTATGGGGTAGATAGGCTTGGGCTGGTCTCATGGGAGTGAGAGTAGGCTCTGTCTTGGCTGCAGCCTCTGAAAATATCACATGGAAACTCCAACCCAACCGGAAGCCAGAATCATGGGAGATCACCTTTAACTTAAGGGAGTACCCTTAAGTTACAGAGAAACCACCAACGAGGAACTCCATTTCGAAAACTTTGTAAGGTTTATACATTATGCATGTTACTAGCATTTGCATGAGCCTCGTGTTCACAACGTCTATAAGGAGAGCTGATGTATTCTAGCAGCCCACTAACTGGAATTCTTTCATTTAGGCCTGGAAAGACACCCAGTTTTTGTGCCCATGAGGCACTTGCCCCAGGCCTCCAGGGAAGCTTACTTTTTCCTGATTTCCCATAGTTTCATTTCTTCAGGTGGTATAGGACAAGGCCTTGTTGACTGATAAACTGGGATTTCTCTTTATCTTTTTATATTTTAATTTTTTTCCAAAGAAAAAAAACACCAGTCTTTTTTTCTTTTTTATAATAATAACAAATGACTATTAAATTTAGCAGTGTAAAAGAACTAACATTTATCGTTTAACAGTTCCTGTGAGCTAAGAATCCAGGAATGGCTCAGATGACAGTTCTGACTCATGGTCTTCATGAAGTTGAAGTGAAGCTGTTGTCAGGGGTTACAGTCATCTGAAGGCTCAACTGGTGAAGGAGCTGCTTGCAAGCTTAGTAAACAGTAATTGTTAATAAGTCTTAGTTCCTCACCAGTTGTTAGCCAGAGACTTCAGTTCCTCACAATGTGAGGCCCTCATAGCCAATCTGAATGTTTTTATGATGTGGCAGCTGGCTTCCCCCAGAGCAGATGAACCAAGAGAAAGAGAGAGATGAAGAGAGAGAAAGTCCAAAGCAGAAGCCACATTTTTAAATAACCTAATCCCAAGAGTGATGTACCATCACGTCTGCTATTCTACTGGTCATAGAGACCAACCTTGGTACAAGGAGAGAGGAGTTATGCACAGGTGCGAATACCAGGAGGCAGAGATCTTAGAAGCCACCTTGAAGGCTGGCTACCGCACCCTGTTTGGGCAAGAGAGAAGTGGGAAAGAAGGTCATGCCCTGAAAAAGTTAATGGTTTGAGCTGGCTAATGAGCGACTCATTTATTAACTAGTTGGAAGTCCTTCAAAAGTCAGCGTCTCTACTCCTCATCTCTTGGCTTTTCCTGTAAAGTTGGACGTTTGAACAAACATGATTTTAAGTTCCTTAAGGTCTGTAATTCTAGTAATTTGAGATTGGTGAGGAGAGTGAAGAAGGGAAGGAGTAGGGAGAGAAAAGAATGTGGGTGTCATGAAGAAGCCCCAACACCTGAGCCTTGATCCCTGAGCTCTGAGCTAGCTATAGGCCCAAGGCCCAGAGTGTTCCACAGTTCCAGGTTCAGGTCAGATGCCCAAGTCTTACCACTTGCTGAGTGAGGAAATGGGAAGCTCAAGTTTCATAACTGATGATCTGAAATTTTTAGACCTATTTCTGTGCAAGAGCAAAGCAGAGATAAGTGAGGGCACTCTGAGCCTGGGGAGAGGGCTCCCCTGGTTTCCAGAGCTGGTGCTGATTTGTATATAAACCAGTGATGCTTCCTTTGGTCTAAATGTTTTTCAGAGAGTACAGCCATGTTAGCACCTTTCTCCAGGGGAGTGGCTCTTGAGATCAGCATGGCTTTTTATTGCACATGCTCCCCAGCTATTCCAGGTCCTTCTGCCCATGGGTGATGGATCTGCCAAATTTGGGGGGCATGTCACTCAGGGGGAACCTGGGAACCTTGATGTGAAACTGTACTTGAGAGTCTCTGATGGGGCTAGTCCCTCCTGGGGCGGGCTGCCTGTGGAAAGGGCAGGGCCATGCTTCACTTGTGCAACTTGCCTTTCTTTCTTGGGTTCAGCACAGGGAAACAGCAGCTCCTCAGAACCAGAGATGCATAGACTTTTGCAATTTTTGAGCTGAAAGACATGTTCTCAGAGATGAGTTATCTACTTCAATGTCTGCCTTGGGCATTCTCTGGAAGTTCTCAGGCTTGATGATTACCCATGTAATTTCTTGGCGTGGCTGGTGAAGCCTGAGTCATCCCAGAAAATATCCCAGGTGCTTGTTTCCAAATGCTGAGATTTATTCCTCAAGTTTTGAGCTGTTCTGTCAGAAAAGCTTCCAGTTTTGTGGTTCTCATTATAAAACCAGAATTTTTTAACTACTTCGATAGCTGCCAGGGCAGAGGGGAAAGTACCCAAGACTCCCAGACCATCCAGCTTTTGCAGAGCTGGGGCAGCACAGCCAGGGGGAGGAGTTTCTGGGTTCTGGTTGAGCCAGAGAATAAATGCTATATCTTCAGCAAGTTTTTCTTCTGAGAAAAATTGAAGAAGCCCATTTGGAAAGAAAGAGCATTATATAAACAGCCAGATGACATCAGTGGTTGAATCCTGCTACATTGAGAGCATTCTAACACCCGTCTGGAATGTCTGCTGTCATTTGCATTGTCTTGGAATAAAACAAAAGTTGTATGTCCATATCATGAGTCATATGGCTCCATCCCTTGGACCAGAGCTACCCTAAAGAAGACTCATTTTTCAAACCTGAGTATATTCAGAAGACCTAGCTCTCCAGGACTAGGGCTTCTCACCTGGCCAAGCTTCTCCCATGATTTAACGCTCACCTTCTTTCTTCCCTTATCTTCTCTTCTCTTCCCCTGCCTTCTTTGGCCACAAAAGGATATTATGTGATCCCATATTTGGGAATTCAGAACTTTCTTATATTCAGAATCTAAGAGATAGCTGAAATCTATCTCATTCAACTCCTTCTCTAATTCAGAAATTTTCAAAGCTGTGGCCTCTGATACTTCATGATAGGGACAACACTATGGCACAAAGCAATTCATTTTCTTTGAATGGATCCATTACTGCAGAATCCTTGATTTCTGGATGGCATTCTGGTCTTCCACTCACTGAATTCCATTCACCGGCCCTGGGATGGACCGGTGCGGGTTCCCAGTGCTCTGACATGCAGAGGCTGAGGGATATTTGCTTTCTGTGTCTGGGTCCTACATAATCATTATAGTTGGAGAGGTGTGCCAGAGTTTTCTTCTGTGAACTCATTCTAAGCCTTTGCAGTCAACTTAAATCCCCAGGCTATGAAACTAAGCTCTCTCATGCTGACATCTTTTTTAAAAAATCTAAATACAGGGTTTATAGGCATCACCATTAAACTTATCTTCTCGTTTTCAACTTATTATTTTAGCTTTTCAAAATCTGAACTTTAATTTGATTTTAAATTTTGCAACAACTATAGCATTTCCTTACATGCACACATTCATCCCCACACCCAAATACACATATATGCAGACTTGTGCACATCCAAATACACACAAACATCCCTGTGCATAACAAAGGCAGTTTTCATAGTAACTATGGTATCTTCCCAATAGTCATGGCCTTTCATCATCAGCCTTCTGCCCTTCTTCTCAGTCTCATCTCCTTGCATTCCCTGTTTCAATATCAGAAACCACAGCTCCAACTGTGACTTAACCAAGTAAAACTTATTTTTTTTTCAGAAAACAAGAAGCTCAAAGGTAGGGAGTACAGGACCAGAACAGAGGTGCCATGATGCCACTGGAGACCAGGCTTCTTTTGTGTTTCTATTCCGGCATCCTTTGCAACATCTTCACGATTTCAAGGAGACTACTCTACCCTTAAGAGTTGCATATCTGATCCAGGCAGGAATCAGACAAAAAGAGAGAAGGGGAAAAGGCAAAAGGCAAGTGGCATAGAGCCGGTTCCTTTTTATCCAGAAAACAACAGTTCCCCTGGAGGCCCTGCCCAGGAGACTTTTAGTTATTCACCCCAGCTATTAGAGCATCTGGGAAGGTGAATATTTGTAACTGGACACATTGCCACCCTGAAAAACAGAATTGAGGTTCTAAATAAGAAAGAAATGAAGAATGAATAATGAGTAGGGAACTAGCGGGATTTGCCACATCCCGCACATACTACCAGTAGTCAACTTTGTATTCCAGACACAGGCCAAGTTTACTGAGAAAAAGTTATAGAAAATAAGAAGTGGTAGATTGCAAAAATAAATAAATAAATAAATAAGTCCCCAATTCCTCCCATTTTTGTATAAATACTTTTTTTTTCAATGTGACTTTGACATTCCTCCCATCAAAAGTCTCTCTCTGCACCACTTGAATTTCAATTTCAGCTGGTCTTGTGACTTGCTTTGACCAGGAAAATCTGGCAAAAGTGACGTTACACAATTGCCTCACTCACACCTCAGCAGGTCTTCCAACTTCTTCTGTTCTTGCCCTCTTAGAACTCAGTGCTACTTATGAAGAGCCTCAGAGGGGCTCTCCTAGGATGAGAGCCCATACATAGGAAGTAGCCCAGCCAGTAGCCAGCACTGACTACCAGAAGTGTAAAACCATCTTAGACTGCTAGCCAGTCCCATTTGAGCCAGTAACTGCATGAGAAGCCGCAGGAGCTCAGCTCAAATAGCTGACCCATAAAATCATGAGTAAATAAAATGGTTGTTGATTTTGAACACTAACTTTTGGGGTGGGTAATGAAATAGATAATACATTTGTGGAGTGCAAGCAGAGTGGATATATGTGGTGGTGCTGGATTGATTCAGATCTGGTTTTCAAACTTCGTTCCTAGGAGCTCTGTGTGGAGAACAACAAGGAGGTCTAATTAACTGCTTGCCCAGTCCCTGCCCTCACGTTATTCGGGGCATCTTGCCTTTATGTATTTTGCAGTAAGATTCTGCATAAGAATCTATGTAACTGAGTGAGGCCTGTGTCACTCTAAGAGGTACACACAAGATATGGGCAAAAGTGAGAGCAGAAGGTTCTGAATGACACTTGTTCATAAGGGTCAAAGTGAAAATTAGCTCTTTAATGGCTAACATTTTCTAGAGCTTTCCATGTGCCATGAGCCATGCTAAATGGTTGCTTATCTCACCAAATCCTAACAACCCCGAAAGAGAGGCCTTATTCCCCCCAATCTCACCCCCCGCATTTTACAGATGAAGGTAGGTACCTGTATGGGGTTTCTCGATTAAAAAATGGAGTTATAAGAGGCTTGGAGTATATACATAGACAGCAATTAAAGAGTTTTCTTATTAGTAAGTTTTTTTGTGTTACCAGTGTTGAGCTATGATTGTTTATCTTATACTGTCTAGTTGATGAAAACTATAATTTTTTTCAGAGACCTTTAGCTAGACTATCCTTCCCAGAGGTCATTTTGGATCTAGACATCTTTAGGGGGCAAGAAGACAAGCAGATGCTGTAGCCGTAACTGACCTTGGATGCTCTTGAGATTGTCATACATTATCATCTGCCTGGGGAACCACTCCTCCCCCAGTAAATGTGGCACAAGGTGCTGACTCTTACTGTACTGACCCCCAACAAACACCAGATATATACTACCATCAGTCTCCCATCCACCCTGACAGCACTGATTGGCCTAAGGAGGGAGGCACATGCTGATCCCCCTCATGTCACCTGTGCGGGTCATGCTCCTAAATTCAGGTCTCCTAAGTTCAGGGTTTGCTCCTCTAGAGTTACACAGCAAACCTGCAAAATAATAGCATGGGGTAAAACCGTGGCGTGGGGTATAGCCATAGCATAGGGGTACCACCACAGCATGGGGGTACAGCCACAACATGGGGACACAGCCACAGCACAGGGCATAGTCACAGCTTGGGGGGTGCAGCCACAACATTGGGTACAGTCATAGCATAGGAGTACAGCCATAACATGGGGGTACAAATGAATTCTGCAGCCAGACTACCTGTCTCCAAATTCCAGTTCTACCAATTAACAGTTATGTGGCCTTGGGAACGACACTCTCTTCATTTTCAATGGCAGGAGTAATAGGACCTAACTTGTGGCCTTTTTACAAAATAGGGATTAAATAAACTAATATTTGTGACCTGCTTAGAACAATGACCAGCTACTTAAGTGTTGGATTTGAAAGAAAACATCCTGCAGCTCTAAGACATATGACCCAAGTGAGGCCAGCATCCTTTCCTGGGATTGATTTTCAGGAGTAAAGAAAGGAAGCTCTTTTTTTCTTTCTTTTTTTTTTTCAACTGAGATTTCTAAATTGGGACTTCTAGTGGCCATGATCCTCACCACATGACAAAGGCATCTCTGCTGAAAGAGAATGCAGGCAATGTGCAAAGATATGCAGAGCTGGAGAGAGTCCTGGCAGGGTTGAATGACCATTTTCTGTGGAACCTACAGTCCTTCCTTTACTTCTGTAGCTACCCAGTACCCTCCCATGAGCCAGCCAACCCCTCTTTCTATTCCTGTTTGAATAGGTGGGTTTTTTACTTTCTGTCTTTTGCAAATGAAACATTCTTGGCTAACTCAGGTTCTTAGTTCAGGGGTTGCAAATTCATATGCCAATGGGAGTTGGGAAATCCAGTGTGGAAAAATCATTTTTAATGGTAAGGAGCACATAAGAGAAACCTTTCTTTATTTCTAAGAAAAACAGCACTGCAAGTGCAAGTCAGTAGCACCTGACCACTGTGTGAGGGATGTCACAGGGAGTGGTGGAGAGTGTGGAGAACTGTAAGGCATGAGCTCTGTCTCCCAGGCACAGACCAGTTTGCATGAGAATCCAGTTTAGCAATATCTTCTGATTTTTTTTCTTCAAAAGGAACCATAAATTCATGACTCTTTCAGTCTATAGATGTCGGATCAAAATTTCTTACAATATTGTGCAATACATCTGCAGACAAATGCATCCCTCAGGTTGCCAGTTATCACCATAGCCAGTCCCGTTCCAGAGTTCCCTGTGTGGGGACTAACTCAGGGGTCTAAGTAGAATGAGAGTCCTGAGCCTCTGGGTCTGGGTCTGGGGTTCAACCTTTATCAGAGGGTTTCTGGATTCCCCTGCTCCACCCTCCACATCAAAGCTGTCCTGTGTGTAAAGGGACTCCCTATTGTTTGGTGGACCAGTCCCCTCCTCATCAGTGTCTTAACATCTGTCTTTGGCTTCTTACATCCAGACTGTCTTTTTCCCTACGTTTGAGGTGGAGAGGAGCGGGGTGCTGACAGAGGAGGCCTGCCAGCCAAAAGTGACCTCACAATGCTGGATGCTTTAGTTTTGCTTGGGTTTTTATAGCTTATGTAGCTGGAACCTTGCTACTAGGGCCTGCAGCAAGAACATAATGGCCAGCCAGGCAAATAACAAGGAGGGAAGCTCTTCTGGAAGTCTCAGAAGGTACACCTGTGGTGGCAGCCTCCCAAGACCTATGCTTCTGTCGGCTGAATCTTCAGCTTGCTCTACTGAAGCATCTCTGCTTAGAACAGCAGAGTCAGGGCAAATGACTGTTTTAATGTGGGAACAGCAGGCGGGGATTTAGGGCTCTCCTTCTTTTCTCCTGTACTTCTGGAAATTAGGAGGAGAAGCCTCTTGGGGATGCTCTAGCTCTTGTTGGTGCAGATGAAAACAGCCCAGAAGTAGTTCTCCAAGAAATACTCCAAGATTTTGGGGGGTAGGGGTTGTTTCTGAGTGGAAGTGAAAAGAGATCCTCCGACTCCTTTCAGAGTAAAATGAGATGAGAGATGAAGCAAGAGGGATGAGCAGTGACCACGCCCCCGCCCCCAAATTTGGAGAACATGAAGAGAGAATCCATAGGCCCTCTCTTGGAGGCAGCCTCCAAGGCTTTCCCTTGAGGGCTCAGCAGCCGCTATGTCCAAGGCATATGCATTTCAACTTTATTCACCTGGCGGTTCTTGGGGGCGAGGCCCAGGACCTAAGACAGGCAAAATATTCTTGAGTGGTCTCATCAAGATTATCTTCTTGTTGTTCATCAAGCTAAAGAGTTTCTGGGATTCTAGAAGAGATTTGCAAGTGCTGAGCCCAGAAGAGAGAACTTAAAGTTACATCTGGAACCCTCTAAGGTTTTGCCTCGATTTAGAATCAGTTAGACTATTAGCACCTGGGCATCAAGCTGTTTCTCTGCTCCCTTCTCTCGTCTTGATCTGTCTCAATCTTCACACAGAAGGGCTCAAATAATGTTGCTGAACTAAATTGGAATGATACTCACAGGCAATCCATTCATTCATTCACCTGTTCATTCAATAAGTGCTTACGTTTGCTAGGCACTGTGCTCTCATTGTGGTTAGGGCCCCCATGGGATATTCCATGTGAAGGGTCCTCCTGGAGTTATGCCACTCAGTATAGCATCAAATTTGTGGTCCTGCTTAACTGGAATAAGAATGCTGAGCTCTGGACAAACTGGAAAATTGAAGATGTACCCAAGGGATACAAAATCTTGTTGCTGTTGAGGACAAAACTTCTCATGGGATTCAGGCATGCGTCAGAGAAGTTAAACCCCGCTCCTGTCGTGATTGTAGGGGGTTTCAGAGTCTAGGTAAATGAGCCAGCTAACAATATAGACTCTGAATTCCTTGTCATCTGCAATTCCAGCAATATTCACCTGCTCTGTATCATGGTTATCTTTTCTCAGGGTCTCAGCCTGCTTTCTCCTTGAACTTCACCATCTCATTCCCTAAGCAGTGCCTTTCGCCCTACTAGCTTTCTCTGTTTTTTGAGACTATACCAATCCCCATTCCTGTAACTCTTCCCCATTCCTTATAACTTTACCTGGCATGGATGAGGACATTTGGATTATTGGAACTGCGCTCTCCATCACACTCAGTACTTTGCACCCTATATCTTACCCTCACACATACCAGGGAAATTTCACACACAGATTCCTGGTTTCCAATTTCAGCTGAGTCCTGACCAGTGACATGTGGAAGGAGGGACCTAAGATGAGGATTAGAAGGACGAGAGATGATGTGGTGGGAGTGGGTGAGTTCAGCCAGACACAGGAGGGAGAAGGTGCATGGTCAGCAATGTCAAATGCTACAGAAGGGCAGGCAGAATGAGAACAGAGGAAAAACTATCTGGATTAACTATTAGGTCACTGATGACCTTTGGGGGAGATGTTTCTGCAGAGAGCAGACAGCACAGACTGAGGAGAGAAAGAGAGGTGAGGAAGTAGACACATGAAAAGAGATGTCTTTAAAGGAATTTGGCTGAGAACAAGAGGAGAGTGTTTAACAGCCCAAATGCAAGTTCAGAGTATTAGGGGTGGCTTGACCTGGAATTAACTTCTAAATGTCACCACATGGCAACTGTGTGACCTTGGGAATGTCACTGAACTCCTTCAAGTCTCAGTTTTCTCCGTGAACAGAGAGGATATCACCTATTGCACTGAGGTGGTGTGAGGATTAATCAAGGTAAGGCAGATAAATCTGAATCCGGCTGGCACACGAGTACCCAAATTATTACCTTCCTCAATTCACATGCAGGCTCATAGGAAGAACCAGGGGGTTAATTGGTGGGGTTTGTCTTGGAGGAGATGAGAGAGGATGAGGTCAACCTCTAAAAGCAGGAGGAGCAATTTGTCCTCTGTGGCACAAGGAAATGAAAAGATAAAGGAAGATGCAGATCACATTTTGAGGTAAAGGGGCTGGATGTTGTGGAAGTCCACAGCAGAAGGTCTCTACGATGAGCTGAGAATGATGAAGCCCTTCTCCACCTTCAGTTTTCCAGGCTCCCTCTTCCATCTGACCAAGCAAATATTTGAAGAAAGATGTCATAAATTGTTTTTTAAAGACCGAATGTCAATGGTTTCTTGTGGTGAGTTGTATCTACACTAATACCAACTTGTAAGAGATCCTTCTGACATATTAAAATGTCTCTTAAAATGTGAACCTAGAATTACAGCTAAATATTTCAGATATGGCCTTCCTTATAACAAGCCCAGGGGGCTCCTATCTCCTTCTCTAGACACATATGACTCTGCCAACACAGTCAAAGATTGTTGGGTTTCTAGCTGCGAGATCAGCCCTTGGTTCACAGTGAGCTTGCAGTCAAGCAAAATGCCTCCGTCAGTTTCACATACAACATCATCAAGATGGGCTTTCTTCTTTTGTCTTTTTTTAAAATCACAAAATACGAAACTCTGCTTTTCGTCCTTTAAATTTTATTTTCATTTTGACCTATCCTTCTGGTCTTTCAGATTCAATTCCCCTGGCCCCAGAAGAGGATGTTACATTTCAGACCTGTCAGGTGACTCAGCCATACTGACACAAAGAGTCTTTGTTAGTAACAGCCATTCACCTCCGATTTCCCTGGGGACAACACGGACAGCGCAAACCTGCTTCTGGTTTTGAATGTCCATGAAGATGTGCAAGGAGAAGGCTGCTCACCTGGGCCACAGATGTACAAGACTTCTCTGGAGAAGTGGACCCCTCCCAAAGAACTCGAAACACAGTTCAAAACCACGCTTGGGAAATGAAACTAACTGTACAGAAAGGTTGATGCACATATATACCCTTCCTGGGAGCAAATGGAGGCAAGAGTTCCAGCTGGCACCTATTGGTGCTCAATAAACACTGAATGAATATAGAATGAATAAATGAGTCACTGAGTGAATGAAAAAAAAGGTGGATGATTTTGCAGTCCCCTTTAATCTAGGCCACAGTGAATTTGCTGTGGTTAGAAATAGTGGCTGCCTAAGGCACAGACCTGGAGGACTTGGGTGCCCAGAGATCAAAGAACTGGCCTCACCTGTCTGGTGGCAGAAGATCAGGTCCTGGAAATCTCTGATCCTCCCCCGGGTCATCTGGCAACTTATGTTACCCTCCATTGGGCATTTTATCCTGCCCTCATTCCCTCCTCCATCATTTTCCTGGGAAGAGCTGGTGTGAAGATTAATTCAAAACAAAATAGCTATTTTGAAAAGCCAGCTGTGTCACTCCTACATTCCTAAGAAAGATTTAGTGTGAAACCAGTTCTTAGGAAGTTCCCCATAATTCATAGATATCATTGGTTCCATCATCACAAAGGACAGAGGAGGAAAACAAGCTAAGAAGAAACAAATGTAGTTGCTTTTACCTTGGAGAAAGGTAAACTGAGGCAAAGTCTCAGCAAGGGAGGGGAAGGTGACAAGAACAAACAGAAGGCACCACTGTTTCCAAGGGCAGGGTTCTGCCTGAGACTCCCCAAGCCCTGGCCCACGGAAACTTCTTGACTCCTCACCATCTCCTCCCGAAGACAGACATAGGGACTGAGAAACCAGCCACTTCAAAGACACAATTGCAAATGCAGGAAGCAGGACCCCCAGCTTCTCCTCTTCATTATTTTTGTTTGGTTTTGATAATTGACTGAATTCAACAGCTTTGTGAAACAATTTTTATTAGACTTGTAAACTTAAGGGCAAAGATAGTGTCTTTTTCATCTCTGTGACCTGCCATGACACTTAGAGCAGTCGGTCCCTTATACATAGTGGATGTGTAATAAATATTTCATAAAATGATAATAACAATAAATGCTTTTCTAACACAGGCTGCTCAGGCCCATATTCCACTAATATTGACTGAGTTCCTAACAAGTGCCTACCAGCATTTTAAGCGCTTTAGAAATGTGAAGCAGTGAGTGGGGAGCTCGGGGTCCTTCCCTAACGACAGCTTGTTGCATGGTTGTGGATGACGGGCCAAGGTGGTTTCAGTCCTCCTGAGCTGCAGAAGGAGCTCTGGGATCAAACAACCTTATGTGGAATTCCACAGTTCATTTATTCATAAACGAACCCTCAGTGTCAAATGGTAGTGAAGTATATCAAGAAACACACCCGACTTTATTTTTTCACTAAGAAAGCTGCTATTGTCTAATCTCTCGCTGAGAAGAGGTCAAGTAGGGACATGGCTCTTTTGCCTGCTCTCTGGCTCCCGGCAAGTTTCCTAAGATGTTCCTGCTGATCTAATGCCATTTTAAATCCAGCTGTCCTGGAGAAACTGAGATGGGATTTGAGGCCTTACTCTTAAGGTCAGTGACCCCTGAATGATCAAGACAGATAATGATGGGGATGGCTTCCCTAGGTGGTCCTGGGCCATTCTCTTAGCATTTGTAACAGGAGAGCATCTGTTACTGATGTGTCTGAAGTTAATTATTCTTTTCCCAATGGGCTCTTCAGCAACACCAGCATCAGAGCTGTTTCTGTGAAAAGTTTTGCTGTGGCACATTATGGGGTGACCCATATGGCAGAGACTCCTCATATCCCCTCCCCGTTCTTGTCAATTTTACCTTTCTTCCTTAGTCGTGGACCTCTCAGTATTTAGCTGGCATGCAGAGCAAAGGGTGCCTTCCCAGCCTCCCTTGTTGATTGCGTCTATGTCTGTCCAATGATGTAAGTGAAAGCGGTTTGTGGGGGTGGGAGGAGAGAGGGAGTAGGGGAGGGAGAAATGGAATGTATATGCCAAATGCTGAGGATGGTGAGAAGGCAAGATAAAAAGATGCTGGCTTCTTAACTTCAGGAAACCTAAATGCAGACTTCATTTACATGAGAAGAAAATAGATTTCTGTCTTGCTTAAACTCTCTTGTGGGTGGAGGGTGAGGTCATTAAAAGCTGAATCTAATTCTCACTGGCACCTGAATAGGGCATGAGGTGAGGCTACAGTTTGAAGATTTGAAAGTTTGAAGACCTCTGGAAGTGGAATAGTTACTCCAAGAACTTTTTCTAAGTCATGGATGAGGCATCCAGATCACTATTCCCCATGGCAGCTTGGGGTAGGGGGTGGGGTTCAAAACAGTTTCTGGAAGGATTCTCAAGGAGAGGATACTTGGGGAGAAAACCTACTACGGTCTGAAAATTCTACATGACCAGAGCAAGTCTCTCAGAATTCCCTTTTCAGGGATGTATCGCTAAAAGCACAGTAGACGCAGGTTACATGGTTTGGAGGAGGGGAGGGGAATGGTTTTGATAAGTACCAAGAGAAGTGAGGCAGCATTTTACAGACTCCAGCCTCTCTACCCAGGTTTCTCTGTTACCATTTCCCTCTGCCTCTTTTGGTCTCCTTTACCTGAAGAAACACATCATCTTTGAATGCCAGAAATCAGTTTACAATCCAGCCAGCTAGCAGTCAGTTCTCTTTAAATTAAAAGTCATATATAGTCCAATTCAGATGGATGTTAGCAAAAGAATAACGTCTCAGCTCAAATAACCAGGGGCTTCACACACAGCTGGATTCAGGTGCTTAAGCAGAATCATCAAGATTTTCAGCTTTTCTTTCCTCTCTATGCTTCTTCCTCCCCAAGTGGTGACAAGATGGCCACCAGCAGCCTTAGGATCACATTGTCCTATTTTAGTGAACTCTGTAGAAAGCCAGATTCTCTTTCTCAACAGTTTCAACAAAAATTCTGGGACTAATTCTGTGAGTGACTTGGGCCTGGGCCTGTCCTCAAACGCACTGCTGATTGGCCGGGTGCATAGTCTATGCTGAGACATTGTGGAGTCAACCTCACCAGTGGGTTGGGGAGGGGCAACGTTCCAGGAAAAATCAGGACAATGATGAGGAGCCAAAACAAAGTTTTAAAACTGTTACATCCAGGGGCACCCCGTTTTCATAAATCCTGCCTAGGAGGCAAGCCTGGTTTACTAATTTCTGAGCTCTTCATTAGAGAGACACACATATGGGAGAGCCACAGAAAAGGACATTGTTAGGTAGCTAGTCAGACATGAGAGAAAGGGGAGCAAAGGAATAGGGGCCCAACCTAGAGACCACCCAATGGTAGTAGAATTTTGGGTACGCACACACGTACTAGGCAAAGTGTTATATGGCAGCCAGGTGTCAATCAAAATGACCTCATTTGTCAATCACCTAGGAATGCCTTTGGAACCACCCATCACCGCCCAGATATAATGCAAACATACCTACTTCTGGGGGGCTTTGTGATTGCTGGTGATGGTTGTTACAGCTCTTAGCTAAAACCATGTGCCTCCTTGGGGTGTGTTTTGTCTTTCTGAAATATACTTTTAGTAAATCTTTCTAAATCCCACTAACCTGTAGTTCTTCGTTGGATCAATGAGGAAGAACCTAGGAAAACTGCTAACTATACCTCTGCACCGTTATCCCCACTCCCTGCCGTTGGAGTGACACCGAAGTTCAAATCAGCCCCAACAGTAACAAAACGAGAAGGAAGAGGCGAGGGTGAAACCTCTAAGGGTAGAAATTCATTTCTCCCAAGTCGAAAGCTGGAGCAGTCCAAATCAGGCAAGGGAGGTGCTGAGGGTGTCGCCACTTGCTGAACAGTGCGCCAGGGGCCTTGGAACAGGGCATAAGTATGTCTTTTGAATCATAGCTTTTTATTTGAAATCATGGCTAGATTTCTCTGGACACAAGACCTGGGTGTAAAGAGCAGTTAGGTAGGGAATGAGGCGCCTATGCTGGGTAAGCCTGAGGGAACCAAGGCTCCCTGCAAAACCGGCCCAGCAAGATATACAGGTAGATATCACTGCACTTAGCTGGGAGGGTGGGGGAATGCAGAGGGGAGAGGGATAGTTATCAGCACCCCACCCACACCTCCACCCTGCCTGGGGATTAGAAGCCTCAGGGAAATGCCTAGATGCTCCCCCTCAAGGAAAAGGCCAGGCCTCACAGCCAGGAGAGCAAAACAGGCCTTTGGCGCGCACATACACATCACTGTCACTTATGTAGCAGGTGTTTCTCTTGCTCATACTGCACAGGTAGAAGCCAAGGCTTAGACCTGGAATTTAGGTGACTTGCACAAGGTACAGAGACTCTTCATCACTGTGACAACGCTCCCCTTCTCAAATAAAAATGACCAAATCTGCCGTTATGTCACCAGCACTGCTGTTGGTCTTTGTGGGAGAGCAGGAAAGTGGCCAAGGCAGCAGTACCATTGCTTCTGCAGAGCTAGCTCTACGGGGTAGGGAACACAGTGGAGTTTACGTGTAGACTTGTTCTCTGAGCAAATACTGTTGCCTGAGATGCCCAACCTCAAGGCCGGGCCAAGCCTGAGATGCCCATTGCTAAAGAGGGCACCTCCTTTTCCTTCTCCCTGGCATCTTGGGTACTTGGATAACTACAGTTAGAAACTGGATTGAGAATTTAATTTTTTTTTTTCTGTAGTTTGGTGCTAAGAACTGAGGATCAGGACTTGGAATTGATAGCACAGCCTTTTCTTACACCAGTTCCTAAAAACAGTTAAGATTACAGTCATCAAAAATCAGGACTGTGGACTCTCTCAGGACCAACCTAGAAGAGAGAAGATAAATTCTCATGGAATAAACCAAAAATAATCTTTATTTTAAAAAATCGAGACCAGAAGTCTCTCACCATTTAAATTTTATAGACTCGTAAAATCTGAGCTGCAGGGTTAAACATAACAAACAACACACAGTAACAAATATTAAAGATATTATAACACAAAAGCATTAGAAGCAGAGTCCCAGAAATTTGCTGAGGCCACCTTTTAATTAATCTAAGTTGAACATATGGCTTTGGTTATATGTGGTTCCAGGCCAGAGGCATGAAAGCCAGCATTCCCAGGAGAGCCAGGAAGAAAAGCTTCCAATGCAGGCCATGGAGCAAGAGAGTGCCCTTCTCCACCCCCACCTCGACACCCCCCGGTTTTGGTGTCCCCTTCTAAGGAACGACAAAGCACCTACCTTCTCACTTCACTCCTGCACTGACCCCACTCTCTTAACCCTGTTACTTGCAAGATTGTGAGCTCTTTCAAAGAGTGAATGTTGCCCTATTCCTTTAGAACCCATGGTGTGCTTGTGGAGAGAATGAATGAATGAATGATCAAAGATATATGAATGGAGGGAAAGACAGAGGAAGGGCAGTTTCCTCTAAGGAAACTTGTTCTTTCCTAGAAAATTTTTGACCCTGGAGAGAGTTGACAGAACAAAAAGCAGCAGACTCTTGAATTAGTAATTAACTTATTATTAAAGGTGAGGGGGTAAGTCAAGGTCTTTTGATTAGAAGGTGTGGAGACCCACTAGTTTCCCTCCAGCACTGTGCAGTTTATTTTAAGGCTACACATAGATAAGAAAATAAGGGCTGTAGACCAAATGGGTCTAATGGCAACAAAGGCCAGGCCACATGGCTCAGCCCACTGGAAAGAATCAGAGCAGCTGAATGTGTGGATCCTGACAGAACCCCGGACACAGTTCAGGAAGCAAGATGGTTTATGCAAGAAATGTCCAAAGCTATAAGAACTTTTATAAGAGTTTATTTGAGCCCAAAATGACCACATTGCTGGGAAGCAAGATTTCAAATGCTTCAGAGAATAAGTTTTGCAGTTTCTTTTATGCATTTGGAATTACGAAGGGGATGAGGAAGATTACAGAAAGATGGAAGAAAGCAAGGCAGGGATTAGATTACAGGAGAGTTAAGATTCTGTGCTCTTTGAGGGCGGTTATGCTTATTTCAAAAGTGTGTTAACCTAGATACACAAAAACAATGCACAGGGCTTGCTTAAGGCGAAGATAAACCTTTTACTAAAGAAGTCGTGCCTGGGGCGTGACTACCCACCATGACCTACCCACTTAGGAATCCACGATCAGCTCACCATGTGAGGTTACTTTCTGTATAAGCACCCCCACCCTTTTCCATCCGTAAGATCAAACACAGCTCTAAAACACAGACACTCTATCTCCTGACCAGCTCAGCAGCAGCAGGCTCCATCAATCCTCACCTTCTTGTTCTGCAACTAGGGCAACTCAGGTATTTCCTTTCTGCCTCTGCTCTTTCTGCTGCTTATTCAAACATCTGCTGCTTCAGGACCTCAAAAGTCTGCCTTGTCTCTGTCTCCTTTACTACCAAGTGTGTCTTCTAAGCCACCTTGTCAAGTTCGCCAGCGTAGAAGTTCTCATTAGTGTGGTTGGAGCTAAGCCTTCACTGGCTGACCAACCAGTAAGTGGGCGGCTGCTGGGACCAGGTGCATAGGGGTGGAGTCATAGGTGTGACTGTGTGTGAACAGAGGTTCTTCACAGAGACTCAGGGCATAGCAGTTGTCCTGAGGGCCAGAGCCCCCAGTCCATGTTCTTAGACCTGACATGATTAAAACGTGAGAGGGAGAGGTACAGATTACTTGGAGTGACATGTTAAGTTTGTACAGTTTTCACAGTACTCGTGTACTTCTGAAAATCGCAGAGATTTCTTTTACTCTGCAAAATTAGGGAACACATATGTCTAGGTCCCCCTGATGTCACATATGTATGCTCCACTTGGGTCAGGTAATCAACAGTGGGTGTTTAGTGTGCATTTCAGCTGATAGAGAATTGGAGGGAGAAGGGACTGTAGAGGAAGATGAGTATGAAACCTTGCCCAGAGATGCTGACCATTTAATTAATTCATTAAAAAGGAAACGTGCAGGGTGACAAAGCTGGTTTAATAAAGGATATGAGGACAGATTTTGTGCATTCTGAGAACAAGAAGGAATGCTGAAGGAAGACTGCAAAGTTAGATGCAAAAGTGGTTAACCTTGAGGTTATTTTTTCTGCCAGATAGAAGCCATTTGCATCTCTACTGAACAGAGAAGTCATTTGCATTTTAACAGTTTCGACACAACATCATCTAATTTTACCGAGGCATGCATATCTGGGCTCTAAAGATTAATACAGTAAGTAAAGAGCTGCCTTCCCCTAGAGAGCCGGATGACCCCTGACGGGCTTGTTAAACACTGCTTTAACTGAAAGGAGGAAGGCGGTTTGGCACCCTTGCCACTCCCAAGTTTTAATAATTCTTCTCAACAGAGAAAAGCCAACGTTTCGCTTTAACGGCCTCAAAGAAGGGAAACAATAGAGAATGTGGGCGGCCGACGCCCAAGGGGCGGGGGCGCAGGGTTCTGGATGCTCTCGTGACCTCGAATCGGTGGGATCGGTGTCCTTATCTGTAAAATGGGGCTATCGGACTGCGCACCGGTAAGACTTTGCCCTAAAGGCCTTTTCAGGACGACGACGACGACTGCACCGCACCCTTTCACACCCCCATGCGCAGCGGGAGGAGGCGGGGGGACCGCCCCACCAGCGGCTCCGGAGCGCCGTCCCGGGTTGGGAGGGGGCCCCGCCGCCGGCGGGCGTTGCCTCTGGGGCTGAGTGTGGGACGGAGGCTGGTGGCGTCACACGGCTCGGTCACAAGTCAGACGGCCACTTCCCGCCGCGCTGGGCGGCGGCTGGGGCCGGGCGCGGGGCGGGGCGGCCCGCACCCCCGCGGGGGCCGCCCACCCGGGGGCCCCGCCCCGCGGGCGCGGGAAACAGCCCGCTCGGCCGACCTCAGCCCGCCGCCGCCCGGGGCCCTGCCGCCTCGCCTCCCCTTGGGGTGCCGGCACCAAAGAGCCACCCCGGTTTGTGCAACGCCCTGCAGTTGCGGGCACCCCGTGCCGGTCGCCAAGGGCGTCCTCCCTCTGGACAGAGGCAGGGACGTCGCGAATCGCTTGCCTTTGCCTTGCAGGTTGTGGACGTGGGCGTCCCCGCTGCTTTCCCCGGAAGGATGGAGATCTGCACCCGGGAAGGATGGAGATCTGCACCCGCGTTCTCCCTTTCCTTGCTAAGTCACCTGACTTTGGCTAAGCGTTAGGCCTTTTTGCTTACACTTGAGCCACAGGGCACCCTTTTCCGTGCCAGCTGAGGTGAAAGGAACACCCTCTTTTCATCTCCGTAGTAGATGGAACCATGGAGCCCTGCCCTCTGATTGTCAGCTCCTCCTGGGACCAGACCCACAAAAGGCCCAGAATGAGCTCTCTCCAGTTCAGGGCAGGAGGAGAACATAGCAACAGGCATTTGACCTTGCAGAGGGGGCATTAAAACACAGTGCTGAGCACTTGTCCAACCACGGCTGCTCAGTGGGTGCGGGGAGCGCTGTGGGCATGTGAGGCAAGACACTTCTTGTCTTAGGATGGGGCTGCACAGCATGAAGTTTAGTGTCACTAGCCTCCCCGTGCATTAAATGCCAGTAGCACATCCCCATCTTTGTGACAACCTAAAATGCCACCCCTCTATCCAAATATTATTTAAAGAGTGAGGTGCCTCCTTAGGTTGAAAACTACTGTTAAATCACTTCCTAAACTACATTCCAAATGACATTTATTAGTTCCTTGAGATGTAAGTAGGCATGCTATAAAAAGAGTCCATGGTCAACATGCTGCTTTTGGGAATGGTGGGTTAAAAAAAAGGAAAGAAGTTCTTTACTATAGGACTTCTCAGAACCTTTAATATGTAAGCATAAGCTTTAAATCATTAAGATTCGCCAACCTAATTGACAATGGAAATCTTTTTCTTTGGGACTCCAACTGGGTTGACCTATCTTGGATAGCTCCTGACTACCCTGCTCCCCCAGAGCTCCCCTTAGGGACTTTTGTGTCCTCCACCATGTGAAGCACAGGGCTGAGCACTCAGAAGGCCCTTATGTTTTTACTAAATTAAAACAACTTCAGAACTCTGGCAAACCAGAACGTGTGAAGCTACCAGGAAGGAGGCCAGAGCGCTCAGAAACCAGTGCAAAGATGACCTCACAAAGAAACCAGTGTGCTGGGGCCCCTTAACAAGCACTCAAGGGGGATGCATCCTGCCTCTGAGAGGGAGTGAGCCAACAGGCATCTTTTAGCTTGTGTGTTTCAGGAAAACTAAAACAGACCTGGTGGCTGGAAGAGGAGTATGTGTGGATGAAATTTTTCAAATACTGACAGATGGATTGGAGGTCTCCTCTCCTGCTGGCCTGGCAGCCTCTGAGTAGAAAGCCTTGCCTGGGAGATGGGTCCTGGCTGCTCCGGTGAGATGCAGGAAATATAAGTCCAGGCAGTTATAATGGCAGTGAGTCATGGTAAACCGACAGCCATCGGGTGCTCAGGAGGGAAGCTGCAGCCAAAACTTTCACCGAGCTGACGAGCAGGACCATCCCATTGTGCAAAACAGAGTAGAGTGTTCAGGTCCCAGAATCAGATTTCTCAAAATGGAAGCCTGAGCTGTGCCTGTCTAGTTTCAGGCTCTGCTCCAAGGTCAGGTGGACAAAAACCTGCCTATTCCCATGCAGGAAGGTACCATGCAAACACACCCATTCATCGCAGGGCATGGGCAGGGGGCCAGAGCTGACAGAAATCTGCCAATTCCCATGAAAAACTGGGTGAGCAGCCAGTGTCAGGGTCCCAACACCTCACCCACATGCTCCTTGGCTTGTAAATCTGAATTCTGCTTTCCTGGGGTACTCTGAGCTGGTGAAGCTTCTCTCTGAGCAGTTTATGTTGTTGGCTCCTAAATTTTTCCAGTTTAACCGGACTGGCCTGTGCCTGAGGCCCTGTGTTCAAGATTACAGCTCCAAAGAACGAAAAGGAAAGGAAAAAGGAAAAAAGAAAAGGAAAGGAAAGGAAAGGAAAGGAAAGGAAAGGAAAGGAAAGGAAAGGAAAGAAAAGAAAAGGAAAGGAAAGGGAAAAAAAGGAAAGGGAAAAAAAGGAAAGGAAAGAGAAAGAGAAGAGAAGAAAGAAAAGAGAAAGAAAAAAAAAAGAAAAGAAAAGAAAAAAGAATAGGTAGGTAGTCCCCACATCTACAGGACTGGTGGGCTCTGAGGGTCCTGCCTCGCCTGCTAGACAATGCAGAGTAGCCTTTATTTTTTCTTTGCCTGGGCAACGTCTTTGCTCACAGGTCACAGTCAAGCTTATTAGACTTGGATGACAGTAAACCAATGACTAACTGGATAATTAAAGCCACAAGTCAGGAGGCCTGGGCGGGTCCCTCCTCTGGAATCTCCAGCGTGCTGCTCCATAGGCGAATGGCCCTCTTTCTCCCCGCAGCAGAAATCCTTCTGTGAATTGAAAACCTTCTGCAGTGACTTCCACCTCCTCCCAAAGTCACTTCTCCACTTGTCCACTGCTCCACCTCCTCCCCACCGACCCAGTCCACTGCAAAGAAGGAAGAAATCTAGCCGCACTCTGCACCGCCGCCCCAACAGGAACATGACGGGTTTCCAACTAAAACCAAAGTTACTCAGCAGAGCTTCCTGCCCGGCTGCTGCGCTGGAGGGCATAGCATGCCTCCCTCAGCTCTTTCTGTTCTATACAACTTCTCTGCTTCAGTCACTGGAGAGGCGGCCCACTTCCTGGGGTGAGTGGATGAGGAATTCAAAGCAGACAAGGCTACAGCTGAGAAGACCCCGGCTTGCTTCAAAGACTGCGTCTCCTCTCAGTCTGAAACTCTCAGTATGTCTCCCCCCTCTTCCAAAATGCAATGAAGAGCTGCCAAAGTTTTCAGTGTCCCTAAAGGCACCTGTATTCCTCCATCTCACTGGGCCCAAGGGCCTCTGCAGGAATGCCCCTAACTTCTCCTCGCAGGAATGCTTTCTGGGGTTCACACTTCTTTGGTGCCCTCTCTCCACTGCCGCTCTGGTGGGCCCTGTTTCTTCCCTCTTCTCCGCTGCTCCCTCTGTCCCTCTGTTCTTCATTCCTTGTCTTAAACAGCAGCCCATTTTCCACCAAGGGGATATCATGGAGAAAGGGCTGCAACCTGGGGGGGGGGAGGGGGGGTTAGGTTAGGCTATATGATTTTTGTATGCTATTCTAGAATGGGTTTGTGGGTATTTTAATTTAAAAAATTATTAAAGCTTTCTCCAATTTTTTGAGGACCTTTGATTCCAGTAAGGTGTAGACCAGGTTTAGCCACTGGCTCCATGCTCTTACCTACCTTGGCAGGCTGATTGCTTAACCTTGGATATAAGGACCTAACATGAGAGTAATTTGAATTTCACTTTTTAGCAAGAATCTCTACTAGACTGTGAAACTCTAGTGGACAGGGCCTCTCTGATGTTGAATTTCATAGTCTTACAATAAGGCCTGGAAAAGAGTAAGTGTTCTCAGGTGATTTGTGTTTGTTGGATTACTGTCATCCCTTAAAAAAAAATTAAATAAATAAATAAATAAATAAATGAGAGAGAGAGAGAGAGAGAGAGAGAGAGAGAGAGAGAGAGAGAGAGAGAGGAAGAAAGAAAGAAAGAAAGAAAGAAAGAAAGAAAGAAAGAAAGAAAGAAAGAAAGAAAGAAAGTAAGTTACTCTGTTCTTAAGTTGCTGCATGTGAAAATGTTTAGGCCAAATGCATGTTGATAAATTGTACATAGATCTGCCCATACCACCAGGAAATAATGTTACCAAACCTCTTGTCTCATCCACCATTTTATTATCTGTATTTGGCAGACTAAGACATAGCAAACCAGAGGAGCCTTAGGAGACCTGTAGACCGACGAGGGCATTTGAGACAAAGAAATTTAATGAAGTTCTAAGCCAAAATGTAAAGTAGAAACATGGTCATGCTGTAAAGTGGCCCCAAACCTCAGACCTGCCCTGCCCTAGGTGTCACCGTCTGCCTCTAGCCACTGATGCTCAGCTACAGCCTCTCTGCTGTGGCTGGACTTCCTGGCGGGCCAGGCCCGAGAGAGGCGGTGGAGGAAGTGCTGTGGGTGAGCTCAGTGAGGCAGATGAAGCACAGCGCACACCCAGGGGTGACACAGGGAGGTGGCTTAGGACAGAGGAAGCTGTAGTGTGGACCATCTTCTCTGCAGAAATTGCTTCTTTGTCTCCTTGTCCCCAAACATAGACTCTTACTAAAAAATAATAATTGGCATAGCTCTGAAGGAAGGTTCACACTGTGTGTACATCCACACCTGTGCATATGTGCTGCCAAATTTCTTTGTTCCTGAGGAGAGACATAAGCTACAAAAATCACATTCCTTTTCTGTGTTGTATTGCTACTGCTTAAAAAGTCAAAGAAAAAAGTGCCATCAAACCACCTATTAACAGATCAATTTAAACAAGAACAGTGCAGGTTCCTGCCAGTTGCTGATGACTGGTTTTCCAGAACAGAATTATGTGTCAGTGAGGCAGTTATTAAGTGTAATGAGAACTACCAATTTAGTGAGGGGTCAGTGGTTTGCTTATTTATTTATTTTTAAATAGTAAAATCCTCTGAGTTGCGCTCAGATCACTCACTTGAAATAATACCAAACAGCAGAATTGTGGTGACAAAGAGAATTCAACCACTTCCTGGCAACAAACAGGTATTTGATTTTATTCTCTTTCTAAAGTTTAGAAGTCACTTTGAAATTAACTCTAAGGAAATCTTCTCTGGTGTCCCTTGAGTTTGCTGATCCCAGCAAGGAGACCATGGGCAGGATCCCCTGGGATATACTCTGAGCAATGGGTTCAAGTCCCTGTCCCCCATGCTATCTGTTGCTAAAAAGCAGTGGAACCAGGGCTGGAGGGCTGTGTACTGGTCACAATGAGCCAACTGGTAGCCTGGCAGAGGTTGCCCATGAGAGCAGGTGTCTGGGTTGTTACTGACATTACCCCTGATCTTTGCCAAGGTGTGGATTTGGTTTTATCCAGAATGGTTCAGTCTGGTGGTAAGAATGCATCCTTTTGGTCACTTTCAGGGACTAGGTTAAAATTTAACCTCCACATTGAGTAGATTCTCCAGCAGTGGGGCCTGTGTTGCATCTGGGTTGTTCTGGGACCTCCTGCTGCCCAGCCCCTCTTCCCCATCTAGAACAAGGGTTGGGGGTGGGAGGGTCTCTACCTATTTTGTTGTCCTTGCATGTGTCCTGACCAATCACAATGGCACAGCCAAGGCTAGGCTCCTGGAGATTTTCTTTGTTTTTTAAAATAAATGTGCATTTTTTTTAAGTAAAAAGAGTATTTAATATGCAATGAAGCATTTGGAGAAGTGTTTTAGCTAGTCCCAGGTGTGAGCTATCCATTATTAGGGGTTATTGGGAGCAAGGTGCAGTCAGAAGGAGAGGGAAAGTGAGGATCCAGGGCGCTGCAGTGTGTGTTACATAGCAGCAAAGAAGGGGGATTTCTAGGGCCTTAGAAAGTCAGAGGCTTCTTTACCCCGTCCAACAAAGGAAATCACCAAGAAGGAGGTAGGTTTAGCTCTTATGACTGAAGAATCTCTTTTGGAGGCTCTGCTTACTTGGGAACAGAAGACAGCAGACCCCAGACCAGTCCTTGAGGCCAGGCTTTCTGCTCAGAGTCTCTGACTGTAGCTAAAGATGTGATTTGCTTGGTCTGGGGAATTTTCTAAAATAAATGTACTATTATTCTAAAATTGGAAAAATTCAAGTAAATTTGTAATTTCTGGCTTCTTTCAAAGAACCTGATTGTTGGCAACACTAAACTCTCACTGGTGCACGGCAACAATGGGCAAGAGCAGGTGATGGTCAGCCCGGACTGCCAAGGTACACCCTCTCCCTGTCTCCGTGGCCCCCCTTCCTGTTTGGCAGAAAGGGGCCACCACTCCCCTGTTCTCTTTGCCACTCAGAAAGAATCTAGACACACATTTCCAGATCAAAGTCAGCTCAGAGAGCCACTGCGTGTTCCTGCCTCGGCCAGCCACACCCCACACAAACACAAAAGACTCCTCCCCATTTACTAAAGCCAAAGAATGTCAGGATTAACGCATAATTGAAACTTTTGAAAGAAGAGCTAAAGGAAGCTTTGGCCTTAGCATTCCAAAGCTCCTCATTAAAATGGTGACTTTTTGTAACTCTGGGACAGTTGGAGACATATGACTGAATTCAGAAGCTCACGTGAAGGATGCCGGCCTCAAGGAGATACGGCCGAATTGTCGGGATTCTTGACATGCTCTTTGGACCTGGGGCTGGCTCCGTGTTCCAGACCACAGCACAATGGTGACAAAGCCCAGGCCCTCAGGAGCAAGGCAGTGGGAGGTCACATTCAGTGCCCCCAGTGAGCCCATTTCTCAGGCTTCAAAACTGAACCAGTCAAGAAATGGCAAGTGTCAGAGCTTGAGCACACGTGGCAGGCCTGCAGCAGGGTGCTACACCACGTCTGCTGCTCCCTGGGGTCACACACCACTCTATCATGGGGATTCACTAGGAGGGCTGCCATATCCTCTGGACTGACTGTGTGGAATTGTGTAGTCTGTACTAAAAGGGGTTTTAAGGTCAGAAAACACTAAAGCCATATGAGGATAGCATCTGCTCCAGGGTTCCCAACTTGACTGCTCTTCAGAATCACCTAGAATACATTCAAAACACAAGTTCCCAGACTCCAGCTCTCACACCTCCTTCTCCCAACACACACACAGTGACTCTCTTGAGAAGTCAGTTTTGGGAACCACTGGTGTTGTCCAAACCTTCTATTTCTGAAGGAATCAGCCTAGGTTGCGTACTTTCCCCAGCTCACTCAACTGGTTTGACAGGACTGGGGTTAGAGTACTGGTCTCTTGACTATAATCCAAGGCTTTTTCTATAACATACCACCTCCTGGTTGTACCCACAAAGGTGCCGCCAGACTGCCCCAGAGATTTTAGATGCGGAAGAGGGTCAGAAGCATAGTCTTTGTGCATGTAAAGTAACCCCAGATAATTTCCTTACTATTGGCTTCTGTTGTGGTTTATGGCCCTGAAGCCTCAGTTTCAAGTCATCTGGGCGGGAGATTCTGCTTTCAGCTCTATAATTAACACAGTTTCACTTGTCCTTTGAGAGGTAGGGGAAAGATCTGTGCATGTGTGTATAGACTTCCCTGTGCCTCAGTTTGCCTCTATATAGAATGGAGAGAATGACTGGCACCCTTATGTCTGCTTCTTCGGAGATCTGCAGACCAATTGACGCTGGCCACACCAAGGCATCCTGTGATATCCCCTAGGCAGAGAAAGAAGCTTTCTCTGCCCACACAGAGCTATTCCTAAATTCAAGGCTGCTCTTGCCCCATTTCATTAATTTGGATGTCGACATACCATGGTGGCTCCTCTGGCTACCCTGTGTGCCCTCCAGGAAGGCTGCCTGTCTCCTCTTGGTTTCTGGAGGGCTGTTGAAATATTTACTATGGGTGGTCTTGGAAGGAGCCCCAATTTTGAAGGACTGAACAAGATAAAAAAATTAAATACTACTACTGCTACTACTACTACTGCTACTACTACTACTACTACTACTACTACTACTACTACTACTACTATTAATAATAAACAGCTAGCATTGAATTGTTATTTAGTGCCAGGCATTCTGACATTTTACATACATTATCATATGTCATCCTCACTACTATAAATAAAGTGTTGTGAGTATTCCCATTTTATAGGTGTGGAAAATGAGACTCAGAAAACGTAAAGAACTTGCCCAAGATCACATAAGTGTTAAATGACAGAGCCATGATTCAAACCCACATACTTCAGTATTCAGGGGCAAACACTTGATAAAGGTATTTGATGACAGTCTCCTGTAGTCATGAGCTTGACCTTTCACATAGCACTGCCTGATACTTCCTAGTGGGATTTTACACCCTGATGCAGCTTAGGCCAAGAACAACTTGGGCACTGCAGCTGTGACGGTCTGCTGGGAGGTTAACAGCTCCCTCAGTTCAGGGACTGCCTGACCCAGCCTAACCAAATTAGAGCAAGTAATGGGTGTGACATAATTTGACATGTACATTGTTAATTGAATCCCATAGGAGACGATTTTAAATAGAGACAAATGCCATGCTGTGTGAACTATTTGGGTTATGAAGCCCTTATTCTCTGACACTTGTAGGAAAAAAGAATTGTGTCATGATAAACTAAAAACCCCAAGAAGCTGCTCCAGGGTCAGGAGAACAGCAGTCTAACTGAATTGGGTAATATTTTCCCTGAGAGTTTCAGAAATTTCACTCTCACTTGCTCACATTTTACCCCCAAAGCCCAAATTAGGAACCCCTAATTCTTCCACCCATCCTCAAAGACTTCCTAAGCCCCGGGGGAATCAGACAGCAAAATAGGCACCGCTTGAAGCCCCCAAAATTCACACACACACACCCATCTGATTTCTCTTCTTGAGTTCACAGAACCAACAACCTACCCAGGGGCCTTAGTGAGGGACCCACACAGGTGCACTGTCTGTGGGCATTCCCAATACCCAACTCCTAGACCCATTCCCTTATCACTAGCAAGACTGACCTGTCCTATTTCTCATGCCTTCATACTTGCTTCCTGACCTTCATAAAGAGTCTGCATGACCCTATGTGTTAGCCACTGATCCTAATGGCTTAATATACACCCCTCCTCTCAGGCAAGACCTGAGACTCTATGACATATAATCAGCACCTAAGAAACATTTACTGTTGAATCAACAAATGAAAGTAAGAGTACCAAAGGTTCTCTAGAAACCCCATGCCTTTTCTTAAAGAAGTATTCCCTTTCCGGCTAGTAAAAATGGATTTGGGAGCAAAAGACCTTTGCCTTTTTAATAACGGAAGCTCTTTAAATAACATTAGCTAATGAAGTTGGCCAAGAGAGATACAGGGCACATGGTGACCTCCCCACATGTATTCACTTTTCTCTCCTTCCTAGCAGGGTCCCATTCTTTCCAGCCATGAAGCTGGGAGGGACTGACCCACTTGCAATTCTCTGGGTGGGCTTTGGTAGGCCTAAGCCATCCAAGGGGCTCCATTTTTCTATCCACTCTAGCCAGAGTGATTGATTTGGAGATGGCTACCTGGCCCAGATGC
Organism: Cynopterus sphinx; assembly: GCA_030015415.1. Taxonomy (NCBI): domain Eukaryota; kingdom Metazoa; phylum Chordata; class Mammalia; order Chiroptera; family Pteropodidae; genus Cynopterus; species Cynopterus sphinx. The sequence continues at coordinate 107,527,751 of CM057384.1, read as the reverse complement.
AAGGAGTCTTTGCCAAGGGCTTCATCAGCTGAGAGAGTCTAAGGATAAAGTCAATACCATGGGAGACTAAGAAGAGATGGAAAATCACTGAGTCTTCATTGAGTTGTCCAGCTACAGTATAAGACCTTACCTGCAGTCCACCTGATTTCTGAACTTTTCAGTGACATAAATGAATAAAGCCTCTTTTTTGTTTAAGCCAAATAAATACAGAACAAAACAATAAAACTCCTTGATTTCTTTTTATAACTGATCTCAGAGACTATGTTTTGTCATTTTTAAATACTTTCATCTTATAGCTTACTTAAACAAATAAGCATACCAAAAAACAAAAACCCTAATTTTTCACTCTTCAGCCAAAGCCTTCCCAAGATCCCTCGGCTTGTCATGTCTTGTTATTTCAACAAGATAGAAACTTATCATATAAAAGAAGGCTGGAATCTGGCTGATATGAGAGCTGTCATGTCATCAAGTTGCCACGTTTCCTCTTTTTATTCTGCCATCCTTAGCATATAGCTTCTGTCTTCAAATTCACTTCATGGTCCAATGTAGTAGCTAAAGCTCCAGCCATCATGTCGTTCCAGGAAGACACAGAAGGGAAGAAGGGGAAAAAATGAGGGTGTCAGTAGTTTAGCCCCTCTTAAATTACCTTCTCTGAAGACTCATCCAACAACTTCTGTTTTATATCAATGGCTATTCCAGCTGTAAATGTGTCTGACAAATATCGTCTTTTAGTTGGGCACTCTGACACCCAGATTAAAATCTGGGTTGTTACTAAGAAAAAAGGGAAGGGTAGATATTGGGTAAGCAATTAGCGTTTTTTGCCCCACCCTACTTATCCAACAAGGTCACCTTCCGTGTTCAGTTCTGCAGCTCGGTGCCTGTTCCTCCAAGGACAGCTCGGTTCTAGCTGAAATTACTCTCACCATGGACCCTTAACATCCCAAGCTGGTTCCCTACCCCACTCCCACCCAGGATCCTCTGATCAGCATCTTCTAATTTATCCAGTTGAAAAGCATATTTTGAGCAGCTACTGTCTTTTATTAGACCACATTAGTCTTTCATTAGAATCTTGGCTTCCGTTTAACTCATACCACACTTGAACTTCTCTTCATGCTCTAGTCAGGTCTCATTTCTTTCCCTGGAACTGTGTTCTTTCCAACACAGGTTACTCTTCCAGAGTCGGTTTCTAACTTTTTTGGGCATTAGCATTCTCCAACCCACAGGCATGGCCCTGGGGGCCCAGAGCAACAAGGACTAAGGCCACAGCATGGGCAGCTGTGTCAGGGCCCAGCTTCTCCAAATCTTCATGGGTGACCAGACATGATCCTGCCTGGGGACAGGTGACTAAGTGAGGCCAGGACAATATTTTTTTTCAGTTCTCCCTAGGCCTTCTGCCCCTTGATTGTATATTTAGGCCTCATAGATAGAGCATAGTGGGGCTCAGTTAGCAATGAAGAGTACACACAAGGCAAACTCAAACAATAATAATGAAGCGAATTATTGTCTCCATAGAGACAAAGCATCGTCTCTTCCCTACCTCACCTTCACAAAAGAAAAAAAAAAAGAAAAAATCAACATCTGATATTGCTAACAAAATGCATTACCTTGAATCTTTGTATAAAGAATCCCTTTCAGAAGTATCATTTTTTATGTGAATTTCCCCATTTTGATTTTAATTGTAAACTGAAAGCTATTGTAACTCAAAATTTTACATTCTATTATGTCTTTTCAAATAGAAACATCACTAGGCAGATGTTAACAATTATCCTCAATTGGATTTTTTTTTAAGTTAAAGTTTTCAGAAGAACAGCTAAATTATGCTTTAAATTATTGGTTTAAAACTAAACCTATGTGACCTGACATTATAGGTTTAACTAAGAGGGCTTGATTTTGGTTTAGAAAGTTTTGTTAATTGATCTAGTCATCACTTTTATTAGAGCTATAGGTATATTTTCAACCAAAAGATTATAATAATGCATATTTTAGGGCCAGAGTGTTCATCATTTCGATGATCAAATGATAAATGGTGAAAGATTTAAGAGGCTCTGTTGCTATATTGAGAGGGCAGATAAAGAAACTCCAAAAGAAGGTATTGGCATATGTCCTCTCTGCTTTTCAATTTCCAACAACAGATGGTGACATCACAGTTCCAAACATTTCTCATATATTACTTGGATTAAACAGAGCTTTATTCTCCAGGGACAAAGGCAGCACGAACTAAAAAGAGGTGCGTTTTGCTTATAAGCCAATCTGTACTCAGGTATCACAATACTGTCAGAATGACAGGGTCCCTGTGGAAAAGCAATACTGGGAATGACTCCACCTTCCAAGGAGCACAAACAAGTCCCCAAGGATGTTGGGGACTGGTTGGATATCAGAGAATGTGTCTTTTTGGTGCTGGAGAAGATCTACTAAGGAAGGCAGTGAAACCAACAGGACTTATCTCAGAAAGGTCATTTGAAGGAGACTTTACCGAGGAATGACATTTTCTTCTGTCGTTGAGTAGAAAACCAGCCAGGTCCTGGCAGCCCTAAAGGCTGGGCTCCTTTCCAGGGCTACAGCACCCCTACAGGCAGTGGAGCAACGTGACCCTGGCAGCAAACAAACCCTGGACAGGCCTCTGAGGCCATGGAGCCTGACCACTACCTCACTGCTTAGAAGTTACACTGTCCTTGGAGACACTGTTCTTGCCTTGACTTTCAGGGCCTCCCTTTGTTCTCCCCCTTCTAGTGAACCACAGCCTGATTTCCTCTCCCCTTCCTGCTGTAACATTTTGCTTGGAGGACCCTGAGCCCTGGAGGAGGGCAGCTGTGGTCTGTATCATTTGACACAAGGAACACAGGTTCTGTACAACTAGCTGTGTGATGTTGGGCAAATCACTTAACTTCTCTGTGCTTCAGGTGCCACAACTGTACAGGGGGGATTATAACCACATTCATCTGATAGTGCTGTTGTGAGCTTTCAACAGAATCCTGTAAAGCACTGAAGAATAGTGCCTGGCTCATACCCAGAACCCCATGAAGGTGAGCTATCACTACAAGTAACAGTTGAGCCTTTCCTTCTATTGCACTTTCTCCCTGGATTTCCATTTCATAACATACACATTGGCCTTCCCAACACAGGTCAAAATGGTAAGAATGTCTCACTCAGTCTCACAGTCCTTTAATTCTATCAGTCATTCTCAACATATCAAAAGATACCTGTGTGTGCACGTGTGCAGGTAGGTTCATTTAATTATAGTCTATGCTGATTTGGTTAAGTTTTAATCTGATGGTGAAAGGCTAAATTGCATTCATTCAACTTTAGTGCACAGGCTTCAGGAACATGTGAATAAAATGTAACTAATGTTATCTTGGTTCAAATTCCTTTTTCCAAACTGATGGTTGTCTCAATGAACCTTTGCAGGGTGTTTGTTTTTCTCTTAGTTACAGCAGAGAGTAAAATAAGCACATCCAGATCTTCTCACATGGCGATAGACCGATGCCAAATTAGGTCTGTGGAGGCCTCATTTTGGCTTATCTGGTCATCATACAGAACATATTTTTCATGCACATTGAAGACAGTCCATTAGTTCTTGGCAAGGAGAATTAAGTTTTCAGAGCTGTTCTCTCTAACAAGCCTCCCCTTTCTCACACACAAAATCTCACTGAAGAGGAGATGCTCTCCCCATTTATGGAGAAGAGGGTTGATCTCCACCTGAGATCACCCAGCCACAGCCCTCCATAATGCCCCTGGATCCCATTTTGGATCAATCATTAAGTTCCCAGGGTGCTGCCCAGATTAAAATCTCTCCCTCCCTTTTAGGAGGGAAGCATTTTTATTTCAAAATCATACAGTAAGGGCTTTGAAACTTCGTTTGCAAACCTGTCTTTGGGGAAGGCATGCCCATTCACATCGGAAATTTTTCCTGGATGCCTTAGGTGATACATTGACTGAGCTTCTGAGCTCTCACAATGCAGCTGAAAAGGCAACAAAGAAAGTTTTGTCCCTGTTACGGTGGAAATATAAGTAAGTCATCATGATGTGGGCCTAGCCAAGATTCTCAATGGAATCCTTCGATTGGTTCCTGGGAAGAAAATTCAGTAGATTTCTGTTATAATACCTAACCTTCCCTGGGTGTGGACTCCTTGACCTAAATGTACTCTGAGTAAGGCCTCCTTCAAGAAAGGAAGGCAAGCATTGTAGTGAAAGGTGCTGGAGTGCTAAGGACCAATATTTATGGGGAACCAGCATTTTGGAGCTTGGTTACCACGGTAACATTGTCAGGCCCAAATGACTGTCATGAGGTGAAGAAATCCTCTTAAAATAAATGAAAGCAGAAAAGGTATATTTATAAACCTCTTACAAAACACCTATATGTTCACAAAGTAGAGTGTGTTCTTTAGGCTACAGGTACTCAAAGATGGGAAATTTCATGACATTTTCTTAAATTAAAAGAAGTTATTCTCACCTACCCCCACAAAAAAAAAATAGTGTGTAAAAATAACTAATACAATTTTTTTAATGAAGAGAGTTCTAAGAAATCATAGGCTTGTACACTTAGATTGTATGCAGTTGTGACATGAAAATTTTGCACTAAGCTACCAATAGCTTATTTGAAATTTATAAAATGTTATTTGACTGGAAGAATTTTTATGTCTAAGCTGTACAAATTATTTCTGACAGGATCAATAAACAAAGTGTCATAAAATTTGTTATGCAACGGGAAAAGATCTGTGTGATTAATGATAACACGGATGAAAATTCTCTAGCACAGCTTTTTCCTTGCTCGCGAAGCTCCATCCCTCACTTACACTTCTTTACTAAGAGAACCACGATTTTATTTAGAGCAGCAACGTGCTCAGCCAAAAATACTCAATTTCATAGCTTCTCTTGCAGTTCGAGGCAGCCATATGTAATAGTTCCGGCCAGTAAAATGTAAGCAGAAACCCCTGAGAAGGTTATTGTTGAGAGACAATCCTCCACAGACTCTTTTATAGCACATGCCATGTACGTCTTGCAAGCAGAGGCACTGTTTTACACTACTTTCCCAAGGATGTTTGAATGGCATTCAACCTTGGAAGATATACTGCCTCTCCAGAGCACAGGGGAAGCTTGCTTAGAACCTTGGAAAACACAGATATTGTTTCAGAGCAACAGGCGGGCCTACCTGCTGACCATTTTGTAAGATCTGAGGTCCCTAAGTTCAGCTTTCCTATGGGCATTCTGTGGGCCATTTTGTATTGACTTCTTGGGACTGGAGGGCAAGGAGAACTGCCGCAAATATGCTGATGCTCATGCTACTTTCTGTGTTGTGAATAATAAAGTTCATTATCTCTGATCCAGGAGTCTCATGACTTCTACCAGTGTCCATGATGGAAACCATGGCAGGTAACTTTTAGCTTGTAAATAAGGTGAAATAGACACTTCGTAGTTCTTTACAGGATGTTCCTTTCAGAATAAAAAAAAGCAAGGTAGGAGAAAGCTCTTGCCTGTTGGCCCTTCTCTTTTCTTCCTGACTTGAGGTATAGTAACCATTTTGCAGTGACAGCATGAGGACAGCATGAGGACAAAAATCTACATCAAGGATGGGATGGCAGAGCAAAAATACGGAGAACCTGGGTCCCAGATAGAGAGTTACTGTAGCACTAGCCATGGATTAAATAATTTCAGGCTTTTGGTTGTACGAGATAAAGGAGCCTCTGCTTGTTTAAGTCAACATCAATTGTGGGTTTTTGTTTCAAGCAAATGCATCCCTGGAGTTTGTGTCAAACACAGTAACATAGTAATTATATAATAGTAATTGTTATATATAATATGCAACTTAGGTTAGTATGTTGTTAACTTCCCTTACTTCTTGATCCTGATTCTACCTTTCTGTATATTAACATTATTGTATGTATCTCTTATTAACTAACTCAAATTTTTTTGAGGAAGACATATGTAAAACTCAAATCAATTAGTACAATTTGGTCCTGGGCTAAATGTATTCCTGAACTTTTGTAAGTTATCTCTTAAGTTATTAGTCAAGAATGAAAAACAATAGGACTATCCTTTTCTGCAAATTTATACCATGTGCCATGAGGCCTGGTTAGTCACCAATGTGTATCTAGCCCCTAGCACAATGGCTGGCTGATAGTAGGCCTTCAAATATTTACTGACCAAGTGTTCATAAATGTTCTCTCTTTGACATATATGTTTGTTATGATAAAAGAAAATTAACATTTAACAGAAAGTATTTCAATACATTAGGTCTGTTATTTGACTACAATAACTGTTTTAAGAAAAGACCATAGCTCAGCTTCAAAAAATCAATTTTTTATCTTTGTTCCTAAGAACTACAAAATGCTGCATAACTTAACAATGGAATCAAAAGAATCTACTAAACCCCAAAGGCTGATTCAATGGGATACGAGAAGTAATAACAATTGTGATCAGATATTAAAACATCTTTGAATGTCATGTACAAAAATAATTTTTAGGACATTGGAGAAAATGAAAACATATCAATTAAAAAATTGACTAATACTCAAGATGAGCAAAAAAAAAAAGGGCAATTTAGAACTTTACACCAAAAATAGAATGAACAAAAAGATGCTGTACACAATAAAATGAGTTACAAACTTCTTTAGTGTTATTTTCAGTATGTGATTTCTAGTTTCTGTTTAAAACTTGAACTATGTGAAGTAGCCTATAATATGTATCCTTGGTATGATTTCTATTAAAAAAAAAATCTATCTGAACCACAAGGAGATATTATTTCATACCCATTAAGATGGCTGTTATTGAAAAGAAAAAGAAAAAGAAAAAGGAAAATAACAAGCATTGGTAAGAATGTGAGCTTTTGGTAGGACTGTAAAATGGTGCAGCCACTAGGAAAAACAGTTCATGGTTCCTCAGAAGTTAAACATAAAATTATCATACAATTCAGCAATTCCATTCCTTGCTATTAACTCGAAAGAACTGAAAATAGGACCTGAAGCAGATACTTGGACACCATTGTTGATAGCAGCATTATTCACAATAGCGAAAGGTAGAAACAACCCAACTGTCCATCAGCCTACAAAGGATAAACAAAATGTGGTATATTATTATATAATATGCCACAGACTATTTTAACAAATGAATCAGAAATCTCTATCTACATTATCAAATATGAAGGAAGAAAATTGATAGGAAAGGAAGAAATCCTAAAATAATATTTTCACAAATGAATTCTGGCCCCTGAGGGGTAGCATGGGGGGGCTCCAATGATACATACTCCTGAAAGTTGAAGAATTGGAATAAAACGTGGCACATAAACAATGGAATATTATTCAGTCATAAAGAGAAATGAAGTTCTGCTATACATGCTATGACATAGACGGACCCTGAGAACGTTACGCTAAGTATAATAAGCAGACATAAAAGAATAAAAATTTACAGGGAGTACATAGAATAAGCAAATTCATAGAGACAGAAAGTAGAATGATGGTTCAGGGACTGGGAGTGGGGGATGGGAAGTTATTGCTTACAGGGTGTGATGGTTGCACAACATTGCCCATGTACTCAATTTTACATTTAAACATGGTTAAAACAATAATTTTAATGTTCTATATATTTTACCACAATAAAAAAATTCCCTGAAACAAACCAAAAAAGAAGAAAAAAGGGTTGTGTTTGCTCTAAGAAGAGCAAATAGACCAGATTTCTAAATTTTATTTGTGGGTTTTGCTTTCTCTTGTCTTTGGTTCCTACCTGTGCTATAAAGCAGAGTGACTAGAATGCCCGCATGATATTGCCAAAGCCCGTCAGACTGTGAGTTTGAGTGGTCATGTGCCTCAGGAAGTCCTACGTCATGTGGAAAGACTTCTTGTTCAGCAGTTTTATTCTGTGTTTCATTGGAGCTCCCACCTGCCCCACCAGCCTATGTGGAGCCAGGATTGTTTGTGAAAATATTATTTTAGGATCCCTTCCACTCCTATCATCTGCTTATTTTCCTTCCTGCATATTTCATCATGTAGATAGAGATTTCTGATTCAGCAGTTAAAATAGTCTGTGCATTAGTTATCACTTCCTTGTGACCCACTTTAAACACAATTTCTCATTCTGGCATTGAAAGCTCAGGTTTCAAGAAAAAAATTCTGCAACTAAAGTATGTGTCCTGGACAAAAAAAGAGTGGGAGGATAGGCATTGACTGAATATCTATGGGTAACACTCAAAGGAGCCCAATAATGGGCACCCAAAATCAGCCCTGAGAGTCCCCACCTCATCTACTCTCATTCAAAAGCTCTCAAATGATACCCTCTCAAGTTATTCCATTCCCGCAATCTCACTTTTCCTACTTACCCTACTCTCATTTCCTTTCTAAGAAATACATTTCCGCATTGAATTCATCAAACACTTATATCTGCAGTACATCATGGTGTTAAGTGCATTGGGGGACACAAAGGGCTTTGCAACAGGTCACTCGCTCTGAAGAGGCACTGCTAACTATTTGTCAGATGCAGGTTCCAGGGCCCCACCACCAGAAGATCTGATTCAGCGGCTCTGAACTTCTAACAGCTCCCGAGAGAATTCTGATTGGGACCCTAAGAACACATATTGAGAGATGCTGTGATGAGTTGGAAGGCAGTAGAATATTTTCTGTTATGCAAATGTAGCTCCAAAAAACAGAGAAAACAGGGAAAGGAGAGACAAAATTGGTCTGAGAGATTGATGGAAGGCTTCATCGAAAAAGAGCTTTTACAAAAGAGCTGAATCGAGACAGGTGAGAGGCACTGCAGGCATTGTCAAATGCCACCACCCAAACCCTAAAGGTGAGGGCAAGTCTCTGGGTCACATTCCTCCCATCCAGGGTCTTTGGAGCATTTGGGGAAGAAAAGAGATTCTGAGACAAGAAGGTACACTCACCTCTGAGAAGGATGCAGATGAGTGATACCTTTTCCTGGCGTATCCTCCTGACACTGGGCCCCAGCTCCAGACCGACCTGTTAGCAGAGGCCCTGGACCAGGTCTTTCACTTTTCCAGCCTTGGGTGAAGGCTGATGTTATCTGCTTTGTAGACTTGACGTAAGAATTAAGTGATCCAAAGTATGAAGAATCCTTGATATACAATTAAAATTTAATACATGATAGCTAATGTTATTATTCTAGATTTTTCTTTAGGATAAATTCCCAGAAGTGAGATTACTAGAATAAGAAGTGTGTTACTAAATGGTATATGTAGAAACTGTGGGAACAACTTCTGAGTTACATAAAAGTGTCTCGATTTGCCTTCTAAAGGTAAGAATGTTCATTCATATCATTATCAAGATATTAGCAGTAGTCCTCTCTAGAAGGGAGATGCATGGATCCATTTACTTCCTCCTTCTCTTTCAATGCCTGGAAACCCCTTTGAATTAGCACTCTCTCACTCTAGGAGACCCCTATTAAAAAGCAAATATGCTAGCCAGGGAAAAGTTCCACATTCGACTCCAGGACCTCTCTAGCACACTCTTTTCCCAGGTGATCGATTCCATTGCTGGCTGTTTAATGCCCGGCCCAGCATAAGGACAGATGGAAGGTCTGGAGCAGCACTACCATCCCAGAAGGGAAAGCCCAGAATCAGAGGTGGCAGTGGGGGTCCTAAGAGCGAGAGGGACAGCAAATACATCAGATGTTCAGGATGACGAAACCAAAAACCAGAGTAGTGGGCAGGTTTCCACAGGCGGCCCTGAGAGGAAATGACCGCCCTGCAGTCTGAGATGGCTCATGTTCAAAGTCTGAGGGCGGAGGATGGACTTTTTGATATCTCCTACATTGTTCCGTGAAAGTCCAAGGATTGGATGAAAAAGAAGATCATGAGTTGTTCATCTGCATGTACCTATTATAATTAGCATATATTGTAGACCCGAAGCTTACAGTTTACACAAGTTCCAAAGTAAGAGAGTCACTCTGAAAGTAGTGCTAAGATCTCAGAGTAGATGCTGTAACGGTTTGGAATGATTCATTTAAAAGTTTTTTATATGAAAACTTTCCTTTCTTGATTATCTTATTTCATAGCTGTATTACTTTTGATTATAGTGTTGGTTTTAGGAAACCAAAACCCTCTAACTTTTCTACCAATACATTTTCAGACCATAATTTAGGTCTACTTTTTTTTTTTCTTTCAGAAATGTGTTGTGAAATTGATATTTCTGAAATGCAACTTTGTTGTTTTGGCTCTTTCTAAATTGTCTTGATTTCAATTTGGAACAGAAACAAGCTTTCCCTAGAGCTCAAAGCAATCTCTGCTCAACTTGGAGTCTAAACTCAGCATTAGAATTCAAATTTTAAGAAACAAAGATTTCCAGGGTCTGTGCAGAAGAGAGGATGCCCAGCTTGTCTGTAGGAACAAACCAAGGCTGACACTGCCTTGCATTTATCATAATGAACAAAGAAAGGGAGATGGGAGGCCGAAGGGAAAGGGACAGCCAGGCTGTCATCCTCTAATACACATTCCCTCCAACCTTGCAATCAACCAGAATGGTTCGACTGGCCTCTCTATGTTCCTGCTATTGCCAACGAACCCATCTCAAAGGTAAGAATGTTATATTCCTTCTTCAAAAGAGGAAGGGTTCCACAGGAGAGAAACACCAATCAAGGATCAGCTGCTTGCGTCTATGAGGTTTCCACAGAGCCCAGTGTTTAGAAATTCAAACCGAAGGCTGAGCAGCAGTGCTTCAAGGATATCTAACGGCTTGTTTGGAGGTGACGGGAATGGGGAAGATCAGCTAAGGAAGGCCCGGCACACACGTTGGGGTGGGCACCAGCAGCAGGAAGCAGGCAGAAACCAAATGCAGCCAGGACAATTTTTCTGACGAGCAAATCTGACTCCTGTTTCAAGCCTCCTTCTAGGTCCCCGCTTCCATACAATATGTTCAAGACCTAAACTTGGCATTAGGGACTCGCAATTCTATTCAAAAATGCAGCTTTTTAAAAAGTTGCGTTATGAACTATTTAAAACCCACAAAAAGGCAAAAAGAATATAACCACACAGATACCCATTCTCTGACTTTAGAGATAAAACCTTCTCTAAAACCAGCTGAAGCTCCCTTATAATTCCCACAATCCCCTCCTCCCTCACAGAGGTGACAGCTATCCTCCACGTATCGTTATTCCTATTATTTCTTTGTAAATTTACTTAACATGATTCCTTTATTTTGTTATGACTCATCATCCTTCCTTAGAGCCTCTCTTGCTGGGTAATTTTAGCGAAGTCCAAAAAGTGCTATGGAGAGACAATTTAAGCACAGTTGTCCCTTCAGGCATCTTCTCAGGCTGTCAGGCTGTCTCTCCTTTCCCTTGCTACTGTCCAAAACGGTGTCTGGGTAAGTCATTGGGTGGGAGGGTATTGTCTTCATAATCTATGGGTGAGAGTTGGGAGGTAGAAGACAAGGTGCTGGAAGCCACCCCACGCCCCCTACATCCTCGCCAGCCTCCACTGCAGGGCGCCTTCTTCTCTGTGCTTTCGGCTTAGCTAGGATCTCAGTCCTTCTCCCACAAAGACTCAGCTTGCTCAGCTTCCCCTGCCTCTTTGGCTCCAGAAGTTCTTTGCCAGTGTCCTCTCCAGCCTTTGGCCTGAGAGGCCCACCCAGCCTCTGTCATGGACTAACCTTGCCTTTCACCACTGAGGACACATAGAGTCTCTGACTCTCAACTCAACCATCTCCTATGACACATGGGAAACTGAGTCCAGTCCATGTTACATGGAAGCTGGAGAGAGTTCAGGAAGGCCAGACTCCAACCCTTCCTCTTACTATTCGCACCACTCTGTCTGTGTCACTCTAATGGGTCAGGGCAATCTGAGAGGCATTCTCCTTTCAGATCAAACATGAAGCAGGGACAATCCCCCAGGTTTGGTGCTCACATCAAACTACCTGACAAGCAGACAAGGTTGTCCTTTATCTGTGCCCTTCTTACCTCCACGGTAGGTAGTCTGCAAAGATAACCACTGTTAATTCATCTCTCCCTATATGTGCACACTGCTCCTCCCATCGAGAAGTAGAAGCTACTTCCTCTCCCTGACTCGGGGCTGGCTTTGTGACTTTATTTGAACAGAGTGCAGTGGAAGTGATGTTCTGGTACTTCTGAGCCCAGACATTAAATGCACTGGCAGCTTCCTCTTCCTCTCAATTAGAAGCCAGGCACCAAGTAAGAAGTCCAACTACCCTGAGATCATCATGCTGTGAGGAAGCCTTAGCTATCCACATGGAGAGGTGAGGGAAGGAGGGAGAGAGGGAGGGAGGGGGAGGGAGAGAGAGAGCCAGAGAGAGGGACACAGCCAGCCCCAGCTATTGCATTTATTTCAAACATGGGAGTAAAGAAGTTTTCTTGGATGTTCCAATTCCAAAAGATACTCCATGGACAGAAGAACCACCCATATAAATTCAGCTCAGACTGAGGAATGATGAGAATGCTAAAATGTAGCTTTAAGCCACTAAGTTATAGGAGTAGCTTATTATGCAACAATAGCTAAATGGAACGAACACCTCTCTAGCTGCATTTTTCACCCCTGTCTGCCTCATACTTTATTCTCCAACTCCTACCATCTTATGGCTTTCTGCATATGTGATACTGCGTCGCACTTCTAGACCTTTATTCAAGCTACAATCCCTTTCCCACTTCTTTCCTTTGCTCTTTTGCCTGGTTACCTTCTGTTCCACTTTTGTCTCATTTCCTTTTTTTCCTTGCCTAGGCACCCATGAAAGCCTATGCAAATCAATCTCATTGCACTGATGACAGGGATTGTATTCAGTTGCCCACAACTGAAACCCTCACTGGGTTAAACAAATGTGGTTGGGTTTGTTTTTCACAGAAGAAATTTCTTCAATTATTTATTTATTTACTCATTTATATAATGACATTGGTTAACGAAATCCTTACATAAGGAATTTAAAAGTGACCTTTCTAGGGCAGAACCACTGGCTTTACAATGTCAGCAATATCCCAGTTTCCTCTGCCTTCCTGCTCCACCACCCTTAGAATAAAGCTATCCTCCACGGCCTCACTGCATGGCTACTCTGCCAACAGCCTCATACTTACCTTCCAGGCAGCGAGAAGGGAGGAACAAGGAGGAAGAGGCAATGCTCATATCAGGAAAGCCACTGGGTTATGGAGGTAGCTTTCCCAGAAACCTCCCAGAAGACTCCTACTCAAGTCTCACTGGCCAGAACAGAATCTCATGGCCATCAATAGCTGCAGGAGAGGCCACAGTAATTGCTCAGAGAGCCTAAACTTTGAACTAGAAGCAGTAACTGCTTAGGGTTGTCTCTGTAGGGAACAAGGAGAAAACGGACGTTGCATAGCAACTGGTAGTATTTTGCCTCATTCTTCACCTGAAAAACAGGATTGGGATTAGGGCCTACCTTGCAGAGTTGATGAAAGTAAGAGAGCGTGGGCATCATGTTGTTCTTAATACCAAGGAAACGAAAGCACTCAGCAAAGGCAATTACCTTCCCGCATTTTCAGATGTAACATTTAATTCAAACATCCCAGAGTTTTCCCTGAAGGGGCAGAAAATTAGTTGGCTCAAGGCAGTTGTCCCATTCTCTGTTTGCAATTCTTCTGCATTGAATTTGCTTCTTGTGATTAATGAGTCTTTTCTCAATCATCTATTCAACTGTTAATAAATCCAAACTGGATTATCATTATGACTCTTCACTTACAACGTGTGACCCAGAAAAAACAAAGCTTGGAGAGACACAAAAGGCAAATGAGCTGTTTTCATTGCTTTGTGGCTACAGCACTGCATATTTCATTTCTGATTCATGGAAAAATATCCAGCACACAGGAGTCAGCTAGACTGGTGAGAGGCCTCAGACCAGGGGTTTTAAGAATAAAGTCTCCAATGTCTAAGTCATCGGGGCCTAGGAAGCTGACCTGGAAAATGTTAGCAACAGGAAGGCTTTTTTTTTTTTTTTTTTTTTTTAGCCAGGAACCTATCTGTGAATCTGCTTACTCCTTAACCTCACAGTATTTTTGTTTTGTTTTGTTTATTTGTCTGTTGGTTTGTTTTTGGTTGTTGTTTTTGCTTATTTTAGCATTTAGCAGATTATTCAAAATTTCTATATTAGCTTGGAACTTTTTTGTTCGCAAGGGAGAGGCACACAATAGCTCGTTAAAAAATGAATTTATTGGCTTGAGTGACTAAAAAGCCCAAGAGTAGTTTCAGGCATGACCAGATCCAGGTGCTCAGGAATCTTTTCACCTCTTAGGTTCTCCCTCTGTTGGAACAAAACAGGACGCTTGCTGTCCCTAAATTACAACCCATGAGCTGGGCAGCCCCTGCAGAAAGAGGATGTCTTTGACCCAGTGGTTCTCGAAGAATTGGCCCAGCTTGGATCACATGCCCACCCTTGAACCAATCACTGTGTAAGGGAATATGATTCTTTTACTGGCTAGTCTGAGTCACACGCCTAAGCCTGGGGCTAGGACAGGGTCAGCCCCATTTAAACCACTTAGGTTGAGCTTGTAGAAAAGATGACCCTCCAAAGGATAGTTGGGGTGCTCCTGACATCAGAGCAGTGTGCCGAGGCTCCGAGTGTCCTGCACAGATTCAGATTCATTAAGATATCATCGAACATTATACCAGGGTAATACCAGCGACACTCTTTTCCATCTGTCAAAATCCTCATTTTTCAGGCTCATTTCAAATGTACCAGAAAAACATCTCCCTAATGAGATTAAGTTTCCATCAGCTCTGTTTAGTTTCCTCTCATGGCATGTATTATTTCTTACCATGGATTATGATCTCCACTTTGGTCTGGAAGAAAGTGAAGACAGAGCCAGAGCGGGGCATACCTCCCATTCACCCAAAGCCTGATGTGACCAGCCCTCGGAATGAAAAGAATGCCGCGTGAGGAGGGAGAAATCACATGGCTCCCTGCAGGAAGTAAATGCGCCCATGGCGCACACTGCATCTTAGCAGTCGGGCTGGCTTTTTTTTTTTTTTTTTTTTTCAGTCATGCTGGAACCTCTTCCTTTACTACGTGTGGTGAAACCTGGAGTGAAGCTGAAAACAGATTCGAAGCCCAAGATAATAGTAATCTTGGAAATTGAATGTTCTGAATAAATTAAAGAGAGAGAGAAAGTTGTGAGAAGCCTTTCTTCCTGCAATAAACAAAAATGCAAATACCCCAGATGTCTTTTCCACTCTCCGCAGGGCTAGCAGCTTATTAATAAGTTCAGAACCTTTCCACACTGCTCATAGTTTTTACAAGCCATCTGTTTCCTCTCCTGTCGTTGGTGGCTTCATTCCAGGGACACACCCTGGGGGAGAGGGAGCGGACATACCAAGATCCTTCTACTGTCACCCTTGCTTGCAGGCACCTGCAGATTTCCCTTGAATGTTTCCTGTTCACCTCAACAGGTTTTAATTATGTGAACTAATATTTGCTCACTATTAAACCATGCTACCCTCATAAAGGGCAAACTCCAAAGGACTGGGATTAGGCAAACCCAGAAAAATCTCTATGCTTATGCAAACGGGCTCATGTTTCCTGCTACGTAGCATTTCCTTACTGCGCTATCATTCTGTATTCTGCCTTTTGGACTTCTAACTCCTTGGTCTTCTCATTTAAAGCAAATGAACACAAGTTCTCTCTTTTCCGTCTCCACCTAGCCCTGATGGAAGCAGGACTAAATTCTCCTCCTATAGACACCTCATCTTTCTGTGTAGAAACGTTCTCTTTTGGCCTTTTAGTAAAGACTGTTAATGACCCTACTGAAGCTGTAAGGATGCTTCCCTTTCTGTGGCTTTGGGATCATATTTCAGAACCAAAAATCGAACACTGTCTCAGAAAATCTTTGATGTATTGTTTCTCAATTCTTGTCAAGCATATAACATAGTTTGTTCCAAGGCAAAGTTTCTCCCTTATAATTCTGACATGTTTGTCCCCAAACACATTCATTTCCCCAAACCAAAAGAGCCTAATGAGGTTGAGGGGACAGAATTTAGAACTCAAGAGACATAAAAATGGAAGCTAGTTACATGATATTTTATTGATTATAATAGCAAACACAAGAGTTCCTAGCGTATTGTTTTCGGGGGTTGTTAGAGTCCAGTGTCTTTATTCTGAGCTCAGACAGAGACATTATGACAGGTCCTTCCCCTTCCCCGCAACGTACACATGAAGCTGCTGACATGGTGGGGGGCATCTTTGGAAAGAAAGCAAGAATCAAGTCACACATCAATCAACCAATCAGAAGTGAGCCATTTTATCCACAGAGTAAGCTGAAGAAAGACTGTATAAGCACTCTTTTGCTGACAGTGTACAAATGTCAGAAATGTGAGCCACACCAGAAGCTCTTGGTGTGGTAGATATTTAATAAGGCAAAATGCATGCCCTTCCTCTTCTCTAAACTAGTTCTGTGACGGTGGTAAAGTGAAGGTTCTCAGCTTTCAATATCGTTCTGATATAAATAACTGCCTTTGATGGCCTCAAACTTGACTTCCTCAAAGCCCAGGTCTTCACTTCCCCCAGTGTGTGGTCAAATACACCTGTTCCTCCAACAAATGGCACAGTGAAATCTCCCAAGCAAATTATCTTCAGATACTTTAGAAGCAAAGTCCGGTTCCCAGTGGATCAGTTGCTCTTATATGCAAGATTCTCCATTGCATTTCTCCAAAGACATTAACCTATAAATCCAGATGTGCGATTCTTGAAATCAAAGAAAATCTGCCATATACTGTGTTCTTTAATCAGGGCTTCCCTGTAGGTATAAACAGTTCAGCTGTGAAACATGCCTGTGCAGACAAGCCCAAGCCCGTGTGCCCTGCACATGTGCGTGTTTGCTGTGTGTGCATACTCAATGCCATGTGCTACAAACAGTAGAAAATTCCATGCTTTCAGGACAGGCACCAGCCAAATCCTTAAATTGTGAAACTAAGAACACGAGCAGTAAAACTTGTGATTTCAGGCCACTTTTTGGATTATAATTCTGGAGCTTGGCCAACAGAGCAATTTCCAAGAAAATCAGCACAGTTGCACATAAACTCGTCAGCCTTAAACCAAGTGCTTCGTCAAGCTAAGAGGGATGTTTCTTCTCCTCACCCCAGCTGAAGCTCCTGTAACCTGTTAACTAAAGCTCAAGTAATCTGCCTTCCCAAAACTGTGTATGGAGAAAAGAAAGGGGAAGGGCGAGCACAAAACTGCTGCACACCATGAGCAACTGGGGAGTCTGAGGACAACCAAAGAGTTCCACTCTGAGAGCTGCAAGTTACAGGCAGGACAGGCCGGTGCTCCATTTCAGACAAAGGGGGATAATGGACTGGATTCAAACACATCTCTCCCACATGTGACCCTACACCCATCACCCAGCCAATCAAGGAAATAGTTTCCCTCAAATGGGCGGGGAAGTCCTGCCCAAAGGAGTCATGTCTATAACCAAACGTGGACCCTGGAGGTTTGCAGTAAAGTTCATACTGGATCTCTGTCTGTACCGGGGATGAGCCCAGAGCATACAATCCATTTCCAGTGTCTACTGGGATTGGGAAGAACTGGGGCCTTAGGAGGAAAGAAGCAGAAGTGGTTTTCCTGATGTAGATCTGGGGTTCAGTCAGGCTGCCTTGAGAATGCACGAATGGATGGAGGCTTCTTCCTCATTAGACACAGGAGCCCACGAGAACTGCACTTTAAAGTTCATAGATACATAGTAAATGAATAAGCAGTCACCGGCCATTTATATGTATGGCATTTTGGGTGGCAACGACCAATTTAGAACACTCGCCTTATTCATTCATTCATTCATTCATTCATTCGTTCATTTACATGTGCCCTATTTAGACTGTAACTTGGGCTCAACTTAGGGCAAAAACAATTTTTTTTAATATTTGACAGTTTCTTAGCTCTTTCATGTTATCATCTGTCTCGAGATTTTGAAAAATAAATATTAAAAGATCTAAGCAGCAAATGATATAATTTTATTCATCTCCTAAGTGTTAGATAATACATTAGCTTCTGTTTCTTACCCTCACAAAATAAATTACAGACTGATCAAAAAGCCTAATGTGAAAATCAAAGTAAAATAAGTATTAGAAGGAAACATAAGAGAATATTTACAATGTTGAGATAGGGACGCACTTTCTAAGAAACATATAAAACCCGGAAACCACAAAGAAAGAGATTTACAGATTTGATCGCATAAAAATTTTAAATTTTGTGAAATAAAAGGCAATATAAATAAAGACTAGGAAAAAATATTTACAACAGATATCACACAGAATAAACAGAGCACATGCAAATCATTAATAAAAACAAAAAACACCTAATATTTAATGTGCAAGGACTACATACAGGAAATTCACAAATATAATTGTCCAGGTTGATAGAACATTGCTCATAACTCCAAAATTTTATTCCTAGGTATATACCTAACAGAAACGTGTGCATATATAATAAAAGGAATAAGAATGTTCTTAGCAACATTATTTGCTAAGAGGTATAAGTTAGAAACAACCCAATGTCCACTGAAAAATAAATTGTGGTGTATGCATATAATGGAACATAATAAGCAATGTAAATGAATATATTACAGCTACAGGCAAGAACATTAAGACTCATAAACTTAATGTAAATGAGGGAAGCCAGACACAATAGTGCCTGAGTATGATTCTATTTATATGAAATTCAAAAACAGGCACGACTAATTTATAGGGGTTAGATGTCAGGACAGTGATTACTTTGAGGAAAGTAGGAGGCGCTCTGATAATATTCTATTTCCCGACCGGCACGGTGATTACAAGAATTCACCTAGTATTATTAATTCATTATGCTGTACACTTATGACTCGTGTACCTTTTCCGTGTTTATATAATTCAAGATAAAAGTTCCAAAAAGTCCAAATGGTCAGTAAGCATATGAAAAGACCCACAATGTAACTGGTAAATCAGAGAGATGCAATTTAAAATGACATCTTTTCCTGCATATGATGCTGTCAATTTTTTTTTTAGTTAATGTTCACTGTTGATGATGATGATGGTAGCAATATAAATTAAAACAGATTTTTAGGAGAGAACCTCGGTATAATTTAGCAAAAATTGAAACGTGGATGTCTTTTGGTCCAGAAATTCCATTTCTAGGACTACATCCTTCAGAAATACTTACACATATGCACACAAATATATGTACATGAATGTTTGCTAAAATGTTTGTAATGCTGAAAAATGGCAAACCACCTGTGTGTCCTTCACTAAAAAAGTAGATAAAGAAACTAATACAGCTGTACAATTGGGAGAACCTGCGCGTACTAACACAGAGTGCCAGGGTACATCGTTAAGCAAAAAAAATAATAATAATAAGTCATAGAATGTAACGTGTTGTATAATCTTGTTCATGTATGAATGACCTGAATGTAAACTTTAAAATCCACACAAAAAATGTTTTACACAAGAAAAAAAACAACAACTAAAATCTGGCATGGCTTAGTTATCTAAATATCTTACAAATCCTATCACAAAATAGACTCAACTTCACTCTTGGGATAGAATGCTCTGTGTAAGAATTCTCTGAGACTGCCTGCCTCTGCATCAAACCCTGAAAGGCCTGCACCCCAACAGGAAAGAACTGTTCCCTGTCCATAGCCTCTCAGAAAAGCCTCAAGGGCTCAGAAATGCCAGCTCCCACACAGGCCCGAGCAAACAGCACAAGGAATGACTCCAGACCTTTGTGCTGCTGAAGCACTTTTCAATAATTAACTCATCCGCCCAAAGGGCAGGTTGGGCGGGGCTCCCACGGAGGCACTCCCTCCCGTCTGCCCCCTGCCCTCTTCTGGAATGCAGAGGCATCCCCTAGAAAGGGCTGTTCCTCTACCCTGCCCTTGCTCAGTCCCCGAACTGACAAGGTGAGGAAGGCCGTCAAGGCACCGCCCCTGACAATACAGCTTCCTTCCTTTCTCTTTGTTCTCCAGGCCCCACCTTCACCTCGCTCTGCGTGGCCGAACCTTCCTCCCCTGCTGAGGAAGAACGTTACAACAGTCAGCAAGAGAAAGGACATCTTAATACTGTTGATTCCCACTCTGCCATTTTTTGCTCCAGGATATCGTGAACGACAGAAAAATGTTTAGGTCCTTCCCGCTCTTTATTGTGCAAATAAAATAAACAACAGAAACAGTCTCGAGTACAATATTTTCAAATGGTTGGTGTCTGGAGCAAAGTTTCTCAGACTTTGGTCTTTAACGAACCATTAAAATTTCAAAAATTTAAGATTGCTCATTTTTATTTTGCCAAGTGCAGACATTTAAAATACAAGCTCAACTATTGTCACCATCACTTAAATGAGTGGGCACCTTAACGCCAAAACAATGTGGTCATGACAATCTCAGATTTCAAAACAGCACTTTAAATTTAATACACTTAGATCTACTAGAAGTATATCAACCAATTGGCCTCTTCAAGACTGGGACCCTGGTATGTGTATTGAAAAATTTTTTTTTTACTGTGGTAAAATAAAAAATAATATAAAATTTACCATCGTAACCATTTTCAAATGTGTGATTCAATGTCATTAAATACTTTCACAATTTTGTGCCACCATCACCACTATCCATATCCAAACAGAAATTCTGCACCTATTAAATCACTCCCCATTACCTCCTTCCCAAGCTCCTGGTAACATCTATTCTACTTTCTAAGTATCTCATATAAACGGAATCATAAAATACTTCCACTTTTCTGTTTGGCCTATTTCATGTAGCATGTTTCAAGGTTTATCTATGTCATATCCTGTATGAGAATTTGTTCTTTTTTAGGGTGAAATAATATTCCATTATATGTATATACCACATTTTGTTTATGCATTCTTCTGTTGGTGGATGATTGGGTTGTTTACACCTTTTGCTATTGTAAATAATGCCACTATGAACATTGGTGTATAAGTATCTATTTCAGTCCCAGCTTTTAATACTGTTGGGAGAAATTACTGGATCATATGATAATTCTATGTTTAACTTTTTGAGGAACCACAACAATTGCATCATTTTACATTTCCACCAGCGATGCACTAGAGTTCCAATTTCTCCACATCTTTGCCAACACTTGCTGTTTTCTCTTTTGTTGTTATTGTAATTTTTTGTTGTTTGTTTGTTTTTATAATAGCCATCTTAAGGGGTAAGAAGTGATATCTCAATTACAGTTTTGAGTTGTATTTTTTTAATGACTAATAATGTTGAGCATCTTTTCATGTGTTTATTGGCCATTTGCATATCTTCTTTGGAGAAATGTCTATTTAAGTCTTTTGTCCATTTTTAAATTAGGTTGATTGGATTTTCCATTGTTGGGTTATAGGAGTTTTCAATATATTCTGGATATTAATTTTAATCAAATATATGATTTGCAAATATATATATATATATATATATATATATATATATATATATATATATATATATATATTTACCATTCTGTGCATTGTTTCTTTATTCTCTAGATAGTGACCATTGAGGCACTAAAGTTTTTTATTTTGTTCAAGCTCAGTTTGTCTATTGTTGCTTTTTTTGTCTGTGATTTGATGTCATACTCAAGAAATACCAAATTCAACGTCATGAAAATTTTCTCCTTTTTTTTTAAGACCTTAAGTTTAGGTCTTTGTTCCATTTTGAATTGGTTTTTGTATATAGCATAAAGTAAGGGTTCAATTTCATTCTCTATATCTAGTTTTTTTAGTCTTGGTAAGATTTATTTGACTATATATGCAAGAGTTTCCATCCAGACTATTATATTCCATTGGTCTACATGTCTACCCATACTCCAGTATCATGCTGCTTTGGTCACTGCAGCTTTGCAGAAAGTTTTAAAATCAGGAAATGTGAGACCAACTTTGTCCTTCTTTAGCAAGATTGTTTTGACCTTTAGAGTCCTTTGAGATTCCCTATGAATTTTAGAATGAGTTTTCTATTCTGTTATAATAGCACTACTGTGATTTCGATAGAGGTTACATCGAATATAGAGATAAATTTGGATAGTAGTTTCATCTTAACAATATTAAGTCTTTCAATACGTGAACACAGGATATCTTTCTATTTATTTATGTTTTCTTTAATTTTTTCAACAATGTTTTGTAATTTTTAGTGTATACGTCTTTAGACTCCTTAGTTAAAATTTTATCCTTAAGTATTTATTCCACGGTAGATAGAATTATCTTCTTAATTTCCATTTCAGATTTTTCATTGCCAATATATAGAAATGTAACTAAGTTTGTATCCTGCTACTACTGAAATAGTTTATTAGCACTATCTGATGTGTTTGTATAATCCTTAAGATTTTCTACATGTGAGATCATGTCATCTGTGAACAGAGATAATTTTACTCCTTTTTTTCCAATTTGGATGCCTGTTGCTTAATCACACTGGCTAGAACTTCCAATATTAGGCTGAATAGAAGTGGACATCTTTTTTTCTGTTCTTGATCTTAGGAGAAAAGCGTTCAGTCTTTCACCACTGAGTATTATGTTAGCTGTGGGTTCTTCATATATGACCTTTATCATGCTGAGAAAGTTTCATTCTACCCTTTATTTACTGAGTGTTCAATTTTTGTCAAATGCTTTTTCTGTAACAACTGAGATGATCATGTGTTTTTTCTTTCCCTTCGTTCTGTTGATGTGGTATATTACATTGATTGATTTTCACATGTTGAACCATCTTTTCAATCCAGGAACAAACTCCATTTGGTCATGGTATATAATCCTTTCAATATGTTGCTCAATTCAATTTACTGTTTTTTTGTTGAGGATTTTAAGATCTAAATTCATAACAAAACTTGGTCTGTAGTTTTCTTTTCTTATAGTATCTTTTCCTGGCTTTGGTATCAGGATAATGCTGGCCTTGTAGAATTAGATTAGGAAGTATTCCCTCCTCTTCAATTTTTAGGAAGACTTGAGAAGAATTGGTGTTAATTTAAAAATTTTTGGTAGAATACACCAATAAAGCTATCTGATCCTGGAATGTGTATTGCTAAGCCCATTCCTCCCCTTTCCTCTGCTGCTGTCATTCTGATGTACAATTGGTTGGGACCAACTAACCAAAATACCTGATTTGAATGCCCTTGGGTATAACTCTTGATAAACTAGTAACACCGAGTTTTTAAAAAGATTTAAAAAGCTTTGGGTAAGAAATGTAGCCTAGCTACCCAGCTCTAGAAGTGCCTACGTGAGAGAAACAAAAGAACACAGGGGAGAGCAAGCCTCTGAGAATGAGGAGAATGTTGCCAACCTTGGGGGTGTCAATGTAAGAATGTCCAAACCTGTAGAGAATTTTTATAAAAATTTATTTGAGTCAAACAGAGGATATGCCCAGAAGCAAGATCTCAATAGAAAAATGCTTCTCAGAATGGCAGTTTGCAGCTTCTCTTATGCATTTGGAATCATAGAGGGAATGTAAGAAAGATTACATGGAGGTGGAAAAAAAGAAAGATGGAGACTGGATTACAGGATAATTAACAAGATTATGTGCTCTCTTGAGGATGATTACTCTAAAAAAGAGGCATGTGTGTTAACCTAGATGCCCAGAAACAATGGACATGGCTTGCTTAAGGCAAAGATAAGCCTTTTACTAAAGAAGTCATATGCTTGGGGCATGACTACTCACTGTGACCAGCCCAGTAGGAATATATGGTCAGATCACTCTACGAGGTTACTTTCTGTAGAACCCCACTTTTCATCCACAGGAGGAACCGGGATGCCCTGGTATACAGCTGTCTCCCTTCACCTGCCTGTAGCAGCTTCCATTCAACTAGTTCCTTCCCATAGTTGTACTAAGTCTGTAGCCACTAGAGTTCTGCACAAGTCCTTAGTCTTAAAGAGACATGAAGGGAGGAGATGTTATGAGCAAAATGCAACTTAGCAGAGTCGGATGGCCAAGAATCAGGTTCTTCTCTGAGCTCTGGGGGGCCAAGTAGTTGGTGCTGCAACAGGAAAGAGGAAGCATCTTGGCACAAATTAATGTAAGGTTATGCTCACAAAAATATTTTCTCAGTCTATTTATGCACAAAAATCACAATGAAAATGTGTCATAAAACTTGTAATTACACAGAAAAGCGATTTCCCGCAAGTTCCTTTGTCTTTTAAACTCCGTCTCTCTCCTCCCCACCCCCATCTTTCCTCAGGCACTAATCTGTGTTTCCAGTAAAAAAACTTGTTTGGCCACTTGTGCAGAAAGAGGAATTAATTTAATATTTGAATACTCAACTGACTGGTTCTCCTTGGGAGAAAGCAGCCAAGTAAATATCCAAGAGAGAACAAGGGGAGGAACAAAATGGCACGGAGCCTGAATGAGAAGTTCCTCAATCATCCTGCAATACCCTGGATGTGCACACAGAACAATATCCTCTCTCCTGGTGAGTCACACCTCCCACACCCAGCCGGGTGTAGAAACACTGAGTGAAACCTGAATAAAATAGTAAGAACAAGTCAAGCAGGTAAAACATTTCCCTGCTGTCAGTTTGATAAAATGCTCAACCCTGCCTCAAGATGGAAGAAAGACAGAGGAGGGTTTTCACCCACAGAAGGTTTTATAAAATCCCATAGAAACTAGGGATCCGCAATAAGGCTTGCAGATTTTTAGTCCCATAGATATTTCCATCTATAAACATAGAAGTACATGGAAGCTCTGAAAACAGAGTTTGTGTTTATTTTGTATTAAGGAAAGGGGCATCTCTATGGAGCTCTAGACCTTGAATAGATGATAAAAGACAATTTGAAGATCTGAGTTGCTTTTTCAAAATACAAGATGTAACTAGATAAACAAACTCTTATACTGTTCCTATTTCTACTTTTCACCTCATACCTGTGAGATGGAGAAAAGGCAATGATAACAGCATCACAGCCATTTGAAACTGGCTCAGAGACCAAAGGCCTAAAAGAGATTATAACATTAGCAAGAAAGGCTATGATTAAAAATCCAAAACTTAAGACCCAACACTCAAATATTTTCAGCTACTATTACAGCAGAAACATTATTTCTCAAGATAGAGAAGGGCTACTGAAAAACCTCATGGGCCTGCAAAGGTGTGCACTTACCTTTAAGGATGCTCCAGCCCAGGCTCTGATCTTGATAAACACAGAAGTTCCTCTGCTTTCTATAAATAGAGAATGTCCCAAATAACCATGCGCGAGGTTGTTTCATCATTATCATGATGGTTATTGTCAATAAATGTTTATTAGGCATCCACTTGGCCAGCAACCATCACATGGATGGCGAACACGTTCAAGAGCATTGCTTCATCGCTGTTCTGGAATCATACCCTTTGAAATTTCCATATAGGTATATGCTGCTTTGGACACAAGCTTTTATTGTAAGTAGGCACTACTTACAAAATACAGGCCTGTAGTTAGCTCTCTGGGGAAGCAAATGTGTGGTAGGGCAGAGCTCAGCAGGAGAAAAGTCAAGGCAGGTGTTGAAGAAACACTGCATGGAAGGCGCAGAGTAGAAAGGTTATTTGAAGTTTAGTCAATACCACTAAAGGAGAAGTAAAGGGAGTCCTATCGCTACAGACCTTTCTAGTTATAATTTCCATCAATATTAGCACATGGCTCTGAGAGAGTGCTTGCAATTTATCTAACACCATTCAATCTTGGAAACCTGTAGTGGGCTGGAATGTAATACACGCAGTCCTGGACAGATCATAGCTCTGTGAGAACTTATGTCCAATCGTGTCTGTGTCTCCAGCCCCGTGGTCAGCTCCTGGTCCCAGGATGGACCCTAGATTCGTGTCTCTTGAATCACATCTTTCCAGACCTCCCCATTTGTTACTTTTGTAATATTTTGACATCTAAATCTGTCTCAACATCAACTTTAAACCCTCATGCCTCTAAATTTAAGCACCCTGCCATGCATGCAGATACAGGAGGAATAGGAGGATGCTTGCTGACTTCTGCCATGCCTGGCTTGCCTCAGATGAAGTTCTGGCTGCCTTATTTGCAAAACATTCCTGCCTTCCCTGAGAACTCAGAGAAGCATCATACAGCACTAGAATTTCAGCATTGGGCCCTGCCACTGTCTACCCTTTGCAACTTTTTTACTCACTTTGCCCTAACTCTTCTTGCTACATGCCTTCATGCTACACTCCAGACTGTCTCTCACCAATTTATCTCAGTGACCTACTAAACTATTTTCTCTGCTCAGATTATTAATATTAAAATTAAAGTTCCAATGGATTTGAGTGTTGGTTAAGCTTTAATATTTTTGCCACCCCATTATAGTTTATGAGGGTCTAGGCGACCAGTAGAGATGGGCCTCGGAGTAGCTAACAGCTGCAGTATTTTACTCTTTGTAGAAGCCAAGCACATAAGAAAACAGAGAATCTATAGCCATGCTACCCTGAACACGCCTGATCTCATCTGATCTTGGAAGCTAAGCAGCAGGGTCAGGCCTGGTTAGTACATGGATGGGAGACCACCGAGGAAGACCAGGCGCTATAGGTGAGAAAGAAAGAAAGAAAGAAAGAAAGAAAGAAAGAAAGAAAGAAAGAAAGAAAGAAAGAAAGAAAGGAAGGAAGGAAGGAAGGAAGGAAGGAAGGAAGGAAGGAAGGAAGGAAGGAAGGAAGGAAGGAAGGAAGGAAGAAAGAAAGAAAGAAAGAAAGAAAGAAAGAAAGAAAGAAAGAAAGAAAGAAAGAAAGAAAGAAGAAAGAACAGCAATATGATTCTCAAATTTCAAGCAGGTGACAGTTTGCCTGGCTCTATTCTGTAAAGGCTCTTTTGTAAAATGAGTAAATAAACTAGGAAGTATACAATACACCAAAAAAAAAAATTCTAGAGAAGCCAAAACCTGCTCAGAAGATTTTAATATACAAACAAGCAAGTCGAAGTGATTTGTATATTCTTCAAACAGCCCAGGAGTGGATTGGCAAGAAGGGCGTAGGACCCCTTGGAAATGGCAGTGCTTGGCAGGAGGAGCCTTCTGGATATCACCCGCTGCGAATGTTCCCTGGTGCTATATATTTCCTTTATTTTGTCATCAGGACTCCCACCCTGAGATCTCTCAACGAGTTTTATGTTATCACCCTGAAGAAATTGCTACATTCATCATGGATCCCACCTCTAAAACAGCCACATTTCTAGTAGTTCAGTGGCAGGAGAGAAAATACTCACTCTCGCCTGTCATCCCCAGAGTAGTGCTGGAGAAAATGTAACCAACCTGGAGTGACGTTACCGCACTGGGGTGGGCACACCCACAGGTGAAGCTTATCTCACAGTAGGGTGGGTGTCGGAGGTGAAACGAGGGTTTGTAGGGAAGCATAAATCTCAGAATGGCGTACCTTCAGAATCTACTACATCGTAGCTAAAGAGCTGACAGTTATGTCAATGAACATTTTATCTTCTCTTTGCTTCCTTGGACTGTTCACTTACAAAACTAAACCTTCTAGTTTTTCTTCCCAAGGACCATATATTTCCAAAAACTAAGTTTCACTAAAAAGAAAACACTGGATTGAAGAAAGCATTTTATTTTCATGTTTTTATTAATGTGTTCATTCATTATTTTATATGAGCTATTCAGGTAATTATTTTTATGAAACTAAAATTCAATGTATAAGAGGGAAATTGCAGTAAAGAAAGCAAAGCTACCAATTGTGGTAACAGTAGCTGGTGGAGACAGTAAATTTCAGCCCACTAGAAAAGTTACTTTCGAATCCCTTTCAGCCTACCTTTATCAAGAACCCTATGTGCCAAACACCATGCTAGGTGCTTTGAGAATACAAGAAGGCAGTATACAATCAATTATCTATGCCCTCAAGGCATTTTAGTTTAATTGGAAATAGCCATGATATGTGGATAGCTTTCAAAAATCAACAAATCTAAGACATGAGTAGTGCGATGGTCAGGAGCACAGACTTGGAGCCAGATTGCCTTGGTTTCAATCCCAGCCCCCCTACTAAAGGCCAGGATAGAGTGAGGCACTCACCAGCACAGAATTTAAGAGGCTGCCAAAAACAACTTACTGATCAAGATAAACAATATCGTAATGCAATATTTTTAAAAACTGAATTAATGCAAACTCTATAATGCACAAAATAGCAAAAGTTTAAATAAAGACAGACTCCAATAATACTGTGCCAAGACTAACTGGAACCCAAGGCCAAAGGAAAAATGTGCATCCCTATACACACGGTTCAGTGTATGTTTTAATGGTTAATCTTTTTCCAGGACATTAATGTGGTTGACAAAATATTTAAAACTGAAAATTAAGTGTATTAAAACATTGTTTTAAGTTTACATATTTGTTATAATTTTAGTTTCCTGGCTTTCATGGAAGGAAACTCATCACTTACTAGCTTTGTAATTGTAGGTAAGTCTCTTAACCTTTCTTAGTTTCCACTTCTGTACGAAAGGTAAGGGAAGCAGTGCTTTCTCACAGGGCTGTTGTAAAGATTAAATGCGTTATTGTGTGTTAAGTATTTACAACAGCTCTTTCTTACAAAGGCAATGAAAGTTTTAGAAGATCAGAGATAAGTTTTAGCTGAGATGATGGAGGTGATTTGTCATTCATGATCTGATAGATCACCCCACAGGAACAGCATGTGCTGTGTGAGATCTAGAACTCTGGCCACCTGCTTACTACTCTATACTCTGGTCTATAATGGGTCAAGTCCCATCACAAGCACTTGATACATGTGTCTATTATGGGACTTGACCTATTATAGAGAAGATGGGATTTGAATGGGTTGGCCTTGAATAAATATTAGAAATAGAACTGGAGATGATTAAGGAGAGTATGATGACTTTAAGTATACTGAGTTTGAACTATTATCAATATACCCAATTGGAAATATCCATCAGTCACATGGAAATGTGAGTTTAGTGTTAGGAAGTAACACAGAACCAAAGTGCGAATCTAGGAATAATTCACTTGCTTGTGATAGGAGCATTGCAGAAGCAGGTGCCCTCTCCAAGGGAAAAGGTTTATGCAGGGAGTAGCCAAGAGCAAAGAATCAACATGGGGAGACAATGACTGGATGAGTCTGAAGATGAACTAGGTAAGCCATGTGGGAGTTCAGGAGGAGAAGAAGTAGAGTCTCCGAATCATATAACATCTCCCTGACCCCTGAGATAACTCTCTGAAGTAAATGAAAATGATCTTGCTTAAGGGGGATCCCAATCACTAAAGAGCTCATTCTAAAATATTTTGTTTCTTCTGAAACTTGATGAAATTTCAAAAGAAATGTTCAGCAGTTAGTAGAATCTATTTTAACATCATATATTTACTTCTAATCTAATTCCAGGAAAGAGATGTTTCCAGTAAGATTATTAAAGGACAAAGTCACTAACTGCTTTGAAAAGCTGCAGGATTTAAATCTCGCTCCCCACTCCCCCACTCCCACCCGATGCTTTCCTTTTAATATGGAACACTTTATGTGGCCCCTAATTTGTAAATTGACTATTCTTCAAAAATTTATTTTCAAGCCAGTATTTCAGAAACTTCAGCAATGTGGCTTGGCTCCTAGTCCACTCAGCAAATACTTACATTTCCCCTGAACCACAGAGATGGCATCTCTTATGAAACTGTAAGGAATCAACAGTTCACTGACCTCCTGCTTATAATGTGCTTTCTTTAACAACCATTGCAGTGGATGGTTTGCCTGTTTGCTCATTTCCTCTACAAGTTCCTTGAGGGCAGAAGCTGAGTTTTAATTACCTTTGTATCTTCAGCACCTAGCACCATGCCAAGCTGACACATGGTTGACACTCAATTAATATACACTAAGTAAATGAATGAATGAATGAATGAATGAAAAGAATTCTGAGCTCTCTTCCAGTTTTGCCAGTGGAAGAAGAAATTCTCTCCACTTTCTTAAATAGGTAATTAGAAGGCTGCTCGGGACATGTAGTGTGGGTATGCGATGGTGTGTAGGTTGGAGAGAAGACACCTGAGGCTGTTAGGGGAGGCATGGTGGCAGTTGGGATAAGCCCAAGCCCAGGGGATGTGGAGAAGGATGTGAGAAACACAAGAACAGAAACGTATAAAGGGATTTATAAGCTCATGGGGTATAAGTTGGCATGATAAACACTGCTGGTTGCTTGTCTAAATCCCTTCCTTCCTCAGGAAAGTACAGATTTGGTCCCCAGGGCCACGTGCTGTGGAAAGGGCACCCTGGGTCAAGCCCTGAGGGAGTGGTCTTGATTCAATTCTAGCCAATGAGACATGAGAAGAAATCTGCTGGGATTGGGGGCATAGTTCTGGGATTGGGGGCATAATTCTTTTTGTCATAAGGGGAAATAAGCAAGAAGGAACCATTCCTCTGCTCTCACTCTGGAAATTTTGATGCTTGGAAGTGCCTCGGCCGTCTTGGGACCGTAAAGGGAGGAGCTAACACATAGAGGATTGCAGAAGAGAATGAAGGACAGAATCTGGGTCTTCTATGATGCCACTGAGCTCCTGGATTCAGCAACCCTAGACTCATCCCACCTCTGGTCTTGTTAAATGAAAACATAAATCTCGCTTTGTTTAAGCCCCTTGAATCAGAGTTTCTGTGACTCTTCTAGTCATTCATCAATTTTACGAGGATCCAGGCTTCGTTTATGTGGAATGAACTAGACCTGTAAATTCCCCAAATGAGGATTCTTTGCTTCTTGGAATCAGCATCTACAATGAATAAAAAATTTTAACACATGCTTATTACAAGTGTACCAGTAAGTTATATGGTTCACATGCTGGCAGAGATATCTCACCTAAGCCACCTTGCTATCCAAGATTGGAAAGTCTGCATTGTAAGTGGATTCTACTCAAAGAAGCAGCTGGACCATAAAACTCAATATGAAGCTTGATTGTGGATTGCAAGTGATTTCATTTGTAACACAAATATTTGTTTCTAGCTAGAGTGGAAGTCTCATGTTAATTAGATAGAAATGCTGACTTGGTTTACGGAATGTAGACAAGAAACACTCCCCATTCCTGACTCTAAACAGTTAGGGTGAGGAAGGAGGGAGTGACAGTATTCATACCCAAATAGACTGCATCTCTTATGCAACTTTAAGGAATCACAGAAGATAGTGACACCAAATACGTTTTACCCTTCTATTTGACAGCAGATAGCCTTTCACCACTTCTCTTTTTCCCTCTTTAATTTAAAATGTTATTTACAAGACTTAAAAAATTATTAATTTGTTTTCATTTCCTTCCCACCTGTTGTTGTGACCACCCTCCCTTCTCCCATTAGAGTAGAAAATAGGTTTTGTGCTTCCTTGTCTCCAAGGAGGTTTGTGGCAGCGCAGAAAGCACAGGTTGCTTATGAGATATTTTCCTACTTGATATTTGTTTTCAGGAGCTGAAGTCATTCATTTATTGGGGAGAGGTGGACAGGAATTATAAGGGAAAAAAGAAGAAATTAGAAGATTCATCAGACTAAAAGATTCCTGGAGAGAGGAGGGAGGGATAGAGGTCTATGGGTTCTTCAAGCATTAGAGACCAGAGCCATCTCCATTATAGTGCCTTCAAGAGGTGACCAAATCTTCAACGATTTGTTTTTGTGGTATACTTAGTGAGATAAGACTCAATGTGGCAGCCTTGCCAAAGATTCCCATTTTAAAGTGCCAAAGGGAAAAAATAGAGCCAACAGGTTTGAAGGGTCTGTGCTGGCCAGGGTGTCCAATGACTGGTGACCAGAGGACCTCCCCCATATCTTGGTGTTATGAGACCCCGAGCTTCCAAATGACTTTTGGGGTGAAGGGCTTTGAGTCCAGTCAGGTATGCCTGGGAATACATTTCTTTCTTGTTATGTAGGAAAAGATCAAGCTGAAATTAAGTAAATATAAGTATATTAAAAAAAAAAAACTCAGTATCTATTGCCACCTAGACCTGTGGCTTGGGATTTATATCTGCAAATATAATTAGAGCCCATACTCAGTGAAATTCCTCTACATTGTCGGTTGTGCCCACTTTGAGAACATGCCAGAAACCCTTGACTCTAGATTTGTCTTAAAATCTCTGAGTACAGCTGCCCTCATGTGGAGGGGCACACCAAGCTTGCTTCCAGACTTTTCTAAATGGAGACCAACCAGCAAACACTTCTTCAGGTTAGAGAACAGGAAAGTCAGGTGGCCCAATCTAATTCTGGGTTTCAAGCAACAAGAGCCAACCCTAACGAATTTTTATCTAAGCTGGAATGTCTTGGAAGGATATTGAACAGTTCACAGGGATGAATGGGAGAGCTGGAGAACAGAGCTTAGGAAATGGGCTGGTAATCAAGAGAGAATGAGCAGTAAGGATCACAGTCAAGGTCATGCCATGGGACAATCTGCCTCTGCTAGTATCCCACTACCGGCCAGAGAATGACACCATCAACACAAGTGGCTTTTGAAATAGCCTTGATACTTTGCTTCATTCCCTTGATATTCAAAGTCCTACGGAAGAGAGAAGGAACCTGGGTCCTGTGCCTTCCCTGAATGTCTGGGGTAGGAAGAGGGGGACCACCCTTCATACAGTGTAGAGCGCTGTGCCTCCCCAATACCGCAGATGAAATGGGATGCTGAGCAGAACACAAGCAAACTAGGCAAATGTCCCCCACACCTCCAAACTTAGAGAGAATAAAGGGGTATGAAAATTCTAAAAACTAGCTTTAAATTAACTACCTTGGAAATGTATTCACTTTATCTTCTGGCAGCAAGCCCTGTAAAAGCACTATGCAGGCTCATAATTTCACTCCCAGATCAATTTGTAAGCCATGACCCTGATTCCTGCTCTGTACTTTGCCCTGCTCGTTGGCCCTGGAATTCTTCTGTTGATTTTAGATAACTGCAGCGATTTCCTGGGCTCAGGGACTGAAACACTTACTGGGCACCTAAGTTCAAGACAACCTCTTCATTTCTCGCCTCTCACTTCTACACTGATGCACGTGGATCCTGCTGACTTCCTGGTAAAGTGAAGAAGGAAGATAAACTAAGGACCATAGATTTAGAAGGCTATTTTAGTCTCCTTGCTCATAGGCAGAACTAAATTCTTAGAAAAATTGGAATATGGCCGTTTTTTAAGCTCTTCAGAAGCTAGAATACACTATCCTTGATATATCCAACAGTAAATAAGACAAAAGGTGTGTTTGAAGATTCAGTAGAAAACAAAGAACACTTGATCAAAAGAGAAAAAAAGATACTCACAGACGGTCTCCAACCCAGTCACATGCACAGGAGGAAGACATCCAAGGGATCATGACAACAGCCAGGGACAAATCATTCCCACATTTGCGATTGCTCCTTGCTCCTTCTCCAGCATTGAGTACTGGGCGTGGTGAGCAGACAGAGCCTGTAGCCTTATGAGGGAGCAAAGGAGTCCTCTCTTTCACCTGGAACACTGGAGGAAAAAGCTTCAGGATACGTATCTAAAGAATCTCCTTTTTTTCAGAGGTTCATCAGGATCCAGGGCATGACAGAGATATAAGCTCTGGAAAGGGAAAAACTAGTGAAGTCTAAGGTTGCCAACAGCCGTGCAACAGTGAGCACTCCCAAGTCTTAGAAAATATTTATAAATTACCGGTGCTTAATAAATGCTTACTAATTTTCTTTTAAAAATAAAAGGTTGAGAAGTCTTTCCAATCCTTCTTGTTCTAATTGTCCTTAACTTTTTCACTTTGCTCACTCAATGTTTAAGGGTTTTGTGTTGCTAGTTTGGCTAAAGGAAGGGTAAAGTCTCCCCAAGGCCATCCACTGTCCCCAACCTGTGTGTAACTGAATGTGTCAATTAGCAAGACCTTGAAAGCCTCAGGACCAGTGGCCTCAAAACTGGCCACCAGCCAAGAATGAACAGGTTCTGGCTAGCCATACCTGAGGTTTGAAAGCTACTTTGTACCCAGTCCTGAGGTGCAGTGTGAAGCCGGGACAAGAACAGGCAAGCTTCTGCTGGGTTCTGTGGTGCATGGGGAAAACCTGCTCTGTGCTTACTACAAAGAAGTCCCAAAGCAAATTTTGAAAGTCTAAGGGTTCCACTGAAACGCAGAAGTCTTCATCTCCTCCTCTTGATCCTTCTCTCATGGCTGATCACTCTACTAAAGAAAGAGTTTCTGCTTCATGTAGCAGCAAGAATGTTAAAAACAGAGGAGGAAACTGAAACTTCATATTTGTCTCATTTTTTCACCGAAGTGAAGCTAAAATATATAGTATTTATAAGTATTAAATGAAATATAAATCAACTATGTAATATTGAAGTTGCTTACATTTTCCTATATGTGATTGACAACTGAAGGTCATGGAATGACTCACACTTGTTTCTTTCTGTGTCTTAGCTGTCACACACATCCCATAATAAAAGCCTTTCTAGCCTGTGATTACTTCATGAACACTAACATTTCTAAGGAAACCTCCCAACCCCAAGGAGTTTTTCCTCTATCTCCAAAGAAGATATAATATTCTCAAAGAGTGAGTCAATTTATCAGGTTAATTAAAGCATAAATTACTCAGCAATCAACCTTTCCATCTATCGGCTCTGCATAGATTTGCTATACTAGATCAAGCCTTCAGCTGGTCAGAAATTCCCAGGGTGAGTTTTTATAAGCAGCAATGGAGACTCTCATACTTCCATGGTTTTTGGTACAAGTTGCTGATTCTTAATCATGATGTTTTAGAGTTCAGAAGGAAGTGAAAAATGACTTAGGTTTCAAAATGAAAACGTAATCTATGAGTTTCACAAGGTCCAGGTGTATCATATATTTTAATATATAAAGATGCTCTCCAACTCAACCAATGCTCCTTTTGTGTCCAGTGGATGATGCAGCCTCTTGTTTCATTGGAAAGGAAAAGAGCCCCAGGACTGATAATGCCCTCAATTTCTTTCCTTTCTAACCTTATAGTTTCACTCAACTCCATTCATCCAGTTGAAGGAATGTCTACCCTCCTCCAAGACTCACTATGGTGCTTCTGATACTGTCCTCTTCATCCTGAAACCTCAAGCCATCAGTAGGCCCCATTCTCTTCTTTCCTCATTTTCTCCCTAGCCACCAATTCCCCGTTTTCCTCTTATCCCTAAGAAACATGGTCAACACTCTCCATCCTTAAAAACCCTCTCGGTTTTACTTTTTACCTTCTCACTTACCAATCTCCTCCAATGCACTCCTCCTCTCTCTTCCCTAGTCATTCGTATTTTACCTGGCTGCCCTTAATACTAATCTTTTTTCACCTATACTTTCTACTTTGGGTGTTCACATCTATTCTTATGGTTTTACATTTTACTTATGACCTGATAATTGTAAAGATCTATCTTTAGCCCCTAATTCTCTTCTGCATTCCAAACCATTTTTAAGTATATATTAGCCACATCCACCTAGGTATATCAGAGTTACCTAAATAAACAAGTTTAAATCCAAACTCAACCACTGGCTCATCTCTCCTCAAACCCCCAGAAAATGTCTCTATTTTATCAACCTAAGAGTTATTTTCAAGTGTTGGAAATTGTATATATAAGAAAAGACCCTATTTACACTAAATAACCCCAAGGATAAAGAGAAATATGTGAAAACTCCATGATATCCAAAAAACAAAAGAGCAAAAACACCAAAAAATAATCTAAAAGATTATTGAGTAGAGAAACTTCAGAGGAGTAGAGAAAAATATATTAAAATAATGAATTAAATTAGTATCTTAGAGACAACTGGTGAAGATCAGACATGTCTAATAATTAAGAAGTCATTAACTGATGGTACTTTGCTGGATTTAATTTACTTAGTCCTACCATTTCCAATTGAAAAGATCAAAGGACATCATCACCTGTAATATGGCGTTACTGTTGGCAAAGTGGATTTGCCTGTGGGATCTGCCCAACAAAGCAGGAGTGTTTGCTTCTGGAAGAAGAGCAAATGTGATTTGCAGCTTTCCATGCTCACTTATGGTAAGAGCAGACACCAGTCAGCACGTCCTAAAAGTACCAAAGGAAAAAGCCAGAAGACGGATGTTAAAAATCTTCACTTATTCCATGTGCTAAACAAAATTACACACTTCACAAATTAAAGTCGCTTTCTATAAGTGACTCTCAAGATATAAGAGAACTGGATTTAATCGATGTTCATCAGTTTCCAGCTCTAATGTGTATATTATTCACTGACCTTTGGCAAATGACTTAAATTATCTGAGATGGTTTCCAGATCTAAAAACAGACTGTCTCACAGTTAAAAATCACTTGACAAAATCAAATTCAAGCTCAAGAGAGATAGTTAAGTGTTGGAAATTCCCAGTCCTGCCAATTGATTTGTAGAACGTTCAAATATAACTTTCCAGTTGCCAAAAAATGGAATAATGTTAGCGTACATTTCTAGGAAATGTCAGATGAGGCAATTCGGAAAATCCACCTGCTGTGCCTGAGCCTGAATCTAAAACAGTAAACGGTCCATTTTTCTCTAGAAGTTGAGTTCTACTGAATTAATCTTATTACAAGACGAAAGCCTGAAAGTAAATATGATGAATCACTCCTCCTACCACGCCTGCTCGTCACGGTGCTAGCAGCAGTTCCCTGCTCCCTTTCCAACACAGCTCTAGTGAGGAGCCAAGCATCTGAAGCAAAGTGTGATCAGCAGATGCTCGTTTCCATAATTGGCATTTTTCCAGTAGCCGACCCCAAATTAATTAGCCACTTATCTGAAGCTGAAAAGGATTTCTAAAACATTCTAGTAATCTGTGCTCATTCTTTCCACCGGTCCATGCCCCAGACCCACGTGCCTTCTTACACAGAAGTCTTTGAAGCATGCATATCAAGCACAGGATGTGTGCTAACTCTTACTGTAAATAAACAATTTTCTAAAAATATTCATGAGATTTTTCTACTAGAGATAAAGCGTAATATTCCATTGAACTGGAGACTGCATATGGTACATGAGAGCACTGGAAAAGAAGCTGCACGTGTAACACTGCACTAGCGGGTCTGTGTTTTCCCACAACACTTCTCTGTGACCTACACAGCACTGGGCACCAACCTGCAGCCTGATCCCAGGTCCCAGTGGCTGCATTCATTTCATACTGCTTGAGCATACCCTCACTCCACCCTTTGCTCTGCCACCTTGTATTCAATGAATTCTGTTGTAGCTCCAAATTCCTTGGAACAAAGGAACTGAATACACTCAGTCCTCTTGACAACTATCTGCTATAAGATGAGGTTTTCAGAAACCCATGTGGTCACATGACTCCACCATCACTTCAGGGGGCTCTGTTTGGCTCAGGGGGCTGGTGTCAAGCTGAAAGTATGTCCATGAAGTATTGGCAGATGGTGTGGGAGGTTAGGCAGAGCACAACCTGCTGTGGCTACGTTCCTCTTGCCTGCTGCCCAGCATCCTTTACCCTGTCTGCCGGGAGCAAAACTCCACTTGGTGGTGGTGAACCCCTCTATGTGGTTTGGTCAGCTGACCCTCCCTCAGCACACCCCAATTCCTCTAAGGTCACAGTAACTGGGAGAAAATTGGACCTAAGATCCAGGTCATGCCAGACACCTCCTTGAAATCTGGTTTCTCAGCAAAGGCTTTTCCCCTGGTCGCTGAACTTAAAAAAAAAAAAAAAAAAAAAGAAAGTGAGTCTTGTTCACCACTTGGAAAGAATCTCAGGCCACACCATTTGAGCCCTGGATCCAGCCATGCCTGGAGCCAAGATTCACATGGATTTCACCTCCATGAGCTAATCAAGTCCCACTTTCATTTACGCTACATAAGATACAATTCTTTGAAAGCTTCCCTACTGATAAATACCTAACCTTATCCTCTCTCTAGTTTCTGCTTAACTTATTTAGATGATTATCTCCCTTCTTTTTGTGATCTGTCTAAAATTCTCCATATCATCCCCTCCAGCCCTTTAAACTCGGGTCAAAATCTGACTCTTACAGGGATACTTCCTATATTAACCCATGCCTTCCAAAGCCTTAAAGTCTTCGATGTATACATACACAGGTATATTCCATCCCACAATCACATTCTAAGTGCGCTTCCATAAGACCCATCCTTGCTGTAACACTATTCTTTAACCAAGAGATTTTAATTGCTGAAAGGAAGAAGATTCTCATTTTAAAGTGTTCTTCCTATTAAAAATGGACTCCTGTGATGAAATACAGTAAAGATGCAAGGTGTGTGTATGTTTTTAAATAAATGCTAATATTTGAAAGTTCATTGTATGTCAGACAGTATGCTGACCACCCGACATGCATTTATTTTTTTTTTCATTAATCCTTACAACAACCTCTGTGGTAGGTACTTTGATCTCCCATTT
This sequence comes from Cynopterus sphinx, assembly GCA_030015415.1. NCBI lineage: Eukaryota > Metazoa > Chordata > Mammalia > Chiroptera > Pteropodidae > Cynopterus > Cynopterus sphinx. The sequence continues at coordinate 107,489,622 of CM057384.1, read as the reverse complement.
TAAAGGGGAAGTATTAAGCTTCAAAGGTGAAATAAATTGCTCAGGGTCACAGAATTGGTAAGCTGAAGTTGATGGACTGACGCTCACACCCACCCCACACTAAGCATTTGCCTTTTTGGAATGCCCCAATGAGACTTCTTTTGAAATTAACCTGTACAAGTAACTCAGAACTAGCGGGTCAGCATTTTACCTGGGTTAACTCACAACTCTTCTACTGTGACCTACCCAGCAATGAGCTCCCTCCAACCTGCAGTTGGATTCCAGGTGGTCCCAGGGGTTGCATTCATGTAATATTGCCTAAGTAGCATTTAACTATTCATTTTATTAATAGTGTTATATCCATTTTTAAACTTAAATGAACTATGCTTGTGTCAACAGAAGAACATCCAAACCCATAGAAAATTTTTATAAAAATTCATTTGAGTCAAACAGAGGATTTGCCTAGAAGCAAAAGACTTCCAAAAATGCTTCCAAGAAATGATAGTTTTCAGCTTCTTTTATGCATCTGGAATTAAGGAGGGGACATACTGGAGATTACGGGAAGGTGGGAGAAAGCAAGGTGGGGGATCAGACTGTGAAATAGTAAAGATTGTGTGCTCTCTTTAGGGTGGTCATACTTTAGAAGAAAGGGTCTGAAAAAGGCATTTCAAGGGTATATTAACCCAGTTGCACAGAAGCAATAGACGAGGCTTGCTTAAAGCAAAGATAAACCTCTTACTAAAGGAGTTATATGGCTGGGGTGTGACTACCCACCATGACCTGCCCAGTTAGGAATTTATGATCAAATCACCCTGTGAGGTTACTTTCTGTAGAACTCCTTTTTCATCCACATTTGGTTATTTTCCTTCCTGGTCTACAGCAATTCTAAAGGAATAAAAACTTAGAAGTGACCGTGAGGTACAGATTGATTTCAGATAACATTGATAGATGACTGGTAGAGTTAGAAAAAGCTTGGAAACACTATTAAAGACAAACAGAAACTCTAAATGTGCCCAGAGGCCACCCTTCCCAAGGCTCTTCATTGATCAGTTCAGATAGCCCTCAGAGCAAGGATCCTTCTTTTTGTGGACTCTGAAGGACAGCATCATCACCTGAAGTGGGTCCACCAGGGCACTGGGGAGAGGATATAGCCCTGTAGAATTTGCAAACAGGTGAATCTACTAAAAAGCTTACATGGAGATTAAGTAGTTATTCTTTTTATGAATATGCAATTATCAAATTGTTTTAAATATCTAAATTCATCTTAGCACTTCCCCAGATGGTAGTTTTGAGGCCAGAAATCACATCTAATAAATCTAACTTCATAATGTGTCACATTAGCACTTGATGCTCAAATGTCTATTACCTAGATAATTTTAAACACTGTCCAATTTGTAAATGTTTTTAGATGTCATTCCGAGAAATCATTCCCTGAAAATTAAATGTTTTACTCAGAGAAGGACACCTCAATTTCTTCATCAGCACCCCATACTTTTATTTATCCACAAATCCAAGCAGACTAGAATGTGAATATAAAGAGCAAGGAAAGCATTTTGGAAGCAGACACACTAACAGGGGCAAGTGGTGAGAAAAAGTACAGGAGAGAAAATTTATATCAAAAGTAAGTATAACAAAAAAATCAGCTAAAAGTCGAAAATGGTTATCTCAGGAGAGAAGAAAACTCTTCACATACACTTTCACCTCCATCTCTATTCCACAATGTGATTTATTTATTTATTTATTTGTTTTTTTATTTTTTTATTTTTTTATTTTTTTGGTATCAAACTTTGTAGAATTCTGGTAGTCAGCCTCCAAGGTGACCCTGATGATTCTTGGCTGGTGGTATTCACACTTGAAGTCCCACAATGCAGAGGCCTGACTTGTGTAACTAATTGGATATTGTGGAAGTGATGGAACATGACTTCTGGGGTTAGGTCATAAAAGACATTGCAGCTTCTTTCTCTCTCTTGGATCAGTTGATCTGAGGGAGGCCAGTTGTCATGCCGTGAAGACACATAAGCAGCCCTATGGAGAGGCCCACATAGTGACAAACTGAGGCCTCCTGCCAACTCCAGCACCAACTTGCCAACCATAAGAATGATCCATTTTGAAAGTGGATCCTTCAGTCCCACTCAAACCTACAGATATCTATAGCCCCAGCCAACATCTTGATTGCAACCTCATAAAAAACTTGAAAGACCCCAGAACCACTCAGCTAAGCTTGTCCCAGATTCTTGGCTCATGGACTATAAGATAATAAATGTTTATTATTATTTTAAGCCATTAAATTTTAGGGTAATTTGTTATGCAGAAATAGATAACCAACACAAACTATTTTAACTCTGTACTATGTGCTCATGTTATTTGATTTAAAAAATTCAGATCTGTTGTATGACAATTATTTTTACATATTTTCTGGGATCCTTAACCAATATCAAAAATCAAGATTATGGACAAAATGATGGGCTGTAAGGCCAGCTTCTATACACAAGAACCAAACCTCTTTAGACCTTGTTCTGACACATCAGTACTTAAATCTCAAGAGACAATGAAATGAGGACCCTTTCATTCAGTCCTTCAGTTCTATATGGAATATTTAAGTTTAGCTTCAGTCTAGCCAAGAATACATCTGTAAAAGGGTGGGGTGAGGGGTGGGTGAGACACATACATCCATGATGAGAGAGAAAAGATCTGAGTTTAAAAAAATAAAAGCAATAAGTTTATTAAAGAAAGTTAAAACTTAGGTGAAAAACATTACTTGGCGCTAAGAGAAGCGCAGTTCACATTATTGCTTACTTCCTTCACATCTTTTCGCCTACTCAGGCTTGCTCGTTTTATACGGCACTAGGAGTTGTTGACAGTGACAAAGGATGAATCAGTGTTCAAGCCTAGCTTTGCTTGATAATCCTAGCAAAAGCTTTCCTCAACTACAATTTTTCTTTTAAGATTCATTCTTGAAGGTACAAAAATGAGTAATAAAAATGAATGTGTGTATAAATACGTATAAAGTGCACTTAACTAAAATACTTAACAGGCATTTTTCAGTACTTCCTGTGTACACCACAGCAGAGCAGCTGTTTCCGGGAATCCTAAAGAAGACAGTTTCTACCCTTAGAGTCTAAATCTTACTTTACACCACTACTCAGCTAACATCAAAACTTATTTGTCTTTTTGTGAGCAAGTGGCCATATTGTTCTGATCATTTGATATAATAGATTTTCTAAAAATTTAGAGTCTTCATTATTCTATAATTCAGAGACCTTGAATAGAATCTATCATCTATCATCTATCTATCTATCTATCTATCTATCTATCTATCTATCTATCTAAATATCAGCTGTCTGTCTATCCTCTCTCTTTCATGAATATATATACATATATATATATACATACATATGTGTGTATATATGTGTGTGTATATATATGTGTACATATATATAAATTTATATGTGTGTGTGCGTGTGTGTGTGTGTGTGTGTGTGTGTGTGTGTGTGTGTGTATATATATATATATATATATATATATATATATATATATATATATATATTCTTGTTTTTACCTTATTGCTGGAGACAGGAAATACCAAGCTGGCTTAAAATAGAATCAAGTCAGATGTTTCCATCTTTGGTTAATAATGAGAGAAAACCCTATTAGTTGAGGGCTTTTTTGTACCTCGCATTTTACATAGATTGTCTTTAATCCTTACAGCCACCTCAGAAGGTGATATTAAGCCCATTTTCCAGATAGGGAAAATGTGGTTCAAAGGGGTTAAGTAACCTGCCTGAAATCACCCACCTTGTTAGTCCTGAAGCCTGGAATGAAAGCTCCGTCTGTAACTACAAAGCCTTTGTCCTTTTCATAGCAACACCCGACCTACTAAATAGGGCTCTTATTTTCCATCTGATCTCCAGTCCTCCTGTTACCTCCACCAACGTCGCTTTACAAGTCTTTGTCCGCCCATAAGAAAACTGAAATACCTCATGAGAAATAGTGAGTTGAGGTCTATGGGAAAGGTTGGGGGCACAGAAAGAGTCAACAAGTACGACTGCCATACCTCACAGACAGAAGTGGAAACCAAGCACCGTGCCCAGAACTTTTCATTGTTAAAAATTTATAAGTCCTTTACAAATAAGAAGGTAAAAGTTTAACTCACGAGAGTTAAAATATTTACGTAACAGACCAGATACCTTAACTTAATATTATTTAATCTCTCATTTTTTCCAATGCTTATTTCCTGGGCCAGTTGATCCTTCTTTGGTGATCAATACCTTCTCTTCATTCTCTGCAGCTGGAATGAGGGGTTTAAACATTCCCACTCTGAAATAATGTCATTAACTATTCAGATTCCCCTGACAGCTGCAAAACATCTGTGACAAACACTGTCCTTGGAGATTTGAGGTGCTTTATCTCTTGAATGCAACTTCCTGTCTGGCAGATGTTGACATAAGGGTTCAAGCTTGGTGTCCTCTCCAACTCACACAACTTCTCCAGTTGGTGACTTCTTTCAACAATGGTTTCTGAATGCCTGCTAATCACTTGGCTAGTAGTTATTAGTGTAGGTAGTCAGTAGCTGCTATTCTGCTGGTTTGACTGTAGGTCCGGGGAGTAAACGAAGAAAATAACCAATGCTCATCATGATAGCTCACATTCTTATAGTACTGAAGGTGGGCTAAGCACAGTTCAAAGTGCTTGTATACATTAACTCATTAAATCCAGCATTAACTCTCATTTTACAGATGAAGACACTGAGATGCAGGAGGACCAAGAAAATTGCTCAAGCTCATGCAGCTTGTAGAGCCAAGATCTGAGCCCAGGCAGATGGCTCCAAGTCTACATTCATAAACAATGTGCTACATAGGCTCTGCATAGGTTAATGGCCACTCAGGAATATTGTTATTCAAAACGTAGACAAATGTTTTCCCCAAATGACAACCTTGGCAAAAATCATTTATGTAATTACATTTTACCTTTCACAGTCCTGAGCAAAGAAACGGTTAAAATGAGCTGCCTCGCGTGTTCTGAGCAGTTTTGTATGTTGAGTGCATCTATTACTTAGCAGCATATAATTGCTGACTCTGCCATTCAGAAGAAACACACTGTAGCTGAAGTGGTAATAATTTAAAATTGACAAGCTGGAGAGACTTGCAATGTCAGGCTTGTTATTGGCATTTAATGGAATCAAGTATTCAGCAGACTATAGTCGAAAGTATTATAAGAATAAGTCTCAATAAATCAGCAGATTCCAGGAATAATTTGGGGCTAAGAATTTTAAAGTATTCTCTATGTAAGAAGTGATGGTTATTCCTGGAAATGAATGCTTTAAGTTTTAGAGTTCTTAAAATGTTTAGAAAAGTTCAACTAGAACAAAAATAAATCTTAAAAGTTTTTTTTAACAATATATGGTTATAAAGATACAACATAAAATAAATATTAACTTTCTAATTATCATGTTGCACTGATTGCTACATAAAAGTAAAAAAATCATTATAATTGCATATCAGCTTAACATAGTCCTTATAAAAAATTTTAAGTCTCAATATAAGTAAATCCTATTAATTCCTGCCTATGAGACGGTGTTGGTAGAACTGGCATGCTAGATTGAGACTAGGGCACTAGACTATTTTACTGAAATAGGACTGAAAGTAGTGTATATTCCTTTCTTGTTCAATTCAGTGTGTCAGTGACCCTTAAAGAGTGAGGGAGATCCAAGTCACTTTCATTTTGAAGAGATCACATAAAATTGGCATTTCCATCATCTCCCAGAAACCATTCAACAACAATAAACAAACAAACAAACAAAAGGAAACAAGAGATGGGAATAAAAATCTCATCTTCAGTAAAAATTTAAGACAGGTGAGGTTCCCAACCACAAAATAGGTAGAAGGGGTGACAAGAGTAGGGGAATTTGAGCATGAAAGGAAGATGAAAGAGGGCACCTAAGACTACATATCTCAGAAAGAGCTTAACAGTTCAACCAACGAGATGAGTATACTGAAGTGAAAAATCAATAGCTCCGTTTGTGTAATAATGGGAATACAGTTGAATAGTGTCTCCAACAAAAGATATCTTAAAGTCTTCCCCCTTGGTATCTGTGAATGCGACCTTATTTGGAAACAGAATTTGCAGATATAATCACGGTAAAAAGGCTGGGCTCTAATCCAAGGACTGGTGTCCTTACAAGAAGACAGAAATTTAGACATAGACACAGAAAGGAGGATGCCATGTGAAGATGGAGAAAGAGATTGGAGTGATGCATTTACCAATCAAGACACACCAGGGCTGCCAAAAGATACCAGGAGCTGGAATGGAGGCATCGAGCAGATCCTCCCTCAGAGTCCCCAGAAGGAACCCACACTGCCAGTACCTTGATTTCAAACTTATAGCCTCCAGAACCGTGAGAGAATGTGTTTCTGCTGTTTTAAGCCAACGAGTCTGTGGTACTTTGTTCCGGCAGCCTTAGCTATCTAATTCAGATGGGCCTAGGTTGGTTTTGAGTAGCAGAGGAGGTGGGACTAAACTAAAATCCCACAAACATGCCATTTTTACAGGAAGTCATATGTTCACGATGAAAGAAAAGAGACTATACTGTGAACAGCTCTTGCAGCTGCCTATCTTCATTGTCCAGGGAGAAGAAAAGGTTAAAATATCTCACATGTAAAACCCTGGGTCAAAAGAGAAATTCTCGCTGATGTAGAAGGTGCCCTTGGCCCCCACACAGCACAAATCTCTTGTAAATGAATAGTTAACCTAAGAAAAATTCCTCTCATTCAAAGATAATAAAAGAGAAACTAACAAAGGTATAAGTGGGGGGAGGGGAGAAAAACATGTAGAGAAAGAGTCTCCATGAAAATGTTACCTCAAAGTAGATAAAAACTTTGAGGACACGTTTTGCCTTAAATTTTAAAGAAATGTAATGAAGCAATTGTTTCCAGAAAACAAGCATGAAACAAATAATTTGGAGAAGGGGAGTGAGATGACTAAAGAAGATGAAATATAAATAAGCTCACAGAGATCAGGAAAAAAGTGAATGGAAAAGAAAAAAATAAAACCCTGGTAGAGATATATACAAAAAATGGAAGTAGGATAAGGTTAAAAAGATACAATATGGAACATAGGGGTAAGAAATGAGAAAAAGATACAAAGTTAAATGTAAATAAAAACAAAAATGTTCAGAGAGAAACTTATAAATATGAAAGCAGGAGGAAGCAATTATGTATTCACAAAATAAGAGGACCTGAAGAAGATAACATGAATAATGGAGAACAAATATCTAAAATATATTTCAAGAAAACTTTCCTGGAATAAAAGAAGACTTGAATTTACGAATTGAAATGGCATACCATATCCCACAAAAATCTTGGTCCAGAATGGTCATAAATTTACTAAACTTTAGAGATAAAAGACTGTTTTAAAATAAAGATTCTTGGAGCAGCCAAGGTGGATGCATGTGGGGGGAAGGGAGGAGTCACAACATTTAAAAGGGAGAAAAATCAGATTAGCCTCAGATTTTTCCATGATAACATTCAATATTAGATAGAGTATAGCAATACCTAGAAAATTCTCCCAGAAAGAAAGGAAATAATCCACACAGTCACTCACTACTAAAGGAAATAAACAATTTTGAACATGTACTCAGGAAATATTGTTCCTGTGAGCTCTTTCTGAAAAAGTTATCAGAGGACAAATTTTATTCTTCAAGGCATATAGAAAAGCTACAGTAAAGATTTGTCTGTGAGCACTGAATCTGTTTAATTGTGGGATTAGAACTAAAACAAAAGTGAGAATGTGGTTACTGAATGAACTGAATGAAAATGCTAGAAACTATGACAAAGTGAAAACAATTAGAATAAGAAAGTTGAGAGGGGAATGGGGTGAAAGTAGGATACTGATTTCTCTATTTTTTTTTTAATAGCTGGGGGTCAAAATATTTCTTTAAATTGAGAAATCAATAAGAACATAAGCATAATTATCAGCTACTAAAAATATTAATCTTTTTAATAATAATATAAAATAGATAATAGATAATATAACTAAAATTAGATGGTAAAAGAAAGGGAAGAGAGATAAACAGGAAATATAATCTCATCATTGTTCATAGTAGAGAATTAATAGATACTGGCTAAAGAAATAGATAATTAAGAATAGTAACAACTATCCTTAATAGACAACTCTTGAATCAAAGAGGAAATACAAATTGACATTTCAGAATACCTGAAATATAGCAATAATAAAAACACTGCAAATCAGACCTTAGGGCTACAACTTAAACAACAGTCCCAACAAATCTCATGGCTGTAGATAATAATTATGTCTAAACGAATAAGAAAAAATGTAACTTTAAGCTCTGACCATTTAATATGTTACGTGTATTTTTCCTGTTTCTTTTTAAAAGAAAACAGAGTAAAGCAATAAAGATAAAAGTAGAGATTAATAAATTAAAAAACAGATAAAGTATAGAAATAAATCCCAACAGCTTGTGCTTTAAAAACAAACAACAACAAAAAGGGCAAATAACATCTTATCTAAAAAATCAAGGGGGAAAAAAAGAGAAATCTTGAATATACAAAATAAATAAAAAAAATCATTACAGATACAGAAGAAATTAAAATAATCATAAAAGTTGACTTTACTCAAACTCTCAAATATATTGGAAAATCTTGGTGATATAAATACTTGTCTAGAAAAGTATAATTTAACTAAACTTCCTAGGAAGAGACAGAAAATCTAAACAGACCAAATATACAGAAAGAACAGAAAGTGACCAAAGAGCTCTGCCATTCAAGCACACAACCCAGATGGTTTCATGGGGGGATGGGCGGGAGGAATTGACTAACCCAGTGGTTCTCAACTTTGTCTGTGCTTTGCCTACAGTGACCTGGGAAGCTTCTGAAAAATCCAGGAGCCCAGGCTGTCCCCTAGGCCAGTTAAATCAGCATCTCTGGGAGGTAGAGGTAGTTTTTAAGGTCCCCAGGTAGTTTCAGTGTGTAACTAAGGTTGAGAACCACAGTATCAAATCGCTAGAGACATTTACAATGCTATTTAAACTTCTGTCTTGCATTAAAAATTATTAATAATTTACAAACTAAATTCTTACTTTGTAATATTACTATTAATAGTATTTTTGTATAATTTATAATGTAATTATTTGTATTAAATATAATTAATAATTTATAATAATGTTATTAGTGATAATGTTACTTTGTAATAATAACAATGACTATAACAGACACCAAAATATGACAAAGATAGCACTCAGAAAAAACAAATTACAGACCAATACCCCTAATTATCTCTGCCAAATAGCCCAAATCGAGTGTCAATAAACAGAATCCAACAGCACATTAAAATAATATGCCAGGTGGGTTTCCTTCTAGAAATGCAGGTTTAGTTTAACATGAGAAAGTATACTAATATAACTTGCCATATTAATAAATCTTGGGAGAAAGTCCATGTTTGTGATCATCCTTATAGATGCATAAAAGGATTTGATAAAAATGCAATATCACCTCTTAATGAAAAACCCTCATAAAATAGGAATACTACTAGTTGGATACTACTTTAATGTGACCAAAATTATCCCTCTCCTAATCCCTAAGCTAGAATCCTGCATAGTGGCTCATGCTGGCTCTTCTCCCCACCCAGGGCCTTTACACTTGTTCTGACCTCATTGAACACTTTGTTCCCAGAGCTCCCCAAGGCTGATTCCTTCTCCATGACGTTTGGGTTTCAGTTCAAATGATACCTCCTCTGAAAGGCCTCCTATGACCATTCAATGGAAGCGTCTCAGTTTTCCAAAATATCCATTTATTCATTTTCTGATTCACTGTCATCCCTCATTCGATTGTAAACTACAAATGAGCAGGATTTGGTGTCTGGCTTGCATTTGGCACTCAGTAGAGAAAGGAGAGAAAGAGAGAGGGGGCGGGGAAGGGAGGGAGGGAGGGAGGGGGAGGAGAGCGGAGGGGAAGGGAGGGGAAGGAGAGTACCAATGTGAGAATCCTTCTGGAATACTTTTAGAATAGGCCCAAAGCAGAGGCTAGTGGTGAACAATACAAAAGCCTATTTATAAAAAATAAAATAGTTGTGATTTGTGAGGGTGCTTTTTTAAAAAAAAATATTTAAAATCAGACAATGCAATATGGCAACTTAAATCATTTCTTTGCTAAGCATTATATCTCCATCACTCATGGGTTTCTTTTTTTGGCTAAGTCCACCTGCTTTGAACCATGTGATTTTCATCAGCTACTTTTCTTCTTCTTGGAAGTAGCCAAGGAATTTAAATTTGATTTAGAGAAGAATTTGCCTTATACCATCTCATCAGCTTCTTTCTTTACTCCACCTGGATTTACTCTCAGACCCAACCAGTAGGCACTTCAGCCATCCCAACTAACTGACCTTTCTCTGTTTGCCAGCCTTGGCAGTCATTATGTAGTAAATCACTACAAAACCTTGAAGAGAGAACAAACTAGAATCTTCCCGGCTTAACTTGGCCTTTTCTGGGATAAAGATGTCCCACACTCTTGGTCTATGAGGCTATGATTTCCAAACTAGTTAAATGAAAAGAGGGCAAGCAAGATGGTAAGATGTGTGTTGACCCAGCATTATTGATATATCAGGTCTTTTGCTAACATAACAGGAAATTTTCTCAATCTTTTTTTTTAAGTCACAAGGCTGAGTTTTTTTTCGCAGTCATAAGAGATATGGAAAGTCCTGAATCCTGTGTAGGACACACATCTGGCTTCATGTCCAACATCCCTGGGAATATCCTACATGAACACATATATCAAGGAAAAATGTGTCAAACTATGTTACTATTCACCTAATATTCAAAGTGAGTTATATCTAGATTGGGGCCCATTAAACCTGTGAAATAGTTTAAATTAGACTTTATATAAATTGAGAAAAGTGTGACACACATTCCCCTGAAAGGAAATAATTAAACATTTATGTGAGATATTAATAACAAAGTATACATCCAGCCAAAGTATATTAAAGAAAATGTAAAGGCATTTTTCTCCATCATCTTATGAAAAAATATAAACAGCAAAGTTGAAAAATTTTTGTGATGAACACCTATGTATCTAGTGCCTTGATTCATCCATCTCCATTTTATTAAAATTGCTTTATCACTCCATTCATTCCTCTATGCATCCCTCTATCATCATTAATCCATTTTAATTTTTGAGGCATCTCAAAGAAAATTACAGACATCAGTACACTTTCCCCTACATACTTCTTAGTCATTATTAACTATAATTCAATGCTCATTTATCATTTAAATATAAAATTTATATAAAACAAATACATACTTTAATGTTTGAGGAGTTTTGAAGAATGTATATATTTACTGTTTTAACAAATGCATGCCAACCCAAATCCCTATCAAAATACAGAATATTATCATCACCCCCAAAGCTCCCTCATGCCCCTTCCTAGCTAATTCACACCCTCTGAAAGCTGAGTGTTATCAGACCAATGGTGAACATGAGCAATGACATCCTGAGAAAGTGTATGATTTCAAAGCATGGCAAGAAAGTCATCTTGGTGAGGGCCTAGAAAGGGACTTACCCCTGTGATTTTTAGATTCAGACATTTTCCCTCTGCATATCTCCCCAACAAATTAAAATTAATTTGTACTTCACTATAAAAACCTGCAGGTTGAGTTCCTTTAAGAAAATATGACAGTGTTTGTAAGAGTTGTTTTGAAACTACAAATCAACAGGGATAAGTTCTACTTTAGATATCTGGACTGTATAAAACCTGGAGCCAAAACTAAGCCAGACATATTATTAGTTTAACATATCAGCATGCTTCTTCACACCTGGTACAGTACTCTGTAACATGGTAAATGGACGATTCAGGCCTAATTTCATTGACTGATTCTCTGTTGTTTTTTTCTCCATCCTCTAATTATGAGCATTCCCTTTGAATCGGTCCTAGCTCCCCTGCCCTAGTGGTTTTTCTGGGGACAACTTAACCACATTCATGACAATACACTGAATACATATTGAGTACCAACTAGGAACCAGGCATTATACTAGACACTGGAACACACTGAGAAAACATTGTCCATGAGCCATAAGAAAAAATTTGAGTAGTGATAATATCATGTGGTAAATGCTCTTTAAAAATTAATGTGATCCTGTCTGATCTTGGAAGCTAAGCAGGGTTGGGCCTGGTTAGTATTTGGATGCGAGACCACCTAGAAAGACCAGGTGCTGTAGGCATAAAAAATAAAAAAAAAATAAGGGATTGTAAGCTGACAAGGTCTTTGCAATCTGCGAGGTAAACCAAGGGTTGCCTCACTTAAAAAAATAATAATAAAGTTAATGTGAATTACCATGAGAGCAGAGAGAAGGGTGTGACTGGCACTTGAAAAGTCTCCACGAAAGGAGATATTGCTAAAAAATGATCAAAATGTTCAAAGGCGGACATGATAATTTCAGGCTAAGGGAACAATAAATACAAAGGCACAGAAAGATGTCAGCATAGCATGTCTGGAAAAGGACGGGTCTGGTGTTGAGGAATTTAGAGGAGCTCTGTGAGGTAAAAGGCAGTGAGGCTGGAGATAAAATGAGGGCTTTGGAGAATACTTCTGAGTCCTGGTAATAAGTTTTGACTTTTCATATCAAAAGCCATTAAGAGGGGCCAAGCAAGAAAGAGACAAGGCCATGTTTATACTTTAAAATAATCCCTTTGGGAGCAGTTTGGATGTTCCCTGCTAAGACGTAAGCAAGTAAAAGGCATTTCAGTAATTCAGCTGAGAAGTGATGAGAGCCTAAAGTAAGAGAAAGGTAGTGGGAGATGCAGAGGAAGGATGGATTCAAGAGGCAGAATTGATCAGATCTATGAGCAAAAGGATGTAGGGGGTAAGGAGAAGGATCAATCAAAGACAAGTTCAAAGTTTTTAGCATAGTCAGCTAGTTGGATGTTATCACAGAATGAGACAAAGAATATGAGGCAAGTATGAGAGAGAGGAGGCAAAGGGAAGGAAGAAAAGTGATATCTATTTTGACATGTTGAATTGGAAAAGTCTGCTGGGATATTTGAGGGCAGATGTCCTCTGAGTAGCTGAATATGAGAGTGGAGTTTAGAAATAAATGTGGGGGTTAAACCATCAGCTAGTGACAGCTTCAGTGCAGAAAGGAAATGAAATCATCCAGGAAATATATGGTGAAAAGTGTCTACTTTTATCGAGATAACCAAAATCTTCTCAGAAAGTTATCCTTTATCTTCATTTACTTACGAGACTTTTTCATTTGACATCCTACCATTGCCTCGAACATGAATTAATCTAATGATATTGTAGGTCAAATGGTTGAATACTGGAATCATATGTGGTTGGACCTTAATAACTGGCATTTCACAACTGCATTGTCACAGCAGGTCCCCGGCTTCCTTACCTCCCAGCTCACCTCCTCATAATTCACATTCTCATATATTTCTCATCCTTTTCTTCATATATTTTCCCGCTTAAAACCCTTTAGCACTGCCCTATTAATTACTAAGCCAAGCTAAGCCCCACACTCAATTTCTAACACTTCTGCACATGATCCTTCACCTAATGGTGCTAGGCCCTTCAATGCCCCATGAACTGACACACAGTGTGCATTCCACCCTTGGTTCATACTGAACTCCCAACTTGTACTTTCCTCCTCTTGACTTATCCAAATCTGGTTGAATGCTTAAAGCAGTATTTCTCAACTTTTTGATCATTTTTCCTTTTGATAAAACTAACTTGAAACCCGTTCTTGATCCCTTTCATCCTTGTTCTCTTCTACCAGAGAGGTTAGAAAAGTTCAGTGCTTGTTCTCTGAGCCCCCTTTGGCACTAGGAGAGGCCATGTAACACAATTCTGGCCAGTGAAGCTGCTCCCTTCTCCTTCTTGCCTTAAAAGTGGGTACTGGTACCCAGAGCTGCAGCAGCCACCATCAGATCATAAATGAACAAGTCAGCATGCTACAGATTACAGCAAGGTAAAACACAGATTGCTGGGTCCTTGATTACATCCGTAGGCTACACTAGGCCAAGACTGCCTGCCTCTGGACTTAAAATATGTGAGAAAATAAGCCCCTAATTGTTTAGGTTCTAGGTGCCTGCCTTTTTGTTCATTGTTTCTTGCTGCAGAAAAAAAATTCTAAATTAGTACATGGCGTGCTCACATTAGGTATTTTTCAAACAGTAACATACTCTTGTAGCCAATAAATTCACATGAATCTTTATGCACAAAATTTAACATTCACTTGATAATTCAAATGTATATCTAATGAAAAGCCATGAAGATATATAGACACACATATACTCCACATATTATGCAGCAACTTTTTGCAGGAGTTCTTTTCTCTGAGGTTCAGAGTCCAGGAGAGCCAACAACTAAAACCCTTAACTTGTATCAGTTAAAAGGAGAGTTTCAGTTCTTCAATAGCAATATGCTTAAGTCATTCTATAAACATTTTTAGTTCTCTCACTGCAACTAAAAAGAGAGTTCTAAGTTGTCAAATGTTTATACTAACTTTCTGCTTTCCCTCTCAGAAGAAACCGGCAACTCCTCGGATACTGAAGTATCTATCCTCTGTCCTGATTTGGACAGATGTCCATTCCATGTTATAACAGCCATTTGCTAAGATGGTCCCCTAGGTTCCCCTCCTCCCTATATTCACACCTCTATTCAATCTGTTCCCCTAGAGCATGAGCTGGGTTTAGTTGCCAGGTCATATGGTAACTCTATGCTTACCATTTTGAGGAATTTCAAACTGTTTTTCTAAAGTAGCTGCAGAATTTTACGATCCAGATAAACTACTTTTTATCTGTGGAACAAAATGCAAATGATTTAACCTGAGTTTTCCATTGTTTATAAAATGGGACAATTTCAAAAATAAAGACTAATCATTTATTGAGCTCTTACATGCACCAGCACTGTTCTAGGTAATTTCTAAGCTTTTACTAACTTAATCCCCTGTGGTTGGATTGTCAAACAAAATAAAGTATGCTCAGTTAAATTTAAACTTCAGATTTAAAAAAATGAATAATTTTTAATATAATTATGTTCTCTGTAATCTTTGCCCAAGACCTCATAGTAGTATATGCTATTAGGTGGCAGGATGGGAATCTATGCAGACTGACTCAGGAACAACTGCTATTAATTTCAAGTCACTTCAAGCAGTTCTTGCAAGACAAATTAAATACAAAAGAGAACTTGGTACCCTCAATAGTAAATTTTCAAAAAACGATAGTTCCCTTCTAGGTCTCTTTCTTCCCTGACCTCCTCTTTTCCTCACTATGCCCTAAGCCCATTAGAATTGAATGAACCCTTTGGGTTCCCATAGTTCTTTGCTTATACCTCTTTCATAGTAATGTTCTACAGTTTCATTGCTGAATTATCATAATTTTTGAATTGAGACTTTAATGAAAAGTTATTTAAATGTCATTTTACTATACCAGGTTATGGTAAGGATACCAACATCCTCCAGGAAAGCTTTAAAAATAAACAGTTACTTTATAAATGCAGAACAGGAAGGTGAAAATCCTTGTTCTCACTGAATCAATACTTGACATCTAATTTTGTTCTTTAATGATTAAGAATATTATGCTCAATCAAAATACTAAGCATATTAATGCAATTATATTTCTATATTATGAATGCCAATTATTTAAATATGTCAATGGCAGTTTCTTTTTTCCAAGCATGTTTCCCAAATCCATCAATCTCTAGAATTCACCCCAAGATTTACAAGAATTTTTAAAAAGTAGATCTTTAGCTTTTTACAGTAATCAGTGGGCCTTTAATCACTCATCAAACACAAGAAAGTCATACACACTTTTTCCTTCTTCTATAGCTCAATGCTATATAGAACAGCCATATCCCTATGGGTAAGTGATCCACATTTCGTTGCTCTGGAATTGTTTTCAATTGTTTGCAACTCAGTATACCTTTATTCTTAAAAATTAATATAGTTCAGACAAGGAAACACTGGTACCTCTCTATTATTATCCTGAAATAAGAGAGAAAATGTCTATGTATAAGGCAGGTTCCAGTGTCATTCATAGCAGTCATTTTGGTTACTACGTTTCTTGGCCCAACTGCTCTCTTTTTCCAGCTGAAAATCATGTTGGCTGGGAGCCATGCCATAGAATCTCCACCCTGAGGAGTGACTCAGATAATTCGACAAAAAGTCTCTTCAGAATTTTTTCAAGCTTCCCTCTTGACATTCCTTCCTCTTAGTCAAATAATTGGTGAGTACACATTTTGTGTAGCTGACAGGAAAAACTACCACCATTCATAAATCAATAATGACTGCTCTCAATCATCATCTTTAAAAAGGTACCACAAATAATTGGTTCCTTATCTCCTTGAGAAAATCTTTGTTCACTGAATTTCTTTTATGTACAGCATAATTTAAACAAATTTTTATTATAGATAATTTCAAACATACAAATGATGAGCACCCAAACACCCACTCAACTTCAACAATGATCAACTTACAGTCAATATTGTTTCATCTATAATCACACTCCTCACTTTAATATACTTTAATAAACCCCTAGTTGTAAAATATATTTTTATTTTTATTTTTATAAGAGTTTATTTGAGCCAAACTAATGACATAGGTCAGCAAGCTCTCAAATGCTCTCTATAATTTCGACTTTAAATATTTGAATGATACTAACCATAAAATTTAAATTTTATTTCTTCCTTTTTAAAACAAAATAATTAAACTAGAGGAAAGACTAAAACTAACTTCTATTGAGTGCTTATCATGCCAGATGTATGCTAGAGACTTTCTCCTAAGTTACTACTTTTTATGATAAAACCCTGCTGGGTGACATTACCATTACCATTCTTAGAAAAGGAAACAGGCAATGACATAAAATTTCCAATATCACTTAGCTATTGAGTTAGCAGGGCTGGGAGATTCAAACCTAGGTCTGGCTCAAAACTCTATGCTCTTTCCCCAAATCAATGCTGTCAAGTAGGGAACTCAAAGTGAAATGGTAGGAAGTGTCTTACATGATCTATTTGAGAAAAGAGGGATCTCTTCCATCTTTAGGCCTCTCTCAATGCTGTGAATGACATTCACAACATCACACACAGAATATACTCAGATTCTCATTTCTCTAGTGTTTCTAATATTGTAATCCAGAGTCCAAAAGTCACAGTTTCTTAAGTTGCTATTTTCATGCTCAGCAAAACAACATGGACTCTAAGTGTACCAGTAGGCAACCTACTTTAGTTTTATTAGGATAAGACATGCAGCAAGAAACAAAACAAAACAAAAACATCTTAGAATTCAACATAAGTGTGAAAGGAGAAAAGTTAGCATGTCTAAGCATACAGAAAGAATAGCCCTGCCAACCATAGTAATCAGAAAATCAGCTACCCAAGATGTAATTTAGAAAATTTGTCATGCTAGTCTAAAATTTAGACTATTCAACAAAATATCCAACAAACAATAAAAGAGCACCTATTAGCATTTATTTAAAATATTGTCTCCAAGATATTTCTACCATATTATTACACTCAGTAAAATAAATAAATAAATAAATAAATAAATAAATAAATAAATAAATAAATTTAATGTTTTATACTATAATTCAAGTTTGTCTTGATGACAAAAAAAAAGGATGTAAGATTCCTCAAGTAAACTCAATAATATATATATAAAAAACCCCACAAATGATTTAATGAAAAAAAAAATAAGCTGAGGACCTGAACAGACACTTCTCTCTAACAGATATATGAAAAGATGCTCAACATCACTAGCTGTTAGGGAAATGCAAATCAAGACCACAATGAGATACCATTTCACACCTGTTAGAATAGCTACAATCAACAGGACAAGTAACAACAAATGTTGGAGAGGATGTGGAGAAAAAGGGACCCTCATACACTGCTGGTGGGACTGCAAATTGGTACAGCCACTATGGAAAATAGTATGGCAGTATGAAGGTTCCTCAAAAACCTAAGAATTGATCTACCATATGATCCAGCAATCCCTCTACTGGGTATTTACCCCGAAGATTTAAAAACTCATATTCGAAAAGATATTTGCACACCGATGTGCATAGCAGCATTATTCACGGTGCCCAGGACATGGAAGCAACCCAAGTGTCCTACGATAGATGACTGGCTAAAGAAGCTGTGGTGCATATATGCAATGGAATATTACTCAGACATAAGAGATGAAATACTGCCATTTGTGACAACATGGATGGAACTCGAGATAATCATGCTAAGCAAAATAAGCCAGACAGAAAAAGTTGAAAATCACATGATATCACTCATATGAGGAATATAAACCTAAAAGCAACAAATGAGCAAGACAAACAAACAGAGACTCATGGACATGGACTGTAGGCTAGTGGTTACCAGAGGGCTATAGACAAATGGTTACTAGTGGGGTAGTGAGGAGGGGTGAGGTAGATGGGGTAATGGGGGTCAAATATAGGGTTTAGGGGGAGGGTGAAGTGGGTAAAGGGGATAAAATATATGGTAGCTAAAGGAAACTGGATTTTGGGTGGTTAATGCACAATAGAATATACAGATGTCAAATGGTAATGTACACCTGAAAATTACATAATTGTATTAACCAATGTTACCTCAATAAACTTAATTAAAAAAAAAAAAGATTCCCCAAGTTGGTTTCTAAATACTAGATTCTTGTGTGAAATGCATTTTTAAATCTAAATATTATTCATGAATGGGAGAGAATAAAAATGCTATCAAATCTTATAAAAAGATTTCAAATCATAAAGATAAGCAATCAGCCACAAAAGCCTAAGAATTTTTCATATAAAAGTGTTAGTATTTACTTTGAGATAGCTACCTATCTTTACCCTCAAACCTGATAATTATAGTTCAGATTTTTAGTTTCAAAAATAAGCATTCAAGGTATTTGTTTCAGTTAAGGGCTCAAGATTCCTAAGAAAAAATTCATGGCTTAGGAAGAAACTCAAGTAAATCAAATAGAAATACGATGTGTCAATAGCTACCAGCACCCCAGGTATGTCCTAAGTCCATAAATAGTCATCAGTTACTAACCTCAAAAGTCTTGCTTTACAAGCTGATTAAGAATCACTATTGGTTACATAGAGCGCTCTCTCTCTCTCTCTCTCTCTCTCTCTCTCTCTCTCACTCTGTTTGTGTGCCTTATTACCAAATCAGTACATATTTTCTTAGCTTAAGTATGTAACTACTATTTTTTAATATCTATTTTTCAATATCTGTATTTCTACTAAATTTTGTTGAATGAATCTTAAATACTAATATTAAAAGATTTCATTAAAAAACCCACTCTATTTTTAATTTACTGATAGCAAACAAGAGGTATTTTAAAGAATTCAATGTTAAGTTCTCAAAGTCAAAGCCTCAGAAAAAGGAAAGTTTTGGTTTATAGCCACTGACTCATTTCCTTAGGTGATTCAACCTCATGGCTCTAGCACTGCCTTGGCTTCCCCTCCCCCTTCCATTTTAATTCAGTGCAAGGGGGAAATAAAGTGCTTATACTATAGAGCTTGCCATCACATGATAATCTTTTAAATAAAGAAGTCTTCCTGCAAGCCTGTATATATTTTTGATATTTAAAGTCCTATTATATAATTCAATTAACAGGTGATCAAACTCAAACATGCTACATGGATTTTCCTAAAAGTTACTGAAATAAATCAGATTCTTTTTCCATCTCTAATAAATGACTAGTCAAATTGTCACTGGCACAAAGATTAAAATATCTATTTTTATGCTACCCTGCACAAACCTTCAAAAATAAGTCTGTGCTTCATATTTTTTCCCAGGAATTCTTTAAATATTTATATGCCTCAACTGTTGAGTTTCTTATAAATAAGTTCATGAGTTTACCTAACACAAAATCCAGACCCACAAAAACAAATAAAGAGAATGAAACGCGAATACACCAAAGACACGTTTACGCATGCCCAGAACTCCTGGCCAAATGCATAACAAAAACAGAATACATCTGGCTCCTTCTCAACAAACAAAGGCAAGACAAGATAGAGCCAGTTATGAAGGGTAAATTTAAAAGATAGAGCCAGTCATGAAGGGTAAATTTAAATTTAAAATGTACTTGAAAAAGAGCAACTTCCAACTATGCCCTAAATGAAGACATACTGAAGTATAGTTCAAACTAATTTGATGTCACCTTATTTAACATAAAATGGAAGAGAGCAATGCCTCTTTCTCCTACCTTCTGTTACTTATCCCCTATCCCAAAGTCTTTCTCTTCAACCAGGCCCTCAGGTACTAGTGGATGTATAAAGAATGTTTGGGAGTTACTTAAATTGCCACCATTTTCACTCACTGAAGGGAAATGTCTTCCTCATGCACTTCAAATAAGACCCTGCCCCTCCAAAATGTTGCTTTGTCTCCAGCTCACACCAACACACGTCAGTTGGATTGATGACAGACAGATCTATCTACTGGATCACAACTACCATGTCTTACTGGATTCGATGTTAAAAAAAATCACACACACACACACACACACACACACACACACACACACACACACACACACACACTGCAGATTGTTAAAACCTCTTCTTCCCAAAAGCTATTGCTTTGGAGTCAACAAGGCTTAGGTTGGAAGATAGGCTCTCTCACTTAATAGCTGTGGTGTCATGAACAAAGTACTTAAATTTTAGTGCATTAAGTTTCTTATCTGTAAAATGGGAGCTAATACCACCTATTTTGCTAGCCTGTTGTGAGGATTATATTTAAAGTTTGTAGCGCATTGGCAGGTACACAATAATTATTCAGTAGTGTGTACTATTATTAATTCTATATTCCATTTTGTCATCCTGTTGATTTTTTTCCCTTTAACTTCTAAGTCATTGTAGAAGAAAATACAGTACAGTTGAACAGTGTGGATTTGAACTTTTTAGGTCCACTTACCTGTGGATATTTTTGAATTTACAGTATCAATAAATATGTACTGTACTCTTTTATTTTCTCTTCTTTATAATTTCAGTGATATTTTCTTTTCCCTAGCTTACTTTAATGTAATAATACAGTATATAATACACATAAAATCTGTGTTAATAGACTGTGTATGTTATCAGTAAGGTTTCCGGTCAACAGTAGGCCATTAGTAAAGTTTTTGGGGGAGTCAAAAATTCAGCTCTAGGTGGAGGGTGCCAGCGCCCCTAAAATTCCATTGGTCAAGGGTCAACTCTATCCAAAAATTCAAACTGATGTTGACAGAAAGTATTAAACCTCAGTCTGCAAATCTTAGGAGAATTTTCATAGTAAATTGGTAAGTGTATATTTTAGTTAAAAGGGAATTAAATTAATCAGCATGATACCTACATATTAGAAATTCTTTTAAATTTCACTCCATGGCTATATGAGTGATAAATACAAAGAAATTTTGAGTCTATTCTCAGCTATATCATCAACTGCTGTGATTCATTGGTCAAATCATAGCCACCATGACTTGCTCTCTGTATTTGTGAGACAGGGATGCCACCATCTACATCTGTAATTATAGTAGGACTAGAATTTACTTGGGCATGGTCACTGTAGGAATTCCCAAGAGGAAAGCCCTAACCATACCTCCCTCTCCCTTCTCCCTGCCCCACCAAAAAAAGCAGTTTAAAGGAATTAAGATTAACATTTTTCAAATGGATTCTTTAATTTTCCTTTACTTCTAGGAAACTCATGGTAGGTAGCACATGTTCATTCCCCACTCCATCCCCAACAATCAATACCTACAATATTTATCTGAACAATGTTTTGAAAATTAAATGACCCTCCTATATTACAGTGTTTTTATAAACTTTCACATGCATCTCCCTCTATCACGCCCTTAACATCTATTATCATTCTTACATCTCCAGCCTTTTGGAGCTTCTATTAGCAAATTCTGTACTGCCTCTTTTTCTGCAAACTAGTTTCTGACCACTTCACTCAAACTTATCTCAGGAAGATCCCAATGACTTTCTAATGTGATTTCTACAGAATTCATTTTGAAATTCAACCTTCTTAATCTCCCTATAGAATATGACATCATTATCTCCCATTTCTTGTTTTCTGTTAACACCCTCTTCTTCAACCCACCCCTTAAACTTTGGAGCTCCCCAGGGAGGTAGCTCTTAATTCTTCTCACCATCAGGAAATCTCATTAGAATCTTAATTCTTAATTCTGCCCTTAATTCTTCTCTGCCATCAGGAAATCTCATTAGCATTTATGGTTTCAAAAGCTATTTACAAGCTAACTCCTACACCTCTATCTGTGGCCTAGATGTCTTCTGACCTACCTGCTGGTTATCTCCATGTAGATGTTTATGCCATAGGCACCTAAAACTGGCTATTAAAATTGGGCATGTAATCTCCCTCTGCCCCTTAAATTTGCTCTTTTCCTTCTAATTTATATCTTTATAACTGTAACCTTCATTAGCAGACTTTCCCCCTCATTTCCTCTTACTCATTGGCCAAAACTAGTTCATTCTGCCTCTAAAATAGGGCTTCTCAAACTATACGATATATAGGTCATTCCATACAATAGTGATGGATACTTGTTTTGAAAAAATATTAGAGTTCTGTGATTAAATAAGTTTGGGAAATACGATTAAAGTAGGACTTCTAAGAACCTTCAATATATTGCTAAAGTGACTTGTGAATCCCAAATGCGGATAAAATATGAAGCATTTTCCAAATAATTTGGAAGCCCTTCTTTCAAAGAGTTCTTTTGTGATCGGTGTTGTACAGAACACACTTTGCAAAATGTCATTCAAGTATTCCTCAAATGTGTTCTCCTCTCTCTACCACCATAGCCATTACTTCAATTAGGGAATTCTCTCTCATCTAATCTACAGTAGGTTTCCTGCCTAGGATCTTTACTTATCATTTACATAGCAGTAGATAAGCTTCCTAAAATGTAAACTTCATGCAGTTTCATGCTTAAAAATGCCACAAGATTTTCCCAGTACCCAAATTATACAATCCAAAGTTCCTTAAAAAACCAAAAGCATTTCATGATCGGGGCCCTGACCATCTTGCTATATTCATCTCACACTAGTCCATCCTATGTTCCAGGCATAAGCTAGTTATGAATTCCAGATGCTGTTATGCTAACACCTTGGGCTTTTGCTCATAACTGCTAAACTCCCAAAATGTCATCCATCTCTTTATCTGAATAACTCATCATGCTTTAAAATTCACCTCATATGGACCTCTTCTGAAGCCTTCCATTCTTCTACCTCCTATTCCCCAGAGGAAGGTGTCCCACTGGTGTGTACTCAATGCACCATTATAGTATATCTTTCTCACTATCTGTGTACACATCTCTACTTTTCAATTAGACTTTGAAATTCTTAAAGATTAAAGACATTTATTTATTCCTGCTTTTGGAGCCTAATACAGTGCTTGGAACCTAGTAAATAAATGCTTGGTGATTAAATGAATCAATACATTATCTTTTAACCATATCATTATTCTTTATGAAAACTCATTTAAATATATAAAGTATGTGTTTTATCCTTGAAACTTTAGTTTCAAGCCTAGGGATGGTCTTGGCAAATTTCTATAAAGGGCTACTAGATAGTAAATGTTTTAGGCTTTGGGGCAATATGATCTCTATTACAACTGTTCAATTCTGCTTTTGCACAGCAAAATACACAAATGACTATGGTTAGGTTCCAATAAAACTATAATTATAAAAGCAGGCAGTGGGCCCGATTTGGCTCATAGGCCGTAGTTTACCAATCCCTGGCCTAAAAGTTCATTGCATCTCAATGATCTTAACTGGTACCCTTTAGTGCAGTTACTGAAAGAGTAGGCATGGTGTTAGGGATAACCAGCCTCTGATAATGAACTGTCTGATGATAGCCACTACCCATACGTGACTACTGAGCACTAGTCCGAATTGAAATGTGCTTTAAGTTTAAAATATATACTTGGATGTTGAAGGCTTTGTAAGAAATAAAAAATGCAAAATACCTCTTTAATTGTTATTTTTATACTGGTGACATTGAAATAATATGTTTGATATATTGGGTTAAACATTATTGACTTCACCTGCTTCTTTTCACTTTTAAAAAAGTGACTACTAACATATTTTAAATTACATATGTGGCTTGCATTATATTTATATTGGACAGCACTGCTCTAATAATAGTTACAAAAGAGAATATGCCTAACAGATTCAGCCAATTTTCAAGACTGCAAATGAGATAGTTTACCCAATTATGAAAGTGTCTCTATTCATATCTGCTGTATATCCTGGTTTCTTTCTATCAACAGTGCTATCATTATCTTTTACATAATAATTAAGGATCAAAATCTTTAATTCCTTCTCCCTCTACCAGTAACATCTCCACTGATTAATTTTATTGTACTTGTGTCTCGTTTTCTCTATGCTATACTTCGTCCTCATTTTCTCACCTAAATTCTCTTGAAAGGATTTCTTTCTTCCAGCCTCTATCTATGACCCTGATACATGATTCTATACAAAGCTACTACATTAATATTCTTAAACATTGTGACTCTCTCCTGCTATATAAATATTTAAAGAATTCAGTGGCTTCCATTACACACACAAATATCCAAACTATTTGGTTTGGCTCTTGAGGGTCTCTAAAGATCTCATTTTCAATTTCCACTTTAAAATTTACCACCTCTCCTACCACTCAAGTCAGACATAGGATTGTAGATAAAATATAGGATTTCAGATAAACAATTTTTAGTTTATAATTTTAGTATAATGCTTGGGATATACTTACACTCAAAATTACAGTTCATGTGAAATTGAAATTTAACTGGTGCCTTGTATATTTATTTGCTAAGTCTGGTAACCCGAGTCAGACAAGTCTATTCTCTATTTCCCAAATACTACATGTAGAGTACCATCATTGTACCTTTGTTCACACATTTTAAATGAGACAATGCACATAATGCATTTAGAACAGTGCCAAGCACACGATAAGCATGTAATGAATAGTAATAGCACAATTCCCCTTTGTAGGTCTAACTTAATCCCCACTGGCCTTCTCTAGCCAACTCCAGCCCACAATATAATCTCTTTCCTCTGTCTAATGTTTGCTAGAGCACTTGATTTCTTACTTTGAACATTCCAAGTGCATGTCTTACCTAGCCTTAAATTTCTACATCATGTAGAAATTACTTACAAATAGAATTTTTAAGGCATTTTGTATTTTACCAACATTATCAATTTTTACCCTTACATTCCAGCTTAAACTCCAAAGTCCATGATTCAAGCTCTTAAGTTTATCCTAGATTCTAGGTTCTTGCTGGATATAGTATTCTTTAAGGGAACCTCATTTTTAAAAAGCGAGGTTTAATAGGGGTCTAAAAAACAGGAAATTCACTTATTAAACAATACCTAAAATGTCTGCAGTTATGAATTTATCAGGTAGAGATGCAATACGTTAGGACTCTAATTTTTCTAATACTTTTTCCTTAAATTAAAAGGAGCCTATATACAAATAAGCATGCAAATAGATCAGTGAAATTTTTGACTTTTCCTGTTTTTCACAATGATCTGTAAAATTCACAATCTATTGAATAGTAATGTGATTTTTACAGGTAAAAAGTTTGTCAAACAGAATCTTAATACTGTTCTCCAATTATACAAGGATTCAAAATCTGTTGGTCAAATAAGAAAATTATGGGATACTATTCAAAGTTAAGTTTTTTTGTAAGCAAATACACACACACACACTCACACACACACACACACACCCATTATTGACCACTGGTTCACCTCAATCACATAGTACAGACTACCAGAGGCCAAAGTCTGGCTCTGCTACTTACTTATTAACAAGCCTCAGTTTCTCAACAATAAAATAGGAGCCCTCTCCCCAAGGTTGCTGTGAGGATTAATAGAATATACATGAAATGCTTAGAACAATGCCTTGCACAGGGCAAATAACCAAAAAATGCTCCTACTATTCCTTAGTGTGTTTTCCAATTTGATCACTAGCTCCATCCTAAGACTTTTTTCATAAAACTTTTAAAATAAAGATTTGGAGAGAAAGCACTTTGGTTTGCCATACTAGAATAAACTTCAAATATCCAAATCCCTGCTTCTATAACTCCCATAACAAATTTGATTCCCCCCGCTCTATCCGTAATGGGAAACAGCTTTTACAGTCATGAATAACCAGCCAGTTTCACATAGGTCTTTCTATGAACTATGTATTTTTATTTCTTAAAGCCCATTTGTAAATATGTCCTCTATAAAACTTAGTTCCAAACCTCCTAAATTATTTTGTTTAGTTTCTCTTTTAAGATAGTTATAGGTTCTTATACCCTACAAAGTAAACAATATACAACTCTAGGCAAAAATAATTCATGTCTGAAGTAAATTATTTTTCCTAGTTTATACTGATTAAGAGGAATAATACTAAAAGAAACCAAATAGCACGTAACATATTAGTTTCTAAGTCAATTAAACACCTTCTCTTACAAAGTTTCATAATGTAAAATACTGGACTCAGGACTTAATTACAGTAATACCAACTGACTAAAAGCCACAGTTTAGTGATGTTATCTGAACCTATTCCAAACTAACCTAGGTTATCGGGAGGAAAGGGAACAGAGAAGTGTATTTAACTTATACCCAAAGACCAGTAAAACTACAATAAAAATAAGAAAAATGTTTTAATGAATAATTCATGAAACTTTAGAGAATGTTAAAATTTAAGCAGAAAAACTTATTTCACATTTATTTAGGGAGGAAAAAATCAGGTTAGACTATTCAATAAAGTCTCAAAGATCACTAAATGTTCAAATGTGGTAAATAACATGTGCCACTGTTTCCCAAAGTTTTGATTAGACTCATTAACAGTGTGGTATTTTAAATTGTTGGATTTCCTATATATTTTTGTAATATTTTTAAAAATTGGGTTTTAGATCTTGGGTCAACCAATGTTTTTCATAAAGGGCTGGATAGTAAATATTTTAGGCTTTTCAGGCTAAATACTGTCTCTGTTGCATATTCACATTTTTTTTTTTTGTAGTCTTTAAATAGCCTTTAAAAATGTAAAATAGTTCTTGGCTCAGTTCCTATAAAAATGGGCTACAGCCAGATTTGCCCTTGGCCATGGTATCCTCACCCTTGCTTTATGCTATACATATTATCTTTTTGTTACTATGTCAATTCCACTGATATTCTTTCTTCAAATATTTGTTCAATGTCACCTTCTCAATGAAGCCTTACCTGAATACATTCCTACTTCTCTCTCTCTCTATATATATACACACATGTGTGTATATATAGCATAGTATATAAGTGTATCACCTATTATTTATCATCTGATCTTTGTTTCCTACCCACACCCACCACCACAAAGATAACTTCCATGAAGGCAGATTCTTTTCACTGACGTATCTCCCATCCCCTAGAACTATGTCAGGTCTATCAGCAGGTGTTTAATAAATCCATTTACCCTCACACATATAAATCAGATACTACAGAGGAAATACATAGTATCCAAATGAAATAATTTAACAAGTGAAAAGACATTCAAAGATAATATTAAAAATATTTTCATTTTAAAATTGTTTCAAGTAGTCATAAAACATTTTAAAGGGGGAAAAAAAAGTTTAAAATTAAAGCATTTTCCCACTGTCTTACAAAATGAGGTTATCCCTTATAGCCCAATTCCCTGTAAGTTACCATTTATTTTACTTAATAACAAATTCCAATCATCATTCCTAAACCCCTCCACAGATCTGTTCTGCCTCTTTGATCTCATCTGTAAGTATTCCCTATTCTATTCAACTCACTAATCCAGTCTGGCAACTTTAAAGTTTAGCAAAGCAGGGGAAAAGTTACCTTGCTTCTTCTATGGCTCCTTCTCCCAATATATTCCTTTTATAAACCTCCTAATATTGTAACCTTTCCTTTGTTTTTACCATTCAATACAAAGGCAAATAGTTTCTACTGAATGTAATACTTCACATACATAACGCTCAGTGATTAGTCAGACTTGTTATTTTAACTGCTATATGTTTATAATTTTGACCTATTAAAAAATTAAACAAGATTTGTTGTCTTTGCATAACCTTGATATGTACTCGGCAAGGTACTGAGAAAATAACTTTGGGAATTTAGTAAGTGCCACCACCATTCAGATTATGGCGACTGTACTTCTAAACATATTAAAACATAAAAACCCAATAATGAGGAAAATAGTTTCTACTGCTATTACTGATAAATTGACACTTGATAGCCATTAGTAAATCACAATACTAAATATATTATTAACATTAAGGTGGGGAGTTAAATCATAATAGAGATCATACTAGACATTCTAAAATCAAACTACACAAACTGTTGACAGGAGAGAATGATTACAAAAAAGGAATATACTTAAATAACCCCTTTATCCAACAAGTTATTCTTCATCTACTATTTTACTTTCTAAATGGCTACAATTCTGCCATTATCAGAAGAGCAACTTCAGCTTCCAAAAATCCACCTTTAAAATCCAAGTCATTTGTAAAGGGGTAAGATGACTCTAGGCCAATTCTTTATAGACACGATTCTATACTCCTAAAAATCCTAAGGTTGTAATTTTGAAAAAAACCCAAAAAACTAGCATAATAAAAACTGCTGTAGAAACTTTCCCAAATGTTTTTATGTCTTAAAAATTAGATTAAGTTTGGTGGAACTCAATCAGGGCAAAACCTCCTTATAGAGCCAGCATTTCAAGAATCAAATTGATTCTTTTTATTTTTATAAAAGCTAGGTGACTACCAAATTATATTTTCTACCATATATCCCTGGAGAACAACATGGCCCAACACACACGTCCCACTTAATCTAGTTCAAACGAGTAACATAACGTGAGAAACTGCACTGTGTAATTCCTTTATTTTCTGCATATTAGTTCTTTACCAACACTACAACCATTAAGAACACAATTCCAAGTACTGTATTTTTTAGTTTGGGGCAATCACAGTCTACAAACTCATTTACTTATATTAGACAAGATTAACCTCATTCAAAACTTATTGCAGTTTATAAATTCACAAAAATACAGAAATTGATGCAATTAAACAAAAACTTCAGAATCTTTTTTCAAATTCTTAGATTGTAACTTTTTCTGCAGGCTATAATTACCCGCTCTATGATCACCAATGGTTATGGTTCAAGTTAACTACATCAATTATCAGCCTTTTATATCCTTAAAGAAAATTTAAAATTACAGCTTACCGAAAGGTTTAGGGTTTTCCAAATGTCAAATATTTGCTTCCCTTCCCCCACCTCCTTCAGTTAGACATTTCAAATAAACTAAAAATAACCACATCTCACCTGCAACATTCAATAGCAATCACTTGATGTATAAAATTTTAATTATGCCCCCAGTTATTTTAAGACAAAAAAAATGGCTGCCTATCTGTCACAAGTTAGAAATACTACATTTAAGAATTCAACACGAGGGTTTCAAGTTTCCTCCAGTTTAGGCATTTAAACCTTTGTGCTTGTCTTGTTTCAGGATGTTATTATAGCATTGATATTTGTATTATACATGTATGTACCTTAAAATGTAAAATACTAAGAATTAAATTTATGGTGGAGCCTTGGGAATTTAAAAGGAAACTAAAATGTTCTGAGATGTATCCGTCAGCTTCATTTCTAGATACTTCTACTACAGTGAAAGAAAACTTATACTTCAGTTGCATTTTTAATTCAAAAATCTCTCTACCCCATCAGGAGCCTACAACATAGCACCTTTGCTCATCTGTTTTAAGTAAAATGTCGAGTTTTACTTTGAATAATTTTTTTTTCGTCTTATGCTTCTCCTACTTCTTTGGTAAAAGCTCCATTATACAATATGGCCAAAGCATGAAGGGCCAATATTGTCCAACTATATACCATGATATCCCGCTCAATTTTAGTTTTCAGACACCCTCATAAAACCTACATCTTTTCCTGTATACTGCCTTTGCAGTCTACATTTCTGAGATTCCCTAAGTTTAATTCCTTGAGGATCTCTAAAATTAATCCTTAAGGCTATATAAGAACCAGATGCTGCTTTGCAATTCTGTATCAGGCATTAACATTTGGTTCAAAGTATTATCATAGTGGTCTCAATAATCTAGTTACTGGTCCTAACCATTTAAGCAAGTAACCTTGTTAGGATCTGGAAATCACCACTGGGCACACTGCTTTACCCTTGAAGAAAAATAAGTTTACATTCATTGTCATCTATCTGTAGGTTCTTTCTCTTCATCCAACTTCCCCTTTGTCATTCCTTAAGTTTACACATCATTCATTCATCACATCACATTTCTTTCCTTAAAGGAGATAGTGCATTACTGAACCAACAGATTATCTTTTTTGCATGAGTTAATACTACAAACAAAATTAAATACCTTTTTTTTAATAAAACATCTTTTCCAGTGCACTAATTAATGGAGGTGTGGTCACTCTATAGAAGACTTTGATCTTCAATCAGTTGCTGTAATGTGAAAACAGGTATGCATATTTTTCCAACTAGGTAAAAGGTGCGTATAATTTGAAATTAAATGCTTTATTAATGAACAAAGTAAACATTCTAGTAACGTTAAAACTATTGGTCTTAGACATTTGAAACATGGTAAAAATATATATTCCAGTTTTACCCAAGTCACTTAAAATACAAATATTTCGACTGTGTGTGGATAAACTATCATTGCTCCATTTTCTGGAGTTTTTTTTAAGTTAAAAAAAGAAGGAAAATGCAGCCAAAAGTTGCTAACCTTACAGTCACAAAAATCTGTGTTCTTGATAGGTTACGATTTCCTATTTTTATGCAGTGTGTAAGTTAGGTATGTAATGGGGAACTTGAGTTTAATTCCTACTCATGCATGATGTTTCAGAACTTTATAGCTGACATTTCAAAGAACTTCTTATATTACCTGTTTAGCATACTGATGTGCAACTGGAACATATTACAATATTACTCATTATTTGCCTTGGTGGGCTAAGTTTACTATATTGGTCTTAGATATAAATGGTCACATTTGAAATTACTAAGTTAAAGTTAGAACTCAGAAAGGAGGGAAAAGGCCTTAAATATAAAAGACAAACGGCAGTTTGATTAAGCAATAATTTTCAGTTTACTAGATGAAACAGACTTGCAACATAGTCTGCATGAATGCAAAATAAGCCATCTACAGCAAGTGATAAGGAAACTGGGCAAAAAGGGAAAAAAGCATACATTGGGAAAAAAAAGATTTTCTCGAAATAAAAAAATCAAACCATTATTATAAAGGACTTTACCAAGAAATGCTATATTTCCCCCATCCCATTTGCTGGAAGTCAACAAGAGCATCTAGCACTTTGTGTTCATGTCAAATGTCAGATCAGAGCATCTTAATGCAAAGCAAAAGAAAAAAAAGAAGAAAAAAAACTAAAAGGAAACCCCTAATCCCCCCCCAAACCGTAGAACAGTAACTCCAGAGTTCAAATTCAAAAGAGAAAGTGGCAATTGAAAGAGGTGATGGTGGCGATAATCCTATGAATGGGTTTTTGATTTCTCTCCTTCCGGGGGATGGGTGGGGAGAATGCTCATTAGGATTTGTAGTTAGAGGTTAACCATGTGAGCCCCTCATAGAGTCCGTCCCCTGAGGTGGCACAGGAAGGCTGCACATACCAGTTCCTGTCCCGAATCCGGGTCAGGCCCAGTTTCTCCTGGATCTCATGGGGTTTCATGGCATCGGGCAGGTCCTGCTTGTTGGCGAAGATGAGGATTATGGCGTCCCTCATCTCCCGGTCATTGATAATGCGGTGCAGCTCCTGGCGGGCCTCGTCGATGCGGTCGCGGTCGGCGCAGTCCACCACGAAGATCAGACCCTGGGTCCCGGTGTAGTAGTGCCGCCAGAGCGGCCGGATCTTGTCCTGGCCGCCCACATCCCACACGTTGAACTTGACGTTTTTGTAAGTCACCGTCTCCACGTTGAAACCGACCGTGGGGATGGTGGTCACCGACTGGCCCAGCTTCAACTTGTACAGGACGGTGGTCTTGCCGGCCGCGTCCAGGCCCAGCATGAGGATCCGCATTTCCTTGTTCCCGAAGATCTTGGAGAGCACCTTCCCCATCGCGTCGGCGGGGCCGGGGCCGGGGGCATTCAGGTGTCCCGGGTCCCCTGGGCCAAACCCGCCGCCGCCGCCGCCGCCGCGAAACCGAAACGGAGCGTCCCGGCCGCGAGGGCGCCCGCGCGGCCTGCGTGGGGGGAGGCGCGTCCTCGGGGCAGGGGCCCGGGCCCGCCGCTCACTCGGGCATCCCCGGCCACACACAACTCGGCTCCTCCACTCGCCGCCGCCGCCGGGGCCCTGCGTCCGCGCCCGCCGAGCCGCCGCCCTGCTGAGGCGCGGCGCGGCCCGGAACCGCCCTTCCCCCCGCCGGCGCCGCGCGAGCGCCGCCCGCTCCTCCGCCTTCGCCTCCCTCCGGCCCGCGAGCACCGGGCGCACCCGCGACGCAGGCGCCCCCCGGCAGGCAGCGAGGCTCCGGCCGCCTCGTCAGGTCATGGATCGTCGCGGGAGCTCGGGACGCCGCCTGCGGAGACACACAAGGGGGAAAAGCGTTACCGCCAGGCGGCGCGGAGGGCGCGGAGGGCGGCGCGGCCCGCGCGGCCCGGGCGGGTACCTCCAGTCGCCGCCGCCGCCGCCGCCCGGAGCGCGGGCTCCCTCCGGCCTCCGCCGCCTCCTCCCAGGTCTCCTGCCGCCGCCGCCGCCGCCGGAAAAGGCGCCGAGGAAACCGCCTCACTTCCCCTCCCGCCCGCGCATGCGCATGCGCGCGGCCGTCCGGCCGAGCGCGGCCGCGGGGCGGGGCGCGCGCGCGCCCAGGGGGCGGGGCTACGGCGGCCCCGCGGGCCCGCAGGTGTGGGCTTCGCGCTGCGCTCTGCGCCCACCTGTGGCCACGCTCGCGTCTCCTCCCCTCCCGCGCCCACGCCTGCAGCTTCCCCACTCGACCCAGACGAGCGGAGACCCCGGGGCGCGGCGCACGGTGGGGCCCGCGGGCGGCCGGCTCCCTCCGCGGACGCGCCTCCCCCACGGGCTGCTGCGCGGCCCCGTACCAGGGCCTCGTGTGCCCGCCAGATGCCTGGCGAGTTCCCGCCGTCCCGCCCAGCCTTCGCGCTCCTCCGGTCTACCGGGAAGGCCTCACCTGCCGCCTTCCCCCCCGCCCCCCGCAACCCCTCCGCGGCTCCCTTCCTTCCTCGCGCTCTGCGCGTTTCCCGAAAGACGTGGGAGACGCGGAGTTCGCGAGGGACTTGCCGGGCAGCGTCGGCCCTGCACTGGCCTAGGTCTGCCCCGAAGCCCTCTTGGAATGTCCGAGCTCTATCTTCGTGCATCTCGTCAGGACCGGCCCACGTTTCTTAAACATTGCAGCATTATCAAGAGTTCTTGTGCCTTGCCGCATTTTCAACGTTTTAGGTGGTTTTTGTCATGTAAATATTTCCTCCTTTTCGTGTTTTTAGTAGACGCTTCTCATCCACCCACCCCTTCTTAAAGGAGGCATAGACGATCTAATCTTAGAACAGGATTTAAAATCAGAAAGACTGATGACTTTCGTGGCCAGGATCTAGGCGTTATGTGTAAACTGCGTTTAAGACTGGCCTTGCTCTCTGCACCGCATTTGAGAGTTAAATAATGTGTTTATGGAACACTTTAGGAAAACTTGGTATCAAATAGTGGTAACGTTAGGGTTCACGTTAAAATGAGGTAAAAGCTTAAAATAAATGAACCAAGGGGAGGAAAATCATTTCTTTTTAAAGAAAGGTGGTGTGACAGCACATGGTAACATGTTTTTTTATTTCGTAATTCAGGAAAATTTGATAGTTGTAGATGGGTTAAGTGATAAGCTTCATTCCTGAAATAAGTTATTAATAATCAGACAATGATTGGATTTACTTTCCATCTGCCTTACTAGGCACTTAACTCTCCCAGACTCCTGTGGGATAGGTAGCATTAATATGGTCCCTTTACACTTGTGGAAACTGGGCTTTCCAAGAGATTAGATTAAATGGTTTTCCCAAGGACTCACAGCAACTGATTGTAGGGCAACCTGATTCAGAGTCCTGTGCTATAGAGCCCCAGCCACAGAGCTATCCTTCCCTGGGAAGAAAGCCCCTGGCAAAGGACCTCACTTGCTTGACATCTCCACGTACCTGGCTCTCTTGGATGTTCTCCCTGGTGTTTTTTCTCTCACCTGAGGCAAAAGACAAGAAGAAACCCTGCCTTTCTGTATCCTAGCATCCAGGAGGGTCGAATAGAGGCTACTTGGGAAATGAGCTGGCCTTTCTTGGGAAAGAACAGATTACCTATGTCTCTGTCGCCCCCTCCTGCCTCAAGGGAGAACTTCATAGGACTACAATCAGGGAGCACCCTCAAGCCCAGGGCAGGCTGGAAAAGGGGGTCAGGAGCAGTGCTTCCCAAGGCATCCATGAAGAAGGACCAGGGCACTTTTTTAAACTTCCAACCTGTCTGGGGATAATACTTTTTGTACAATTTAATAAAAATGAATTAGTAAAGTAAATGAAATGCCACTTCAATGTGACAATTTCGAATTGCTATAAATTTTCTAAATGCTTGCTCAAGTTCTCAGTAAATACTTCCTGTGCCTGTCTGCATATGAACAGTAACAATAGTTTGTGAGCCAGCACAGGTCCAGAGACCACACTTTGAGTAGCACAGGTCCAAACAGCCACTAGGCAAAAGGACACCCTGAGGGCACTGCCTCAGCAGAGGGCAAGGACTCCTGTGCCATTCTGAGACTTGGGTCCTGATGCTGACTTAGGGTGCAGCTCAGGACCTGCAGCTGGAGCAAAGGGTTAATTAGGCCTGAGAGAGCCCCAGGGACTGTGCCCAGAAGCCAGGCCCTGAGCTCTACCCTCCCTACCTGTGAGACAGAACAGCAGGAACGCTGATGCTATCTGAACCAAGGAGGCCTCTGGAAACAGCTCCTTCCACTGACAAGCTGGTATGTGGGGTTTAGGGGGTTGTAACCTGATGTGGGGCAAGGATGGTAGATGCCCTGGGTTTGATTCCAAAATTGGATGATCACATCACCTTATCACTCTGAGCTTCCTCTTCCAAAATGTAAAAAAGGAAAGGGTTGTATGCTCTCTGAGTTCCTTGTAAATCTAACATGCTGTGCTTGCTCTGGAAGATCTACTGCCTGCCTACATGGAGGGGCAGCAAGGCTAGTGCACCAGGAAGAGGACAAATCAGACTGAACACAATGGAAATAGACAGTAGTTGTGCATTGCAGGCTGCCCCCAGGGCTTCTTCGAGGACAAGGAGGATCCAGGTCTAAAGAGACCAGAAAAGGAGTAGAGAGCAAATACATTATCCATTTGGGTTAATTTAATTGCTAGACTGGGCATCGAACCTGGTGCTGTTTCCAGCAGCTAAGGTAGAGACGCAAGTGTGGTAAGTCACAGAACTCTTATTATAAAAGAGGCATGGCTACTAATTCCTCAGAGGATACAAACTTTTTCCTGGTCCTAAATTTAAAAAAAGTTTTTCATATATGATCTTATTTAGGGGACAATAAAGACACTGCAGCCTCCACAAGTTTTACGGCAATAACAGTAGTGGTTTTCATGTGGCTATTTCTTTCAACAACCTTGGAGGAAAGCCAAGGGCACACCAAATAGTACTGCAGCTCAGTAATGTTCTTTTTAGTTTTTAGACAAGAAATGAACTAGAGCGTATTAAGAGGAAAAGTCAAATGTTCTAGGTAAATTATATAGGAGGCAAGGGCATATTAAAGTACACTTGGGGACATGGTTCCATAGTGTAGTGGTTAGCACGTCTGCTTTACATGCCGAAGGTCCTTGGTTCACACCCCAGTGGAGCCAACCTATGGTCTATGGCCATGCTACCCTGACCAAGCCTGATGTCTGATCTCAGAAGCTAAGCGTGGTCTGGCCTGGTTAATACTTGGATAGGAGACCACCTAGAAAGACCAGGTGCTGCTGTAGGGATAACTAATAATAAAATAATAATGAAGTAAAGTACACTTGGTCTTCTTTTGGCTGGGTCACTGGTGAACACAAAAAATATGCCTTTTCTTTCCAACGTGTGGACTGACTTGCTCCTCCCTGGGCCTTGGGGCCTACGGTTGCACACCCCTGCCTGCCTGGCTCCGGCACCATCGCCCTGGGGCACTCGTTTGATTAACCACTGTGGGGCAGCACTCAGCCAGCATCTGGAAAACCTTCAAAAATTCACTTTGTAAGCAAAGCCATCTAGCATGAATGCAATTCTACCAATCTACTAACTCCATTAATCTTGAAAATCTAATATTCAACTTCATCCATACATACTTAAAGGATGTAAAAATTAAACAGCTGCTCCAATAGCGGGTTTTATTTCTTAGATTCTTCTTTTAATTTGTTAAGTGTCAATTTTAGGAGACAGCAAAGAAATGCTAATATTTTTTTTAAAAGAAACTGTACTAAGTGTTTTACATGTACCATTTCATTTAATCCTACAAGAACTCTGTAAGGTATCATCATTATCCCCTCCCTGCCCCGCCATGCGCCATGCGAATAAAGGAACAGGGACTTCGCCTTAAGTGCTTTGTCTAAGGTCACAGCCCTTAATGGTGGCAGAATGGGATTTAAATCAACCTAGGTGGTCTGCAAAGAGCACTTGACCCGGCATCCCAAAAGACCTTTGGGATCTCGCGGCTGGAAAAAGTCTCTAATCCACACTCCTTCCGAAGCAGACATTGTCTTCTCCATCCCAGCCTCAGCCTAATGCTCCAAAAACTTTCCCTTATTTTGAGCTCAAACTGTCTCAAAATTGGCCAGAGTTCTTCCCTCCATAGCTACTTGGAATAAGTTGAGTTTCCCTTCCATACTAAAGCCCTTCCAATTTCTGAAAAATTAACAGTCTTGCTAATTGTGGCTCCCCAGCCCCCCAACAGCCCTGTGGCAGGAACGGGGTCATTATTCCCCACTTACAAATATGCCCCATCCTATTCCTGCTGGATAACGGAAGTGCCGGAATCTCCTGACACAGAGGTTTCACAAGAGAATAGCTGCCTTAGTCCACTAACCAGCACCCGAAACCGTGACGTGGCCACTAAACCAGATCTAAAACGCTATTCCTAGCCGGACTACCGC
This sequence comes from Cynopterus sphinx, assembly GCA_030015415.1. Classification (NCBI taxonomy): domain Eukaryota; kingdom Metazoa; phylum Chordata; class Mammalia; order Chiroptera; family Pteropodidae; genus Cynopterus; species Cynopterus sphinx. The sequence goes on along the minus strand of CM057384.1, from coordinate 107,452,538 downwards.
TAATGGGCACGCGCCCCGCACCCCCAGCGCTCCTCGAGCGCCCCCGGTGGCCAGCAGGCCTCAGTGCAGCTGGGAAGTTCGGCTCCTCTCGGCGACTTCGAGCCCCGCCCACGGCCCCGCCCCCTCCTCTCAGCGCGGACGCTGATTGGCCAGCGGAGGGTCAGCCCTGGGCGCGGTGGCTCGACTCGCCGGCACCTGTGCCCGCCCGTTCAAGAGCTCGGTTCTCTGTAAGCGAAAGGCCGACCGAGCTGAGAGTGCTCCATCCGGCCACCTGGCCTCAGTCTGCGAACTTTCATGCATCCCTCATCGTAGGCGTTGTGGACGTGACCGGGGAGGTGACACATCACCGTGTCCAGAAAGAAGTATGTGGGCTCAGGGATGCCATGCCTCGGTTCTCCTATCCCTCCTGATGAGAATTCCGGGTTCATCTATAAGGCCTGACCTCGGGCATCTCCCGAGGGAATCTCCCGATACCCTCGCCTTACGTCTGTGGAGCCGGGTCCTGCGGCTTTAGGATTAAAGAATGAGTAAGGCCAAACCTTGTACCAGGGTCGTGGCCTTCCACCCTCGTCTGGGCCCCTCGGTTCCCACCACAGGACCTGAACACCCACATCTGTACCTGACAACCTGGAAGGTGCGTACTGAATATGAATTGAACGAATAAGGCTTGTGGTGGGGGCAGGGCCGGTTATCTGCTGCTGTCCGGCATGCTACAGTGGAAAGAGCATTTGCTAGTCCAGGGACGTGGATTCCAGCTCTGGCTCCGCTAATTGCCTCAGAGCAAGTTTCTCCTCCTGTCGGGGTTCCAATTTCTTCACGCATAAAGGAGTTTGAAGTCTTGTAAGTGTATATTGGATGCTAACAATGAGCCAGACGTTGTGATAAGTACTAGTGATACAAGTGAGCGAAACGGACAGCCCGGATCTCCGAATTTACCATGTGAAAAGATATTGAATTTGTCACAAATACACATTTACATATCTAAGCAGTATGGAGGAACGTAGAGCAGATTTAATATAGACCAAGGTGGGTTTCCTAGGGCGTGTGAGTAAACTGGGGAGAGACATAGTAAACTTGTCTTGCTGTAGTGGACGTCTGCAATTGTATTGAATAACTAACTGTACTTTATAATATCCCAATTTGCTGGATGTTTTTCTAATTTCCTTTTACCCAGACTATTTCCTCAGCAGTGTCAGCATTCCCTCCTTCCGACACTTGAGTGGTAAGTGTAAGGCATTCCTGTTAACTCTGAGGTAGGCACAATCACACTTATGAGGAAACTGATGTATGGGGCGAGGGAAGGAGCAGGAACATGGGAAAAGATGCTAAGAGAACAAACTTAGGAAGCAAAGGCTGATTTCAACCCTTCCACTCACTCGTTTGTAACCTCATGGGGTCTTGACCATGGGAATGCTGTGCAGAATGACACGACACACTTGAGATTAGCAGTGCTGCCCCTCAAGTTAGCTGATGCATGAGGAAAGGTAGGCACTTAATATGTGGGTCCGTTTCAGGAAACATTCCTTTTTGCTTCACAATAGCTTTTCTAATTAGAACTCCAAAATTTGGACAGTAAAACATGTATATGTGCTTTTCCTCATTGTACCCTCCCTTTTCAAGGTTCTTAGTTCACTATTCCTTTGTTTGCCTGATACATCTTATTTTGGAGCCTTATGAAAAAGGTAATGTTCTGTAGTTACTGAACTTAGTTTTTCACTGCTTAGAACATTTTCTGGTTAATAAACCTGATTGCTATTTTTAAGTGCTGCTTTACATTCCCAGAGACATCTCTTGACATACACATGTAGTCTCTCTTGGGTAATACCTTGAAGTGGAATTACTGGGTTCTATGTTCATTTTTTCAAGATACACCGACCATATACTCCAAGTGGTTGTTAACTTACAATTGGTCCTATATAATGGAGTGGAGCTAGAAAGTCCTGCTTTTCATCAACTCCTGAATCTCATGCCTCATTCAAGAGACAGAAGGGCAAGATGTCCTCAGAGCTTGGCACATCATAGGTGCTCTGAACATTGAGTAATCACATTTTATAAATCCAAGTTCTACAGTACCTTGGCATTTTTAAGTAATCAAATTTCTACTTCATACCATTTGTTCCTATTTCAAAGGAGTTAGAATTCTGGTTTTATCCACTTTAACAGGGACTTAACCTGAATTTTCCTTACTTCTTAAGTATTATTGAACTAAACCAAGGATGCAACAGTTAATGTGCAGTTCTCTATATTGCAGTAGTGTCCAGCTTGTGTAGTATTTCCTATTATAAGATGGTGACAGAGTAAAAAGACCCTAGCTCTGTCATAGAAAAGATTGAAAGCCAGAATTACAGAAGTGAGACCACCTCTACGTAGCACATCCCAACTCTCGGCAAGACCAACAGCAACAGAGTTCAGCTTTTTATTGAACACATTACAAAAGAAGCTTAGTCAAAAAGACCAAAGCCCATGTCATCATCGGACTCCTCAGATTCTTCTTTCTTTGCTTCCACTTTCTTCTCCTCAGCTTAAAAAGAAAAAAAAAGTCAATTACACACCTGTCAATATTTAAAACTCCAAACAGCTCCAGGTCCTCCAACTAATATGGTCAACAAAATACCCTAGGATCCCCCTCATCAAGCTGCCTGTAGTTTTAGGAATTCCATCAGCTTTTAAATCTCCATTCCTCCCACCAATAGTTTCCTACCTGGGGCAGCAGCAGTGGAGGGTGCAGGACCTCCTGCTGGTGCAGCACCAGCTGCTGGAGCAGGTCCACCAGCCCCTACATTGCAGATGAGGCTCCCAATGTTGACATTAGCCAGAGCCTGCAACAAAGGCATACATAGGCAAATGCTCAGTTACCCAGGAAAAAAGTACACTTTTTAACTTAGTGATCAATTCCTATCACTATATATTCCTCTTCTTTCATTCTTTGGAGTCTGCCAGTAAGTTTGCTACTTAGATTCCAAAATCTTAGACTAAAGCAACCACCACAGCTATATGAAATGTAAATATCACACACAAAAAAAAACAAAAAAACTCATTTTAAATCTCTTACTTGCATTGCTGTATTTAAGTAGTAGGATACAACTAAACATGTTCCTCTTACAGATGAAAAAACCTACCCCCAAATGCTGGCATAACATGTTAAACCCATTTCCTTAAGCACTCAAACCAGGATTCTTTCCACAGTTCCATTTCTCCTTTTGCAAATTCAATTTTCCAAGCTAAGTAATTCTAGTACTTTTTCCAAGAGAATTTACTAAAGATATAAGTACAAGGTTTTCAACCTTTCAAAGCGCTTGCAAGATACAAGGTCAATAGTTAAGAAGCTATATGGGCTTCACTTGCCATAGGTTAGGTTCTTTGAGTAGGTAGCCTTGTCTTATGTCCCAACACAGTAAGTGGTCAATAAAAGGCCACCACACTCGATCTCCATTAATGCACACTGTCATACTTATTTGTTTGGGTAATATGGGAGTTATCTCCTGAATGACATTTTTTTAGAAGTAATGACCTGGTTAATATTTTTACCATGGTTTGAGGACAGAAAGAGAAATCAGAGCCTGAGATCAAAAAAGGAAAGACACAAAGCCAAGACAAACTGAAACCTTCATTAGCACCTAGAGATAGAAATGTAAGGAATTATCACTTAAGAGTTGGTCCAGTGGAACATCAGGCCTTATGGTGCTTTTGGATGTTGATTATGACCACCTGACTTAGTAATGTTAGGTCTTCCCAAATCACCTTGCCATCATTACCTTACCTTTGCAAACAAACCTGGCCAGAAAGGTTCAACATTTACACCGGCTGCTTTAATGAGGGCATTGATTTTATCCTCCTAAAACAAATAAGATACCCATAAATCAGATCAAAGTGTAGCTTTCTAAACGTCTCCAAAATACTGCAAATTGAAAGGACATCGCCGAAAAGGTGTACAAAACCGTGTTTATCCAGTTCAAATATTTCATCTGTGTTTTGTGTATTTGAGACGACCATTTCTTCACTCCTTTCCCCTGTCACGAGCGAAAAATACTTCTGCTCCTTTGTGCCAGGCACCTTACAAGGTGCTGAGTTCTCTGCCCTCTCACAGGCTGGAACGTGCCCAAGTCCTACAGCTATTCTGAGTTAAGAGGCAGGGCTGGGAGGTGGAGAGCTCACGTGCTCTCCTCCACACCACGCAGCCTGGCCCCATAGGGCCTAAGAGGCCCAAAGGAATTCGAGGAAATCACACCCAAACGGTAGGAGTGTTCTGGAATACGCAGCATGTGCGTACTGAGTCGCCCACGCGCTACGCTACTTTCTCTGAGGCCTTTCAACACCAGGCGCGCCGCCGCACCCGTACCCCCGTCCCTCCCGGACGGGCACGTGGCCGAGGCCCCGGCCAACCCGCACGCGGGCCCGCCTGCCGGCCACCCTGCCCCAGGCCCCTGGGGGTGTCGATGGCCCTGCAGGGCCTGACCGGCCGGGAGGGCGGGAACCCGCCGCCGCCCGCCGGGCCCCCACTCACCGTGACCGTCACCTCGTCGTCGTGCAGGATGAGGGCCGAGTAGATGCAGGCGAGCTCGGAGACGGAGGCCATGGGGCGGGCGGTGCCGGACGGGCGCTGCCGGGCGCGGTGCTAGTCGCCGGATGAAGTGAGGGCCTCACCCCAACGCGGCCTTAGCTCCCTCGGAAGGACCGAGCACCTTGGCGGCAGCGGACGGAAGGGGCCGACGCGCCTGCGCGCGCCCCTTATAGCGGCCGCGCGGGCCAATCCGCGCCTGCGCCTGGCGGAAGGGGCGGGGCGGGCCGGCCCGCCGGAGGCGCGTGCGCACAGGCGCGTCTCGCTCGTTGGCTCAATTACTAGCCACCTGTTCAGTGTTGAGTGTATTGCTTTGGGTGAAGTTCAGGGCGCGTTCACAGTAAAACCTTTTTTAAGGAAAACGTTCCCTAGGTATATCGACGTCACCCTAGGTAGCGTAGCTCGTGTAACGCTATTTAGACGCTCATTTAATGACATCCCAGCTCCACCCCCTGAACCCCAAGCAGGCGATGTGACTGCTGGGAGGCCCCGTGCTTGCTTAGCACAGCGTCTCAGGTAAAAGTGAATGTAAGAGGAAATGAAAACTTGCAACATTACAGCAGTGGCATTTAAGCGCCTGTGTTCCAGGTACTGAGCCATACTCTGTAAAGTTTTAATTCTCCCTGCTAAAGAGGTAAGTACCATTATCTCACTTTATACATGGCAAAACTTAAGATGTAGACTTGGTAACTAGCCCAAGGTGACTGTGTGGTAGAATCTGGATTTGGAATCTAGAATTCTTAAGTGCCCTTTGTTTGTGTGTGCGGAGAGGGACGGGAATCATGAGTAAGTTTTGCCTCCATCCCTCCAAGTATAAAGATGTATTAGGAATGAAGGGGAACTTTCCACTTCAGCTTCAATTGCAATAAGGCACCTGGTGATTGGATGAAAATGACTTTCTCCCCACCTCCAAACTGGCCTCTACCCCATCTGTTGGTGTACCTGGTTCTTCCATCAGCTTGGCTGGACCTCTACAAATTTTCTATCTCCCTTGTGTGTGCAGCCTGTTTTGCTCTCTCCAGTCCCCACACTCCCTGCCCTCACCCAACCCCATCACTACAAGTGGGGTGAGGCATGCTCAATTGGTCCCTTGGATCAGAAAGCCCCCTCTGAGGTCCCCCTTTCAGGTCCTCTGAAGCATCTGAAAGTAAAAATCTCTTAGATGTTCTAATGTGCAGAGACATTTTTGTTCAGTTGTGAATGACCAATTAGTTGTAAGTAAAAGGGGAGAGAAAAAAATTAAGAATTCATACTTCCATGCTAACATTCTACTTTTTGTATATGGATCTAACTTAGGTATAATATCAAGAATTAAAATTTTCATTCTTTGAAATTTATGAACACTCTTAAGTCAATTGAATTAAGTAAAAAAGGGAAGATTCCAGGTCAAACACTATGTATTAAGGATTGTCCATGGGTCATATTCCAGCAGGTTATACATGTGGATTGGAGTAAGATTCCTGATTTTGACAGGGGAAATACCCGCTTTTAAAGCCATTCCTCTGTGTGCTAATAAACCAAGTAGCCCCAATATGAGGGAAACCTTTAGTGCTTTCTTTTAATTCATCCCACAAATGTGTGCCAGCTAAATGTAAAGCACAATGCTAGGTGCTGAGAATATGTATCATGACCCTCACACACTTTGTATTTCTTAGTGCTTTTTATTTCAGTCCTTTTGTATATCTAAGTGTCAGAAAGTGAATATATACATATAAAATTCAAAACGACTTCTTAAAATGGTTTTAGTATTGGCCAGTCACTGACATCTTTATTTTGAAAGTTTGAATTGTCAAATATATCTAAAGTGCATTCTTGCAGCTAATCAATAGCAGCATTTGTTTTGTTTATAAAACCATAATATTCAAACAAGAGCTGGAAAAGTCACAATAAAAAATAAAGCGTGATCTAGATATAGTCTTCCTTAATCACTCAAAACAAACACTTGCATGAATTAGTTTATAAGTATACAAGAAATGTACAAAAATAGCATTATTAAAAAGTTCATGCAACAATGAGAAAAGGGGGGGTCTTTCTCTATTAATATTAAATATGGCAAGGCATATAATATAAAAAGTTTGTTGAACCCTAGATGTCTTTGGAACCAGACAGGAATCTTTGATCTAGGCCAGTGTATGATGTATCTGAGGTCTGTGGTAGTTAAATTTGGACTTCTACAAGATGACTCAGAAGATTCCTTCTGGCATGGTCTTGAAGAAATCACCAACACAAAATGTTCTTTCGTTAATGAGACTGTCAGTTCATGGCTTCTTGCGCCTAAAACATGAAAACCAACATTTAATTCTGAATTTCACAATCAGTAACACATTCAATTTAATCTCTAGGAGGGTTTTAAGAGAATTCGTGGTTTATCATGGAAAAAATTCAAGTCCTTCTGAAAAAGTAAATAACTTATAAAATATGGCTTATCTAGTACTAAATTTAAAAAAATAGGACTTCCCATCTTTATCCTGTTACAATGATTTTGCAAGTGGTCTAAAGAATACATGTTAAATATGGACACATAGATTTATAGAGGTAGATATCTGAAAATAAGTTTTACTAATATGGAAAATGAATGGGGCAGATTCTTGGGGATGTGTTTAATAGAAGAGGGATGTATGATTCCTTTCCCAACCATAAAGTCCATTATTGTTTTACTTTAGTCAACATTTAAGTGCAGTAAGAAGACCAAGAGGCAAGTTAGGAAATAATGAATTACAAGAAGAGCCTTTAGCCTTCCCTCCTTATAGATGATCTCAGTTTGGCTTCTGTAAACTTTTAGCATTGGCAAAATATGAAAGAGTGAGCCAATCTTCTATGATCTGTTCTTGCAGCAATAATTGCTCTTCTCAAGCTTTCTGAAGTTATCAGCACTGCTGCTGCCTCCTATAGTCTGCCAGTAGGGCCAGTAGTCTAAATGATAAACAATAACCTATATATTCTCTTAAAGGAAGGGATGATAGGGAGAAAGGATGGTGGTGGAAATATTAGAGGAAAGAAAACAGACACAGGCCCCTACTTACTTGGGTTGTGCGTGATGCTGATATCCAGGTCCCAGCTGAGATCCTGCTCTCATCTCTACAGCCACAGAACACTGATAGGAAAATTACAGAAGAGGAAAAGATCAGTTTCTTTTCAGCAGTCTATAAAACACAATTCTGTTAGGTTCAACCAAGGTGAAATCCAACATTGCTTTCTAGTTCAGCAGAGGCACCTATGTTAAAATACTAATCACATACTTTAGAGATCATCCAAGTAAATTTCCTTATTTTAGATAAGGAAAAGGAATTGTTGAGAAAGTTTGTGGCCATGGCCAGGGCCAGAGTTTGGCCTCTTGGCCCCCACTTTCCTATATGCTCTTTCCACATGAGCTTCTCATCAGGAATAACAGTTTCACAGGGAAGTTCTGCTTCTAAGTTTCCCATGAATCTGACATGAATTCTTATTATTCTAGAGTGACGCTTTAAGACTCAATTCTTGGACCTATCCCTCTGTGCTGAAAATGGGCTCTGAGCCAAAGAGCTCCAGTAAGACCAGATGTAAAGAAATACAAATACCTGCACTGGTTTGCTAAGACAGGCCTATAGTCTGCACTGGCAATGTGAGATCACATCTCAGGTACAAAAAGCTATAGCTGTGAGGCTTAAAATATGACATCCCTAATTTTTATTAAGCAGACAGATATTTAATTTTTACCCCTACCCTTGTTTCTACATCGGTCCATTCAGACTCTGCACCATCTGGTTGGGCAGGTGTTACTGTGGAAGATCTTCGTTTTCGACTATGGAGAAAGGGGAACATGATGCAATAATTATTTTTGCATCTAAGAACAGAAAAAATATTAGAAATAGGGAAATACCACTGCATTTCTTTAGAGAATTAGTGATACATTTTACAGGTTTTTCTGTTCCTCAAGAATGAGCAGTTAAGAAAATGACAGCTATCTAAAGAGATACATTTGATGATTACTCACCCAGTTGGTGATTCTTGTTTCAAAGTCTCAATGTCAGTAAACTGAACAGATTGTCCACCACCCCTTGTTTTATAAACGTCACCCTAGAGCCAAAAGATCACATTACACTTTGATACACCCAAATGATAAATATAAATATTTAAAATTGAACTTAAAAAATTACTGTTTTATAAAAACTCTCATCCACAAAATCAGTAGTGCTTGGGACTGCTGGGTTTATACTATTAAAATGCTTTTGAAATTTAGAAATAGCCCTCACTAAAGAAGTCCCATGCAATATAATCAGTAACATTCTTAATTGCAGAAAATAATATTCCTTTTTGTTTAACCTATAATATAAATACTATCTGTAGGATCAAGAAATCTGCCAGAAGTTTCTAAATGTTCTAAGGCATTGTACTTTCCTCACTGTGTAGGCCACCCCTCTCATATTTGAATGGAAGTAGTCTTATACTATAGTTATAATAAGAACCATCCTTTAAATTGAATTTGAAATGAAAAACGTTTTTTTTTTCCAGACATGTCTTTTACTTCCCTGATTATTCATTAACTCTAGGATCAGGGGAAAAATCTTCTACACATAGAAAGGAAAGGGCTTTGGGTAGCCCAATACTAAGTAATTTTGACTGGTCAGGTTTTAATGTGGGTTTTTTATCTTAAACTGACAGTTAAAGTGGGGGTTAAAACTAAATATACATTAATTAAAAGTACATAATATATCTGGAATTCCTCTATCAAACCTGAGAATCTAAGCTTCATTCATTAGAAAGCAAATTTAGTCCCAGTTGAACAGGTTTGCAACCTAAGCAGTTACTTTAGTTTTGTAACAGAGGTCATATCAAATACCCATTTATTTTTTAGTTGACACTGCCTGTGTGTCACTAAAGGAATAGAAGAGTAAATGGTTTTTTGTTAGGTTGACTTTTTGTATGTTTTTTTCAACTGTGTAAGTTTGTTTTTACCTTAATTAGTTTAGTTTCAATCTCCCCATTGGAGGCTAGTTCCTGGTGGGTCAGCATGTACTTCTCACACTTAGCTAGTGCCTTTTCATTTGCAACAGATACTGTGATGGCATGAGGGACATGTGGCTGCATGACTGTTTCAGTTTGCACGTTAGAGGCAGGCTTATGATCTACCCATCTGTCTCCTGCAGAGCGTGATCGTCTGTGTCGGAGACGAAGTGGTGGTACATTCTGATCAGGTTGAAAGGAATCAAGAAACAAGCATAACCCAGAATTAATTTAAAGGTATTATTAGAAGTGCAGCAGGTTTGGCTACATTAGTTGGTCACGATATCAAAACAAATTTGTAAACCTTTTCAAAAGCTAAATATGTTATTCAAATAATTTAAATGTTGTCTTTGTATTTAAACACAAAACCAACACCTTTAAACACCAGCTTGTATATTATACATTCTACTAAGGCATTCCCTTTCAACAAATAAGGAAAAATTCGGGCAATGCTGCTAATCTGTCCTACATTAAGTGTTATTCAAGACAAATGATTTATTTTGCATTCTTGATCAAAAACCAATATTTCTGCCTGCTACTGTAAAGTAATCTGTTAGGTCCATAACTATGTTAGAAGCTTCAATAATATCAATAAAAGCCTAAACATGTCATAGGCCTCTAAACAAAAGAGAAAACACTCTACAAAAAGACAAAAACAAAACCAAAAAACAAAACAAAACAAAAAAAACCCCCAAAACCCCGAAAAGCTGAAGGGGCTATATAAAACAAAATGCTAAAGAACATAAGGTATAGTAGGAACCCTATGTATAAAATAATTAAAAGAATATAAAGTACTTCTGATTACTTTCTGAAAATTTTAATATCTCTAAACAGAACTTCATGAAAAATTCTAACACAATGGCTAAAACACACCAGCTTTTTTTCTCCCAAGTATTTCATAAAGGTTCCAAGAACCAGATAGAGAATATAGTATCAAATTAGTCAATAACATACAATAAAAAACGAGTTGCTTCCAAATGTCACGTAAATTTTGGAAAGTTAAAGTTAGCATATTTAACCTAATAAAAAATATTTCACATGTTGGAGAGTTAATATTTGAAGCAATGAGGTTTTTTTTTTTAGAACTTTTCAAACATCTTTGTAAAACTGAAAGCAAATGAAACAGTCTGCCACAGGCCAAACCCTTTGAAGCTGGTCAATTATGAAGATCCCAATTTCAAAATGCATATCTGGAGAACTGAAGCATTTCCTCTATATAATTATAAGAAACAAATGAAGCACCAGTGACAAATTATGATAGTATAAAACATGGGCAATAGTTTGCCACTAAAGATATTTAAGCCTTACAGCAAGAAGGAAACTTTCCATTCTTATATTGGCTTATTGTTGAAAAGAGAAGTCTTGATCTCATGTTCTACCATTTGGCAAAAGTGAGTTTTCTTGAACACGTTTAGCAATAAGTATTCTGAAACAAGCTTTGGAAAGATGATAGACCTTAGTCTATTATCATATGAAATAAATGACACTTAAAATTTCTTCCTCACTGAAGTATAATTTCAGTCCACCTGACATAATTTTGACCAATAAACCCAGAGGCATAGATACTAGCCTAAACTTTTCTGCTGCACTTCTAAGAGATTTTGATTTCACGTCAGAAATTAAAGGATCTCTAGTAAATCCTCTTATATATCTCATTGCCAAATTAGGTATTACATTAATGTTGACCAGTCATAAGAAGGCCTTGAACAGTTTTGTCTATAAGCTTTCATGAAATATAGGGGATTTATTAGAGTTGATCAGAAAGACCAGTCACCATAATTTGCCCCCTAAAAAGGTTTAAAGCATTATCTCCAAAGTAAAGAACTTCAGAAACTTTAAAATCTCTGTTGTCTTGGTAAATTACATTGGAATCATCACCATCCCTTAATAATCAGGAATACAGGCCACCTGAATGAAATTTTTCTGTACCCAATATTATACAAGAAAATCTAAAGCAAATATTTACTATAAGATGAATTTGTTTAGAAGAAAAATTCTAAAACAGCTATATTAAGATTTTACTAAATATAAGTTAAGAAGTAGTAACTTGGTTCATTTATTCAGATCGAAGGCAAAACTTTACCATAATCCTTAAGACAAAAACATAAACTTGTTTAAACACCCTTGAATGCGGCAGAGCCCTTGTAAAATGAAATAAAGATCTTATGATTAAAAGCAATTTATTGGGCACAGTGAACCTTCAGTAATTACAAACAACTGGCTTGGACTCTTCAAAAACATTGTCATGAAAAACAAAAAAAAAGGTGGGGACTATTTTATATTAAAAGAGATTAAAGAGATGTAATAACCACATGCAATGTGTTCACCTTGATAGGATCATGAATTGCAAAAAAGAAAAGCCATTTTTGGGACAACTGGGAAAACGTAAAGCTTTTCTCTGGGTTTGAAATTTTTCAAAATAAACATTTGGGAAAATAGGTCTAAAAATAAAAGTTCGAAAGTAGCAAAAAATCTAATTTGGAGACTATCCAAAAGAAAAAAATTGTAAAATGCACTCTAAGCCACTCATATTCACATGCTCATTAGCTTATGAACTGAAAAGCACAGATCACTTTGGCATGTGCCCCAGTGACTGTATTCACTGAACAAGAGGCATTATTTCTGTTGCCAAATGTGTTTAGGCTTTTTCAGCTGAAGAACTAGGGTTCGATTTTGGGGTGATTTGATCTTTCAAATTAACTAACATAAAAATTACTTTGTATTGGAGCTCGCCCATCTTTCTGTTGAACTTTCTGAACCAAGTTACAACAACACAAGATTAAAATCTATTGCTACAATGCTTTAAAATAATACTGGCACAAACCCTGCAGCAATGATCCTCTTCTATTTCTATCTCATTTCTGAATGTAGGAACCACCTCCCTGCCTTCAGTCCAGTACATCCCTCGCCTTCTGTCTGACACGATACAAGTTTTACTTTGTCCTGGCTCCTGCTGCCTACGCCTTGCAATGGATGTGACATTGAGAGGTGTGTTGTACGGAGGAATTTTCTGCTCCCACTCCGAAATACAGGAAGCTACAGAAATGCTGCTGCAAGAGTTAGAGCGCCTATGTAGCTGTGGCTGGCTCATGAGTTGCTGGCCGTTGGAAATCTGAGCAATATAGTTACTAGAAAGCTAAAAAAATTGAGAGAAATTAATGAGCAAGACTGAAAAACTGAGAGGAACAACTTTCTATAATTTTAACACATGATAATAACATTATAATTATTTGTACTAAACTACTAAATTTTTATACGAAATTTTACTAAATTTGTTTATACTAAATTTTTAAAAATTATATAGAACTTTGACAAATACATTAAGTAATGTAAGACAAAAAATGATTCTCATAGAAATAGCTACCTAATCTGAACAAATTTTCTCTAGTCCTAAATTAATACACAACTACAAATAACTTACAGGTACTGGTGATGGAGAAACAGATCTTTGAGGAGCTTTTTCTCGATCTCGCTCCCGAGAGGGTCTCTCTGGCTTTTCAGCTTTGGGTTCAGTAACAATAGCCTTCAGTTGTTTCAGTTTTTCATCTTTCACCCAGAGTTTATTTTGCATCTCCAGCTGTTTAGCTGCCACTCGACGCTCCTACAGATTATCAATGGCAGTATATATTCTGATTCAGTTATACCAAACAAGTACACAAGATTATTAAAACACTTTTTCCTAAAAATGACAGTTCTCCAATTCTTCCTAACTATGCTTCGTATAATGCTAAATAATTTGTCATGAATTTTTTAAAAGAGAAAGGAAACAGAATGAACTGAATAGGCCACTATTACTGGCACCACCAAAACCCTACCCCAAAGACAGAAATCCAAAACACTACGATTTGAAATAAATCACTGGTCTGCAATAATCACTACAGGAATGACACTCACGCATTCTTTCTCCCATTTCATTGTTGTTTCTGTCACCATGCCTTGCAACCTGGCTTCTAGTCTGCGTTTGTCAGAAAACTGTCGCTGAAGTTTCTGATTCTGGGTTTCAAGTTCCTGCTGCAGATTGCGCTTATCTTCTTCATAGATAGTAGTTGTTTTCTCTAAAATTTCAATCTGGAAGGCAGACTATTATGTTTATACTTGGTTTGTAAAAATCTCATATAGGTCTAAAATAATCCCTTTCATAATTTATTCATGCAAGCATAGTTGTGGAAAGAAAAGTCACAGAGAAAGCAATTTCCCCTAAAATTTCACAGAATTCCTACCTCCATTCCTAGAAATAAGAATATTTAAACAAGTTCTTCATTGAATGACTAAGTTATAATTGACTTAATGTGAAAAGTACTTTCCCCTAAAATTCAAGCCTCAAATATTATTTAAGGCTATTTTCTGAATAGAGAACACTGTATTGGTTGAAACTGGCTTCTCTCTAAAGTGATCCTTTGTAAATAAAGGAACAAACATATATTAACCAGTCATAACAAACAAACAAACAAAACACAAACTATAACCAAAGCTAAACTCTAGAAAGCCCTCTTGAAAGTTCACTTGTTTGGGCCAGAGAACATTCTCTTCAACTGCTAAAATCTAATTCATAAAATTAAAGAGTATAATATCCCTTTTATACTTTTCACTCACATTTCCTCTTTTTTGGGGGTGGGATGGAGATTAGTAAATGATTCAGTGATAACTATTAGTAAGCAGTGGTTATGGGCCCGTACATTTGAATAGCTAAGTCAAAGGTCAGCAGTAAATAGCCAGCACATATATCCATTATAATATCAAAACCAACCTTATATTCTAAAGTTTTGTTTTTCTTCTCCAGTCGTTCTATTTCCAATTTCTGTCCTGAGATCACCTTTTCTTTTTCATTTAGTTTTCCTTGAATGTAGTTTTCTTTATTTAAAACACCATTGTCAAATTCTTGCAACATAGCTTTAAAAGTAACAGCTAAAATAAAAACATGGAGGTATTGTTTACTCAAATTCCAAACTAATGAAGTCTATTTTTATTAGCTGATATTATATAAAAAAAATATAGCTGTTCAGCAAACTTCTCTTTGAGAATGTCATAATCAGAAAAGGAGGGAAATCAAGAATTTGATTCTCAAACCTACAAAAGACAGTCATAGAAACTTTGTTTATAACTAAAATACTAAGTCTTTCATTTTGCACTATGACATCCTCTTCCCAACCCTTATGGGTAAATAATATGCTTCAGAACAACAAATGAAAAACATAAATAACATTAATTTATTTTAGGGACAGTTAGATTCAACTTGAAATCCCTAGTACACCATTTACTAGTTATATGATGTAGGCAAGTTATTTTTCCTGAGCACATTTCCTCATTTCAAAATGGGATATAAATACCACTATCTCATGCCTTTCTTGTGAAGATTAAAATGAACTGAAGATGATAAAAACAGTAGGTACATTCATCCAGGACTAGCTATGTACCAGGCTATTTGCTCTTCTGAATGATTTTCATACATTATCTCATCCTCACAACAGCCTTTGAGGTAGGAACAAGTATAACCTCCATTTTGCAGAAAGGGAAACTAAGAAATAGAAAGGATTAATTTGCCCAAAGGCACAGTTATTAAGATGTAATATGTTAAGTGCCTTGCAAATAAATAAGTAGTTAGGAGCTACAAAATAGCTATTCTTCCTTTGTGTCCATCACTGTTAATTTTAAAAAGAGAGCGAATACATGCCAACTTTTTATTTGCTTTTACTTGGAATATAAAAAAGAGCTGTGGGAAAAGTTCATCAGTCTAATTAAACAATGCCTTGAGCACTACAAAGTACAGGACAAAATAACCCTTCTTTAAAGATCTATCCTACCACAGAACTGGTTCATTGCAAATTTCTGAAGTTAAAATGATTTTTTAAATGCTTTTGCCCTTACATTGTTTGTTAAACTCATCAATCATCATTTGTCGTAGCTGATGGCGTTTCTCTAAAGCTTCAATCAGCCTTGGGAGAGTCTGTTCATCATTGATATCCAAAATTTCACAGGATGGCAAAGGTGGAAAACTCTGTAAAACCACTTCTGTAACCAGTAGTTCTGCATTGAATTATAAAAAATTATAAAAAGTTACACAGGAGAGAAAGAGCTTGTTTTAAAAAGTTTAACATTGTGATTACAGCCCAAATCCAATTAACCGTGTGCTTTTTGAGTTGTCATAATCATACTTCCTTAAAAATTAGCTGTAAAAAAGGAAAAGGTAAAAAAAAATGTGTTATAGTAACAAAAGAAATCTCATACATTGGTTCACATTTTTTTTTTTTACACTGGGTTTGGAGGGAAAGAGAAGTAAACAGTTCTCTTATATGAAAGAGATTGAAGGGAGACACACACAAACTAATTAGTGGGTAAATGAACCAACACCAAATCATACCCTCTCGAACTGGACCTGCCCGAGCATGATTCCTGTATCGCCGTCCAGGCGTTAAACCACATATTGCCTTGTCTACGGGTCTTGCTACTTCAACTTCTTGGGTCACTTCCGCAAATCTCATGACTTGCTAAGATAGAAAACAAATGGAGTTATTTTATTAAAAATTTTTTACTAATAAACATATCTAACTCTTTCTTAAAGAATTACTAAAAGAAACAAATTGGTCATCAGTTCATTTCTGTAACTGATGGCTCTGTATTAATTTTTTAAAAATGTTAAAAATGTCATTCTTCACACCCAAATAGTTTTCTCTGCAGAAACTCAGACTGTGTAGGATAAATACGTTAAAATTACCAAGCTTTCTTCATAATCTTCGGCCTTTGGATTCACACAGACAATCATGCGTACTTTTCCTTCCCCATCAAAGTAGTTCTTGAATAGATGGGTTAACTTTGAATCTCGATATGGAACCATCTATAAATACATTCAAATCCACATAAAGATAAACATATGAGGTAAAAAAGACACACAAACAAAACTATACAAATGATGAAAGGCTGTTGCTTACCTTGTTAGTTCCATACATTTGGTTCTCTCTCAGGACTTCCATACATGTTCTTAGTGTCATTAGTGACTGGTTAATGTTACCTGACAGGAAAATATACACAGATATTAGATGGAAATTACAAACAGCAGATTTTAGTGGCTCAGTTTAAAGAGCTATCTGTTCATGATCTGGCAGTATTGTGGGAATATTTTAACAGCATTTCAAGAGAGGTTAAATCTCATCATTCAGAGATTCTAGAAAAAGGACTTGTCACTGAATGCAACATTACACTTCATGACCCATAGTTTCTTCCAGACCTTAAATTCTTTGAAAGAAAATATTAAATGCAGATGTTTAATATCCTCTCATTAAAATATCTCTAAAGCATGACAATTTCAGGCTATTGTTGGTTCTACTCACACTGTAGACTCCCCAGCACCCAAAGGGGTTCCTGTTTCTGACAGTCAAGTATCTTAGGATCCGACTATCCCCTTTACAGCTAAAGATTTCTTGGGTAGCATACTTTTTACTTTTGACCACTCTTGTTTCGATTTCTGAACCAAGGTGCGTCTGACAGATTAAACAAGGGTTCAGTAACACAGGAGGTCTCACCTGCATAAACTCCCAAAGGTACGTAAGAATTTGTTTTGTATCAAATTATTAACTAAGGTCAGCTGACTCCACTATGTTTTTATCCCTTATCCTTGGCCATCTCTCAAAACTCATGGCTCATCTGTATCCCCATAAGATTCCACGATTCATGATTTCTCTTTCTTGACCCCAGCTCCCAACGTCTTTTCTTCTTCCACTGTGCTCTGTTAACAGACTTCCCTAAATCCTCATACGTCTCACAGAACGATCCATTTACCCCTCTTCCTAATGACCAGGGGTTTTTAACCCGGGGTCCATGTTGCCCATGGGTACATTTTAGGGAATCCGCATTCTTATATGGGAGATAAATATTTTTAGTGACCTCCGAAATTCAGCAAGTCCTTTAATTATGAATGTAGGCAAAACAAACAAACAAACAAAACCTAATTGTAATCCTACATATTTTATGTCATCCATTCAGAAATATTCTGAGAAGTGTCCCCAGGCATCATCCTGTACTCATTGTAGAAAGCCCTATACCTCACCCTTATTTTCCCATAAGGGTAGTGCTTCCACCCTGCATTACTAGAGTTTTTTTTGAGTAAAAGTTGCTTGCTTTCTAAAGCCTGGCATTTTATAAGGATGGTGAACAGAGGAAGACCAGCATTTTCCTAATTCTTCGCTGCTACTTTGAAATGTTCCTCTTATATGCCAGCTCTTAGGTCATTTCAATATTATGAGGATAACTCTAACATGCTGTAAGAGGGTCCGGACCTCAACTCCAGTCAATCTTTATCTCCTTACCACTGTACCTGCACAATCATGCCCAAACCCTGAACTGTGCCTCTGGAAACATGTCTCAACCACAATCTCCTTTTCTTCTAGTTCTCACTAAAAGGCTTTTCATATCTAAACTTGTCCCTGGTAAATTAATTCTCTACACAGGGAAAATGATCTTTCTAAAAGACTAATCTTCCAATGACTTTAAGAGCAGGCTGTATAACAGTAGTTTTGAGAGTCCAGACCAACCTGGGTTTGAACCCAGGCTCCATCCTTAAGAAAATTACTTCTCCCAACCTATTTCTTCATCTGAAAAATGAGTCTGATACACTCCTGAAGTCAGATTCAAGAAATTAAGCCCATGTGTAGTACACACTATGATATACTACTCCCTTAATAATCTGTAGCCATTATTCCCTCAAGATAAAATTCAGATTTCTTAATATGATAGACATGGGTTTTCATGACCTTGCCTTGCACTGCTGCCTCAGTTACATTTCACCACCCATATCCTCTACTTTAGCTACCTGACCCTGCCATGTTCTTTCAGGACTGGTCTGATTATAAGTGGCTCCCTCCTCTGTCAGGGATAATGCCTTTAATCCTAACCTTCATAGAGCTCACTCCTCAATTTAAGTGTCAGTTCCATGAATTTTTCCCCTATATCCCACCCTCAATACTCCCTCCTCACCCCTAGACTGGATGAGGCAGCTCTACTCTCTACTTACAGTACCTGTGATCATTTCTAACGTACTCTACTGCAGCAGTCTTAGTTATCTGCCTATCTCTTGTACTACACTGGGCTCTCTAGGGCAGGCTCCATCCTTTATATCTTTGTTCAATTCCTGACCCACAGTAGGTACTACATACATGTTAACATAAAACATAACTTCAATGGCTATATAAAATTTAAGATTAAAAAAGAAGTAACAGATTTCCTTTCAATTGGATTTGTGTTCAAAGAGTTTTCCCATCTTTGGAAGCTGATTTTTACCACTCTGGATGCTGGACTATTTTAACTTCAAGGACCCAGTACTAACAATACCAGCAATAGATAGAACAGACTCTTTCAATATGAATATAACATATTTTAGTAATTTTTCCATGTTCTTAAAGAAATCAGTGCACTGTAAGATACCAAATCAGCATAACTAAAGAAATAGCACTGACCACTAAACCAAGCCTCTGAGTTATGAAATTGAACATAATTATATGTAAACCTCCTATCAATAAGATTGATAAACTGACACTGCAGTTTTGAAAGTTGTAGCAATAAGCAAATACTATGCTTCACTCACCAGCTTCACGTAATCTGTTCCCTTCCGCTTTTGTCCGGTTAGTTCTTTCACTTCCAGCAAGATCTACCAAGGACAATTGGCTTATAGTGATTTGTTCTTTTTCCTGAAGGGAAGATCATAATGCCAACAATATAACATGAGCTATACTGATTTACAATGTTTTTTAAATATATTTAGATCAACAAATTATATTATGAATATATTTATATAATACAAAAATGTACCAGAAGGGGCAAAGGCTATAAGTTTTGGGAACAGTTTGCTAAAAGCATGTGATAAATATATTCACAACACTAATGATCATTTGTCCATTGTCTGGTCTTCTATAGTTATATAGTTAGGTCCACAAGAGCAGGAACTCTGCCTTCTAACAACTCTATCTCCAGCACCTTGTACACTGCCTAGCACTCAGCAGGGGGCTCAATGAATATCTGCTAAATAGTGAGTCTAGAACAAAGATATCCTAAATTTTTCTATAATCAGATATTTGATAATTTTATCTAATAATTTAATAATACACTAATAATTTTTATGAGAAATGAAAGTCAAGTGGTACATAACTGATACTGTAATAGTAAATGTGATTCAAAAGAAATCAAATGTATGTGGAAGCTTGCCTTATAAGCATTTTCTAGTTAACATTTATTGAGTGCTGACTGTAAACCAAACACTGGAGTAAACTTGATATGTACTACCTCCTTTAATCCTCTCAACATTATGAGGTGTTTATTACAGTTAGGGAAGATAGCTAGTAAATTAATAGGAATCAGGATTTGATCCCTGGTGGTCTTCAGTACTATGCTGTACCATCTCCTTCTGCCACCTGAAAACCTCCATGATACCACAATTTCTTAATACATTTTGAATAGAAAAATTCACTTTAATAGCTTAACATTATTAAATGATTTATATTAGGTGCAAATGCTATTACTAATTGATGTTAAGCCCTATAGCATGACAGGCCCAGCAGTAAATAGTGATCAATAGACAGGATAGGAGGCCCTATTGGCCTATCAACAAAGAGAAGGACAACTTATAACTGGCCATCTCCTGAACTGTACCTTCCCTTGAAAGTTAATTGGTGACATTTTAAAACCATTAACTGAATTTCCACATATAAGTCTTTGGAAATAAAACAATGAATCACACATTTTTCTTACTTTATTTCCTCTATTAAAGAGAATTATAAAGATTTGTAAATCCTTTTCACAGGAAAATTACAGGCTTTAAGATTCAACAGCCAATTTCCCAAAACTATCTGATGGAACAATTAAAGTTATCGCTTACATATATATTAATTCTAGAGCAATTTCCATTATAATGAAACCTCCCTTATCTAATTCCAAAAATTAAGGATTTAGTTAGAACAAGAAAAATTCCACACACTACAACTTTACCTGTAATACATTATCCCCATCTGCATCCAATGGAGCTTGAACTAATTTAATGTTGAACACGCTGTGAGAACGGCTAGACTCACGATTCAAATGTGTGTTAGCAATACGTCTCTTTTTCTGGCCTATGATGACAGAAAAATCATTGATCAAACCTAAACCCAGCCATTTCAGTATACATGCTTTTTACTAAGCCAAAAAGTACTGCTGTCAAATGTATTTATCATTTTATAGTTATCTAATTTTAACTCTAACCTCTCCAGAAAACTTCAAAAGCCTCCTCAACAGATTTTACTTCTACTTCTGTACATCCTGCAACATACATGTTATGGTTCTTATCTTCGCGAAGCATTTTAGATTGCGGAGGTCTATGGGATGGAAAAACAAAACAAAACATTAGTTTCCTAAATTAAGAGTTACTAATATCTCAACTTAAGACTGGGACTAAAATGCAAGGCAACAATGACACCTATTCTTATAATGTAAATAAGCCTAAGCAAGACCCCAGAAAAATTTTGAACAGATAACTATAAGGATATACAGTCAAAATTAGTTACATTAACAGGATAACAGGAACCTATTTTGTTTTAAAAGTTTTGCTCTAAGTTTTTCTAACAAAGCACATGAAACAACACTCATTAAACAGAAATCAAAGTAGTAGTATAGCAACATCACATGCATAGGTTAAGCATCAAAATCTAGCATTGTCCTAATTTTAAAAGAGCGACAGAGCGGGTTCTGACCTTAGTGTAAGGAAAAAAAAATTCAGAAAGAGTTTGGTATATACCAGGAGTGGCAATCTTTCTAATGTAGCTGGTCTAGTTTTAGTCTGTATGGTAAGATAAGGGTGGGAAAGGATGCTGCCAGTTTGGCCTAAGTCTTGTGAATAGTGGGGGTGGAAACATTTACCAGCCACCACCACTCACTCAATGGCAGATTTTTCAGGAAGCAAGGAGGGGCTCATATATAATAGCCAGCCCAGTGCCAATGAAAAACCACCTACATGCAAATATGCCACAGATACCAAACACTAGTATAATTGCACCCTTCTCCTTAAGAAAAGAGTCAACACCATCACATACACAAAGTCTGTGTTCCTCACGGGCGTGCTGCAACTGTTCCACCTACCAAAGGAATAAGGTATAAGTTACAAGTTACTGTTTCTACAGCAGCTATATCAACAGCAACATGTTCAGTCCACAGTATGTGACAGTCACAATGAGTCCTATCTTTAAAATTCTCCACTTTCAATATTTCTTCATTGTATTGGAAAAAACACTAAATGTTATTAATCAGCTCAAAAAAGCAATTATACACCCCCCTAACAAATTAAATCTAAATTCAGTGCCAAATAAGCATCCTGTGAATTCATTCAAGGAGTTACCAGAAAGGTTACAAGACATAAGTCACATTTATCAGTCCTTTTGTTTAACTAAATAAAACCAATAGTCTCCTTTGAAAGTAATCTCACTTAGAACAAACCAAACAGAAACTTGGCATACATGAAGACATGAAACTGGTAGCAATGAATGACATCACAAAACTTTAGGAAAATGGGTACACAGAACTGGGACTTTCAAACAAATGGAAAAATAGTCTTTACAGTTTAATGTAAAAAAAAGTGGATAGTGGATATACTGACACCTGTTCTCAGTCTGTTTTTTTTTTTAAATCCAGCTATTTCTCCAATAATGTTGGATTAGACATACACACAAAAGTTAAATATATAACACAGGTCTTCATATTATTTATCCCCTGTGAGGCCCTAACAAAGAGGGCACTGAAGATAAGCATTTAGCTTAAGAACAAAACCATCAACTCAGAAACAAGATATCAACATTAGACGTGAACGCAGATTTATCATTTGTAATACCAGGTTGTAACTGGTCTTCTCGGCAAGACCCAAGGAAATCTAAGGTACAGTCTTTTAACTCCAGCAGAATGACAATACAGATGTCACTTCCTATTCATCAATGAGGGAAGGTGTATATTAGTTGTACAACTTTAGGCTCCATTCTATACAGATCACAAGACACAGATAGCTAAAATGACTACAAACTACTAACACTGTCAGGTTCTTGAAAGGTAACCCCAGGGCACATCTATAGAGACACTGCCTTATATAATTAAGGTCCTTCTTAAAATATAGCCCAGGGCTAAGAGTATTCAAAAGTAAAGTCTAAGATGAATATTCAAGTCTTTGTTTTCCTTAGATATCTTAACCCAGTAGTTTCTTAATATACCTGCATATCTAGTTAATAATAAAATGACTCATTGAGCACCACCTGCATGATATACAAGTTATATTTCATTCTGAAAGCAAAAGTAAGCCTTTGCTACTTATAGCTGAGGAAACTAAGACTGAGATTAAGCATATAAGAAGGGGCTCTCTTCACTACTTACTTTGGCTTTATGGGATCAAATGGAACCTCTTCCAGTAGATCATATATGTAATTATTATATATTTCAATATAAGAGACAAAAACACCATAGACACTATCTTCATCAACCTCTTCTGCTTTGCAAAATTCTTGTAAATTTATCATATCTGCAAATTCTGGGTCTGCTTGTCGTCTGAAAAAGGGGAGGGAAAAAGCCAAAAAGTTTGATCTTATACATTGTGAGTTAATATCAAAAGTAAATGGTCCCAAGGGGAAACTAAAAGATATAACATACACGACCTGCCATTACAAGCAGAAATGCACAAAATAACTTTATTCACACTCACAATTGGCCAACAATATTCCCACGTCCTCTCAGATACACAGCACAGGCTTTGATACCCTCTCCCACCCAGAGAGGCACCTTCTCTAAGTAGTGATTCAAAGGCAGTGTGCTCAAAACAAAACAGCAACAACAACAACAACAAAAAACGTGAACAAATAAATTTAGGCACATTCCTCATTTTTGATCTCATTAAAGTCAACTGTCAGACCATCTTCTCAGCTTCATGTTTTTCATGTTCACTATTTCCTATGCCTGAGGAAATCACTGGACAGGGTTCCCTTAGGCCCTGTGCTGCATACAAATGTAATTACTTACTTGGTAGCAGGGGTCTTTGAATGGGGCATGGCTTCTCTTTTCTGCCGTTCTAATAAGGCATCAACTTCACACTGTATATCCATGCTATTCCTATCATTACACTTAAAAACCTGCAGTAGGGGCAAAAATCAGACCATGATTTTGAGAATTTGACTTAAATAGTAAGAAATATGTTTAAGAAATAAGAAACATAGTAAATGCTATTTAAACATATAAGGTTTAAAAATGTGTCCAATGCTAATGTATCCAATTCACTCCCTTAATACTATTGTATCCATAAGTATCTTGGCCATGTCCTCAAGTGAGACAGTTACAACACAAAAGAATTACACTTACATATCGTTTAGCTTGAAGTGACCCGATGCTGTTAAAAATCATGCCCAAACAACGAGGAAGTAGCCCTCCTTCCCCTGGAGAACCAGTCATGGTGTGAGTTTTTCCACTTCCCGTCACACCATACGTAAAAAGGAGACCTACAACAGAGCAAGCAATCACACTGGGTTATATTTCTTCTCTGTATTAAAAAAATACTTAAAAATTAACCAGCTCAAAGTAGCAGGTTTAACACCACCCCAACAAATCTGAATTCAAAGCTGAACATAAACCAAATGAATTAAGTAACAAAAAAATGTTATCAGAAGGGGAGAAAAAGAAAAACCCAACAAAGCTCCAAGAATCATACCATTCTTGCCACGAATAAGGTCATCTACCAAGGCATTAGCCACAACATCGAAGAGCTCCTTCTGGGTAGTATGAGTGCCAAATACTTGTTTAAATGAATACTGAGTCTGTGGAGAAGGAAAAATAAAAAGCATTAATGGATGCCACTATATCTAAGCTAGAAACACATCTGTTTAAACTTATTCAGATAATTATTATGCTTATCAGATGTTTCTTTATGAACCCTTTAGATATAGAGACAAAGTATGAATGGTCTTTAAACTTGGAACCCTTAAAAACAGGATGCATCTACTTAATTATATTAATTATAAATTGTTAAATATTTAGTTATAACTACTGAAGAGAATGTAGAAAAATCTTAAGCCCACTAATGCTTCATAAACTAGGCTGATTTTGTTTTCATTAAATAACTAAAATCAAAGGTATTATGAAAGACTTATGAAAATCCTCAAGTACTACTTCATTTTACTGCTTTCCATTTTTTTAAAGGTGTCATTTTAAATGACATAGCAGCATATTTTGATGTACTGGTTTTTTTAAAACCAGCAATAAACTGTAAATATAAACCCATCTGAGTTCTTATATGAAATAAACTTTAAATAAATTTGGACCTTTAAGAAAGTAAACTTCAACATCAAATTGCATTCAAAACATGATTATAATAAAGAATAACCATATTACCAAAAATATTGCCAAACTCCTACTTTAAAAATTAGATTGGAGATGTAAATTAAAACATCCTAATTGTCCAGGGGCTGGAGTTCTATTATTATTTATTTTTCTTATTTTCTAGTTTTATTGGATTGCAGATATTGCAATTATTTCTTCAGGTTTCCTGAATTTCTTGCTGTTTTCGCTTCATGAATAACAGTACTAAGTTATCTAGAACATGAGTATTCTTCAGAATTTATTATGGATTATAACCTTTGTCAAATGGCTTTTTTGTTTCACACCCTTTACCTTAAATTTGGCCTAATCAGATATTGTGACCCTTATGTTTTTAAAATTAGCATTTCTGTCCCCCCAATGTATAGATTAGTACACAACAGCTGACACTTAGCACTGACTATGTCCCAAGCACTGCCTTAGCATCATGGCAAATCATTTCTCTCTTACAATCTCTGAGGTAGGTACTAATTATTATGCTTATTTTATAACTTATTAAAGATCACACACCTATTTCAGCTAGGCTAACTCTTACCTTTGCAAAAAAGTTTCTTCCAATCCTGTGAAACAGCTTTAGAATTCACAAAAAAGAACAAAGAATCTTAGAACGGAAAGGATACATACAAGATAGTGCAGACAGGTTAGTTAGATGAACTCCAAGACCTCAGAAACAAACCTCTCCTTTCCAGGTGAAGAAAATTGAGGCAAAGGAGGAACTTGCCCCAAGCCCATGGAGCTAATTAGTGTCAAAGCCATTTCCATTCCAGCATTCTTTTCATTATTCAATGTTCCCTTCTGTCACAAGGCGGAAGAACTTTTCACCCCCACCAAACCTTCTTGTACTATTTAGTCAAACTGGAAATTGAGTCTAATTAGTAAAATTCAGTAAGTCAAATTTCAACTATTTTACATCCTCAAAGGCCTACTTCTCCGTGAAGCTTTTCTGGACCATTAATTCATGCTTATTCCATATTTATTGAGTGTTTGGCAAACAGGACAGAGAAGATCCATATCCCTTAAGCTTACATTATTCCAGGGAATAGAGACAACAAACAAATAAATCTATAGATGGTGTAAGCGCTACCAAAGAAGTTTACACAGCACAGATCAGGTGGGGAGAGGTGCTACATCTGATGGGGTAGTCTGGACACACTCTCTGAGGTGATATTTAAGCTGAAACAAGGATGAGGAGCTATCCATGCTACGAACCAAGAGATAAGAAGTCCAAGCCAAAGGAACAGCCCTGAGGCAGAATTCTGGTTTATCTAAGGAATCAGGATTGAATGAGTCATACCAAGAGAGGAGGTGGCCAGACAGGAGGCAGATTAAGTAGGATTGTGCCTATTTTAAAACTTTATTCCTTGCAAGATTTTAAACAGGAAAATGGTGAGATCTGACTTATGCTTTAAAGATCACCCTAGCTGCTCTATAGAAAATAGGTTAGAGAAGATTTGCAGTGGATGCAGACAGTTCAGTTAGGCTTCAGCACAGCCTTGCCAATGCTATTCAAAGTAAGGTCAGCAAACCAGTGTCCTTCTGAGAACTGTTTGTTTCCAATTTAGGAGGAGATAATTACAGAAAATAAGAATAAATGTTCAGAAAATTGACATGGCTACAACATCTCAGAACGTGATCAATGGGCTTATCTCACTAAACAGACTATAAACCTGTTCTGTGTTGTCTAATTGACAAAGTTAGTTCCATGTGGCAAAGCTGCACAAAAGTGTCAGTCACAGTACATTGAAGAAAGCTAAAGCTGTTCCTTCACTAGAGTTTGAGAAACACTGGTCTGTCTCCATGATTAATAACAGGGCTCAGACGAGGGTGATACAGTGGAAATAGAACGGACAATTTCAAGATATACACTATAATAGAAGTAGTAGGACATACTGATGAATGGGATATGAGGGGCACCAGAGAAAGGTAGGAATAAGGTTTCTGACTTGAGCAAATAGACAGCAGCACCATTTAGTAAGAAGACAGGGGAGGAAGTGATTTAGAGAGAAAAAATATTGACAGTTCTTTTGGACTTGTAAAATTTGAGATGCCTATGTGACATCCAAGCAGTAGATGTTCAAGTTTAGAGTTAAAGAAAAGGTTTAGGCTAGAGATAAACATTTCAGAATTATTACCATGTAATCAACATTTAAAGCTATGGAAAAGTACAAATAGAGAATAGAGGACAGGTATAGCCCAACCTGGCATTCTGAGGTTGGAAAAGGAGGAGGAACCCATAAAGAGTGACCAAGGAGAGACACAACATGGAAAGTTGAAAGGGGACAGGAGAGTGCTTCAGAAAGAAGATGTTCTTGAGAAACAGATTACAATGAGGACAAAGAGGTATCCATCAAATTTAACAGCAAAGAGGCCACATAGACTGGCTTTTGATGAGCAATAAGTGTACAAGGAGTAAATGGCAGCTTGAATGTAGACAATGCAGCCTGAATTAATCCTTCTTCTGCATTCCCATAGTCACTTCTTATAGCACAACTACCTTTCTGTCTTATCTCTATAAAGGTTACCTGTTTACCACCTGTGCCAACTAAGCTATAAGCTCCATAAGGCCAGGGACTGCGTCTCACACATTTTTAAAAATCTCCTTCCACCCTCCAGCTTAGCACATTTGTTGAACTGAACTCACTTCATTCAACATTTTACTAAAAATAAAAACACTTTATAAGAGGTAGATACAAGTATACAATGCCTGTTAGCATGATCATATATGTTCCCACATTAAATTCTCTATAACATATGCTCTAAAAAGCAATAAATACCCAGTTCAAGAAATTATCCTCTAAAAGCAATCTTCTAACCCCGGTATACCAAAGGTACGTATAATATTACAGGAATTAAAAATACTTTTGGTATAATGGTTATAGTAAAAAAATGTCTTTCAACAACGTGGAAACACATGAATTTTGTTTTAATTTAAAAATGGAAAAGCCACTCAGGAAAGATCAAGTAAAAACAGCTTGGTGCCAGTAAGAAGTACCTCCTTATAGTCTCCATTTCGGTTGAGTCTGTAACCCTCAGGAGTATGAAGCTGAACAGTTGTATTATTGATTACCTCTATGCAACACTCTTGATCAGGAAAGCTCAGTGGGCGCACCCTACAGTATACCTAAAAATATAGGAACATACTTAAAAACAGAGGTTGACTTTTTACCTGACTTACCATTTAAGCTTCCCATTCACTCATTCGTTCATTCCATAAATATTTAGTCTCTTAAGAAATCAATATAATTAGAGCTATGAAAACTAAAACCTCCTACCCGAGACCATCAAATACAGATATTAGAGATGATATGTGAGATTTTAAATGCACATAAAATTAAACAAATTTTGATAACAAAAACACCAAATCCACAGTTTCTTGTCACTGTTTTATCAGCACAAACTTAATAGTTATACTACTACTAATATAGAAATCTCTAAAAATCAGTAACATATCACACAATGAGAATTATTTGAAAAACTATTAGAATTCTTTGGAATTGGATATCAGTTAAAATTTGCCAGCTTAACACTTAATACACAAACAAGTAGGTTCAAGAGCTGTAATGGAGTTTTCTTAATCAGTGATAGGGTTGAGGAAAACTTTTCAGCTGTATGTGCAAAGCATCTGGTTCCCTCAACTCAGACCAAAAGACATACTCCAGTGAAGGGAAGATTTAAAATATCCCAAAGCCATTTGCTTTTAAAAGTTCCCAAGCCTGAAATTAGTGAAGTACATGCAATTATGTATGGTCAGTCATTAGACTGAACTAAACTGTTCTACACCAAAGCTTTAATGAAACTTGGTCCCCCAAAAGCATGGAATTTGGGGCTTTCCTCATGAAGTGTGCCATCAGTCAGTATATAACATTCCTTTAGATGGGAGAGGATGCTCATCAAAGCAGAAAGTTATCTCCCATCTCAGTATGAAGAATTCTCTGGGATACTTGACAATTTTTCATCTAACTTTTCATCTTATAACTAGATATAGGAAATGTTGTAGACAACCAAAAACTCCATTACTTCATTTTACTGGACCAGTCCTACACAGAAACAAAATTTCAAAGCTGGAACCACCCTTAAACAATTTAGTACAGTCTTTTTAACTAAATGTTCTTTGACTCCACTTCTACCTCTCTATCCCTTCCAAGGATATACATAAGCCATAAAATATGAAGAAAAAATATACACACATAAATTCACAGGTAGACCTTACCCCAACTGGGTCTTTAAGATTTGTTTGGAATCCTTTTTTCACTATAGGTTTCCTGGGTGTCTTAGTCCTCCTGGTCATAGATTACAAAACAAACAAAACAAAAAAATATTTCACTTCAATACTAATAGCTTGCGTTAGTAGATGAGTGTTTGTGGCATACTTAATCCAAAAGTAAAATTTGGTTCAGGAGGCATTTTTGGTACTAAATATACCTACTTTATATTTAAAATAGTGTGAATATTTTCTTAAGCAACCATTTTAGAGGCATTATACATTTGAAAACCTATAGATAATTAACCATGCTTAGCTTGAAAGACATTTGTATACATTCATAAGCACACACTGCACCAACAGCCATTACCAAGGCAGAATGGCAAGTAATTAACTTTAATAAATTATAAAAAATGCAGATAGAGGAATCTATTCTTTCAACATTTATGTCTACATTTTCAAAAAATGACTCAAATTCAAATCCTCAAAACCTATCATCCTTTGTCCCCAAGCAAAATATGGTCCCCAAACTGCAATTTCTTGCTCTTTAGTGTGGAAAAAGGGGGGGGATGGGTCCAAACGAAATCAGCTGTACTAAGCCCACACCACCAAACTAAGACTTAATAGCTAACCTAATTGCAAGTTTAGTCTCTCCCGGGAATGTAATCTCAGCCAGTCTGTATGGAATTTCCTGGTCAGCACTAATGAGGTAATCCACCTCATAGTTCCCTGTGGTCAGCCAAAGAAAGGTGCCCTTGCCTGAAAACAATCTGCCTTTGCTTGTTTTTGCCCCCTTCTGCCTATAAGTCTCCCATTTCGTGCAGCTCCTCAGAGCTTTCTAATTGTTAAACGGGATGCTGCCTGATTCGTGAATTGTTGAATAAAGGCTGTAAGACTTAACATTTACTCAGTTGAATTTGTTTTTAATCGGTAGAGACAATAGAAAAAGAGGATATGATTTATGCCACCACTTCCCTAGCATGCTCCCCCTCCCCCGATGTACGCTGGATTAACCTTTAACACTAAAATTAAGTGAAATTTTTGGCTTGGACTATAGATGATTAAAATATTTTCTCAACATTTCCCCAGATGAAACAGAAGCAAATTAGTGTTTTAAGTCCAAAATATTATGGTAGGTGTACTTAAACGCAACACTTAGGAATGTGGGCGGGTGCATCTTCGGCCACCGAAAGGGGCACAAGGTCCCCGCCCACACGCCGGGGCGGTCTCGGCCTCGGGGCCGCAGAGCTGGCCCCTGAAAAGCACCACAAAGCTCAGGCCTTCCAGGGCGTGAGCACCTGGTCACCCCGAACGCCGGAGCGCAGCCCTCGGCCGCACCCCGAGGCACCGACCGGGCAACATGCCGCCCGCGAGCGCAGCGCGCCGGTGGCCGGGGGGGAAAGCAGGCCTCAGGAGGGTGGGAGGGGCGGCCCCGAGCCCACGGGGACCGCGGAGGCGGCGCGGCCCCGGGGTGGGGGGAGCGAGCCGGCCGGGGCCCGGCGCTGCGGCCGCCCCAGGGCACTCCACGCGGGGCTCCCACTTTGGGGGCTGCGCCCGGGCGGGGCGCGGCGTGGCGCGGCCCCCGGGTCCGCGGCCCCGTACTCACGCTGGCTTCATGGCAGCGGAATCCGCGACGCCTCGCTCGCTGGGGAGCGCTGGCGAGGGCAGCAGGTCGCACACACGAGCCCCCGACGCGACGCGACGAGGCGGCCGGGACGCCTCCCTCCGTCAGGCCCCGCCGCACGGCTGCGAGCCCAGGTGAGCTGGCGCCGGGCGCGTTTCAAACGGGCCAATCAGCGCCCGCCCGCGGGGGAAGGGGCGGGTCCTCCCCAGGCCGGAAGTGCCGCGCGTCTCCTAGGCGACCGGCGCGGGCGGGGCGCGGGGCGTCCCGGCGTCTGTCCGCGCTGCGCGGCGCGGCTGCACCCCGGACCCCAAATACGAAATGCAGCCCCCTCCGTTTCCGATGAGAAAACGGAGGGTTACTTTCCTACAGCTGAAGAGATCCAGTGGAAGAGCGGGTCCTGGGTCGGTTCGGAGTCAGCACTGTCGTTCCGGCCCGTGAATTTCCCGGTCCTGGGCCGCATCCTGTGCAGCCGAAGTCTCCCTCTCCGTCTTCCCTATCGCCCCACCCTCTTGGCTTCCTTTCTCTCTCTTCCTCGCCTTTCCTGGGTTCACCCTCTCTGACTTCTCCAGCTTTTTCCAACATATACATTGTTTTAACAAATTCTTATTAGCGTTTGATCCTGGGCGTTACAGGGTTGAATCAAATTTTGTCCTTGCCGTGAGGAACAATGTCCAGAAACACCCTGTTTTAAGATGAACTGATTCTATCTCACTTCGACCTTCGCCCCTAAACTGATGACTATCGGATATGCATCTACATATGTGCCTTCGTGGAACTCTAGTCCCATCTCCTCAACTTTCTCCTGGACCAGACACCACTGAGGACAGACATAATTTATTAGCCTTGGCCTATACTGTTTGACATAAGGATGGTTCTGATCTTTGCCATGACGTTATTACAGTGAATAAACTTGGAAATCGTCATTTTGCACAAGGCAAGTAATTCTGAGTGATAGATTCCTAGAAGTAGGATTGCTGAGTCGAAAATATGCATGCTTGTTTCACAGATATCTAATTGTCCTCTGTGAAGGTCCAAAGGTACAATCATACCAGTCATGTATGAGTGCCCATTTCTCCACAATTCTCAAAGTTGACCTAATAGGTGAGAAAAAGTCACGGTGTGGTTTAAATTTTCCTTTATAATTAATGAGGTTGGGTGTCTGTTCACATACTTAAGAGCCATTTGTGTTTCCTTCTCCATGAACGCTGTTCCTCTCCTTTGCTTCCTCATTCTATTGAGTTGTCCGTTTTTCTTATTGATTTGATAAAGCTCTTCATATATTAAAGAAATTGGTCCTCATTCAATATACAATTTCAAATATTTTTTTGTAATTCACAATTAGATTTTATTTTGTTTATGTTGTTTTGTGACACCTTAGAAAAAATTTAAGGTAGTCAAATTTATCAGTCTTTTTTTTTTATGACTTCTGTTTTGTGTCATACTAGGAAACATCTTCCCCACTCTGGGATGACTTTAAAAATCTTATTTTTTTAATGCTTATATTAAAAGTATTGTTTTTAAGTTTAAGTCTTTGAACCATTAGAACTTTATTTGTTGTCAAATGAGAGGTTGGGATCTGTATTACTTAGGATTTGGGCTTGGCTGCTGGCCACTTACTTTTTAGTTACTCTGCAATCTGGCTTTGGCCTCAGTCTCTCCATTGGAACTCTTCTCAAAAAGATCACCACCTCCTTGATGTCGAATCTAATCGACTCCTCCCCACCCTTATCTTACTTGACCTTTACAGCACTAAAAAATATTCCTCATTCCTCTCTTCTTATGCCTTTTTTTCTCCTAGCTCTTTAGCACCTCTTTCTTGGCTTCATTTGTGCATTCTTTTTTTCTCTCTTAAATGTGTGACTTAGGGTTTTTACTTGGTCACTAGCTGGGCCTTCTCCCCAGACACTACCAGCCACATCCATGTCTTCACATATCATTCACATTTGCTCTTCTGAGCTCCAGACCCACATATCCAACTGCCTTATGGTTTCTCCACTTAGGTGGCCTATAAGCACCTCACACCTAATACATCCTAATTTCTTCCTCTGAACCTGCTCCCCTTTTGTGGATGGTATCACCATCTACCCACTCACCCAAACCAGAGCCCAAGGTACCATTTTGACTTTTGCTGCTTCTTCTATTCCAAAATTCAATCACTAAATCTTGACAGTTCAACCTAATAGTCTTCAAACCTCTCCACTTCTTTCCATCTCCTTGGTCATTACCATCTCTCATCTGGATGACTGCAACAGTATCCTAACAGGCCTCTCTGCTGCTACCCTCCAATCCAGGCTCCATTTTGCAGCCAGCTCACCTCTAAATTACAGATATGATCATGTCACTCCCCTGCTAGTAACACTGCAGTAGCTCCCCATTGCTGGAGACCCTCAACAGGGCCCCAAAGCACTCCAAACTCATCACCTATCATTTATGCCTGCACCTCCCTCCCCTCCCTCAGCCACAATGACCTTCAGTGCCCCGCACACACTGGGCTCACACACCTTCCGTCTGCTGTCAAGCTCTCCTTCCTCCCTTCATTTGCCTCCTTATCCTCAGTTCTCTCAGCAGATCTTCTGCCACCTACCCTGCTCAGGATGATAGACCCCTGCTCTATAATCACAGTCGCCTGTACTCTCCCAGTCACTGGACCTGTTGATTTGCTCTGGTACTCACATCCCAATTTGCAATCACTTTATTACTATCTCCTCTCCAGCTTATCCCCACACCCTCACTAGATGGCACTGTTGCATCCCCAGTGCCCAACAACGGAGTTACTTGGTAAATGCTTAGAAGGAATGAATGAATCTATCATCCCTTCAGAGAACACCCCAGTCGAGGACCCAGTTACATTGCACCACCCCCAGCCTTTCTTCAAGCCAGTTTCTTTTTCCTCCCTCACTTCTATCTACATTAAGCTCTCTAGTTTATTAATATTCTTTAAAATGTCAGTTTATTATATCATTTCTCTGGATATCTCACAGGCACGTCACACTTAACACATCCTAATCCCTTCCCACAAAGGGCTCCCCATAACCAGTAAAAGATTTGCATTTAGAGATCCAAGCTAGAAGTGAGGGTAGGTGAGGGGGATAGAATAGAGCTGGGAGGCTTTTTTTTAAAGTCATTTTTATTGAGGTGTAATTTACATATAGTAAAATTCACCATTTAGTTGTATTGTCTATGTATTTGACAAACATATACCATCCTGTAAACACAACCACAATCAAATGTATAATGTTTTAATCACAAAAATTCTCTTGTGCTGCCCCTTTATAGTCAATCACCATTCCCTACTCCCAGCCCTTGACAACCACTTTTCTGACTTCCTTTAAGTTTTGTCTTTTCCAGAATGTCTCTTCTTAACTCAGCATAATGCTTTTGAGATTCATTCATGTGTTGCATTTACCAGTGATGTGTTCTCTCTATATAACTGAGTAGTATTCCATTGCATGACTGAATGACAATTTATCCATTCATTAGTTGGGCATTTAGGTTGTTTCCACTTTTTGGCAATTATAAATAAAACCGGTATAATTATTTGTATAAAGGTCTTTATGTAGACATGTTTTCATTTCTCTTGGGTGGCATATGTAGACATGTTTTCATTTCTATTGGGTGGGATTGCTGGTATTGTGGTAAATGTATATTTAACTTTATAAGAAATTGCCAAACTGAATGGGGAGGGTCTTATACAAATCACTGAGGAGGAGCTGGTGCTAGATTTGACCCTGTAATTAATCCAAGTACCTAAATAAGCAAGTCCAGCTTTGGGGACTGAATAAACACCAATAACCAGAACCTGACGAAGCCCCGAGTGTTGGAGACAGGACTGCTCTGGAAGCTGAGACACACCCAACACATGCAGCACCCAGGGGGAGGTCTCTCTCTGTCCTGCTGTTCACTCAGTGGCCTTGAAAACAGCATCTCACATTCCCAGGCCATCTGTAAAATGAATGATTGGATGCTAATGTTGCATATACTCAGAAGCAAATTAATAAAATCAACAAGATTGAGGGGGACTGAAAAATTGACACAAAAAGAAACAATCTGAACCATATTTCAAGTGAATAGCATACTGACACAGAAAGGGGGCTATAACTCAAGTAACTAAGACAATTTAGACTATGTATGTCCTCAGCTCAAGACAAAAAGAACTTGAAACATATATTGCATTCTAATTAGTAGGCTTGTCAGACATGGGTAATTTTGAAATGACATTGTATATATTCTAGGGTTGTGCCAATAAGTAAATGCCTTGTGAATTATGGGAGCTAAGTTTTCTCCTATTAGAGAAGAGTTATATAAATATTTAAGGGGTGAAGGGTAAAAAGTACCTGTTTTTTTGTATTGTTTGGGGTAACATTTTTCTAAGTCTGAAATTATGTAAAAAATAAAAATGGTTGGACTCTATCAGCACTTCTTAAACTCCCTTATATTAAAAATCACCTGGCTTTTAATAAAAATTTAATACTCTAAGAGCACCTTTCCTTCCACCTCAGAGTATTCTGTGTCGGTTCATTTGGGCCTCAGAATGTGTATTTAATATCATCAAACACATTTTTAGAAGGCTGGATTAAATTACCTCTGAGGTCTCTTGTTCCATGCCCTGGAAGAGGCAATTGTTAAGCCAGTGTTAAAAATCTGTTGGTGAGATGAAGAAAATAGACCTGACAACTCTCTATTTGTCTGAAGTACATTTATTACAGAGTCAAAGCATTCATGCAAATACCAAGGGGGCATAGAAAAGCCCAGTGGCAATCTCCCAGGAAGAGCATTCAAGAGAAATTGCAGAATTCTTCAAAAGTTAAGTTATGTAGACATCTTCCGGAGTCACACATTTCAGAAAGGCGTGTCCAGATTTCCATTCTTCCAACAGGACAAGTGCCTGGCTACTGGTCTTGGGACCTTTGCACTCACTGATACCCCGACCTGAACCCCGTCCACCCATCGAGTCTCTCCTCAAATGTCAGCTTATCATAGAGCCGTCCATTCTCACCTCCCTACCCCACCCTTCTCCAGGCTCATTTTCTTTATAGCACTTACCATCATCTAAATTTATCTATCTCATCTGACTGCCTGGTCAGAACATCAGTTCCGTGAGGGAGGGATAGCCTAGGTTTTTTCACTTCTATATATCTCCAGTTCCTAGGACAATGTTTGTTCTATATATATCAGGCACTAAATATTCATTGAATGATTTAGTGATGCACACATGTACAGGAATCTCTTATGATAAAGGAACATGTTTGCAGTGTGGTAGGTGAAATATGACCTAACCAAGTTGGAAACAGGACAAGTATATTATAATAAATAAATTTTATTTATTTATTTCTCCCACAGAGTTTAAGAAAAACAGACATTGAAATACATCTTGAGTTTGGAAATGGGTTTTTGCCTTTTTATCCATAATGGATTGTTGTCGAGAAAGTCAGAGGCTGGCATTCAACTAATACGTCATAAAATGTCGTTAATACAATGTTAGTAGGTATTTCATGTAAGAAAGGTATGATGACAAAAACAAATTTAAGATACAGTAGAGCCAAATGAAGTGTTTCTTCCACATATTTGACAATCCCATTCTATTCCACTTATCTTCTTCAGAACCTCTCAGATGAGCAGAGTTCCACAAAAACACTTCAATAAAGATTGCAGCAGACCAAATATTTAGATTACTTTGTACTCAAAAAGCTTCTAAACTTCCTGCTTCTAATTCTAGTCAATAATGACAAATTCATATCTTTAGAAAGGAGTTGAAGCTTTACTCTCTAAAAACTGAGCAACGGAAAATCAAACTCTACAATGAGTGAAGGGAGATACAGTTGACTAAACAGCCCCATTCAAATGCATTTAAGTTTGATCACAACTATGTCTGGTAAATTTTAGAGTAGTGTTTCTCAAACAGAGGGAGGAAGAAGAGGGTCATCCCATCAGGAGTCTACCTGCTGCCATGTAATCCCTTTCAAGATAGTGAGTTCCATGGTGAGCAATTGCCACCAAGGGGACAAAAGTATATTGAGACATTAAAATTTTTTTGAGAACAACATTGAAAATTTCACCTAATCCCATGCCAACCTTTTTGACTTTATGGGATAGCTTAGGCAAAACTATACCCACATCAGACTTAATAATAATTAATATATTTGCACTCTTTCTCACTCCATATTAGAAGTTTTCAAATCAGTGTACTGAAAACTGTAATAAAATTTTAATTTGTAATTCCAAAAGTGTACAATGGAACTAAGTTTACCAAAATTATAAAAAAGTTATAAATACCTGGTCTTATTTTGTTGACTTAACATTTTATTTTTATCATTAAGCATGATGAAAAAACAATATAACCAAAGATTAAAAAGTATAAAATTCCTTCAAATCACCCATTACCTTTCAATTATTTAAGCTAAAGAATATTATTTTATTTTTATAAACAAGAGTATTTAAAAGGCTTCATGTCTTTGGCTTTACTAAAATAGGATATTTAAATATTTTACCTTTTTTTGTTAAAAAATTGAAGTTATAGTAAGATAAAATGGAAGCCCACAAACCCTGCTAAAATAAAATTCCATTAATATCAGATCATTACATTGAAAAAAAAATTTTGTCTTGCAGCTTGCAATTAAGGTACCAAAAATTTACCAACCCATATAATTTTATCAGTCTACCTTCCCCAGAGAAAGTAAACAAATAAAACTAATGAAATTATATTTCTTGACCACTCTCATCCAATATAAATTTTTTGCAACTGGTCCTTAGAAAATTAGACAATGAGCTATTTACAAGGCCATTCAAGTGTCTGAGCCAGTTAACCACAGAGGCAGTATTCTAAGATGTGGAGGTGTTCCTGAGTTAGCAAAGAGGATCCTGCATTGTGGATGGCCCCTTAAGTCATTAGCAAGTGTAGATCAGGGGTTGATGGGCCTTTGTTAAAAATTATTTTATGTCAGCATTACTGTATGCTTAGAACACACCATGAAATACTGAACTTCAGCAATGCAGCACATGAGAAAATGCTCAGTGTTTTAGTACTATGCAGAGTGGAAAGTGCGGGACACATCTTTCAGTGGTGAGTTGCTGAAAATCATATCAATGAAAACCAAGCTGGTAAGCATAGTGCCTTCCGGAATTCCTGACACCAGTGTTTCTTCAAGTTTGGCCCCTGGTCTTCCACATGAGAACCACCTGGGAACTTGCTGCATTTTACACTAGTAAAGCATAATCTTCTGGTTTTCTTGGCAATCTGCATTTGTCACAATCTTGCCAAGTGTTTCAGAGTCACAATAAAGCTTGAAAATCACTACATTTGATCAACCCTTTGTCAAGGTCTTTAGCATCCTTCCATATAACACTAAAATTTGCAGCATATTTGAAATGTTGCCACAACATCAATGGATAACTTCCCTAAAAACAGTGCTGTCATTGATGCAAAATGTAACAAATGAGCACAACCAACAGGAATTAGCCAACTCCCATGGTATAACACATTTTAACCTGCATTGCATAATACTTTGCAGCATCAAACTGGCAATAAAAAAAAAAAAAAAAAAAAAAAAACAGAGCAAAACAGAACATTTGACACCCAGTCATAGGCTGTGAACTTTTTAAAAAAATCCAAATCCACAGTCCAAATTCAAATCCCACAGACATGGCAATTTGCACTTGGAAGTAGAAACGACTTGTGGGAAAAGAGGACTGTCTTTCTATTCATTCCCTTCACTAGGCGAGCAAAGAAAGATAAGCCCTGCCCAAACCCTGTCTCTTCATTCTAGAATGCCTTCCCTGTCCCCAGGGTTTCCACAGACCCAAATTTCTCTGTCTCAGGTTCTCCCACTGACCTTTCCAGCTCATTCTCACTGTGGGAGTTCTTGGGAGAGGTTTGCTACATGAAACTCATTGAATGAAGCAAGATCTATTTTTAAAGAATAATACTAAAAGGGTAGTAAAGCTTAATTCAACTGTTTAATAGTAAAGCTACAAAGGTAAATGTTTAATCAAACTATTTAAATAGAATTGGAAAACTCATTTTTAATAAATTTAAAATTTAATGAAATATTTATGATTTGCCTGAACAAGGATTTACTTGAATCCATGTTCCCCTTTCAAAATGACACATACAGAATCAGTACATATCTAGAGAATTTCCCCAGTTAAATACTCTATTGATATGAACCCATTCAAAAATGGCAAGACACCAATCATTATGAGTATTTTAGGTCACTCTAAACCAGTACCACACCACTGGCTTACGGTGGTTAGGATGTTATAGCTTAATGTTGACATCTGACACAGAAAGTTTATGGTCTGAATCATGTTTCTTTTTTATGTAATTCTGGCTCGGGAATCCGATACAGAGCAGCTGAGAAATAAATTATGTTGCTGAGGCTGAAGATGAGGCACAGAAGTACGGCTCCGGCTATCTGAGGGAAAGATAGGGCCCTGGAGTTGGCGAGGAGCCATTCCTTCCTCAGAGTCTTGTCCAGGAGTATGGCTTCCATCTGCATGTGTGTGGCCAGGATCACACACACATGGAACAGCTGGTGACTGTGACCTACAGCAAGAACACAAAAGGCCACCAAGATCAGCAATAAAAAAAGAATGACTATTGATACATTCGGTGGTATGTATGCTAAAAACGTCATGCTGAGTGAAAGAAGTCAGACACAAGAAACACATATTGTATGATTCCATTCATATCACATGTCCAGAAAGGGCAAATCTATAATGACAAAATGTAGATTAGTGGTTTCCTTGGGCAGAGGGTGGGAGTAGGGGTGAATAGTTACATGGGGATGAAGGACCTTACTGGGGTGATAAAAATTTTCTAAACCTCATTTGTGGTAAATGTTGTATAACTTGGTAAATTTACTAAAAATGTCATTAAATCGTACATTGAAATTAAGGAATTATGTGATTCGTAAAATATACTTAAAATTTTTTATTTAAAAAATGTAATGTGAGAAAAATTAAAAGACCATCAAAGCAAACCAAATTCACCACTCTTATTTTTCACATAAAAAAATTAGGCATCACATTCTGAACAAAGATCACATCTTAAGAGCCAACACTAATGAGCTCAGATTTTGATTTCAGTGCCAAAGAAGAAACCAGCCAGTCTCTGCTGGCCACTAATGAGGTGGTCCTCCTTCTACTGCTGGTTAATCCCAGACATGACCAGGAGCTCTGCCTCCCCACAACCTGCAGGACCCCAGCTCACCCGTCCATATCCATAGAGTATGGGGGCCCAGTAGAGGGTGCTGAGAGCTTAGGGACATGCCTGGAGAGTAAAGGAGTCCATTGTCCAGAGCAAAGGACTGCTTCAGGGGACCACCCTCAGACACCAGGAGTAAAACGAGACCACATGTGTTATGAGCTGATATATCTTCCTCTTTCAGATTCATATGTTGAAGTCCTAATCCCCTGTACCTCAGAATGTGACCATATTTGGAGGTGAGGTCTTTAAGAGACAATTAAGTTAAAATGAGGTCACTCGGGTGGAGCCTATGATTGGCATCCTTATAAGAAAGGCATTTAGGACATGGACACACACATACAAAGAGGGGAGACTACAGGGGAGGGATGGAGAGGATGGCTGTCTGCAAGCCAAGGAGAGGATTTAGAAAAAATCAACCCTGCTGGCACCTGAATTTCAGGCTTCTAACTTCCAGAACTGTGAGAAGATAAATTTCTGTTGTTTAAGGTACCTTGTCTGTGGTTCTTTGTTATGGTAGCCCTAGCAGACTAATAAGACACAGGAGTTAAACAAAGATTTTCCTTTGGTAAAACAAAAACAAAAACAAGAAAGAGTCCAGTATTGTATCCCAGGACTTATGCCAGGGTAAGCATCCTATAAATGTGTCCCAGGAAGCGACCAGCCTGGCTACCTGCACAGTGGGGCAGGAGCAGCGTCAGGAATGAGAGTGTAGGAGAGTTGGGCCTTCTCAAGTGGGTGGCCAACAAATTCCTTGTGGCAGGGAGCAGTCAGCACCCCCACATGGGTTCCCTAGGAAGAAGGTATACTTAAATAGCCACCTCTGCCTCACCCATGCTATACTAATGGTCTGTGTACTATTTCCAAATCTGTGTGATTCAGCAAAGTAATTTCTTATCCAGCAGAGAGCCATGCTTTCTAAGGACACAGTGCCAAGCAGAGAGGAGTGACTGGCTCTGCTCATCAATGGAGGCTCAAACCTGTCTCTATTAGGACAGAAGATAAAAAAGACAGAAGAGCCACGAGTACTGGACATATCTGAAATGTGGCTACAGCAAGAAGAGTGTTTTCAACAATCCTACCTAACAGGAATGGGGAGAAGCTTCCTGTGGGCCAACCCTCACTCAACTGGTCAAGTACTTCCCACTTGGGTGGCTGGAGAGGGTTGGAGAGGGAGTCCCATATATGGTACACTCAGTGATATAAGGATGGAGAACACTCCAAACCCCTTGCTAATGATCCGTCATTAACAGCTGTCTGGCAAATTTCCCCGCATAGGGAAATTTCTTTCTTCTCTGTATCTTTAGGCCCAAGAGGACAGGATAGAGGTAATAAAATAAAATGGTATAAGAGGCCAAAGAGTTGGTTAAATAAGGTCCAGGGCTATTTCTTCTGTAGCCCCAGATTTCATACACGACCACCTCTACTTCATCCAATTGGGGCTGGGATGGTGGATGTGGTCGGTAGGTTTCTGTGGACAGGTACCATTTCCCAGGCCCTCTTGTCTCTCTCTTTTGAAATCTGCCTTCTAAGGATTTTGCTCATAATCTCTCCAGCAGGAGAGAATAAGTAAAGGAGATGAAACTCTAATCAGAATTAACAAAGCAAATCTGGCCATGCATTTGAGGTAGAAAGAGGTGGAAAATCATGAACAAAATGGACTTGAGGAGAACCAAGGTTCCTGCCCACCACATGGGGACAAGGAGGGCCCTTGGATCCCCATGATAGCTTATCTAAGAAGTTCTCATCCCAAGCACACATCAGCCTCACATGAAGTGACCCAAGGGTCCCTCCACCAGGCAGTCCCAGAACCTGGGTGGGGGAGACGCATTCTGCTGTACCTGCCCCACTACCTTAGACAGAAAGGGAAGGAACTCCACCAGCACGCATGAACCCTGTGGCTCTGACCCCTCTTCTCCACCACATCACTACCCTAACTTTAGTGAGCTCAGGCTCACCTGGAG
Organism: Cynopterus sphinx; assembly: GCA_030015415.1. Lineage (NCBI taxonomy): Eukaryota > Metazoa > Chordata > Mammalia > Chiroptera > Pteropodidae > Cynopterus > Cynopterus sphinx. The sequence continues at coordinate 107,410,649 of CM057384.1, read as the reverse complement.
AAGCACACAGTCTCTCAGTGAGTGCTGGGCCCCACCACCATGTTTCTGGTTTGGGAATATCTGGGGTAAGGCCCAAGAATCTCCATGTTCCCAAATGATGCTGAGACTGCTGGCGTGGGGACCATACCTGAGAACCACTGCTCTACCAGGATTCCTGGCCCCACCTGAACAAGACAAAAGCACACATGTTCCCCTCCTCTGCATAGCCCTGCCATTTGGAACCCTCAGAGCCACGTGTACCTTGTCTTTCCTCTTCCCCTTCAGGGCTGCCCTCAATGGTCATTTAATAATGGGATTTCACGTTTAGGTAAATATGGGACTACCCTGGCCCCATAAGAATGCTTTAGAATCTTGGACCCACTTCTCCTCTATCGTCCCCTATCTTCCCTGACCTCTTGCTGGCTGTGTACATCCTGGCCTCTATGAATTCACAATTTTACTCACCTTGGCCTACACCTGGAGAATTTCCTGTAGAACTGCTTCTCTTCCTGTCCCTGACTCCCCTCTCTAACTGCATTGCTGGTGTCAGGGATGGGAGCCCTCCCCAACTGGGAGGGCAAGGGCAGCAAGGCCCCTACACACTCACCGATGTAGTCAAAGCATCCAGGGGCTAGGCGCTCTGGCAGGTGGGCAGAGTAGAAGAAAGAGGCCAGGAGAGTCAAGACCATGTGCTTCTGGTGGTACATAGTGGCTTCGTTCTGTGAACTCTCCCCTGGGAACAGGAATAGCTGCAGGCATTTAAAAGAAACATCGGGTCTGAGAGGAGGCCCTCTTGTCATCACCTGCAGACATCTTGGAACACATGTGCATATGGACTCCGTAGACCCAGGCACCCAGCCCTGCAGAGCTGTGGCTTGGAAAGGGAACTCTCAGGGATTGCATGAGCAGAATTCCTATTCTAGATGGGATCAACTGAGACCCAAGGCAACTGTATTTTAATCCCCCCAAATGCTCATGAGAACCTTTAGGGTTATTTAATTACAAAAAAAAAAAAAAAAAAGAAGAAGAAGGAAGGAAGACAAGATGTGAAAGGGAAAGGAAAAGAAAAATCCTATTCCCACTCTTCTTTCTGGGATAATGTGTCAGTATAGTAAAAAGTGATCATTTCACACTTGAACTCACTTCTAACCAGCATATCCCCTGAACTAATGTTCCTAATTAAGGTTCTAAGGCCTAGAAATTCCTCGAAGGCCTTCTGAGTCATCAAAAAGTATCAATGAAAGCTATGATACTGTTTCTGAGTTAAGGCTAGTTTTGGTGTTATTGTTATAAATAGCAACAGCAGTCACCACCTGCAGAGGGCACAAAGCCAGGCCTTTTACTTGCATTGTTTCATAGGCACCTCAACAATTGCCATAAGGCAGATTCCATTTCCTCATTTTGCAGATGAGGAAGCTGGGCTGGAGGGTGACTTGCAAACCACTAATTAGAAGTGAAGACAGGATCTGGGTCCAGGCAGGCTAGTTTCAGAACCTGCGTGATTATCAACATCATCATTTATGGTTAGACCTCCTGACCCACTGCCCACTGCAGCTGTGTGCCAGGAGCCCACTGAGCTTGAACCTGTGCTGTATGGTTTGGTGGCATGTGAGACCAACTTGTTCTCTCTACTCTGGTTTCTTGTGCATGGTCTGTGTCCTGGAGGAAGGATATGGGGGTAATGAACTGCACCTGCATCTCTGGGTCTCCCCCAGGCCCACATAGGCAGAGCACAGAGCACGTGCTTGGTGCTCCAGCTGAGGGAGCCAGCTCTGCTTCTCCCCTTCACTCTTTGCAGCGCCCCCTCCCCACCCCCTCCATTTCTACTTCATGCATCAGACCCATGGGTTCCCTCTGGGAGAAGAATGACACTCACTGGGCACTGGCCGTGTGCCAGGCACCACTAAGCCCAGCAAATCTGTTATTTTGATTAATCCATTCTACTCATCCCACAAAGGAGGGGATGTTAATCCCATTCACAGATTAGAAATCTGTAGGCTCAGAGAAGTTAAGTGCATTGCGTAGGGTCACGAAGTCAGTGAGTAGTAGGCCTGGGATTTGAACTCGGGCCCATCTGATATGAGTGTGCATTGACTTCCCTTGTCACTGTCTTGCCTCCTACACCCTCCTCCTTCATGTTCTCCATCTGATTCCCATCTGTCCTTTAAGACCTTCATTAATAATTTTTCCATCACTACTAATAACACGTTAATTGATGTAATGTATAACAATGCTTTTCTTGGTCTCTTGCCACCAGCCAGCACTTTACACATGATCTCATTTAATCCTTCCGCTGCCTGATGAAAGGAGGTGTGATTACCATGCCCATTTTACAGATGAGGGCAATCAAGGCACCAAGATGAAAGATGACTTGCCCAAATGTTCACAGTGAGTAAATGTTAGAAATTTGCTTCCAGAGCCTGCTTTCCTGGTCACTCTACGAAATCCCAGGCTCTGTCCCTGCCCAGACCTCTGCAATTGCTCTTGAGCTCTGGTCAGCACTGGCCGATGGCACATCCCCTATGGTTCATCAGGGCTTTGTGTCATGCCATCTCCAACTACTCTGCAAGTGCCAGTAAGGGAGCCTCTGGGTCTCCACTCCCATATGTCCTATGGTAACTAGTGTGGTGCTCTGACCCCCAGGAGCTCAGGAAACAACTGACTCTCTGGCATTGCCAACAGGCAGAGGAGATGGAGCTGGGCCCTTACCCTGTAGAAGATGGGGAGGGAGTCCCACGTGTAGGGATAAGCAAATGCAAGGACTCGGAGCATCTTACAGAGCCTGGGCCTCTGGAGTTCCAGAAACCTAAATAAGGGAAGGAGTGGGTGGGAAATAAAAATGAAAGGAGTGTCAGTAAATCTCTCTCTCTTCCTCCCTCCCTCACACACACACACACACACACACACACACACACACACACACACGCACACGTGCAAATTAAAAATAAAAATAACCAAGGGCAAGCAGTCAACAGGAGGCAAGCATTTTTGCATAACCTCCTCTAGCGGCTTCTCTACCTGCCTTTTCCAGACCTCACCCCCGCCTCTCCCCATCCCAAACCCCAGGGAAGTGGCTCAATGTCAGATGTATAAAAATCTCATGGGAAAGGATCTCCTCGCACCATGAGAAACAATGGTATCCAGATGAAGCCAGGAAGGAGAGTTGGGCAGAAGCCCTTCAAACGCCAAGTTATCTAACTGCCAAAGAATGTTTTAGAAGTACAGTGACCACCAGGACAGGGAGGTGTGTCAGAGTGGGTGGCCCCAGTGGCAAAAGTCTCTGGGAGAAGCACATCTGCAAAGCTGAGATGCCTAGCTAGTCAGAGCCACCTGGTAATTTCCGTGCAGAAGCCCTGTTTCAATTAGGTGTTTAATTACTCTGCGAGATTTCCAGAATATTTAATACCACGCACAGGGATACTGGCCTGGGGAAACTCAGTAAATGTGGTGTTTCCTTCCCTGCTTATCACCATACCCATCCACCTCGAGGGATGACTGTTCTGGTGTGGTCTGTAGGACAAGGAAGGCACTCGGGTCCTCTCAGCCTCCCCAACAGTTCTGCCCTCATCATGCTACCCCATGGGGATGGCGTCTGTGTCCTGCCACCACTTCTTACCTCTGCTTCCCAGATCCCTTCTCCCAGCCCACAAGTCTGCCCCTTCTCTCCAGTCTGCCGCTTCTCCCAGCACTGGCCCATTTTCCCTGGCCAGGTTATCCATGTCCCTAAAGAGCCAGGGCAGTCACCTGACCACAAATGCCACCGCTGCCCATATCCTTGGGTGTGGGGACATGGCAGAGATTCCCATATACACCTCCTGGTTGGTTGGGAACCATCTTGAGGGCTAGAGCGGGGTGCACTCAGGTCTGGACCCCCAGGCCCAGCTCAGAAGCACGTCTGAGGATGTAAACATCCACCAGCCTGTGTTTCTGCTCAGCCCTCGGGGCTGCCAAGAATGGGGATCCACATTCCAGGGTAAGAGGCAGCCCTATGGGCCTGAGAAGCTCCATGGCCTCCAGAGACAGGCTTCAACTTCACTCAAGCCTCCTTGCACATCTCTCCATTTCTGACCCTGCCCATCAATCAAAGAAACACGTGATGGGTATGGGGTGGAGAAGGAACAGAAGCTCAAGGAGGAGAAAGATAAATAAGGGACCTCAATTCATCATCCCTCAAAACAAGAACCCCAGCCTTGGAGTAAACCTCAGGGCAGGTGAAGCGGCATAGTGTCGTGATCTCATAAGCAGAGTTTGACCTGGATATCCTGGGTTCGAATTCTGCCTCTGCTCTTTGTGACCGTGTGACCCTGCAGGTCATGTTACCTCAGAACCTCAGAATCCTAGCGTGTAACACAGAAACAATGACTCTACCCCCTCAGAGGCTTGCTGCAAGGATTTGATGAAATGGTCCTCTCAAAAAACTTGTGACTGTGCACAGCACAGAGTAACGCTCATTAAGTGGCAGCTTTTGCAAAGAGGTGTGTCATGGGGTCCATTCTCTCCCCCACCCCATCTTGTAGCCACATTGTACCAGAAAATAAGAACACGAGGTAACAGACGGCTCTGGGTGATTTGTCTAAAGTCGGATGAGTAATAAGAGGCAAAGCTAGGATTTAAACCCAGGGTTATCTGGTTCCTGTCCCACAGCCCTGCCATCCAGCAGGCTGAGCAGGCCTAAGCCACTACCCAGCCTTTGTCCTTACCTACGCCCCTCTGCTCCAGGGAACAAACCAAACACACTCCCACTGCCCCAAGAACTAGGGCCTGTGTCAACAGCCACCTCAGCCCCCCTGGCAGATCCGGTCTGACCATGGCAAGCCCGCTCCCTCCTTCCCCATGCACTGCCACCACCTGTCATTTCTGAGTTAGAAGAGGCTCACTGTGAAAGTGCACTCTTTCTGTGGCCACTTACACAGGAAGAAAGCTGGCTCTGGCTGGTGAGGGCCATCCCCCAAACCATGGATTTCCTGTGACTCGAGACAACATTTCGCCCGGCCTGATAAAGTGCTTCCCCAGGGGCAAACGAATCAGCCTCTCCAGCTGCAAAGCCGAGTCTATGGGGAGGAAAAAAGGAGAAAAAGCAGAACAGAAGAGAGCCGGCACAGAGAGTAAGAGGCAGAAGGGCCAGCAGCCTCGGAGGGGGCCACCGCTACTAAGGCGCAATTCCAGCTTAGGCCGGAGAGTGTCGCCACAGTCGGAGGTTCTGAGAGGGAGGGGTGGGAGCCTGAGAACCCCGCGAAGCACCCCAGGCCTCAAGGCCCCGCCGGGTATGGCAGTTCCTGCTCCTAGAGTTGAGGAACCAATTTACAGGGAGTCAGCCTTCCTCTGCCCAGAACCAGATTGGCAGGAAACACCAGATTTCTGGAGCCTCCCTCAGGAGAGGGTCAATGCCGTCCATACCAGCCTGTTCTAAAACCTCGGCAGTCTTGTTTCAACAGAGCTAGAAGGATTTGCAGGCGAATCCTGGAATTAGTGTCTGAAACTCGGCAGCCTTTGGAAATACCATTCTATTGCACAGGGGTGTGTCGTGTGGGTGGGGCACTGCGGAGATGTGGACATTTCCATGTGCTGGCTGCGGGCCCTCGCAGTACTTTGTCACCTGGCTGAGCCCTCTGACCTCCAGCTGTGTCTGAGAAACACTGTCTGCTGGGCCTCCTGTTTCCAGCTCTGACCTCTGCAGCCACTTCCAGGCCTGCTCCATGCTGCTCTGACCTGCCACGGCACCACTGCCATGGTGCGGCTCACTTTCCACCAGCGATGACGATTCCTCTTCCTCCCTCACAGCACTGCCACAAGGCATTTCACTGAGCAAGTACTTGTCAAGAACACCAATGGTTGGATGCTTTGGCTGGATGAACAAAGAAGTCCCCATGGTGACTCGTGATGCACATGGCAAACACTCTAATGTCCCTAAGGGAGTGACACTTTCCTGGGCTTTTGGGTAGTTCGCAGGTGTGAGCAGGCCAGGTGTGAGCAAGCCAGATCTCTGTCACACCACCTGGCTCTAAGAGCCACAGAGAAGTCATACATCCCCTCATTTCCCTTCGCAAATGCTACAGAACAAGAAAGCAGCTTTTTGAAGTATGTTCATTTGAACTAAATTCTATGATGATAAGGGCCGAAAATCAGCCAGGGGGGCACATAGTTCCCCATGTAGGCATCTATCTTAAGGATGTATACTGCAATGGAATAACTGCCAGTTAGGCCATGATCGTCTGGTAAGCAAGTGAATAAGTGAAAAGCTACTAATGAGGTTCCTGGTCTCCTGTGCTCAGAAAAGGAGAAGGTGTTTCTCTCTCCCCCACCCCACCACCCTGGTCATACTACGAACCTATGGAGCAGGAGGGAGCGGCAGGAGAGAAATCTTGGGAAAGACACTGGCTTTGTAGACTGCCCAAACCAGAAAGAGCCTAGAGGGCATCTGAGGAGGCATCTTGTTTAAGGTGTAGACACTGAAGCCTTGAGGGGGTGGTGACTGGCCCCAGGCCACATGGCAAGTCTACGAGATCCAGGATTCCAAGGGGCATGTGCCCTCTTCTCCACCTGTTTCTCCTGAGGTTAATCAGGGTCAGAATCACCCTTGCAGACACTGAAGACCACAAAGAGAGGGAAGGAAAACAAAAGCAACAGGCTTGGCAGAGCAGGGACACTGTCAACATGGAAAAGAGAGAACAAGAGCCCTCAGCACCAGGCATCCCACTCACCTCTGGTGCTGAGACCTGTGTTTGCCCCCTCTCCACTTCTGTCCCAGCACAGCCCCCTAGTGAGTGGTTGTTAACACACCTGGAAGCCCCTCAGGGCATGGAAACTGAATCCAAGGAATTGTCTTCCTAGGAAGATTACTGTCCTTCATGAGCACAGACTGCGGTAGAGCCAGTCTGTGGTAGAACATACGAGGAGCTTCGGATCCCCAGCTGCCTTTGGAGCCCGTCTCTAGCTGCTCTCTCCCTTCCAGTTGTGTGAGATCCAGCAACCCTGAATCTCCTTGCTGCCTCCCAAGGCAGTCCCATCCTTTCCAGCACCCCAGCCCTTGTCCAGGCTGTTTTCTCTGTCCAAAGGTCCTCTCCTCTCCAGCTGAAGTGTTCTACATCTCTCAATACTCAGTCCTAATGCCACTTCACAGAACCTTGGGTATCCAGGCAGGTGTCACTCTGCGTTAACATTATTTGTTTATGTTACATTCTGTAATGCTACACTCCAAAGGCTATTTCCTTTGGCCGTTAGGGGAAATGAAGACTCCATCTGGACTTTTAGGGGATCTTCAGTCTGTCTCTACTAATCACTGGGTGCTCTCTGGGTGCAAAGACTGTACCCACTCCTTCTGGTATTCCAAGATCTTAACATGATGCCTGGAGCATGGCAGGCATCTAAAGAATGTTGAATGGTTGGATGGATGGGTGGACGGGTGGATGGATGGTTGGGTGGATAGGTGGATGGATGAAATAGACACAGGTGTGCCCCGTAAATAGACAGAAATAATCCATTTCATTGACAATGGAAGAGCCGCCAAACACAGGCATTCAAGAGATTCCTGGCCAACCTGCTTTGCCAAACAAGTTTGTCCAAAGGTACCAGGCTTGCTACATGTAAAAGATCCATTCATCATATCAGGGGGACTCCGCTAGAAATAAACAATCTACCTGGTGGATTATAGGTAATTGAGGAAGCTTTTTAAAAAATGCATCAAATGTTCCAAGAATTTGCATTGGGAGCTCATGGGAAAGCAGCCCTGGGTCATGAACTCTGGGACTCTTTCTGGCACACCCAGGAAGCCTTCCCAGCCCCCTCAGCTCATAGTGGTCACCTCTCTGGATCCTAAATTCCAAACAACAGAGCAACACGTCCCTGAAGGAGCTAACCAGACAGGACAGTGTCTCATCCAAGGACCAGATGGTCTGTGGACCAGGCCATCAGTGAGCCCAGGCACAGTGCCTCGTGGGCATGCTTCTTCTTTCTTCGGAGGCTTTTAGCATCTTGGTTACTTTTCTATTTGTGTCTCACCTAAATCAAGAATCTGACTCTCTCCATCCTACTCTCTCCATCATCTGTCCAGCACCCCCAGCCTGGCCTGGCATGGGGCTGCACTTCAGAAAGAGCTTTTAATCCCTAAGGTCCTTGAGAAACTGGGGAAGATGGAAGGAAATAACCATCCTATGACATCTGATTATATCCTCTATCCTGTGGGCAGACCCTATTGCTTCACAGCTTTAGGGGAGCTCTGTGAATCCAGGAAGAGGAAAAAAAGAGTTCATTCTCTACTTCCATGCCCAACCTTTCCATGGGACAAACCATGTAAGTCTCTACAAAGGAGACTTACACTCATGGAAATCAACTGCACGCTTCGACCTGTCCCAGGACAGGTAAGTGGAGGGCAAGTTGGGGCAAATATTCCCAATGCCATTTAAGAATCTATCTTTCCGTCCTTAAAAAAAATCCAAAAAGCCAAAAGCCAGTTTGTCAAGTTTGTGAAACTTGCATACCTCTAAGTCCCACAAAACCCAAGTGTCACTCAAAGAAAGCTAGAGCCAAAAGCACTGTGAAGAAGATACGGAAGCATGCCTCTCCTTCCTTTTTTCCTTGCAGAGGGAGAGTGGACGGCTGCAGGTGACAGTAATTCTTTAAGGACTGCAGCCATCTAATAGGGAGACTCAAAGTGGCTCACTGAAATCGTGGTTGAGGGGACAGATGATCAGGTGCGACCTGCCCACCTACCATGGCGCCATCGAAGACCCCTAGCCTGCGAAGACCCCAGCACCTTGGCACAGTCTACAAAGGCTGCTGCCCTGACACCACCATTTGAGTGGTTTCCTAAATAATTTATGGAACCAGAGCTTTTGGACAAGTCACTTTTACAAAGAGCTGAATAAACTAGAGCAGTTATCCTCAATACAGTCTCTTGTACTCCAATATGCTATCTTGAGTGAAAGGAAAAAAAAAAATAGAATTAGAGCCAGTGAGTCAGGTGTGACTCATGGCCATGAGGTTTTCCCCGGGGATATGTCCAACATCTGAATATCATCCATCAGCCACACAAGTATCTAGAGGCAGGCCCACTAGGTCATAAGTAGCAGACTGTTTGTGGGGTGCTCCTCTGGGCCAGGCTTGTCTCAGGTGTTCTGAGTATGTATGTTACCTGTAAATCCTTACATATGTTTCATAAGGTAGATATGTTGGCTCCATTTTACAGATGAGCAAACTGAAGGTCAAGGCTAAGTGACTATCTAGCAACAGGACCAGCTATATAATTGGCAGCGCCCAGTGCAAAGTGAAAGGGCAGGACTTCCTTTTAAAAAATCATTAAGAACTTCCGGATAGCAATAGCAGAGCATTAAACCAAGTCTGGTGCCCTCCTGATCACAGGGCCCTGAGCAACTGCACAGGCTGTGTGCCCATGAAGCTGGTCCCGCCCAGCAGCAGGAAGTCCATGTGGAACTGAGTGCCAGGCTCCCGAGTGCATCTTCTGTTGTCCCTTCCCACAGTCCATGGATTTGTGTGCAGGACCACCCTCCCCGTCCCATCTGAGATACGGTGGCCAGGTACCTGGAGTAGCAGGAGAGGCCGGTGCTGATGATGGTGTTCAGCACAGCCAGGGTCACGTAGTAGTCACAGAAGGTGGTACGCACCAGAGCATCGGGGAATGTATAGGCAGAGTAGGCGATGGCTGAGCCTGGGGAGGAAAAATCAGACTTGGGCAAGAAGCCACGACTGGACTTGGCACTGTCTGGACTCCTTGGGAAGACTAACCCCAGCATTTGGCTGAGCCTCATCATCCCCACAGACCTGCTACTATACCCTCACTTGTGCCATCGCCTCTGCCTGACTGGCCTCCTCTCTCTCCTCTACCTACCCAGATCCTATCCTGAGAATTTACATTACCTCAAGGGCTTCACATACATTAATTCACATAATCTTTAAAACCACCATCCTGCACTTATCTTTGTTTTTCAGATGATAAAACAGAGGCACAGAGAGGTTTAATAACCCACCTGGGGGCACACAGCTAGAAAGCAGCAAAGCCAAGCAAGCTTCAAGCACAGGCAGGTAGAGTGACAGTCTCTGCTTTTAACTACAGGCTATAGGCCACAATGACACCCTAGTGTGCTTAGCTTTGCTCTAAGCATGCACATATCACCTGTCCAATGGCACGGGGTTTTCCTTGTGGAAAGATCAACGCTGCAGGGAGAGAGCACCCTTGCTAAGGTGAGGCGAATCATCAGTGGGCTGCAGGACTGGCCGGCTAAGAGGCTGGGTACAACAGGCTAGCCTCAGTGTTTTGTTTTCTTTTAGGTTTTGGAGTTTGTGAGAGAAGGGTTAACTAAGGAACTTCATGACACCTGCCTGCCACAGCTTTTATTTGAAAGAACAGGGGAGATCACTGTCCTTTTCAAAGGGGCCAGGGGTCTGGACCACATGGCCTCTCTAGGCACCTTCACCTGCTGAGGTCCCTTCTGGGAGAGAAAGCTACAGGCCCTTCAGCCCAGGGCCTGAAAGATTAGGCCTAAGGTTACCTGTTATTCCAAGACATAGAGAACTTGGAATTCTAGCTCAAGGCTGAAGCAGGACTTGGGCCATGTAGCTTCTACCTCTGATCCCATTTGACAATGGAGTCTAGTGAAGTCAGGAATGTTCCCAGAATCACACAGGCCTAGAATACCCACCTCCTGGATACAATGCTCCCCAGTCTAGCAGGCCACCTGTGAGATTTCATCTGGGAACTGCTTCCAGGGGGACAAACTCTTTCCTCAGGCTGACAGCATCCAGGAGGTTCCCATCTAGACCAGGATGTGGTTTGCTTTGTGCATGTTGCCTGGGGTCTAGGTGCCAAGCTCCATGGCCATTACAAAAGCAAAAGCCTCAGACCATGCCAGGAACTGCAGTGGGGAAGCAAAATTATCAGTCCCTCCAGGCAGGCTGTAGACATTCAGGATGGACGGGCATTAGCAAAGGGGCTGACCTGGGAAGCCACCTTAGAAGGTGGGGGATTCTGACAGGGGCCTGAGGACAGAGAGGGCTTTCCAGGGAATGGGGCGGGAGATGGCTTTAGATGCCAGACTATGGAAAGTGAACCTCCTCTTTCAGGCAAAAAGGAGCAACTGGAAGGTTTCTGAACAGGGGATTAAGGTAACCAAAACCTAATGAAAGTGCACAGGGCGGCTCAGAGGGAAGAACAGCTGGAAATCAGGGAGAAGCTGGAGCAAAGTCACCCTCCAAGGACTGAGGGTTTCCACAGGTCTGAAGGAGTGAGAGTGGGGAGGAGAGGTGGCTGCAGGCATGGAGCTGGGGGTTCTGGTGGAATCAACAGGCTATCTCAACCTTGAGGCCTTCTATCCCTCAAGCACTGGGCTACCAGCAGGAAAGTCAAATGTGAAAGATACACATCTGTACTCAGGGAGCTGTTCCCAGTGAGAAGTAGAGATGAAGGGGCCACTGACAAGGCTGGGGACCAGATCCACATGGAGGTGGATGCAGGCCTGGGGGCCTGGAGGGAGCCACAGGAAGGGGGGCCCCTCAAGCTTTCAGGGCTCCGGCTCTGCCACTGACACGCTGTGTGATCCGGGTCACTGATCTTCACTGCGCTTCATTATTCTCACCTATAGTTTGGGTATAATAATGGTCCCTGCCTCACGGGACTGCTCCCAGGGTAACGAGCTCATCATGGTAATGGCTCCCTGCCCACCGATGCTTTCGAAATGCCAGGCCCTGCCCAACAAGCTTCACTCACAAAACCCATTTGATCTTCATAACACTCTTATAAGGAAGATGTGCCAGTTTTGTGGGTAAGAGCATCGAGGTTCAATGAGGTTAACAGCCTTGCATATAACAGCCTTGCATGTAAGAGCATATAACCTTTGTGGGGGGTGGCAGTCGGGCCACCAAGCACCGCGTTATGCCACCCCTTGGTGATGTGTATCAGGAGCTGCCTCATAGTGATTATGCCAATGCACTTGCTCTTGTCATACATAGTGAGTCTGCACAGGTGACTGAGGGCTGTGCCAGCTCCTGGGCTAAGGAGTTTGAACTTCATTGCATGAAACTGGGAACCCTGAAAAGTTTTAAGTGGGAGGGGTGCCATGGTCATAAGGTGTAGAAACTTCCCTGGGACAGCTGGGTAAAGTGGGGGTTGGGGGAGCAGAGAGGAGGCTGTTAACAGTGCAAGATGGAGGCGTGAGGGTCTGAGCCAAGACAGCCAGTGGGGCAAAGCCAATTTGAAAAATATGGAGGAGACTCAACTGAATGTGCTGATTAGAGAGGGTGGTGGGAGCGAGAGGGAGGGGAAACTGAGGGTTACCTACAGATTTCTGACTTGAGGCACAGGGGACAGGACTGATGTGGCCTGGACCAGGTAAGGAGTTTAAACTAGAGATGGGGATTTGGAGCAGCTCCCCCAGAGGTGTCAGGGGACAGAGTGGGCACAGGTGAGATCACCCAAGGAGCTGGGCCATGTCAGAGCAGAGGCCCAGGGGTGGATTCTGAGCTCACCCACATATGGAGGAGAGCAGAGGAAGGGGAACCAGCAAAGGAGATGGAGAGAGGGAAGGGAGTGAGGCAACTGAGGTCAGAGAAAGAGACAGGGGTTGAGGAGCACAGAGGGGCCCCTGCATCAAGTGCTGGTGATGGAGCCCACACAACTGCATGAATCCTGAGAGTTAGGAGGAGGCCAGCGCCTTGGCAACCACAGTTTTGATGAACGGTGGGGACTGAACAGAGCATTGGAGAGTGGAAGGTGAGGCAGTAAAAAAGTGTGTGTGTGTGTGGGGGGGGGTGGTATGTGTGTGTGTATGTTTGTATGTGTAACTTGAGAAGGAACAGGGAAGAGGAAATGGGATGAAGATGGGCTCCTCATAGATCCCACCTTGGGCCAGGACAGATGACACCTTTGCTTCTACACCTAGAGCAGGACCAGGAAGAAGGAGCTAAAACTGGGACATGAGGGGACAGATGGATGCCCACAAGGCGGGGCAGGGGGAGAGAAGACAGGAGGAGGAGCGAGCATGATAGCTAAAGGACAACATGAGGAAGTTGGAGAGTCAGTACCCAACCTCACCAACTTGAGGTTCGCCATTCTGTTCCTATGGCACTTTGAGCAAATCGCTAACTCCTTTAAGCCTCTGGATAAACAGAGTTTGTGCCCACCCCTCTTCACAGCCAGGCACAACAGAGACCAGCACTAATGTGTGCAGTTGGCTCACCCTGGCCTGTGAAAGTAGATGGTTCAGAGAACTTGTGAGCTGATTGTTAAACATGGCCATCATTAAAAATTAAATGACATAAATTTACAATTAAATGAGGCACATTAACAAAAGTAGTAACTATTCAATTAGCATATCTTCTGCATCAGTACAGAGGACCTGCTGTAATGGTGCACTATGGTGTACCTTGCCTGCCCCGTGTTCAGTGATGTCATGCTGATGGCTTGAAATCGCCCACAGTGGGAGTATTTACATCACACAAATCAGCAAACACCACAGATCAGCGTGTTTGTCCCTAGACAACCAGTTGTTAAGCAATGCCAGCATTCCTGTGGACAAATTGCTTACAAAACACTCACTGGGAACCTGAACAGAGGCACTGCATCCCCACAACTCTTCTGCAAGCCCATCAAAACCTTATGGTGACCCTAGCTCCCCAGGGAAGGGGCAGGTGGCCCAGGCCCAGGGGAGAGACGTTGAGAGCAGGGCCTCACATACCCAGGCTGAAGAGGTTGACAGCGCCATAGTCCAGGAAGTAGCAGATGTGCCGGGCGTTCTTGGACATGGAGCTGAAGGTATGTGCACAGCTGGATGCAAGGGGGTACACGCAGCTGGTGCTCATGTACACAAGCAGAGGCCAGGAGTAGCTGTCATTCTGCACGTCTGTCACATACAGTGTGGTAACAAACCTCCACATGAAGAACCTGGAACACAGCATAGCCCATGCAATCCCGGTGGCTGGAGGCTCCTCTTACATTCTCCACCTCATTATCTTCTGCCTTCCATTCCCCTGGGAAGGCCCATCCCTACATTTCCTCACTTCGGTGAAATGCCATGAACAAGGATGGGTGAGTGGGGTCTGTTTTTAGGTGGAAGTAGGAAGGAGGGGCAAGAAGAGAGCCTTGTCTAGTCCAATCCCTTCCCCCTGCTTGTGGTGACAGATCCCTCTTACATCTTGCACAACTGATTCTCTAGCCTCAACTTGCACACTTCCAGGGATGGGGAGCTCACCACCTTACAAGGTATCTCTGAGAATTGGAAAGTACTTCACTGAGCTATCATCTGTCTCCCTGGAATCTGTCTTCATTAAATCAGCCCTAGTTCTCCCTGATGGGACATAGAAAATGAGCCCATCAAATATTTTAAAGCAGTCTTCATAATCAGCTCCCACCTCTTTGAACTTCATAGTAGATAACCTTGGTGCATTCAACCATCTCTCATAGGATCCAAATTTGGCCTGGTCACCAGCCCTGTAATTTGTCTATGTCCCCCTTACAGGAAGGCTCCTCACATGAAAGCAATCCTTCTGCTAAGATCTTGAAAGTCTGGAAGACAGCAGGACATATTTCTTCCTCCTCATCTACACTAGCCCTCCACTAACTTTTCTGAGTGGTTGAGGCCCGCACTGAGTCTCAGTCAAGCCTGGGTCTCTGGGCTCCATCTCTCCATAGAGATGTCGTACGCCTCTGCATCAGTTCTGCCTGTATCCTCAGCCTATAACCCATGCAAGTTGGTCCTACCTCCAGAGCTGCCCTCTTCTACAACTGCTAGAGAGCCGGCCCCTTCCCTAAAACTCTCCTAGGGAAGGAGACTACAAAACTTTTCATGCAGGAGCCCAAGGAGCATCACCAAATCCTCTGGCTGTACTTGTGATCTCTTTCCTCCCTGTCCTAGTCAAAATAAAGCTTAAGCTTTTTTCTGTTTCTCAAAATACATCCTTTGATCATCTCAAGATTATTCCCTGGTCACATTTCCTTAGGGCATCTTACTCCTGGCTTTCCCAAGCCCTCCTGATACTCTGTGTTGCCCAGTTGGGCCTGGTAGTGTAGGGGTACGTCCATGGTGAGGCACCTCAGCCAGTGTGGCTCAGCTGTCAAACCACTAAGAAGTCATCCCACAGGATCTGTGCACGGGGCTCAGGCCCGACAAACAAGGATGGCTGGCCAGCACTCTGCAGCGGCTCAAACTTCCGAACAGCCTAAGTTACCTGTGGTTCATCCATAAAGCGGAGACCCCACAGCTGTTCCAAAGCCTGAGAGGCTGTGGGTCAGACAGAGCAGGTGAAGAGCAATTGAGGAAAGAACTAGGTGCTAAACATACACACACATCAGATGCTTTTCCCTAGGAGAGCTCTGGGGGGGAGGGTGTGTGTGCATAAGGAGCAGGTCACCTGGTGGCTCTAGGAAGAGGGACCAGCAGGGCACTGACTCTACTCCCTTCTGCAAGTTATCATTTTTTAGCATTAGGACTTTTTAAGTTTACTTAGGCTGACTTAAATTTAAAAGGACAATCAGCCTCCATGGGCAGCGTCTTGCTGCTAGCCTGATAGTCGGCAAGCTGAGGGCATCTTTACAGATTGCCCTAGTCCACCATAAGCTCTGAGGTCCTTCCAGCTCTGATATCCCATGATTTGACCTCTGACCCTGTCATGTGCAGGCATGAGGTGTATGAAGCTGGTCATTGGTCCCCCTTTCTAAGCAAGGTCCCTCTTCACCTTCCTGGCAACTCCAGTTACTTGTGCACACACACTCACCCCAGAGTTTGCTTAGATGCTCCATTAAACTGCTAACTTAACCAAGTGCCTATAGCTGCTGTGGTTCCAGAATAATTACAGCTCTGTGTCCAATGCCTTCTCTAATGTCTTCCCCCATAATCCTCACAGCAACCCTGTGGGAGGTGATGACAATCCTCCTGCTTTGCAGATGGGAAAATGTGACTTGCTTAAGCTCATGACATTTTAACCAGGGCTTCTGGAAGACCCAGAAAGCCTCTAAGACTAAAGGAGAAAAGATCAAATCGGACCCTGGAGCAGGGAAGCAGAGAAGACTGGGGAGCCATGAGGAGTCCCATGAGTCCTATCACAACCCATGCCCTAAAACTCACCTCGGCTCTAGCCCACACACCACAGGAAGTCCCCGACCCCCAGCATGGCATCTCAGCCTTCCCCATCCCAGCTATGTTTTAAAAAATCCCCAGTTCCCAGGGGTCATGAATGACACAACTGGCCAAGGGGGGCTGGAAGGTACCAGAAAGGCAGCAAGTGAGTCCAGATGTTGAGGGTCTCATTGGTCATTTGGAAAAGGCTGAGGATACAGGCAGTGGCAGAACTCTGTGGATGTCGGTAGCCAAAGAGGATGCCCTGTTCATGAAACACCTGTAGGGGGAGAAATAGGGACATGGAAGTGAGACAAGCAGGTTGTGCGGGAAGGTCTCAGAAAGGACATCTCTGGTAGCATATTTTTTCTCCCAGGCTGTACACTTAAACACTTGAGCCTGTTCCCCTCTCTTCTTCGTGAGCTTCTAAAATCCCATGTCTTTCAAGAAGCCTTACAGCCAGCTGGAGAAGAGAATTCAGGGCCCTGGCTCCCTTCAGGGATCCCGCCTGTTTTCCATTCTCAGACACACTTACTCCTGTCATGAATATTGCCTAAGATTCTGGTCTGGCACCCTCTGCCTGGGGCCTACAGCCTGGTCCTCGGATGCCTTCGTGGCTGGTTGACATGTATGCTGTCTGTCCGAGCAAACATGCCCCAGATGTCAGGGGCTGGTGGGAAGATCTCTGCAGGAGATCCCTCCAGCATCAGGATATATTTACCAAGGCGCTTCATAAAGGCCTTTTGATGATGAAGACTATGATGGCATCAGCCTGGGCTGAGGTAGAGGAGAAGGCTGGCCACAGCAGGCTCGTATGAGCCACCTCTACCCCATGCAGCCCACTTGGCAAGTCTCTCAGTAACCAACTGCATGAGAGTCTTGGACTGGTCAGGTAAAATATGGGCTATCAAACTGCCTGGACAACCGCATTACCTCTGTTAAAAATGATCCTTGTGAGAAACACAGCAAGAGGAAAGAAGTTGAGGGTATAATATTAAGTGAAAAAAGCAGAATGTAGATTGTATTCCAGCCATGATTATAAGAATTATATGAAGTTTCAGTACATATGGTAGGACAGAGGTTGGGAGGAAATAGAAAAGTGGAGAGTTTCATTTGCTGAGGTAGCAGGATTTGCAGGAGACTTTTATTTCCCTCTTTGTGCTGATTTAGATCAGGGTTTCTCCATCTCAACAATATGGGCATTTTTGGCCAGATAATTCTCTGTTGTGAGGGGCCATCCTAAGTATTCTTAAGCATTATCCATGCCTCTCCCTGATAGGTGCCAGTGGCACACAATGTACCCTTTTCCAAGTTGTGACAACCAAAAATGTCTTCAGATATTGCCACTGTCCTCTGGGGCTACAATGTCCCCTCTTAAGAACCACTGATTTAGATGAATGTGTCATAAACTTTGAAAAGTAAATTTCAAATGAGTAGATTAACTGAGGCAAATAAAATACCAGTAATCGTAATACAAATCAGGCCACAATAAATTTTCCACCTTTCTCTTTGATTTTCTAGGGCTGTAGAAGGAAGGGAAGGCTGGGAGAATTCTACTTAGATACCCATCACTCATTTGGGTTACCAAATTCTTAGTTTAAAGGAGGACCCTTATTCAAAGATGCACAGTAAAGAATATAACACGAATTATCTCTTGAGGTTCTGAGGAAAGAGTTCGCATGGAATTGTGGAGAAAGTAAGGGATTCTCAGAGTAACTAGTCAAATGTGGGCCACTGAGGTGCCATGTGACCTTGAGCTGGGTCACACCTCTCAGGGCCTCAGCCCCAGTGTCCTCACCTATGAAACGGAAGGCACTAGCTAGCTGGTCAGTACATTCCCTTCTTAGTTCAATTCTGGGTTAAACTGGTCAACTGGGGAAGGAGGATAATGAAGTTGGTTTATGGTCCAGTGAAAAAATACTATTTGAATTAGCTTTGGGTCTTAACTAATTAAAGTGATTTGTTCCAGTTTTAGATTCATCGTTCAATTCTGCTGACATGCCGGTTTACAGTGGGCAGGCTTCTCTAATGGGCAGCAGGAATCTTGGCTTGCAGTTACCCGCCTCACCACGGCTGCTGGCAAGGAGGAAAATGGGCCGATGGCCCTTAGCTGTTGATCCACACAAGGAGGATGGCTCAGCTTGGCTTGTACTCGTTAGGCCCTCCATCAGAAATCATGAGTCTTTCATTCTACCTCTTAATGTTTCTTTTTCTTCCTTTTTTCTTAAAAAAAAAATTTTTTTTTTTTATTAAAGCATTGGCCGCTTGTTAAAATGCAGACTCAGGAAAGGAGTAATTGTTACTATTCACTCCTTCCCATGAATGAGTTTAGCAGATCCTGTGTAGCAGGAGAGCTCATGACAAGGGTCCTGCAGAGCACCGGAAGGAAGCCGGGTGGGGCTGCAGGACAGCTAGGACCCGGTGCACCACAGGTGGGCAGTGTGATGGACAGGAGCAAGACAGGGAGACCACCTACCCTTTGCCCAGATGAGTCAGAGTGTGACTACTACTGCCCTTCTCTCTTTGGGCCCCGCATTTCGGGAGGCAAGAGAGAATGCTAACACAGTCAAAAGCCAGAGGAGAGCAGAGGGGATGGGAAATCCACAAAGTGGACACCCTGACCTCACTTAGAATCTGGCCTAGACCTGGGGAGGATACCTCATCACCAAAGCCAGGGCTGGGCCCAGTTGGAAAGAACCTGCCTCCCTCTGAGCTGCTCTCCTGACCCCAGACATGGGTGAAAAGCCACCAAGAACCATAACATAGGGGCAGGATTTAAAGCAGCTCCTCCACTAAAAAAGGACAGATGAATAAAGGATGGATGAAAGACAGGGAGTCCCTCTGTCCCAGAATATCCTTAATAGCCCCTCTGTCCCAGAATAGTGATGTTCTGACCCATCCCTCCTCTCCCAAACTTGAACTCGATTTATTTAGGCCACGTTGCCCCCTCTTCCTGCTTTAGCCTTAGCAAAGTGCTTTGCATAGAGTAGATCTCAACAGAGTTCACGCTACATAAATCTAAACAAACGAAACATTTGAAAACAATTTTGTATTCGCACTCAGTTTGACCCCAAAAGGCAAATTGCAATCATTGCCTTAATGCTCTGTAGTTGGGCCTCATTTCTAAGCACCCCCAGGTTAGCAGGAGCCGGCTTATTTGCAGAGCGGAATTGATTTGTAGGACTCAGCCTTGTATTCCTGGTTGCAGGCTGGGCAATTTAGAGTAAAATGAAATCAAATTGTGCACAGCCTATTATTTAGAAGTGAGAACCCCCAGGCACTAGGGTGGAAGGGCACCTCAGCAGGTTTTCTTTTTAGTGCCTGCCATGGGCTTGGCTTCCACGAAAGACCCTGTGCACCTGCCAGCTGATGCCTGAAATTCCCCCGCAACCATTTTGTAAACCCTTGGTTTTTCTAGCTATTAAGCTGCAAATCACCTAGGGAAAATAATCAAGGATTCTGGCAGGTGGCAAATAAGTGGATTTTGAAAGCAGGAAAGGGGAGAGGTAGAGTGAGGTCTGGAGGCTGCAGGCAACCTCAGCGTGGAAATCTGCATTTCCTGTCTAAATTTCATGGGCATCCTCACAACCTTGTGAGGGAGAGCCTTCTACTGCCCTCACTTCACAGAAAAGGAAACTAAGACTCAAGGAGGTTAAGCCGCATATCCAAGGTCCCAGAAATACTGGGAGCAAAGCTAAAACCTAAATGCAAATGTTAGACTCCATTTCCCCAGTCCCTTACACTATCATCGCTATCACTCAGAAAGGCTTCCATCTTCTGAGATGCTTTCCATCTCTTGGCCTGAAGGGTGATTTTGGACTGTCACATACTTCTCTGAGCCTCAGTTTCGTTTTCTTTAATGTGGCATTACAGGCTGACCTCTTTTCCCACACACACTTTATATGTTGACGCCCTAACCCCTAGTACTTCGGAATGTAACCATATTTGGAGACAGGGTCTTTAAAGTGGTGATTAAGTTAACATGAAGCTGGTAGGATGGATCCTAATCCAAGGTGGTGTTGCTCAGAAGAAGAGGGAATCTGGACACACGGGGACACTAGGAGTGTGCATACACAGAGGGATGACATCAAAAAGCAGCAGCAAGAACACAGCCGTCTGCAAGCCAAGGAAGTGGCTTCAGAGAATCAACCTTGTCGGTACCTTGACTTTGGACTTTCAGCCTCTAGAATGTGAGAAAATATCTGTTGTTTAAGCCAACCAGTTGGTGGTACTCTGTTATGGCAGCCCAAGCTGCCATAACACAAGTGGTGAGGTTGGGTGACAAAGTCTCTAAGCCAATGCCTCTCAAACTTTCTTCTGCAGGTGCTTGCAGATCACCTGGGAGGTCTTATTGCAAGTGGGTGGGACTGGGGTGAGTGTCTGCATTTCTCTTTTATTTATTTATTTTTAAGGAATGTGTACAAAATGTTAGTTCTCATTTTCATGGTTTTTAGCTAGAGTCTGCATGCTGATGCTTCAGCTGCCTCTGGCTTCACAAGCCAGGCTCCTGCATCAGCATCATGTTGTCATCTTCCTGCCTAGAATCCAGTTCATTACAGAAGTGGAGGTTCCCTTTAGGTAAGAGGGAGAGGATGCACCCACAGGCCTGCACAGGAAAAGCTAGAGGATGAACCCACAGGCCTGCACAGGAAAAGCGGTAGAGCCCAATGAAGAGCCTAGTGAAGTATGAGCAGAAGGCATGGTGAGGGAATGGGAAGGGAAATAGGCAGGGCATGAACTGAGGCATCAATTTTAACCTGTCATTTAGTGAGTGCCTGCAGTGTGTCTCGCACTGGGTTGGAGCCAAGGAATGTAGGTGGTCTCTGACAGCCAGAAAAGACAAAGAAACAGATTTTCCCCAAGAGTCTCCATGACCTTGATCAGCCTAGTGAGATCTATGCCAGACTTCTACAGAACTATAAAATAATAAACTTGTCTTTTTTTTCTAAATCAGGTTTGTGGAATTTTTTTATGGCAACAATAGAAAACTAATACAAGGTCAGAATTTGACCAAAAACCTAAAAGCAATCTTAGAGATGGAAATGGCAGTATTTGGTTTCAATTTCTTACTAGGAGAATTGATAACTTCCTTCGGGAACAATTCAAAGGTTATGTAGGACAGTCTCTGAATCTTCTCCAGTATGGACATCTTGTTGAAATGCATAACAAATTTGACCATTAACTACTTTTATTCACACAACGGGAATGCCAAATAAATGCCATTAAAACACTAGATTTAATTTGGACAAGATATAAGGTGACTGGCAGAAATTGGTAAAAAGGAAGATCCTTGAATACAGAGCAAACCCCATCTTTGTTGGAAAGTGACATTAAATTGAATCTGAGCTTTCCACAGATATTTGTTATGAAATGTGGTTGGCAAAAGCCTATGAAAAAATCTAGGTTTGGCTATTTCACTTTTAAAGGGATTTAAAATAAATATTTATTACTTTGAATTCATACAGGATTTTTCTAAACCAAAGGAGCCACATGTAAAACACACACAAAAATTATATTTGGATAAAATAAAAAAAATTAAAAATGTCTATGGACTATGAAAGAAAAGATTCACATATAAATAATCCTGAAATTAATTTTTATATAGATTATTTTTCTGGACATCTTAGATTGAGGTATAATTTGAAGTGAGCAAAATACTCCTATTTTCAGTTTTATTTATAATATCTTTTTTCTTAAAATAATAAAATTAGTACTGTATGGATTTAGATAATTTAAGAGAGTAAAAACAGCTATATATAAGATGGTGATCCATATGAAATTAAAATATTTAATTTTATTCTAAATTATAATTATCATTCAACTTCATTACACTGTTTGAACTTGATGTGTAAAATTTATAGTCCATTTCTGATTCTAAATATGGCTTTAAGAATATTTTTTAATAATTCCCCTTGCTCTGCCTCAGCAGAACTGAGAAGAAACTCAGCAAAAATTTCTCACAAATTAAATTAATTAAAAAAAAACTAAGATTTAATGACTCAAGAATGGTGGTGTAATTTGGCATCACTGTTAATAGGACATAAATTTTGTGATAATGTTCATTACAATAATATAACTCATAATTTTGCTGAAATAAAGGCAAGAAAAATAAACTTTATGGAATAAACATCAAGACATTTGCAATAATCATTAAATTTAGTTGTCCTTGATATTTTGCTGGCTCTAGCTATATAAAAATCAAAGCTTTATATGCTGTTTTTTTGTCATTATGAAGGGATATTATTAATGTAGAACAGAATCATTTAATAAAACTGTTTGCTAGCTTCACTTTCAACTTTTACATATTTAGATATATGGTCTGTGGCCTCTCTTTGTTCCCCTGATTCAGACCCAGCACATATTAGGGGCAGACCCTGTTTCATTTGATCATCATGGGAGTACTGAAAGCTAGACACTGTCAAGTGCATTTTACAGATGAGGAAACTGAAACTCAGTAAGATGACCTTTTCAAGGCCATAGTTAATAGCAGCACTAAGATGCAATCCCTAGTCTGTTGAATTACAAAGCCCATGGATGCTCCACTGCATCCAGCCTAGTAGAACTAGGGATTGTACAAACATTTTATGGAAACGCTAAGTGCTATAAAAATTTCCAGAAAGAATAGATCACTGGACCCAGAGTGATGAAGAAAAGACCTAGAGGAATGGCTGGGGGACTTCTGGTTCTGGCAAAAAGATGGTTGATTAGATGTCCTAAAGAATCCTTCTGACTAAACCAATCAAAATGTTGGACAAAGTCTGCATCACATGCTGGATAAATGTATCTGCAAGACAGCACAAAATCAAAGAAGTCATACAGCTTCCTAACAAAGGGACATCAGGAACCCTATGAGGTAAACTGCTTTTATCATCAGAGTTTCTGCTGCCAGACTTTTTAAGTAAGAGATGAAACCCAAGGCCCGTCAAAGGCAAGGAATCTAATAGGATACCTCACCAACAAGGTTAGGGCTCTGAAGATACGCAAATGTGAAATAAATCCTACCAGGCATGAGGAGACAATAAAGTTGTCTCTCTGAAAAAAATCTCTCCCAAGAGTTCAGAACCAACAGCTAGCTCATTTTCATATATGTTTATGATCCAAATCCACTCTACTCATGTGGTCCAAGAAATCTTGACTGGAAATAAAAGTGGTTACAAACAGAGGTCAAAGTTTTCTAGCTCCCTCATGTAAGTAAAAAAAGAAAATGAATATTCTTTCTGAAGTATTTCTACTTTGGTACAAGTAGGCATATACCTGGAAGCAAAACACCATGAACGAGAAACAACAAAAACAGTGGATGGCAGAAAGAGAGCTCAAAGAAGAGTTAGTGAAATATAAAATAACTTGCTCAATATGTTTTTTAAAAAGCGTAAAAGTATAAACAAAAAATAGATTTGAAAATAATGTAATATAACTTTTAGAAATTAAAATAATTGAAATAAAAAGTAATTGAAAGAATAAATAGCAAACTAGACCTAGCTGTAGAGAAAATTAATTAACAAAAAAATCCCAAAAAATTATCCAGGATGTAGTCCAGGGAGATTAAGAGATAGAAAATATGAAAACAGTACATAAGAGACATGAATAACATTTCCCCAGAGGAGAAAACACAATGGTCTTCTTGTAAGAAGCTCTTCTTTGAAGAGATAACTAACAAAGTTCTAGAATTATTGAAAGTCATGAGTCCTCAGATGCAAGAAGTTAAGTTATGTATGGCAGAGACAACTGGTGCTCACCAAATATTCCATGAGCTTTCCTACATTTCTCAGATTTTCTTGCAGTTATGTTGGAGCCTTCTGACTCTTTCTGGTTATTGTTACTTCTAGGTCAGGACAGTTGAAAGCAGTATACCTTTTTGTAGTAGATATCATGATGCAATCAGGAAAGAACTCTTCCCTCTTCAGAACTGAGCCACTCATCCCTCTGTGGGAATTGTTTTGGCCAAAGGCCACTAACTTGACCATGTTATACTTCCTGGCCAGGGGCGGCATATATCCACTGATGATGATGAACAAAGTCCTGGCCTTCTTTTCTTATTTGGGACAAGTCTGAAGGGCTAACCCCACTCCGAAGTACTCTGTGTGATTGTTTGAGGCTTCGAATGCAACTTCTCCTTCTACCCAATCCTGCTTTCTTCACTTCCTTACAGATGTTCTCCTTGAGAACTCACCGTGCTAAATTTTCTGCACACAAATTTTCGTTTCAGAGTCTGTTTTAGGGGAACCCAACCAAAGACATTTCTCTTCCTTCCCCTTTTGTGGCAAATCAGGAGGCCACAAGCTCCAGCTACAAGATAGTGGATCTTCCATCTGCCTGGGTCTCTCACAGTTCCCCACTGAGCACTTAGTTATGTAATGTGAGTGTGAAATAAACCTTTTCTATGTTAAGTCATTGAGCTATCTGGAGGAATGTTTAAACTTAGCATAGCCTAGACCTTTCTGCCTAGTACAGTTATGTTAAAATAGTTAGAGTAACCACTAAACTAATAAATACAGATCATACTTCTATATAGTAATTATAAAAAAGTGGAGGAGAAAAAAGAATATTAAAAGAAAACTAGAAAACAAGAATGTAAAACTCAATGCAAAGAAAGCAGGAAAGGACAGGGCAACTAAACAAACAGAACAAAGAGAAAGAATGTAAGATGATCAAAATAAATGCATATATATATCAATAATCATTATAAACATAAATGTTAGGTAAAATTGTCTAGTTAAATAACAAATACTGTCAAACTAGATAAAATCCAACTATGTGCCATTTATACGATACACAGTTAAAATATAAGAACAGGGAGAAATTAAAAGTCAAAGGAAGGAAAGAAACCAGATGAATTACAAAAATAACAAAGCTGGAGTGGCTCTATGGCTGTCAGACACATTCTAAGACAAAAAGCACTACTAAACAGAAAGAGAATCACTAAAAAAAAAAAATTTACTTCACCAGAAAGATATAACAATTATAAACTTGGATGTACCTAAGAAAACATAGACTCAAAATATGTAAAGCAAAAATTGATTTATCAACATGGAATAATTCACAAATCTGCTACCATGGTGAAAGATTTTACATCTTAGTTATGGTAGATTAAGCAGAGTAAAATTAGTAATAATATAAAAATATCTGATCTTATGGGGTATATATGGAATACTGCCCGACAACTGAAGATTAGATATTATTTTCAGGTACATTTAAAAAATTTTTGAAAATTGATCATGTGCTAGGTCATAAGGCTAGTGTGAACGAATTTCAAAGATTGAAATAATACAGAGGGCACTTTCAGATCATAATCAATTAAGTTAAATCAACAACATAAAAACTACATACATTTGGAGATTTTAAAAAACACAAACTTATTCTAAGCAATCATAAGTTACATAAGTTACATAAGAAATCAAAATGAAAATTAGAAATTGGAACAGTACAGTGGACTCCAGTTAAAGTAATACTTAGAGGGAAACATATATATTTAATTGTTTACATTAGAAGGCAGAATCATTAACTTAAGTTAGAGCATAAACAGCAAAATAAGCCTGAAATAGAAAAAAAATAATAAAAATACCAACAGACATTAGATATATAAAATACATAATAAAGAGGCTCCACTGAGCCCAAAACTGCCTTTCAAATGTTAAAAAAAAAAAAAAAGTAATGAGAAAAGAGAGAAAAACAAAAACCACATGATCATGTTAATAGACACAGGAAAAGTATTTCACAAGATCCAATACCTGTCATGGTACAAAAACATTCAATAAAATTGTAGTAGAACTTCTTCAACTCAGAAAAGCCCATCTATGAAAAATCCACAGCTAACATACTTCTTAATGGAAAATGAAAAGCTTTCTCCCCTAGGAACAAGATAAGGATATCTGTTCTCACTACTTCTATTTACTATCATAGTGGAGGTTCTAGCTAGGTCAATTGGACAAGGACAAGAAATAAAAGGCATCTAGATTGTAAAGGAAGATGCAAGACTATTTATTTGCAAATGACATCACCTTACATATAGGAAATTCTAAAGGATCCATGAAAATAACTATTAGAGCTAATAAATGAGTTCAGAAAGGTTGCAGGATATAAGATCAATACAAAACTCAGTTTTATTTCTTTATACTAGCAACGAACAATCTGAAAATTAATTTAAGGAAACAATTTCATTTATAACAGCACCAGAAACAATAAATACTTAGGAATAAATTTAACACATTTTAATGGTACAAGACCTGTACACCGAAGACTACAAAACATCACCGAAAAAAATTAAAGAAGACCTACATAAATGCAAGGGCAACCCATGTTCATGGACTAAAAGACCTGACATTGTTTAGATGGTAATGCTCCCCAAATTGATCAACAGATTTAACGTGAACCTCAACAAAATCTCAACTGCCTTTTTTTTTTTTTTTAGAAATTAACCTCATACAAAAATTCAAGGAACTTTGGACAGCCAAAACAATCTTGAAAAAGAAGAATAAAGTTGAAAGTCTCACATTTCTGAAAACTTATTACAAAGCTATATAATCAGGAGAGTGCGGTACTAGCATAAGAATAGGCAAATAGGTCAATGGAATAGGACTAAGAATTCAGAAATAAACCCTTTATAGTCAATTGATTTTCAGTAAAGGTGCTTAAGCAATTTAATAGAGAAAAAATAGTCTTTTCAACAAATGGTGCTGGAACTACTTGATACATGTGTATGTGTATATATATATATGTATATGTATATATATACACACACACATATATATATATATATACATACACACACACATACACACATGCACACACACACAAAGAATAAAGTTGGACTCCTATCTCACACCACATGCAATAATTAACTCAAAAATAGATCATAAACAAAAATGTAAGACATAAAACTCTTAGAAAAATATATGGAGTAAATCTTCATGACCTTAGATTAGCCAAAGTTTTCCTAGCTATGACACCAAAATCACAAGCAACAGAAGAAATAGATATCATCAAAATGTTAAACTTTTGTACTTCAAAGGATGCCATCAATAAAATGGAAAAAAAAAAACCCAACATACAGAATGGGTGAAAATATCTGCAAATCTTATGTTTAATAAAAGACTTGTATCCAGAATATATAAAGAACTTTTATAACTCAACAACAACAACCAAAAAAAATGGCCCAATTTAAAAATTGGCAAATGGCTTGAATACATTTCTCTCCAAAAGAGATTTAAAAATAGCCACTAGTCTATGGCCATGCCACCTTGAACAATTCCATCTGATCTTGGAAGCTAAGCAGGGTTGAGGGAGACCACCTAGGAAGACCAGGTGCTGTAGGCGTAAAAAACTAAAAAAAAGGGGGCTTGTAAACTGACAAGGTCCTTGAAATCTGTGAGGTCAACCAAGGGTTGCCTTGCCTAAAAATAAATAAATAAATAAATAGACACTAAACACATGAAAAGATGCTCAACATCACTAATCATTAGGGAAATGCAAATCAAAACTACAATGAGGTACCACCTCATACCCATTAGGATGGCTACTATAAAAAAAATGAAAACAATAAGTGTTGGTAAGGATATGAAGAAATTAAAACTCTTGTATTGTTGGTGGAAATATAAAATAATATAGTCACTGCAGAAAACAGTTCCTCAAAACTTTAAAAATAGAATTATCAAATGATCCAGCAATTTCACTTCTGGGTATATACCCCAAATTACTGAATGCAGGACCTCAAAGAGATGTACACACCTGTGTTCGTAGCAGCATTATTCATAATAGCTAAATATAGAGCAACACAGTGTCTATCGATGAAGAATGGATAAGCAAAATGTGGTACGTACATACAAAGGAATATAATTCAGCCTTAAGAAGTAAATTCTGACATATGCTATAGCACAAATGAAAATTAAGGACCTTATGCTAAGTGAAATAGATAAGCCAGTCACAAAATGACAAATACTGTATTATTCTACTTAAATGCGGAAGTAGGGTAGTCAAAATCATAAACAGAATGCATCATGGTGATTGTCAGAGGCTGAGGGGAGGGAAAAATGAGAGAGTTACTGTTTAATGAGTAGAGAGTTCCAGTTCTACAAGACAAAAAGAATTATGAAGATGAATGGTGGTGATGGCTGTACTATAATGTGAAAATGTTTAATGTCACTGAACTGTGCACTTAAAAATGAGTAAGGCAGTAAACTTTACACCAATTATGTTTCACCACAATAAAAAAATAAAGCTCGGTATAGACAGAGTTAGTTACCACATGACCCAACAGCTCCACTCTTAGGTGTATATCTAAGAGAACTGAAAATATGTCTACAAAAAAAACCTGTAAACAAAAATTCATAGCAGCATTATTTATAGTAGCCAAAAAATTGAATCAATTCATGTATCTATCAACTGATAAATGAACAAACTGTGGTATATCTATACAATGAATATTATTCAGCCATAAAAAATGAATGAAGTATTAATACATGCTATAGCACAGATAAACCTTGAAAACATTTTGCTAAGCAAAAGAAGTCATTCACACAAGGCTGCCTGTTATACAATCCCATTTATATGGACTATCCCAGATAGGCAAATCCATAGAGACAGAAAGTAAATTAGTGCTCGCCATAGGCCTGGGAGCGGAGGGAATGGAAATGTCTGCTAATTGGTACAGAATTTCTTTCTACAGTGATGAAAATGTTCCAAAATTGATTGTGATGATTTTGTGCAACATACTTGGTGTACATAAACATCCTAAAACCCACTGAACTGATTCTTGTAAAGGGTGAATTTTATGGCATGTGAATTATATCTCAACAAAGCTGTTATTTAAAAAATCTTTTCCACAAAGACAATTCAGCTGCAGGATTGAGTTAATTCCCTGAACCCCTTCACAGGTTGCCATTCATGTAGACAAAAAGGTAAACAGTGCTTGCTCCCTTGGAATGGGCTATGTGGTGGCCCCGTTTAGACATTTTATAGGTAATTTCTGCTCAGCACTCAGGAATATATAATTCTAATATTATATGAAAATTTCCCTAGAGTAAATAGGCAATGTTCTGCAACTCATTTGTAGTTGGCATAATCTTAATCCCAAATCCAGGCAAGGGCAGCAGAATAAGGAAAAATTACAGGCCAACTCATTACATAGATTTAAGAATCCTAAACAAAATATTAACTAATAGATTCCAGCAATAGATTAAAAAAATATTATTACATCATGACCAAGTTGTATTTAAATGCAAGGTTAGTTTAAATTTAGTAATCACTCAGTGTAATTCACCACACTGACAACTTAAATGAACCTATACAACCACCTCAAAATATACATTGATAGAAAAGTTCAAAATTCATTATTAAAACAAACAAAAAAAATTCCTAGGATATTAGGAATAAAGAAAAATATTTTTAACCTGATAATGATTGTTTATTATTTACACATACACACACATACCTATACACACAGAGAGAGCTAGCATTATATTAAAAGATGAAATGCTGAAAATATTTCTTTTTATTAAAATCAAGAATACCAAGATGCCTACAATCACAAATGTTACTGTATTTTAATAACTTCCCAGTTGATTCTGATGATGGTGATCCAAGCAGCCACTTTGAGAAATCCTGAGCTGGAGAAACCATTTGCCTGTTGAGATGGCTCCTTATTCCCAGGTGCCCAAGCCCATATCCCCAACAACACCCCCAGCCATTCACTGAGCTATGCTTCTTTTCTTTTGTAATAATCCCATTGTTCTATTTCATTTTTCTTGGCCCCGTGAGACTGGCCTACCAGATATTAGCTCCGTTTTACAGATAAGGAAACCTGAGGCTTAGAGAACTACAAGTCGTCTTATCTGAATTCTCATAGCAAGTGGCAGAGGCACAGCACAAGGCCATGAGGAGCACCTCGGGGAGTCCTCCTGCTTGCGCCCCAGAGCTAAGGTGTCTGGGATAATGTCATGTGTTCACTTATAGCCTGCATACCAAGGCTGTAGTTAATAAAGATCTCAATTTGACACAAAATGCCCTGTTTCCTGGAAAAGTGTCATGCCATGTTCCATACAAAGTTGCTGCCTAGACGTCTTGGTTTTGTCTTGGAATTGGGTCTGTGTAGGAATCAACACCTAGATATTTATTCTATTCCTTGAACTGTTTGTTCAAATCTTTAATAACTCGCTAATGTAGCCAGGTCTGTTTTTAAGCACAAGGGAGACTAGAAATTACAAGACATACACCCAAGTCCTACCTGCTAAGGGAAGGGAAAAACTGCCCTTTCCCATGAGTAATCTATTAGTCAGGAATGTGCCAGCGTAAATTTGACAACGCCAAGGGTGGTGGCCCCCTCCTATTCCCTGCCCAGTGGGTGAGGCTCTGAGAGGGTAGGAAAGTGGGCCAGGCCACACGGCTGGTTGACATACAAAGGGAGAGGCAGCCGTACAGAACAGCCTACAGAGGTTCTAACCAACAGCCGAAGGGGCTCAGGGAGGGGAGAGGACACCTGCAGCACCATGAAGAAGGAAGTCAGAAAAGGAGACTGAGGGTAGAGGGGAAGAAAGCTTTCTCTAAACAGAGACCAAGAGAAGTGAATGTCCAAGCTGGTGGGAAGACTAAGAGACCACTGGTGTGGCTAGAGAAGAGAGGATATGAACAGGAAATGATGGAGGAGGTGAGTAGGAGTCAGGCCTGCTAACACCAAGCTAGGGAGTTCCCAGGCCCAGGAGCCCGTGAAGGGGCAGGGCTGATGCCCACTCGACAACCCTCCCCATCACCTCAATCCCCTGCCTTGTCTGGGCCTCCTGCAAGTGATGGGGCAACAGCAAAGCTTCACGTGACTTCACCTCTGGCCTGCTTTTAAGCAGCCATGGGAGGGTCCTAAAAAAATCTCTATCCAGTTAGTTGCTGCTGGCTTCCTCTCTTTGTCTGTATAGTCTAAAACCTGACTTTGCTTCAGAATAAAATACAGATGTCACAGGGAAAGGCTACAACACAAACAGTTTTGGGAGCACTTCCATTTCCAGGGTCAGTATAGGTGGGGAACAGAAGGCTCTCATTCCCCACGGAGTCTGGGAGGGACTCCTTGAAGAGCAGGCCTGCACAGAGCAGACTGGCTGAAGACAGAGCAGTCACCCTGCTGCAGAGGCCACACCCTCGTCACAGCCTGGAAGTGGAGCGCCTGAGCCGCCTGAGTGAGAGCACATACCTGGGGCATCTGGTCTATGCTGAACAGCCTGGGGAGCTTCAGGCTCAGCATCTTGAAGCCAGGCTGGGAAGGCCGGCGGGTGGCAGCTGCTCCCTGTCACCAGGCCTCACTCAAAGCTCTGACATGGCCTGGGGTGCCTCTGGCCAGCTGGTGCCCGGGCTGCTTCTGAAAGAGGACAACATGAAGAAATCCAGTCAGACTCACTCCAACTCCAGCTAGGATCAAGACTGTCAGATTGTTTATGGAGCATACACTTGCTTGTGATGGCAAAATAATCAGGCTTCCTTAAAACAACAGCCAAACTATGAGACTGCTGAGTCACTCCAAGAGTGCTGCACGGAGTTAATTAAATAATATGGGCAATCACGCAATTATAGAGTTAGAAAGGGCCACAGAGGTCACCCAATCCCCTCATGTTACACGTGAGGGTCAGAGGGGTGAGGTAATTTCCCCGAGGTTGCACAGATGCGGGAGAGCTTGGTTTGCTCTCTCCACTGCATCATGTGGGCAGATGGTGTGATCCTGGAGGGCAGAAGAGAACTGAAAGTTGTGCTCCGGATCATGCAAAGAGAAGGAGTGTGGTTTCTCTAGACACACAAAAGACTAGACCAGGTAAATTAGTCGGCACTTGTTGAAGACAGAGCAAAGCAGAGGAACAAGGTTGTTTAAAGGAAGGATTAAGGCTGCTTAACACCTGTCTGTACTCAATGCATGCTAGAAAAACTCAAGTCCTCAGAACAGGAACAAGAAACAGAAAAATACAGGGTGGGTTTAGCAGAGAAAGAGCAGAGCTCAGAATGTACCATAGTCAACGCCACCTCTACCCCCATTATCGCTGGGCCAAAATCCGCTGCCTTCTTAGAGCCCCCAGGAGGGGTCCTGTCCCTGCCTCTGAAGGCCTGAGGCCTCACCTGTAGCACCAGCTACATCTGCCTGCAAGCAAAGCTTCCTGGCTAGGCCTTGTCCCACCACCACTGGACCCTTTGGGATGCTTGGAAGCTCAGGGTGTGTGCCTGACTCATTCTGGGCCTTCATCAAATACTTGTCCAATTCTGTCCATTAAAGCTTTGCTGTTCATCCTGGAAACTTAAAGCGTGTTTTGTTTTGTTTTTTATAGTTTGTTGATACTTTTGCTTCTTATTATAGTTCTATGTTTTATGTATTATTATCTGGAACTATGCAGCAAAATCCTATATATTTATGTTTCATTGTCATAAACTTGCTTCTTTCTTAAAAACACTGATGTAAGCATTATTCACAATAGTCAAAAAGTGGAAACAACCCACATGTCCATCAGTAAATAAATGGATAAACAAAATAATAAACAAAATGTGGTCTACATATACAAAAAAATATTATTCAGTCTTCGCAAGAAATGAAGCTCTGATACATGATGTAACATGGATGAAACTCGAAAACATTATGCTAAGTGAAATAAGCCAGTCACAGAAGGTCAAATGTTGCATGATTTCACTTATACAAGGTACCTAGCATGGGCAAAGTCACAGAGACAGAAAGTCGAACAGATGCTGGGTGGAGGGAGGAATGGGGAGTTGTTTCACAGGTACAGAGTTTCTGCTTTGGATGATAAAAAGTTCTGGACATGGGTAGTAATGGTGGTTGTACAACATTGTGAATATAATGTCACTGAATTGTACATTTAAAGTGGTTAAAATGATAAATTTTATGTTGTGCATATTTTATCACAACAAAAAGTTATGTAATAATTGTAAATTACAGAAGAATAAAGAAAAAAATGTAAAGCACATGTATATTTTACCCAGGTTAAGAAACAAAAGTTAATACTTTGCAAACAAGCAATATTGATGTTTGTGGGCCACCAGCACACCTCGGTTCTCTTGGTTTCCCAGGTCTACATCGCCAAGCCAGAAGCACTGCAAAGTCACTGAGTGGCAAGACACAGGCAGAGGTCCAGTGCTGGGGGAATCTTGAGCACAGCAGAAAACTTCAAACAGTAATGGGACCACGGCTGGGCCTCCACGGACCTGCCCACGTTGGTCCTCCGGTTCTCAGCGAGTCAGCTCAATATCATGGCCAGGAAAAAAAAAAAAGAAATGGTCTCCACTCTCACAGTACACGCTATCCAGGTAGGATGACCAGACTAAAGATCAAAATGAGGGGTAATAAAAGTAGTATGTGATTCATCTTTTTCTTCATTCGGCAACTGTTTGCTGTGTTTTATCGTATGGTGATTAAGGGTAAGGGTTAAGATATAGTTAGGTCTTCTTGGTGGGCTGCTGCAGCTTGAAGAAAAAGGTGAGAATTTAATGGTCATAAACACTGTAGAGGTCTGTGACAAACAGGATGGAGGAAAGTGGGGATCCTCCATACCATTCTATTCCTTTGTTGCACAGGGGGAAAAAATGAAGAAGACAGTCACCGTCACCAAGAGATGAGACAGATGTGCACCAACTAACTAGCACAAGTCACCCTGAGAAGAAGGGTGACTCACCCACTCTGCCTCAAGCCTGTGCAGGTGACCTTGACACCTGCCTTATCTCATTCACCCTCACCATGCCATCTCAGGAAGCTGACAGAGCAATTAAGGAACTGGATTCAATCATGTGCATTCAAAGGCCAGCATGCCATTTCCTGTGCAGCTGGAACTTAACTCCCCGTGCCTCAGTTTCTCTATCTGTAAAATAGAAATAATAGTAGTACTTTCTCCATAGGGTTTTTATTATGATTGAAGAGAGAGAACTCACATAAAGGGCCTGCTATAAAATACAGGTCCAACAAACATTTCCTATTATTATGAATTTTAATATAGAAAATTAATTTTATATTTTACAAACAGGAAAACTGAGGTACCAAAAAGTTAAGGCGAATTGCCCAAGATTACACAGCTGGTAGGCGGTAGAATTAGGATTTGATTTCTGGTTTTATAAGTTTCTTTTTAAGAAGAAAATTAACTGTTAAAAGGGAATTAAGTCCTAGCATACAGCAATGGACTTATTTCTCTGTGCTACTGAAAGATGTGTGCAATACATTGTAAATAGAGTCTTTACAATGATGTTTACAACCTAGATGCTAAATGACCCTCTTGGCCAATTCAGGTTGAGATTAAGTCTCAGGTAAAACCAAACTTGACCTTTCAAAAGTGTGAGATTT
This sequence comes from Cynopterus sphinx, assembly GCA_030015415.1. Taxonomy (NCBI): domain Eukaryota; kingdom Metazoa; phylum Chordata; class Mammalia; order Chiroptera; family Pteropodidae; genus Cynopterus; species Cynopterus sphinx. Next base: position 107,376,305 of record CM057384.1, on the reverse strand, counting down.
CTTGTGTCGTGTTTTCCTGATGTTCAAAGAAATAAGGATTCTCTAATTGTCTTGCATCTAAAATGTAAAGCTTTATATTTGTCAAAACTATGGAACATCCGTGGAGGATCATGGAAAGCTAAATGGCATGGCTGATGATACATTCTCTGTGCTTTTTGTTAATCATTTCAGATATACAGTCATCCCTTGGTATCTGAGGGAGTTTGGGCACAGGAACTCTACAGACACCAAAATCAGAGGATGCTCAGGACCCTCATATAAAATGGCATGGTATTTGCATATAACCTACACACATCCTCTGATATACTCTAATTGTCTCTAGATTACTTATAATATGTAAGATAATGTAAATAGCTGTTATACTGGATTAAGGAAATAATGACAAGAAAAAATGTCTCTGCGTGTTCAATACAGATGCAACCATTATACTATGTACTATGTACGAGGCCTAACTACATAGTACAAGACAGCAACAACATAACTTTTTTTTTTTAATATTTTTGATCAGTGGTTGGTTGAATCCACAGAGGGCCAACTGTAGTTGAACATAAAATGAACTCACTGGTCTTTTTAGCCTCTTTCCATCACAAGCCAAGCTCTTAATTTCACCAACACTATAAAAACCACTGTGTAATTTCCAGTACTTCAAATGGCAGCTGGTTTGTTGTCCTTTTTTTCTTTTGCAGAGGTCTAGAAACAAGATGAAATTTAAAAAAAAAAAAAAAAGGTTTCAGAGTGTTCTGAAATCAAAACACGATGTGAATACTTCAACAGTGTATTGGTGCCCCATATAAGATGTCATTTAAAAGAGAGTTGTACAGTTTAAACACGTTTTAAAACAGCTAAAAAAAAGTAAATGAGCTGTATTATATTCTCAAGGACTTGCAGAGTCCTCCTGAAACAGTCCTAAAAAAAAAAAAAAAGCAAATCATAACAACAAAATCACCCTCAGGAGGTTTCAGGCTAGTCCTCTCAGCTATAAGACCAAGCAAAATTAATAGGAGGTGAATTTTGCACCTGACTACCTCATTCTTGGAGGACCCTCCCAGTACACTTTAGCCTACACACTGTGTATCCTAGGACTTGAAGGACACAGTCATTAAACCTTATAACCTTTTAATATGTTTACATATAAGTTGGCTAACTATAAACTGATGGGCTATTTTCCCAATAAGAGAGGCCAAAAAAAGAATATAACTTCTAGGGATGCAAATGAACTAGTACACAGTCTTTTTATAACATTAATTTATTCATTTAGTTAAGACATATTTAGAATCTGTTATCATAGCCAACACATTAATTTTAAAATATTGTTTTTCCACTCATATTTCATAGAAATAAGTGTATGCAAAAGCATCATTTGTATCTTCAACCGCAGTATCTTCATAACCACAGCCATCTTTTGGAGTCTCTAACATACTATAAGTGAAAAATATCCTCATTTCTGTCTTATTTGAAAGCTGCACTTTTTGAAACTGTGTTCATTGCTGCTGCTAAAAAAGTTATCCCAAGTCCCTAGTAGTCATTCACTATTATTAAACTATCTGCAATTTGCTTCCAAACACTCCACACACACAGTGTGAGATGAAAACGTTAGTTTAACCCATGGGGTGGTGGCTAATTAACATTTGAAAGGCTAACCATAACTCACACTCCAGAGGCCACAATTTTGGTTTGGTTGGGATTATTTTTGATTAACACCAGAGGGTTTGCTAATTAGCACTGTGGATGCTGTTACACCGGAGAAATGCATTAGAGTTTGGTGAGCTAGTGAGGACTGTTGCACTGTCCCTGATCATGCTCCCTCTTGCATGATCAGGGACAGAGTGACAGGATGCCCAGAACGGTTGCCCTTCTTAATGGGCTCTTTAGAGGGAGGATTCCAGGCCTGAATCAATGAGAAGCTCAGCTGACCCATGCCACTAAACAACTGCCACATCAGCCTCGGGTGACCTTACAAGCAAGGTGTGCATAAGGGAACCTAAAAGAGCAGCTTGCCGGGGACTTAACCCGTCATACCACTTTTGTGCCTGCTTGCTGAAAAATATTCGTATGGTAGAACTCAGCCCTGGACTCTCACTGTGCTGTCACCTGGCGGTGAGGTTCTGGGGGTCCTCTAGCATTCACGAATCTCTAAATACTGATAGAGCCTAAGACTGCATTTCAACTTTAGAAACTCTCAGTTGGAAGTCACAACGTTATCTTATGTACCACTAAGACTGAAAAACATGTTGTCAATTATAATCATGAGACATCACTGACTGGAAATGAATCCTGATTTCAGAACTGTTAAAAAATTTTTTTAAGTGTACGTAGAATTTGAGGAAATACAGTCAGTATATGATTGGTTGGCTTAAGTCTCTCCTTGCAACTAGGAGACTATATTCCTGGGAACAAATCTCAATCTGTATTTTTTCCCGTTCTCTCTTCAAATTGATTTTGTGTTTCAGGTACCTTCTGAGGGTATCCCAAGCAAGCACCGATGGGGAGAGTTTCAGGTTCCCATGTCTTCCCCAAACAGCACATTCAGCTCATTGTTCAAAATAAAGGAACAAAGTGACTATAGAAAGATTTGAATGAAACCAACTACAATGCCACTTCCTCCTTTCTGAAAAATATTACGTTGGAAAACAAAAGTCGCATCGTCAGGCAAATATAGTAAAAACAAAGAATGCTATTTGGTAGGGAATTTCTCCATTGTTTGCTTTTAGAATACTAGACACATGAGATCATGAAGCTCCTGAGAGGTCATCTAATCCAAATTACCCCTGGGTCCATGAATATTGCTGATGGCATTTCAGACAAGAGGTCAGACATCCGCGCTGAGGAAGCAAGGTTAAGAGGGAGCTCAAGTTCTGTGAGAAGTCAGTGGCGAGATGACTGGAGTGGTTCGGAGCCAGCCTCCTCTTTCTGCCCATACCTGTCAGCCAGTCCTAGACCAGGTGGGCAGCAGAGTGGTCTGAACACTGATGGGTCTTGATAAGGCCCCAGCTTCTGGAGTGCGAGCTGGCTGAGAACAGAGAGCTTGGGCTCCTGCTTCTGAGTTACACTTCTGCTCCTCTCACTCCTCTTGAGCTCCTGTCTTGATCTCCTTTGGGTTATGCAGAAAACAGCACAGAGCCCAGGTGGCAAACTGGGACACAGTTTTCATCTCATCACTGTGTCAGAAGGTTCCTCCCAGATGATCACCAAAGGGTCCTCACCACTACAGAGGCCTGACCTTGTACCTGGGGTGGAACAGAGTCTAGGAGCAGCCCCAAGCAGCCTTCGAACTCCTGTTTTACCATAAAAATGCATGTAAATATCAAAATGTTTTGTACATCAAAGAACACTATCAAGAGAGTAAAAAGTCCACAGAATGGAAGAAAATATTGTAAATATTTTTCAGAATATATAAAGAACTCATCTACAACTCAACAATAAAACCAAAAACCCAATTCAAAAATGGGAAAAGGACCTGAATAGTCATTTCTCCAAATAAAACATACAAATGCCCAATAAGCAAATGAAAATATGTTCAGCATCACTGGTCATTAGAAAAATGCAAATCAGAACCACAGTGAGATACCACTCCGTACCCATTAGGATGGCTACTAGTGCATTGCTGATGGGTTGTAAAATGGTGCAGCCACTGTGGGAAACAGCATGGTGGTTCCTCAAAAAATTAAACACAGAATAACTATACGATCCAGCAATTCCACTTCTGGATACACCCCCCAAAACTGGGACCAGATACCTGTACATCGATGTTCAGAGCAGTATTACTCACAATAACCAAAAGGTGAAAACAACCCAAATGTCCATTAGCAGGTGAATGGATAAACAAAATTTGGTCTTCACATACAACAGAATATTATTTAGCCTTAAAGAGAAAGTTTTGATCATATTGTAACAGGGATGAACCTTGAAAATATTGTGCTAAGTGAAATAAGCCAAACACAAAAGGACAAATATAATTTATGATTCCACTTATATGAGGTAGGACCTAAAACAGGAAAATTCATCGAGACAGGAAGTAGAACAGAGGTTGCCATGGGCTGGAGGGTGTGGGGAGTAGGGTGTTATTGTTTTAATGGGTACAGAGTGTCTGTTTGGATGATAAAAAGTTCTGGAAGTGGACAGTGGTGATGGTTGCATAACATTGTGAATGTACTTGATGCTACTAAACTGTACACTTAAAAATGGTTAAAATGGTAAATTTTATGTTATATATATTTACTACAATAAAAAAGTATCTTCAAAAAGTATCTGAGTTTTGCAGTCTGCTCCATAACTTATTTTGTATTAATATAAAACTTTATTTTCTCCAAATCTTCCAGAAAAAAATATAGATATATACATATACATCGTCTTAGTCCATTCAGGCTGCTATAACAAAATACCACAAACATTTATAAACGGCAAACATTTATTCCTTACAGTTCTGGAGGCTGGGAAGTTCAAGATCAGGTTGCCAGCATGGCTGGGTCCTGGTAAAGGCCCTCTTCCGGGTGGCAGACTGCCAACTTCTTACTGTTTCCTCATAGGGCATGAGGGACAAGGGAGCTCTCTCGGCCTCTTTTATAAGGTCACTTGTCCCATTCATGAGGGTTCCACCTTGTCACCTCCCAATGCCCCACCTCTTAATTCCATCACATTGGCATTAGGATTTCAATATGTGAATTTGAGAGATGCATACATTCAGCCCACAGCATCCATATGTACACATACATTCAGTACATAGAAATCATATACAGCCTATTGCTGCAAAACCCCTTCTTTGAGAAGCACTTACTAGCTCAATCCACCCTTCTTCCCATTCTATAAATGAGAATCCCAGATAGGACATGACTTGTTTGAGGTTGCTCAGTGGGGACCTGGCAAGGTCAGGATTAAATGAGGCCTGTAATGAACAGTGGGAACATGTGCAGAGATGTGTGACAGGACTCGAAAGACCAGCAGCCCCACCCTGCCGGAGCTGGTTCCTAAATCCACCACAGGGAGAGAAGAACCAAAGCCCAGGACAGGGGACTGGGGTGGCTGAGGTCACTCTGTAACCGATGACTTACACCTGAACTCCAGCCTGGCTGCAGCCAGAGCCAAACGCCCACCTCAGCAAAATTACAAAAATGTCTATTAATTAAAACCACAATTATTCTGTCTGTTAATGCAGTGTTTTCTAAACTGCAGGTCACAACCTGTCAGTAAATCATAAAATTGATTTAGTGGGTCATGACTAGCATTTAAAAACAGAATAATATGGAAAATAATAGAACAAAATATCAGTGTATTGCATAAAGACAAGTATTGCTCTGCGACATTCCTGATTGCTCTGTATGTTTTTACATATGTTTGTTTATGTTATACCTGACCATGTGTGTGGGCTGGGTTATGATATAAAAGGTATTTCTTATTGAAAGTCATAATCAAAAAAGTCTGAAAGAGTGTGCGAATGTCTCAGATCATCTGTACTGATTCTGGGGAGCCATGGCTTCTTCCCCCCATCTAGAGTCACACACACAACATGATGTGTCTATGGAGTTTGGGGGAACACAGCTTCCAGGGATCTAGACAGAAACTGGCCGGACAAGAAGACCCTCCTAAAATTCCTTGGTATGTTGTCACAAGCACCCTGACCACCTGAGCTTGGAGAATGTTCTAAAGGTGAAACCCCGACTCCTCAGCAGCCTTCTGATGAGTTGCGACAGGAGGGAAGCACAACTTGGGACTTAGGGTAGCCAAGGTCAGGTCTCTCCTCTGCCATCTCCTAGATATGACCTTGGCTGGGCTGAGTAATTCTCTCTGACTCATTATTGTCATTTGTGAAATAAGAATTTTAATACCTTCCTGGCCAAAGTTATGCGGAACTAAAATGAGATAATGCATGTGAACATAGGTATTACTACAAATTCTAAATGAATACCAGGAGCATTACTAGCAGTAGTAGGAGTGCTGTTACTATTACCGTAAATAACAACGCACTCAGGAGAGAGGACCATCAGCTGCAACAACTCTTAGGATGGGGGTTTGTAAACCCAAGGTCCATGAAAATTCACCGTGAGGTAAAACTGTGTGTGCATGTGTGTGTGCACGGGCACGTGTGTGTACATGAACATGTATGTATGTCACTGGGGTCAGGGGCCATGGCTTTCAATGGAGTTTCAGTGAGCTAGACACATTCAGAACCACTGCCCCACAGAGTGCCTGGTGATCAGAAATAAAGCCACACCTCCCGGTAACTTGGAGCCCAGACGAAGTCCCCCTTCTAGGCCAGGATTTGCTGGGCCAGCTCTCAGTAGTGGGAAACAGTCGGATGCTCTGGGATGTGTCTGCCAGTCAGTGAGTGAGGGTAGTGTTCCTTTGCAGAAACCTGTGCCTACCCCCACCGCCCCACCCTGGAAATTGGCCCCGCTGGGTGGGAGAGGCATGGCCTCTGCAGGTGTGCCAGAGATAATTAGATCTGCAGGCTGCACTGGTCGTGTCCTCTGACACCGGACGGTCCAAAGCCATGGCAACCAGCCCTACCCCACCTCACCCTATCCTACAGGGGCATCGGGAGTGGTTCTCACCACCCGGCTCTCCTGTGGGCTGGGCAACGGCGGCAGGCTGGTGGGACTCAGCAGGTACTGTCAGCCAGCTATCACGGTGGGCCACCCAGAGTGAGCCAGGCTCAGGGTATGGCTGCCCCAACCCCAATCCTAAAATTCCTGAAAGTCCCACCACTCTGGACAGGTTTCAGGCCTGTCCTTGAGCCTCGGACATTCCTCTGGCTGCCATCCAGGCCCAGCTGTCCCAGAGGGAGCCTTCCCTGCTCTCTTCCCTGATCACCACCAGACACGGGGGAGGGTGTGGCAAGCACTGACTCTGGGGCAGGCAGATCTGGGCTCCAGTCTGGGCTTCTTCACATACTAGCTGGAGCCCTGGAGGGAGCTCCTAAATTTTCTCAGCCTTGATCTCCTCCCTAACTCATAAGCTGAGGGAGGAATGAATAAAATGATATACTTGATGCTCTTTGCAGAGAGCCTGGCCTGCAGTGAGCCCCTCAGTAAACAGCAGTTATTATTAGCCTGGTTACATATTGTTTTCTGATACTTTTAGGTTTGGTGGTTCAGTTAACCACAATTTAGATTCCTTGAAGACAGGGTCTGGATCTCTTTTTATACAAAAGAAGAAATTCAGTAAAAACTTGCTGACTGTTCTACTGAGGCCATCCATTTTTCATTTGTCCATCCCTTCACCCATTTACTTATGCAGTGAATCCGCTATGTGCCAGGCACTGTACTGAGAACTAGGATGCAGAGGTGTGACCACAAGCTGAGCCTTAGGGGGAGCCCCTAAGGGGGAACAAGGGAGATGCACAGACCAGTAACTGGGCTGTTTTGATGCTCTGTGGATGATGGAAACAAAGGTGTATGGAGGCAAGTGGGTGGGGGCATGGCCACATTTGGGGGAAAAAGAGAGGGTTACAGCATTACAGAGGAGGTGACATATGTTTGGAACACAAGAGATCAGAAAGAGTCTGTCAGTTTGGAGAGGGCTCAGCTGGCAGAAGGAACAGCTTGCACAAAGGCACAGGGGCATGTAACAGGAACAGCAAGTCACCCCTTTGGGCTGCTGTAGCAGAGTGGAAAGTATGTGTTCTCTTCTGGCTAACCAGGGGCAGAGTCAGGGAGTGTGCATGTAGCGGTGGAGGGTGCCCAGGGTTGCTGCGGGGGCAGGGGTCAGCCCCCCCAGGGAGGTGCTTTTTATTTACTTTCCTTCTCAAACATTTTCGTGCGTGCTCGCTCACCCCTTTTCCTACAAGAGGCTGCCCCATGGGCAAGAGGGAAGAGAAAAGTGGCGTGAGGGGGTATTCGATGGGGGCTTCTTCCCTTTGCCCTTGAGACCTCTGCTCACTCCTGCTAAGGAGTCAAGCATCCTGCCACCCAAAGCTGTATTGGCCCTCGACTCTCCCCTCTCTAAAACTGTACTTGCTGGGACCTGCTCACTCCTCTCTGCAGCCACCGAAACTTGAGATTTGCTCAGGTCTCTGTCCCTTACCATACTTTCTCTCCCTGTTGTCAACTGCACCCAGCACTGTGCTGGCATTTACTCAGAGCACAGCGAATCCCCAAAGCACTCAAGCCCTAGGCACTGGGGAGACTCAGACTTTTAGACTTCTTAGACTTCTCTGAGTGCTTCCAGGAGCTTGCATTAGGCAGAGAGACAAGTCAGAGCAGAAACTGTCCATGTGCAGGGACAGGAAACTCCAAGGAATAAGGTGAGGTGAGGAGAGAGAACACAGAGTACAGTAGCGACAACAAAAAGGAGGGGCAGATTGGGATGAAAGAGTGTGGAAAGCAGAGACTTGGGTTTCTAAAGTGTTTTAAAAATAACAGGATATTACTGTCATGATAGATACATGACATTAAGTATTGGTCAATGCCCATCCAATCAATGGACATTAATTAATAATAATGTATTAATAGTGGTTCATCAGTTGTCACGAATGTACCATACTATTGCAAGATATTAATATAAGAGTAAACTTGGCAGGAGCTTATCTGCACTCTCTGTACCTTCTGCACCTTTTTCTGAAAACCTAAAACTGTTCTAAAAAATAGTCTATTAAGAAAAGAAAAAACCTACGCCAACATTAAAAAGTTAAGGGAACTCACATAAGAACCAGGACTCCAGTTGCTCTTGACAAATCTGAAGACCTACAACCCTGGGCCAAATTCGCACAGGTGACCAGTGGCTGCTCCTTCCCTTTAGGCAGCCAGAGCTCCACACTCCTGCCAGGCTCAGCGGGGAGCTTTGCATTCAGGGCCCTAATGGCAAAGGTCAGGTGTCCTATTACAGGGAGACAGCGGGGGGTCTTGGAGCTCCATCTCCCAGAGGCTGAACATGGTGATATCCATGCAGGAAGAGAGGCAGATCAGGGCAGTTTTCAGATAAGTTGAATTTGACTTGCACAGATTTGCAGTTAAAAAATATGTGACCACATCTTGGAGGTGAAGCGAAGGCTACAAATCAATTTAGGAGGCAGAGAGAGGTGACTTTCAAAGCACCTAAGTTTCCTAAAGGAGAAAATCACAGAGGAACCAAGGGATGAGAAAGAGGTCCATGGGACTGATGAGGCAAAACTGACAAAGGTGGGGCAGGAGCAGACAGGTGATATAAAGGATCCATTTGGTACCTTGGTTTCCCTAGGAGGGAAAGAATAGGAATTGTGGTGAAAGGCAGGGAAGCAGGGAGTAGCTGCTGGTAGGCAGGGCGCTCGTGCAGTCTGGCTTGGGTGAAGGCATTCCCTGTGCTCTCCCACTGGCCCTGGGGCTGGAAGCAGAAATGGAGAGTGGACAGGAATATTCTCTATCATTTATTTACTCATTCGCAATACATATTTACTGAATATCTGCTTTGTGTCCAAGGCTACAGTAGGATGTGGGGATGGAGAAACAGATAAGACAGTTCCATTGCTTAAGAGCTCACATTCTATGGTAGGAGACTGGCACTAACAATTCACACAAAGCACTTCTGATTGGTAGTTAGAATCAGATGCTTCTAGGGGAACACTAAGGAGGGACATCAAACTAGGGAGTCAGGAAAGACCTCTTGAAGAAGTGAAACTTGAGCTGAGTCTTGAAAAATAAACGGGAACACAGCAGCCATGGAGGGGAGGGCATTCTAAGCTGAGGGTGCATCAGGAGCCAAGGCAAGGAGGTAGGAAGAATATATAATTCGAGGCTAGTTCAGCATGGAATAGTGGAGGGTGTGGAGTGGCAGGTAGACAAGGTGGTCCTGGAGAGGAGCCCAGATGAAGACTCAGTATGCATCCCATCTAAACGTGGTGGGAATGAACGCACTAGGGAGTTGGAGAGTCAGGACTGGAGGTCTCAAGGACAGTGACAGGACAGAGAGTGGCGACCCTAGGTTGGATAAGAAGAATCCTGAGGAGTGGGTGCCAGTCAATTTCAAATCCTGGTTCCATCATTTTCTGTGTGCCTCTGGCGATTACCTACTCTCTTAAACATGGATGTTCCTATTAGTCAAATGAGGATAGCAAAAGTATCAGAGGCTCTGGTGAGGATGAAAAATGATGGAATCTACCAGATAAGAAGCACTCAGCAAACGGCGGCTGCTATCGCCATTGCACCACAAACCATCTGAATTCTACATTAATGCTCCCTCATGCTCCTTCTGCCCTTGGTTTATAATTTTGCAAGAAAACAGACTGTTTCCCTTTGGCTCTGACCCACCTCCCTGGATGGAGCTGTGACAAATGGGCGCTGTCTGCGCTGGAGGGAGGGGTTGCCATGGCGACCTTCCAGCTTGGCTTTTGGACTCAGTGAGCGACCCAAACCTTTTCTTTGTTTCAGCTATCCCAGCTATTCTAGATATTTACTGCTAGGCGATTTTTGCCCATCTGAAAAAGCCTGCATGATATTCTTTAGCACGCTGTAAAGAAAAATTGGAAACAATCCAAATTTCTGGTACTAGAGAGCTGGCTGGGTAAGTTATGGTACATCCATGCAACACTGTACTTTGTGGCTATTAAAAATGTTACAGACCTGTGTCATGACATGTTGCTATATGAAACAAGCAGGTTATGATAGAGCATAAATCCTGTAACATCATCTATATAAAATTGTGTTACATTAAACATTTATGGACAGAAAAGTGTTTGGAAGGATGTTCCCCAAAGTGTGCACAGTGCTTCTCTCTAGACGGTAGTGGTTAGCTCTAGGAATTTGCTTTACTTTCTTTTTTCTACCTTTCTATAACACTAGAGTTTCCCACAGTGAACATGTGCAATTATTATTATTATTATTTAGCAAAGCAACGATACTATTAAAAGGAAATAAATGAATGAGTCCTCCAAACCTTGGCCGGCCTTAAAGAAATTAGCTATGTGAGCCAACCCATGGCAAATTTGTACTGCAAATATTTATAAATTCTTTGCAAATAGTGGCATTTCCTCACATATCTGCCCAAGAAACTCGTATCTGAGCCTCATTCCACGTGCTGCCATCCTGCCTGCTGACCAAGGGGCAACACTGGCCTTGCAATCCTCCATTCAGGGTAATTGGGGCCCAGGTCCTAAAGCCAAATAGCTCATGCATTTTGGAAAAGCCACCACCTTTCAAGCCTAAGGTCTAAGGGGGCTCCCTCTGTCATGACCATGGTGAAGGTGGAGGTGGGCAGGAGTGCCCTACACTGGGAGCACTGGAAGGTCATCAGTCAGTAGACATGTATTGAACACTTTCTGTGTGCCAGGGTCCACACTAGCCCTGGAAATAGGGGAAACGGAGGCAGACAGAGGCCTGTCCCCATGGGACTCATGCTCTAGGAGAAGTAGGGCTTCAGGAAGGGCTTGAAAATCCAACAACTCCTTGGATTTCCTGCAAACCTCTGCTCTCCAGACTCACAGTCCACACTTTACATTCCTACAACAAAATCACGGGGTTCCCTCTGGAAGATGGCAGAAGACCCGATTCTTAGCCTATCCTTAAGCTGGCCACAGCCCACCCAGGCCCAGATTCCTCCCACCAGCCTTGCCATATGCCCCAAGCATCATCACTGGTCTCTGTCCTTGAACACACCAGGAGCTTTCACACTTCTAAGCTTTTGCACTTGTTTTTATTCAGGTGAGACACCTCTTCCTCCACTTTCTCTTCTTGACAAAATTCTACCCAATTCTTGAAGTCTAAACTCAAATATCATTTGAAAGGGTCTATATCATCCCAACTGAAAATGTCTATCCCTGCTCCTCGCAGGTCAAACCTGGCAGAGTCTGTCTGGTTTGCTGCTGTGGGCACGGTGTTACTGCTGAATGAATACACGTTTGCTGAACAACTGAATGACTTCTGCTGCCCACTGCACTCTGAATGCTACAGGCAGGGTCTGGTCCATTTCCCCAGAACCTTCCACCCAGTGGTTGCCATACTCTATTCATGAATCCTGCACTTCAGTGCCCAAATGGTGTATTTTGCTGGTCCAAAATTTTTAGTTCATAATTTTTAAGACCTGAAATCTCAAACCAACTATTAAAAAAAGGTCTGAGATAAATGGGGAAATAGTGGATACTGGATATTTTAAAATAATGAGAAATGATCAGCTCTAAAGGTACAATAATACTATGGTTATATTTTTAAAGAACCTTTTCATTTACAGGTGTAAACTGAAGTAATTACAGATGAAATGAGATGCGATCTTAGACCTGCTTCAACAGAATCTGGTTTGGGAGCAGGAGTGGTGGGTAAGAGTAGAGACGAAAGAAAACTGGCCATGAGTTGCTGATTATTGAGGCCAGGGATGGACGTTCATTATACCAATCTCTCAATTTTTGCATATGTTTTGAAAAAGAGACAACCACAATGTCAAAAAAACCACTGAAGTGTAAAATATGTCTTCAGTTCTTCTCAGGCGTTGCATGTCAGCAAACAACGCAAAAGTCTGTGGCATGGATAATTATTACTCTAGTTACAGACTTCCTTAACATATGGAATATCAACATGACAGTTTTGAAACTGACACAAGAAACGTTGCATCAGAATCTCCATCTGAGCAAGACAGGACTAAGGAACTTAAGGACAAACTGAAAATACTTTAGAAACAAAAACTATGGCTCCCAAGAAACAAAAGACTACAGTTCCTAAAAACAAAACAAAACACAAAAGCCAAAAGGCCTTGTCAGCGGAAAATATTTGAAGATATCTCACAAATGTATCTTCTTACAATTCCCCAGTGAGGGTAGAGTCAGAAAAAGCTTTTCTAGAAAATTTATAGGAAAAACCATACTTGCGACATAATGATACTGCCAATGTCATTTGAATTTAAGATTCTGCTTTAGAAGGGATCAAATAATATTTCATCTTCAATTTTTCATGACTAGATTTGTGCTTTTGAAGTGTGTAAATTTTAATGTTTTGAATATTTCATTTTTATCTGCTACTATAGACCAGAATTATAATGTCTAGTTTTATAAATTTACATTTACTTGGTATTCTAAACTGTTATACATTTTGGTATTTAATAACTTGTATTAAATATATGGTTTTATTGATTTAAATTTTTAAATACCTTCTTATAAAATAAAAAGATTTACTCTAGTACTATGTGAGATACATGGTGAGACGACCTTAGTTATTTTACTCCAGTATAACTTTCTACACATTGTCAGAGCTGGACAGGTGAGTACTGGGCATCTAACCCAGGGTTCTCAACTTGGACACACCTTAGAACCACCTGAAGAGCTTTAAAACATACTGATTTTCCAGACCCACTACAGCTCAGGGAAGTTAGGGAGTGAGAAGGAGCCCAGCCTGAGTTGAGAGTGCTGGGAGTCTAGACCAAGGTGAGGACAAAGCCCACCCACAGCTGGTCTGCCACTGAGCCCTGCAGAAAGAAGACCAGGGTGCCTATGCTATGGCTCGCTGGCCTCCAGGGTGGGTACAGGTCCCTCCCCCCACTTTGGAAAAGGGTGAAGTCCCTGCCAGATTGATGGAAGATGAATGCAGGCCCTGACTGTTGGGGTTCCCCACCCCCAACAGGGAAATGTCAGGCTGCTGGGGTAGGCACCATCCTATCTCCACCTCCCTCTCAAGCTTCTAATCTGATGAGAAACTTAAAGTCTGAGGTAGAGCTGTTTGCCTGTGAGAGAGCCCAGACCACAAGAAGAGGAAAAGGAGGGAGACCCAGCAAAGATGCAGCATCAGGCACCTTCCTACATCTCAGGGAAGTGGGTCTGGAAGCCTGGAGGAGGCCATGAAGCCTCTGAGGGCACAACCGAGACCCCCAGATTGGAGCTGTGGGGAGGCAGGCTTCAGCTCAAACTACAAAGGCCCTATCCCCCAACAAGGAAGGGCTTCTCCATGGGCACTGTGTCCAAGTGGAGTCTGGGGCACTTGCCCTGGAAGAGAGTGAAGTTAGGGGTAGAAAAGCTTTTAACAATAAGTCCCAAACCCAACTGTGCTTCCACATCATTCAGGGGGCTTGCTGCAAACACAGAACTGACTAGGTAAGACCACCTCAGGCTTTCTGAATCAGAATCCCCAGGGGACAGCCTAGTTATCAAACTCTAATAGTGATTCCCACACAAGGCCCAGTTCTGGAACAGCTGCCCTGAGCTTCGGTTATTGCGCACCTTCTCATGGCCGAGAATTCATTTGGGAGACGAGGCACTCAGGACCCAAAGGTAGGGATGTGAACTAGCAGGAAGAGGTAAAAAGCAGGTGTGCAAGGTAGGAGGGGTGGGAGTGCAGAATGAGAGAGTCCAGTGATGGATACTGAAGTGGGTAAAGCTTTAGATTCAATTCCACATCTCTTCAGTGACCACGTGCTCCATGCTCAGGTCCTTGGTAAGAGATATAAGAAGCCATGGCTGCCCTCAAGGAGAATCCCTTCTTTATGAGAAGGCACAATAATAAAACTGTCTGATCAAAAGAAGGGAAACAGACAGACTTCGCTGAGAGGCCATCTGCCTCCTAGACATACTCAACTGGGTGTCTCATGGGTGCCTCAAATGCCACAGACCCACAGTTGAATCCTTATCTGATTCCTGAATCATCCCTTTGGGCACACAGCTCCCTCTGCTTTGAGATGCCCTGACCCTCATTCCTTGTCTGCCTGACCCTTCAGTGTCCACCAGGGCCCCATATCAACCTACTCCAGTACCCCTCACCTCCCATCCATCTTAGGTGGCCTCCTCTGGCACCCCTGCTGCACCTCAGGCTGCACAGGTGCCCCTCCTGGATGGCAGGCTGGCATCTTACTCACTGCAGGGTCCCAGGGACTAAGCACAGTGCCCAACATGCTGAGGAGTGCTCAGAAAAAAATCTGCCCGATGGCCCAGAGGCGTTCAGAGAAGGGACCCAGAACAGCGATGTTGGAGCAGTCAGGAAAGGCTCCTGGAGGAGGCAGTGTTTGAGGTGGCTCCCAAAAGGCGAGGAGGGCTTGCTTTGGCAGAGACAGAAGCAGTGACCCCAGGGAAAGGAGCTTTAGAACAAAGGCCCAGAGCAGGAAGCAGGCTGGCCGAGGGTGAGCAGAGAAGCTTGCTGGTGCTGAATTCAGAAAGATAAGAGACGAAATGACAGTTTGGTGACAGGGTACAGGGTGCAGGCCGCAACAGGGTACCCTGGGGTCTGTCCCTCCTCTAGGCCAGCATGCTCAGAAAAACCTCCCTCCTCAGAGGATCTACATTCCTGACAAGCTTTCCCTGGCAATCATTAATGCTGAGCTTCACCCACCAGGACTGGGGGGATTATTAACTGCCCGGTGAGCCATTTCACATAATTATTACCCAGAGAACACACCCCACAGGTGAGGGGTAAATGGTCAGGGCAGCCATGGAGCCAAGGTAATGTGAATTAGCAGAAGGAAGAAGGTCACATGGACCACACAGGGGACCAGCATGTGCCCAAACCCTCAGCCTAGGCTAGAGAACAATGGGGGTCAGAGAAGGACATAGGGCCCAGGTGGGAAGGGGTGTGACTTGCAAAAGGCCTCACAGCCAATAAGAAGCTCTGATGGGCTGGAGCCTCCCTACCATATGATTATTCCCACTGGTGAAGTGTGAGCCTGGGCCTTGAAGTCAGGGCAACCTGGCTTTGAGTCCTGCAGTCTCTCCAGGACTCTCCTCTGCTGTAAAATGGGGACGACAGTGTTGAAGTCCCATTAATTGAGCATTTAATCTATTCCAGGCCCGGTTTGAGCATTTCACACTCCACTGAATTTTCACAAGATGCACGCTGGCCCAATCCCCAGAGTGACTACCTCCTTGGCCTGGTCAAGCATTGCCAAGAGCCCGTGTGTGAGGGCTGGGCGCACAGTAGGTGTTCACCAGGGCACCTGCCATTATGATGTTGTTAAGACGGAGCACCTTCCTTCTTGGGCCTGCCACGGGTTACTAGGTAGACTGAAAACCGATCCTCCTTGTTCCTCGCTTGGATGGTATTTTTCCTGCTAACCTAATGTCACAAGCAACACACTTCACATTTGAATACAGTGGTGGATTAAGAGTTCCAGTAGCTGAAATGTGACACAAGGTCATTATTCCAGCATTATTAAGCACAGGCTTTTTAAAAGGGCTGAGGCAAATGCATTAATCAAAAACCCATGAAGAATAGGAATAATGGGTCCTTCGAAATCAGCCCCCAAGAATGTACAACTAGAGCTCAGGAAGATGGAAATGGCAAGCCTTGCCTTCATGAGCCTCAAGGCCAGACCCACGGTGAGGCTCCAGACGGGCCCTGTGCCCCTGCCTGAGGTCCTCCCAGAACCCGAGGGCCCACAGAGGCAGCCGTGTTGGGGTGGGGATTCTGGCTGCAGCTGTCCTGGTCCTCCCTTCTTGCCCTCACAGGCCCAACAGCCACTGGTTACTGTGAAAAATGGTTCACTTTGCCCAGGGAGGGAAAGCCAGGCCTCTATATGAAAAGTGAGAAGAAAAAAATTATTTTCATGCCTAAAACGTGGTCCCAGCAGTGCCCCACAGAGCGCTGTGAAGTAGAAGCACCACGGAGGTGGAAACACGCTTACAGATAGGCCTCTGTATTTCTTGGCCTAGGAATGTCATGCTGGGCTTGGCATCTGTGTAAGGAGGTGGAAAAGCGAATCAAGGGTGACACCCCTCACCATGAGCTGGAAATCTCCCTACTACAGGTTCATTTCTTTGGGCCTTCAAGGAAGGGCTTCAGAATATATTGGTACTTTGGGGAGAAGGGAGGTGTCGTGGTGATTAGTTGAAATATTAGAGGAAGTTTTTTCCTCTCACTTTTCTTACAGAAGCCCAGGTCTTTCTCCCTGAGCAAAGTGAATTCATTTCCACAATAATGAGCTGCAGTTGGCATTTCTGGGAGTAAGTCGGAGCAGAAGGGGTGCCGCAGAGGGGCGGAGAACCCGGCTGTGTTAGGACCCACCATAAACAGCTTGTGGGAGAGCACGGGGCAGGGAGTCTAAGGGTTTGAGTCCGACTGAGCCACCCCTGGGAGGCCCAAGTGACTGCACGAGCTACATGACTTTCCTGTGCCTCAGTTTCCCCATCTCAGTGTGAGAAATTCGGGTCAGCAACACCTGCCCAGTGCCCACGGGCACTCAGAGAACAATGCTGGAGGCATGACCTGCATGGCCAGGTGAGTGGAACCCTTTGGCCACCCCAAACCATTTAACCACCCAGAGGCCTGGATCAGCCTCTGTCCTCCTCATACCAATAGGACGCTGGAGCCCAAACAAAGCTGTCTTTAATGGAACAAGGCTCACTCTATCAGGAGAGATGCTTTTGCTTTGAAAGTCAAATCTGAGGCTTCAGACAATGAGGGGTGTTCACAGCACACCCAGGCAAGCTGGGTGGGGGCCCAGCCAAAGGCTCTGCCCCTCCCCATCACCCCTCCTGGAAGAGCCTGACCACTGGGTTGACTTCCTCAGACTCCTCTTCTGCTCTTTTCAGGCCCTTAAGGAAATCTCAGCAGCGACAAGCAAAGACTTGATCATTAGTCGGAAACTAAAAGGCAACTAAAAGACCAAACCGATGCTTCCAGAAGAGAAGCCAGGTGTGAAACCCGGTCCAGAGACGCTGGGTAGCTTGCTCGGGACCACACAGCGAATTGGGCTCAGGGTGAGTCCTGAAGCTTCTAGTCTTGAAAAGCAACATTCCATTAGCTGGGCCTCTGTAGGACTTGGAGGAACTATCCCTCGGAGGTTGATGAAGATTAAACCAAAGCAGACTAGGAAGGAGAGAGGAGAAAGGAGCGGGGAGGGAGGAGAGCAATAAAGCCAGCCACTTTCCCTTTCTCCCGCCTCTGACCCTCAGCCTCTGGTTAAGCCAAATGTTTCATCCTCCTTCACATGATTTCCTTTTTTATTACTTAGCATTAAAAAACAAAACAAAACAACAAAACATCAGTCAGGTTCCAGAGAGGACGAGTACCAAAAACATTTAAGAAATAAACCATTGACGTCCCATATCTCGGAAATGGTCGCCCTCCCCTCTTGGCACCCTCCTCACAGCTGCTGCTCCCACCCCACCTTTCATAAGGACTTCCTGAGAGAAGCATTGCTGAGCTCTGATCTGGAGAAATACTTGTTTCCTGCCCTAGGGGCAACCGAAGGACCCTTTAGGAGGCAACAACACCCCTTTGGAAGTTTTCGAGGCCTCACAGTCCCTCAAAGAAGTGCGAAGTCACTGAGTCCAACCTCTCCCATCTAGGCTGCGGGTCCCCCCAGGGCTCCCTTGCCAGCGGAGAGGCTGCAGCAGGCACAACTCCCGCACTGAGACAGAGCCCGCAGGGTTTCCACTGCCTCTGGTCCCTTCCCATCTTAGCCGCTCACCTGCTGCCCTAGGGTGACCATCACCCTCCTCCTGCCACAGGGAGGCCTGATGCCCAACCTCCTCCAGGGACACCTGGCCAGTGGAATGCCAGAAACAAGGGCCTCCTCGCTGGACCTCGTTTCCCCTTTCTTCCCTTTACCACCTCTTCCAGACTCACTGTCTGCTTGAGCGCTTCCTCTTTCAAAAAGTCTTCTCTGCCAACCACAGCCAGCTGGTTTCCCTTTATCCTCTGCACTGGCAACCGAGGCTGCAGAGCGTGTTGGAGGATCGCTGTGTGGATCTTCCCTGCCACAAACCGATAAGACACACAGCGCCGTGGCCCGGTTCAGAGTTCATAAGAACTAAGTAAGCACTTGCTGAATGTATGATTATTTTCCCCCAAATCCCGCTCTGGAGAAGGTAAATAACTCTCTAGACAACATCAAAAGAAATCACAAGGTAGCATGAGTCATCACTAATTGTATTCGTGAGTTTATGAACTTCTGGTGGATTTATTGACCTATGGCAGAGAAGACTGGGAACTGGGCCAACATTATTAAAATGGGCAAATCCTCATAAAAAAGATTCTGTGTGAGTTGAGGCAGCATGGGCCAGGACCCCCAGCTCCAAAACATCAATGCCTCTGCCAACCATTCCACCATTATCACTGTCTTCTCCATGTCTTGAAGACCTTTTGGTCTTCAAGAATTATTTTCTCAATTCAAAGGCTACTGTAAGGTCAGAGCAATTCAACAGCGTCTAATCCCAGGGCAAGGAGGCCCTGGGAGAGAGAAAGGCTTTCATGGGGAGGCAGAAGGTGCTAAGATGGTGGAGGCTCACTTGAGACTGGAGGGGAACCGCCTCTGCTGCATTAACAGGCAGAAGGGAAGGGCAGGAGGAGGGAGCCGGTGCCAGGAGCAGGTGGTAGAGCAAAGGCAGATAGCAGAGTTCATCCAGGGCTGGGGCTGTGTTAATGTGATATCAAAACGGAAGGGGAGCAAGGGGGTTGACTGTCTTGTCAAGAGTCAAGCTGGACTTCACACAGGGCTGGGCCTCATGTCATTATTTAGGTCCCTCATCAAAAGCAGTTTCACTGCCCCACCCTGAACCCATGGAGGGAGTTAACACAAAGCACACTATTACTGGGCGTTGAAAAACTGTTTGCAAAAAGCATCTAGAGGACTCATCCTGCATCTTTGACACTATTGCCTTCTCCTTCCCTAGACACGGTCAGATTCTCATTGTACGTTTTCTCCAGCCTCTCAGTTTTGATCACACACCTCTTGCTCACCCCCGACATACCCTCCCCTGTGCCCCCACTCTGTGCTCTGTAGTCCCACTGTGAGGCCTCACCTCATCTCCAGCCCACCTCCCCCAGGAAGCTTTCCCTGAGAGCCTGCTTATTCAACCACTCACATTGTGATTGTTCTGGAGCCTTGCTGGAACCTGTGGTTTTCTGACTCTCATAGGCTGTCCCTGTCCAAGGGTCCCTGATGTCTCAATTGTACCCATAGGATTTTAATTCATGGAGGTAACTGAATGGCACCTGGGGAGGCAATGCCATTGAAAAAATGTATTACTTAAATTTCCCAAGAGAAGGGGATACATCACACCACACAGGACCACAAGGGGAGCACTACGTTTTGGCTAAGAGGCAGAAACAGGAGCAAGGGAAAGGGCTAGGCCAGAGCCTTTATTGGGGTCTCTAGAGGAAAAGTGGGGCAGGGCAAAGTAAGCAGTTTAGGATTGGCTCATTTGAATAATTCAGTGGGCTCTGGGCCATAGGGGCTGTCCTAGTTGTCTGGTACCTGCTCTGGGTTGGTTTAAGGCAGGGGAAATATTGGTTTGAAGTGTGAGAGTGAGATAAGGAGGTGGTTCAGAATAAAGAGTCTGGACAGGAGGGGAGATGTAAACAGCTTTGGCCGTTAGTTTGGCCCTACGGTTAATGGATGCCAAACAAATATAAAGGATCAAAGCAGGTATGGAACACCCATCCACTCGCTTCCTGTCACTTAACTCAGCTTCCAAGGGTTCATGAATTCAATCACTCTCTTGTTAATACAGGAATTCTCCTGTCCCTTGAACTTTCTGATACTTCCTTAACACAACCCTATACCGGGATGAACTCATCTGGCTTCACTCCCTCAACTTGTGGCCACTAAACCCTGGCACCAGCACCCTCCTCCCTTGCCTCTGCCTGTTACAATAACAAAGGTGCTTCCCAGCCTTTCCAACCTGGAATGCACTCCAGTGCTTCCCCCAGGGACTTCTGTGCCAGGGACCACCCCACTCTAGGGAATCTCTCCCATCGGCATTCACAATTCTTAAAAAATTATAGCTACAGCTAAACAACTCCTTGATCAACTGGGGCAAAAAAAATACTTGTAATTTATATTCTAGACAAAAGACTAGTTTCCCAAATAAAGATCATCCCCACCTCCCTGTTCAATAAGAAAAAGGCCAACAACCAGAGAGATATAAGAGAAAACATATGCACAGACAATTCATAGAAAAGGAAATGAAAATGGCTCTTATGTCTATGAAAACATGTTCACCCTGATTCACAGCAAGAAAAATGCAAATTAAAACTATACTGAGAAGCTATTTTTGTCTCCCAGATTGGCAAATATCAGTAAGTTTGGTAACACTGTATGTCAGAAGATGTGGAAAAATGAGCATTCTCATACATGCTTGTAGGAGTACACATTCTCATCCATTCTGTGGAGAACAACTGGCTGATATCTTTCAAAATACAAACTCACACACCTTCGGACCCGTCAATTCGACTTCTGGGACCTTACCCCATGTGAACCCACCTACACTGCCAAATAACTAAAGCACAAGGTGATTCAGTGGGACATCGTTTGTGATGTTCAATAAACAGGAGGTTAGTTAAATAAATTATAGGACATCTACGTGGTGGGGGAACACATAGCTGTAAATAAGAATGAAGAAGCTGTCTACTGATCTGGAAGCATCTCGAGATAGCTAACTGGGAAAAGAACAACTCAGGGGCAGAAGAGCGCGTGCAGTGTGCTACCATTTGGGGGGAAAGACTCTACATGTGTGTTTACTGATTCATTCATGCAGTATCTCTGGAAGAATCTGTAAGAAACGAGCGAAGTTGTTGCTGAGAGGAGGAAATTGGGAGGCCAAGGAACATGGGGGTGAAGACTTTCACAATGAAACTTCACAGTTTTTGCATTCTAAACCGTGGTCATTTATTTTCTATGGGAAAAAAAAAAAGATGTGTGTTGGGGCAAAACACACAAAATTAAAGAAACAAATAAAACCAGACCCTCCCTGAACCACTTCCACACTCTGGCATCCACACTCTCTCCCCTCATCTCTGCAGACACATTGTTGGAAAAGCTGTCTGCCGGCTGTCCTATTCCTCAGCTATCTCAGTCTGACCTCCCCCATGACATTAACTGGTTTCTAAGTCCAGCAGCCACTTCTCAATCCTCATCTTACTTGCTCTGGCTCCGCAGACTTTACAGCAGGTCAGGCTCTCCTCCTCGAACATTCTTCCAGGTTGCCACACAATTGGGGTTCCTCTGTTCCCTCTCTGGGAACTCCTCCAGTCTCTGCAGGCTCCTCGTCCTCAATCTCCAAACGCCAGCACTTCACAGCTTACCTCTAGGCCTCCTCTTTGCTCTTCTCTTCTTGGCCCACACAGGCTCCCTGGCTCATCCACCCCAGGGCCCTACTCACCTTCTATATGCGTCTATATCTCAAGCCAGGCATTGCTTCTGAGATCCACCAGGGACCTCTAACCCAACACGCTCAAAATGGATCTCGCCAGCTTCCAGGCAGTTTCGTCCTCCCCCAGGAGGCTTCCTTGCCTGTGTTCCCTATTGAGTGTCCTTAGTCCAGCTATTCTTTCTCCTTCCCCATTGCTCACCTTCTGGGCGCCTCTTCATTGGCCTCTTCCTTGGTCTCCTTCATGTTCTTTCCTACCTCAGGGCCTTTGCACACACCTGTGCCCTGAATACTTTCCTCCACTCTCCATCCTGGCTTTATCTTGATAAATTCTTATCTGTCTTCTAGAACTCAGATTAACATCATTTCCTCAGGCCTTTCCTGACCCCTAGACCAATGGATCTCAACTGAGGGTGACTGTGCCTCCAGTGGATATTTGGCAGTGTCTAGATATATTTTGGTTGTCACACTGGGGTGGTGGTGGGGTGTGTGGCAACTAGCATCTAGTGGATCGAAGCCAGGGATGCTGCTAAACATCCTACAATGCACAGGACAGCCCTACAGCAAAGAATTATCTGCTTCAAAATGTCCATAGTGCAGAAGTAAGAAACCCCGCCTTAGACTAAATCATGTCCCTGTGACACACCTCCGTAGCATGCTCTATTCCTCTTGCATATCACTTATCATAAACGCGATTAAATATTTAACTGTACAAAAGTATTGGCCAAGTTCCATTTTCTAAGCTTTATGGGGTGAATCAATGAATTAATGTCACTGGCTTATGTTCAGCTCTCTATCTCCACCCCCAGTGGCCAGCCTCGAGCACAGAACACTGAGCCTGGCAGTGAAAATGCCTGGATTGATACCAAATGTGCAGGGCAGGGATTGACCTATCCTCAGCAGAGGTTACCTTGTGTCTTGGCCTAAAACTCTGCTGGGCCCTCTGTACCATCCAACAGCAGTCCTTTCCCTCTTCCTTGACTAGCTTCTCCCCCTATGCCAGAACATCTAACTGCACAGCTTCAGATACCCCTTCGAGCCCTTGTCTCCACTCAGGTGGTTCCAGGGCCTCCTTCAAGCCAACTGGGTCCAAGCTTATCATGTCATCATCTTGTCAAACCAGCTGCTCCTCCTGCAGACTTACCCACCATTCCCCCAGCTGCCAAACCTGAAACCTGGGCGCCCTGTGCAGCACATCGACCCTTCGGACCTGCTCCCTCCACCCACCCCAGTGATGTGGCTTCAGTGTTCCTCGGTTTTCTCCCACTTGGCTCTTGCCTTAAGCCTCTTTCCCTCCCAGTCCGCTTCCTCTCATAGCCCATTGACATCAGTCCCAGCTACATCCCTTTAAGGCGACAACTGGCCGATAGCACTTCCTGATTTAAAACCCCTTCAATACTTCTCAGTGCCTACAGTGTGGAGGCCAAATTCCCCAGCCTATTTCAAAACCCTTCATACTCCATGACCCCAATCATACCCTGCTGCAGCCCCAAGCACAAACTCCACTGTGCCACCAGTTTCACACCACATTTTAGGCTCTTCTCTCCCCGTTTCTCCTCCCTTTCTCTCCCCTTCCCTCTCTCCTTTCTCTTCCCTTCCCCTTTCTCTCTACTTAAATGCTTGGAGATCTCATGTTTATCCTTAAAATCTAGTTCAGACACTTCTTGCTCAACATTATGGAGGTCTCTCAAAAAATTAACATAAATTATCATAAGATTTAGTGTTTCTACTTCTGGGTATATGCCCCCCCCCAAATAGAAAGGGATTCAAACAGCTATCTGTACACCAATGTGCATAAAGACATTATTCATAATAGCCAAAAGCTGGGAGGAACCCAAGTGTCCATCGACAGATGACTGGATAAACAACATGTCTATCCATACAACAGAATAGTATTCATCCTTAAAAAGGAAGGGCATTCTGACGCACACTACAACACAGGAGAACCTTAAAACATGATGCTAAGGGGAAAAAGCCAGACACAAAAGGTCACAGGTTCATGAGTCTACTTACATGAGGTACCTAGAGTAGTCAAATTCATGGAGACAGAAAGAAGAATTGTGGTTACCAGGGACTGTGGGGAGGAAGGAACCTGAGTTAGTATTTAATGGGTACAGAGTTTCAGCTTTGTAAAGTGAAAGGAGTTCCACTGTTAGGTGGTGGTGATGGTTCCACCACAGTGTCACGTACTTAATGACATTGAAGTATATGTTTTAAAAGGAAAAAAATAGTAAATTTTACATTTTGTGTATTTTACCATGATAAGAAAAGGTGAAAATAAAATCCAAACTCCCCTCTTTTTGTTGAGACCCTCTGTACACTACTACCATCTCCCCAAACCCCGTCCACACACCCTCAGTTCCTCACAATGCGCCCTGGGTGGGGCTGACCGGACCTTCCTTTGTGTAGCTTGCACACATGCATAGCACGCTGCAGTGATGGACTGACATCTTGTCCTCCCAGCCTGAAGGTCTCTGCTTACAGGGACCATGTCTAACTCACTGCTCCTGCCCCAGCATCTAGCCTGCAGTCTAGGGCAGTCTATAGTCCATCAGTGAGGACTATAAGAAAAAATAACCCACACTGACCATTTTGGGTTAATACTACCCCCAAATCTCATAGCCCATTGTCCCCAGAATAGTGATTTACTTCCAAGATTCATCCATAAACTCCTCACCCCCAGAGAAGATAAATCTTGGCCCTTCCATTTAGCAACAAGGTCAAAAAAGGCTTCCGTGGACAAAGATAATAAACAGCTAACTTGGGAGGCATAAACAAAATAAAACCGGGACTGGGTTGGGGTAAGCGTACATGGCCCTTGCTTCTACACCACCACGCTCCGTCCTCTCCCTCCTCTGTGCAGCGGGTGGTGGGCTGATTCACTTCCTGTGTCCCTTCCCAGGGCAGCGAGAGAGGGGACCACGGAGAAGCCGAGTACTTAGAGCACATAGAGATGATTAGTCACTGGCTGGAAGGCAGCTGACCTTAGCATGTGGGCGGACCACAGGCCTGCCTCCCCAACCCCCCCCCCCTTATGTAACCCAGGATCTGCAAGGCAAAGAGAACTTGCCCTTGGCTCTCAGTAAGAGGCCCAGCAGGCCCAGAGCTTTCCTTTTTCTCATAGCTTACATCCCACCCTATAAGCCCTTGGATCCCCCACCCATGGACTCCAGGTCCACACACAGTCCACATTTATAAAACAGGGGCTGGAAAGAGAAAACCATCTCCTGGGTCCTGAGGGTAATCCTTGGTAGGGTCTTCAGAAAGCATCTAACTCAGAGATCATCAATCAGAGACAGCTTCATCTCCAGGGAATATTTGACAGTGTCTGGAGAGTAGTCAATTTTGGTCATAAAGAAAGAAGTGAGAGAGAGGTGGTGCTACTGACATCTGGTGGGTGGCGGCCAGGGATGCTGCTGAATACCTACAGTGCACCCGAGGGCCCCATACCAAAGTATCCATCCAATACGTCAATAGTCCCTGATCTAAGTCAAACTGTCTCTTTCACAGATGAGGAAATCAAGGCTCAGGAAGAGATAGGGCCACAGTCAACTGTGAGGGAGTGTCAGAATTAGAATCCAGGGCTCCCTACCAGCCACGCCAGCCTTCAGCTCCCAAGAGTAGTAACCAACTCAAAGACCAGTGGCAAGCTGGCAGAATGACTGAAGTTGGGACCACGGGATCCACAAGCCCATGATGCCTGGGCTCTGTGCCTCTGGCAGGCTCCACCAAGGTTCCCAAGTAACCAAAGAGGAAGAATGTCTTAGGGTCTATGGTGTGTCCAGGCAAAATGCCTGTTTGAGGACTAAGCAAAATTTTCCACTCAAGTCCCCACAGAGCTTGCTGGGGGTGGTCCTGGCCGGCTGTCAAGGCTGGAAGTGAGTACAACTCTGTAAGATAAACCCTGGCTTAGAGAACAGGGCATGGGTGGGAATTACACCTTGGGTCACTGTCTTTGTTCCTAGATGCCAAAAATGACTGTCTCTTATACCTGTTGGCTCCTCAGTGACATCGTGCATAATTTCAAAATTACATCTAAAGTCACCCTTTTCTTTTTCCTGCAGGAGCCAACCGTGTCTCTCATCATGGGCCGGACACTAACTAGGGCACAGGTCCAGGCATCAGAGCTGACAGTGCCATTATTTACAAAGGACTGACTCACATCATGTCACAACAGGCGTACTTTTCCATCGACTGTTGCTGAAAGCCATGAAACTTGTAGTGATAGTGGTGATAAAGAGAAGGTCAAGGCATGGAAATGCAAAAGCCAAGTCTCAGCTGAAGGCCTCAGTCTCTTCAGGGCAAGGGAGCCCATAGGGAGTGGTTGGGGGATAGGGTTTGGGGGGAAACCCACAGTGGCTTCCTCACTTTCCTGGGTCATACCTATGATTGCGCCCCCTCAGACTGGTTTGTTATCCTTGGCCCACACAACCTGAAGCTCCACCCCTCTCCTCAAAGCTGTAGGGATCTATCTGGCTTGGGTCCTCCTCGGGTTCCCTGGTGCCCTGGAGAACTTTAAAAGGCTGCCTAGAGAGGATTCAATTTTCACCACTAATAGAGGAACTGCCCACCTTTGGAGGGCTGCATTGGGAGGTTTCTATTCAGGATGGGGTTCTGACAAGAACACTTCTCCCTGGCTCTCTCAAAGCACCCTGTGTGGGTGGACATCTGTTCTGCCTAGGAGCTGCCCCTCCGGGTGACTGGAGGTAGCTGGCCTGAAGCACCTCCAGCAACCTGGTGCAAGGGACTGAGACCCAGCTTTGAATTAGCTTGAGTCCAATCAAGGTTCCAGTTCTGCCTCCAACAGATCACTCCTCATCTCTGGGCCTCTATACGAGGAAAAGCAGGCTGGATGCACTATTTATTTAACACTTATTAACCAAGCACCCACTACACATCAGGCACTGCTCTGATACCTGGAGATAGAGCAGTGAACAAAACAGAGAAAGCCCTGCCCTCATGGAGCTGATATTCCAACAGGGACAACAGATGGTAAATAAGAAAAAAAAAGTAAAATACACAGGATGTACTATGGAAAATAAAGAGAAGAGGTATAGGGATATGATCTCTGAGGCTGAGAAATTATGGATTAAAGGGCCCAGGAACCAGCAGTAGAAAGCTGGGCAGGGCCCACAGTATGCAGGGGCAGTGGGGCTGGGGGAGGCATGTTGATGCAAGAGATTAAATCTCAGCTATGTTCTCAGTGGCCTCCTCTAGGGAACAGAATTGACCAACTTTGGGAGTCCTGATCTCTCCTCGAGCCAAAGCAGACACCAGGGTCTGCTAGAAGTCCAGAGGTATGGGTTCCTGGCAGGGCCTTAGTCTTCAGGGCACTGCCATGGAGGATTTTCTAGGGCCCTCGCTATGCCTCCCTACTTGACCCTGGCCTTGGATGAATAAGACACTGACCACTTCCACCTCCAGAGGCTCTCACACTGCTTCCTCCTCCTGGAGCCTCCCCTAGATGGTAGCGTGTACCCTCTCACTGCATGGGGAAGGAGAAGAGGGATTAAACACTTTCCTTTTTCCCCACAGATTTTAGGAGTTTCTCTCAAATACAGTAGAGACTGTATTTGATCAATAAATACTTTGCATGTACCTACTGTGTGCTCAGAATGAGGTCAGCTCTCTGAAGGATTCCAAGAAGCGTGGTCACTTCCCAGAGGAATTTACAGCTCACCTGGGCCAGGTCAGGCTGCCATACATACACATGAGGAAATAACTACAGTTTTCTCTGGAGCTTGTGGCACCCTTTGGCCCACTCGCTCTCTCTTAAAACCTTGCAGATTCTGTTGTACCCATTTTACAGATGAGGAAATTGAGGCCCAGAAAAGGAGATTCTCTTTCCTGAGGCCACGGATGCCCTCATAGGGTGGTAAGGAGGAAGTAGGAAGCAATGAAGACTAATGTTTCCAAATAAGATTTCCTGGAGGGATGGGTAAGACTGGGTGTAGGTGAGCTAAGGGCCTCTGCCTCCAAGCCAGGGCAGACCCAGCTGGGCATGTAAGTCACCTCTCTCTGCCTCTCCTCAAACTGACAGGAAAAGGACTAAAGGTTAAGTGAAAGCCTATCTGTCTGGAAAAGTACGTGGGATTGTGGCTGTGCTCACTGGTTTAAAAAATGCCAAAATGCTCCAAGTGGGTAAGGATGTCAAGGGACCTTGGTGGTGGTGGTGGGCACCTTTCTGGTCCAACTTTTCAGAGTGCCCTTTCTTCTCCTAAGCAAGGGCAGAGAGCCGTCAGCTGCAAAAGAATCTCCGAGTTTCAGGTTAATTCATTCAGTTCTTGTCCCAGGCACTCTAGCTACAGCTGTGAACAAAACAGGACCCTGCCCTCCCGCACTTCTTAGCTTAGCAAGGAGCAAGCTCTTTTGTGGAAGAGCCTCCTGACCAGATTTTATTTCTTCTTGGAGGTGCCTTCTTGGCCTACCCCTTTCAGGGGAGGAACCTCAAGGGAAAGAGAAAAGAAACAAACCCCTGCTGAGTCAGGGGGCAGCGAAAATGGAGAAGCAACCATCTGGCTCTTGAAGACTGCGGTTTGAGGTCCAGGTCCACCACTTTTCAGGAGCAAATGACTTAACCTCTTATGGCCTCCTTTTCTTTCTTTTTTTTTTTTTTTCCTCATCTGCCAAGGGAGTAAGACCTACTAAGACACCGGTTTAACGTGGGGGTAAAATGCAATCAGAGATGTGTCCATGTTAGCTCCCCTCAGATCCACTGACCTCCCCAACCTATTCCCTCTGGTTTTGCACGGGAAAGGGCACCTTTCACCCCCATCCCCACCCTAAGCCAAGCCCTCCTGGCAGCCTAGGCTGGAGAAAGCTCATTCTGCTCAAATCAGCCAGGGCTGCTGAGCTGTAGATCTATGTCCTTGCCATGCTGTGGACCACCCTCTCTCCACTAAGGCTTGGGAAGTGCCGGGAGAGCCAAGGATGCCCAGCCCTGGCTGGAAAGAAGGCAAGCGTGCCAGCCCAGACAGGACAGAAGCCAGGACTCCCCCTGGCTGGGCACCCACTTCAACGACGCCCAGACAGACCCCCCCGGGGGGGGGCAAGGGCCGCCGCCTCGCTCGCACCCAGTCGCGCTCAGCCCTGCGTCCCAGCGTGTCGTCTGGCCCGAGGAGGCGGGAAGCCCAAATGTAAACATCCTTAAGAAATCGCCAACTCTGCAGTCACCATCCAAGGACTTTTTTTTTAAGGGGGTCGTGGGGGGGAGGGGGGCGGAGACGCAAAGGCTCGGAGGAGCGAGCGATGCGGCGAGCGAGAAGGCAAAGCCCTCCCGGGGCCGGCGGCAGCCCGGGGGGCGCGGGGGGCGCGCGGGGGGCGCGCGGGGCTGCGTGTTCCCGGACCCGCCCCCGGACCCTCCCCCGGACCCGCCCCCGCCGACCCCCGGCCCCGGGCCCCGGGCCGCCGGCGCGCGGACCCCACCGCGCCGCACCGGGAGGCGGGGCGGGCGCACCCGGGGACCCGCCGCGGCGCCGGCCACGAGCCCCGCGCAGTTACCTGGATCCCGAGGGCCCGGGGCGTCCAGCCGCGAGGGCGCCGGGACGCGGCTCGGGCGGGCGGGACACCTGGGCGCCGCACCTGGCCCGGCCGGTCGGCGCGCCCGGCCCCGCGTCCCCCGGCGGTGCCCTCCCGCGCGGGGCGGGGCGGGCGGGGCCGGAGGCCGGAGGAGGAGCCGCGGGGCGCGGGCCCCCTCCCCGCCCTGCGCCGGCACCGCGCCAGCCACCAGCCCCTGAGGCTGGGAGCAGGGACCTCGAAGGGGTCGCCTCGCCACTTGCCAGGCTTGGGTGCGACCAAAGCCACGCGCAGAGACCCCTTGATCCCCCTGTCCCTGCGCCCGCTTCACGCCCACGCCCCCTCCCAGGGGCCAAGGGCTGGGAGCGCCGGGCACCTCTGACCAGGCCTGGGGAGCACTGGAAAGGAACAAACGACTGGGTACCCGCAGCCCCAGCCCACATGTCCTCTTCCCGGGTGAGCGAGGCTCCTGCTGGCTCTTGTGGCCTTGCTGTCAGTTCTGCTTGGTACTCTCTGGAGTGGCCAAGAAGTTGGGGTGGCACAGGGTGCGAGTAAGGGGAGTTTTGCTTTGCCGCCCCTCACCCTTTCCACCAGGTTTCCATTTCCCACGCCTGGACCTCCGCCACTCGTAGACACAGTGATAAAGGTTGAAGGGACACAGAGGGCAAAGAAACATTTGGTCCCTGGGACCCAGACTTTACGACTACTCCCAGGTGTTAAAGGAACCTGTTACAGCTACTTCCTGCCCCTACCCTTCACCCTCCCAGAGGACTCCGGGACATTCACCCTTGAACAAAACTTTCAGACCTAGGTTTGGTGGGGGGGGGGGTGCTGTTCCCCCTCACAGCCTCAGGGTCTCTGTGTTTCTTCTGCTTTCTGTCTTGCCTTGTTTGCTAAGTGCACAGACAGTGGAAGGACCACTGGACCCGAAGTCCAGGGACCTTCATTTAGCTCTGTGACCTTGGACAAGTCTCTGTCCCTTTCTGGGCCTCAGTATCACCATTTGCAGTGAGTGAGTGGGTTCTTGTTGATTATCTCTAAGGCTCTTCTTATGGATCCTGAATTGTTCTATTGGGCATCTTGCTTTATAATAAGGTTTTCTGTGGCTGCACATCTTGTAAAGGGATGTGTGTGTCTAGATTAGCTTGTCCTTTCAGACAAGTTCTTGAAGGGAATATGTAGGCAGTCAGTCATCCTGTGCAAAGCAGAGCTTGACAAGAACGGCTGGCCTAGGGGAGTGAATCCTGGTCCCAACTTATGCTGAATTCAGACTGGCCTCACTCTGATAATGCTCACTTTCCCCTCCCAAGGATTTTGGGAGGCTAAATGAGATATTAGATACGAAGCCCTTTGATAGGAAAGGCAAGAAGTTGTGTGCTTTCTGATGTCATCTTTTGATGCTCATGACAATGATGGATTTGAGAGGCAGATTAGGGCTTGAGATGTTCAAAGCCTAGCACTTGCCTCATTGCCACCACAGAAGCTGCAGCATGCACAGAGTAGACAAGCTCCCTTCCCCAACCCCCACTCCTACCACCAGCAAGGTGAACAGAGATGCGCAGTGCCCCACCAGACTCTGGCTCACTGCAGGCCCTTTGTGTGCACCTTGGGAAACTAAAGAGGGAAGATCAAAAGGCTTCCAACCGAAAGGGAGGTGGTCAGTGGATTACCACTGAACCAATCAGTGTGTTTTGGCTGAATACCTGCTTGGAGGTGACACAGGCACCCAGCTCTGCCCTTAGGGTGATTAAAATCTAGCTGAATGATTAAACAGGAACACTTCGGAGAAAGGTGAGGAGCAAGGAGACGCTGCTGTGGATGGTGAGCACACAGGGAGGGCAGAGCAGGGAAATGGGTTAGGCGGTAGCTTGGGAGCCTCCTGCGCAGCCCAAGAAACTTGAAGCACGGGAAGGACTGGGATACGTACCAGTGCCTGGGAGGAGTGATCTAGTTGGGAGAAGGAGCTGAGCCAAGATGCAAAGGTGGGAATGGGCGGAGGGAAGGGTACTAGAGTCCTGGAGAAGCTCTAGAAAGCTAGCTGAAGACTGTAGGCTGGGAGGATTTTTGAGGCCACACTAGCTGGAGTGACACAGGTACAGGATATTCCTAGAGAAGCACAGGCCCCAAATTATCCAGTGAGGCAGCACATGGCATGTCAGAAGGCAGTGATGTGACATGAAAAGAGTACCAGGAGTCAGGCAACCTGTATTCAAAAGCTTTGAGCAGTTGTTTCTCTTCGTTGGCCACACAGAATGAGGACCATAGCCTCTTTTAGGGTTATCATGGGGACCACAGAACGTATCTGAAAATGCTCTGTAAACTATAGAGTATTGAGTGACTTTAACTTGCGGGGTTTGGTTGTTTCTTTCAAGGCCCTCAGTAGACATTTCTGGCACTGACCCACACTGGGTCAGGCCCGGCGTGTCTCTTCATGGCCTTGGATGGATGGACCGCACAAGGGGGGGTGGGTGCTGCAAGTGGTCAGAGGGACCCAAGGAGGATGGGAAGAAAGGAGAGAAGTGGTCATATATGTCACATCTCCTTTGGACACCTTTATATTGTAACTCAGATATCCTTTTTGGGAGAATTAGTTTCACCCCATCTATGACTCGGGTCCTCCATCTCCTGCCCCTCTCCCCCCAGGCACACAGGAGTTCAGAGCACATAGTATCAGAAGTTCCTTTCCCAACCAGGTGCCTACTCCGAGAGGAGCTCACAAGCTCCTCCTTGGTGGGCCCAGACTATCCATCTTCTTTGTTCAAAATGCCTTGTCTGACAGCAGGAACAGTGCAAAAGTGACCATCATCCTCACTTAATGGCAGGACTCAGGCCCCTCACACATTCTCAGCCCTCTAGCACCCAACCCTAATTCAGCTCATAAGTCCTCTCCCTCTTGTTATCTCCTCTGTGATGGAGTCATCAGGGCAGGATTTATTGCTCCACTCTGCAGATGAGAAAACCGAGGCCGAGATCGGTGCCAGGATCTGCCCTGATTTAGAACGACCGCCTCACCCACACTGTCGGCACTGCCCTGCTGACAAGGCCCTTTTCTGGCCATCATCTCATCAGGGCTGGGACTAATAGCCTCGTACAGAAGAAGACGTGGCTGCTCGAGGAAAGTGGGGGTTGATGGGAATTTCTCAGTGAGCTTCCCCTTCAGCCACCATGTTCAGACAAGTGCTCAGTGCTGTAATTAGTTTCCTAGTGCTGCTATAACAAATTACCACAAATGCAGTGGTTTAAAACAACAGAAACTTACTCTCTCACAGCTCTGGAGGCTAGACATCCCAAATCTGGGTGTCAGTGCCCTTTGATGTTTCCATAGGAGAATGTGTCCTTTTCCAGCTTCTGGTGACCCCAGAAGTTGCCAGGCTTGTAGTAGCATGGCTGCAGTCCTTTCCACATGGCCTTCTCCTCTGTGTATCTGTCTTCTTCCATTTGTATGAAGACACCAGTCATTGGGCTCAGGATGATTGCATCTCAAGATCCTTTACTTAATTACATCTGCAAAGACCTTTTTTTCCCAAATAAGTCACAGTCACAGCAACTGGATGTTAGGATGTGAACTTATCTTTTGTGGGGACCTAGTCAACTTGAAGCAGTATCTTCCTGGGTGTCCCTGGAGGTCAGTTTCCTCATTTCCTCTTCCCTCAGTTTCTTACCTCATCTCAGCTGTGTGGAGGGAGCCTCCTACAATATCTTTTCCATCTGGTCATGTTATGGAGGAGAAAGGAGACATGCCATGTAGGGATCTTGCTGGGGGCAATGAGTGGGGAACTTGCCTCCCTTTGACTTCCTCTCCTGCCACCTCATAGTCTGACCATGGCTGTTTTAATAGCATGTTTTGCACCCCTTCCTCTAATATCTT
The DNA here is from genome assembly GCA_030015415.1 of Cynopterus sphinx. Classification (NCBI taxonomy): domain Eukaryota; kingdom Metazoa; phylum Chordata; class Mammalia; order Chiroptera; family Pteropodidae; genus Cynopterus; species Cynopterus sphinx. The sequence continues at coordinate 107,342,958 of CM057384.1, read as the reverse complement.
TCCATCATGGGGTACCTATGGAAGGCATCTTGCCCCTTCTGGAGAATGTGCTTACCCCACCCTGCTTCTCCACCCCTATTCTGTTGGCCAGGTACTGACAACCCTTTGCCAGGGAGAAACAAAGCTTTGCTTTCCATGCAAAGGGCACAGACTCCCAGGCAAACCCCCTTGCGTAGGGGGCACAACCCTCCCCACCCCCCAGAGTGTGTATCCTATCCTCAGAGTAAGATTGAGGAAGCCTGAGCATGAAAGGCAGGCCCATGAAGAGTGTTTGTAGAAAAGGAAGATCCTAGGAGGGGAGGAGGGTGACCTACCTTGTCTGGGACTCACCTTGGCCAGGGCCAGGACAGATGGTCATGCTTACACTCAGGCACCTGCTTGCCCAGGTAGAGACCACGAGGGCCCAATACCTCAGGTCCCTGAAGGAAGCCCTAGACCTGCCCCTTGCCAGGTGGGCTCCTCAGGGCTAGCATCCATCAAGAACCAGAGAATCCAAAGGGTCATTTAACCTAAGAAGTAAAAATGCTCAGCAAGAAGCAAAGATGCCCATGAGAGGGACCAGCAGTCTGCGGTGTCCAGAGCCGCCTCCATCTCAAATGCCAGCTTCCCAGGCCTTTGCAGCAGCCGAGGGCCCACAATCCTCTATACAAGGGGCTTGGGCAGCACCTGCTTGCAAGGGAGAGCTAGGGGACTGGCCTTGAAGCTGCATCAGTAGAGATGTGCACTGCTTTATGTGGATGGTTAGGGAAAGGACACACAGAGAGATTATAAAGGGGATTTAGCCCTCCCTCCTTTGCAAGCACCGTCTTGCCCCATTGTAATCTCTGTTTTCTCCTCTAGCTTCAGAGGGTCTCTGTCTCTGCCTCCAAAAATGCTCCAACAAGAAAATATAATCCCCGATCCAGTGTTTCTCCGTCCTGGCTGATGTCAGCATCAGCCACCCTTTCAATCAGTGATTCCGATGTGCAGCCAACCTGGAGACCTCAAGGCTGTCCAACTCCCTCAGCTTCCTGACTCTTGCGGTGCAAAGAGAGCCAACGTCTGTGCCCTCATCATCTTGCCCCTGCAGTATGCTGGGTTGGGCTCAGTACACGGCAGACATACTGTATGCACAAAGAAACGTGTGCAGAGCACGCGGAGTCTGCCTTGACCACTCCAGCACATAGCAGTGGTGGATTTCCCCAGCAGCAGTTGCAGTTGCACTTCCTGCCTGAATTCTGGGTCATCCAATGCACGTGTCTCACCACTTCCCTGGGGTTCTCCCTCTCCCAGCCCCGTGAGCCCCCACAGCACCGGGTATGGACACTGCACAGGCTGGTGGAGTGGGAAGGAGGGACCTCTGGGCAGCCTCTGGCATCTGCTCTCAGCCTGAGGCTGCTGCCTGCCCTCCAGGGCTAACTGCCTTTAAAGATTGTCCCTGCAAAACCTCTACTGCCCTCGTGAACCTGTAGACCCCCTCCCTGACACCCAGCTCTCTCTCAGACCCCAGGTATGAGCTGTCTGCAGCTCTCCGCGAAATCTGCACTCAGCTCTCTTTCAAGAGCCACGCAAATATTTATCACCTTTAACCCAGCAATCCCACACCTAAGAATGTATCCTAAGGGAATAATCCTCAAACAATGAAAAAGCTCTTTGAACAAAGTTCCAGCATTATATCTAACAGCAGGGAACTTGAAACAACCGAAATGTCCAGCTCCAGAGTGCCGGTAAGCAGCAGCCCACCCATTTTAAAAGCTAATTGTGAAGATTGTTGCAACACGGGAAAACGCTGATGATGTGGTGTGGAGCGCAAAGTTGCACTGGGCAGGAGTCCAGCGGTGAAAAAGTTGTGTACGTGCACGTACGAGGGCTGCAGGGGAACTGGGGAAATAAAGAAGACCGAATTCCCATTCACTAGGTTTGGGATTGTGAGTGATCTTTTTCTGGCTTCTGGGATTGTAGTAATAATGTGTGTGCACGTTTATATAATAGCAATTATGATTAGTCTTGTGTTCAGAGACAGCTCTTGCATGCACCTATTCAAACTCAGGTGTAAGTGAGCACAGGTCCTAAGACGGCTGTCTCTGTGGAGAATTTGCATTTGAAAGAAGCTGAAGTTTCAGACAAACTGTGGCATTCAGGCCAGGGTGGCAGAGCTATTTTAAAGGTGGGGTGAGGCCCTGAAGTCTCCACCCATAGCAGAGCCCCCTTCTCCATGCTCTCACCCCCTCAGCCCTCTTAGCTCAGTGTGCCCACTTTGTGGAACAACAGAGGGAGAGTTCACAGGTAACAGCCTCTGAGCCTCACCTGCTCTGCACATTATTTTATTCACTAATAAGACCGTCTGTGGGGTCAGACAGGAACATTCTGACGAGGTAGGTAAGAAAGGAGCCGAGGGTCCACAGGTAGTATAAGGCAGGGCTGAGATCGGAACCCAGGTGGGGTTCAGGGAGGCAAGGACCTTCTCCTCTCCGTCTTTGGGTCCTCCCCCTGAGGTGGAGGGGTGACCCATGCTATCTATGGCCTCCTCAAAGGCAGCCTCGACGGGCAAGGACACTTCTAGAAGTAGAATTGGGACAGTGTGCTGACCCCAGGGAGGAGGAGGGCTGGCGCCCGGCCTGAGGCTTTTCTTAAAGTCTGGGTGTGGACCTTTTGAAGTTGTGTTCTCAGGAAAGGCCAGAGGAAGACTGGCTGTGCTCTCTGTCCACGCCCAGCTCAGGAGGCAGGAGGCGGAAGTGCTGCCTCGCTGCTCTCCTGGGGTTTGGCTGGCTGGGCAGGTCAGCTCTGGATCGGGATGAACCCTATGACATACCCAGTCTGCCTAAGGTGTGGAAGTCCAGATTTACACGAAACGTTTAGCCAGACAGGAGGGCTTCATTCTGCTAAGAAGACTTTTTGAAATAATAATTTAAATTTTTTTTTTCAATTAGAGCTGGAATACAGACAAAAGGATTTAAAATGATAGTCATAACCAATGTTTAACAAGCTCTTACTACAGGCCATTTATCACATTTAATGCTCACCAAACCCCATGTCCCCATGTCTAGTATTATCCCCATGTCACAAATTGGATAGTTGAGGCAGTGACTTATACAAGGTCACACAATTGGGACTCAACCTAGGACTGGACCAAAGTTCGTGCTCTCAATTTCTGTGCTATTCTGCCCTTTTAGTAATCAGAGGGTCCCTGTCTATATCCAAAATGAAATATATACATAGAATTTTTCCTGGAACATGTCTGCTCGGAGGTTCCCCACGTATACATCCTACAGCTAATGTTCAAAATATGACTCCTGTTTACATTAGCCAGCCAGTCTTTGAGGCTTTCACAGGATCAAGCCTTTGAGAAATCGTCCACTTATGGGAAATATGGAGTGCTCTAGTCAATTTCACACATTAGAATACAGGGGCTGGAGATCTATTAGCTATTCCAGGAACAGTAAGATCCGAAAAGGGCAAGTGGCTTGCCACTCCCACCCCCACCACCATGTCACTCGGTGAATTACAGATTGAATTTGCATTAGATTGCTCTCTTCCTTGCTGGGCTTTCTTTCCATCAAAAATCTTTGTGCAATTGTTTTTGGGGTGGTTTCTGATATGTATGCTAGAAAGTCCCTTTGGGTCCAGCCTGTATCACATCAGCCTTCTAGGTGGTTTATTTAGCTCTCTTTTTAAAGACCTAAGTGCCATGTCTTTCATCCAACACGCAGATCTGAGTGAGCCCAGTGGATTGTCCTGGGCTCCAATGAAAGCCGCAGCCGCGGTGGCTGGGAATCTGCTAAGAGCCATGGTCCCAGTCTTCCTCACTCACTATGAAGTCAATTTCAGACCCATAGCTGAGTTGGAGAATACTCCTGAAATCTCTGCTAAATATTTTAGCATGGGCAGGGAGTTGCTAAAGAGAGGGAGAAGATAGTTGAAGGCTGTGTAAATATTTCATTTAGCCCCAAGCTGGTATCCTTAATCATAGACATTAATGTCTTTATCAGAATATTCCTGAGTCCAACAAACAGCCCTTTCTCAGGCTCACATCAAACCCCAGGTGAGAAGACTCCAGACAGGGTCTCTTTCTGTTACTTGAAAACTCCGGTCCCTCCATTTTCCCAGCTCACACCCATATTACTCTTCATCTCCCCAGCATGTCCTCATCACCAAGGGCCCCAGGAGAGGTGGGACAGAAAGCATCGTGCTTGCTAATGGATAAAAAAACTGATGATAAGGAAACTGAAGCTTAAAGGGTCAGGGAAGCTGGTAAGTGCTGGGCCTGAGCGTTTCCTGCCTAACCTTAGGGTCAACAGGGAGGCCCCTAGGACCGTGGGCCTCTACAATTCCTCTCTTCCCAGAGTTCAGTTCTCCTGTAATGAATGACTAAAGGGAGTCAGCAAATCTCACAGAGACAAAGGGCCATGCAAGATCTAAAGCCTAATTCACGCCCAGGACTGTCAGGGGCAGTGGGTCTCAGGGCAGGGGCTAATCCCAGGCAACCCAGAGTCAGAGACAGAGACAGCACCCTCCCCAGCCCGCCAGCATAGGCCCTGACTCCAGCTCCCCATTTCACCTCTTTATCAGCGGTAGCATCCTTTCCCTCAGGTACTTTATGCCTCCTCTCTTGTTCTCATGCCAACCTGGTGAGGCTGGTGTTATCACCCTACCTAGTCACTCAGGAGGCACAGGATGGTTAAGTGGCTTATTCAAGCTCATGCACTTGGCAGATGGTTGAGTCAGGACTTGCACCCAAAGTGCATGTTCTCTTGGTGACTCTAGGTACCAAGCTTGCCAGCTGGCACCTCAGTATTTCCCTTATAGCCAACCTTTAGATCACATGTCTACCTGCCCCAGTGCTTGGTGATCTCCTGCTGGGATCCATCCTGGTTGGTAGAGCCTCCATTTGGAGCCTTACCAGTCTAACACACATGGCATTTGTCCATTTGAATGATGAACCAGTGTGCCAAGGAACACTGAAGGGTCTCATCACCTTGGGACCAGGTCAGAAGCTCATAGGTGGTTCAAGGCTCCCAGGGTGGGGCAGGGAGGCTTCATCTGGTCCCTGATCTGTGACATATTGTAACAGGCTAAAAAAATGGCCCCTCAAAGATGTTCATATTCTAATCCCAGATCCTATGAATAGGATTTTGCAGGTGTGATTAAATTAAGAATTTTAAGAAGATTATCCTGGATTAGCAGAGTGGGCTCCTTGGAATCATAAGTGTTCTTGTAAGGGGGAGGCAGGAGGGTCAGAGGTCAGAGAAAAAGTATAAAGATGAAAGTAGAGGTCAGAGCGATGCAGCCAGGAGACAAGGATTGTGAGCAGCCTCGAGAAGCTGGAAGGGGCAAGGAAATGGATTCTTCCCTAGAAGGAACACATTTGTACCAACATCTTGATTTTTGCCCAGCAACACTGATTTTGGACTTCCGATCTCCAAACAGTAAGATAATAAATTTGTCTTGTTTTAAGTCACTATGTTTGTGGTAATTCGTGAGAGTTGCAAGAGGAAACCAATGCAGATACCAAGATAAACAGGATGTGGTCCCTAACCTAGAGGATTCCTTTGTGGGGCCAAGCAGGATCCCCTGGAAGTTTGTTAAACACAGATCCTGGGGCCCACCCACAGACTTTCTGATTCAGTACGTCTGGACTGAGAATTTGCATTCCACAAGCTCCCTACGTTCCTGGCTAGGCATCACACTTTGAGAACTACTGGTGTAGAGCAGTGGCTCTCGTTTTAATGTGTATTCAATGTACTGAGGATTTGGTTAACATGGAGTTTCTGCAGTTAATTTGTTCATTTATTTGTTGCCATGTTTATTGCCTGAACTCGCTGTTGGAATGTCAGGGCTGGGAAAGCAGCACCTTCGCCGTTGCTGCTACAGCAGCGCTTGGCAATAGATTTGCAATAAACATCTGCTGAATGGATGGATGAATGAGCAAGGGTTTGGAGCTTACAAGAAATGTGTAGACTGAACATGGTGATGTGGGTGTCCTGGGTGTCATTGCTGAGGCCACAGTGTGAATGAAATCCCATGGGGACAAAATGAAGATCAAGAAGGAAAAGGGAGTGGAGAGGAGCAGCGGGAGTATCCATTAAAGAGGAGGAGTGGCTGGAGACAAGGGAGGGTGAAGAGTCCTCCAGGGGAGGGGGTGTTCCCAGAAAGAAGGGAAGTGAGCAGCACCACGGGCAGAGCGCCCAAATGGGGCCCCTGGATAAGGCTGGAGCACATAACTCCCTTCGTTGGGAGCTGGGTAGCATCTTCTCTGAAGGACCAAATGATTAGGAAGAGCTTAGGGACCCAGACGTCGTCCATTTTTTTCTCTCTCTCCATTTAGACAATTTGTAAAAGCAATATACAAATGTTGCAAACTATTTTTGAGAATTCAGAGAAGTATAGGGAAGAAAACTGAAATCACTTATAACTGCCACACCCAGAAATGAGCCCTATTTTTATGCATTTCAGCCTTTATTTAATACATGCATCTGACACACAATTTTCCTTCAAATTGGGGTAATACTGCCTATATCTTTAAATACTGTTTCTTTTAGTTAATACATTGTTCCATAAATATTTTTATGTCATTCTGAAGAGTAAAATATGATTTCGAAGGGTGGATAATATACTTTTGTACAAACATACCATAATTTAACTCTACCCTTGAAGTAGTCTCCCCTTGCCTGCAGTTTCATGTTCCACAGTTTCAGTTACTTGTGGTCATTCTCAGTCCAAATATATTAAATGGAAAATTCCAGAAATAAACAATTCATAAGTTTTATATTATGCACTGTTTTAAGTAACAAGATGAAATCTCATGCCATCCTGCTTCGTCCCACTGGGACATGAATCATCCCTTTGTCCGGCGTATCTATGCTGTATATGTTCCCTGCCCATCAGTCACTTAGTAGTTGTCACGGTAAGGGAGAGAGATTTTACATTTACATAACTTTTCTTACAGTATACTGTTATAATTGTTCAACTTTATTATTAGTTATTGTTAATCTCTTGTGTCTACTTTATAAATTAAATTTTATCATAGGTATGTGTGTACAGGAGAAAACAGTACAGTATACCTAGCATTCAGTCACTGTCCTTGGTTTCCGGCATCCACTGCAAGTCCTGAAGCATATCTCTTGCATATAAGGGGGGACTACTGTATTTTTGAGTTTTTAGGTTGTTTCATTGTGGTTTGATTTACATTACCCTAAGATGTTCTGCATCTTTCATGTATTTTTGTGACTTACGTCTTCTTTGGTTAAACATCTATTGAAATCCTTTGCCTATTTATTAATTGGATTATTTCTTTTCTTATTGCTGACTCCTTTGTATATTCTGAATATAATCTTTTGTCAGAGTGATGATCTATAACTATTTTCTCTAAGTCTGTGTTTTCGTTTTCAGTGTCTTCCTCCTAGCAAAAGGTTTTGTCGATGATGTTCAATTTATTATCAAGTATTTCTTTTACAGATTATGCTTTTGGTGTCTAAGAACTCTTCACCTAACCCAAAGTCACAAATATTTTCTCCTGTATCTTCTAGAAGTGGTATAGGTTTGCATTTTACATTTAGGACCATGATCCATTTTTTAAGTTAGTTTTTGTATAAGATGTGGGGTAGGTGAGGTCTTTTTTTTTTTCGGTCTTGCAAATAGATGTGCAATTGTCCTAGTCATTCATGCACTTGTGCAAAGCACATGAGTGTGCACCTGGGGCTGGATGCCCAGGTGAGCACAACTCCATTTACTTACAAAGTGGACCCAGGAATTCACCTTTCCACCTTACTCCTTTACAAGAGGAGATCGCGTTTGGAGAAATGACCCTAGGTTTGGGATCAGATTTCGACTTTGTTTCCGTCTGTCCCTGACTCTTTGAAATAAGCCATGCCATCTCCCTAGGCCTGCGTTTCACCATCTGAAAAAGGGCAGGAACAGCCCTGATCTCCTGGGGTTGCGAGGGCTCTCTGCGGAGGTGACATCTGCTCGCGGGAGTCCAG